>OX638091.1:12258104-13602456 GCA_951804965.1 Horisme vitalbata
AATTACTACAAGTACTAACGTACAAGGCAATGTGCGTTTTGAACATAAATCTGTAACTTATGTATTGTCCCAAAAAGGGGCTGTGTCTCGTTTTCTCTTTATGTTAAACAACATTTTATTGAGAAATCCCCAAATCACGCTCAGATTTTTGCTCAAAGCGCACACTACAGCTAAAGAAGAGAACTAGATGAAGTCTTAAAATTCACTGTGTTCTGAATATCAACCCATACAGCTGATCTCTACTTTCTTATGTCCAATATCATCATTTAGAAAGGGATGCATACATATATCAATGCTTCTTCAAATGAGATCAACAAAGTTAATCGCACCAGGGCGCTCGAACAATATTCTATGCAGTTTCATTAAAATGCCCTGGTACGAAGTCGCAGAAATCGCATTGAGATAAAGTATGCATCCCTTTCTAGCAAATGATATATGGACATAAGAAAGTAGAGATCAGACGTATGAGTTGACGTTCAGGACATAGTGAATTTTAAGATTTCATCTAGTTCTCTTCTATATCAGTGGCGCGCACGCACACCCTTTAAAAATAAAAACTGGCTAGTTCTAAATAGAACTTTGACTTTGACATCTATCAAATATCTATGACAATCAAAATCAAATCAAATACAATAACATGTGACACACACATGATAATGAGCGGTGAAACAATCATTGGTAAGTAAGCGTGGATAAGCTCGGCGCGACCGGCCGACCATTTCTTTTATTATCGCTATGTGGTAAGGTATGAAAATGATACACTCAGGCCACAAGTCTGAGGCGGCCTCCTAATTGGCAGCAATCGTACGATGGCGCGATGCGTTTTCGTCGCACGACGAGATTAAACACACGCATTTCTTTAGAGTGTCCTAATTGAAGCTTGCAAGTCATCGCGCGAGCACAGGATAAAATTTTCATCGCACGACCAAAACGCATCGTGTCATAGTACGATCATTGACAATTAGGACGCCCCGCCGCCTCAGACTTGTGGCCTGAGTGTATCATTTTCATACCTTACCACATAGCGATATTATGAGAAATGGTCGGCCGGTCGCGCCGAGCCGATCCACGCTTACTATCGGGCAATGATTGTTTCACCGCTCATTGCTATTATAACTTTTTGTTTTAGTTTTTTATACTACTAAGTTAGCAAACAGGCACACGGTCCTCCTGATTGTAAGCGGTTCCCGTAGCCTATGGACGCCTGTAACATGTATGTGTCACATCATTACTACAATACTATCATCATTTCAAACTTTGACATTTCATCTGTCGAAATTCAAAGAACGTCAATTGACAAACTGACAAAGTTTGTTTAAATTGGTACTTATAATTTCAGTGGGCAACTGAGTTATTAAAGGAAAAAAGTGTCTATACCAAAACTCGGCGCACGCTGTCAATTGCGCCGACATTGAAAACTTTTCAAGCGACATAAGGTCTAAATTAGTACTTTGGCATTTTGAAGTTTACTTATCAAATACGCTTGGACGGTTTTTTTAGTTTTCACTTGAAGACTGTGACTCTATAGAGTACTAGAGTAGAGTACTATCTCGATGGCCTCTGGTCAACATTTTTTCGTCTATACATACTTATAGTCTAGTTTATCGATGCTGGCGGACATATGCCTTGGCTGTCGCGGGCACGAGTACATGTTTCGTGTGTCGAGAGGCAGCAGATCAATGTCGTGGAACACGAAGCACTGCCAACCGCTCTCCAGCCGCTGGCTCTCCACGAAGCCGACGTTCATCAGCTTAGCCCGGTTGAACTCTTTGTCACCTGTACGAAGATCACGAATATTTTTACCCGACTGAAGTCCTCTTCAGACAGTTAAGTTTTTAGGGTGTATGTATGTTTGTAATATTATTTGTCGGTCGCTGTAACCCAAACGGCTGGACGGATTTTGACTAATGCTGTGTCGTTGGATTTGTCTAGATCACAAGGGTGACATAGGCTAAATGAAATTTCAAAAAATTTAATATGGCGATTGGAAGAAGTCATTTTGAATTAAAAAAACTACTAAACTGACAAGTACCAGTGGAACCAATCATTTCTCAAGTTATACATTTTTAAACGGCTGTTAACTTGGGGACGGGTCGTCAAATGTAACGGGAACGGGAACGTGATACATGCAAAAGCGTATACACGCAAAGGAAGTTGCGGGCGGGCCAGCTAGTACTTACATATTATATATAGGAAACACCCTAGAAAAATATTTTCAGATCAAGCAAAAATTAGTCCCGTGGGAATCGAACCCGCAACCTGCTTTTGGAAGGCATTTGCCCACTGTGCCTCAGATGCCGTCAATATATCTTACCATCTTGTTCAATTATGAAAATCCCATATTCTATTTGCTGCTTCATCAGGAATGGGTGCATGTGATTGAGGAATATTGCGAGATGCTCCTTACGGTCTCTGCAAATAAGTTCATTTTAAACCGATACTAGTGGATCATATAAATTATATAAAATGGTAAACCGCTGGACCTAGTCTAACCGACGAATCCTATATTATACCGTAACCGATGCTTCGTTTTAATTTGAAAAACTGTCAAAAAATTAACAACGAGACGTCGGAAATTTGACAGTTTTTCAAGGGAAAATGAAGCGTCATCGGTAACGGTCACAGATATAGGAAAACAACTAGATAAAGTCTTAAAATTCAATACGGCTGATATCTACTTTCTTCAGTCCAATATCATCAGTTAGAAAGGGATGCATACATATATCAATGCGACTTCAAAAAGTTAATCGTACCAGGGCGCTCGAACAAATTTCTATGCAGGTTCATACAAATGCCCTGGTACGAAGTCGTATGATGTAGCAGAAATCGCATTGAGATAAGTATGCGTCTCTTTCTAGCTAAAATATATGGACATTAGAAAGTACATATCAGCCGTATGAGCTAATATTCAGAGGATAAATGAATTTTTAGACTTCTTCTATGCTTTAGTTCTATTTCTTTGGTAAAGGTATAATATAGGAACCGGCCATAAATCACTACATAGTATAAAGCAAAGCCGCTCCCCGCTGTCTGTCCCTATGTATGCTTAGATATTTAAAACTACGCAACGGATTTTGATGCAGTTCTTTTAAATAGATAGAGTGATTCAAGAGGAAGGTTTATGTATAAATTGCATCCGTGCGAAGAGTAGGTATATAAAACAAAAAGTCGGGTTAGTTCCACCATTTTTGATTGTCATGATCTTTGATTTTTTGTATTTGTCTCCGTCTCGAATAGCAGAAAAACTATTAAAACATCTGAATTTTTTTCGAAAAAAACTATACAGGAAATTCATTGTCCCATTATGTATTGGTATTTGTATGAAATGGCTTTTTTGATGACATCTCGTGAACGGATCGATCGAAATCAGTCAGATTTCGATGTCTTTTTAATGGAAACGGGAACAGGATCGGGAACGGGAGTGAGAGTAGTTAAGTTGGTAAAACCTTACGCATTATAGGTTGTGGGGTCGAAGTCTAGTAAAATTATAATAAGAGCTAAAATTGAACGGATTGTGTTAATTAGATAAAATAATATAGATATATAACCTGTATGGCACAATAATAGCGACTTTATATCTGGCAGTGCAGTTCGGAGGGGTGTACTTCCCACCCCACTGGATCTCAGGGTACTTCGTCTCAACTAAATCGAAGTCCAAGTCAGTCTTGTTTACTGGGACAGGACCTGGAATTAAAGCGAAGTCAACAAATGTTTTCTTATTTTCTTAGATTATTTTTACAAATCAAATAGCAGTTGGAATCAACATTATATCAAATGTCAGGTCGTCTGACTTGATCTTCTTCGAAGTCTTCATCGAAGACGATAAGGTACCTACAATTATAAAGATTTGACCATTATCTAATTATCTCTAATAAAGTAACATAAGTTAGATAATATACTTTATAGATTGTGACCACAGAGTGTGCACAATTATTCCACCCGCACGTTTCTTCCAAAGGAATTTCAGACGCACTGTGGTCTACCATCCGCACCAAGTTGATACAACTAATTGCACAGCAAAAATTTTGCTTATCAGATGCCAGCGTCTGCTTTTACATTGGCTTACGACCTTAACGATTTGTAAAACTTAGTTAATAGGCATCTTCTGGAAAAGCTCAACCCAACATCGACCTCATCCTTGCCCACGCAAGCCTAGGTCAGAGCTAGAGCTGGCCCATAGCAAATAATAATAGACAATTTTTTTTCCCTTTTCGTCCCACTGCTGGGCAAAGGTCTCCCCCATAGATTTCCAAATATCTGTATCCTGAGCTATCTCTATACTGATCCCCTTAATTTTTACAGGCATCAACCTCATCCCAACTATAAAAGGTCTGTAGGAAAGGAAGTATTTTATCCTTACCCAAGTCCGGGGGCATCTTGGGGCAAAGCGGCAGAGATGGCTCAGTCTTCTCCACCACTTCCTCTGTGGTCACCAGATTCTTGATCCCCTTCATTATTTTCGTTATAAATAGCGGGGTTCCATTATAAGCTGGGCTTTCACTCTTCACTGGATGTACAGTCATATTTCCTGTTACGTTCAGCCTTTGTGTAACCACTTCAGGCTTTTTCGTTACGTTATTTGTTACGTTGAATTTATTTGTAAATACAGTAGTGTTTTTGGCATGCAAATATTTTCCTTCGGGGTTCTCCTTAGTAGACGGTTTAGGCCAAGTCACTGATGATTTGTCACCGTTTCTGTAATGAGAAATATTTTAGTAATTACAGCGCTCTTCAAATCAAACCAAATTATTTCCTCTTTTCACATGTAACATGTAAGTACTTAAAAAAAGTATAAACATAAATATAAAACTAAAAATTATTTCCGTGTGCCAAATGGAAATGGTCGACTGAAGGAGTCATCTGCTATACTTTCAAGCCCCTTAACAATTCTCAAGCCCTGTGCATTTTTTTAAATTGACTTATTACGGTTAAAACAGACCCAAATTTTACACTCAAATAAAAATTAAAATAAAGTATAGGGCGTAGACTCTGACTTTTAATTTTATTTAGATGTGTATTGGTTTAATACTTTTTTACTTAGAAAATTAATTACTTTAGTCATCAAGTTTTTTTTTAAGTTTCGGAATTATGTAAAACCTAAAATAAATCTTTACATGTTACAGTTACAAAAAAAAGCGAACGGGATCTTCCAACTCCCTCAAAAATTCTCTAGTCCCTCTTGCTAATGGTGTGCCACATGCCATGAAAATCTTTTAAAAGCTTTGTGATTTTTTTAAAATTGTGAATCGAGTCGCATGGCTAATATTCAAAATTAAGATTGAAAAAAAATATTTTTGCTTTAATCATACCTGACAAACCTATTATCTATCTCGTATTACTACTTTTTGGTGGGTTTTGTGCGACGCCAAAAAAAATCAAGAAGGCTTACATCAATAAACACAAAAAAAAAATTGTGCGACATAAGAAGTTTTACCTCTTTATTGTATGAGCGAGTGGCTAACTTGACGTTATAGTGCTATATAGTAGCTTTTGCTCGGTTTCGCTCGCGTAAAAAAATATTTTTCTACTATCCCTCGGGTACTATACAAAAATGCGAATTTCATGATGATCGGTTGAGTAGTTAAGGCGTGTAACCGTAACAAACAAAAAAACCTCACTTTCGCATTTATAATATAGTTAAGTTAGGATTAGGATGATATTAAGATGCGGCATGTACCTTGGGTAGTCTATGCTACCTTGCAGTGGGTGAGTTCAGCGGGGTCATCGGAACTCGGTTGCAAATAGAAATGATTGAGACTGATCCTGTTATAACAAACTGTGACAGTTTGACAAACTGTTGAGGTTCATTGAATTTCGACGGATAAAATGTCAAAATTTGTAAAAACAGAATCGGTGTCAATCTTTTTTAGCCGATCACTCCGCAGTTGCCATTAGCAGGATAGCCAAGGTATACGTATTAATGAGCTCTAATCGAATATAACACTTTTAGACAGTTAGGTACCTAATTTGATTGTGTTCCTGCAACTCCTGCAAGATAAGATCCGTGCAAGACCAAAATGAATAAGTTCATTATACTTTCTTTCCACAAAAAGGCACCTAACTTAGTATACTTACCTACTTCAACACAAAGTAATAAGCTAGTTGCATTGTTTGTTGCTATCTTTCGAAATATATTTAAGGTGGGCAAAAAACAACAAAAAATCACATAAAACAAACTTGAAACACCTGGCTTGGTACCTTCCGTTCTAATAAATACTAATTGAGCATATATCTCAATCTGTTGCGGGAAACAACGTTTCCTCCTACCGTATTCGTAAGAGTTAATAGGCATCTTCCTGGAAAGCTCGTCCCATCGTCGACCTCATCCTTGCCCACGCCAGCTTTGAGATCAAGAGCTGGTCCATACTAAATTTAAAAAAAAGTATTCAGGTTCTAAACAAAATCTAATACAAACTCTTTGGATCAACCAACCTCATAGTAGGCTGAGTTGCGTTGTATATCGGCGTATAAAGATACGTCCTCAGAGGCGACGACTCGAGTATCCCCCCGAAGAGGTACTCGACGGCTGCTAGTGCCAGGACTAGCAGTAACAGTAGGCGGAGCGCGCGCGTCGCCCGCCCGCCGCCGCCGCTCGCACCGCCCATCAACGCATAGGGTGTAGACGCGCGTGCGACCACTGCAATACCAAAACGATTATTTTTACACTAACTTCTATACTAAAAGATGTCCAATTTATCAGACTACTCAATCGGACAGGTTGACATTTATTTTTCCAAACCACACCGCGTCACCACACCAGCTTATATCAGTCCAAGGTTGGACATAGGCCTCCTCAAATAAATAAATTATAAGCTCATAATCCCCACGCTGGGTATGCGTTCTGGGGGGTGTAGTAGGGAATAGCTTCTTGCACCGCATAAGTTATTGGAATTCCCTACGTTCAGTAGTGGAGAGGCGTTCATCTTTAGCCAACTCTACACGTAATTCACTAATTCAATAGAGATATCTTCATCTCCTTCACCAATTACCAACAGAAGTTTATCTACTCATGAAAATTTTCAAGGCGAAATATCTTTAAAGCCTTTACTTACGTATGCGAAATATATTTAAAGCCCTTACTTCGAATGACCTTTCCGTCCATAGTGTACATTGCTATCAAACTTGCTAAAACAAAAAAGATGCTTCGGTAAACTTGGTTCTAGAGATTACCTTGGTTGGTAAGAACCGGGAACCGGGGACACTTCATTACCCCTTTATATTTTGCCTCTACAAGCCCCACTTATTAACTACAAATGTTTTATTACCAAAACACGTGAATTTTCACTGCAATCTATTTATATAGTTCCCATTAGCCTCTATTAATAAATTATGCAATTTTCATACACAAACTAACAGAAGAGAATTGTATAAGTGTCCCGTACGTGGGTGACTTGATCCCCCCAATGATAGACTTGATCCGGCGGGGAATGAGTCTCCCATAAGTAAGGGACACTTGACTCCTATTGATAAATCTTCAGGGATTAGTTTTGTAAATTGTGAAATAAAATCCGTTTAAATATCTTAGATCACCTTTGTTTTGCATTAAATAATAGTTTCAGCATAACTTATACAATAATCAAATGGTAGGTACATCTCACATGCTTCAGAAAAAACTTTAAGAAGAGCAAAAAGTTTGGTTTTATCATCAATCCGCTAGGATTTGGAGCTCCTTCTGCCCCAGGGGGTCCACCATCTATCATTTTTTGCTGCCAGCTTGCTTTATGAGGGAATGGAGGCAGGTGATTCCAAAAGAATTTATTGACGACGCACACACAGTGAGAAGCTGTCCACTGTGTGTATCCAAAGTGACTTCTGGAGAGAGAAGTCACTTTGGATACTTGTTAGAGCCAGAGCCCTCTTCTTGCTACAAATTTTTAGGGTTCCGTACCAAAAGACGGGATCCTATTATTAAGACTCCACTGTCCGTCTGTTTGTCTGTCATCATGCTGTATCTCATGTAAGTACCGTGATAGCTAGACAGTTGAAATTTTTACATATTATGTATTTCTGTTGCCGCTACATGCCTGCCGAGTCAGTGTCAGCGAAGGCACGCCAAACTAACTATTGCGTGGGCAGCGCAGCGCGTGGAGGGCATTACCAAAGTGGAAGGGGTATAGTTGCTATAATATCGTATTTACGAATATGAAATTATAATAAAAAATCGTTTCCTTAGCTGCTGACTCCGACTCCAAAAATACCAGGTAGGTATCTATATCTACCAACGTGCTATGTATCTATGCGTTTAGGCATAGATCGTACGGGATAAATTGAGTAGAAACATTTGGGCTAAGTATGAAAAAATGTTTCAAGAAATGCTGAATCAAGATTCTGGCGAGTTCAAGAATTTATGCAGAATGTCGCCAAATTATTATGACTTTCTGCTGAGCAAAGTCGAACCTATGATTAAAATTTTAATCAAGCAGTTTGCAAAAAGCACACAACGCGGCACAACGTTGAAACTTGAACGAAGCGAATGCGCGAATGTAAACAACACGTTCGCGTTTGTCGCAAGGTCCTTTGATTCGTGACCAAAAAACCGCTACGGACGCGAGAGTCACGAAACGAGGCGCGAGGCGAGCCGCGAGCGTCAATTCACACTCCTGTCTCGTGGCTCGTCTCGTCTCGCGACTCGTACGCGTGTGTAAATTAGTTATTTAAGTTTTAAGTCTAAAGTTGTGCCTGTTGAAGGCAGTGGCGAGAAACTCGTGGCTTCAGGAACTCGTAGTGATAACTCCTGATGGCGATGCCAATATATATATGAAAACTTAATGTATGTCCGAAAACATATAAACTTGTTCAAAAAAATAAACTAGGTGTTCCCACTGTAAGGCTCCATAAAGTTAGTCAATCTTTTAAAGGGATGTGTGTACGATTTTTTAATAAAATCCCAAATGACGTGATTAATCTATCTGTAAATAAATTCAAAAATGTTGTTAAACGTAATCTCTGTGGTAAAGCTTATTATAAAATATCTGATTATTTCGATGACAAAAAAGCTTGGGATGAAACTGCCTCCAACTCCATCAAAAACAATGTAATAGTTATTAAGAACAATGACGTTAAAAAAATATAAGCCAAGCAGAGTTTCTTGCCAATTCTTCTCTGTTTGGTTGCGTTACGAATTGGTGGTAAATTAAAAAAAATGACGTTTCAAAGTGTGAAAAAGTAAGTGTGAAAGTGAAGTTCCTACTGAATAAATGAATTTTGACTTTGACTTTGACTTTGATGCATGAACCCGCAGAACCAATCATATGTGGATTTATTTTCTGCCCACTTTGGTGGATATATATATCTTGTGGATTTCACAAGCATATTGGTAAGCAAGAGGCGAGCCGCGAGCGTCAATTCACACTCCTGTCTCGTGGCTCGCCTCGTCTCGCGACTCGTACGCGTGTGTAACTGAGCTATTTACGTTTTGTCTAAAGTTCTGCCTGTTGAAGGCAGAGGCGAGAAACTCGTGGCTTCTGGAACTCGTAGTGATAACTCCTGGTGGCGATGCATGAACCCGTAGAACCAATCATATGTGTACTTTCTGCCCACTTTCGTGGATATTCTCGTATATTTTTGGTTTCACAAGCATATTGGTAAGCAAGTTGTTTAAACTGTCTTTGGTGTCAGTCTGTGATAAAGTTTGCAAGGCATCATCAAATATTCCGCTAACTGATTTGCGTCCATGGCAGTGAATAACTGTGTTTTTAGTCAGGGGTACATTCTACTTGTTCGCTTCTTGCAGCTTTTTTTAGTTTTAGAGACGTACTATTTTAGAGTCATCGTTGATTGTTCTGTGTGCTTTGGCTGTCCCACGGATGCTCTTACCTTCTTCAAGGGCTTCTTTTAATTTTTGTTTGTCGATAGGTCTTCGTTTTCGAGCTCCTATTCGCGTTTTAAACACCCTCGGCATTGTCAATTCTGCAAAATTATAATCGACATCGTTTTAAAACCGGTTCAAGTCACACTAAGCCATTTATAGGTTCAATTCTACCCTATAAATGTGTACCAAGTGTCCCCATAACATAAGTACCTACGTAAAAACAATTGTTACCAAAAAACTAATCGAAATCTAGCTGGTTCTTTCTGTTCTATTAAAAACTACACCAATAATTACTTGATGGAAATAATTGTCAACATCCACTAACTTCTTAAACACTTTAAAACACAAATTTAAAACTTACGAAAAATGTTTCGGCTCCACTCCAAACACCACTTCACAGCATAGAGAAATTAATTAAACGCTACGCCCTTCACAGACTATATATATATGCACAGACTACAGACAGTATATGTACCTATAGTATATTGAGTATCATTGACATAAATAAACGAATTATTGAGTATATGTACTTCACTTCACATCTTTATTCATTGGCTATGGCGAACCATTTTCTTTATTAGAGAATTCCAGCACAAGACCACTTTAACTTTTAACTTCACTTGTGTCTTTAAGGTATATATATCGGTTAAACAACATAAATCAGAAAATAAAATAGAAATAAGACAACCGTCGTTCAATATGAAAAAATGGTCCTCTAAACACCAAACCGTCGGCCATTTGTAAAGTGGTCCATAGAGAAATTAAACGCTAGTCAAGTTCACAGACTACTAGGATGCTAACGCATCAAGCGTCAAGTCTAACAGGTGACACTTTTTATTTATTTATTTATTGGGTCGCCGACAAGAGATTCACAGATTTTTGGTTACATCATCGATATATTTAAACTCTAGAGTGGAAAACGTGGAAAAAAATGTCTGCACCAAAACTCCGCCCACGCTGTCAATTGCGCGGTCTTTGAACACTTTTCAAGCGACTTATAGTCTAAGTTAGTGAACATTTGGCATTGAAGTTTATATAAGTCAAATACGCTTGGACGATTTTTATTAAATTTCACTTGAAGACTGTCAGACACTCTATAGTGTTCTATGTATGTATCTCGATAGGTTATATACACCCATGACTAAAGAAACATTCCCACCTCAATGACATAGGTACACAGTTACAAACACAATGTACCTGCGGTATTTACAGTTTTTGCGTACCATAGTCTGTTACAATGACAATGTTACCCAAAAACATTGTCCAAGGACCATAGACTATAAATGCTGCAAGTCAAAATCGATCTAATGCTTTTAGTACTTTTGTAAATGGCGTGTACCTAGTCTCCCGTAAGGATCAATTGTCCTCAGTCGCATTGACATATATAAACTAAGTATAATATCGTTGCGCAGTCGTCCCTACATAAAACGATTTTTTTGGGCAAATCAATTTCGACCTAAATTAATGTCGCTGGGTGTAATAGTGCATCCCATTATCGAGTGGGTTGCGATTTCATTCAAACACTCTGAAAATTTTGATGTTAAAAAATCCATGAAATTCTTACCACTGACGTTGTTTGTAATGATGGAGCTCTGTGGAAGTGTCCCATGCTTTTCATTGAAGGTTTTTACTACTGCAGTTCACGAATACACCCATCTTGCCTCTGAAATAAAGGAAAGACAGTTATTGTAGACCTCTTTATTCCCATACCTCCTTTAGACATATCGAGTATAAATTACCATTAAATTACCGAGTGTTATCAAAGAGTTTGGATTTTTTTCTATGAGTGCTAACTTATTACCAGTGTTCAATATTTTTTCAGGTAATATCATAGATCTTTTATATACTAAAGATCTATGGGTAATATTAACTTTATGTTATATATTTTATTATATATAATAGGGTATCTTACACCATGTAAGATAAAAAATACGTATTATTGATAGATTTTTTTCCAAAAAAACGAGAAATGAATGGAATATGTATTATTAATTTCAATTTAAAAAAATACTTTTTTATTCTGTGCCCGAAATGTCCAAAAAACTATTCGCATATTCGATTCGGTAGTGACGTCACTTCAATAGATCATTCATTACTATCTCACTTCATAGTCCTTTGAGAAACGTGACCACAGATATAGATGAGAACTAGACAAAGAAATAGGTTTAAAAGTTCTATATAACTTTATTAACTAAATATAGTCTTCCTATCTGTGGAACTCGATGAAGTCTTAAAATCATACTAGACTTATAAATCTGTGCTTAAAATTCACTATGTTCTGAACATCAACTCATACGGCTGATCTCTACTTTCTTATGTCCAATACTTCTTTCACACATGATCATACCAAAACATGACATGCCAAGTAAGCAAGTATGAACGTTCTAGAATTTGGTTTTTTAGTTGTGCGTTGATTGTCAGCCAGTCAATGATGTGGTTAGTCAGTTAGCTTCATTTCAGTTTTATAAATGTAGGTTTACAATCTTAAGAGTGTAAGGGGTTCCAACCTCCATCTACGAAACCCAAGCCTTCCTCACCTTCTCGGGGTCTCCAGCTGTATAGCGAACGGGGCCCTGGAGGCTGAGTGATTGTTTCATAGCCCAGCCTAACCCTTGGACAACTAAATCCCCTGGCCGCCGACGGGCAGCAGTGTCGGTGGTGCAAGAAGCTGTGCCCTCCATCCCCAACCGACATACCCAGCGTGGGAATTATTGGCATATCCCCCTTCTAATAGGGACGAGCAGTGGACTGAATAAACAAGTAGAAAAATAAAAAAAATAATGCTGGACGTACCACACAGCATCATGTAGCCCCAAACCAAGCAGAGCCTGTGTTATGGGAACCACATGATTGATATAACATAATATACTTTTTTTTTGTAAATACTTACATATCATACATAGAAAACACCCAGACCCGAGACAAATATCTGCAGACTATGCAAACATTTGTCCCGTGGCGGGAATCGAAAACCCGCAACCTTCTGCGTCTCAGGCGGGCTTTCGCCCACTGCGCCACAGAGGTCGTCGTTCTTTTTATGTTATATGTTGAATAGGCTGGTGTTCTTGTTATTGTAGGTTAACAAAACCTTCTACTTTTATATAACTAACGAATAGTATCATAGTTACGCCCCTCTGGTCATTCAGAGTGACAATAACCATTCTAGAATACCATTATCGTTTAGCAGTAGTAATAAAGCGGTTTTATCTATTCGTTTTAATGGATCATAATTTTTAATGCTGTATATAAAACTTCATAATGTAGTACATTCAATATAATTGAAAGCTCGCGGTGTACTTAGTTATTTTTATTATAGATCGTCTTCAAATATTGCTGGATATTTTCACACATACTATAACCAAAGTAAAGTACATGACTAATTTATTGGTAAAATCATAATTATAATAAAAGCTTTATTTTTCCTCACACATATTCTAAAACAGTACATACCTATAAAAATAAAAATAAACTTGAGAGGTGTCAAGGGACACCCGGATGGAACGAAGTTCCTTTAACTTCACCCACTCAGGCACCTCCGGCACCTCAGGCACCTCAGGCATCTCAGGCACCTCACGCACTTCAGACACCTCACTTTGACTATTACAAAGTGAGACCATTTGACTATTACAAAGTGTCGTCACAACTTTTGGTCTTAATTTTTTCCGTCTAGCCCCCTTTCGCAACGCGCGATAAGGAACTTCGTTCCAATAAAATAATCACTATTTGAGTGAGGAGTGCCTTCAGCGGTAAAAGCCTCCTCCAGCTCTCTCCATCTTCCTCTATCTCTAGCGGCTCTGCTCCATGCATTTAAAATGTTGTCTTACCATCTTTTATGCGGTTTTCCCTTTTTAGTTTTTAATGGATTGAGTAACAATTTTAATACCAAATTTTCTTGGCCAGACGGAGTGACGACAGGTAGACCAGAGCGCTGACGGAGTGGTGGCCGAGAGTTGATTACAGAAATAGGGGCCGTCCTCCTGCGAGATGGGTTGACGATATTAGAAAGACCGTGGGCGGCACCTGGTTCACAATAGCGCAGGATCGAGGCAAGTGGCATAATCAAAGGAAGGCCTATGCCCAGCTGTGTTTCGATAAAGGTTGAAATGATGATGATGATGATGATGAGTAACAATTTGTTCTGGAAGTATGGACCATCGCTCGTCGACCATCGACCATAGTCTCTGGATGTTTCCAGAGACTGCAAGACGCCCATTTCCATTTTAAGGACAAAAATTTTTGAGTAGGTTCTGTTGCTTTAATCTTTTGCCGAATTTCTGCATTACTAAATAAATACATAATTATGTTGGTCCCGGTTTTTCAGTCATTAAGTCATGTCGGAGGCCTTTGGGCGGTCTAAAAACTCTGAAACCAGATTTCATCACTAACTCATACCAAGAAGTAGAAAATTACTTCAACTTAACTAACGTTATCTGATAATATAAAAAGGAGGGCTTAATCTTATCTCAAATACTCATTTCAAGTAACAATTATTGTGATTGTTATCCTATAGGCGTGGAACTTTACAAAATAATCTTCTTTACCTAAACCTATTAACCAAAATCCATTATAGGCTTACCCAACCGATAAAGTTAAGCCCAAATCCACTCGAAATCCCAAATAACAACTTATAATACCTACCTAGAGAAGTAACGTGTTTGACAAAAGATTACTAAGGATCAAAGTTACTTTTGGTGCCTACGCAACTACCTTGAGACGATGGAGTTCTGGGAGCACAATAATAAATATACTTTTTTAGTACATAATATATAAATAAGCATTTCGAAGAAATATCAAGTAGGTATTTTGTGGTAGTAGAGTTCTTTGTGGAGGGTTCGTCCGCGGAAGTACTGCCACTATGCATATTTCTGCCGTGAAGCAGCATTGCTATGTTTCGGTTTGAAGGGTGTGGGAGCCAGTGAAATTACAGGCACAAGAGACCTATCATCTTCATGCCTCTAGTTGATGGAAGCAGGGC
This sequence comes from Horisme vitalbata, assembly GCA_951804965.1. NCBI lineage: Eukaryota > Metazoa > Arthropoda > Insecta > Lepidoptera > Geometridae > Horisme > Horisme vitalbata. Next base: position 12,272,891 of record OX638091.1, read on the forward strand.
GATGCACTGTAGAACACGTTCCAAAAAAATATCATCTACGATGCAATGCTTTGTGATAGGTAATGGTTACCATTTAACATCGGGTATGCTTGTACCATCTTCAAGTAACACAAAGTAATATCATCATTATCATCAGCCTATAGCAGTCCACTGCTGGACATAGGCTTCCTTTATTGACCGCAATTGTGCCCTGTCCTCAACTCGTCGCATCCAGCTTCTACCAGCTGCCTTTCGCAAATCGTCACTCCACCTGGTCGCAGGGCGTCCTACACAATGTTTGCAGAGCCGCGGTTTCCACTCAAAAACTCATTTACCCCAACGGTTATCGGTTCTTCGGCAGATATGTCCAGCGCACTGCTAATTCAGCATGCAATTTTTTAATATGTAATGTTATTATATATGTACTTTCCCTGTGGTTTATATAATTTAAGTTTAACCAATTTACTTGCACAGGCCATTTGAAATCTTTTAAGTTGCTTACGAAAGTAAAGATAGATTAGAATAGGATGGAACTTGTCAAAGTAATTCATATCACCACATTCCAATCCCATTGATGAGAAGTACTTTACCTACCTATTATAATAATTATATAATGTAGGTTTTTTAAATGACGAAATAAAATCACGAGGTTCCATAAATAAATGAGTATCAGTCTTAGAACCTTCTCGAGACTCTCATAATTAAATTTTAATTAAGTCTCCCTTAACAACTACGAGTATTAGTATCTTTCGCAAGTTACAAGTTGTGACAAGTCTGCTAGAAAGTTATAAGCACCCGGCCAAGTTTACGATGTGCTAAAATTACATTTTCTACTAAAAATTTGAAAAAAATACTATGCAGTGAGAATTTAATTTTATATATTCTCGTTAATTTTCCACAAAAGGCTGTCAAGTATATTTCTCATTGAAAATAAGCCACAATAAAAAAAAGTGTAATATTATTTTGTGTGTTGTGTAATATTTGTAATATTATTAAATAGAATATCAGTCATGGAGTACCTACCCAACCACTAGGCTACAACAAAATTTCCAACCTACTGCTTACAAGATTTGTACCCCTTTTATAAACATAAATACTTATATTATACCTAGTTAAGTTTACTCATAGTTAATTCCTTAATTTAGTGGTTGTAATGTACTATATTTTTGCCAAATAAATAAAATTTTAATTGAATAACACAAGCTCTGCTTACATTGGGCATGATATTGTGTGAAAATATCGGGAATTGATTATGCATTTTTCTTTTAGGCAAGCATATGAGTTCGCTCTCAAAAAAGTATTTTACAACAAATTATAACTCTAAAAGGTATACAGCATTTACTTTTTCTGTAAAATTTCCCCAGCTAAATAAAATGCAATATTTCTATCATGCCTCAGCATTTGTCAATTAGCCATATCCATACAGCCTATCCTGCCTCATAACGGACGGAAGTGCCAGTCTTTTATCATTTATTTTGTGCCAGGAATACAGATGCTTAAAGGGGCATTTGTCAAGAAAATCTCTTTAGGCGTGAACGCCAGATGAGCAGTTTTTCTTAGGACAATATGTAGCGTAAAATGAACGTGCTTTTGCCTGCTCTAGATACGAACGCTAAGAAGGGATTGAAGAGTGAGTGCAGAGAAGTTACTAAGGTTATTGACACCTTAATATAGTGATACGTTTTGTTTTCTACTTTCTGTATTTAGCAACTGTGTATTGAAAGAAAGAAAAAAAAGAAAAAAATGTTTTTTCACATGTTGCAATCCATATAAACACGATATCTATATAACACAAACAAGTGCTTAAGAATAACCTAAATGCTTGCTTAGGCTTGATTAGGCATGCATACTATACAGCATTTAGGCACATTATTGGCACACATTCTATATTACCATCTAAATTATAACATTTAATACACACATTATCATTATTAGGTAGGTATTTATTATTATAAGGTACTAGGTTGTTATGGATATAACTGACGGAAACAAACAAATTTTATTTATTCAATATTAATGTTGTGTACCATTTTTTATTTGTTATGGGCCCGCTCTTAACCTTGGCTTGCGTGGCCAAGGATAATCAAGCTCATTATTGGCTTTGACAAATAAAAAAATACTTACCTAGTGTACGCTATTTTTAATTTTTATACAAAGCTACGTCATGATAAATAAAACTACAGCGTATTCTTATAACAAACTGAAAACAGACAGCTAGTTTTATTCTAAAATTTCTGGATTTCAAGACACTTTTTCATAAGCATTTCCTTTTTTATGTATAGTAGGGTGGGTAAAAGAACACGTACGCTCGTATAGTTACTATTATTTATGCTATGTTGATCCCGGTTTGGTTTCCCAGGTGTCTTTTATGCCCAAAATAAGAATAAATTTCACATGCATGCTTATTAAATTCCCCCGGATACAGGGCGTTGGGCTGTAGGTACACGGGCTGCATAAGAAAAAAGAGATGCTATTCTTTTTTTTCTTATCCAACCTTTACGTTAAGCAACGAAAACATTCCTAAATTAAAAAAAAAAAAACTAAATATTAGAACTCACAGAAACATTCACATTTTAAATCACTGGGTCGTCTCCTTCTTCTTCTTTGTATGAGCTAGTAACCATTTCTGGTGTCGGAGTTTTTACGGCCACCCAATAAATGATTTCCCGGTAGTCATTATTTATTTTATTAAGAATAGGCCCAAATCAATCGGAGCGCGGCCCCATTTGGGTAGTTTTTTGTAAGTATTATACATACACTTAAATAATGCGGGACGTAATCACACAGCATCATGTAGCCCCAAACTAAGCTGAGCTTGTATTATAGGAACCACATGATTGATAAACTACACATATATTTTTGTTTGTAAAGACATACATATCATACATAGGAACCACCCAGATTCGAGACAAATATCTACAGAACATGCAAACATTTGTCCCACAGCGGGAATCGAACCCGCAACCTTCTGCGTCTCAGGCGGACCTTCGCCTACTGCGCCTACTGCACCTGCGATAGTAATAGTTTTAATTATTCACGTTTCCTATAATTATTATAAGTCCAGATTTTCCAATCGTCATTGTACTCGTACATACCACTATTGTTTTTAAATCATTAAAAATAGAACACGTTACATAAATTTTACATACATAAATTTTTCGCATTTATTAAATAAACATTTACTAAAATTTCTGACATGAATAATTAGCCTTTATTTTCGAATTTTCTATTTTTCGAAAATCACTCGTCACTACAAGAAATCATTTATCTCGAGCCCAACTCCTTACATCTTTATATGATTTCTTTAGTGTGCAACACCGATGTCGGCCGACCAACATAGCTTAATGACTGAAAAAGCCGGGACCAACATCCTAACGTGCCTTCCGAAGCACGGATGATCAGATCTAAATGCCACTAACCACCCATCCAAGTAGCGACCGCACGGAGTGTTGCTTAACCAAGACAATCTGCTAAGAACAACTAAGTAAGCCACGCTTCGAGCGTTTCCAACCACCACTAGAATCTCTCACTGGCTCGCGTATACCGAGAACAGCCTGTCACACGGTGGGACGGTAACATCCACTAAATCCTACCCTCCGTTGCCTTCCGATAAGTGACCTTAGAGGCCCCACATGACTTATCACCTGTCTCTTTCAGGTTATTAAGCCCGCCCGGAGGTTATTTATAGGGAATTTTGCTGACAATATAAGCAGTGAGTGGAAATGAATCGGCTTTGAAATGAGTAAGCTATTCTATAGGCGTAATGGAGCTACGGATATGGGATCAAAAGGTAAACGTGAGGCATATGTCTTTATCCATTAAATATATGGAGGGAAAATTGGAGTCAGTGATATTTTGCTTCAGATGGATCTGCTTAAAAGTGCGCGGAGATGCTGGTTCGAGCACTGTCTGGTTTAAACATTTTAGATAGCAATTTTTGCGTATGCCACCTTAAGTTTTTATACATCGTTTCTTCTAACTACATACAGCTAACCTGTATGCAGCTAAGCTAGTACAAAAAAATACAAAATACAAAATTCATTTATTCAGTAGGAACTGTATAGTACACTTTGAAACGTCATTTTTTTTTAAATTTACCACCAATTCGTAACGTGACCAAACAGAGAAGAATTGGCAAGAAACTCTGCTTGGCTTATATTTTTTTAACGTCATTGTACTTAATATCTATTACATTGTTTTTGATGGAGTTGGAGGCAGTTTCATCCCAAGCTTTTTTGTCATCTAAATAATCAGATATTTTATAATAAGCTTTATTACATAGATTACGTTTAACAACATTTTTGAATTTATTTACAGATAGATTAATCACATCATTTGGGATTTTGTTAAAAAATCGTACAGACATCCCTTTAAAAGATTGACTAACTTTATGGAGCCTTACAGTGGGAACAGCTAGTTTATCTTTATTTCTAGTGTTAACATTATGATAGTCGCTATTTTTCTTGAACATGTTAATATGTTTTCGGACATACATTAAGTTTTCATATATATATTGGCACGGCACTGTCATAACATTTATTTCTTTAAACTTAGTTCTAAGTGATTCTCTGGGGCCCATATTATAAATTGCACGAACAGCCCTCTTCTGCAACACAAATATGGTGTTGATATCTGCAGCATTCCCCCACAACAAAATGCCGTACGACATAATGCTATGGAAGTAGCTGAAATAAACTAGTCTAGCCGTTTCTACGTCAGTAAGTTGACGGATTCTTTTGACTGCGTATGCTGCAGAACTGAGTCTGTTCGACAACCCATCTATGTGAGCGCCCCATTGAAGCTTATTATCTAAAGTTATGCCTAAAAATACAGTACTGTCCACAAGATTTAGATCTTCATCTTTTATTTTAATGTTAGGTTTAACTTGTTTAACATTTGGTAATATAAATCTCATACATTTTGTTTTAGTCTCGTTCAGTAATAAATTATTTACATCGAACCAGTTAACAACTTTCGCTATTGCATTGTTCACGTCGTCAAAATTGGTCTGCCGTCGCTTTAATTTAAATAAAAGTGACGTGTCATCCGCAAACAACACAATTTCGTGGTTGTCTCTCACAAGTTGAGGTAGGTCGTTGATGTAAATTAAAAATAAAAATGGTCCAAGTATTGACCCTTGCGGAACACCCATCTTTACTACAGATCCCGGAGAACATTTTCCATTTACGTCTACTTTCTGTATTCTGTCAGATAGGTAAGAAGTGAGAAGGGCTAAAGCCATACCCCTGACGCCATAGTGATCTAGTTTCCTGATTAATGTTTCATGGTGTACGCAGTCAAATGCCTTAGACAAATCACAAAAGATGCCTAAAGCATCATGTGAGTCCTCCCAGGCATCGTAGATATGCGATACCAACTCAACACCGGCATCAGTTGTAGTTCAGCTAGTAAGCTAGTTAGATCATTATTGTCTTTTGTTTTAGATAAACATTGACTTAAATTCCACGATTTATACATATGTATAAATTGCGACATTTGTTAACAGTTTCCGAAACTTAATATGAAGCCTTTCGTTAACCGACTGGGTCTCTACTGTACCACCATCATTTAAATTATTGAATTTACTTGTATGATCTAAAAGTACTTTATAAAATGTTTACTTGGATATTGCTTCATCATCATCATCCTCATCATCATCATAATCAGCCTATAGCAGTCCACTGCTGGACATCCTCCCCTAATGAGCGCCATTGAGCCCTGTCCTGAGCTCGACGCATCCAGCTTCTACCAGCAGCCTTTCTCAGATCGTCACAATCTACCTGGCCGGAGGGCGCCCAACACTAAGTTTGCCTAACCGCGGTCTCCACTCAAGAACTCGTTTACACCAACGGTTATCAGTTCATCCGCAGCAGATATGGCCAGCCCACTGCCACTTCAGCTTGCTAATTCTCTGAGCTATGTCAACAGCTTTCGTTCTATGTCGGATAAACTCGTTACGGGTTTTATCCTTCATAGAAACTTCGAGCATAGCATATTTCATCATGTAAAAGATATATGAATTAAATAAAAATACAGATAACAGATTTTTAGGCCTTAGTAATATTTATAGTAAATGCTTTTTACTAAATACATGAACAAAAGTGAGCTCGGTCGAAAACATTGTCATTTGAAGTACCTATGTAGACATAAATTATTTTTACAAGACTACGTCACTAACATTAAAACTTTCTCCACACTGGTTAACAGTCAGAGACAACCTATTTACGGTAAGTCCTTGCCAATTTACCGCCATGACAGTTCCACAGGTCAGCCTCTACGATTCAATAAATGTTTTTTTGCAGCCATTTTCCCTAACCCAAAGTGTTGCCACAATCGTTTTGCTCATTCGGTTGAAGTCACCGCCACCTTTGTGTTTTATATTCATTGCGGGATTATACGGGAACCTATGTGATAATGTCCCTTGATCCCGTGATTCTGGTTGTTGACCGGAAGTACGATCTTAAATTAAATGTTGCTAGCTTTTACAATAAAATGAGGCAATTCTCACAAATACTGTTAGCTTTAATATTTTAATTTTTACGGATCTGTGTATTCTCTTCTTCTTTCATTATTTCTGCAAAAAAAGAGATATCCCTACTTAAAATATATACCTAAGTATGTAGTTAATTTTACATTAGATTACAAAATATGAACATCATAAATTGCCTCCAACTGCCAAAAAAATAATGTAATAGTTTTATGAATAACAATTTGTAACAAAGACGTTAAAAAAATATAAGCCAAGCAGAGTTTCTTGCCAAACTTTTCTCTTTGATCGCGTTACGATTTGGTGTAGGTAAATTAAAAAAACTATTTATAGTTTTCCTCCAGGCTCACATTAAATAAGGAAATTTTAATTTTAATAGTTGTTAACATTACATTATTTATGTACTTATTGTCTACCGATTCTAGATACAAAGCTAAAAACTACCACAACGTTCACTGAACACAGACTAACCATGACAAAACCAGTGAAACGAACAGGCATAAAATTAATTTATGAATGTGCAAAACAACACCGCAACGCAGTACCATTCCATAAATCATCAATTTTAACGAGAAACGTTATTTTCCATTCAAGGAAAATTTTAGGTCCATTTATCTTGATAACTAATAAGCAGAGCTTGACGAGGTTGTAAATCGTTTGCATAATGTACGTCAGTTGAACCTTTGTCTAATTATGTAACAAGCTCCGCAAACGGCCGGCTCGTACTTGAAGAAAAACAATTTGTTCATGTTTATTGTTCTGCTAACCTTTATTTTATACCAATGGCGCTCTAATTCGGTCAATTTTTACTATTGATTTTCAAAACTAAGTTTTTTTTTAAAGTGTCACATGCGCGTTGCTGAACCATTTAAAAATATTAAAGCGCCCTTTTTGAAACGCTGCATATGTAGTCTCTGGGGAAAACCTCGGCAGGGAGACCATTCCACAGCTAGATTGTTTGCGGGAGGAAATTCCTCTGGAACCTCACAGTGCGAGAAGATTTAGGCAGCAATGTACATATGTGTATGATACCTCTGTCGATGTCGATGCAGCAGGCTCTCAAACAATTCTCCGGAACACTTCCCATTATTACAAAAGGTAGAACACACAGATGGAGGAGACGTATCTCCTGAGACTTAAAGGTTCAATTCCACTTGTGAGTATAGGATCATCGACAAATCTTGTAGATCTTCTTTGAATCGAGTCAAACGACTTAAGCTGGTACTCAGGTGCTCCTGCCCAAAGGTGACAACAGTACTCCATATGGGGCCGAACTTGTGAATTATAAAGAAGCAGCCTTGCACCGGACTAAAATAGAGCTTTGCCCTGTTCAGCACACCGAGCTTTTTTTAAGTACTTATAAACAACGCATATAATTAGTACTTTAATGCAGATAAGCGTATATTTTTTTTAAATGCAGTTTTTGGACTTGGATGTTACGGTCGGTTGCCACCTGACATCCAAAAACCGGCGACGTGCGAGTCGGACTCGCGCCAAAGGGTTCTACTCAAAGGTACCGTTGTATGGGAGCCCCCACTTAAACATTTATTTATTCTGTATATAGCCTTAGCGAGTATTTATAGTTTGTGTATGGCAACAAAAATAGACATTATCTGTGAAAGTTTCAACTGTCCAGCTATAACGGTTCATGAGATACAGCCTGGTGATAGACAGACAGACGGACAGTGTCTTAGTAATAGGGTAACGTTTTTACTCTTTGGGTACGGAACCCTAAAACAGATAAAAAGTGCCTTTCCATGGCAACAAATAAGAGTGGAAGAAGAAAACCTAAGACTACATGGATGACGAATGTCCATAACCTCTCTAGGGACATGAAAATGCCCTACTCAAGATGATACGAAACAGCGGAAATACTAGGCGCCGCATAATTAGGAAAGCCAATCCCGAGTAACAAGAAAGAGAAAAATTTAAAAGACAAAGATTTTAAAAAATATATATAAAGTCTTTAACAAAAGAAGTCCCACGGCAGTTTGCGAAACTGAAGCCATCTCCAATATACGTAAAAACACCCGAACATTAAACATCAAAACATCAAAAAATTCTAGACAGAACAGATTATTTGCATCATATTATTAGCAGAGTTCTTTGTGAAGGGCTCGTCCGGGGAAGTACTGCAACCATGCCTATTACTGCCGTGAAGCAGCTGTGCTGTATTTCGGTTTGAAGGGTGCCGGTAAAATTACAGGCACAAGAGGCTTATCATCTTCATGCCTTAAATTGATGGACCCCTGCGTCCTGTGAAAAACGTGATCTGCGATGCAATGCTTTGTGATACGTTATGATTACCACTTAACATCAGGTGGGCCATGTGCTCGTTCCATCTTCAAGTACCATCCTACTAATCCTACTTCCTATCCTATCTTACTCCTACTAATATTATGAATGCGAAAGTTTGTGAGTATGGATCTATGTATGGATGAATGGATGAATGTTTCTTACTCTTTCACGCAAAAACTACAGAACAGATTTTGATGAAACTTGGAATACACATAGTTTGTGACCTGGATTAACACATAGGCTACTTTTTATTCCCGTACCACGCGAGCGAAGCCGCAGGCGGACGCTAGTTTAATATAAAATATAATACTTTAGTGCCAGACGTGTTAATTTTGCTTTTCTTTTGATTTTATTTCTATTCCATTTTAATTTTCACACGATGGTGGCGCCTCGTCTGCGGGACTCCTTTAAAAAGACTCTACGGGATACCTACGAGTATATCTCACACAGTCAAATGATCCCTAAGACCTATACTATGGGTAACAGAGGCTGATAAACATACATAGATACTTATAAAACACGCATACACAGCACAAGCATTCATGTTTATCACACAAATTTTCGTCCTAGGCGGAAATCGAAGGCAGAATTACTACCAACAGAGATATGAAACCAGTCAAATATGATAAATTTTAATCATCATACTGATGGCGCAATCGTCAATTTACCACTGGTAGTTTTAAAATAGAACACGTCATTTCATAGATATTTGCATGTTGTTGTGTATGGGGCCCAACCTTCATCTTTTGGGGTCAAGCCAACCTCACTTCCTCGTGTGTACTCTGCTAACTAACAAACGGGGTTCTAATGGACAGCTGATTGCGGCATAGCGCAGTTTAACACCGGCACAGCCAAATACCCTGGCCGCCGTCAAGCAGCAGCATCGATGGTGCGAGAAGCTATGCTCTGCGATCCCCAACCCGCATGTCCAGCGTGGGGACTCAGAAGCCCATGTCCAACTGTGGACTGAATGGGCTGGTTTTGTTGTTGTTGTAAGCTATGTTGCTATCACCTCCTAGATTATCCGTAAATTTTAAAATAATAACTGCATAATACAGGTTCGACGAAAATTCGTCGAAATATTTCCATACGGTCTTTACCTCTGTTACGGTAAAAGTATATTTCAACTAGCCTCCGCCCGCGGCTTCGCTCGCGTGGTACCGGGATAAAAAGTATTTTATGTGTTAATCCCGGTCACAAACTATGTATATTCCATATCATCCAAATCCGTTCAGTAGTAGATTTTGCGTGAAAGAGTAACAAACATTCATCCATTCATACATCCATACTCACAAACTTTCGCATTTATAATTATATATATTATTTTTTACTACTGCCCAATTTCTCAAGCGACAGGTTCACTATTGTTACTTAATTTAAAAATATAACACATAATTTCAATACATTTTAGAATTCATTCAATGGATAATAAATTCACTTGCATGATTGTATTTATTTTATTCTGAACTACTAACAAATAAACTAAGGGAGTATTCTTATTAGGGATGTTTATTTAAAGTTCACAATATACGGGCTACAGTCATATTTGCGATAGCTAAGCCTAGTGTTACGTGCGCTTGGAGGCCGATGTAGAAACAAGGTAATGGTGCGTAGCGTAGGCTGTCACTCACACAGCTAAGCAATGATCAACACGAGTCATTACATTAAGGCTACGTACGCACTGACTGGTCCGCTTGCGCCTAGCGCTTTGAGTGCTGAACACACGCTTATCCTGCCTGGGGGCACGTGTTACGTACCTTCCTATGTCCATCTCGCGCATGGCGCGGAGCGTTATGTGCGATGCCCGCAGTCAAGAGTCTAGTGTCACAGCGTATCTATGTACTACCTCTAAAATTGGCTGCAAGAAGCGAAAAAGTTCCTATATTTGGGTCAGATTGTACCAGGATTGGTTGAAACGTTTGCTGTGCCTAACTTCAGAGGGACATATAGATCCATTGTGCCTACTGTAATAGTGTTTTTCAAAATGTTATATGGAAAAAGGTTCATTTTGATAAAACTCGAATTGTGGCCAGGCGATGACGAAGGTTCACGAAAAAGTATTCGTATCGTAGACGAAAGATCTTGGCCAATGAGAAACGATCGCTGCTTAACTTATCACTGTTTATATTTGGATTTGGTGGACGCAGCCACGCACACTTACATTAAAGAAGTAAAACCTACTTCGTGAGCATTTCATAAGATTAATTCATTTCGGACCGTCTCACTATAAAGTTGAATGATTCGACGAGCGCGTTATCATATGTTAGCAAGCGCTTCCTACTACATAATCTTAATCATTTATTCATATGGAATGATATTAGTTCAATAATAAAATTATAAATTTAGTACACAAAAAACAGTCAATATAAGTTAATAAAGCTGACTTAGTAGAATGTTCAGGACACACAAAAAAACAGTCAATATATGTAATATATCTAACTTAGTAGGTAGTATCTAACTTAGTACCGAGCATTCGAATATAATGTACTTATACATTATATTCGAATGCTCAGTAACTCTGCCACTGAGTAGAAGGTTTGCTTGATAAGCCAGGTTTTTAGCCTAGATTTAAAAGTACGAGTAGTATGGCTGGGTACATCCTTAATGCTGTCAGGGCGTCTATTTTATATTCTATTTTATTTTATTTCTTTGGGAAGATAAACAGTCATATGTTATAACATTTGTACGTAAATATTAAGGTAACTTAAGTCTAAGGTAACCATGTGACCCACAACATCATCCACAGATTATATTGCTGAACCGATCACATGAGTAAGTTTATTTTTATGTTACCTGAAGATGGAACAAGCACATGGCCCATCGGATGTTAAGCAGTAACCATTACCTATCACAAAGCATTTAATGAATGAAAAAAAGTTTTCCAGATTTGGCCAGTTGTGAAATTGTTATGACATGTTCCGCGCGGCGAGTGTTGTGATTATTACATACTACATAGTAAACATCATAGAACACGTCATTGTACAACAATTCTAAGGCAGTAAGGCTTCCCTCGTAATCTTTACGATAAGCTAGAAATTCATTATTGCTTGTAAATGAACATTGTTTGAATTTTATTATGAACTAAAACCTACTTTATGGGCATATTTCATTGGATTAATTTTATAGCTTCGGTCCCCAGGTTAAATTGTTTTGTAAAAGTTTAGAAGTAGGTAAAGGATTGTTTTAAAAAGGTACTGTTTATTCAGTTAGATTGCGGGTTCGATTCTCGCAGAAATATAAGTGTTTGCATGTTCTGCAAATATTTATCGGGTTGCGTCAGCTGCTGTGATTTGCACGGTGGCGCCAGCGCTGCATATTACCTATAACCAGTAAACACCCAGACCGGAAACAAATATTTTGTAGAACATATTTAAGCGGTAGGTAATCGCTACCGCGCCGTCTCGCTAGTGGTAAGTGATGACAAGGATCGAAGCAACGCGGCTACCGCAATCTGAATGAAATGGCATGATAAATATACGAGCACGACCGAGCGGATATCGCTCATATCTGAATAGCTCTTGGGTTTTGTCGCTGATTTCCGTTTCCGGTTGCCAGTACGCAACACAGTAGTCAGACTGCTCCGCGTTGAATTTCGAAATAATAGCAAAAACATTAGATACCGATAGTTCGAAGTTATCACCAAGCAGACGGATAAACTGTGGAATTTTTTCAGTTAAAATTCACGCAAGTCGAAATACTTCTGAGGAAAAGATCATTGCACGAATATTGCATTTTGGAAGTTATTTGGAAGGTCATCCATCACCAAACCCAATCATCCAGGCGGATAAAGCGTGTCGCGTTACTTTTTCCAACACATCCACAGATTCGAAACGCAACCAACTATTGGATACGCACGCTTTCACGTAGAAATAGCTCTTTGTTAAGAATAATGTCCCGTTTTTACCCTTTGGGTACGGAAACCTAACAAACGAAATGAACAAGAAAAAAGGAAGAGAGAAGACTCATCTCTCCAGATGGGAACCCTTCAACGCAATCTATAGCGGGAACAACACGATAATACATAGAGCAAACGCATTTGATTAAATGAGGGCAAAGGCATACTCCATGTCAGAGACAAACACATAGGTATTTGAGAAATTAGCAATTAACAGATATCGGCTTCCATACAACAAAAATAAATGAAACTAGAAAGATTGGTCCCAACCCGGCTGGTCCCCGTGGGACGACAGACCACCACCCTTCAGAGACATTCATACTACTGCAAACACACAACTTAAATAGAAGAAATATTATAAATAAGAACAAATTATAGATTACAACTTTTAATGTAAAAACTCTTATACGACAAGACATTAAGATGAATTAGAAAATGCACTAGAAGCATTGAGCTACTCTACACTGCTAGGTTAATGATTAGAAGAAATATCTGGAATTATGGTAGAAGATATAATGGAGATCTTGAACAAATTTCATTTATTTTATCACAATTTACAATCGTATTTGAATGTCAATGAAATATGTACTACTAAAGGTGGGAAATGTAGCATGTTAGCTTTTAAGTAAAGTCGCATCAAAAAGAAGGAATCGAGGAAGTAACTTCTCAACAATGGACACACCATAAAACAGATAATTAAAAATATAATGATTATAACAAAATAAACTACTTAGAGTTTGTTGACTACAATAAAACATTTGATTCTATGAAACACAAATATGAAAACATTTTATTATATAAAACACAAACATCATCATCATTAAATTATGAACAAAATGTAACAAAAAACAGCTATTCCAGGGCTGCATCACACGTTTTGGGTAAAAGTATTGCGGTACAACTTACACAAGCCAGTTATCAATGAAAAACTAAAAAAATAGAAAAGTTTTTAAACAAATGTGGTTGACCTTTGGGAGTCGATTTACCTCTTTTTGGGATAATATAATAAATCAAACTCACCATGTATATCATATTTGTTTTATCTTCATCACCATGATTAAAACGTTTGTTTTAACTAATACCATGGGCACTGAAAACCTTAAGAATGTTTACAGTGCAGGTCATCGATATATTGTTATTATACCTCGATGGTGTTAGCACTATTTTCTAATATTGTATTAAGTTTAGATGTAGGTAATATAAAAATAACGAATACTAAATTGTCTATTGGCAGGAGTTATTAATACAATGACTGCCTCCCACACGACGCGGACGCGACGTCCGCAGGTGCGCCGATGTGTTTTCGCCTCTCAAAGTGTTAAAACCTTTTTCACAGTCAAATGATGCTGAGGCCTACAGAGCTGCAGATATGAGCCTTTGTTATTCATTGACACAAAGCTAAAGGGATAACAAAACAACACTTTGTTTTCACAAAACAAAGGAGCACAAAACAATAAAGTTTTCACGGCAGCCCTAGAGCGATACGCTGAATAAACATAAGTAAAAAGTAACAAAGTATCTACAGCTCTTCGATTTGATGTGGCACACCTAGGTCAAAGTCGTCTGGACTGATATTTAACTGTAAATAGATTGCGTCATCATCATTATAAGCCTATAGCAGTAAAAAGCGATTGTTAATTGTTCTTGAATTAATGAACTGAAACTGAAAAGCTTCTCTTACTCAGCGTCAATGCGCCCTGTCCTCAGCTCGACGCATCCAGCTTCAGTACCAGTAACCTTTCGCAAATCTTCACTCCACCTGGCCTGGGCCTATCCTTTTTTTTGTAGTCGGTAAAAATACTAAAATAACAGTTTTTTCTTTTAATTACCTGATAGGCTATAGTGATAACTATAACAGATAATTGAAAAGTTGGGCCTATTTTTTATTCATCTGATCAGGCATACTGAAACGACTAGGAATTTAAACACAATACCATTGTAATTTTTCTTTCATATACATAAATTCTAGAATTATGCATGTAAAATGTAATTATTGGCGGGTGATCAATTATAATAGGATCGGTTGTAACTAGGCCATACCTAAGTCACAAATCTAATCAGTTCGAAATAAGTACGTATTTCTAATTATAAGAAAGCATTTTAAATGCACTTCATTCATTGATAACGGACTGTAAAAACGCAATAAAAACTGTGTGTGGAAGCCAAAAACAGACCAGGCCGAAGGAGTAATGGTCCGACTATAGAAAAATTGTACCAATGGGGACGTGAAAGTCAAAATAAGTAGAGCGCATTGGATGCAGTTGGGGGAGGCATACGTTCAATATTGGACTAATAAATGCTGATTGATAATGATGATGAGGGGTCTTAAATCGCTTAGGGTTTCAACCCCCTCCTTCACCTGCCCGTAGTGCACCCTGCTAATTAACAAACGCGACTCTAGCATATCAGCTATCTAGCATATGTCTCCACGAATATGAAGCGATTCGGGGAGACCTATGTCCAGCAGTGGACTGCAGTGGACTGTTGTTGTTGATTATGATGATGATGATGAGTGTGTGAAATGCATCAGCAGGTGTCTATACATGGCGGTAACCATTCTAGCATGGTCCCTGTCTGCTTGTCTGACATCTTTGAAATTAAAAAGTATTGGCAAATGTTGGGATAATTTCAATCATCTCATTTAAGTTCAGCCTTTTGATGGGCATTTCATATTTGAAGTATTAGAGTTTCTTTTTGAATGGATGTCCGAGACATCAATCGAATACAATTGTATTCGTACTATATTTTGTTATGGCAACCCTGCGTGGTGCGCGCTCTCGCTTCTCCGACCCAAAAAGGTGTTCATGTGTCTTGTGTCTCTCCGTAATAATAAATTCAAGTTCTACACAAAAAAGGGAGTATTACTGCAGCAGAACAACACAACATCCTCACCGACGTCTCCCACAGGGCTTATCCGAGGAAGTACCACCACCATGCCTATTTCTGTTTTAGGGGTGTGGGTGCCGGTGAAATTACAGGCACATGAGGCTTGCACCTTCATGCCTCAAGATGCGCAGCGTAGGGCACGTTCCAAAGATGCGTGAGCTACGAAGCAATACTTTGTTATAAGTTATGGTTACCATTTAACATCAAAGACTCGATCACGAAGACTAGCGAAAATTCGTATCGGAGAAGTAACATTTTGTCCAATGAGAAAGCGTAGATTTTAAATAGCGCTTTGTCATTGGCCATACCTTTTTCGTTACCCTTACGAAACGTCAGGTTGAAATATTCTTGATCGTTCTAGTGTGATGAGCTAGTTTAATCTTCGGATATAATAAAAAAAAAACAGAAAATTACTTTTTTTATTTCTATAGGCCTAGCATGTGCCACAGGATCAAGAGAAAGCTATCAAAGGCAGTAACTTGACATCGTTTTACGTAAACGTTAAATTTTATATGATTCAGTATCGATCGCTGAGCAGCTGTGGCCAATATTTATTTGACTGTTTTATTTCGTAATATTTTATGGAAAAAACTGCGAAATGGCTCGGGTAAGCTGCTTTTTATCTGAACAAGTCGTAAAAGTCGATTAGGGAATGGAATTTTGAAAATGCTTGGAGCTTGGAAGCATTTTATTGGTATTTTTTATTTCAAGTAATTTTAGAAAAATATTAATAATTATTTAAAATATTGCATGACGGAATATTACTGCTCTGAAAAACTGTATCGAATAATATAAATAACGCAATAAATTACTATGATTTGAAGTTTGATCTGAAATTTCAAAAACATCAGCAATTTATGTCATAATTTTAATTCTATTATCAACCTTTAAAATACTGAAGAACTCAATTGGAATGATTTGCTAGTCACCAATTATGGCAAAGGAGTGGTAATCGCAGTGGGGTTAGGTAAATAAGTGGATGTTGTTCTTATTCCTTAGCGGTGTCTAATGGAGAAGTAAATCATCACTATTATCATCATCATCAGCCTATAGCAGTCGACTGCTGGACACAGGCCTCCTCTGATGAGGTAGAAGTAAATGAAGAGTTCTAAATTCTCTGCTGAAACCACCACAGCAGTTACCAATAAGTAGTTTAACACGTTGACATAACCCTTCGCGCCATGCACGTGGAGCAGCAGCTCGCACCCTGGAGCAAGTAAAAACACTTGCGAGCGAGAAAAACACGAGCTACTGCTCCAAAGTTAATACATCGCTTACCACACAAATTTATACATTCGAAACTTAAGATGTTTGAATGTTTTTCACTGCCTTAATCCTGGTTAAACAAAATTGAAGAGGAGATAGCATATATACAAGATACAAGATAACAAAGGCCACTTTTCATTCGAGAACCATGCAAGCAGAGCCATGGGCTGAAGCTCCATATTTCCAGTTGCCTTGGAATATTGCCCACATGCTTTGTGAAACTCTATTCAAAATACCCGGAATCACCGCATACAGCCCTCACAAAGCTTTACGAACTTACGCACCGCTGAACTGAACATACATTAGCTTCTACCCCTCTCGCACGCTGCTCTAATAGAGCTGGTTCGAAAAGGACGGCATACCATTGTTCTGCTTGTGCGTTTAAGCACATGGGTAATGGGTAGGTATACTGATAGCGAATTTAATTTTACGGCGATGGAATGATCTATCTACTTACTATTATGGAGTAAAATGCAGGCTGTTGTGGAAGATAGATGGATGAATTTCGTCAGTTACCACTAGGTACTTTTGTGTTCCACCTGCATCGTCCGTTCCCCAAATGAATATAATTTGAAAATAAAACGCATATTTTATACATTTTTAAAATATCTTCATCATCATCATCATCAGCCTATAGCAGTCCACTGCTGGACATAGGCCTCCCCTAATGAGCGCCATTGCGCCCTGTTCTGAGTTCGACGCATCCAGCTTCTACAAGCAGCCTTTCGCAATTCGTCACTCCATCTGGCCGGAGGGCGTCCTACACTACGTTTGCCGAGCTGCGGTCTCTACTCAAGAACTCGTTTACCCCAACGGTTGTTGGATCTTCGGCAGATATGGCCAGCCCACTGCCACTTCAGCTTGCTGATTCTCTGAGCTATGTCGACAACTTTAGTTCTATGTAACCCGGCCTGTTCCGGTGGCTAGAACTCATCGAATCTTCTGGCGAGACGATTTGTAATAACCCTTGAGAATAGTTTATAGATGTGGCTCAAGAGCGAGATGGGTCTGTAGTTTCTAAGAAGGGATTTATCTCCCTTCTTAAAAAACAAAACCACCAGGCTCTCGTTCCACGCCTTAGGAGTTCTCCAACAGTGAAGGACGGAGTTGAAGAGGTTCTGCAGCTCCTGCACAACAGGAGGTCCGCCAGCCTTCAGAAGTTCTGAAGTAACCCCGTCTTCACCGGGGGCTTTTCCATTTTTAAGCTGTCAGGGCCAATACGATCTCGTCTTGGCTGATTTCTGGCAGTTCCTCGGTGTGGTGGCGGGTGAGGGTGGCTCTAGAATCTTGGTTGTTACGTTGGGGGCAAGAAGCATGTGCCGCGTACAATCGGCCGTAGAAGTCCTCGATCTCTGATAATATCTCCGGAAATATATTTATTGGATAAAATTAATCTATTTAACAAGATAATCTGACAATTGAAAAATTCGCTCTAATAATCTTTCGAAGTTCTGAGTTCTGACAGAAATGTTTTTTAGAAACATGTGCAGTACCGTACTACCTAGGATTTATATCAAACGTCTAATTTCTAGAAGATCGGATTAGCTGCGAGCATTTCTTAATTAAACGTGCTCACAAATGCAATTCCATCTGCAGCCGTAGATATCCGAACAAAGCCAACTTGCTGTCAAAGTTTGTGCGAATCTGCGGTTTTAGCTACGAGTAGTTCCACTTCCGCGCGATAGGACCGACTCAGTTGGATATTATGCAGACCGCTTCCTTTTTGGACGGTCAAAACTTTGGACACGAATTTAGAATTTCGAATTCAGCATTTCATTCAGCCAAAGAGTGAGGAATTATGGAATAATCTGTATCTTATTTAGTTCCAAGGAGTTTTTATTACGATAGTACAAAAGTAAGTTAAGTTCACTGCTCAGAGGCTCGATCACGAATATTTGCGACAAAGTCATCGTATCGTAGACGTAAGCATTTTGTATGGCATTCGATACCGTAACGTTAACTACACAAAATTTGGTATCACGAATTATTTGACATACGTTCTCGTAACCATCCTATCGTCGGCGTGTAGTTACGTAAAGACTTTTGTATGAAAACGCGATCACGAGCACTTTTTTGACGTACGTTTCGTCGCATCGCCTTCGTAGCCGTACGAATGTTTATTCACCGCGAAATTGTCAGTGAGAAAACTTTCGTAAGGCATTTAAATTTTTAGATTGTTTGTTTTCTGGTGATTTTGTGCGTATAAATTACTAGGTAGGTATGCACTGGTACCTAAATTTTCTTCTAGTATGTTTCTAAGGGTCTAACAAGGTTCAAATTGTAAGAATGAGCATAAGCAAAATATTGTGATCTAGAGGATTTTGAAAAAGAAAAGGAACTCATTGAATTAACTACTATCTTTCTGCCAAGTTAATTGGAGTAGAGAAAAAACATAACTTTCATTAAATAGCTACCTATATTAAATTAGGTAGGAAATTGGTCTAGGTATCTTATGTACGTTTACCTACTTTTGCTAAATGGCCTAAGTATTTCTCTGCTATCAGGGAAGTTAGTCAAAGGGTTATTTTGAATTGTATTTCTGGCAGAGCTCACTGCACAAGAAAAGGAATTCTATAATGATGCGGTATATTTTTTCAACCCTGTGTCAGACCAAGCTAAAGGGTCCTATGAGTTGCCCTTGATAGTCCTTCCACTAACTTCCTTGAAAGTAGGGAAATAGGCAGTTCAGCTATTGTATAAGAATGTATGTTCCACCGTGTTTCTCTTTCTGCACAGTCTGTCCGCTTAATACAATTCGTTTCGTTTTAGCACTAAACTCTGTATTTCTTGATTTCAGTTCTAAGTTTATTATATCCTTTCTAAAGTTATGAATAAAAACCACAGTACTTACTAAATAAAAAGTTTAATTAAACATGTTTTTTCAATTATATTTTCAGGTTAAGTAAGCACTTTAGTTTTAACATTGTACCTAGGGCGTCATTTTTAAAGGTAAATGTAACAATAAATCATTCCTAATTAACGGACGCCACGTGACTTCGTCCAAGTAAGAAGTTTTTGTGAGGGCGGATTGGCTTGGCCCCGGCGAAGGCTCCACCACAGGTTGACTTCATTCTAAAACAATAAATAGACAGGATTAATATAAGACAATACCTACACAGTATTACTATGTATAGGCTAACATCTTAGTTAGGATAACAGTCAAGTTCAGTGCTTGTTTCCGCATCCTTCTAAGGCGGTCCAGCCAGCTCTAACTTAGAAAACCATTAAATAAAATGTTGTTGTTGTTTGGCAAAGGCTTGCCTAGAGTTTTACATTCTTTTGCGGTAAAAAATAAAATGTTACCAATAGTAGGTAGGTAATTATCTTCATGGGTCTTCTTACGCAAGCTCCATGAGCTGAGGCTTCCTGCGTGGACACTCCATCACCATACTGTAAATAAAACTATCTAAAAATGCGGTATGGGCTGATTTGCGATCACAAAGTAACTTTTATTTATATAAGAACTACGGTAGGTGGGTACTTATTTTTTCTTAAATTCTAACAAATGCAAGTATTGCAGCTGACTTGTTTTTAACTTTATATTGATAAAATTGTTGAATAATTTAAAATTATTATAGTTGAAAATATCACAACACCGAACGTCACTGACAGTAACCAAAGAGGATAAAACACTCAAATATTACCATTTTGAATGAAATATTAGGTCTATGTTCATTCATTTTGTTCACTTTTCAATCATCGGCGCTCATCCTTATTTACGCAGAATGACGTCACTTTCAAGAACGTCTCGTGTTAACGATACTGTAACGTACTGCTTCGTGATCGCAACCAAAGTATCGTGTAGTAAGCACGTTACGTTTACGCAACGAATGTCTGAAATATTCGTGATCGAGCTACAGTTCTAACCAAGGAGTTTTTACTAAGGACTGCGCGCTTTGAACAAAAATCTGTTTCCAGTGACAGAAAATACCTGTCTGTGCTTAATGCATTCTCCCAAAAAGGTGTTACCTAAAGAGGAATCGAGACACGATAACTTTTTAAGGGCATTTTTATGAAGAAAATTTTGGCACAGATTTTTGTTTAAAGTGCGCATTTATTTTGATTACATTTGTACTAGTTAGTCATGCCAGCGTTCAAACAAACTTTACTCGCAAACATTTCTATTTCTTTGTTTATTGGTGGTAAATTCGTCAGCTATTGTAACTACCCTTTTAGCGATAACATCTTAGAGTAATGGGGGAAAAAATACGAGAAACAAGGGCTTTTACTTAAGGGTAAACAATTGTGCTCGTAGTTTCGAGGCTCTTAATGATACGCACAGGGATAAACAGTAAAGTAGTCAACAAGATGTACGAGAGTGTTCCGCTAGATTTTTATATGCCAAAATGGATATGTTACCAATTTTCATTATCGTAATGGAAGTTGGATGAATTATTGTAATATCTTTCGCGAATAAGATTTACACATATAAAAATTTATTTATAAATAATAAATAATAGTTTAAAAAAACTAAAAAAACACGCTTGCACGCATGCGTAGTTCGCGCACTAGCTCTGTCTCTCTTACTCGCATGCAAAGGATGCGGAAAGAAATTAATTAATCCTGGCGAATCTAATTAGGATAATCGGATATTTTTATCGGATTATTGCATTGTCATCGACCTTTGACAGGTGTGCAAAGTTTGAATCAAATCTGATCGTTCAAAGTAGGGCAAAATCGAGCTCAAAGGAGTCGGTTACATACATACATACAGGTGAAACTAATAAAAGCGTGTTAAAAAAGCGCTCATGGCGTGGCTTACTTCGGTGTTGTTATCAGATCATCTTGGATAAACAACATTCTTTAGGTGACTGCTTGGATGGGTGACTGTTTAGTAGCATTTAGATCTGAGCGCTACCATGCTTCGGAAGGCCCGATAAGATGTTGGTCTCAGCTTTTTCAGTTGTTAAGCCGTGTCGGAGGTCTTCGCGCGGCCTAAAAACTCCGACAATAAAGTTGGCCACTAGCTCATATGAAGAAGGAAGATATACCTATTGACGACCTCTGTGGCGCAGGGGTCTGATATTGTACATTTTGATTTTGTACAGCCTGATTATTCATGTACAGACAATACAAAGCTAAAAGTCCACCAAATCCTGGCTGTGAATAATCATCACGTGACGATAATCTTCACGTGATGTGCACATTCCGAGCAGAAACACCCCGATTATTGATGTACATGGCTTCTGGCTATTTAATTTTTTAGGCAGCTATCACTCATTTGAAAGCACCAAGTAAAAACGTACATAGATTATAAATCACTAAAATGAAAAAAAAAACATTGACTTCGTTATGGGCTCGCGCTAGAACTCTCCCGAGGTCGCCCCTGAGTGTCGCTTCGTCCACTCATTCTTCGTTCCGTTACGGAGGTCGCCAGCTCGCGTCGCTCGCCACCTCCCCTCTTCGCTTTACTTTTCCTCGCGGGCTAGTTCCACTCAAGATCTTCACACGCGACCTTATGGCTCTGCATTTTTTTATATACACTCTAAGGGTAGGGATCACAAGACTAGGTAGCATCAGGGTGCTCTGCGTCGGTTCTGTGATGTATTTAGAACCTAATTTACTCAAGTCTCAAGTCCAGGTGCCTTGTATTGCGGACAAGAACCTACTACTGTCCTAGTCTATTCTTGGCACCTTGAGCAAGCAGGTACTGTAAAGGAAGCATAAGTCTTATCTATTGTATGATCAGGCTGTGCTTTCCATGGATGTGAATAATTGGCATGTGCAGACAAGTACAACCCGATCATCCATGTAAAAACCCTATACAATCGTGTACATGGATAATCAGGCTGTACAATTTCAGGATGTGCAATATTGGCCCCCGTCGCGCAGTGAGCAGCGAGCAAAGGTCGCCTGTGTGATATTCACCAACATTATTTATATTTTTTGTTTCTAAATAAAAATCGATGAAAAGATACCAGTGTTTAAAGTATTGCCATCTGTCACCGTTTATTGTTTACAAACAGTGACGGAGCTAATCTTTAAACAATGGTTAAATTTAAATAGCGTTTAAATAGGTATGGGATTGCATATGCATACGAGTTATTAATTTACAATAACCTATCGTTTGGATCGAGTCTGATTTAAAATATTTAACAATCGGATTATTCAAATTTTTCAATAGTTTTCAGTTAACCGTTAGCCGTCGTTGGTAAATTTATGTTATGCTTATAATAGGTATCTACTTATGTAATTTAAATGTTGCGGTGAAGTCTATTATTATTATTAAACCACAAATTTAAAATTTTCAAGATGCAAGTAAATATTTAATACTTTCTGACCTTGTGGCGCAGTGGGCGAAGGCTCGCCTGAGACGCAGAAGATTGCGGGTTCTATTCCCGCCGCGAGAAAAATGTTTGTACGTTTCTAATATTTTCTGTCTATTTATAATATGTATATATTCACAGAAAAGTAATATATCAGTCATGTGGTTTCCATAATACAAGCTCTGCTTAGTTTGGGGGTAGATAATGTTGTGTGATTATGTCCAGCATTTATTTATTTTATTTATATAATCAAAAACAACATAATACAATAAAATCCATAAATCATACACAAAGACAACATGGGATACTTTAGCAGCCTTGCCAGGGCTGTTATGACCAGCAAAGTTATTCTTCACATAATACTTAATAATTCTAACCATTTAAGAGTTGTACCTACGTACTAAATGCCTACCGAATCTCGTAAATAAATAGCACAATATCATTATTTATTTGTTTAAACTTTTAATAAATTTATTAACATTAAATAAGAACAACGATGCCAGTTTAAAGGAGACTGAAACTTGTAAATAGCCTACCAAGGTCAAAGTCTCTGCAATATAACTTTTAATATTAAAATCTCAAACCTCGATAATCAGACCGCTTAGCATAATAATATTGCTCGGCTCCAAGCTTTAATAACATCTCCTTCAAAAGTTCTGACGAAAAATCCGATAAAGGGGTTTCTATAGCCCGCTTTTAAAGAAAGGAAAATGATTTATCGTGGCCATTGAAATTGAGCCTTCAGGCATACTTATTATCTTGGTTCGGTCGCCAGAAATTGACGAACCACTCGTTATGATGACCGACCCTCCGATATTAAAAATGTGGCAGGTTTTTCACCGAGTTATATGAAATCTACGTATGAGTACAATGACGACCGCGAGCAGTGGGTTCGCTTGAGACGCAGAAGGTTGCAGGTGCGATTCCCGCCACGAGACAAATATTTGAATAACTGCAATTACGTGGCGCACGAATCCGCACCCTAGTTTTTAGTTTTAACGAAGGCGTACTTATTCATTGTAATTTTTTTTCTTATGTCCTTGTTAAAGCTTTAAATTAAAATAATTTATTTTTTCGAGTTATTTTTTCGCCTGACGCAGAAAGTTGCGGGAGCGAATCCCACCGTGCAACAAATGTAAAGTGATCAAAAGATAAAATATAAATACACGCTCTTCTAAGTTACATTTTGCTGTGTAATTGTATCCAGCATTATTTATTTATGGTACAACCTCAAGTAAGTAACAAATTTTGTGAGATTAGCATCTACTGGACAGCAACAAAATTTGGTTTCCTCGCAATGTTGTCCTTTACCGTTTTTAGGACGTGAAAATATTGGGGCTCTTAATACCTTACACCGAAATAGAGCCTCTTAAAGATCGAAATACATGAACGAAACTTTTCTGTAAGTCGTATTTTTCAATAAAGCCACAAATAAATCATTCTGCTCCCCGAAGCGTATCCACGGTACACCGCAGACATACTAAATATATAGACATATAGACATACCAAATTGTATATAACCAGACACTGCGGTAAGTGTATATTTTATTGAAGTACATTTTTAGTCGTGGCTGTTTGCGAAATTTCGTATAAAACAAATAAACTGACTTTCACAGTTATATCTTAAGTTAGGATAGGATTAAAATACATACATATTTAGATACAATTGTTTAGCAGATGATAGTAATAGACAGGCTTTCGTTGCCGTCACATACTCTCTTATTTGTCAACCATATATAGACGTAGCGACGACAACCTCGAAAAGCTAGTTATCTTTGGACATATAGAGGGAAAGATCACGCACAATATCCCCAACCAGATGAACTGAACAGTTAGACAGAGGGCAAACTGAATCTCTAAAAACTGGTGCAGATGCTACTGTTCTGGGGCAATGCTGCAGATATCTACCATATTTGTGCTGCAGAAGAGAGATGTTTGTCATGATTTCTTTAATATTATAAGTTTATTTTAACAATCATTATTATTCAATAATCTATTTTATAAGCAAATAATAATTACCGGATGTAAAAAGTATTAATCATGCATATTATGGCAACTCGGAACCTGACTGACGAAAACCAGAGAGCAAGTCTATGGTTTTGTCGATGGTTGGATTTTGCAGGGAGCTATTGTCGGAGAGTACCTAACGAAAAATGACGAGGCTTGGGCATTCCGAAAAGTGAAGCGGTAGCGACAAGTCGTCTTGAGAATTGAGATTGAGCCACAAGCCTCGTTAGTTTTTGAACAATATGATCTCCAAGTAACCTCTGTACAATAATGTCTAGAAAGTATCTAAAATGGATCCAAAAGCAAAAATAAAGTCTTATCCCAAGATAAATGTGTATCATTTATCAAACATCAGAAGTGGAGATGAACCAAGGTACGACAGTGTTGATTTTATTATTTAACATTAAAGTAAATGTATATTTCATCGCCATCTTGTTCTATAAGAATTGAATCGTGTTTTATGTGCCGGTTGGTAATGCACCGAGATTACCTGGCCATGTTAGCACCTTTTTATTTTTAGAACTTGGTACATAATTCCGAATAGTTCCGATACCTACCCGCATTTTGAATATCTAATCAAATTACCAGTTTTTCTAGCATGGATCAGTCGGTATTGAACCGAGAATATCTGTCTGTGCTAGCCTAATTGGTAATACAAAGCTTGGATTGAATACTGTTCGATCAGGGCCACTCTCTGATAGCAGTATTTGGTTTGCGAATTTTAAAAATGAGAGTTTAGATCTAAATATGTAGATGCCCAATTTTGCTGGTATAGATCAGTCGGTTTTAGCCGAGATTATCTGACTGTGCTAGCCTAGTTGGTAGTACAAAGTTTGAATTGAACACTGTTTGGTCAGGGCTACTCCCTGATAGCGGTATTTGATTTTTACTATTCTGCATATCTAATTCGTAATACAAAGTTTGAATTGAACACTGTTTGGTCAGGGCTACTCCCTGATAGCGGTGTTTAATTCTTACTGTTCTGCATACAGGGTGTACTTGAATTGAATCGTTGAGGAATTATGTGCCATGTGTGTTAGTACTTTTATTTCAAACAGTTATTTTGCAACTTATGTTGGGTTGGCGGTTAATGATTTTTACTTTAGTGGTTATGTACGTCACAATCACAAGGCTATGTATGTCATTGTAGGGAAAAGTTTGAACCATGTGCGTTCAAGTGGCTATTTACGTCACAAAGCTAGGCTAAGTATGCCATTGGAGGGAAAGGTATGATATGAACCATGTGAGTTAAAGTGGCTGAGTACGTCACAAAATTACACGGACTGAATAGCAGTATGATCCAATGCTATGTATGCATCTAATTGAAGTATGGACTACTCTTAGGACCTGAACGTGGCTATGTACGTCACAACATTACGCGGACTTTTTAGCAGTATGATCCAATGCTATGTATACATCAGAATAAAGTAAGCACTACACGTAGGACCAGTAGGTTCGGTGGCTATATTCGTCACAACGTTACATGGAATGCGTAGTAGGAGCCCAAGTGTGCTATATATTCTAGAATTTTATTTTGTACTAATGAGCATACTAAAATGATTATTTTATTTATTTCTATGGAATCTGATGACATGCTGACTCCCAAGAGAGAACCTTCAGTAAAACACACAAGCCTTATAAAAGCAAGCAAGAAGTCTTCGATAAGGAAGGAAAAAGATGCGTTCAAGGAAATGAAGGTCCACATCGACCTCTCCAAGCTCTACTTCATCTTCTGACTGCCCAGGTACATAGAAACGTCGTATAAAGCATAAGAGAACTGTAAGGTTAGCCCACCAAGAATGTACCTGTTTAATAATATTGTGCCAAATTTGATCCGTTGAGTAAATCTAAAAGTATTGACAGCTGTCTTAGAAAAGTTATGTTAAGTGTGCCGCTATTTACGAATGGGATCAAAAGCAGATCATACATTTTGCTTTATAGAAACTAATAGGCCTGACAAAGGAGTGGTTCGAAGCCCTTCCAAGCATAGTGTTTAGCTGGACAGAGTGGTAGGCAAAACTTTAGAGAGTGTTTCCAAAAGAACAAAATTATGATCGGCTTTTGAAAGCTTATCTTGTATGTCACGAAATAATGAAAACTTCCGGGACTATTTTGACGACATGCTAACATTTTTTTTTAATGTGTGAATTTAGTTATAAGAGGGCAGATAGTATTGTTAGATTGTAGTACACTGTATTGTTTAAATTTTTCTTTTCTTCCAATAAAACCTTTGAGTAGGATATGGAACAGCACAAAACAGGTAGAAAAGTGTACAACCGGCAAGAATTTATGTAGACAATAGAAACAACGGACTAATTACCACAAATTATAATAAACAGAAATAGATATAAAACAAATGCAAAGTACTCACAACTATAATATCAAAATACATATATATAACAAGAATAAATGAACGATGATACTTATAAAGATAAAGAATATAAAAATATAAAGATAAAAAAATATATAAAGATAAACCTAAATTATTATGACCTATTGTTTAGAAATATACTTAGTGCTTTTTTATTTTGATTCTCCCAATTCATGTATCTAAGCCTGTATTTAAGTGCTAAAAATGTCTAAGGGTGGGCCTCGATAACGACAACTGTAAGCTTTAACCAGTGGTTTCTCGTCTGGTAGGTCCACTAAAGCTAATTAAAAATTATTTATTAAGATAGCAAAAAAAAAAAAAAAATTATATATATAAAAAGTTTGGGATGAAACTGTCAAACCCCTTAATATTAATAACAATTGTAAGAAAGACGATTAAAACAAATACAACCCTTGCAGAGTTTCTTGCCAATTCTTCTCTGTTTGGTCGCGTTACGAATTGGTGTAAATGTGTAAATTTAAAATAACAAATAAATAATAAAAATATAACTTTAATTTAGTGTTCACAAAATCTTACACAAACAATTTCATGTACCTACTTCATTGCACAATAACAGGTGAGAATATAAGCTAACAGAAAAATGTAAGTTTGGGAAAAGGTATTCACAGGTTACATACAGTCAATCTCCAAAACTTAGCTCACACAGCCATGCATAGTTATTATAATCAGTAGGTTATTGAAGAAAAATGAAAGAAAAACTTCATCTGTTTTGTATCTGGATTTGTACATACATATAATTAGTTAGTTAGTTACCTACATTGACCATGGCTGCGCTCAAACTCCCAACTAGGTCCCTGTGTTAGGGAAACAGCAGGCTAGCAGTATCAGTAGGCAGTAGTACAAAGCGTATCTACTTATTACCGTATTGCCGCGAGCTTTGATGAAGAATTAAGAGATTTTCACTTTTTAACATAATTAGAATTTAATGTTGCTAGGCAGATAAGTGACACTTATGAAGGACAGCATCAGCCAATATACATAGATGCAAGATTTTGTGTGTGTTAGTATGTTTGATCTCACTAAATTCAGGAATGGCTGAACGGATGAATGATACGATTAAAAGTGTTCCTTAAGATTCCAAATTAATAAATTAATTATGTATCATTGTATCACAGTCAGTAAAATAGAACTACGATTAAATAATGTTTTCAATCAAGGAACTTAAGTGTAGGTGACGGGAGGTGTACCTAGTCTTGTTTGACAAATTTGACAGGTCTCACCATAAGTTTAACGGCAAACACTTTCATTGCCAGAGCTATATCTTTTATCGTTAAAAGATATTTTATATGCTAATATAATAACCAAAGAATTATACACTTTAGAATTTTTTGACCGAGACTGATGTTAACATCAGGTTGGACTCGATACTCATTACTCAATCATTTATTGCGTTCCATAATGAAAATATACAGGTGTTAACAGCTTTTTAGTATTAAATTGAAAGAGATAAGTTGAAGTGAATATACTTTTACTTGGTCAATATTTAGGTAATAGGTAGGTATTATCGGCAGATTACTTTAGTCATATTATTAATATTGTTTTACAATTTTATTTACTACTCTAGGTTGACGTGAAAATAAAAACATTGGATGAACTTTATGAACTCTTTGATATCCTACCCTGACTGTTGTGAATTAAATTTAGTGGGTATTAGGCTGTACAACTCGTAATTCTATAGGGATAAAGATAGACCTGATGGATGATAGCCCGGTTATCTATAAAAAGGTTGATGAGAATCTTTGCACAATTGTTCTGCCGGCGTGATGCTCTTGATAAATATGTTGGTCTAGCCATGACGATGTAGGACGTTTAGGTATTACCAGTATTACCTATACAACTTTATTTTATCTTTTGATGAACAATATCGACTTGGAGAATACAGAGATTATCGTCGTCGTAAAATTTAAAAGGGTTATGTTAATGCTGTTAATTATTTCACTCAAAGTATTTCCACTTATGTTTTATTTGGTATCAGATTGAGAAATAGTTTAAAGTTGGATATTGGCACTCGAGCTGCTCCCGAATAGCTTGAAAATATAAGGAAGAGAAGTTCCGATTGTAGCTGTAACTAGCCAAGCTAAGCAAAAGGCTAGTTACGTTACTGGTAAAGTCTTTTTCTCCTATGTAGGTAAATACACTGTAGGTTATGAATAAAATAACACTTAACTCATTTTATCAACAAAAAGAACTGTACGAAACTTATGTAACATTCATAGGCCCTTTAGGAATAATCAGAAATAATCAGGAACAATCAATTTATTGGCAAATCAATATTTACATATGAATGTTTTACATATCATTATGAATTATAATTATATGAGGTACCTAATGACTGAATATAAAGTTGCCATAATTCAGTTTCATTAAGTTAGGTACTTCAATTATAGGCACAATAAAACATATTTTGTACGCTAAACCAATTTGAGTCCACATGTTGTAAGTAAGTGTGCCTAATCACAAAAAGAAAAAAAAAACAAAACAATATACTAATGATAAAATTAAATAGAAAATTCTTTATTGCACAAGATAGATTATGTATATAGGCGAATTTAATGCTAAATAGCATTTTCTTCCAGATAATTTATATATTGTGGGGAAATGGATTGATAGTGCTACAAATTTGATAAATGAAATAGTAGAGAATATAACTTTACTCTAAAACCTAACAAATGAAAAAAAAAAAAAAAACATAAAACAATAATTAGGCAAGTAAAGTTAAAATAAACTTACATGCAAAAGCTAAGATATCATATGCATACATAAATTACTTGATGTACCTAGAAGCAAATCCAATAATAACAGCAGTAGCTCAACATCTAAGTAGGTACCTAAATCAAATCGAAAATCGAGCAATAACCGAATGTCATGATTTCTATGTAATTACTTGTAGACTTAATTTAGTAAGTGGGTATATCATTAAGTCTCATTTTTGTATGTATATTTCCATTTTTACATTTAGTAGGTACCTACCTACTTATACTTATCTACACCATGAAGATGTTACTTCTTTTAGTACCCATCTATAACAAGCAATGATAACCTGCGAGGAAATGATTTTACAATTAGCTTGAAACTGTACCTACCTACTTTGTGAATGAAAGCAGAAATCAGATAATTAATTTATTTGTAAACATCGTATTGTATTGTAACATAAATCATTTGTTTTCTTTATGGTGTTGTCTTATACAACGTTCTGTGTTATGTACCAGTGGTTACGAAAAGCAAATATTCGTAGTATTGTAAAGGCAGGTTCGGTACATTAATGTATATACATTGTTGTGTAATAAGTAGGTAGATTTTTTTACATTATACCTAAGCATATGCCTACGTAATAAGCTGATAGTGCCATTAGTTCTGTGTTTGTACGTTGTTTTATGTGTTAAATTACATTCCTAGATTTAGCTTTAGATTTTATGTTTTTTTTGGTTTGAATATTTCGAAATTGACTTTTCCAATTCAAATGAGTATCTTTCTAATAAATGAAATATTTCTACAGTTTCTATGGAAGTATTATCGAAATTGTCAATTCAGTAAAGAGCAATTGTAAGTTGTAGGTATCTTAGTTTTGGTGTTATTCATTACAAAATTAAGGTTAAATGAAATGAAATGAAATGGAAATGGAAATGGAAATGGAAATGGAAATGGAAATGGAAATGAAATGAAATGAAATGGTTTATTTGCTTGAAATATGGTAACAAAGTTCTTAAGTGCTATGGTACAGGATTCTCATATTTCACCAAATACAATTGGCATGCAAAATTTAAATATTTAATTGTCAAGGAATTTAAATTACATAATTCTAATTAATACAAACATGTCACTTCAATAAATCAATAAATAAAACATAGGATTAAAATTAATAATTTTGAAATTGTCAGATTATGGTTTAATTTTTGTGTTGAGAAATTCATCTACGCTGTAGAAAGTTTTAAACAATCAATTCAATTAAATTCTAAACTAAGTAGACCTACTGTAATAACTATTAGTTGTATGTTGTATCGTTGTTGTACTCGTGTCTGTAGGTACAATTGGACAATGCTGTAAATAGTACTGTATCGTTATACTTACTAATGGCTTGATTTGTTTCAATCATGCGTCAGGAGATCGCATGAAGACGGACGGCCGAATGTCATGATTTCTTTAATATTATAAGTTTATTTTAACAATCATTATTATTCAATAATCTATTTTATAAGCAAATAATAATTACCGGATGTAAAAAGTATTAATCATGCATATTATGGCAACTCGGAACCTGACTGACGAAAACCAGAGAGCAAGTCTATGGTTTTGTCGATGGTTGGATTTTGCAGGGAGCTATTGTCGGAGAGTACCTAACGAAAAATGACGAGGCTTGGGCATTCCGAAAAGTGAAGCGGTAGCGACAAGTCGTCTTGAGAATTGAGATTGAGCCACAAGCCTCGTTAGTTTTTGAACAATATGATCTCCAAGTAACCTCTGTACAATAATGTCTAGAAAGTATCTAAAATGGATCCAAAAGCAAAAATAAAGTCTTATCCCAAGATAAATGTGTATCATTTATCAAATGTTCATGCAATTTATAATAAGGGCTCCAGACTATCACTTGGAACTAAGTTTAAAGGAATAAATGTTATGATAGTGCCGTGGCAATATATATGTATAAATGAAAACTTAATGTATGTCCGAAAATATATTTGTTTTGTTAATAAAAATACTGGCAATCATAATGATAACACTAGAAATATAGATAAACTTGCTGTTCCTACTGTAAGGCTTCATAAAGTTAAATCATTTAAAGGCCAAAACGTACGTTAATTCTGTAATAATAAAGCTTATTATAAAAGGAGAATGCCGTCGGATGTATGGCACTCGGTACCAAGACTAAAGTGAGTGCGTCAAAAAAAATCCAATAAGTTTTTAGTTAATTCTACTGTCAATGTGTGTAATATTTTTTATTTTTTACCTATGCACTTTATAATATTAATAGGAAGATAAATAAACAACAGGATTGTAGAATGTAGAATGTTTGATATTTTAGGAAATATTTAACATAAAATACACGACAGCTTCGTCAATACAAATTCAAATATGGATTCAAAAACATTTTCGCGATATTTCCCATCACTTTTCATGCATATTTAAAATTGTGTTTAATACAAAAAGCAATTATTTGCTGTGATTTATTAAAAATGAACGTGTATGAAATGTATTGAGAGCATTGAATGATTTATTAAGTTAGTGCGTTCGAGTTTAATGAAAGTTTAACATATTTTTAATTAGGGCGCTGGTTGGTAAGACGGGGTGCTGACGCATTCCAGTATGTATTTGTCTGATGTTCCTAGCCTAATTCTTGAGAATATTCATAATTAAATGTATATTCTCAAGAATTAGGCTACACCCGCACAGCCCACATATACATACGGCGAGCGATAAAAAAAAACTTAACGCATCGGGTTGTGGCGCAACTTAGTTTTGGCGATGCGTAGTCCAACGCAGTGGCATAGCCCATACAACTTATATACAGATTTACTAATCGTATTGAAACGTCTGAAATAGTCATCAAAGTCTTTTTTATTTAATCAATGGCATCTGGGATAACATTTATACAATTTCCCGTATCGTCAGGGCCACGGACGTGTTGTTGATTTTCTCTTATACACATCATAGTGAGTGAGTGAGTCATGAATCTTGGACTTATCTTAACTAATCTTAGTTCTAGGTTTTAGTTTAAGTTAACCAAATGGACAATTGCAAATCTGAAATAAACAGTTTATTTAAATAGGGCAAGGGCGTGACAACTTTTGATCTTCTTTTGTGGAAAAATGAAATTCTATGTAGCCAAATCAGTTTGGCAAATTAGTTCGGACACAAGGAATAATTTTTCGCATGGAATCTGGAATACTACATTAGAAAACAAAATCGTAATAATAAAAATATCGATACCCCGTTGTGTGCAGAGGTTATGTCGCAGGGTAACACATGTACTTAACTATTTCACTTGTTCTCTTATACAAAGCAATTTTCCTCATATTTCTGTCGCACCCAACAATAGCCGAATTACTTGTGTTAATTTCTCTGTGTTGGATATAAAAATGGAGCGAATAGTAAAATCTTTATGACTTCTCTTACGCCGCATATAAATTTTACTGCCGCGTGAAAAACCCACGTTATCCCAAACGGAATCAGAGAAAAAACACCCTATTTGGAAACACCTTTTTACTATTCATTATTACTGTAATAAAAAGCAACGGCCTGCGTAGTGAATTAAATAAGAGCTCGCAAACGGTCAAGGGCGGCTACACTTCAAACGAAATGACCGTAGAGATTGACTTCTATCTGAAAAGCCGGGAAAACTTCTATCATTTCAGTAGGGCGATCCCGAATATTTCAAACAGACGTATCGTAAGCGTAACGTACAATTTTGGCCAGTCACAAAGCGTTTATCAACGCTTTCTCATTGGCCAAAATAGTATGTCTACAATACGAATACTTTTTTGCTAGTCTTCGTCATCAAGCCTTTGTTCTGTGAATCAATTTGAGAAAATTGCAACTCGATAAAATAGTGAAATCATTTAAGAAAGTAAATCCACGTTGAAAAGTTTTAACTGTATTCCTTCCTTCTTCGAATGAGCTAGTGATCACCTCTGGTGTCAGAGTTACTAAGGCATCCGACTGAAAAACTGAGACCTACCGTATCTTTTTTTTTATACTACTAAGTTAGCAAACAGGCATACGGTCCTCCTGATGGTAAGCGGTTCCCGTAGCCTATGGACGCCTGTAACATCAAGGGGTATTACATGCGCGTTGCTGACCCTTTTTAAAATTTTAAAACGCCCTTTTTGAAACGCTGCTTATTGTAGTCTCTGGGGAAAACCTCGGCAGGGAGACCATTCCACAGCTTGATTGTTCGCGGGAGGAAATTCCTCTGGAACCTCACAGTGCGAGAAGATAAAGGTGGCAATGTATGTGGATGTCAGCGAGCCTCAGCCGATGTCGAGCGGTGCGAAGAAAAAGGTATCTTAACGTACCTTCCAAAGCATGTAAGCGCTCACATCTAGAAGCTATAAAACGTCACCCATCCAAATAGTGACCAAGCGGCGTGTTGTTTAACCAAGATGATCTGCTAAGAACACCGAATTAATCCACGCCTTTTTACCAGATACTTTAAATAAACTGTCGTTTCTTTAATTTGATAAATTAGCTATAACGTTCAATATTAAATGTAAAGAAAACTTAAGACCTGAAAGAGAAAATCATACTTGAAAAATAGGTACCAAAAAATTGTGAAAAAGCCGGCACTCGGACATCTCGAAACATCCACACAGTGCGGGACAGAAAAAATAATTTCCTCCGTTTCCCTTGTCGTTTCCTTTCATAAAAGCCACACCCACGCCCTGAAATTATTCAAGGTACGACCTCTCTGACATAGCGTCAGAGAGGTCGGGCTTGACATGGCCCGTCGTAGTATTTATAACCTTCAGTAATAGCTAATTAGATTGAAAATCGAGGTAACATATATATGAAGATGTTTAAGACGCGTCTTTTAACTTCATATATATATACCGACACGAGTTTACCTGCCCTGAC
Organism: Horisme vitalbata; assembly: GCA_951804965.1. Classification (NCBI taxonomy): domain Eukaryota; kingdom Metazoa; phylum Arthropoda; class Insecta; order Lepidoptera; family Geometridae; genus Horisme; species Horisme vitalbata. The sequence continues at coordinate 12,307,936 of OX638091.1, forward strand.
CTAAAACAGCGGGGATAAAGCGTAAGAGCGGGGATAAAGAACAGGTAGATCAAACCGTCCATACAAAAACACACACGCACATATACCAGCCTTTATCAGTCCACTGCCTCCCCATTGTCCACTGTCCAGGCCTCCCCTAATAAAGGGGGACACAGGATCACACTAATATTATAAATGCAAAAGTTTTTTGTGGAAATATTTTAATTTGAAATATACCGAAAGAAAATTATGATATTTTAACATTCGTAATACATACTTAACTAACTGACATTAATTTTAATATGATACATATGAAATTATGGACGCAATAAAGCAGGATGTACTTTATGTTTGTTTATCACCTTCTTTGTGACCTATGATTCGCAAAAAAATTACCTTCAATTCTTGTCGTTGTGTCATTACATAAAAAAGAAAAGTTGCGACAAAACGTCGCGTGCGCTATTTCCTTATCCTAGGCTCGTCGCCTGGAGAACGAATAAGTTATAGCATTCTTTGATCTAATTCGGGAGTGGAATGAATGCGTCACGTTGATTTATGACCCGAATTGATTAGAGAAGGCATTGATGTGAACTGAATCCAATCCGTCTTGATAACTTGATAAGCCTGTAATGTAAGGTGATCGATTTTAAAGTAGACATAGGTACTAGGATGTTATAATTGGAGCCTTGATTTTCCTATCATCTAGTTTGATTAGAGAAGGCATTGATGTGAACTGTAATGTGGGTGTTCGATTTAATTGAAGACATACTCGCACGTATGTTCTCATATTGTAATTCATACAAATTGACGGCTTGATTTTTCTATCATCTAGCTATTCGAAAATCGAATCATTAGATGTTTCGAAAAAAAAATGCATGAAAGCATTGTTACGTTTAAAAATAAACAAGTTAAATAAAAGTACCGTCAACAGGACTAACTCGATGCCTATAATGGGAAGAAGTTAGGGACAGAAATGTGTGGAGGCTTTATGGGGGACGTCATGCAGTGCTTTTTACACGCTAGGCCAAAAACAACTATTTCTGAAAATTATTTTGTTTATAACTCCTGTTTACTAAACAATCAAATCAAGCGCGACACGTTTTACACATTGAATAAGAATGTGTCACAATGATGACACATTTTTATTCAATACCAAATTGTATCCTTTGTTCATACAACACGAACAAATTCACCAAAACTCGTCACATAAGTAAATAAAGGCAGCAAACACCTCTACCCGTCCAATCCAATTTTAGAGGTAAAACAAATACCGATAAGGTGTGTTAGCTTCGTAATAATGCAAAGGGTTGAGTCAGCCGTAATCACGGACGGTGACACTTCGATCTAAGATTGGATTATCTGAAAATATATCATGTAAGAATTGAGCTTGCGTAGTGAATAATGAATTTCTGTACACATATGTTACTCAACACAATTTGTTGACGTTATAACACCTGTATGGGTTTTCTCCGAGCAGAGTTTCTAGCCGATGAAGAGTTTTCGTTTTTAGTCGATGGTTTTATTTAGTCAACATCATTCATCACAGAGTGGGTAAAAATTCCTTGGTTATTACACAAAAGAGATATTAACATGGGAGTGCGCGCTTAGAACAAAAATCTGTGTCTAATTTAAAAAAAATACGTGTTGACGGTTCCTATTGATGAAATACTTTTTTACTCCTTCTTTTTTGGCTTTTGACTTGGTCCAAATTGGTGCAGCATCAACATCATGTCGCGCTCTATTTTCTTGTCTTGCTCGCGTATTTTACATCCCTTTCTTCTCAACCGGCTCTTTCCGTCGCCGGTATATTAACGAGATGATTTTCTGAAAATAATTTAGAAGGTACTTCTTGTTTCGACCGCCATAAAGTTAATTTATTTTGAGTTACCGTTACTCCTGTAATTCTAGACCTCTGGTTACAGTAATGGCTGCTTCGGAGCTTTTAATTGAGGGTATCAGGAACCACGGTAAAATAATTGTTGTTTAACATTCTGAAATCGTAAACCTTAACATGAAAGTTAAATATTACAAAAAGTTTGTATTTGTTTAGTTCAGTTAGAAATAATTTAAACGTATCCAAGCTAAAGTTTAGAGTACATCAATAATTTGTAGGTCTGATAGTCGTTAGAATATTTTAAAAGGATTCAAATAACTACATATTTTTCAGCTGCATATATTTTTTTTTTCAAAATGGGTCGATGTAGATAGAAGTTGTTAAGAAGTAGTTTTTTTTACTGAACCCTTTTCGCCTCTGTGCTGGGAAAAGGACCACACATAGACTTCCAAACGTCTCTATCCTGAACCTTCTCGTCAACCTTTTTTGAAGTTAAGTTAAGATAATTAGTTATTAAAACCCCTCCAAAAGACTTCTAAAAGCTTCATTATAAAAACATTGTATGACTTAACAAGGACTTAACAAAATCAACAGTGCACAATTAATTTTGTCTTTCTTTGTTGGCAAGTCATGTTTTCGCCGGTTAGCGATCGCGGACGGGTTTTTGTTTTTAATCCCGGCAATTTTTTACTCCAGTTAATGAAGCAACCTAAAATATTCCATTACGTATTCGTTTTTTACCCAAATCTGCTGATTCCTTCTTAAGCCCTTTTCGCATAATCCCCTAATTAAGGGGTAATTTAGGAATCAGCTACCCCTTCGTATACGTAATCCTTGAATCTAAGCAGACAGGCTCGATCCGTTTCTATACCCTTACACCTTCCGTTCCGTTTCTATATCCTTATACCTTATACCTTCGGATAAACCTAACAACCATAGCTCGGATGACTAGCAGCATATGAAGCGAGAGGTGATGGCTCCAAATCCTGCTGAGTGAGAAAAATGTGTTATAATTAATACGGGACTCTTTTTTCAGTCTGTCTCAATCACTGAGGTCAATTTCAAAGGTCATTTTCATTGTTATTTTAATTTAGTAAAAAAAAAGGAAAATAATTTGATATCTTAAAATTATTACTACTCAAATCAAAGTGTACGTTAAAGATGAAAAACATAACCCTTCCTTTTTACTTTGCCGTCGGCCAGAAAAGGCAAGCTGGGCCGATCTATTACAGGCCCAAGACCTTTATTAACCCTTTGATCGTCTTTCTATTTGCCTTTGTATGTGCCAGTCAAAGTTGCAAACCAAGATGGTATAATCTGTTCTCCTAACTAGATCAGCTCTGAACACTGCAAATGGTCCGTTAGCCTGACACGGACGTTAATTACATCAGAATTGATTGGAACTGGTTGACTGGTTGATCCTAGCTGGGCCACGGAGATAGCTAAAAGTGTATATATGTATAATATATGGAAGGCGCAAGATAGCGATAGAACTAAGTTAATTAAAGAAATTGAAACTTATGAATGAACTTTTTGGTTAGATAAAAGTATACACCCAGTAAGGGGTGTCGACCTCCATCTTTGGAAACCAAGCTAACCTGACGTGCCAATAGTGCATTAAACATAAACAATTTTATAAAAAAATATTATTTCAATTAAAAAATGTAAAAAAAAACAACATTCATATGAACTTAGCTAACTAGTCGCACTTCTTACCGCCTCAGAATAAATAAATTCTGAATTAAATTAAGTTTTTTAAGCTATTGCATAGCTTCTATCGAGGGCCTTGAGCGCGGGGACCGAATCCAGAAATTCCGTAACGAAAAAAAACCTCACGCTCCCCACTCCGACGGGCACGAAGGTGTGGCTTGAAGGCCGTGCATTGTCTAACGTCGTTTCTTTTCGGCAGTCTTCGACACGGTGTTTGTGTGCGTGCAACTAGACGTATTGTATGACTCTACGAAGCTCGCACGAATCGAGACGATCACCACGCTCAAAAAGTGTAACTTGAATTAATATCAAAGAAAAAGAAATACTGCATAAATAAAATAAATAAATAATTATAATTGCATAAGTTGATACAAAATGCTATGCAATAGCTTTACCGCGGCAGTCCCCGAGTGCCACACGTCTTTTTTAATAGACTATAGATACTTCGACCCTACGACCTACAGTGCATAGGTTTAATCAACTTATGGCTGATTCCTATAATATACCGTTACCAATAACGCTTCGTTTTCCCTTGAAAAACTGTCAAAAATTAACAACGAGGCGTCGAAAATTTGACAGTTTTTCAGGGGAAAACGAGGCGTCATCGGTAACGGTATAATATAGGAACCGGCCGTTAACCACTCTCACTCCCGCTTCCGCATCCTTTTACATTCCCGTTCACGTTCAAATATAAATTGATTGAAATCAGTTAATCCGTTCTCTAAATATCATAAAAAAGCCGATCCATACAAAATGTATGGGACAATTCATTTTCTTCAATTTTTTTTGGGACTGGTCGTTTTAACACATATCTTTAGTGTATTTAAATTTCAAAGTAATAATTAGGATATTGGTAATTTGGGCTGCAACATTGACATTTGGGGAGCCTACCCCTTGAGTAGGTATAAAGGTAAATGCTGCTGCCTATTCCCTGGCTTAATACGACATCTTCAAGAGAAATAGACCTCCATGATCTTAACAGGTCGCAATAAAGCTTATTTCAGGTTGCAAGCTACTCAGCTTGCAACACTCGAAGGAGCTTGGGTTATCATATGTGATCCAAGTTAATTCTATCGAATATATGACCCGACGCCTACTAGATCAGCTTGAAAATGGATTGCTCTGTCCGGTGTCCAGTCATTGTGTTAATGTGACGTCCCGTGACGTTGTTGAATGATAAAATAGTGAAAATGAAGGTGAAAGTGAAAATTTCTTTATTCAGTACGAACATTACAGTACACTTTGAATCGTATTTTTTTTTTAATTTACACTAATTCGTAACGCGACTTAACAGAGAAGAATTGGCAAGAAACTCTGCTAGGCTTTTATTTTTTTAAATGTCAGTTTTACAATATTTTTTCTTAAATAAATAAATAAATAAATAATAAATAATGCTGGACTATCACACAGCATCATGTAGCCCCAAGCTAAGCAGAGCTTGTGTTATGGGAACCACATGATTGATATGTTACATATATATTTTTTGTAAATACATACATATCATACATAGAAAATGGGCATATACCCCTTTATTAGGGGAGGCCTATGTCCAGCAGTGGACTGATATAGGCTGATGTGATGATGATGATACATAGAAAACACCTAGACCCTAGACAAATATCTGCAGAACATGCAAACATTTGTCCTGCGGCGGGAATCGAACCCGCAACCTTCTGCATCACAGGCGGACCTTCGCCCACTGCGCCACAGAGGTTGTTAAAGGTTCTTAAACTATTACATTTACATTTTGAGGGAGTTGGAGACAGTTTCAACCCTAGCTTTTTTGGCATCTAAATAATCAGAAATTTTATAATAAGCTAAAGCTTATTAATAAATTAGTTACGTTTAACAACATTTTTGAATTTATTTACAGATAAATTAGTCACGTCATTTGGGATTTTGTTAAAGAACCGTACGTTTTGCCCTTTAAATGATTGACTAACTTTATGGAGCCTTACTGTAGGAATAGCAAGTTTATCTTTATTTCTAGTGTTAACATTATGATTGTCGCTATTTTTTGAACAAATTAATATGTTTTCGGACATACATTAAGTTTTCATAATAGGTTGCCACTCATTTGATTAGGCTCATTGATTTAGGCTCAATTTTTAAATTGGACTATAGAGACCAGGACACGCCGGCAGATGGCAAGGGCAAGACATTTTTTAATTTACATAAGTAGTATTGATTAAAATCCTAATAATATGAGAGAGGCAAAAGTTTCTGTGTGTATGCGAGTATGTTTGTCCCCTCTCAACTCCGTAACGGACGAACAGATTAAGATGAATTTTGGAATATACAATACATAGTTTGTGACCCGGAGTAACACATGCGACTTTTTATCCCGGTACCACGTGAGCGAAGCCGCGGTTAGAAGTAGTATAAATATCAAATGTAGCGGGAATAACTTCTAAGTGGACGAAGTCGCGGGGGGTCCACTGGTTCTCTATACAAAAAATAAAAACAAAATACAGTGGATATTAATTTCTAGATAAAAAAATCTTCTTCGCAATTAAACTTTGACTAACTTTTTAATATAGAAAGTTTATTTCATACCTTTTCATTAAGATCACAAGCCTAACATAATTTTCTTTGTAATGTTTTTAGCGGAAAAATAAAAATAAGAGGTCTTTTCTAGTAATCTTATCTAATCTGCAAAATTATATACTTTATAATAACAAGTTCTAGCTTTGTTGTTTTTTATAGGTTTGAGAAATATTATTGTTATGGAAGATAAGATACAAAATAGTATCAAAGTTTCACATGGGCCAGGCGTGCCGCGTTGCGACGGTTCATTTGTATAAATATCAGTTTTTGGATAAAGGTATTTATAAGATAACTAGCTTCTGCCCAGCGGCTTCGCGCGTATGTGGATTTTGTCATATATACATTCATTCCCTTTTTTATATAAAAAACGCTGAGAACTTTAATACAAACTTTCATCCCTATTTCACCCCCTTGGGGTGGAATTTTCATTACTGGATGCCTACACTAATTAGGTATCTAAGTGCAAAATTTGAAGTCTTTAGGTCCACTGGTTAGGGCTATGGCCCAGTCAGTTTATTATTTTATATATGAAAAAAAGAAGATGTGACTATTGAAAAAATAGTGACAATATTGTGAAATAACAACAAATGTCTCAGAATTCTTCCAGTGGGACCAAAGTACTGTATATAATAAATTTCAGCAGTCTCGTCGAATGATGGAACGAAAAATACCTTTATTGGATGTTGGAAACCCCACCGGGGTGCCCGAAAGAATTTTCTCAATCACATCCGTATTAAAGAAGGGGCGAAAAGGGCCCTTGTTAGCAGTATAGAGAGAAAAAAACATCTGCTTTAGGATAAGAGATATAAGATTGACCTGCCCGGCCCAACCTTCTTCGTATGAGCTAGGCCAACTCTGGTGTCGAAGTTTAAGGCGCATGAAGGTCTCTGACATTGCTTACCGACTAAAAAGCCGGGAACAACACCATAACGTGCCTTCCAAAACACGGAAGCGCTCAGATCTGAATGACACTAAACAGTCACCCATCCAAGTAGTGAGCAGGCGGATTGATGTTTAACCACGATGATTAAGACAATCTGCTAGAAACACCGAAGTAAGCTACGCTAGGACTGACAACACTGGTGCCGACAAGGTGCCTTACTTCTTTTGTTAGTTAACTTAGAGCTCTTTTACACGAGACCGGCTTGCTGCCAACGGTAGAGCAACTGCAGCCGTCGACACCTGTCAACGGCTGCGGTTGCTCTGCCGTTGGCACTTTGCCGCTCGTGTAAAAGAGCTCTCTAACAAAAGAAGTAAGGCACCTTGTCTTTTACACGAGAGCGGCTTGCTGCCAACGGTAGAGCAACTGCAGCCGTCGACACCTGTCAACGGCTGCGGTTGCTCTGCCGTTGGCACTTTGCCGCTCGTGTAAAAGAGCTCTAAGTTAACTAACAAAAGAAGTAAGGCACCTTGTCCAGATGAAGCGAAGCACTCTAAACATTCCTCATGACTTCTGTGGCGCAGTGGGCGAAGACCTGCCTGAAGGACGCAAAAGGTTGCGGGTTCGATTTTCGCCGCTGGTGATGTTGATGTTTGTTGTAGTTTCTGGTAAATCTTGAATTAATTCGTGTCTTTAGAGTCAAGCACAGAGAAACAGTTGCATAATTTAATTACGTTAAATTTAATTTATATATTCAAATAAAGACTGAAGTTGAGCTACCTGGGTAATTTGTGTATCTCTGCGGCGAAGTTGGCTAAACATCACTTAAAAGTTCCCAAATTTTTCTCCCTGGTTCAGTTTTGCTTAATGCTCAGTCGTTTACCAATTAAACTTTTTCTTGCGATAAATTCATTTGAGACGGACGTACTCAGTAGCTGGGATGGGAAAAATCTCTGTTCAAAATAGTAAAACTATCATTCGCATTACTGGTAATAGTGTTTTTTATTCGCATTAATGGCGGTGTTTTGTAATACAGACAATATTATTTTACAAAGTTTCGTTTTAGCAGTGTGTGTATGTATGTTTGTATCTTATTTATGTATATTTCATTTTTGCGCGTAACTACTCATACTTTGTAAAGTACTTTCACTATTCTCATAATTAATCTCTCTTCCCTGAAATGATCTGAATATCTTAGGCAGGAATTTAGACCGGCCGTTGGGGTGGCGACGCTGCCAAGTGCTGCTATTCGCGACGCGTCGCGAACCGGTCTCGCGACGATCTCACCTTGAGTTTGAGTTAGTACAGTGAAGATCACGGCATTGGTTAAGCTTTCTGCACTCTGGGTCGTGAGCTCGAAGTACGCTTCTGTGGTTCTACTGGTATGGCATGGTATGGTATGGTATATCTCTGTACTTTATCCGTGTTTGGTACCCAATGGCTCTGCCTTATTTTGAAGCTGCTAATCGTGTGTGAGATATCCCGTTAATATATTTCATTTATACGTTTTGAAAGAAAAAAAAAGCGTCAATTTGACACATTCCTTCTGCCAATATATAAATTAGCCCGTATCAAAAAACAAAAGAAAGAAAACATTATCACGACGTTTTCCTCAATTATGGATCTTCAGATATTGCTCAATTCGCTTAATTATTACTCAGCGTTAGGCGGGTCCTAGACGATCAATCATATTGCACAATAATATAAATTGCGCAATGTTTTTTGATCGTTTAAGGTTTTAATTTTTTAATTTTATAACAAACTGCCCCGACAGACGTTGTCCTGTCTTAGCTATGAATATTTTCATTAGGTTTTTTCTAATCTAGTTTTTTTTCCGTAAAATCCTTTTACAAAGTATTGGAGAAAAAATTAATATAATAAGTTTTGTCTATTCTTCCGTCGACAGATCCCTTATCTACGGTGTTTGTGCTGGCAGATGTGGCGTGAGTAGAGTTTGGAGCCAATTGGGTTTAATGTCCTCAACAAGGTAAATCAATTTAACTTTGGTTGATTGAGAATGCAAATCAGCTTGGGGGTGCGCTAAACAGGTTTTGCAATGGAGCCGGATTATCCTAAAATAAGTTTCGTCAAAACGAATTGGATAAACTTAACTGTTTATCTTAATACCTATGACACAAGAACAGAAAGATAAATAGGTAGATAGATCTAGCTTTATTGCACACCAAAGTATTGCAACTTAATAAAATAGCAATAAAAATCCGTATTATTAATGCTATTTTATTAAGTTGCTATTTTTTTTATTTTATGGATAGGGTGCGTAATACGGAAATCAGACGTAGGACAAAGGTTATAGATGTTGGTGAACGTATTATGAAACTCAAGTGGAATTGGGCAGGGCACTTGGCTAGATTTGGTGATGGCAGGTGGAGTAAGACCTTGACAGTGTGGTGCCCAAGAGGGTTTAAAAAAGGGCTTGGCAGACCAACAGCCAGGTGGATGGAAGACATCGTTGCTATACAGGGAAAGACCTGGATGCAAAAAGCGCAAAACCGTATGCAATGGCGTTTGAAGGAGGATGCTTATGCCCAGCAGTGGGTTTTGAAAAGCTGAGAATGATGATGATGATGATGATTTTGTTATGTTGTTGTTAATGTTATAATGGGCAGCCCTATCGCTTCAAGCGATTTCTTCCAGGCACATATTCATAAACTGACTAGCTTCCGCCAACGGGTCGCTCGCGTGGTATTGGGACAAAGCTAAAAATAACCAAACCCGTTGAGTGTTGAACGTACACTGCTTTATTGTTTCCGCCAGCATACTACCGCTCTACCGCTGTGTGTTCTACCGCTTGTATAATGGAGAGTGTTCCGGACTGCTGCTTCTTTTTATCTTCGCACCGCTCGACATCGGCTGAGGTATCATCCACATACATTGCCACCTTTATCTTCTCGCACTGTGAGGTTCCAGAGGAATTTCCTCCCGCGAACAATCAAGCTGTGGAATGTTCTCCCTGACAAGTTTTTCCCTAGAGACTACAATATGCAGCGTTTCAAAAAGGGCGTTTTAAAATGTTTAAAGGGGTCAGCAACGCGCATTTAATACCTCTTGATGTTACAGGCGTCCATAGGCTACGGGAACCGCTTACCATCAGGAGGACCGTATGCCTGTTTGCTAACTTAGTAGTATAAAAAAAATACAATCGAGTAAAATATTGCAAAATAGGGCAAATGCAATCTTTTTATAAACAGACACCTTTATAATAGTAAAAGGATATGATGAAACTTTTTTAATGTTAAATTATCTAATACCTTGCTCATTTAGTAACAAAACAACTACCATAACAAACCTTAATAAAATGTTATTAGGGTTCCTTCATTATTTAGTTTCTAACACGTTCTTAAAATCACATAAACCGAGCTTATCCCTGTTATAAACAAACATACTTCAATCTCTTCGCCATAGTACAAACTTAATTAAGCACCGCCGTAGTACCTCGTAGCACTTCGTAGCACCTCATAGCTTCTCGTAGCAATGAAGCTTGATGAGATCGGGTACGGTGCAAATGACTAATCCAAATCAGTTTCCTAAGAAAGGATTTAAAGCTTATTTTCCTTTGAAATTGTCTAAATTAAAGTATCACGGAGAAGTTCAGTGGCGGTTATATTTGTGACCAAAATTCGACCTTATTGAGCATTTATTCTGTCCTTATCTCGAATGGAATCTAAGCGTAATAGTGAGGGAAATTGTGGGGAGCGAAGTGGATTTACTTCCTACTTCAAAATTTATTAGGTGAACATTGTCGAACAACAGCTACTAGCCTAGCAGCACTCGTGGCGTATCTTAGATCATCTAGTTAAGCTACTCTTTGCCCCGTCACTACTTAGATGGGTGACTGTTAAGTAACTTTTAGAAAATAAATAAACAAGAATTAATGCTAGACATAATCACACAACTTCAATTAGCCCCAAACTAAGCAGAGCTTGAATAATGGGAACTAGATGACATACATATATCACTTATATTTTTTCTTTTAAATACATACATACAAAACCCCGAGTCAAATATCTGCAGAACATGCAAGATTTGAGCGCTTTTGTGCTTCAGAAGGAACGTAACACTATTGGTAAAGGTAAACCTTTTAACCTTATCATGTTGATAATGACAAAATAATATAAAAGCTTTGTAAGAGCTGTTTGATAAATGGCCTAAATCAAAAACGGTTTACCAGAAGAGAAAGAAATACTAAATTTTGTTTTGTGACATTACATAACACCCATACCCCGAACTACTTAACTCTGTTAAGTAACAAGTCAGGGTTTGGGTGTAATAGTAACAGTGTCTTATAGAAAATTCAACATGAGTTTGCTTGCTTGGCAAAGAATTAGCTATTAAAAAGGAATATTATGTAAAGCATATTTCTTAATATTTTTCAAATATGCTGGCTACTAAGTTATGCTTAGCGGGATTACGTCAGCTGCTACCAAACTAACCGCTAGCAAGCTGTTGGTATTAGCTTAGTGAGTTTAAGCTGTATTGAAATATATAGGTAATTTGTCCGAGGAAGTAGGTATTAAGTTAAAGTGAGTTAAATGTTTATTTTGATTAAAATCATTATATAGTCTAAGGGATTTTTGGAAATTCAACCCCGAAGGTGGTTAACAACGGTGGCAAAGTTTGTATGGAGGACAAAAAAAATCTTTACCTATCGACGTAAAATTCTGCACAAAGACTCTCTAATGAGTAAACCAACACCTGTTTCAGCATTTTTCGCGAATCAATCCCTAAGAGGTTCAAGGGGGGTGGCAAAGTTTGTATGGGGCACAAAAAAAATCTTTACCTATCGACTTGAAATTTTGCACAGAGACTCTCTAATGAAAATAAACAAACACCTGAGTCAGCATTTTTCGAAAATCAACCCGTAAGGGGTTCAAGTGGGGTGGCAAAGTTTGTATGGGGAACAAAAAATCTTCACCTATCGACTTGAAATTTTGCACAGGACTACCGAATATATATAAATAAACAATATTGCAGATTTTTCAAAATTGAACCTCTAAGGGGGAGCAACCGATCTCGGGACAAGCTTTTATGTCTTATAATTTGTGTTGTATAATAAATTGATGGGTTTGATTTTATTTAAAGTTTATTTTTCTCTTTTTAGAGCTTTAAATAAAAGATTTTTTTACAAGTGTTTTTTACTAATAATTTTTACTTATTACTTACGTACTTTTTTATACTTAAAGAATAATACCTACTAAAAAAAAATGATTAAATTACCTTACTTACCGGAAAGTAAACTGGTACCAGTTTTTTTACTACTTAATTTTGTGATCTGGTACTTACTTAGCTAACTCATCGTCTTAACGCATATTACGAGCTGTTTACAAAGTGTGAATTCAAATTGGTTTATGTACAAAATATTTAGTAACAAAATATTAAGTAAGTTTAACTAGCCTCTAATTTAACACAGTGTATCCTTGTAATAAATAAATCAATCAATGGCGTATTAGATAACAACAAACATAGTTCATTTCATTCATTCTTTATTTAGTGACTTCTGGTATAATTTTCTACAATTTCGCCAGTATCAAATAAATTGTTCATAATAATATGAAACAACGTAGTGCGGTTTATAAGCCTAAACTTTAATAACTAAACAAAACATGGTTCGTGACATTTCAATTTACTTGTCAGTTGTCACAACACTTCATTTGACAAGTTAAAATTCCAAACACTCAAGGGGTTCCGCGTAACTCTCTAATGAAATAACCTTCGCTGTAATGGGAGTAGGCGCGTGACAGCAATGTTTAAACTGGCTTGCGTTAACATATGCCTTAAGGCATATGTTAACGCAAGCCATGCTTAACTAAGGCTCAGTATCCACAAAAAGTAAAGAGGAACAGAGGGGCACGATTATGCCAATGAAATCGCGAGAACAATATGCGATTAGTTTATTTTCTTTTACATCTTTTGGGGGCATGTACCCCGTGCCCCATGCGTTATGCAGACTCTGCTTAGTATTGACTGGCTATTGAGCTAACACAGCTATGGCATGACGCGCTTGGTCGACTGTGAAAGCGGTTTATCTACCAACTAACTTTAGTTAGATAAGAAGGTGTAACTATTTAGTTACTTACCTACATGATGTAACTGTTTTAGTTACTTACCTACCCCCCTGCTTATAAACGCTACTGAAAGTTAATTTAGCTCGAGTGAATGTTAAGAAGCACTTATACAAACCTGTAACAGGTTTTATTATATGAGTAGTGTATTAGTTCTGTCTGGTTCCCATAATACAAGTTCTGCTTAATTCGGGGTTACATGATGCTGTGTGATAAACTAACATAGGCTACTTACTTACCACTACTATCCGGGTACAAACCGGGTGAAAACCAGTATACAAGAACATTGACAAAGACAAATCAGTGACGTAAAAATGTCAAGCGGCTTACTGTACCCAATTCTAAAAGGAGCCTTTATTTCTACGAAATTACTCCTAAACCACGAAATAAGGTCACAAAATCAAATATTCTGACTCGGTACAACTTCAATACTAAAGAATATAGAAATAATTCGGCGCAAAGTGATCGGATTATTAAAATTTTTGAAGCGAGCGTTTTACGAGTCGTTTTTTACGGATCACTTCATAATATTTTCGTGCGAAATCGAGCTGAATGGAAACATGCTTGTCAACGGCGCTTTTTGAGCAACGAGCCGTGATGACTTTGGGAAGTGAACTGGGGTGAGCTTAGATTCCGTTTTTATAAATATTCCTATAAAATATTATCAATAGATGTAGCCGTAAAATCACCACTGTTATTATTTATTGCATGGTAATAAACATAATCTTCATCAAATCAAATGAATAATTGGTTGAATTGTACTTACGAGTATCTTGAAACTAAGTGAAGAGAATGTCAAAGAGCACCTTAATTTGAATATTTGATTTGGCATTTAGAGCCATCAGCATTACAGCACCAAATAAGCTTTTATTACAAATTTGATTTTACGTTTTACTTAGGACATTTTAAATATTCATAAAGGCCAGAGATTCTTTGGAACAAATTTGTATTTCCTTCTAATTTTCTTTCTTTAAATTATACTATATTACTGCCATTTAATTGGAAATGTTAGAATTTTGTTGCGAATAGGATAATATAATATTTAAATTTGCTTTTGGCTTCGTTCGATACCCTGATAAGAAGTAGACTTTATGTTATTTCTAGACTAGTCCAGAAATAAACGTACTACTTAAAACCTCAGCTTAATCAGTTTCAATCGGTTTGGCGTGAATTTTATATCTTCACATTTTACACTTTTTTGTCACCTTTATTATATTATTAATACTAGGAAGTAGGATAGCATAGCATGTATGGTCGTTCCTCAGATTTCAACATAGTCAACATCCAATATAGTCTTTGCTTGAACGGTGACCGAGTGCAAACAGTAGGGCAATCTATATATATAAAAGAGAAGGCCTTTTCTGGAATCAATGCACAGCCTAAAACACTGAAGATACAAAGTTGAAATTTTGAATATAGCTTCCTTTTATAGCAAAACCACCGAATTTTGGAAATTCAACTCCTAAGGGGATGGCAAAGTTTGTATTGGGGATGAAAAAAAATTTCACCTATTTACTTGAAATTTTGCACAGAGATCTTTAATAAAAATAAAGAAACACATGTTTCAGGATTTTTCACAATTCAACCCCTAAGGGGGTTAACGGGAGTGGAAATGTTTGTATGGGGGATGAAAAAAATATTCACCAATTGACTTGAAATTTTGCACAGACTCTCAAATAGAAATAAACGAAAACCTGTTTCAGCATTTTTCGCAAATCACCTCCAAAGGAGGGTAAATGGCGTTGGCAAATTTTCAAAACAAAAACAAAAACAGGGACAAAAAATCTTTACCTATCGACTTGAAATTTAAAAACACGTTATTCAGGATTTTTCGAAATTAAACCCCAAAAGGGGAAAACGGGGGTGGCAAAGTTTGTATGGGGGATGAAAAAAATCTTCACCTGACTTTTTGCAATACAACAGCGAAGGGGGTAAACGGGGTTGGTTGGCAAAGTTTGTTTGGACAATACGGGTTTCAATTATTATTCAAATATTATATATCCTTAAAAAAACCGGATGTAACGGGCGTCAAAATATTAGGAAAAATCTTTGGAAAATCTGAAGATCTGAGCGCAACTGATTGAGCTGAAGTCTAGCACATAATATATGTAGTTTTAGACCAGGAATAACATAATAGGTACTTTTTATGCTACCACGCGTGCGAAGGCGCGGGCGAAAGCTAGTAACGAATATTTAAACCTGCCGTAGCATAACAAAAAATTTAGACAAATGACCAATGGTGGCCAAGGGATGTGCATCGGCCTCGGAAGCAGACTACCTGCCCGATGGTCGGAGGATGTTGTGAAGGCAGAAGAAGTGGATTCGGCTGGCACAAGATATCCTTACTCAGTAGTGGGTGCTACCGGCTGATTAAATAGGTAAATAGATAGACGTTATTTTGAATCTACGCTTTCTAATTAGCCATTTTCTCAATGGACTTCGTGGTCGAGCCTAGAACTAATTAACTAGAACTAACACAGAACGCTATAATAATTTAAAAAAATATCATTGTAATTTTTAAAGAAAACATTGAAAATGATATGCATATTCACGTAAAAAATACAGTTTTGTTTCTACCAAATTATAACGAAGCTACAAGGAAATGGAATTACTTGCATGAATTTTACAATAGAAACGAGAATACGATTCACCAGACAATGGCGTCGTTGGCACAACGGGAAGACGCAGATGCTGAAGGTTCGACTCCCTCGGCACAGAACAGGTAATTAGCAAGTAGATACCCTTCGGGACGAATATTAACAAGATGTTAAAAAAAATATTTGTACTGAATCTGAATCTAATCTTATTTGTACTGGACTTACTGTTCGACATTGGATATAAGATCATAGTGCAGGAAAACACGTGTATATTACGATCAGCTCCCTACCGCCCGAGGCTAGTACCCTCATAAAAAGTAACCTATGTGGTAAATACACGCACACATACACACACACACGTGTGATGGAATTAAGACTAGAATGGTCAAAAACTTGTATGACACGTCCTAGCCCGGACTTTTGCTATTTGTTTTTACATAGTTTTGTACTAAAACTACTACAAAAAAAGTGAAAGAAAATTGAAAGTATAAAATAGCCAATTGGTGCAACAAGAGTATAAAACTTATGAGTACGCATTGCAGGTGAACTCGACTCGACATGCGTTTAAAGAGCCTGAATCGATCGCCGTTTAGGATAAACTATTGTTATTGTCCGTTTGTACTCACACCAACATAAACTTATAGAACATATTAAACATATATGTTTATTCATATTGAAAAACGGGAATTTTCACGTTCCGTTACATCGGTGAAGGCACCAACGGCGTTTCGACTCGTTAAGAGTCTTCATCAGGGTGAGCGAACGCGACGCTCTCTCTCCGCGTGCCGTCTTGCACTGAGCAAGATGTAACGGTACCGATGTAACGTTACGTGAAAATTCACGTTTTTCAATATGAATGAGTTAATTCACGTTAGTTTCTTGAGTAAAATATATGTTTATGTTGGTGTGAGAACAATAAAAAGTTTTCTATCTTCTATCTGTCTACCTATTGTGAGGTAAACATAATTTTATTTTTATTTTATGCCATATTTCAATTTCAATTTCATTTATTGATCACAATAGGCACATTACGTTGAACTTTGGAATGGCATACATTTTTTTACATTAAAACAATAACAACAACAACAACTGCTGAGATGATTTGACCAGAGAAGCAGATAACTTTAACTCTACATATTTATTTGTTTTTAGTCATATTCAATTCATTTACAATATAATTGTAAAATTGTTTAAGTACAAAATGAAATGAAATGATAGATATAGTTTATTGCACACCATACTAACCATACATAGTAAATTAAAAATGGCATAAATGGCAATTCTTTCTAAGCACATTTGACTAAAAGTTATTAAAGAAGTCGTCACGTCACGTGCTACTATCCCGTAGGGATGTGAAATACAGCGGTAACGAATTATGTAATTACCCGGACAAATTGCAGCGAAGCTCAAACTTTGGCGGTGAAACGCTCATTATTCCGCGCGGGTGGTTCCTTACTTCCTCGTTAATTAACACGTTGACATCACTGAATAAGATATGATTTTAAGGGCATCTGAGCATAAGCACTGTACATTGTGCGCATAAACACATCATGTACATAATTATGAGGGGTGTAAGAGGTTTCAACCTCCATCTTCGGAACCCAAGCTAACCGAAACTGCCCGTGGTGCACCCCGTTATACTACAAACGGGGCTCTGGCTGTTTGCGGCATAGCGCAGCCTAACACCGGCACAGCTACATCCCCTCACCGCAACGGGTAGCAGAGTCAGTGGTGCGAGAAGCTGTGCCCTAACGTTTCCCATTGCATGCCTAGCGTGGGGATGATGGCTATATCCCCCTCCATCTTATGGAGGAGGCCTATGTCCAGCAGTGGGGTAAGTGTAATACGATCGTTCAGGAGGTATTAAAAAGATTAGTACCAAGTACCTAAATAAATAGTTAATCTGACGCTATTTAGAATTCCCTCCTGTATCTCCAATGTAACTTCGAAGGGATTTCAAGTAGGTACATATTATCACGAAAGGACGATATGTTTTATCTAAGAAATGCGAAATATCCGGAAACATTTATACTCAAATGGCGTTAGTAGCTAGATACTCTGTCTGATACTTCTTAGGATTTCCTCCTGTATTAGTAATCTTAAGGACTGATTAACTATACATGTCAAACCTCCCTCGCTCGCACAATTCAATATTTTAGAAGATATAAAATCACTGAATGTAGTTAGGCCTAGAAAATAACAATACAAAGGTTCAGCAAGAATATCATGTTGAACCCAACACGTTTTCTTACCACAAAACTTACCAATTTGTTCAATTTTGGTACAATTAGAGTCACAGTTAAAAACACATATTATTATAGTTTAGATAGAACGCACGAAGGAACCCTTCAATTCAATTAAAAATAAAACGTTACCTTTTGTTATTTACGTAAATGAAACATCTTAAAGACAAAAAAATGTTTTTTGTAATAAGTTTAAAAATGTATTTAGCGTCTAAAAGGGTTGATGAGAACCTTTTTAAATATTTAACTGTAATCATTCGGCTACAAAGAAATATATATCGTTGTTCGATGATTTGGGACTGGGACTTTGTAACATCGTTACATCAAAAACTTTGAGAAACATAATACTGAAAAGGGTCTTGTGAGTAATTCAAATATGGAACGTTCAAGCCGATCTCAAATAAAGAACGCAGAAAATAATTATTTTCGAAGCGCCTTTTCATTGTCCATTCACCATTATTATTTTTTTCTTTTGGCTCGGTAAAATTTGTTCAGAAGGCTTACCAAAACACACTTATCAGCAGATTATGGTGTGAACAAACCTGTAACAATTTAAAAACAAACCATTAATTAACTGAAGTAGCAAGCATTTTGTCTGGCGTAAAATTAGAAAGTGAGCTCAAGTAGTACGGAATTGGGATGGGACCTTTTCCCACTTGGGATTTTTTTTTTTTTTTTTTTTTTTTTTTTTTTTTTTAAATATTAGTATACCCCAATATTACGGTACCCTAATTGTATTACAATCTAGCCAAGTAGGCTAATGAGTAATTTGAATTTAACTTAATTTTATACAAGTATTATTTCTAAGAATGTGTCCATTGGCACTTTTCTTACTGTCTCTAATTAAGGGGAGGACACTTTGTTCTTGTGTTCATTAAAAGTAGCACTCACACTATACACTACACTATGCTATTTATTAACACAACACTAACTCAAAAGGTTTAGTCCTTTTGAGCCTTCTCACTATGTCTGTGTTGTCGAGGAGCTGGATGGCCTCGACGTTCACGTGATGATGAAGTCTTTGTTCGTGAGCTTCTGCATATTTTTGAACTACTTTATCAACGAATTCGATATGGAGGTCCCGGTGTAAATCATCGTTTCTTGCATACCAAGGTGCGTTTACAATGCCCCTGAGTACTTTATTTTGGAAACGCTGTATTATTTTAATGTTGCTCTTACAGGTACAGCCCCACAGCTGTATACCATAAGTCCATACTGGCATCAGGACTTGTTTGTATAACATGAGTTTGTTATGCACTGACAGAGCGGATTGTCTTCCGAGGAGCCAGTACATTTTCTTGTAGCGTAAGTCTAACTCTTGCCTCTTCTTCTTGACGTGTGCTTTCCAGCGCAGCTTAGCGTCAAGCGTCATACCCAGGTATTTGGCTGTGTTTTCATAGGGGATAATTTTATCGTTAATGAATACTGCACAGTACTGATCTTTCTTATTTGTGAAGTTGATGTGGACCGACTTTGATTCATTTAGTTTTATTCGCCATTTTCTTGTCCAATCATGGATTTTATTTACTGCATCTTGAACCTTTTCTGCTGCTTCTGCATGCGTATTTCCAACAGCCATTATAGCAGTGTCATCAGCAAAGGTTGCGATAGTGTTGTTTTCTAGCGAGGGGATGTCACTTGTGTACAGAAGGTACAAGACCGGACCTAATACGCTTCCCTGTGGCACCCCAGCTTTTATTTCCTTAATTTCAGAGTAAGCGCCTTCATGCTTTATTCTGAATGCTCTATTTGATAAATATGATTCTATTACATCTACAAATTCTAAAGGTAGAATTTTCTTTAGTTTTATTAATAGCCCTTCATGCCAAACCTTATCAAATGCTTGTGCTACATCCAGGAAGATAGTGGAGCATACTTTTTGATCTTCAAGAGTTTTCTCAATTACATTTGTTATCCTGTGAACTTGATCTATAGTTGAGTGGTGTTCTCTGAATCCGAATTGATGCTCAGGTATAAGACCCTTACCTTCTATAATCGGTTTAAGTCTTTTGAGAAACAATTTTTCGAATAACTTTGATATGATAGGTAGCAGAGAGATCGGTCTGTAAGATGAAGTATCATGTGGCGGCTTTCCTGGTTTTGCTATCATGATTATTTCAGCAACTTTCCATAAATCTGGGACATACTTTAGCCTAAAAGCTGCGTTAATAAGGGTCGTCAGTTTGACTAGTGCCTTTCTTGGTAGATTGTGAAGTAATTCTCCCGAGATGAGGTCAAATCCAGGAGATTTTCTTGGGTTTATATTATGTTTTATTTCACCCCAAACTTCTCTGGGTGTTACCAGCTTTATGGTTTGCGTTTCTTCACAAACTTGTGTCGTAAACACGTTATCCAGGCCTTCGTTAAGTTTAAAGATATCTTCAAGGTGTTCAGCGAACCGTTTGGCTTTTTGTTCATTACTCACAGCCCATTTTCCAGGTTCTATTTTGATTGGAGGAATTTGACTGATGGGTCGTTTTATATTTTTGGTGGTCTTCCAGAGTGAGTAGTTTGTACTGCGGTCACTGGTAAGGTTTTGTAGATAAGTGCTAGTACAATCTTCGTTATAACTTGGGAAATGAAAACGTAATCGTTTGTTCGTCGTCTTAGCTCAACCTCCTTGGTCACTCTGAAGTAATTACTTACACCTTGACCTTAATAGCGACTATGGAATTATTACTAGTAATAACATACACTCAATAAGATAATCAATAAGATGTATACATTTTAGGACCGAGTCACTGCAAAGTTGAATCATATTTTGTAGACGTTGTCATTTGTTGCCAAGCTCTATGTAGTTTGACAAAGTATTAAATTATATACATCTCATATAAGTGAATGCTTATTTATATAGTACTACAGACAACAGAAGATGTAGTATTAAAGAAACGGTCACAATAAAATGCACCAAAGAAGTGTTATGTAACATTAAAGTGGTAACTACACAAGTGTTTTTCTCTTTGGAGCAAAAAAAATCACATATGATTTTTTTCACTTCTCTTGTTCAAAAAGTGTATCATTATAGTGTAGCTTAGCGGGCCTAAAACTCGAGTTTAATACCTCGGGCTAAAAAGTATTTTTTCTTTTTAATTTTTGTCTAAAATCATCAGCCCGTACAAAGCATTCGTCCTCTTACACAAAAACTAGACTTCTTGGTGCTCCGTCAATCATTTTTTTTGAAAAT
Source organism: Horisme vitalbata (assembly GCA_951804965.1). Lineage (NCBI taxonomy): Eukaryota > Metazoa > Arthropoda > Insecta > Lepidoptera > Geometridae > Horisme > Horisme vitalbata. The sequence continues at coordinate 12,328,990 of OX638091.1, forward strand.
AGAACCGTCTTGGTGATGTTTTATGAAGGTTGATTAATTTTTAATAAAATTTCTGAAAATTGTTTAATTTTGAATTGTTTTATTTTCTCGCAATCGAAGTGAAAAGTTGAGTGTTTTACTCGGGCCAAAACCACCCATTATAACTCGGTCTTGTCATCCTCCCTCGCTACGCTCGGGAGTATAACAACCTCGTATATAATGGGATGGTTTAGTCCCTTGTAAAACAATCTACTATTAAAGCGAGTGCTCTTTTTATGATAAAAACTCTTTTATATGAAAATTGTTAAACAAAATAAATAAACAAATAATAAACAACGGAATTGAGGATTTCTGCCTTTTTAGGTACGTTTAAAGTTTTTTTAAGTAGGTTAAAATGCATTAAATTTTTAAAGTGATCCATGTTCACACATCATCCAAACTAGTACATTATCTTGTATAAAAACAAAGTTTACGCTTTGTTTAAACAATATACCTAGTATTTATCCAAATTTGTATGTTTAGATTGGTCTAAAACTCTAAACACAGTGAAACAATGAATCAAGTAGGTACTATCCAGAGTTGCATCTCTTCGTCGCGGATTAGTTTTGGCCGCACTCCAGTGTCGCAGGTGCGATACGTATGCAATATGCGGTCTATTTCTACCGCAGAGCATCGCTGACTGTATCCGATTCCATGCAATATTGAGCAGAAGGCTAAAGGCCTGCAAATACGGGAATAGTTTCGCGGGATTTATTGTGCAGCTACTAGACATCATGTATGTGTTATATAATCTGGCTTATCGAATGTGTTCGTGAATTTAAGGGTCCCAATTTTGAAAAATGCCATATTTTTAAAATGCAAAATCCTTGTGCACATTTTTACGTGATCAAAACGGTGAAGGGAAATATCGGAGGAAAACCCTCGCTTAGCACGACTCGTACCGACCATGTTTACTACACTGAGTAAAACACGGAAGGGAAGATAATATGAGACGGAAGACCAGCGTTGGCTGCTAGCCTGCTAGCTGCTAGTCAACCAGCCCATGCTGAATCAGAGTCGCTTTAGAGAAGTCCGGGTTTGCGGTAATTTTAATACCATTGTTTTATTGTATGCCTACGTCAGTCAAGTGTGGCAAATATTTTTTTTTATTCTTTCTTTAAAAAGGGGCCACTACGCTGTAAACTAGGATCGAGTGAGAGTGTCAGGCCTATAGCGTTATATTAATTATAATTTAGAATTTACATAAGTTACTTCTACGTATGAGCTAGTGGCCATTTCAGGCCTTATATCATCATCAGATTTTGGACATAGGCCTCCCCCAATGAGCGCCATTGCGCACTGTCCTCAAGACCTTATATACAATTGTAGAACTAATGACTAGCCAGCAAGGACGAAACTTCTGGTATTCAGGTAATCGAGGATTTGAGATTGGCATCGCTAAGCTGTTGCAATATCGAGCATCCGCGAGATTATATCTAACAATGGCACTGGCACGTTATGAACATAGAAATGCGGTTGTATTTGTACGTACAATGTACGAGGTTTAATGAGTGTGCATTGTACATGCACACTCATTAAACCTCTGCAATAACTAGTTTTCCTCTGATGTCTGCAATAACTAGTTTACGACCATGAGACACTAAAGAGCTCTTGCAGAAAGATGGTAGGAACGTTTGTTGAACAAGTTAAGCCACACTGTAAGCTACAGGTCACTACGTATCTTTGACCATTTATTTGGCTGCAAGTAGCGACGTTCCTATGTTTGGGTTGGATTGTGCTAGGATTGGTCGAATCGTTTTTGAGTCTAACCTCAGATGGACAATTCGTTGTGACTATCGTAGTATATATCTTTTTGTATGACGTAAAGATTGACCGCAGAATTTTTATCAAGATTCTGGTTTTCAATGTTTTTGTAAGGTTTTCTTTCGAACCTATTTTGAAGTATTTCAATGCAGTGCTGTTTCAAAATATTCGTAGAATTAAGAATATTTCTAACGTCTAGTTATAAAATATATTGGAAAAATAATGCACTTTTTAGAACCCACTTAGCATAACTTAAGGTGTGTAACGTGTTCCAACCTCCATCTTCGAAACCTAGGCCACATGTTGTTGTGCACTCTGCTAACTAATAAACGGAGCTCTGGCGCCCGGATGATTGCAGTATAGCGCAGCCTAACATCGACACAGCTATATCCTACGACGGGCAGGAATGCGTCAGTGGAAGAAACTGTGCCCTGCAATCCCCAACTCCCATGCCCAACGTAGGGATTTTGAAGCATATCCCCCTTTCTATGAAAGGAGGTAATGTCCAGCAGTGGCATGATATAGGATGGGTTGTTATTGTAACATAACTCGAAGATAAAATAATCGTTAATTGACTGAAACATCATTTGTAAGTTATCGATTAGCTCATACAAAACAAAATTAATTATCCATGAAGACCGCATTTCGAAATCGCCATTCATCACAGAAGCCCTTATAATAAGGAAAATTGAAATCAATCAAAACATGCTACAAAAACACCGAAATTCTTGATGATTCGCGAAAAAACAGAATTACAATTAGGCAAATATTGTTCCGTTTTGCCCCAATGTTGAGGAAAACAGGATAAGTTAATTTGTTTATAAGTTACCCTGAACAAGTATTTGTCTGTAAATATTTTATTTAGATTTAAAACAGTAATACCCATTGTTATGTTAATATGTACTGGTACGGTTAAATAAATTATTTATCTCTTTTTTTTTTCATTATTATTTCTTCAATAAGTCTATCCTAGGGCAGGGCGAATTGTCGCTCATTAGGGGAGGGCTATGTCCAGCAGTGGTGATGATGATTTTACGTATCTGTAAAGATGACGCGAATATTTGTAAAGATCGTAGAGAGTTTGTGATTGAGTTCCCTTCAGATTTTATTAAGAGGATCATGGCGTACACTAGAAATAGGCAAACTAACTAGAATTTATTAACAGCAATATGAAGCGGACTTCAAATTAGTTTGGTTATTTTTAGTTTTTCACTATATTTACCGGGTCAGCAATAGATAGACTGATGTCTAGTTGATATTTAAAAATAATGACTGGATTTTCGAAATTTAGTTGCCTTTGGTTACAAAAAGATATTTCGATATCCAAGCATCTATAAATATTTTTTAGCTTCCCCCCTCACTTCTCTCGCGTGGTACGGGGATAAAAACCTAACATATGTGTTAATTCAGGTCCTAAACTAAACTATGTATATTTCGAGGACAAACAATACTTTGTTACCTACTTCGGCGCAGTCGGGTAAAAATACAACCGAATTGAGAACCTCCTCCTTTTTTTAAGTCGGTTTAAAATAGGAAAGCTCAAAAATACAATTTCAAATATTGAACTTGTTTACCCGTAGACACGCAACGACCTCATGAATAAAATCGCCGATGCTCTGAATTTTTTAGCTGAAAAATGACAAGGGAGAATTCAATGGTCTCTTTATAGCAGATTTAAGGTTACTTTATAGAGTCGGCCTTTTCCCCGAAGTCATCTACTTTATGAGACTGAGAGAGCCTATAATGGTAATATAACTTTTGAATTGCTTGTTGAATCAATAAAATCGAGAGGGTCTAGGAGGTTTGGCAATGTTTTATGTAGATTGGGTTAGAACTTGCTTTATTTTTATTCCGCGTAGCCCACTGAATATTCAATTTGCTCCTCATTGAATGAGATATAAAAAGTGTTACTCATGATTTAGTTATTTGTAGCAAAGTGGTAAGTAGCTTAACAACCGACATGGATTTTGATTGTTCTTCATCTTCGTATGAGTGAGTGGTCAACTCTGATGTCGGAGTTTTATGCAGTCCAAAGCCCTCCGATACCGCTTAGCGACTAAATAAAATAGCCGGGACCAACATCTTAATTCCGCAGCACGTAAGTGCTCAGATCTCATCCTCATCATCATCATCATCAGCCTATCGCAGTCCACTGCTGGACATAGGCCTCCCCTAATGAGCGCCATTGCGCCCTGTCCCGAGCTCGGCGCATCCAGCTTCTACCAGCAGCCTTTCGCAGATCGTCACTCCACTTGGCCGGAGTGCGTCCTACACTACGTTTGCCGAGTCGCGGTCTCCACTCAAGAACTCGTTTACCCCAACGGTTATCGGTTCTTCGGCAGATATGGCCAGCCCACTGCCACTTTAGCTTGCTAATTCTCTGAGCTATGTCAACTTTAGTTCTATGTCGGATAAACTCGTTTCGGATTCTATCCTTTAGAGAAACTCCGAGCATTGCTCGTTCCATAGCTCGCTGAGCGACTTTAAACTGGTGGACTAGCCGTACTGTGAGTATCCACGTTTCGGCTCCGTATGTCATGACGGGTAGGACACACTGATTGAAAACTTTCGTTTTCAAACATTGCGGTATGGATGACGAAAAAACTCAACGTAGTTTTCGAAATGCTGCCCAACCCAGGTGAATCCTTCTCTTGGCCTCCTTTTCGAAGTTGTTTTTACCCAACTGCAATATCTGCCCGAGGTATGTATACTCCGAAACAACTTCAAGAAGGTGTCCATTAACGTCGACAGGACTCGGATCAATTCGGTCATTGACCATGACTTTGGTCTTGTCCAAATTCATGCCGAGACCTATCTTTCGCGAGGCTGATGCTAGGCCGTCCAGCATCTGTTGCAGCTCCTCAAGCGACTCCGCCATTAGGACTATGTCATCAGCGAATCGCAAGTGTGAGATGAGCTCGCCGTTTATGTTTATGCCCATACTTTTCCAGTCCAGCGTCTTAAACATATCCTCCAACGCGCTTGTGAACAGTTTCGGAGATATGACACCTCCCTGTCTCACTCCGCGGCGCAGTTGGATGGGTTTAGACTGCTGGTCCTGTACTCGGACATTCATAGTGGCGGCTTCGTACAGACATCTCAACACTTTGATATAACGATAGTCCACTTGGCATCGCTGGTAGGATTCCAGGACAGCCCAGGTTTCCACAGAGTCAAAGGCTTTCTCATAGTCCACAAACGCCAGACACAGGGGCTCAGATCTAAGCACCACTAAACGGTCACCCATCCAATTAGTGATCGGGCAGAGTGTTGCTTAACCATGATGATTTGCTAAGAACACCGAAATGAGCCAAAAAAACATGATTACTACGAGTATATAGTAGTTATTATTCAAGTTTTTTTACAGGGCTCCAAAATCCGAGGGCATATTTACGATTTACCCTGCGGCCAAATTATGGGTCGCAGGTTATATGGTATGTGTCGTTCCATGGTCGGAGGCCTTGAGGTCGGAGGTGGTATGAGGCTAGCTCATACGAAAAAAGAAGGAAATCGGAATTCAGAATAAAAATAACATTATATCACACAGCATTATCTAGCCCCAAACTAAGCAAAGCTTGTATAGACAAATATTTGCAAACGATACAAACATTTGTTTGGTGTCGGGATTCGACGCGTGTCAGACGGGCCTTCACTACACCACAGAGGTCGTTTTTGTTTCTGTCTGTCTATCGCGCTAGGGGAATCTTAGTATAATGTTCGTACAATAATTAAACGCCTTATATAAAGCGAAACTCCACCAAACCCTGATAATGAGGCTATGGGATATCCAGTTTAATTATAATCAAAATGGATTATCATCACCTTACCACAAAACGCTGCCCCACGATGCTAATATCAACATCACCGTAAAATCGTAAAATTGACAGTTAAACCTACTCTACACCGGGACGTATGATCATAGCTTTACATACAGTATATAGGCCTAGGTAAAAGCCGTAAACGGTCCCACATAAACGATACGACCTATAAAAAGGCTATGAAGGTTTGACGGGGCCGAGCCTCAATGTTCTATAGGCTCTATAGATGAGGTTTAAAGGCTGGCGTACTTTTTAATATCCTAATTCACATACTGACTCATCAGTTTTATTACGGCGATTTTGAAGCGATGATTTCGTTCTGTGAATAAACATAGAACTGAATTAATAATAAATAATCATTCTAGACTCTTTTACAGCATCATAACGCCCGATACTAAACTGAGCTATGTTAAAATTTTATATATTTTATTAATAGTATCATACATACGATTATACCCTCCCTAGTTCGGTAACCTTGTCCTGGCCATCAGATGGCCAACAAAAATTGATTATTATATTATGAGCCTATTAGAAAGTAAACCCATGCCCCCGGCAAATGTTTGCAGGTCATACATACATAACATGTCTCGCAGCGGGAATGGAAGCCGCAACCTTCTTCGTCACAGGCGTGCGCCCACTGCGACACAAAAGTCCACGTTAAACGGTGTCAAGTAATTTCGGGTCAATCCCAATTGTACTCAAACTTTCGACGCTGCATAAACAATACAGTTTTTTTTACATTCCCAAACACCTTCGTATTAGTCCTTTAAATCCTTAGTTATAAATATCCATCCATCCTAGTAATAAATCTTTACTTATTTCGAAAATCAGGCAACAACAAGCCAGAAATTAACATGATGTGACCGCATTTTAACATTGGCAGTAAATAATTTCAGTTAGCCCAAATTGCCCGAGGCTTTCATAAAATCCAATTAAAACAACGAGAATATTTCAATAAAGCCAATAACCGAGGTATGTTGTTATTATAAGTCTTTGTGACATCAAGAATCAAATAACGTTGTACAGGGCCGAGTTTCAGTGCACAGGAAGTTAAAATAGCTATGATACCTGAGTTGAAAGGAGCGTCTAATGCCAATACTTGCGTGGATGCTCAGAAGGTGAAAATTTTCTTGATAAAAAACAATATAAAATCCTGTTTGAAGTTTGGACGTTTCTTATTTGAAAAATATTAGTTTCTGTAGAGTCGTTTGCAGTGATTCGCTAGCACATTAGTGTCACCACACTGGGCCTGATTCTGACGATTCGATGTATATCGCGAAAACTGACCAATTTCATACAGTTTTGACAGTTTCCGCGTTATAATATATCTAATAGAATGAAATATATCGAATAATCAGAATCAAGCGCACTAATCAATAAGAATATAGTAATAATAATAATATTTACAATATTTTGAAATGAAAATTATTAAATGAATTCGAATTACCTAATGTATGAAATAACGAGTTCTATTTTCAAATTATCTACGAATAGTAAAACCCTCAGAAAACTATAACAGCCTACCATCACTTTTTTGTGGTCAACACTGACAGTGAAAACGTTAAATATTATTAGAAAAATCAGTTTCATAATCCGTCCCTGTTTAGCCATGTCCAAGCTTTTATTAAAAAATGCTGGACGAATTGTAATATTGAAGTTGTGGGTGGCTGAATATCAGATGTATTTTTAATATAAAAATTTTCACGAGTTTCAGTAAGTATTTTTATTGGACATTGTTATTTTTTTTAAATATTTGAATAGAGGCTAAACGCCGCAATGCTTTAGGCTGATAATGATGATGATGAAACGCCGCAAGTAGTTAAAATGGTATTGAATGAGTACTATGTGTATGAATAAGTAACTTGGGCTAAAAATAAGTATCATCAGCATATCAGGCGTTTTCGACTGACCGCTGGGCATATATATACCTTATTTTCTGCACAAATAGGTATCTTAAATGCAATGGAAAAATAACACGATGTACAGAATATATACTATTGATATTTATTACTGATTGGTACAAAAAAGTGATAATATGGAAGGAAAGTATACCAAAATTATTGAAATTAAGGAATTTCACTTATTGAATCACTTTTTTATACACTTTGATTTTCGAATTAACATTTGTATCAAAATTATTGCTTATCAAAAATATTGACATTTATTTACCTATTTCAAACATAAACAAGTTTCCCAAAAAAGCATTAACACACAAATTTCCACCTTTTCTCGGCCCCCCACACTCTTCAGATTCATTTACCCTTATCAAATTGTTATTTATTTGTGTGACGGACGGAGGTTGTACCGACAAACAAAGGGTAGGTATGAATTTTTATTTTCCTAATGATGATATGATATATACTTGCCCTTCAACTTCGTGTTTAACTAGTTTTGTATAAGTTGACCATACTGAGATATCCCATATTGTTAAAATAAACATCACGACTTTTTTTATATTATTATGGAACTTCACATACAAGGTATGTATGTTCATTTAATCATCAATTAGATGGACATTCGTTTGACATCGAACTCACCTGATGTGAAGTAACGTTATGGTCTAAGATGGAGCACGAAGACCCAGAAGACATCTAATTACTCAAGAATTAAAGAGTTCCGGATTATAGTGAACAGGAAAGACAGAGGCCGGTAGTTCCATTCCGTAGCAGTTCGCATAATAAAAGTATGTAGAAGAAAACAGCTTAGTGCAAAAAGGTGGTATATTCATATTATATCTAGCCGTGCCTCTGCTTGTCCTGAAGTGGAATGGAAATGGATGGACTACTCCTCATTATTGATATAGTACTTAATCGGACATGTCAATAGATTTTTCGTTTTGGAAAATTTTCACGCTTTGCCACGTGCTCAAAACGGTAAAGAAAAACAGCGTGAAACCCGCGGCTTAGTCAGCTCCACACGTTTTGACCATGTCTTTTCTCTGGGTAACGCCGACTAGGCTGAGAGGGTGGTATAGGTGCTGCACAAGCCTATTTAACCATGTCCCAGATAGGGACAGAGTAGGGTTCCAAAGGATAATTTATCAATGATAATAACATCATTAGCCCAGGAAAATTAGGAGTTTCACCTCGGAATGAGAGATAGTCGTCTATAAAAATGTATATACCTTTATTTGAGCACTCTAAACTTGTCTCAAAACTTGTGTTAGCTTCTACAGATATTCCAAAATCAAAGGTAAAAATCATGTTTCCTATGGGTTTTATGCTATTTATATCTTAATAAATATTGTAGAAATTTAATTTTTTACAACTTTTGTTCAAGCATTTTTTTAATATCTTGAACCATTTTCGAGATAGAGGGCAGAGTGCGCGCAGTGTTTAACTATACTCAAAATACTTAAACAATGCGCGCTTTCCTCTCTATCTCGAAAATGGTTCAAGATATTTAAAAAAACGTTTAAAAAACAAAAGTTGTAGAGAATTTACTTAAATTAATTTTTAATTTTTATCTTATTTATACTTATTACTTCCTAACTAGTTAAAAAGAAAGAAACAAATTTTTAATTAATGTAATATAAGTATTTTCCTTAATAACTTTATAATTACACGAGTAGGTAAAAATAATAATTTTAATGTAATAGTTAATAAAAATGCAAATTATTTAGAATTATATATTTATTAATAATTTATAAACTTTATACGACGTGTTTTAATACGGCGGTTTGACCCCGAATGATTCTCCAAATAGTTAAACACTGCGCGGGCTCTGCTCTCGTCGAAAATGGTTCAAGATATTAAAAAAATGTTTGAATAAAAGATGTAGAGAATCTAATGTTCTACAATATTTATTAAGATATAAATGGCATAAAACCCAAAGGAAACATGATATTTGCAGTAAATCGTTTTTTAACCTTGGCATATCTGAAGAAGCTAACACCCTACGATAAGTAGGTTTTGAGACAAGTTTTAGGATGCTCAAATAAAGGTTTATACAAGTTTATAGTTGACTATCTCTAATACTGAGATTTGTGCCCTAATTTGACAAATTTTCTTGGACTATATTATTATCATGATAATAACAGATGGATAATTATTGTTAATAATACAAAAAATGCAATAAAACACACACACATAAAAGTGAAATGTATTCGAACGTGTATATCCGCGCTTTTGTCTATCCGAACGCATGAATCGTCACCGTGCCGCTCGTGGATTCCCCTAATCCCATTACAAGAAAAATTCACTTCACTTCACTTCTTGATTGTGGCTTTTATTGGTGGATAATTATCAGATAATTATCAATAAGCATTATTATCTTTATCAGTTCGAACCCTTCTTCAGAGTCACGGTCAGTGAGTAAAAGTACTTAACAGTGTATAAATCATCTGGAATTGCAAAGGCAAAGAAAGAGAGAGAGAGTGAGAGAGAGAGAGAGAGAGAGAATAGAAATAAAAAAAAAATTGTATAGGTGACATAATTATTTAATAACAGTTTAAAAGTTGTATACATTATTGAAATACTAGTATTCTTTTTAACTCACAAATAATTAATGCTTTGATGTGCCACTCGTCTCCGTTTAATGGATTGCCTTTGAATGCATGGACTTACCGTAGATAGAGGGAAATGTCTATATATTTCGATTTCGGCTTGAATTTACTTTCGCGATAAAAGTTGTGTTCGTAGTCGGCGGTCGATGAGTACCTCAAGCCGGGAAAATCCCAGTTGTCACCAGAGGTTAGACCACAGAGACTAGCGAAGAAGTGTTCGTATCATAGACATAAAATTTCGGCCAATGAGAAAACGTAGATTCAAAATAAGGCTTTGTCAATGGCTAACATTTTTCGTTACACTTACAATACGTCAGGTTGAAATATTCACGATCGCCCCTTAGTAGGGACATCGACGTGGACATATGGGATTTTTGTCCGGCGCGAAATATATTTATGTATAGCTTTTGTCCGCGGTTTCGCTCGCGTTTAAGTTATTTAAGTCCTGGGAAACAGTACTTTTTTGTGATCAATTTCCTATATTCTTTTCTGTACCCCTGACAACGTGTGTGCGAAATTTCATGATGATCGGAGGGGCAATCACGAATTTTTCTGACATTCGCTGCGTAAACGTACCGTGCTTACTATACGATACCTTGGTTGCGATCACGAATCACCTTTGTTACGGTATCGTCAACACGAGACGTTCACGAAAGTGACGTCATTCTGCGTAAATAAGGATGAGCGCCGACGATTGAAAAGTGAACAAAATGAATGAACATAGACCCAATATTTCATTCAAAATGGTAATATTTGAGTGGTTTATCCTCTTTGGTTACTGTCAGTGACGTTCGACTGTTGTTGTTGTGATGTGCTCATTAATAATAATTTGAAATTATTCAACAATTTTATCAATATAAAGTTAAAAACAAGTCAGCTGCAATACTTGCATTTGTTAGAATTTAAGAAAAAGTAAGTACCCACCTACCGTAGTTCTTCTATAAATAAAAGTTACTTTGTGATCGCAAATCAGTCCATACCTACGCTTTTTTAAATAGTTTTATTTACAATATGGTGATGGAGTATCAACGCAGGAAGCCTCAGCCCATGGAGCCCCATGAAGATAATTACCTACCTACTATTGGTAACATTTTATTTTTAACCGCAAAGAATGGAAAACTCGACGGAAGCCTTTGCCCAGTTGTGGGACAGTGCGGGCTAAAAATAACAACAACATTTTATTAAATGGTTTTCTAAATTAGAGCTGGCTTAAGGCAAGGATGCGGAATCAAGCACTGCACTTGACTGTTACCCTAACTAAGATGTTAGCCTATACATAGTAGTACTGTGTGGGTATTGTCTTATATTAATCCTGTCTATTTATTGTTTTAGAATGAAGTCAACCTATGGTGGAGCCTTCGCCGGGGCCAAGCCAATCCGCCCTCACAAAAACTTCTTACTCGGACGAAGTCACGGGGCGTCCAATAGTTAGGAATGATTTATTGTTACATTTGCCTTTAAAAACGACGCCCTAGGCCTATGTTAAAACTAAAGTGCTTAACCTGAAAATATAATTGAAAAAACGTACAATTAAACTTTTTATTTAATAAGTACTGTGGTTTTTATTCATAACTTAAGAAAGGATATTTAATAAGCTTAGAACTTAAATCAAGAGATACAGAGTTAAGTGATAAAACGAAACGAATTGGATTAAGCGGACAGACTGTGCAGAAAGAGAAACACGGCGGCACATACATTCTTATACAATAGCTAAACTGCCTTTTCCCTATTTTCAAGGAAGTTAGTGGAAGGACTATCAAGGGAAACTCATAGGACCCTTTACCTTGGTCTGACACAGGATTGAAAAAATATACCGCATTATTATAGAATCATTCCTTTTCTTGTGCAGTTCTGCCAGAAATACAATTCCTCAATAACCCTTTGACTAACTTCCCTGATAGCAGGAAATACCTAGGCAATTTAGCAAAAGTAGGTAAACGTACATAAGATATCTTGACCAATTTCCTACCGAATTTAATATAGGTATAGCTATGTAATGAAAGTTATGTTTTTTCTTCTACTCTAATTAACTTGGCAGAAAGATAGTAGGTAATTCAACGAGTTCCTTTTCTTTTTCAAAAACCTCTAGATCCTTGGAACACCCTTATAGTACTCTTAGAAACATACTAGAAGAAAATGTAGGTCCCGGTGCATACCTATCTAGTAATTTATACACACAAAATCACCAGAAAACAAACAATCTAAAAATCTAAATACCTTACGAAAGTTTTCTCACTGAAAATTTCGCGGTGAATAAACATTCGTACGCCTACGACAGCGATGCGACGAAACGTACGTCAAAAAAGTGCTCGTGATCGCGTTTTCATACAAAAGTCTTTACGTAACTACACGCAGACGATAGGATGGTTACGAGAACGTATGTCAAATAATTCGTGATACCAAATTTTGTGTAGTTAACGTTACGGTATCGAATGCCATACAAAATGCTTACGTTTACGATACGATGACTTTGTCGCAAATATTCGTGATCGAGCTACGGGTGAATAGTTAGTCTAGTTAGTCGGTTTAATTTTAGCGTGAAAGCGTAACAATCAAACAAATTAACTCTCAATTATTAAATGAAGTAATCAACAAATTAAATGTGATTTATTTTCTGTTATGCAATAAAACAAATGTATGTTTTTTATATAAGCAAGCACTTTGCCCTCCGACCAGGTGGAGTGAAGATCTGCCAATGGCAGGTAGAGGCTGGATGCGACGAGCTCAGGCCAGGATGCAATGGCGCATTAATGGCCTCCCCACTGTCCAACGTAGACTGATAATGACTATGATTATGAACTTTTTAGAGATCAGAATAATTCTTCGTGATAATTGATATAAGATCTGTTTAAGGAGCTTGGTCTGTTACCTCTACCGTTGCTCCATATTTATGAAGTTTCAAATTTAGTTACAAACCACGTATACTTGTTAGACGCTGGACTGGAAAGGTATGGGCATAAACATAAACGGCGAGCACATCTCACACTTGCGATTCGCTGATGACATAGTCCTAATGGCGGAGTCGCTGGAGGAGCTGCAACAGATGCTGGACGGCCTAGCATCAGCCTCGCGAAAGATAGGTCTCGGCATGAATTTGGACAAGACCAAAGTTATGGTCAATGACCGAATTGATCCGAGTCCTGTCGTCGTTAATGGACACTTTCTTGAAGTTGTTTCGGAGTATACATACCTCGGGCAGATATTGCAGTTGGGTAGAAACAACTTCGAGAAGGAGGCCAAGAGGAGGATTCAGCTGGGTTGGGCAGCATTTGGAAACGTCGAGTTTTCTCGTCACCCATACCGCAATGTTTGAAAACAAAAGTTTTCAATCAGTGCGTCCTACCCGTCATGACATACGGAGCCGAAACGTGGACACTCACAGTACGGCTGGTCCACCAGTTTAAAGTCGCTCAGCGAGCTATGGAACGAGCTATGCTCGGGGTTTCTCTGAAGGATAAAATCCGTAACGAGTTTATCCGACATAGAACTAAAGTTGTCGACATAGCTCAGAGAATTAGCAAGCTGAAGTGGCAGTGGGCTGGCCATATCTGCCGAAGAACCGATAACCGTTGGGGTAAACGAGTTCTTGAGTGGAGACCACGGCTCGGCAAACGTAGTGTAGGACGCCCTCCGGCCAGGTGGGGTGACGATCTGCGAAAGGCTGCTGGTAGAAGCTGGATGCGTCGAGCTCAGGACAGGGCGCAATGGCGCTCATTAGGGGAGGCCTATGTCCAGCAGTGGACTGCTATAGGCTGATGATGATGATGATGATGACATATACTTGTTTAAAAAAACATCACCCAAGAGTATGTAGAGATCCGAATAGACTTATTCTAAAAGGTACCCCGCGTTCAGCCAAGTATAAGAAAAGTTGTTTGACTCTATGTGTAAAAATATACAATAAGATACCAAATGAAATCAAATTATTAAATACCCATTTATTTAAAATCAAATTGTATAAGTGGCTGAATGACATGAATTGCTATGATGTTAATGAATTGTTTAGTTAGATTAGGTAATTAATTTAGATTATGGCATGCTAGCATTATAGTGAGACAAGAGTACACTATTTAACTATGGCCACCTTTATACAATGTTTGACGCAATAAATATATAAAATTTGAATCTTTTGAATCTTTTTGAAAGAGGTACCTACTAGGTATCGACTAAACATGATTTTGTTTGTAAATCACTTTCGACAGTGGTATATAAACTCGATGCCGAAAGTCAATATCAAATCCAAACTGAAGCCGAATCGTTTAGAAAAATCGATTCGAGAGCCTGTTTAAACTTGATTCGACGGTCTATTAGGCGATATGATTACTGCTCTGAGCTGAATGCATCCGTAATGAATCGCGATATCAGCGTTTCGTATTGAGCGATGTGCTCCAGCTCGATTAGTTGAATAGGGAATGGGTACTTTTGGCTTAATTAAAAACGACTGAGTAGTAAATTTAACAGACTTCAAACAGGTTTACAGTTCGTAGGAATCTTTATTTTATGTCGAGTGCAAAACCGGTTTTATTTCTTTAGGATAAGTAGTGTTTGTTTACGTAAGTTTTGTAAGTAAGATAGGTACTATTTAAATGTAGATACGCATAAATTTACATTGTTTCTAGAGTAATTTAGCTTGAGTGAGTGTATAGAAGCACTTAGACAAATCTCTTACAGGTTTTATAGTGTTTTTTTATAAATAAATGTTACTATACTTTTGTGGATAATAAATAAAATACAAATACAATACAAAATGTATGTGCCCCGTGTTTTTTGATTCATTAGCACCCCGTCTATATCCTTTGACAAAGATTCGCGCACCAAGTGACTTTTCACTTGGCAGACAGCAAGGCAGGACACGGCGCGAATATACAACGAAGTGCGCAGATGTAGACGGGGGTAAGTACATCCGTACATCGTGGAAGTATTAATCAATAAAGAAAGTATACGCCACAACACTTAAACCTTTGGATTATTATGATTTTTAATTTGTATTATTTCAATAAATGATGTAATGTATAAATATTTTTTTGTGAACCATCTGATTTCTTTCAATTATTTTAAGCTACTCGCTCACGTTCTTTTTAATTTTTAATTTCTATTTTTCGAATAAGTTGTCTACGCCTATATTTACTGTGACATTTAACATATTAAATAAAAAAGATTTTGTATAAATTGTAATAGTTTTCACAACGTTGGTGACTTATCAAGTAAATAAATAAATTAGCAATGTTATAAAATAAACAAACGAAAAAAATATGAAAAGCCGGGAAAATGAATTATAGTGGTTATTTAATTTTTCCGGCTTTCCATAATATCCTAGTAGCAAAACTACCGTAACCACAGAGCGTAGCTTACATAAACATTAGTTTCTGCGACCAAGATCCGCTATGGCTGCGACACAGAGCGGTAATTAAAGCAACCAAAACATGGCAATTTATGGCAACACAGAGCAATAAATTTACTGAACGAGCTCTGAGCTTACGACCTGTGTCAATGATGATATTGTTGCCATGTTTCATATTAAATTTAACGTGTAAACAAATGAAAAATTGGTTCTGTACGCACTGAATGAACGAATGTTTCGTATTTTCTTTTGAAATTCAAGTTGAAATAAAATCTATGTTTAATATCTATGACAGGCGTATATTCGGTCTCATGCTATGAAAAAACAAACCAAAACAAACATCTTCAAGACTTTTTCCCCATTATGGATATCTTCAGATATTGCTCAGTACGCAAATCTATTGAGGATATCTTAACGGGGGTAGTCAGAGGCAAGTCCAAACATTACGTTCGATACATGCCCACTTTTTGCAAGCAGCTAGCGTTCCAAATGACAGGTTGCAAGCCCATCGCCGCTTTTTTATTGGAACACTAACCTTGCACATATCTTTCAAACTTTTTATTCCGAGGGCATGCCGGTTTCCTCACGATGTTTTCCTTCACCGTTTTGAACTCGTGGTAATGCGCACATACATTTTTCGCAATGAAAAATCCATTGGTGAACGACTAGGATTCCAACCCACGACCTCTAGATCTTAAGTCGTGGTACATCCCCCGGCTACGTAGATATAAAAGTTGTTACATAGTAGGTATTAAGAGCTCACTGTGACTATGATCAGGTATTAGACATACAAAATTTGAAAGGCTCGGTATGCTAATCATAGATAAAGCAAATATCTAACATAACAATTATACAAGTAAATTATTGTTAAAAAATAATAAAATTAGGCAGTTAATAATATGCTTTATAGCATTAAGTTCGCTTGTGTTCTTGTTTTTATCTTGTATAATAAAGTATTTTTATCTATATAAAATAATATAAAAGAAATGTCAAACAAGAATAAATTAGTCCTTTTTATCAAAAAATACTTCAGTAGAGTAAAATGTCTATAAGACATATAAATAAGACTGATTTTCCATTTCAACAAGCGACTACAAAAATACAATACAAATCCAATACAAAAAATACAAAATACAACTTTTTCAAATTTAGTTTTAACCGTAGACTTTTTTTTTATTTACACCAATTCGCACGCAACCAACGAGAGAAGACTTATCAAGAGACTGTGCTTTAAATTATTTATTTTTAATTGAAATTTATTTGAATGAAACCCTTCCTACATTACGATATTTGCACACGACTAGTCCTACGCAAGTCGCGAAGAGGAGTCGCCGAGGAGAATCTCACATTCATTTGTATTAAGTATTTGTGTGAAGCTCGCCTCTGTACATATTTTTTGCCATACTCTTTGAATATATCAGAGTAAGGGGCAGCTTATGATGGAGCATGGTTGCAACTCATAGCAGCTCTCACTTCGTAATACAGACCTAGAATACGTGGGCGTATGGTAGGTAATGTGATTTCAAATAATAACACGTCAAGGAATGAAGACAACGTGTACTCAAGTGGTTTGGTAGGTTTAGAAACAAGATAGCACGGCACTACGTAACGTGGACAGTTTCGAGACGTCTTCGCTCCTTTGCGACCGGGCAGAAAGTGTTCATTCCGTCGCGCCCGCACCCGAGCAGAGCGCACGAAAGAGGGTGCACTTGTGTTCCGTTTAGAGCCGATGTTCATGACCGGATGCGACATATATATTATATCAGTGTACAATAAAGAATTACAGAATAAAAGGCCTGAGAGCTCTCAGGCTCGCTCAGCACCTATACCATCCTATGAGCCTAGTCGGCCCCAACCACAGGAAAGACAGGATCAATACGTGTGGATACTAGGCCGCGGGTTTCCTCACGATGTTATACTTCACCAGTTTGATTTGCACATGGTAATCTGGACTAATCCACTGCGCACGGCCGAGATTTGAACCCACGGGTACGTTCTATTGGACCACCAATTCATTTGGGGCTAACGCAACACCATTAACATTTTTCAGGTGAAAGCATAACCAGTGCTAAGTAATCCTTGGTCACGTTCATAAATCTCTTTACACGCATGGCAACCCTACATAATTATCAGCAATTCCAATCAGTCTATTATCAACCTAGTGCCAAAGACATAAAGACCAGATCACAATGAAGCTTTATCATACATAAAGCTGTTGCAGATAGAATATTAAATTACTGAAATGGATTTCGCTTAATGCTGCGGTACAATGATATTTAAAAGTGGATTTATTATTCTCGTAATAAGCACTTGTTTATTTATGAGAGTGCGATAAATTTCAACTTTTAAACCAAACAAATTTATTTTTTTCATCAGTTTACCACCGCATGTCAAACCTCGCAATGTCTCGCTCGCAATATTCAACATTTTAGAAGATTTAAAATCACTGAATGTAGTAATGCAAAATAGCAAACGTACACAGCCTAGAAAATAACAATACAAAGGTTCAGCAAGAATATCAAGTTGAACCCAATACGTTTTCCTACCAAAAAAATTGTACCAAAATTGATTACATTGCATTGGTACAAGTTTTTTGGTAAGAAAACGTGATAGAATCTAAATTATTTTAATTCTGAACTTTTGAATTGTTATTCTCTAGAATGTCAAGGTTTTGCGTAACTACATTCAATGATTTTATATATTCAAAAATGTTGAATAGTGCGAGCGAGAGGCAGGTTTGACCTGTATAGTACCTTAATGTCATTTACTACATACCTACCTATACATCTTTCCATTTTAAAGTTGTCTGGAAGAAATAGCTTGAAATGATAAGACCGCCGATTGTGCCTACATTTCTGTTTTTATTTCTTTATTTTCGTGATTTTTATTGGTGTTGTGTGCAATGAAGGCTTTTTTAGGGTTCCGTTCCTCAAAAGGAAATAAAAGGAACCCTTATAGGATCACTTTGTTGTCCGTCTGTCTGTCTGTCTGTCAAGACCTTTTGCGAGTCCGACTCACACTTGACCGGTTTATTTTATCTATTTGTCTATCTACCTACTACTATTAGGTATAGAGATTACTGAAGTTTATAGTGTCTCTGACTTTAGAATATAGATTAAATGAACGTTTTAGTATGGTGTCCCCAATATTTCACAAGTATTAATATCCGAAGATGTACATAAGGGCAAGAAGCGATAATGTTTGTTTGTTTATCATCTAAAATAGAGTGGTGTAATTTGTCTGCTCATCTCTGAGGATGTCACGTCAGCTGACGGAAGTTACGTCATAGACCGGAAGCCGCATAACTTACTAATGGACGTCATAGTAACCCATAAATTCGATTTTTAGGGTGACGTTACCGAACCGGTCAAATGAACCCTTATGGTGCCGCTGTGTCCGTACGTCCGTCCGTCTGTCGCAGCTGATTATTTCAGTAACTACATAAGCTTAAAATTTGGTACATAAGCTACATAAGGTACCAACAGGTGAGATGGCGGTCAAACGTAAGCCTATAAACTGTAAAAAAAAAAAAAAAGCTTGAAAGGTATAGATTTATAATGCACTTGTAGCGTCTCTAGTAAGTAGGTACCATGTAATCTGTGGTAGCGTCTAAGTCGCTCATAAACATAATCGTAAGTTAGTAGTTCGTAGTAATCTGTGTACTCTAGTTAAGGCAGTCTGAAAATAAACGCAGTACCGTGAACACGTCTTCTCATTTTGCCGTCCTTCTGAGACCGACGAACTGACTTTCGGCAAAGTGGTGACCTCCGAACGTGTTTACAAAGTACTCTTATCCTCACCCGACTCGCGCGCGTTAAACCACCACTACTCACAATGATTAACGATCCGCGCTATCTACCTGTACCGGAGCCTCAACTACCAATACAACTACCCCCGGAGCAGCAACCACAACAACAGATGACAGCAGTAACCATCTCATCCAGGATTCCTGACTTCTGGCGGCACCGACCCAGGCTGTGGTTTCACCAATTCAACGCAATAGTGGACCCCCAAAAGGCAAGTGACCTGCACAAAAGTCAGTTATTAATAGCTAGGTTGGGCCCAGACGAGTTAAGTGACCTCAGCGACTTGCTCGAAAATATGCCAGAGACAAATAAATTTGAAACCTTGCAAAATAGGTTGATTTCTGTTTACGAGGAATCAGAAACGAGACAACTCAACCAGTTATTGAACGAAATCGAATTAGGTGATCAGAAGCCTTCGCAATTATTGCGACGTATGCGTGACCTCGGAAAGAACGGCGTACCCGAGGAAACTTCAAAATTGCTGTGGACAGGCCGACTGCCACACACTATTAGAGCCGTCCTTACCGCGTGTGATACAGGAGAGGTAAAATTAGACAACCTCGCAAAAATGGCCGATAAAATTTTGGAAAACACAAAATATTCCGAAATAGCGCCAATAACCAGGTCTGATTCTAACCCCGAGAGTAACATATATAATGAAATCAACGCGTTAAAAAAAGAAATTTCAGCCCTAACCACTAGACTCAATAATACTAATATTATTAATAACAGCGGCAGTCGCGAGTCACGAAACAGTGCTCGCGCTCGCCCTGGCCCATCTAGAGCACGCTCAAAGAGCCGAGACAGTAGCAAAAATAGAGAGCTTTTTGCAAATCAAACAGCTAAACCAGACGAAGTAGGGTTCAAATGTTTTTATCATTTCATTTACGGCGCAAATGCACGTAAATGCGGTGACATCATCAACTGCGGAAAAAATTCGGAAAACTAGTTCCGACACCGGCACAAATATGCAGCAACGTCGCCGGTGTCGTAAATCATACCGCTTCATATAGATTGTGTGTTACCGACTCTGTAACCGGAACACATTTTCTAATCGACACAGGTGCTGACATATCCGTCTTGGCCGCAAAGAGGCAAAACGGACATAAGTCAGATTACGTATTATACGCAGCTAACGGAACAAAAATAAATACTTATGGTGAAAAATCAGTTACCGTCAACTTAGGATTACGTCGTCCATACCGATGGAAATTTGTTTTAGCAGACGTTCAAAGGTCGATTATAGGTGCTGATTTCCTCGCCGCAAATAAATTAATGGTAGATTTGCACGGCAAAAGATTAGTGGACAAAGTAACACTCTTTTCTCGCCCCGCATCCACCACAAATTCTAACGATCCCTCTATTCCGTTCAATAGACGTAAATGACGAATATCACCAAATTTTACAAACATTTCCCGACGTAACTAAGATGGAAAATTTTTCAACGCACCCAAAACATAACGTGCTACATCACATTTATACCACAGGTCCACCAGTATACGAGAAAACCCGTCCCCTCAACCCGGAAAAATACAAAATAGCCAAAGCAGAATTCGATAGAATGATGCAATTAGGTATTTGTAGGCCTTCCAATAGCCCATGGGCTAACCCACTAGTGTGCGTCAAGAAAAAAAATGGGGAAATTAGACCTTGTGGTGATTATCGTAGGCTAAACGCTCAGACAATACCTGACCGGTACCCCCTACCACAACTCCTAGACTTCACCTACATGAAAATATTTTCAAAACAAAAATATTTTCTCAAAAATCGACGTACGCAAAGCTTATCATAACATTCCAATGTCGCCGAAGACATTCCAAAAACGGCTGTGATAACACCGTTCGGATTATTCGAATTTTTACGGATGAATTTCGGTTTGCGAAATGCCGCTCAAGACTTCCAAAGACTAGTAAATAATGCATTACAAAACCTAGACTTTGCATTCGCGTACTTAGATGATATTATAATCGGATCTGACTCTAAACAAACCCATTTAAAACATCTAGAGACTGTTTTAGAACGGTTAAACAATTTTGGACTCACAATTAACACAAGTAAGTGTGAATTTGGCCGATCAGAGTTAAACTTCCTCGGCTACCTTATCAACTCAGAGGGTATTAAACCTAGTGTAGAAAAAACGGAGCTCATAAGTAATTATCCTCAGCCAAAAACAATAGAGGAATTACGACGCTTCCTTGGTATGATGAATTTTTATAGGCAAAGTATTCCAAACGCCGCAGAAATTCAAGCACCACTTAACACATACCTACACAATTCTAAAAAACGTGACAAATCTATAATTACATGGACTGAAGATGCGTTAAAAGCTTTCGATCGATGTAAACAAAGTATTAACGAAACTGTCACTATATCTTACCCCGATACTTGCGCACCGCTCGTACTGATGACTGACGCTTCAGGAAACTGTGTAGGTGCAGCATTACATCAAAAAGTTAAGGACAAGTTAGAACCCTTAGGTTTTTACTCCAAGAAGCTAACTGAGACCCAAAAAAGATACAGCACTTATGACAGAGAGCTCTTAGCTATTTATATGGCAATTAAACATTTCCGTCATATGTTAGAAGGTAAGGAGTTAACAGTTTTAACTGATCATAAACCATTAACTTTTGCGCTATCTAAAAAGATATCAGCTTCTGACTCTCCAAGACGTTTAAGACAATTAGATTTCATTTCCCAATTTTGTGACAGCATAAAGTACCTAGAAGGTGACAAAAATACAGTCGCTGACGCCCTATCTCGAATTGATGAAATTATAATGCCTAATTTGTTCGACTACCAAAAGTTAGCTGAATCACAAAAAAATGACCCAGAGTTAGAAAACCTTCGCAAATAAGACAATCTTCAATTTAAATTAATATCCATGTCTAATTCGGACATTAAAATAACATGCGAAACATCAACAGCCGACATACGCCCGTATCTGCCAGCTGCATTCCGAGAACTCGCTATCAAAACACTGCATAGCATAAGTCATCCCGGTGTCGCAGGTACCAAGCGCTTAGTGAAGTCGAGATACTTTTGGCCTAGTATGAATATTGATATAAAAAATTATGTAAAAAATTGCGTCCCTTGCCAAAAGTGTAAAGTTCAACGTCACACTATTACGCCAATAGGTGAATTTGATAAAGCTTCAGGTTTCGAACACGTACATGTAGACATAATTGGGCCCCTACCATCTTCCAAAGATTTTAGATACTGCATCACTATGATCGATAGAATAACTAAGTGGCCTGAAGTAATACCAGTAAAAGATATAACAGCTGAAACGGTTGCTACGGTGTTTTTAGAACACTGGGTCGCACGTTTTGGTTGCCCATCACGTATTACAACAGACCAGGGGAGACAATTTGAGTCCGACCTTTTTTCACAATTACTGAAAAGACTCGGTATTGAGCGTGTTCGGACCACGGCCTACAATCCAAAAGCTAACGGCATGGTTGAACGTTTACACCGTACCCTAAAAGCTGCTATTATGGCTAAATGTTCAAATAGTACACAATGGGTACAAGAATTACCTTTAGTTCTTTTAGGCTTACGCTCAGCAGTTAAATCAGACCTAGGATATTGCCCATCCCAATTTTTGTACGGTTGTAGCCTAAGACTACCAGGTGATCTATTTTGCTCAAACCAGGGGGCCTAGTGCGAGTTTTTTACCAGCTCGATCGCGTTTGCGTTTACGCAAATTTATATGGAATCGAGGTAGCGCCATCTAGTGAGAAACGCGTGGCACTGATTCCTTTCCATACAAATTTCCGTAAACGCAAACGCGATCGAGCTGGTAAAAGAACTCGCACTAGGCACCCTGAAAACAAATGTCAATGATCGCGACTTCATCAAACAATTAGCTCATACCCTTTCATCCGTTCCAGATCTAACACATTCTGAAGTACATAGCAGACGAAACAATCAAGTATTTTCCCACAGGGACTTAGGAAACAGTTCCCACGTATTCATCAGAAATGAAGCAAGACGATCCTTGGTACCACCTTATGAGGGGCCATTTGAAGTCATAAACCGTAACCCGAAATATTATATCATAGATCATAATGGTAAGCATGTCACTGTGTCACTTGATCGTCTCAAACCAGCTTATCTTTTAATGACTGACGAAGTGCCGGTCGTTAGTCCCACGGGTATAACCATAACGACTCAACCTAACACTTCAGAGAATCACGAATCACCTCCGGTCGTAACAAGATCTGGTCGCACGGTCAAGAAGACTGTAAAATTCGACATATGAGTCTCACTATAGCGTTACATACTTCGGCGTAACTACCACCCCATAATCACTCTAGTAACACAACGGACAACGGCCATCGAGTCACAGTCACAGTAATCATATCAGCCGCACTTCGCACTGGACGTTCATCTCAGCCGCCTCAACACACCTACCAAAAATAAACATGGGACAGCCAGCTAGCAAGACCACCATCATCGCGCAGAATAGTGCAGCAGCGGCAAGCGATGCGAAACTACAAGAACAAGAGGAGACGATTGCAGATTCACGCAAAATGTCTTTAGCAGCGGTGACAATAGTCAGTGCAATTGTAACCCTGGGAACACTCTACCTCTTCTGGCGTTACTGCAAGCGTCGCATCGTAGCTTCAGTAGACGACCGCGTCAACCGTGCGGTCATGCAACGAACAGTGATCGGCGCTGGTGCCCCGGCAGCTGTACTGCCGACACCTAGCACCGTCACCAGCGGCAAACCATACAACATTGTACAGGACCGTAGTATTAATTTCTCTATGCGTACAATATTTTCAGTGACATCTTAAGTGTTCAGTGAATAAAATCGTGGTTAGTGAAACGTAAAAAAATTTACCCTCTTCTCAGGGGGGAGGAATGTAGCGTCTCTAGTAAGTAGGTACCATGTAATCTGTGGTAGCGTCTAAGTAGCTCATAAACATAATCGTAAGTTAGTAGTTCGTAGTAATCTGTGTACTCTAGTTAAGGCAGTCTGAAAATAAACGCAGTACCGTGAACACGTCTTCTCATTTTGCCGTCCTTCTGAGACCGACGAACTGACTTTCGGCAAACACTGACTAAATAAGATTGCCAGTGAAAAAAAAAACTTTCATTTTCATCCCCAAAAGGTCAAAATTAAAATGAGAAACGTCAAAATTTCAAACTGGTGCCAATAGGTCGAATGGCATATCATAGAAAGGGGTCAATTAGCCCAGTTTAAAGCAGTTTTTTTATATTTTATACGATGCTGGGCTTTCATTGTATTTTATGATCAAAATTGACAAAAAAAATACCATAACCATAACAATATCCGTTTATATTTTTCCGATATCACGCATAGTTTTAGATTTAGGATGAAAAAAGCTCAAAAAATGACCATACACCCCCTTAACTCTGAAGTTTGCGAAGTAAGGAACCTGAAATTTATTCATAAGAAGTATATCTATATTTTACAGGTAAATTATAGCAAAGTCTCCAGCTAATATGGTTTTGTAGAAACCTCAATATATGTAATGACAGCTGTGGTTAAGCTATAATGCAAGTTACATGGTCAAATATGGTGTTATCTGAAAGGCCCTAATTTGCCCATTTCTAAAGCTTTTTTATTGTTTTTTATTTTTCCATAGGACGTACACATTTTAATTACGAAGAAACCTTACTAATTAGTATCGCACGCCATTGACGTCACCCGCGGTTGGCGAGTCAACTCGCACTTAACCGGTCTTGTTTATAAGCACTTCAACATTATTCATGATATATTCCGAATAGGCGAATCAATGGCCCTGATATAGAATTTTGCGAAAAGAAAACATTATAAAATTTACAAGCTTTTGTTAGTTCACCTGTCCCGGTGCCTGTCTGTCTGTAATCAAATCTGGCAAGTTTTGACCCTCTTCCCGGATCCGATTGATTTTGCATACATGTGTAAATGGGATGACAATGTAATTTTAATATGACGTGGAGCTGATCTGTTGATGGATCCGGAAGGTGACCATGGGAACTCTGAAACGACCGTCTTCGTCCTTCTTAGTTCTTTTTTTATTATCAACTATCAACAAACAAACAATTATCAACAACAATGCACAACAGAATTAATACAACGTAGGCCACCCCTAATAAAAAGGGGGATAATCCCATAATCTCCACGCCGGGCATGCGGGTTGGGCATTGCAGGGCGCAGCTTCTCGCACCGCCGACGCTGCTGCCCGTCGGTAGTCTGTGCGTCGGTACTATATTCTACGTTCTTAAATACTGTTGCTAGAATTACATTTAAGCTACTTTTTTCCGGATAACACGTCAGCAAAGCCGCTGGCGAAAGGCATGAGCATCTTTACGAAGATCTTTGTACTTGTATATCCGGAACGAGTATTTACTTTTAGCGGCAACCTTTAGAAGTTTTAATGATGAAACCTTGTGTGATAATAAAGTTTATATTATATTTAAGAGGATAAGAATCCAGCAGGTTTCTTTTGAAGTACTTGATGTTACTAAATCTTCAAATCTCTTCGCCTGGGTTTCGCACTTGTACCGTGATTTATATCGATTGTTATCCACAGAAAAATAAACCTACTACCCAATAGAAGAGCAACAAAAGCAACATCGCACCAGCCTATTCAGTCCACTGCAAAAAGACCTCGCCTATAAGGGATATATGATAATAATGCCCACGCTTGGGTATACGGGCTGGAGATCACATGGCAGTTTCTCGCACCTTCGGCAGCCAGGGGGTGTAGCTGTGCTGCCTGAGTTACGCGGAGCTTTCCCGCAATCAGCCGGCCGCCCGGTTTATTAGTTACCTGGATGCACCACGGGCAGGTGAGTTTGGCTTGAGTTCCGAAGATGAGGTCGGAACCCCTTACACCCCTCTTACACGCTTTTCTTCAATAAGGATACAAAAGGTAAATCAAAATGACCACTGACTGTATCCAGGAACAGAGATCTAGTTATAAATTCAAAACTTTGCCACCAACTCGAAAACATCTGTCGCAACTTTGCTCGATAAATTGATCGTATTCGATACAGTCGGTTTGGGGATAGATAATTGAGGTTGCCTCCAGTTAAGTTCAGTTATTCAGTTGGTAAGGGATTCCGATAGGGAACCGTAAATTTCCGATTGGCTTTGTATATTTCAGCAGATGGATACTATGTCGGATAATGTGAAGGATGCAAATCATTGTTCCAACTGGGGAAATCTCACTAACTTATATTGTTAGTGTGTTTATATACATTGTCCGGTAAGTAATGGACAGGTATTTATGGGGGATCGGCACAGTCACTTTAAGAATACTAAAATACCGTTCAGCCGGAGTTGAGTGGGACAAACATACTCATAAACACACAAACTTTCATAATATTAGTGCATCGAGATATATACTACTTATTAGTGTGACAACAACGAATTTATTGACACCTCATTCATCATAATCGGATGAGTAGGCGCTTAAGAACATAGACTACCAAAAACGTAACCCTTTCCTTATGGTTTCGCCGTGGTCAGCTAAAAACCAGGAGAGCAAGTTCGGTTGGCAACTCGCCAGTTAGCTTACAATAATAACCTACCTACACTTGTTCTAGTATAAATGATAGTAGACAGTAGGTACGCTAAAACCAGTTATCTTGATTTGTGTGGAATACTTGAGAAGTTATGCCGAGCCATTAGTTGTGCTATAAATAAGTATGTTTATCGTTCGCCATTGTTATGTACAGAGAGAATTGGTTGCGCTAAATTATCTTTGTCAGATAATCCAGTAAATTAGCTATTATATATATATATATGAATAAATTCAATTTGTATGAAATTACGGGGTATAAGGGCTTCATCTTTGAAACCTAAGCCAACCCCACCTACACCCTGTCGTTCTACAACCTGCTTACTAGCAACCGGATGCTCTAGCGGCCGGCTGATTGCGGAATAATGCCGGCACAGCTAAATCCCCTGGCCGCCGACGAGCAGCAGAGTCGGCAGTACGAGAAGCTGTGCCCAGCGTGGGGATTGTGGGCATATTTCCTTTTACTAACGGGGAGGCTCATGACCAGCAGTGGACTACATAGGCTGGCGTTGCTGTTGCTGTTGTATGAATTTAAGCTTTCTATTTCAAATTATCTAACAGTAATCTTCAAAGTATCTGGTGATTGAGAGATCTGGCCTTAGAAAAACGCTACAGAAGTATTTTTATATTAACACGTACTATGAATATAGATACACTGACGTAACACGTCTAACATTTTATTTATGTTAAAATGTTAGTGTGAGCTATATTAGTGGCGTTAGTATTTGTATTTGTGTTTCCTACTAATATTAAATGCGAAAGTTTTGAAAGTTAAATAGCACGTGTGTTTTCAAGTGTGTACATAAATAAATTAATTATACACTAGCACGTTGACTGCAGGCCCCGGGCATGGCGTGTAGCGTCAACAGCAGCAGCATCCCGGCTAGAACAATTGAGTTCTCAACACTCATAGCGTTAAAATTTTCACTTTTTTGGTGTCCAGTCCTCTTTATTCCTACACTTCGTCTTCCTGTTCGTGGTTGCCGTTCAAAACATTATTCCTCAACGGTTGTCGGATCTACAAGATAAATGACCTGCCCCTTCAACTTGCTAATCGGGAGGGCTATGTCAGTAAAAAAATTGGCTCTTTTTACATAAGATAAACGAGTATCCTAAAATAATGTATATTGAGGCTTGGTTTTTCATCATGAATTACCATTACTCATTGGGGGAGGTCTATGACCTGCAGTGGACTATTGGTGATGATGATTTACCATAAACAATTAGATACTTTGAAAAGAAAGCGTTATTTCATTAAAAATAAATAAATAAACGGGACATCTCACACACGGTCAATTGATCTAACACAAGACTAATAAACATACATGCCTACTTTAAAAAAACTTACCCCCATTCATGAAATTTATTCATTGTTCAAGCTAATATGAATTATTAATTTAACAAATAAAAAATTGGCCTATATACATAGTATTTTCATGGCAATAAATTTTAGAAAAAAAAAAAAATTGTCTATTTTCTTTGACAACGTTTTTGGTACCCCTTATATCACCTGTTACGGCTTTTTTA
Source organism: Horisme vitalbata (assembly GCA_951804965.1). Classification (NCBI taxonomy): domain Eukaryota; kingdom Metazoa; phylum Arthropoda; class Insecta; order Lepidoptera; family Geometridae; genus Horisme; species Horisme vitalbata. The sequence continues at coordinate 12,357,306 of OX638091.1, forward strand.
ACCCCTGACTACATCTGCAGCCTTTCGCGAAGATTCGGGCTGTGTTATAGACGTACTATTGACTTGACAGCTGTCAAACTTAAAAAACGACCATATCTCGAGAACTACTCATCCTAGACTTGCCGTTACTAGCTCACATGATAGCTTTGATAAGATCTTAATTTTCGATGACAGTTTTTAGTTCGCTTGGCAGACCGAGAGGCAAAACGCGAATCTTCGCCGAAAATGGCAGGTGTGGACGGGGCCAGACTACCTACAAAGTTCACTAAAAGTTCTTTCCGTTGGGAGGCGCGTAAGGGATAATGAGCTAGGAATATATTATTCTTAGTTAGATTGAAGGAAACATAATGATAATTGAGTTACAAAGTTGTTTTGGAGTTTGGCGTTTGTTTTTTCACATGAGAATTCCGAAAGTTGTTGTGGGAACGTTTGTGTTAAATTAGGTATACTTTTAAATTAGCTTATAAAGGAAATGCATAAACTATTTAAGGTTTTTAATAAATTGAATTATTTAAAAAGGCTAAAGTCAAACCGAATAAGATACCATTTAGTGACCTAAATGATATCTTATTCGGAATCTTAAGAATTCTTAGTCAAACCGGGTCATAGTGTCCTAAATGATCTTATTCGGTTTGAGTTTTAAACCTTTAGCATAGGTCCATGCGACATAGCGATTGCGATGTTATGGCAAAAACATTAAAATCCCTTTTCTGTTCTAAAACGGTTTGCTAAGATAAAAGGAGACAGGACACTGACCCAAGAAGTATGTCATGACCTTGACCGGCCCTTAGCTGACCCCAACACTATTGTCTGACCCTACTGAATAACTTTTCTTTAAAACATACTAACTACTTATAACAGGTAGACAAAACTTATTTTTATCTATTCTTCTTATTTTCTAATTGTATGTTTTTTTTTTATATTTTAAATATTTGCATACTCTTGATAGAAATGTTATGAGAATGAATTATGAACTTATTGATTTATTGTACCCATAGACATCGCAAATAAATTTATAAGGTTTATGTTAAGTAAATGATTGTATGTGTGTGTTTATGTAGTAAAGTAATAATACCATCTTCTCAATCAAGTCAGCGTTACCCACAGGAAAGACATGTGTGGAGCTGATGTTGTATGAGGATTGGCTATTTCTTGTGTTAGAGTGCTTAATGCCAGTTTAGGCTGAGATGGATATTTGGAATATAACTTTTAGTCGTGTGGGTAGGTACTTTATGTTTATCATGGAGTAAGATAAGTAAGAACTATTTGTTACCCTCGTCTGCACCTGCGTCCTTCGGCAATGATTCTTGACTTTTAAAGACCGCGCACACCGGTGGACGGCACTGAGCATCAAAGAAGATGGCTTTGACGTAAAGTTATCGGTCTCAGAGCTTTGGAACCTTTATCTTCCCATTATACCTTTTATTTATTTGAAGTTTTCGTCTGTTGTTTCTAAAAAGAATTTTCATTATTCATTCATGCATCCATGAATTCATTTTTTTTCCATTAGATACGTATGAATTTGCGCTGGTAAATAAAAAATTCGCGGCCTTGCTCTCCGCCGGTGTGCTCTGGTTTTACTTAGCAGACAGAGGCAAAACGTGAATCTTTTCCGAAGGGCGCAGGTGTAGACGGGACATGCGATCTATAGTGACCGCAATATTGTGCTGAAAGGCAGTTCATTGGATAAAAAGTAGCCTATATGTTAATCCAGATCACAAACTATGTATATTCTAAGTTTCATCCAAATTCGTTCATTAGTTTTTGCGTGAAAGAGTAACAAAACATTAATCCATTCATCCATCCATTAGTAGGATTAGTAGTAATAGTAGAATAGGATGGTGTTGAAATCTTATGTGGTTTTTTACCCGACTGCAAGGAATGGTTATGTATTTAATTTAACAACTACAATCGGCTGTTTTCACAATATTCTAATACCTGTCAGCACTGCTATATACTGTTACTTCCCTGTCAATTACAGATACGAGAATGATTTCACACTGAATCGAAATTGGACAACTGAAAAAGCTTCGACAGAATAAATAAGTGTCAAAACACAAATAGTTCGTTCACATTTGCAATACAGTAACGCACAGAACTGCAGTACTGATAGATAGTTTTTTGGCGAAGTGAACTGACTGCCGTCTATTCTGGGTGCAAACTAAACTGCGCAAAAAGATTATGTTAAGGATCAAATGCCCAAGGCAGGTTTTGACAACTGACAATCTGAGATTAGCTGACGTGTTTCATACAATTTCAAGAAACTGAGCAGTCATAGCAAATATTGGTATGGTAGTTGCACCTAATATTTTGGAGCATCGATAGACTGTTATAACAGTGCCTTATTCCTTGGTTTCTGACAACATATTGTTCATGCTGACAAAACTCATCATAACATGATTAAAAGGTTGGTGTTTGGTGCGTCGATATGTTACAGATACGAACGTGCCATAGGAGTGAAACCAATATCTATCAAATGCCACTCGAATTTATGTCAGCGACTGCTGTATTCTATTTTGTGGCAGTATTGTGTAACCCTGATTGCAGGTTCATTGATATATACTGTTAATTTACTTTATTTTAATTATTTATTTTGAAAGTAGTAGGATATACACTAAATATTTTGTTAATTTTTTAAGCGTCTAACCGTAACGTGTGTTACGACAGTGGAGTTTTAGAAATAGGGTCCCGTTTTTACCCTTTGGGAACCTTAAAAACATCACTCATACTCATTTCACCATAGGAACATTAACGAGGATTTTAAAATTGACATAACCGAGTGTAACAAATAGTTGGTTATGTCCGATTTAAAATAAAGCATATAACAAAGTTTTTACCAACGTAGGGGTGTAAGGCGTTTCTCTACTAGCTAACAAACGGGGCTTTGGCAGCCTGCTGAATGTGGCATAGCCTAACACAGCTAAATTCCCTGACCACTGACGGGCAGGAGCGTCAGCTGTGCCAAATGCTGTGTCCTGCGATCTCCTACCCGCATCATGCCCAGCGTAGAAATTATGTGCATATCCCCATTGATTAGGGGAGGCCTATGTCCAGCAGTGGACTGATATAAGCATTCTCATGTGAAAAAGAATAAGACTAAGTAAATATGCTACAGCAAATTGTGCACCATGAGAACTCTTCCAGTAACAACTCACGTACGAAACACCATTTATCAAACAGCAACCAAGGCAATTTTGTTTTGTAAACTCACAATTTTCTCACAACTTAAATCATTTCACAGATGAGTTTCACACTAGCTCAATAAATTCCTGTCTCAGTGCTATTTAGAACTTCCACTTTAGACCTCACCACCTCGTAATAAAGTTCAGCAATTTACAAAGTTTCTAGCTGGCCTGTGAAAAATATCTCCAGTATTCTGCGGTGCGCTATGTGAGCAGATAGTTTTTGTTTATAAACTGTGTCCAGCCTCAGCATTTAAGTAAGGCACTAAAGCCTTTTATTACATGGTTGTATCAACATGGATTACCAGATAAGAATTAATGACTATTCGTCAGAGAAACAAAACATGCTGATGTTGATGAATCAGTGACACGCATTTTAATTTGACTTCAGACCGATTTTCGATTCCTTGTTTTGAAGTATTCTTTGTTTTCCCAAAAATGCAAACTATGTCACATTTGCTGGTCTGCCCATTGTGGTCTACCAGCTGCACTTTAAACGACCTCTGCACAGTCACTGAAAACGATATAGTTGTGACAAAATTCTGAGAGCGTAAGCTATAATGGCCACCTTCGTGTTACAAAAATGTTTGTGCATCATGGACACAAAGAAGAAGAAGAACAAGTCGCTTCACTTTTATAAATAACGGAAGGCTTAATATAACTTATTGCAAGCTTAGAACGGGTTGCTCTTTCGTACTAGACACTAGTATACTTTGCCAGACGTTTGTGTCCGAACTAAAATCAAATTTTATTTGTCCATTCGAATGTCTCAGTATTTGAGAGAAAAATGGCCTTTTATACAATATACATGAACTTTTAATTACTTAAAGTACACATGAAAATTGAGGTCTTCCATTTCCCAAACCAAAATCATAATAACGACTTTTTATCCGGAGGCCGTGGTTCAAATCCCGTACTAATAGATCTTTCGATTTGAAAAATGTATGTGTGCATTACTGAATTGCTGGAAACGATGTTTGATAAGAAAACAACGTGAGGAATACTCTAGAACTAAATATCGAAATAAACGTGCTTGGATAATACCCTGGCCGTACCTTTTCAATGACCGGCACGCACACAATCATCTTATGCGATATTCTACTTCACTACACTTACACGACACTTTGCTCACACATCGATATGGAACACAAATAACAAACACTATGATAACTTTTTACCTTCCTATCCTATTTCTAGTTATTTAAAATGAATTGCAATTTGAATAACACTTTTTTATTGCTTTGTGAATGAAGTCATCTAGGCATGTTCTGTAAGTACCTATCTTTCCTTGCCATGTCTTATATTATATAACATTTAACCTATGTACCTATCTCGGGAATTGACTAGCTACCCAAGACACAGGGAACTAGGATTAGTTTGGGAGCTAGTGTTATCAATGTTGATTAGCAATAAATATGGTCAATCTATTTATATTTGACGGCCTCTGTGACACAGTTGGCGAGGGTCCGCCAGAGACGCAGTGGGTTGTGGGTTCGATTCCCGCTGCGGGACAAATTTTTGCATGTTCTGTAGATATTTGTCTCGGGTCTGGGTGTTTCTATGTATGATATGTATATATTTACAAAAAATAATATATGTGTAGTATATCAATCATGTGGTTCCCATAACACAAGCTCCGCTTAGTTTGGGGCTACATGATGCTGTGTGACTACGTCCCGCATTATCATTATCATTATCATTTGTAACTATGTAACTTAGCATAAGTGCCACATAATTGTTGCTAAAAAAAATACAACTGAATTGAGAACCTCCTCCTTTTTTTGAAGTCAACAATATTATAGATTGTTCTGTACAACTTTTTTGGTTTAATAAACATTATTCATAATTCAAACGTTATTCAATAATAATAATAATAATGCAAAAAATATTTCAGACTAATGATCATATATGTCAGTCGAACAGTAAAAATATAAAACTAAAACTAAAAGATAAATATCTACCTACAATGCACCTGTCGCGTAGAATGTTAAAAGCTTGCAAAAAGTGCACGTACCGGATGAAATTTTTACACTTACCTATGCCTAACCCCATTTTGGTATACTGCAGAACCATTTTGATATTTTTTATATTAAAATAAATAAGCTGGACCTGCTAAGCGCTTGCCTTCCAAAGCACAAAAGTGCACAGACATTATGCAGAGATCCTAACAGTCAACTCAAAACAATATTTTCGTGCATTTTCTGTAGCAGTTAGACTGCACTGCACATAATACTTGCAGTTGGCACATTAGCTTTGCCGTCATGGTTAATGTTCTTGGCTGTTGTAGAAATAGCTGCATAAGAACGAGAATGCTTGGTTCATAACTTCATATATACAGAATTCTGCTTGAAAAAGGTTTTGGTTAGTTTCATAGTTTACATTCGATTAAACTATGTCAATTAGACTATTTATATTTATAGTTGCGAAATGATGCTGGAAGAAGCTTCGTCAAGCTGAGGACAAGGAGCAATGGCGCTTATTAGTGGAGGCCTATTTAGCAGTGGACTGCTACAGGCTGATGATTATGAACTAGACTAACTAACGGGGCTCTGGCGGTCATATTGCAGCTTGGGAGAGCTAAATTCCCTGACCGCTATTATGAGCATATAAGGCATCCCCCTAATAAGGCATCCCCCTAATAAGGGGGATGCCTTTGTCTAGCAGTGTACTGTTATAGGCTGATTGTGTTGTTTTTGACGATAAGCCGCTTTCATATAGCGTAGTGGGCGAAGGCTCGCTTGAGACGCAGAAGGTCTCCTTATGTACTTGCAGATGGGGGAAAGAGCCGGAGCAGGTCTCGGAAACTTTGACGCGACGTGCCCTTCGTACAGACTGGTGGGAGGCAGCAAGCTATCGTATGCCGTGGAATAAGTTGGTCGAGAACATTGTTCAACAGTAGGGAAATAGGTTAATTTTACAGATAAAGTTTACAGTACTCTCACTCATTTCGGATCAGGAGGTTTTGGAAGCTAAATGTTCTTGTGTGCACATCGACTGTAATATTATTTGCTCTGAGAGCAAAACGTCCTCAATTCAAAATGACTGTTACTTTTCAGAGCACAAAGTCTTTATTACAGAATATTCGGCAATTTGAAATGTACTTATGCCAGACATTTTTAATCCTGTCAGCATAAATCCTCTTTTGAGAATACGTGATACTGAAGGTATGAAAAAGATTCAATACATATTTTCTACCGTTTACTAATAGTACGTCAATGCCTGTATCTAAATAATATTTTTTTTCTGAAATTAAGTAGGTCGACTTGCTTCTTGGTAGTTTTTCCGTAATAGTCAAATTGATTAAAAGAAATTATGACTAAGCTTCCAAAACGATTTTAAACTGAGGACGTTTTGCTCTCTCGCATTTTAAATTACAGTCTATGTGCACCCAATAACATTTTGCTTCCAAAACCTCCTGATCCGAAATGCTTTCACAAAGTAGAAGTTGCACAAAACGAAAACTAAAAAAAAGTTATAATCCCAGAGTTAAACAATAACTTTTAACGCAAGCAAAGCCGCAGGCGAAGCTAATTTTTGTAATCAACTTCAAAAAAAGAAGAGGTTCTCATTTCAGTTGTATTTTTTATATGTTAAGTTCAGTGAAGTCAACTGTTCATTCAAACTGATGACAAAGTCTTGTTCTGAATGTGGAAAAGCTTAGCAAGACCATAAAGTGCACCCAAGCGAGTCTCGAACCCCTTATACTGTTATCCCAAGTGATTACCGTAATCCCGCTATATCGGCGTCGTTTAGACAAAGCCCATGTTATAAAATAGCAAGACAAGAGGAAGTCAGTCCACATTCAAAAAGGGGTTCTGTCTGCTTATGCAGGTATAACCCTTAACTTATCTTATTAGCCTGTCTGACCTGTCCCACTGCAGGGCAAAGGCTTCTCTTCCCTCTTTCCGCATAATAATAAAAAATACTAAATATGCGAAAGCTTGCATATTTTTTCCGTGAAAAGGTTTGGAATTTACATAGTTTGTGACCTACATACTTTTTATACGGATCCCACGCGAGCAGAGCCGCGGGCGATACATAGTGTAATAACAAACCGTCTTGGGCATCGATCTAGTAATTAATTAATTGATACATCTGTTAGCAAATTATAAAATAGACAAAAACATATTTTTTTTCTTTACGATTACGATTAGCCTAACATGTCCCATTACTGAGCAAAGGCCTCCCCACGATCAACAATACAAATACAAAATAGCACCGAATAAATAGATATAATAGACAAAATATGTTTTATAAATCAACCGTATTTTATTAATATCTTTACAAACAACACTAGCTTCTTCTTCTTCGTGCTTGCCGCCCGAAGGCCTCCAACATGGCTTACAACACTAGCCTACATCAGTCCACTGCAGGACATAGGCCTCCCTGATAAGAAGGAGGATATGGCTCTTATCCCCACGCAGGGCATGTGGGTTGGGGATAGCAGGGCATAGTTTCTAACACCACCGATACTGCTGCCCGTTGGTGGTCAGGTAACTTAGTGTTATGCTGCGCTATGCCGCAATCAGCCGGCCTCCAGAGCCCCATTTGTTAGTTAGCAGGGTGTAACACGGGCAGGTAAGGATAACTTGAGTTCCGATCTACGCTCGAGTTCAATAAGATAATACATTTCACGCACGGAACCCAAACACGTAAACGCTGATGGAATTTCCAAAGGTGATCCGATATTATCGAGATAGGAAAAGTTCCAATACGTTCTGTTAAAAGTTTACCTTCCATTTGTGCCAATGTGCTCCTCACCTGGGGACAAACAAAGTGATGATCAGAAATCTTTAGGATTATTGGAAAAGTACTTGAGAATTGTTCTACCATGGTTAGTTATCACGCACTTCTTTTTTTTATGGCTAACTAAGGCTAGGTTATTTTTAGGCCACTTAAAATATCTATGAAGGCTTTTTATGATACCTGAAGATGGAACAAGCACATAGCCCACCTGACGTTAAGAGGTAACAATTACTTATAACAAAGTATTGCTACATACATAGATCACACATGTTTGAAACGTGCCCTACGACGCTGCAAAGCTCTGTGTCCATCCACTTGAAGCGATCTTCGCGTAAATCCCGCGACGCGCTACCAACTGCGCTACCGGGGCAACTCCTTGCCTTATTGAAATTTTCGGGAAGTCCAGGGCAAAATAAATTGGGTGATTGTATAATAATACAAACTTAAGTTTTATAACGCTGGACTATCAATCACAGCATCAAGTAGCCCCAAACTAAGCAGAGCTTGTATTATGGGAACCACATGATTGATATAACCTCGAGAGCAATGAATCCGGGTCACTCAAAGAATCCAAAAAATCTCGGAAAGTAAGAATGCTAGGTTAATGCAATAAATTGTATTTAATAGACAATTTAATACTCCTTAAATGAAAGTTAAAAAAATATGAGTCACCATACATTTTATTTACACAAAATTACATAAAGAAAAAAAACTGCTGATCTCTCCTTAAAACAAAAATAGGAAACATGAAATTTTTGAACTTTATGACGATTTTCTTGAATTTCAATACTTCGTATTACCTCCTCGTGCTTCCATTACTGCGTTTACGCGGTTTGGCATGCTGTACACCAAGTTCCTTATACGATTTTGGGGAATATTCTCCCATTCCTCTGTGAGAGCAATTTTGAGCTCAGGAAGCGTGATTGGGGGAGGGTTTCGTTGTTTTACGCATCTCCCTAGCTCGTCCCAAGCATGCTCGATCGGGTTGATATCCGGGCTGCGCGCTGGCCACTCCATACAAGTAATGTTCATCTCTTGAAGGTAGTCATTCACAATCCTACCTGTATGAGGTCGGGCATTGTCATGCATAAATATAGCATCCTCACCCAAATTGACCATAAATGGACCAACGTGTTCGTTGAGGATTTCTTCCACATATCTTACGCTAGTTAAAGAGCCGTTTTCTATGATCACCAGCTCTGTGCGACTTTCAGAGGAAATTCCGGCCCACACAAGTACAGACCCACCACCGTAGGCTACTTTTTCTTCGATGCATGCTTGCTTGAATCTTTCCCCTGGTCTTCTATACACTCTGTGTCTTCCATCGTGCTTGTAGAGCATAAATTTTGATTCGTCGGAGAACATAACTTTCGACCAATCTTCAATACTCCAATTTACGTGGTTCTGGGCATATCTTAGTCTTGAAATACGATGGCCACGCTCCAGTTTAGGGCCGTTTGCAGGTCTAAGGGGTTTTAAGTTAGATTCAGCAAGCCGACGTCTTACTGTCCATGCACTTGGGTTACTTCCTCCGAGGCGTCGAAACTGATTTGTGAGTTCAGTTCCTGTGAGAAAGCGATTTCGCAGCATGGTGTTCACCAAGTATCGGTCTTCTCGTGCTGTGGTACACCTAGTTCTGCCCGTTCCTGGTCTGCGTAGGTTAGAACCAGTTTCTTCGTAACGTCGGAGAACTCTTTGTACTGTTGACAGCGACACACCGACAGTCCTGGCTGTATCGCGCTGACTCCGGCCGGTTTCCACCAATGTAAGTATTCTGGTGCATTCTTCAAGTGTAAGCGACATGATTTCAGCTTGAATAATGAATATTGAGCACTATCAACCTGGTTTATTTACCAACATAAATGACAGATTACAAACAAAAGCAAAAACAAATCCTGTAATTTCGTAGTTCCATCTTCGACAGTGTTCCCTTTTCAAATTTGATTTTTTTATGATATAACTTTACAATAACTAAGAAGTTTTAATACTTTCATTTAAGGAGTATTAAATTGTCTATTAAATACAATTTATTGCATTAACCTAGCATTCTTACTTTCCGAGATTGTTTGGATTCTTTGAGTGACCCGGATTCATTGCTCTCGAGGGTATTACTTACATAATTTTTTTTGTAAATACATACATATCGTACATAGAAAACTCCCGAACCTGAGACAAACATCTGCAAAACATGCAAACATTTGTCCGCAACCTTCTGCGTCTCAGACGGACCTTCATCCACTGCGCCACAGAGGTCGTCACCTTACATTATAAGTAACATAATTACTGCAATAAAGAAATATGAATATGAACCATATCTTCCTACGTATTATTGTCTTTTCTTGTATTGTTTTTCTTTCATTTTTCTAATGACCTCTATAAGTTGTGTGTTTATTTGTGTGTTATGCTGTGTACTCCTGTCTGCCTACTTATCTGTATCGTATGTCAAATAAATTCTATTCTATTCAATGGCGCTTAGTAGCCACTGCCCAAAAATTTTGACGAGGCGAGGAGTTGTCACATAAAAAAATATTAACTAGAGCACGGCCACGGCACGTACATAGGGGAGAACAGAAACCTCGTTATATCAACGAAGTTCATCGGAGCGTTAAAATAAGGAAATCGCTCGAGTATCTAAAGGTGTATCCGAACGAAAGGGTTCGGATAATACACCATACAAGTAGTAGCACCCGATGTAGCCTGTGAATACGAACACATTGTAAAATACTTAAAACATTATCCTCATCATCATCATCAGGTTACACCAGTCCATTGCTGGACATAGGCCTCCCCTAAGAGCGCCATTACACCCTGTCCTCAGCTCGACGCATCCAGTATCTACCAGCAGCCTTTCGCAGCTCCACCTGGCCGGAGGGCGTCTTACACTACGTTTGCCGAACCACAGTCTCCACTCAAGAACTCTTTGTATTTTTTTATGTTGTGATCTCATATGTCACGTCGAGGTTTGTAAGAAATTTTTGAAAAATTGGATACAACGGGATAAATTGAAAGTGCATTTCTCTATGAGATTTTTGTGTGAATTCTAGAATTTGGACAGAAAAACGCTTGTAAGGCCAGCGAAATAAGGAATGAAAAAGAAATAACGCTTTAATATTGCCCAAAACTGTACGAATGTTTGGAATATTCGACTGAGGTGTCAATACAATTGTACATTTCCGGATACCCTTCAACACGTGTCTAACGAGTTAGGTTGAATTGAACATGATAAAGGCTATCCAAAGGCCATTCTGGGAAGCGCTCAAGCATTTAAAAGGATAAGGAATGAAAAGTTAAGGACATAATATACCAACGGCATTTGGAGCACGAGTATCTTTGCTTGTAAATGAACGAATATATTTGATTTATTCTATTCTATTCATAGGTCGTCACAAGTGGCTTAAGGTGACCAAGAGACTAAATTTTTGGCAGCATCTATGTTAGGTTCTTAAAATCGCGATGACCAATTTTCGCCAATCGTGTAGTAGCGAGTAGCGAGATGGGTAGATCACATAGTACGCGTCGCCGGGCGTTCTTGGATGTGACTAGCGCAGACCGTGGTGGATGGCAAAAACATCGGTGGGCTATGGATGATGATGATGAGGTTTATTGAGAAGTGGACTTCTAGAGGTTGAAATTGATGACGATGGATTTAAAACTGGATTTATATTTGCAAGACAAGCTTTTTCTGAAAGTTTGTAGATCCGCGTAGCCGCTACGTGCCTGCCTACGCGCATGCCTACGCGAATGCTACACCAATGCTACATCGTAGCACATGACTTGAGTAAATAAACATCAAAAGCGGATTCGTGTCCTTTTTTGTTATTGTACCTATCACTAAGCTATAGCTATCACAAAGCATTGCATCGTAGATAACGCTTGTTTGGAACGTGCAATGTGAACGTTGCAACGCCCTGCGTCCATCAACTTGAGACATGAAGGTGATAAGCCTCTTGTGCTTGTAAGTTCACCAGAACCCGCAACCTTCAAACCGAAACACAACAATGCTGCTTCACGGCAAAAGTAGGCATGGTAGTAGTACTTCCCTAGACGAGCCTTCACAAAGAGTTCTACTGCTACTAAAATCGCAAAACTTATTCAGCTAAGTACGAAAGGATTAAAAAGATCGTATAAAATGCAAAAGTTGGCTAGTTCCGCGTCCCAGAGGATTACACAGGCAGCCAAATGGCACCGACGTAAAAACTAGACATTGAGTTCATAGAAAGTACCGCAGTGCACAAAAATCCGTATAAAAAATATAACTGTACATATTTTTATACGTATTCACTTCTAGTCACTATAAAGTATTACCGGTACCGGTGGAATTAGGCCGAACAAAGGCCTCGGCCTAAACTAAAATAGCTGGTACCAACACACCAACGTTAACAAAGCTCATCTTAGGAATCTGTGAACTGGTGAGAGTTCACACAGAAGGAGAAGACACGGGAGCATACTAGGCTTGGGTCTAGTGATCCTTAACAAAACAAAAACAAATATTATCGAGTAAATTGTAGCACTCATGTCAGGCTTTTTTATATCATTGAAATAATCTGAAATTGTATTCAAAGAAATTATGATACCTGAAGATGGAACTAGCACATGGCCCACTTGGTTAAGTGGTAAACATTACATAAAAGAAGATATTGCTTTGTAGGTCACGCATCTTTGAAACGTGCGCTATGACGCATTGCCCTGCGCCCATCAACTTGAGGCATAAAGGAGGCTTCATGCGCTTGTAATTTCGTCGACACTACCCTTCAAACCGAAACACAGCAATGCTGCGTCACGGCAGAAATACGCATGGTTGTAGTACTTCACTAAATGAGCCCTTCACAAAGAATTCTACTACTTTATATTGGCTGTAATGCAAAGATTTCATAAAAATAAAAAAAAACTAAGTACTACTACTACTACTTCGTGTGTAACGAGTAACTTAGTTTTTGTATTTACAATTTTTTACGCTCACCTTTCACACGAAAGCTAATACTTAGCTGCGGAAAGCTAGCTAAGAAATAACAAACTATTTTTACACAGCAAGTCGAAGTAAAGCCGTTGAAATGGGACTCGAGGAACGTTATTTTCCTTCATTATTGGCTCCTTCGAACAGAGACTTGAAGTCCTATTCAGAGTTAAGTTTATAAGTATTTCACAAAAGCGAAGTCGAGTCAGTGAACTTAATTATGAGCTAGTATCGAGAGAAATTAAAATGATTTTGTTGTTGCTTGATTATTAAAGCCCTTTTTCCTAGCTGAAGGACATGTCTTGTGATGGGTTTTACATTAGTCTGAGCGTTCGCATCTTTTAAATAATTGCGAAATGAGATTATTGTTTAGTTTTTTACTATCCTATTTAAAGGTTAAAGGATAATTTTATCCTTCTACGGAGAGACATACCTTGGGTGTATTTATTGGATAATACAGAGGTATTCTTATCAAGAGAAATTAAAATGATTTTGTTGTTGGTCTGGCTTGATGTTTATTACGGCCTACGTTTATTTATTACGGTATGTATTGTAAAGGGGTTCGAAGTGAGATTTTTAGATAGCTTGAGCGTTCGCATTTCTTTATAATATAAAAATATAAAGTAAGACTTTTTAGTTTAGATTTTACTGTCCTATCTGAAGAAAAATTATAATTCTTTTGCCGGTTAAGGTTGACTTAAAATATCTATGACTATAATATATATACATACTGGCAATTATAATATTATGGTATATATATATATATATATATACATACCATAATATTATAATTGCCAGACCCGGAATACATTTGCGGATCACGCGAACATTTGTACAAGACCGGGAATCAAAGCATAAAGAAAAGCTTCATGAGGAAGTGCATAAAATACTCGTATAAAACAAAGATTTATACAGGCTGAATATTATTTTTAGCGTACGCTAGGGCCGGCTATAAATAAGGTTATATGGTTAGTTTTACGTCACCATTTGCTTTAATCACCCTGTTATCTGAGCAGAGATAGAATACTGAGTGTTTCGCTTTTAGTACTAGCTTACGCCCGTGGTTTGAAGTGATTTTGTGATGAATTGAATCAGGTGTGACTTTGCGGAAAACCATTATAAGATATTTAATAGATAATAATAGATGATCATCATCAGCCTATAGCAGTCCACTGCTGGACATAGGCCTCCCCTAATGAGCGCCATTGCGCCCTGTCCTGAGCTCGACGCATCCAGCTTCTACCAGAGCAGCCTTTCGCAGATCGTCACTCCTGGCCAGAGGGCGTCCTACACGACGTTTGCCGAGCCGCGGTCTCCACTCAAGAACTCGTTTACCCCAACGGTTGTCGGTTCTTCGGCAGATATGGCCAGCCCACTGCCACTTCAGCTTGCAATTTTTTTTTTTTTATAAGAGCTCTGAGCTATGTCTACAATTTTAGTTCTATGTCGGATAAACTCGTTTCGGATTCTATCCTTTAGAGAAACTCCGAGCATAGCTCGTTCCATAGCTCGCTGAGCGACTATAATAGATAATAAAAAGATAAAATATTTCGTACAAATTAAGCCAACTCTCTCTGAAGAGTTTCATAAAAACTCAATAGAAATTCGACAATGTTTCGCCTTCCCCATAAGGCATCATCAGGAAACGATAGACTAGCTGTCCGCCTTCGGCACTCTGTAGAACTCCGCAAACGTGTTGCTTCACCGAGCGCCGTCATGGCATGAATCATGATATAAGTGTAGGATGCCCTCCGGCCGGGTGGAGGGACGATCTGAAAAAAGCTACTGATAGAAGCTGATGCGTCGAGTGAGTGAACTAAAACATGGCTATCGTATTATCTGTACCTAGAAGTGTTTTATCAGACTAATTGTTGGCTCTTAATCAGAATGAAGATGTATCTGAGTGCACAAATTACAACGATTCAGAGTCGGCCCATTACGCACTAGTAGCAGCCCAACCCGACCCGACTATCTGCCGATAGAAATTCTCTAATCTGCTAAGTCTTCCTCCTTTCTTCGTATGAGCTAGTGGCCAGCTCAGATATCGGAGTTTTTAGACTACCCGAAGACCTCCGACAAGGCATAACGTCTGAAAAATCTGTGACCAACATTTTAATGTGCCTCGAAGCACGGAAGCGCTCAGATCTTAGTGACACTAAACGGTCACGCAATCATGTAGTGACCGGGCAGAATATTGCTTAACCAAGATCAGCTAGGAACACGGAAGTAAGCCATACTACGAGCGCTTCTAAAGGCATTTTGGCCTAACAATTGGTCAGATCTTTTATTCAAGTTTTTTTATGGTACTTGAAGATGGAACAAGCACATGGTCCACCTGATGTTAAGTGGTAACCATTAGCTATCACAAAGCATTGCATCATAGATCACGTTTTTTTGGAACGTGCTATACGATGCAATGCCCTGCCTCCATCAATCATAAGCCTCTTGTGACTGTAATTTCACCGGCACCCACACCCTTCAAACCGAAACACAGCACAGCTGCTTCACGGCAGAAATAGGCATGGTGGCAGTACTTCCCCGGACGAAACACTGTAACTGTGTTCACAAAGAACTGTACTACTACTAAAATCAAAAGATTTTTGCGGTACTCATAAAAATCGGGTACAATAACAATTTTGATACACACAAAAATTACGAACGCTGGCTGAATATCCGGTGAAAGACCGGACAAAAGGCTAAAAACCGTAAAGCCTCGGGAAGGCGTAACAAAGCAAACAAAAACGTTTCCGGTTTTAATCCAAGGTATACTGTAAAACGGTGGACGCCATTATACGGTTGTTTTACAGTTAGTGAGCATAAAATACCTCGCATTGAATTACTATTTAGAGCATTTATCAAATTATTTAAAATTCCGAAATTATGCGTCTTATCGACCAGATTTTAAACTATAGTTTTTAATCGTAATTTCTAAGAGTTGGTATTTTATGAACCAATTCCTAAAACTTATGAAATTCCGCATTCTATTGTCCGCGTTCTATTCTTTATAGAGAGAGTCCCTTTCATTTTATTTATTCATTTCATAAAAACAAAAGGGTTTAACAGACAAATTGCAAAGTGGCAAGAATATAAATGTAAACTTATTTTAACTCTTCAAATGAGCTAGTGGACAACTCTTTAACAGAGTTGCCACCCGAAGACAACGGACATGCCTTAACTACGGAAAAAGCTAAGACTAATATCTTCATTTGCGGATTTTCTTTATTAGCGATCTAAGATGCTTTCTTCGCTATATTACGACCGGCAAATTTGGCAACCGTAAAGCTGAAAGCCCGAAATGTAGAGGAATATTAAGTTCTCTGTTGTGACTGTTTTATTACTGCGCAGTCGCGACAAGTTTTTATTTGTGGTAAATTAAGGAAATTCTGTTTAATGTTTTACTGTAGCTGTTAAAAAAACTAGAAGCTCTTTGGAATGGGAAATTGTGTCGAAGGATCGGTCCCACTCTGTGCTCAGATTTTAGATCTAGCGTCTAGTGTATAACGCGTTGAATGCTGAAAACACACTAGGTCATGGTCACTTGCTGCCTCATCGGGCTCCGTCATGTGCGAGGCCCGCATTCAAAGTGTTAAACCTGCGCCTTCGCAAGCGTGCCACCCTGATAAAAATTAAAAGCAAAATTTATGCTCAATTCGAAAGCTGCGGGTGGAAAATAGTAAGCAATAACGTATTTTAAGAGACTTTGAATGAGCGTCTAGTGTATAATGAATGTATATTCATTAGCACTTTGACTGAGGGCTTCGGACATGACTTGCCACATGGACCTTTGCTCATTTAGACTTTTGTGTTTTCAGCACTCAAAGAGAATTTAGTTTGTTTGAGGACTTTTATGGCGCAGCGGGTGAAGATCCGCCTGAGACTCCGAAGGTTACGGGTTGATTCCTGTCGTGAGACAAATGTTTGCATTATTTGCAGATATTTGTCTTAGGTCAAATTATTTAGGACATTATTCATTTCAAAAATAATCGTGCAAGATAAAATCACCCTAATATTATAAAAGCATTAGTTTGTGTGTGTGAGTATGTTTGTAGGCAACTCCGTAACGGCTGAACGGATTTGGATGAAACTTGGAATATGTGCTTACATTGTAGTTTATTACCTGAATTATCAAATAGGCTACTTTTATCCGGTTACTAAGCGAGTGAAGCCGCGGTTGGAAGCTAGTATATATATGTAGGTAATATATTCACATAAAAAATATATAATTATATATTATATGAAAAAAAATATGTATAATAGTCATGTGGTTCCCATAATACATGTTCTGCTTAGTTTAGGGCTACAAGATGCTATTTGATAATGACCAAAACTATAAGGTAATTCTTTAATTTAACTGCACCTTTGAACAGCCGGCGTCGGCGTCGGCCTTAGCGTCTATTGGCTAGCTGACGTAAGCACTAATCGAGTTGTCCATAGCTTGTTAATAATGCAGGCCACCAGCCAATCGGCTTGTCCAGTCAGGCTTCCAAAGAGCTTGAAACGTGATACTGCCCTTCGACATGCAAAGGTTATTTACGATTGCGATAAGCTTGGGCACGAGAGATTTCTTGATAATTATTGGTACGTAATATGTGTCATAATATTTTTGGCTTTATTTTATTCTGAAACTTGTTTCCGCGGCTTCGGTCGCGTGGTACCCAGTAAAAGTAAATAGCCAAAGTGTTTATTCTGGTCATAAATAAAAAAAAAAACTTCTGTATATTTTACAGTCAAAACACTCAGATCCGAGACAAACATCTCTAGATCATACTAACTTTGTCCCGCAGCGGGAATCGAATCTTCTGCGTTGTAAGCCTTCGCCTACTGCGCACCAGATGTCGTTGATAGAGATAATATTATTACTAGCTTCGCTCGCGTGGTACCCGTATAAAAAATAACAAAGCGATTCTGATACAAATTCTCACGCATTGCCCTTCTATTGGGTTTTACCCTTCTATTGGGTGTATTGTACCAACTAAATTGTAACCTTGTAAAACCACACTAAAGCCCGCGTAGTGCCAGCGGAAGTAGCTCGCTCCTGCTACATCGCGACCGTACATTCTCAGCTACAATATGGTGCTGAGCTGTGGGATCGCGCTGCAGACTGGGGGCGGGCGTTCCGTATGCAGAAGGGCGCTGTCCGAGCGCTCGTACAAATCCGACGCGACGTTTCCGCTAGACCCTACTTTAAAGAACTAGGGATTCTCACACTACCATCTGTGGTGATATTGCACGTGGCAATCTACGTAAGGAATAACCTAGACGACTATAAAAGGCTGGGTGAAACGCACAACACGCGCTACAAGGACAAACTAGCGGCAGTGGTCCACAGCCTAGCGAAGTCAGCAAAACTGAGCCATGTTATGGGTCCAGCTGTTTACAACAGACTGCCGGAGACCATTATTCAGCCATTACTTTCTCGGGCTTCAAAAAAAAGCTTAAGCGGTGGCTAATCGATCATACTTTCTACAGTTGTGAAGAGTTTTTTAATTTGTAGGTACGATTACGCACGTTCGTACGCACTATTTGTAGTATCTTAAATTATTATATTTAATAAATTCTAATTAAGTACCTAATTGACTACATAACTACTGATATTAATTTAATTATATTATTATTTTTATTATCGATGCGAAAAGCACCTACACATTGTAAGTGCCTCTGACATGTAATTTTTTCTATTACCAATAAATTTCTTATGTCTCATGTCTTAAGCCGCTAGTTCCAAAAAAATAAACATTCAAAATCTCCCATGATACTCACTGGCTCATATTTTATTGTTATTGGTTACTATGAAAGGATTTATGGTTGTTATACGAATGTGTTTATTAGTTGGGCAACTATTCGACCAATATACAGTTAGGGTTCCCTCGAGATATCGAACAGCCAATATTGGTTTATACAGATTGCACGCCTGGGGAACCTACATGATATATCGTATCGAGTACTAGTCGAATACACGTGACTTTGTACGCTTAGAGATCATTTTATCTACACGTGCATTCGTACAGCGGTACATTAAATAAAGGTAGGTTAGGTTGCTAAAATGGTATCTGTTCGGCGATCATAAATATTTAAACCTGACGTCATTTATGAAAACTTCGCAATTATCTCTCTTTTGCTCTTTCCTCTGGCTTATTATTATTCTTCCTCTTCCAAGCTAAACTACGATTCTTTATTATTACAACACTAAACTTAGATGTAACAATTTCAATGGTATTCAGACCAGCTTGATTAGACTGGTGTACCTCGGAGGGCTGATCCTTAAGCGTAGAACGAAACAAACTTTAAAAAAAATTAAACCGACTTCAAAACAAAACACTTCTTACTGCCGTAAAAAGTAAAAAATAAATTTAATTCGATATTTAATTCAAAGAAGAAAATAGGTATCTACTCATCTGTTTTAAGTGGCAATGGCGATCATTAGGGGAGGTCTATAAGCCGATGATTATTATTATTGTACACCGAAATAAGCCAAGCCGAGCCGACAGCTTCAATATATTAGCACTAATTCACGTAATACAACACAGTCGTTTGCACAAGGTCCATGTGTGTCTATCTATCTATATAGTGTCTATCTGTGTTGGCTTAATGACTCTTGGCAAATCATCGTAAACATCAATCTACATGAATAGTGCATTAAATACACATTATTGCGCCGATAGTAGGTGTTAGTAGGCATCTCTAACTATACCTAACCTACCTGTTCTTCCGTTACCAGCACTAAACTAATTTCGGTTATTACCCGAAGCGCTCACGGCGTGGTGTACCTTGGCGTTCTTAGCAGATCATTTTGGTTAAGCAACACTTTGCCCGGTCAGTACTTGAATGGGGGGTGACCGTTTAGTAGCATTCAGATCTGAGCGCTTCTGCCTCCTTCCTTGCTTCCTTGTTGGTCCCAGCTTTTTCAGTCGTTAAGCCATGTCAGATGCCTTCGGGTGGCCTAAAACTCCGACACCGGAGTTTTCCACTAGCTCAAACGAAGTGTTTTAAGGAAGACTAAGTGGAACCTGGATAAAAAGTAAACTATATTTATAATTAAAATTCATCATTCATGTACCATCCGTTTAGTAGCTTTGACGTAAAGTAACAAACATTACATATATCTTCACTAGCTTCCGTCCGCGGCTTCGCTAGCGTGGTACATGCATAAAAAGTAGAAGAGTGAGTGGAACAAACATAAATATTATCTCTTATACACCACACAAACTTTCGTATTTATAATATTAGTGTGATATTTCACATCTAACTTTATTTGCGTACTTTTGTAATTTTGGCATATATCCATTTTAATTTCGTTAATAAACCATTTCATTTAAGATAAGCAGATTGAACATAGCGATGCCATCTGATGATGATGTCTGCCTCAGTTTTTTCTTTGTCACAAAAACAATTTTTGCCATAGAAGTAAGTTGAAAGGACTGGAATTGCCAGAGATAATACACAGGCCTCCCTTCCAGGGTAGACATTCATCACGGACGCACATCGCGTAAATACAGACTTATTTGCGAGTCAGATTGGACGGATCCCAAGATACTCCTTTTGAGAATAGGGTTGGCGATCAAACCGTCGGTTTTCCCTAGAGACTACAATATGCAGATCAAAAGGGCGTTTAAAATTGTTTAAATGGTCAGAAACGCGCATGTGATACCTCTTGGCATTCATAGGCTACGAGAACCGCTTACCAGCAGGAGGACCGTATGCCTGTTAGCTAACTTAGTAGTAAAAAAGAACTTTTTATGCTTTTGTAAAATAACTCTTAGTATAACTAAAACGAACTTAATTTTAACCTAGTTCGTCGGTACAGCTTTCTTTAGGCACGTTATATTCTCTACTGGTGGCAACCCTAACAATAATCAAAGCTTCCAAATTGACGTTTTCTGTATCAAAGATTTCATCTCTCATTCTTGAAATTCTTCATTTATTAAGTACGTTTACACACTCTGCAAACAGGGATGATTGGGTAGATCCTGTGGGTTGATTTACAAGACGACTAAAAACGTGATAACGCGACCATCCTGCCTTTGTGCGGCGGTTAAAACGTAACGTATTTAATTACGCGCAGCCTGCGATCTGAGGTGTGGTTTGTTTTTTGTGATCATTCTTTTCCTTTCAGGTCGAAAAGTGTAGTTTTATGTTATTTTTCGTGGTCCTACTGACACACGGTGGTTTTGAGAAGTTACTAACAAATCACGGCTTCTCTAATTTTTGGTGGGTCAAAAATGTGTCGCTAGGTTTCGGTTTCAAACACAAACACAAAATGTATTTATTCAGTATTTATTCAGTGACGATTCAAAGTGTACGACTTAATTTTTTTTTATTTATATCAAATCGTCGCGGTTAGGTTTATATGTTTTAAAAATTACATCAAAAGTCAAAAACCACCAGGATCACTTATATTCTCATTTTCTAGAGGGGCTGTACATAATTCTATGAATCATAACTGACATGCATCATGTTTTGGTGCTGTCATGCTTTTAGGTCCAAGGTTAGCAATAATTTTTGTTAGATGCTGTATCAATCTACATATTTATACATTTCTGGGACCTTTAAAAGAGCAATCTTCATAACTAACGATCCGTTATCTTGGGTTATTTACGGTTATGTAAACACGGCATATTTTATCGAAGGGACGAGAATAATGATCATAAACTCCAATGACCCTTACATAAGGATCATAACGTTGTGATAGTAAGGAATTTGCGGAAATACCAAATATTTTACAGAAAAAGTTTTTGGAGGCCAAACAGGATGTAATATCGTAAAAAGTCTAATGATATTCTTATTTTGTCGTAAGGTTGGGATTTTTTTTAGCATTTGCTCTAGGTTATACTTTCATTATAATAACAACGAAGTGTCCTAGCTAGTATTTATTTTTTTGTAGGTAGGACAAATTTTTGGCTTGTGTTTCAGCACATTTTTCCGTGTATTTTCTTGTGTCGTTCTTATTATCTCTAGAATATGCAAATAAGCTTGCGATATTGCTTGATATTATAAAAAACCCAAGTGTGAGTTGGATTTGCGCACCCAGGTTTCCGTACACATTTCGACATATTTTGCTATATTAAAAATTAACATGAGCTCGGTAAGCGACGCGATCCCAGACAATTTTTATTTTATAATTGAACTTAACTGTTTACTAAATACATTTTATGGGATCACTTTGCTAAAACACAAAAATGGCTGTTCATTTGCAAATCAAAGTGAGAGATCCCACAGATCGGAAGATGATTTGACTACCTCCAGGCTACTCGATATTCAACGAGATGCGATATTCAACATTGTCTTAGATACAGTACTAAAGAGTTGGGTGTCGATCGGCTCTTCCGGCAAAAGCTCAGAAACCAAGCGTTTAGACTAAAGATTAATAATTTCCAGGATTAAAACAATCATCATGTACAAAAAAAAGTTTATTTACCTAGTTTATTTATATTTTTTTAATAGTAGACACAAAATATTTTTTTATGCATTTAAGTATGTATGTTGATTGAAATTCGTCGATTAATTGAATTATGTATTTTTCAAATTTATTTTAATGTGTAACGGCTTTATATATACTATTTTATCTATTTCGGGTCCTATTTTACCCAATTCAAGTGCATTTATTCTTATACCTAACCAATACCGGTACCTAAAAATTATGTAACTAATTACACTTTAATTTTACATAAAATATTGCCTACTTTATAACTTGGGTGAAATAAATACCTATGTATCTTATCTTATCTAAATAGTAGAAACATTGAATAAAATGATTTAATAACTTGTCTTAGTAGTATGTTATTGGGAGTTCTAGACCACCAGCGGTTTAGCCGTCAGAACACCTTCGTTCGCTTCACTCACTCCGTTCGCTACGCTCACTACGGTTTGTTCTGCCGGCTAAACCGCCGGTGTTCTAGAACTCCCAATAACTGAGGAGAAGTTTATGGTGTGCTGGATCTTACAACCGGCGCCGGAAGAAGTTGCTCATGGTTTAGTTCGTTACAAAAATGGGTACCTAGGTATAACGTTCAAAAGATAAAACAAAATTAATGTTAGGTACCCTAACTCATCTCAACTCAAATTAAGTATGTAGGTACTTAAATGGTAATTCATTTGATAAAGTGACCATTCTTCGACTGCTACTCTTACAATGAAGTTCGTTAAACAGCCAGTATCGTTGCAGTTTGAGAACATTAGTATTGATTCTGAGCCCTGCAGTTATCGACATGGGAAACTTTTACCTAATACAATACGTTGTTTGATTTGTGGTCCATCAAATTGTGGAAAAACTAATTTAGTGATTGGTCTACTCCTGCATGAAAACGGTTTAAACTTTCGAAATGTGTATGTGTATTCAAAAACTCTTCACCAACCTAAGTACATATTTTTGGAACAGGTTTTAAGAAAGGTTCCAGGTGTTACATTTTCTAAATATCATGAGAATGAAAAAGTTCTGTCTCCAAATGCAGCTAAATGTAATTCAGTTATGATATTCGATGACGTAGCATGTGAAAATCAAAATAGCATTCGCGATTATTTTGCAATGGGTAGACATAAGTACATAGATTGTTTCTATTTAAATCAGACCTACAGTAAAATACCTAAACAGCTAGTAAGGGATAATGCAAATTTAATAGTTCTATTTAAACAAGATGAAATCAATATGAAACATATTTATGATGAACACGTAAACACAGATATGACATGGCAAGACTTTAGAAATATGTGTTCAAATGTTTGGAAGCAACCTTATAGTTATTTGGTAATAAACAAAGATTGTGAAAAAAATAAGGGTTGTTATCGTAAAACATTCGATACTTATATTGTGTTTGATTAGTCGATTATACAAGGTGATCATATTTCATCAGTAAATAGATACTCACATTTTGTTCATTTGAGTCATACTTCGTTCAAACATCGTGAAGGTGTGTCGTGGGTAGATAAAATTGTCTAAAGCTTTAAAATGGCAAACAGTGTGTCTTATATTAATAGAGCATATTATTTATCTATGACTACAGAAAAGAGTCGCAGAGATTCCTTCCGTAGCTGGCCAATAGGTTTAACGCAAAAGCCGCATGACCTTGTGGAAGCTGGATTTTTTTACACAAAAGAAGGTGATAGAGTAATTTGTTATCACTGCGATTTAAGGCTACAAGACTGGTCTCCTGGAGATGACCCTTGGGAAATGCATGCGCGTTTTGGTGATTACTGTGATCATGTTAAATTATTGAAAGGACAAGAGTATATTGACAAAATTCAAAATGAGGAGGAAACAGTTGCAGCTAAAGGTGAACATCAAAATACAGATGATAAAAAATGTGATGAACCTGAAATAAATATCCAAAAAAATATATCAACTGTCTGCAAAATTTGTTTAGAGGAACAGATAAACACGTGTTTTATACCGTGTGGTCATGCTGTGGCTTGCGCAAAGTGTGCTCTTTCGTTACACAAGATTGAATGTCCTATTTGTAGAAAAAAATATATGGATTTGATTCGTATATATTTTTAATTACCTACTATAAATATTAGAACTATAAGTAAAATGTAACCATTCATGTAACATAGCTCGAAGTGCTGGTTGTTCAACTTAATTAAAGAAATAAATTATAATGGAAAAAATATTAAAGAGACAAATTGTAACTGCAACAGAAGCAGTTAAAAAGAAGGTGCGAAAGATGCGCGACATAGAAGTAGAAAAAAATAATATAATAGAATCTGTTTTGAAACCTATAACCAATCCTCTCAATGAAATGGTTAATAAAAATAAAAATTTGGAAGAGATGAAAACGAAAGATATGTTTGAAGCATCAAGTCCATTGGATACAGATAAAACACTTATTAAGAGAGTTTCTACTGTTGGTTTTCAAGATTTTAGCCCTGCAGATAAATATTCGAATGATTCGGATTGTACAAATGAATCAGAAGGTAATGAAGAAAGAAATGATGAATCATTTAAAACTGTCGATTCAGAGTCAAGTAATAAAAGCTTCGACATTTCTTCCTGGTCTCTGTCCTCTGAAGCTGTAGGTGATGTTCCTTTTGGCGTGAGAAATGAACGTGGTAAACTGATGATGGGATCAGCACGTGTATTGGTTTCTGATGAATTTATTCAAATTGGTTCAAACAAGTATAAAAAGACACTTGGTTTAAGCGAGCTGCTATTCAAGAGAGTGCCTGAATTATCAACAATAACTGACGAAGATTTGAGACATTATAAGATGATGCTACTAGAATCAAATGTTCATCGACGTGATTATGATCCAAATAAACCAATCAGAAGCAACAGGGGGCGAAAATATTTAAACATTATAAAACCACTATTTAAGCTACGCAAGGTTTCAGCAAGTACTGATGGTAGTCAGCCTGACACACACGAAGGACAAGGGTTGCCAATTTTGAAAAAATGGAAGAAAAATGTGGATTATGTATACTGGGACGATCCTAATGAATTAATTGATCGATTAAAGTTATTAATTGCTTCTCGAGATGCTGGTAATACTGGATTGGATAATGAAATAATATCTATTATAGAAGAGTTGCGCGAAAGTGGTATTATTGATAATAAATAAGATACACTTTAAAAAATTCTTTCATTTGAACTTAATCCTTGATACCTGTCAGTTCACTCTTATTGCCATGGATAAATTCGGTCATCATATTCATAAACGATTACGGTTTCCAGATGTATTAGAAATTCTTGAAAAAACAATAACGAATGGAAATAAAGAAGAAATCGATTTACAATTTAAGAGATTAACAGGTGTATCAAAACCTCTAAAAGCAAACGATGCTGTTAATAAAGAATATGTTGATCAAAAATTTGATTTGTTTGCAAGCAAGGAAGAAGTTTACAATTTAATAAATGCTATAAAATCAGACATTCAAAAATATATTCAACAGTCTAAGGAAGACAGCACAAAAGCCGTTAGACAAAATCGTTAAAATTTCTCCAAAAAAATGAGTAAAGCACAAGTTGTAAATGAAATTCATAGTGCAGCTCGAAGAAACTTTTGTCGTCGATCTGTAGTATTGAAAGGGATCGATGACTTATGGCAAGCAGATCTTATTGATTTACAAAATTTAAAAAAATACAATAAAGGCTATAAGTTTATATTAGTAGTATTAGATTGTTTCTCAAAATTTACATGGACGATTCCAGTTAAGACTAAGACCAAGTCAGAGATAGCAAATGCATTTAAAAACATCTTAGACAAAACTCATCGTACGCCTCTAAACTTGCAAACGGATATGGGTACAGAGTTTTATAATGATGAATTTAATAAAATAATGATTTCGCATAAAATAAATCATTATTCTACATACTCCATTAAAAAAGCTTCAATAGTTGAACGGTTAATACGAACTCTAAAAAATAAATTGTATAAATATTTTAGTTTAAGTGGAAGTTACAAATGGATTGGAGAGCCTTTAGAAAAAGTTGCAGCTACATACAACAATACAAGACACCGGATTACAAAACATAAACCAAATGATGTTAACCAGTCAAATAAGAGTACAGTGTTGAGTAATATATTAAAATCGCAAATGAAAACTAATATATCAAAGAAAAATAAATTTATTGTTGGAGATTTTGTGCGCATAAGTAAATATAAAGCTTGCTTTCAAAAAGGTTATACGCCAAACTGGTCCACTGAATTATTTAAAATCAAAACAATAAATCCTTCAAAGCCATTTACATATGTTATTGAAGATTTGCATAGACAACCGATATTGGGAACTTTTTATGAACAAGAACTTAAGAAAACAAACTGTCCTAATATTTATCTAATAGAAAAAGTTTTAAGAACGAAAGGCAGCAAACTTCTTGTTAAATGGTTAGGTCTCCCTGATAGTGAAAATAGTTGGATTGAAAAACGTTCACTTTTATGATTTGTACAATTGTTAAGAATTTATATAAAAATAATAATAATGGCTGAAAATTAGCCATTACTAAACCAGCAATGAGCGGTGGAGGACTACTCAACAGTGTTATAAATAAGCTCCCGTTTGAACTGCATTTACCTGGATATAATTATTGTGGACCTGGTACGAGATTGAAAGAACGTTTGATAAGAGGTGATCAAGGCATCAACCCGTTGGATAACGCATGTATGCAGCACGATATCGCATATAGTAATTCAAATAATTTAGAAGAGCGTCATAAAGCTGATTTAGAATTGTTAAACATGGCAAAGCAACGAATGAAATCTAAGAATGTTGGGAAAGGAGAAAAATTAGCATGCTGGTTAGTGAAAAAAGTAATGAAAACCAAAGTGAAGCATGGTGCTGGAACGAAATCATTTAAATCTATTGTTTCAACAATACGCAACCATTTGAAGAAACTGAAACCATCAAATAACTCTAAAGCTATTCGATTAGCGTACTCAGCTGCGAAAAAAATTCTAAAATATAACAAAGGAGTTCGTCTGCCTCGTATCATACCTTTACCAAAAACAGGTGGGGTCCTACCACTAATACCAATATTTGCTGGACTTTCTGCACTCGGCGCATTGGCTGGAGGAGCTGCAGGTATAACAAAGGCTGTAAATGATCACAAATCTGCCAAAAAGAACTTTGAAGAAGCTCAAAGGCATAATAAAGTTATGGAATCTATTGCTTTGGGTAAAGGCTTATATATTAAACCTTATAAGAAAGGTAACGGTTTATTTGTTAATAGTTCAAAAAACTAATGAAAAGGTTACCCAATCGTGCTCTAACTAATATAGAACTATTAGAATACGCTAGTGAATACATACCCTATTTCAGAGGTGTTTATATGAGGGACGAATTACCCAATAAACCAAAAGAAATTGAATGTGCTATTGTTAATTTAGATAGTTCAAAGAATGAAGGGACACACTGGGTAGCCTTTGCAAAATACTTTGATTATTGTGAGTATTTTGATAGTTTTGGAGATTTAAAGCCTCCCTCTGAAGTGGTGAAATACTTAAAATATGATATAACATACAACTATTATAGTTATCAACGTTTTAATACGTCAAATTGTGGTCATCTTTGTCTTAAGTTCCTCCATCAATTTTGGAACAAATTGTTAAAATAATATAGATTAGCCTGTCAAATGTATGTGATAAATTAAATATATATATATATTCAGAAAATACATTTATTTGCTTCATTCTTACAATGTCTTTCACACTGTCTATAACCGGTAATAAATCAACTTTATCAACAAACTATTACCCTACTTTACAATTTGATGGTGGTTATGAATGCGCTCTATTACATTTGTCAACGTTTAATTCAATTCCTAACATCGATAGTAGAAATAATAAATTTTATTATGGTGAGAACGAAATCCTAGAAATACCAGAAGGAGCTTATGAACTGCAAGATATTTCAGATTTTATACGAGCAAGTGTAAACAAAGGAATAACTTTTAATTTATTTTGTAACAACAATACGTTGAAAACTTTTATATACTGTTCCAAGGACATTCATTTTGAAAAGGACAATTCACTTGGAAGTTTACTCGGATTTGGTAAACAAACCTTAAAAGCTAATATATTACACGAGTCTCAGCTTCCTGTTAACATTCTATCAACAACTGTGGTGAGAGTCGAATGTGATATAGTGAGCGGATCGTATATTAATGGAAAATCAAGTCACATAATTCATGAATTTGCACCGAACGTACCACCAGGATATCGAATTATTGAAATACCTAGAAACATCATCTACTTTCCTGTCAATCAAACTAATGTCAGCTGTATTAACATCAGATTATTAGATATAAATAATAATTTGATTAATTTACGTGGCGAAGAAGTCCAATTATATTTACATATTCAGAAAACATGATTGACTATAATAAATACGGTAATACGAAAGCAAAACACATCAGTGCTAATCCAACAATCCATAAGCGAACAACTCGGAAGAGAAAAAATAAAACAAAACACGTCGGAGCTAATCTATCAATCTATAAAGGAATAACTAAGAAGAAAAAAAATAAAACCAAGCACACTAGTTCCAATCCAAAAACCTGTAAAGGAACCAATAAATCAAGAAAAAACAAAATAACTAAAGAAAATAAAAGATTTCTTAAATTAATCGGACTACTAAAATGAATATTTTGGATATATCAAGTTTACCAGCATACGATAATACTATAGATGGTATAGAATATCATTCATATAAACCATATGTAACTAGTTTCAACAGGAATGATGAAATTCGTATACCTATCAATCAACAAGATTTATACTTACTACCTTCAGCAAGTACTATTTATATAGAAGGAACAGTAAACATTATTAAAAAGGATACGAAACAAAAAGTTACAAACGTAGAATTTACAAACAATCCAATACTATTTCTTTTCCAAGATATAAGATATGAATTAAATGGAGTGGAAATAGATAGAATCAAAAATGCTGGCTTGACGACAACTATAAAAGGTCTTTTATCTTTTACCGAAAACATGAGTAAAACATCAAAAGCTTGGGGTTGGGATGTTAATGGAACAAAAACAACTCATGGAGGTAGTTTCTCGGCTTCAATCCCGCTCAGTAATATTTTAGGTTTTGCTGAAGACTATAAAAAAATTATTATTAACTGTAAACATGAATTGATTCTTCTACGCAGTAATACAGATTTAAATTCTTTAAAAATTCCATCCACTGATGCTCTAGAAGACATAGTAATAAATAAATTAGTTTGGCGCGTTCCACATGTAAAAGTGTCTGACAAGGAAAAAATTAATTTACTAAAGATCTTAGAAAAAGATCGTCCTATACATTTTGCGTTCCGAAATTGGGATTTATATGAGTATCCATTATTACCACAAACTACTAAACATACGTGGTCAATAAAAACCGCGTCACAAATTGAAAAACCTAGATATGTCATCGTAGGTCTACAAACAAATAGAAAAAACTCAGCAGAGAACGATATGTCTCGTTTTGATCATTGCAATTTAAGAGATGTAAAAGTTTATCTCAATTCAACATATTTTCCTTATGAAAATCTGAATACAAATTTTAATGATTCAAAAATGGCTCTGATATATGAACAGTATATTCAATTTCAACAGTCTTATTATGGACGCAGAAGTGAGCCGTTGTTGAACGCTTCCGATTTTAAAGACAAGGCACCGCTTTTTGTGATTGATTGCTCTAGACAAAGCGAAAATCTTAAAAGCGGTCCTGTAGTAAGCGTGCGCGTGGAGCTGGAGTGCAATTCAGAGATACCTGATCAAACAGCGGCATATTGCCTCATTTTAAATGATTGTCTGATTGAATACAGACCACTGAGCAACTTGGTGAAGAAAATATCATGAACGACATCGTAATTGTAGATCTACAAGGATTCAAGGATATAAATAATGGATTTATTATTAAAGAATTTGCTTGTTTAATAAATGGATATACACAGACGTTTCTTGTCAAGCCTCCTTACCCATACAACAACTTAACAAAAGAAGAAAAGAAGCAAGTGAGGTGGTTAGAAAAAAATCGTGGAATTTTTTGGAGTGAAGGATTTATTGATTATCAAGAATTTAAACGTACTATTATACCTTATTTAAATAATAAAAAAATTGTTGTTAAGGGCACTGAGAAAGTAAAATGGACTCAAGAGTTATGTAAAACCTGTCTTATAATAGATGTGGGTGAAAATGGATGTCCTAATCTTTTGAAACTTCATAATGACTATGAAAAAGCAAATACTAGTATTAACTGTGTACATCATACCAAAAAGTGCGCATTGAAAAATGTGCTATGCATAAAAAAATGGTGCGATGATAACAATGTTAATAAGTTATTGTCTAATCTAAATATAATTAATTGAATATAATTATTACTGTACTTTACCTACTAATTAAGTAACCTATGTACCTAGACATATTTTTTTTAAATAAATAGATTTACCTACCTACTTGTATTTTATTTAACATAGAAATAAAAAACTTGCTTATTTTAGATAATTTTATTTAATAAAACTTATAATTATTTACTTTATATGAACAACTTTTAACATTCTAATAGATATAATTACATAAAACTTATCAAACTAAGAATAAATGATAACTTAGAAATTTAATTTACAATTTACCTTTATAATTTAGGAATCACACAAATTTTCTGATATATTTTTGATCACTCTTTCCGTTTGGTCCATAATACTATCCACCATATCTTTCACTACGTATTGAGCCGATATAACCTCATTTTCACTTTCACTGCAGTTATTATTATCACTTAATTCGAATATTTTTATTTGTATCAATCGCTTCCCTCTGCATCCATCGCGTCGTAAAACAAACGAAGGTGGAGGCTGCGAGCTGCGGCGACGCTTTTCTACATCAGATAATTTTTTCGCTTTCCTCTTTGTACGTTTTGGAGTTTTCTTGAAATGTATGATGGGAAAATTTTCATCGTAGTCTTCCACTGGTTTTTGTGCGCAGTGGAATAGAAGGTCTTGCGTATTAATGCCAAATAGCCCATCTTGGTTTTCGGTATCGTTTCTGATTTCCAAATCCGTCATAATCTGAAAAAAAAAAGAAAAAAAAAACATTAAAAAAAAAATAAGTAAAACATAACGGAAAGCGAAGTTTAATTTAAAATGTTTATAAGATAATAAACTTACCGATATGCAACTCGCAAATAAACACTTCAAAGTGTGCTCTCGCTATCAAGCGTGGAAAGTGAATGAAATCATGTTATGACCTGTCGCCGCGCTGCGCCCGACGCCGTCGCGGTGCGGTAGGTACCTTCGTGCATTTTTGCTGCACTAGGCAAACTGATGTCAGTGTATGAGGTATCATCATCATCATCAGCCTATAGCAGCCTTTCGTCACTCCACCTGGCCGGAGAGAGTCCTACACTACGTTTGCCTCAACGGTTATTGTTATTATACATAGTTACTGATTCTCTGTGCTATGTCAACAACTTAAGTATGAGGTAGGTATATGTAGATGAAATAAAACACATATTTTTTTATATAGTTAAGTTTATAATATTTCTATCTTAAACACTACAACACACTGTAACTAACTGCACAATAAGTATTACAAAGCTTTAAATTTAAATTGTTTTTCTTACATAAAACTAAGTAGGCACTACAACTCATTATATAATATTCATTAAGTATGTACCGTAAACTCAAGTACTACAAATTTTATGTCATTTAATAAGTAAAAAACCCTAAATTCCGAGTATAGATACGTGTCCCCAAGCCCGGCTCGATTTTTTATCTTTTGAAATCAAACGTTTATCATCAGTGCTAGAGAGCGCAATTTTGTTTACTGAACGAGTGAATATTTCATGTTTTATACTTTTAAACAAAATATTCTTCCTACGTAGTATGTCTTCCTTTAGCAATGTTTGTTTATAGTCTGAAATATCGAGGTCACGCACGACACATGATTTTACTCCTTTAGCCTTTTTAATGACACCCTCAGTATTTTTAATACAGTACAGTTTAGAGCGTAATCCAACAAATTCACTAATAATTTTCCCACCCATCTCGTCTTTAAAAAGACCTGGTACTTTTTTATTAATTATTGGCAATCCATGATAATTGTCTGGAGGATAATTACTAGTGTCGAAATATTTCATAAAGTACCTTTTTATGTCTTGGTAAAATTGTTTAGTCTTAATATGATAAATAAAGCTATCTGTATCAGTATAACACATCTGCAGGCGGTCTCCATAGAATGGCTTAAAAACTGAATAATGAAAATCATACATATGTGCTTTTGATAATTCAAGTACTGTAAATCCTATATACAACGGTTTGTCTAAAACTATACGTTCAGGCTTCAATTGAATTGCAACTAAATTTTCTGTAAATATTGATGCACTATGAAAATTTGGACGAGCGATTAATTTTTCTGCATTATTTCGTTTTTTTGTTCTATTAGTCCGATCGTTCCATTGATTTATAAGTTGAACGTTGACTTTCTTTCGATTATTTTCTAGTGTTTTTCCGAAAACACTATTATTGAGCAACTTAAAGAAATCTTGTTCAAAAGTTGAGGTAGCTTTTTGACGCAAGCTTGTATTTAAATCAATATACTGCTTTAGGTAGGCGCTTTGTTGAAACGTAATTACGCGATGAATTTTTTTTAAGATTAAGCCGTGTTTAATGCATGTTTTTAAATGCACATAATGAATGACATACTGAAATTTATCATACAGATTGGGAAGGAGCTTCGAAGTTTTTCCACCAGGTGGAATTCCTTTTTCAGGGCAAAAGGGCAAGTCGTTATGATTACAATGTAATTGTTTTGGGTAAACTAAGTCTACTTCAAGTATGAACCCAAACTTGGCATCATCAGAAACATTGTTTATGTCCAATTCATCGATTTCGTTTTGATTGAGAAATCTAAAATTTGATAACGGTAATGTCTGACACATACTATATCCATAGAGATTGTTGCAATCTATATAGCCAATGTAAGATTGCGGCATTAACGGATCATATCCTTCAACAAATTCGTTGTTAGCTTGCGCGTGTCTTTTTGAAACCATAGAAATACCTCCACGAATTCCGGACTCGATCATATTTATAATCGCAAAGTCGTCTATGAGTTCCAATTCAATTCCAGTTTTATAAAGCATTGCGTCGAATGACAAACTCGGTGCAGTTACATAAAAAGCAGGATCCAAGTGATAATGATGTTTACAAGTTCTTCTAAAGTTTTCAAAGATATCTGTTAACAATAACACATCAGTTTTTAAATATAAGTCGGTGTATTGTCCCAAATTATTAATATTAAATTGCGTCCAAACCGATTGTGCATGTGTGTAGTCTTCATAAGAAATATGCTCATTGTTTAAAGAGCTATAAAAACTGTCTTTTTCGGGTAGAGACTGGTCATTGTAGCGTTCCCATGAATTCATATATTCGTAAGGATAAACGCCTTTACGTTTTAATAGAGCAAACTGTGTTTCATTTGGATAACATTGACGTAAGTGTTTAAACTCACATGCTTTCATAGTATTGGCTAATTTTTCTAAACTAGTTCCTAAAAATTTAAAAGAGTCTACAAAACGCAATTGAACAAATTCGCTTTTTGTGATTGGAATGAATTTAGTAAAAGAGATGTAATTTTCTTTCGTTTTAGGAATAATTTTAATAGAGCCTGGCGCTTCGCCTAACTTCTTGATGAATAAGTGACAGTCATATCCTGCCAAATTATGGAAAAAAATTGGAACAAATTTTGGTATTTTATACTTTAAATTACATAAACTATGAGCTGCCCCTCGGTAGTGACCTGTTATATGACAGTGATCTCTAACTTTATCTCCAAATAAAAAACTTTGACAAATGTGGCATTGAACTTCATTTTTATAATTAAAAGCATCAATTTCACTGAACTCTAAAGGCACATTTTGTGACAAAATAGTATGAATTTGCCGTGTGTCTCGGTAAAGAGAGGAGACAAATTTATCAACACAATCGAATCCGCGATATGTCACGTATTTATTATGAGAAGGATCAACAGAACATACAATATTGTAAGCGAATGCCACTGGTACATGTTTTTGTATGGTACATGTATGGACGCCTTCTCTTTCTAGCTCACTGTCGTCTACATCTACCAACATCGATTCAAAATCTGCATAAATTACAAAAGGCACGTCTTGTTTTCTATCAAAATTTTTAAATTTAATCACAGATCCATTTTCTGGTAACACGGTAACAATTCCATTGCAAGTGTGACGTTCAACATCATCAGCTGTAGAGAAAAACAGTAAGCACGAGTCACAAAAGAATAATTTCCGATTATGTCTTGTTATTTGACTTCTAACCAATCGCGACAAGTTTTTAATGAGACAATAATGTGATGTTAAGCCATTTTCTATGTACAGCAAATGTATAGTCTTTTTGTGTACAGTAGTCTCTGATTTGTAGAGTGGACCTATGATAGTTTTATTTTTTTCCAAGCCATAAATAATAAAACTGAGCTGTGGATTATTTTTTTCAAAAATATTTATGTCCGAGAATGTAACTGGAAATGACATGTTATCAATATTTAAAACCTCGCTGAAATGTGGGTACGATGTAACTCTTTCTGGATGGCTCTTAGCTGGATAAAGAGCAGCAACTACACTCCATAGAAAACAATATTCATCAGCGTTCCGAATATTTACACAAGCCTTTTTGTGTCTAATGTATCCCGGAAGTTCAATGAAAGTGGAGCCACCTAGCGGTTGATACTTATTCACGTTTACCTCTAAATGCAGGCAATTCAAAAAGCTCCATCCCGAATCCCGGTCTTGTAATTCATCAACTTTCGTTCGTAATGTGTCTACCATCGATAAAAACAAAGGCATGAAATCATAATTATTATAGACAACAATATTTTTCGTTCCGAATGATTTGATTTCTTCTTCATCATTTTTAAACAACAAAAACTTTGAAAAAAGTTCAAAATTTACTTTTATACAAATGTGTTTTTGCAAGCATTCGTCTATGACAAGTTTTATTTTATCACGAATTGAATTTAAAAATACGTCTATATTATTTTGATTTGTATCTTGTGCAGCTATTCTATAAGAAATAATGCGACATCGAAACGCCGAAGCTACTGTTTCAACGCCATCGATATGTGGCTGACTCGCATTGTTTTGTTTATGTTTATTACTACGTAAATGCCCTATCCATAATCGATTACAAACTGTTAGGTTACACACTTGACAGAATGGCATTTCGATTAATGAAGCTATCACTAAAATCCTTAATAACCTACCTACCTACAACTTGTTGTACAGATTTATTATTTATTCGATATAGGGTGTATCTGTCCAATGGAAAAAAAGTAGAGTTACTTACCTACGAGCTAAAAAAAAAAAAAATACCTATTACGAAAAATCTACCAAACTACCTATTTAGTTAAAAAAATTAAAGTACCTACCTACCTATTTAGACTAAATACTTAAGTGCCTACCTATGATATTTATGAAAAAGGTGTAGCCTACTTTATGAAAAAAAGGTCTGCTATTTATTTAATTTAATGAAAAAAGTAGTAGACGTTCAGTAGGTATTACCTATATAATTAAATTTATTTAAAGGTAACCTTATTAGAATAAAAAGTGGGCTCAGTGCCTTTAAATTTTTTAAAAACAGTTGTTATAAAGTCTTGCAAAGCGTCCCACTCCGGACAGTCTTCACCTAGCCGGAGTTTTATTGATGTTAGAGCCTTCTTGTACCGTTCTTCTGGTCGGGTACTTTCGACGTCTCCGATGCGGTAGAATTTTAGGTCGCAGAAGAAGTCGCCTTCGCTGATGGTAACCGTGCGGCGCGACTGTCCATCGGAGACCCGAGACACGAACGAAGATGTTGTTACCGAGCTACCGCGGTCTTTGTTGTTGAACGAAGAGCTCGACTCTTCGGACCTCAAAATAGCAAAGATGTCTCTTTTGGGCTTCTTGGACCTGTCGACAACATAAACTAAATATTAAACTGTACATAAACCGTAAGAACCTATCCCTATATCACTCCGCCCGGTCGTTACTTGGATGGGTGACCGTTAAGTGACATTTCTATTTGAGCGCTTCTGTGTTTCGGAAGGCACGTTAAGATATTGGTCCCGGCTTTTCAGTCGTTAAGCCATGACGGAGGCCTTCGGGCGGCTTAATAACGCTGACACCAGAGTTGGTCACTTAGCTCATACGAAGAAGAAGAAGAAGAAGAAAACTCTATGTTGGGATGAGATTTAATTTTCTCAGAGTTAATTTAATTATTCTGAATATGTACCTACTTAATGTCATGTTAAGACTTGGGATTTATAAGTTAAGAGTAGGTACTGTAGGTAGCTGTTATTAGTTCTGGAATGCAGGATATTGCAAGTGTTTATGGCTCCAACATTATGATTGATTCACTCACCGATGGAATTCTTCCTGAGGTGATGGCGATGGCGGTGTATCCGACCGCGGCAGCACGGCAGCGACGGCGGCGGGACTGGCAGGCGCTATTTTACGTTTTTGCACCTTTGTTCTCGTAGCCGGTGACTTTTTGATGTGCTTCACAGGCACGGCGGCTACAGTTGATTCGCTTTCAGTATCGTAGTCAAACCTGAAAAAAAAAAATTGAAGTTAGCCGTCAGAATTAAATTTTGCAAAGAACCAAACATTTCAGCTTGATTAAGAAACTTACGAACATTTTCTTTGATTGTTGTTGATAACAGCGCGATCAGTGAGACAGCACGACAGCGGTAGGCGTCGAGGGCGGGCGGAGCACAGGCGCAAGGGCAGAGATATGTCACGAAGATGCTCGGGCGGGCGGCGGAGGTTGTGACACTGGGCGGGCGGGCCTTAGTGAACGTAGCGAAGATTCCACAAAGAATGTGGTTATTTTCCAATTTTCCATCAATTTATACCACGTTAATCAAAGTGTCAGCAATAAATATTATAAATCAATCCAAATGAGTTATGTATAACACACATCAAACAAATTTGAGTCTTATTTTTAACTATGGGAAGGTTATTTAAAAAACAAAACAATTGTAATTATTACATTGAAATTTAGTTTTACGATTTTCAACCGTATTCAATACATGAAAATTGAATTTTCAATTTCAGCTTATAACATAATGTTATAGAGTACCCCAACGGTGTATACAAATTTTACTCTTATTTATAATACGAATAAAAGAACTATTACGTGTTCAGTAAACAGTTAACGTACTAACAAAAGTAACAATAACGTTGAACTTCTTTGAAATCTGATCAAAAGCAAGTAGCGCCGCGGTGATTATGAAATAAATGGATAAGTAGAATAATGATTAGGTATAATCTTCTATTATCTTAAAAAAAGTCATTAAGTAATGCATAGACATAATCATTTTAATAAAGTACCTAATAAAAAAGTTAATTAAAGTATTATATTGGTTACCAAAAAATTCAATTTTGTTTTTTTGGTAACCTTTGTGCTATTTAAGCTATGCGCTATTTTGGTAGGTAATTCCGTACGTTACTAACCCTCAAACTATTTTTCAAAAGTTAGACCTTTTAATGTCAATTTAAAGCACATCCATTTATTTTATGGATCTGAACTATTAACAGTGACTTAAAGACCATAACCTTCTAAAGCCTAATGTATTTTATTATAAGTAAATGTAAGAATTGATTTGTGCTTATTTCAATGTGAGAATCAAGAGCTTATTGTAGTTATATGCTATTGGTAGGTACCTATACTTGAGTAATTTAAACAGCCAACCTATTTAAGTTCCTGTGCAAAATAAACCGAAGTAAAAGAGTATTTAGGTATTTAGATACATATTATGAAAATAATCGTTGAAAGCATTGGTAATAATAAAGTACCTATGTCATCATCATAATACTTAGGTAGTTGTGGTAAGATGTTTTTATAGTAAAATGTCATGAAGCTGCAGTGGGTGATGGCCTTAATGTGCAAGCTTGCAGTTTTGTCACTGCGCTTTCCAGGAACTGTAATAGTAGCCAGCGCCTCAGGTGCCAAGCCGATGCGGCGGCCGACCGTGTGACCAGGCGAGTCCTGAGAACGTGTCCGAACTTGCACAACACGTGTTGTATAGTAA
Organism: Horisme vitalbata; assembly: GCA_951804965.1. Lineage (NCBI taxonomy): Eukaryota > Metazoa > Arthropoda > Insecta > Lepidoptera > Geometridae > Horisme > Horisme vitalbata. The sequence continues at coordinate 12,395,695 of OX638091.1, forward strand.
AAATTATTAACCAAGTAAATATCTTAATCATTACGCGGATATTAAAAGTGAACAAGTGATCTTAAACCAGTGAAAAAAGAAAGTAAGTACTTATCTATATAAGAAGACCAATTTAAAAAAAACTAACAAAATCCATGTAGGTCCTACCTACCTAAGTAGTTTTAATAAACTCTCAAAATTACATCGTTATTCTAGTTAAGATTGAATAAAATCTATTTCTCGATTATAAACATACTAATAAAGCAGTAAGTTTTGTTAACCTTCGAATGCAAAAAATAAACAGGTAGTAGGTATTTTACCGAGGAGTTTTTAAGCATATTACTATAAAAAAAAATTTTTACATTAATTTTACTGGCAAGTTATTTTTTAAATTTACAAATAAATACTTTTTTTACAGATTTGAAAAAACTGAAGAGGTGGCAGCATTACCTACCTACTTGAAAACGGACAGCAACTTCACCTACCTTTATTCACAGGTACCACTATTACTAAAATACTTCGTAGGTTTTCCACTAAGGTAGCTCTTACAAAAATAAGAAGAATTTCCTTTCACGCAGGAAATAAATACAATATTAACCATTTTAGCTTCATTAATCATAAAATTACTGCTTGCATTATTATTTTATCGTTAATAAATTGAGTTATTAATAATCTTATGTAGGAACGTACTTCATCATCATCATCACCACCATCAGCCTAATAGCAGTCCATTGCTGAAGGACATATGCTACTCATAATGAGCACCATTGCGTCCTGTTATCAGCTTGACGCATCCAGTTTCTACCAGCCTTTCGCATACTTACTTAATAAATTTGTTTTTATTTCAGGTTTTGGATCGAAGAAATTCCAGACGCTATCTAATAAATCATCGAGTCTCCAGTCCAGCATACTAACGATTTAATGTTAATATTATAGTTTAAGGTACTAGTTAGTGTATTAGTATAACATTAGGTATTGTAATTATAAAAAAATATTTACTAAAGAAACCTTCAGCTATTGCAGTTCAAATGATGAAACTGTTAATAACTGAAGGTTTATTATTTGTTTTTTTTTTCTTCCAGACAAAAAGTCGCATTTGGTATTAAATGCGCGGTAAAAAAATCGCATTTGGTATTTAATGCGTGGTAAAAAAGACGCATTTGGTTTTCAGTGCGCGGTAATAAAGACGCATTTGGTTTTCAGTGCGCGGTAATAAAGACGCATTTGGTTTTCAGTGCGCGGTAATAAAGACGCATTTGGTTTTCAGTGCGCGGTATAAAGTCGCATTTGGTAATTAATGCGCGGTAATAAAGACGCATTTGGTTTTCAGTGCGCGGTAATAAAGACGCATTTGGTTTTCAGTGCGCGGTATAAAGTCGCATTTGGTAATTAATGCGCGGTAAAAAGACGCATTTGATTTTCAATGCGCGGTAAAACAAAGTAAGTATTGGTATAATTGGTAAATAGCTTTAACTTATAAAAGTAGGGTTTAGTGTGAGGTAGCTCATGGGTTTCCCGCTGTATGTACTAGACAACACAATGGTGAGAGATAATCCTACCTCGGGCTCTCAGGGTGCTACTTACCACGGTTCACCCAACCGATGTGTTTGCCTTTTCACAAAACAAAGAGAGTTCGCTCTCTGGGATATTCTTGAGTTTCCTCAGCTGAACTATTAAAACTATGGTAAAAGCTAGGTAGACAGAGAGGTAATTCATGAATTTTCCCTTGTACGTGTTAGACATCACAATGGTGAGAGTTAATCCTACCTCGGGCTCTCAGGGTGCTTCTTACCAAGGTTCACCCAACCGATTTGTGTTTGCCTTCACAAAATAATGAGTTTGCTCTCTGGGATGTTCATGAATTTCTCAAGTTGTAGAAACATATATATCAACTTTATTTACTCTCCGAGTTTCTTGCCTGTTCTTTCCTCGGAAGAGAGTAGGTTCCGAACAGGTGGTAATTATTTAGTTAGTAAAAACTTTAAGCACCAAATCATTCATCAAGTGTAAGACATCACAAACGGTGAGAGATAATCCTACCATGGGCTCTCAGGGCGATACTTACCATGGTTCGTCCAGCCACTTTGTATTTGCTTTTACACATTACAGTCGGTGAGAGGTAATCCTACCTTGGGCTCTCAAGGTGCTACTTACCATGGTTCACCAAGCCGATTTGTATTCGCTTTTACATATCACAGCCGGTGAGAGTTAACCCTACCTTGGGCTCTCAGGGTGCTACTTACCATGGTTCACCCAACCGTTTGTGTTTTCATTCACAAATAAGTAGGGATAGAAATTATTAGAAAGAAAATTAGCTGTGCGCAATACTGGTTGAGAGTTAATCCTACCTTGGGCTCTCAAGGTGCTACTTACCATGGTTCACCAAGCCGATTTGTGTTCGCTTTTACATATCACAGCCGGTGAGAGTTAACCCTACCTTGGGCTCTCAGGGTGCTACTTACCATGGTTCACCCAACCGTTTGTGTTTTCATTCACAAATAAGTAGGGATAGAAATTATTAGAAAGAAAATTAGCTGTGCGCAATACTGGTTGAGAGATAATCCTACCTTGGGCTCTCAAGGTGCTACTTACCATGGTTCACCAAGCCGATTTGTGTTCGCTTTTACATATCACAGCCGGTGAGAGTTAACCCTACCTTGGGCTCTCAGGGTGCTACTTACCATGGTTCACCCAACCGTTTGTGTTTTCATTCATAAATAAGTAGGTATACAAATTATTAGAAAGAAAATTAACTGTGCGCAATACTGGTTGAGAGTTAATCCTACCTTGGGCTCTCAAGGTGTTACTTATCAAGGTTCACCAAGCCGATTTGTAATTCACTTTTACATATCACAGCCGGTGAGAGATAACCCTACCTTGGGCTCTCAGGGTGCTACTTACCATGGTTCACCCAACCGTTTGTGTTTTTATTCACAAATAAGTAGGTATACACATTATTAGAAAGAAAATTAACTATGCGCAATACTGGTTGAGAGTTAATCCTACCTTGGGCTCTCAAGGTGCTACTTACCAAGGTTCACCAAGCCAATTTGTATTCGCTTTTACATATCACAGCCGGTGAGAGTTAACCCTACCTTGGACTCTCAGGGTGCTACTTACCATGGTTCACCCAACCGTTTGTGTTTCATTCACAAATAAGTAGGTATACAAATTATTAGAAGGAAAATTAACTGTGCGCAATACTGGTTGAGAGTTAATCCTACCTTGGGCTCTCGAGGTGTTACTTACCAAGGTTCACCAAGCCAATTTGTATTCGCTTTTACATATCACAGCCGGTGAGAGTTAACCCTACCTTGGGCTCTCCGGGTGCTACTTACCATGGTTCACCCAACCGTTTGTGTTTGCCTTCACAAAGCAGTGAGATATATTTCCTACCAAGCTCTTTGAAAATATTAATCGCAGATAGTAGGAAATGACTGTTATAAAAAACGTCTGTTAGCGACCAAGCGATGTAAGATCCAGCAGACCATAAACTTCTTCTCAGTTATTGGGAGTTCTAGAACACCGGCGGTTTAGCCGGCAGAACAAACCGTAGTGAGCGTAGCGAACGGAGTGAGTGAAGCGAACGAAGGTGTTCTGACGGCTAAACCGCTGGTGGTCTAGAACTCCCAATAACATACTACTTGTCTTTACAGGTAAATATTTTTCCCTAATTTTCGGGAAGATGTTTTTTGTGGGCCTTAACGATATATCGGTAGTTAACGAAAAAGTCGAGACTGCAGCCCTTAGGGTTTGAATAAGTAGCTAGATACACAGCCATGTTATCTAGTTTTGCATAGACCGATGTTTTGATTTGTTTTCATCCTTGAATTGCTAACTATTTTTTAAAACTAAAAAAGATTTATTTTCATCCTTGAGCTGCTAATACTTTCTATTTTAAAACTAGAAGAGAATTGTTTCCTTGAATTGCTAGACTTGGGTTTAGGATGCAATCAAAAAGGAAATCATCTAAAAGCCTGGATTTTGGTTAACATCTCAAAAGCTAATTTTCCACGAGATAAAACGTCCTAAGTATAGGCCAAAGCAAACATTGGGCCTCATCGACTAAGGCCACATTGGCCACATTCTCTTTTTTATTAGATAAATGCAATTACTTTGACTAGATTGGGACATTGTCGGAATTGTCGGCCGCTCCGTTTGAGATTCAAATCAGAAGAGTGCTACGGCTTATGTTATGAGATTCGTTCTTTTTGTTTTAGCTATTGTTATTTGTGAAGGTAACCTCGGTGTTCTTAGCAGATCATCTTGGTTATCACTCCGTCCGGTCACTAATTGGATGGGTGACCGTTTGGTGGGCTTTAGATCTATAAGGCAATCACATCATCACACTAATATTATAAAAGCGAAAGTTTGTGTGTGTGTGATTGTTTGTAGTCGCTTCACGCCACAATGGCTGAGCGAATTTGGATGAAACTTGGAATATAAATAGTTTAAGACCTGGATTAACACATAAGCTACTTTCTATCCCACTAATAAAATATTATAGAATATTCTTCCTAACGCATCGTAAGCGTTACGTAAAATTTTGGCCCAAATTTTACGTCTCCTATACGAAAGTTTTTTCACTTGTCTTGGTGATCGAGCCTCTGAGCGCTTCATTGCTTCGGAAGACACTTTAAGCTTGGTTCCGGCTTTTTCAGTCGTCTAGCTAGCAAAAAAGCCATTTTATCTTGATTATTATATGTATTGTGTGTAAGAGTATGGTATGGGCTTTCGCATGGCACATCTTTTCGCATCTTTTGTAAACAGTAATGATATTATTAAAACATTCAAACTGATAAATGTCAAAAAAACTACGGATCTCTGGGGCATTTCTGTTAGCGTTGTAACATCGTTGATTGACATTGTCGCACCAGAACTAGCGTTTATATTTAACGAATGTATTGACTGTGGTGAGTTTCCTGATTTAATGAAACATAGTAAAATAACACCTTTATTTAAATCCGGTAGTAGTTCTGACCCTACTAACTTTAGACCGATATCAGTACTGCCAACAGTTAGTAAAATTTTTGAAAAGCTTATTCTCAGTCAACTGCAAAGCCATTTTAACTTTAACAACTTACTAGATGTCAAACAATTCGGATTTACGCAGGGCAGATCGACAACTGATGCCGGTGTTGAGTTGGTATCGCATATCTACGATGCCTGGGAGGACTCACATGATGCTTTAGGCATCTTTTGTGATTTGTCTAAGGCATTTGACTGCGTACACCATGAAACATTAATCAGGAAACTAGATCACTATGGCGTCAGGGGTATGGCTTTAGCCCTTCTCACTTCTTACCTATCTGACAGAATACAGAAAGTAAACGTAAATGGAAAATGTTCTCTGGGATCTGTAGTAAAGATGGGTGTTCCGCAAGGGTCAATACAAAGACTTGGACCATTTTTATTTTTAATTTACATCAACGACCTACCTCAACTTGTGAGAGACAACCACGAAATTGTATTGTTTGCGGATGACACGTCACTTTTATTTAAATTAAAGCGACGGCAGACCAATTTTGACGACGTGAACAATGCAATAGCGAAAGTTGTTAACTGGTTCGATGTAAATAATTTATTACTGAACGAGACTAAAACAAAATGTATGAGATTTATATTACCAAATGTTAAACAAGTTAAACCAAACATTAAAATAAAAGATGAAAAAATAAATCTTAATCTAAATCTTGTGGACAGTACTGTATTTTTAGGCATAACTTTAGATAATAAGCTTCAATGGGGCGCTCACATAGATGGGTTGTCGAACAGACTCAGTTCTGAAGCATACGCAGTCAAAAGAATCCGTCAACTTACTGACGTAGAAACGGCTAGACTAGTTTATTTCAGCTACTTCCATAGCATTATGTCGTACGGCATTTTGTTGTGGGGGAATGCTGCAGATATCAACACCATATTTGTGTTGCAGAAGAGGGCTGTTCGTGCAATTTATAATATGGGCCCCAGAGAATCACTTAGAACTAAGTTTAAAGAAATAAATGTTATGACAGTGCCGTGCCAATATATATATGAAAACTTAATGTATGTCCGAAAACATATTAACATGTTCAAGAAAAATAGCGACTATCATAATGTTAACACTAGAAATAAAGGTAAACTAGCTGTTCCCACTGTAAGGCTCCATAAAGTTAGTCAATCTTTTAAAGGGATGTCTGTACGATTTTTTAACAAAATACCAAATGATGTGATTAATTTATCTGTAAATAAATTCAAAAATGTTGTTAAACGTAATCTATGTAATAAAGCTTATTATAAAATATCTGATTATTTAGATGACAAAAAAGCTTGGGATGAAACTGCCTCCAACTCCATCAAAAACAATGTAATAGATATTAAGTACAATGACGTTAAAAAAATATAAGCCAAGCAGAGTTTCTTGCCAATTCTTCTCTGTTTGGCCACGTTACGAATTGGTGGTAAATTAAAAAAAAAATGACGTTTCAAAGTGTACTATACAGTTCCTACTGAATAAATGAATTTTTACTTTACTTTACTTTACCGATGAGGCTGCTGCCTGTTTGCGGCCAGAGGATTTATTTTAGGCTGTGACTGTTATAGATCTTACTATGCTGCAATCAGCCGGCCGCCAGAGCCCCGAGCCCAGAGTTTGTTAGTTAGCAGAGTGCACCAGGTGAGGTTTGCTTGGATTCCGAAAATGGAACTAAGGGTTCCCCCCTACAACCCCAAATGTTATTACCCCAAAAGTTTATTTGGATGTCGGCACATCAAAACTAACTTACGCATTTATAACATTATTGGGGTTTCAAAAGTTTATGGCTTGGTCCACGCAACATGTAACAAAACAGTTTCCGGGCAAAGTTGACGGAAATTCCCTGTGAAACCGAAATGTGATGCTGATGCATATTTGATGGGATAAACTGAATTTGCCGCAAACTAGTAAATCGGTGAATACAGATTTTTGTTTATTTATGTCTATAGACAGACACAAGGGAATACCGAATAGAGGGAACTCTGAATCGATCTGTGGCTTGAGTGGGAAAAACATACCTTACTACAAATTTTGCGTTAACTATATTTTTATATGGATATGTCAAAGTTTTGCAAACTTCCCGTATATACATCGTGTCCCCAGCCTGTGGACAAAGAATGAACACCCTCGTAATACTACTTCTCACAAATGCTGTGAAAGTTTTGGTTTTAATTAGAAGTAAAAATAAAAATATTCTAACAGATTTAATTCCAAATAATAAAAAAGGAGCATACTGTATTATAATTATTATAAGATGACAAGAGATGCCTGTGTGAGTATGAATTGCATGCTTTTTTATCGATAAAACATTTGCATATTATGGCCACGTCACATTAATCAATAATTTTAACAATTTTAAAACCATTGTTTTCTCGGTAAATACTAGACCGATTGTTTTAATACTTTGCATATAATTGGTCAAAAATATCCTAATAAACGTGTAGTGTTCGTCTATGTCCACAAGCTGGGGACACATTGTATAAAGTTTAAATTTCTGCGCTGGGCGCTGTTCAATTTTCATTAAAAACTATATAGTATATTTTTTAGCTATATTTTTGTATGGAGATGGAGCAGCACCCCTAGCGGGAAGTTTGTAAAACATTGAAATCTAACAAAAACATTTTGAAGTAAGATATGTTTCGCACTCTTTATAGGCCACTGAGTGAATCATCGCTGTAAAAAAGTCGAAACTATGTATTTGCTTGTTTTATTTTCAATAGAACTATATGTGTAAGCCACAACAGAAATGCTTTTAGGAATTACTGATGCAATCTATTCAATTAACATAATGGAACAGAGTGCTATACAAGTGTACATAGGTAATAATCCAATAGGTCACTCCATACCATATACACCACATATATAGGCAACTAGGGTGCGCTCAAAACGGGCGTGCTAAGTGAGATGGACTATTACCTTAGCAGTGAAGGTTTCAAATTAAAATCACATGATAAATGATGATGGTACTCTAATGCATAATTTATATCGTTAGACAGGTATTGTAGCGTTGAACCTTTTTTTTTATATTCCCAAAGTTCCGATCGTGTTGCAACGATCATGGTCATGTGATGACTGGAGTACTGGAGCTACCACCGAGAAGTGCAAGCAGTTGTCGTAACTACCCGCTTTTCACCGACTCAGAAATGTCCGCATCATACAGACAAGATAAAAAAGGTAAAACGCGAGGAAGACCCGTACTAACAATAGAAATAACTGGCGGCCCGTCCCGGCTTCGCACGGGTTTTTGTAATTATCACTAATATTTTCTAGCAATAAGAATGTAGCTTTCCAATGGTGTAAGAATTTTTGAAATCGGTACAGTAGTTTTTGAGTTTATTTATTACAAACATACACAAATATACAAACTTTTACTCTTTATAATATTATTAGTGTAGATGTTTAATAATAATATCAACCCAACTTCCATATCGACTGAACGGATTTGAATTAACACATAGGCTTTTTATCCCGGTTCCACAGAAGCTAGTGAGTATATAAAACAATAGCGAAAGTTCCTAAACATTAGAAAAGGAAATCAAAGCCATCATAACACCTGGCGTCCTTTTTGTATTACAAAAATCCTGGAATAATTCTCAAATTGCGTCAGGAAGCATAAACACGACAATAAGCGTTTTCTCCTTTGTTGATATTTAAAATGTCCGCTACCGGACTGCCTGACCCTCGCAGAACCCTCCTGAACCGTCCCTTTTCCCAAATAATCTGCTGAAACTTTTAACCTACTGGCATGTGACCACATGACACTTATTTTTACCTACAGCTACGTAATGTTTTTTTTATTTCTTTGTGTTTGTTTTGTCTTGAAATTACTAATTTATTTATTTAATCCCATAGGGTACTCTAAAATAATCATGAGTTCTTGGTAAAGGGCTCGTCCGGGGAAGTACAACTACCATGTCTATTGGTGCCAGCAGTAGTATTGCTGTGTTCTGGACCAGCATTGTTGAGGTTCGGTTTGAAGGGCGTGGATGCCGATGAAATTACAGGCCCATGAAACTGTAACACCTTCATGCCTCAAGATGACGTAGGGCGTACGTTTCATGGAATGGTATCCATGAGGATTTCCCCACGTTAAAAAAAAAGGCGTACGTTTCAAACATGCTTAACCTACGAAGCAATACTTTGTTTTAAGTAATGGTTACTACTGAACAACAGGGGAGCCATGTGCTAGTCCTGCCTTAAGATATCGTAAAAATTAATAGTATAATTAAAATTAAAATTGGCAATTCAGCCATGACATGTAAATGTAAGTGGACTCCCTTCCCCGCAATTGGACCCCAGGTTGGTCTATAATGCGTTGGAGCCATGCCATACAAAATCTCTAACTTGCAACTAGGATTCAATTAAAATTACCGCATAGTTCGTGACAATAACGTTAATATTTATTATATTATAATATCACATGCAACATTTATTACATTATCATATCAGATTCAACTTTACAAAATCACATACAACATTTATTACATTATCATATCAGATTCAACTTTACAAAATCACATACAACATTTATTACATCATCATATCAGATTCAACTTTACAAAATCAGACACATCAATAAAATGGACAGATTTCCTGAGTTTGCATCGTCCGCTTTTATCAAATTACTCATTAAATTACATTCTTGAAACTTTTTCCAGAAAATTAAAAATTTTCATAAAACATAGTCGTCGAGACGTTAGAATTTCAAATTACTTAGGATATTAATCATTTCAAAAGGAACCGTGAAAGATATAATCACACTAATATTATAAATGTGTATGAGTATGTTTGTTCCAACTCCATAACGGTAAAACGGATTTGGATAACACGTAAAGATCGGACCGCGCATCGGGACTGCGTTCCAAACCGCAATCCGATCTGTACGATTTGGACTGCGGATCAAACTGTCGTGCTAATGGCGCATACAAGATCGGACCGCGCATCTATGGGACTGATCAGTGATCACTGAAGTGATGCGCGGTTAAAACTGTGACATTTGTCTTCGCGTCGACATGCCAGATCGGACTGTCAGCCCCGCGCGTCTACATTCTACACGTACGATTCGGAGTACGTCCGAACTTTACGTGTGCTACAGTTTGTGACCTGGATTAACATATCTGCATCTTGGCAGCAAAACAGACTGCATACTGGTCCTGGTATTTGCTAGTTTATTGTCTGCTTCATAACCTACTGGTAGGTAAGTTGAACGTTACACCTTTAATGGATATGTTTGGGTTCTGTTAGGTATCCAATAGTTTTTGTCTCTGACTCTATCGCATTCACACGACTTTACAGCCTTGAACTAATTAGAAAGCTTTCAGTAGATGGCGTTATTAGAATTCTCTCGGAGTATGAGAAGTTTAACTTCCAAACTACATAGTTTGCTCGATATGCCGCTAATGTTCTTCATCTTGAAGTTTCGAACTAACGGTATTACAATCTATGATGTCATTAGTTCGAATTATTCTGTGAATAGAATCTTCTCTTGTGTCTATGAAAATTTGTGTAGGTATGGTTTAAAACCATATAGCGCGCACTGGAAGAAAATTTAAGCAAGACCGGCACCGTCGGTACTGAAACTGAGACCTCTTACTCACTCGTTCTTTATTTAACTGTATTTGTTACCTGTACCTGTAATTAGAGCCTTATACTTAATTCGAATTATCGAAAACTGTAATTTTAACTATATCTTTACTTCGAATCATAATATATTATTTTATGCCTTTAATATAACTACCTAATTGTAGTTTTGTTCTATATCACTATATAGCTATTTTTATTTTATTTATTTGGAAAACTAACAGTACTCAAACCTAAACAATATTTTATAAATGAAACTATTGACTATTTGTAAGTTTTCGCATATTATGTCATGTATGTAACTTTCTTACATTATCTTACATTTTAAGTAGAAAGCTTTTTTCTTTTCTGACGTTCGAGATCATTTTTTCAATAAAATTAATCTTATTTCCTTAACATTTCTGAAAAAACGCACCCTTGTTCATAAGTGTTGTCAGGATCCGGTACTTCCCTCGCAAAAACGAAGCTGTGTGTGACGTAGGCAATCGATCATTTTTACTTTATCTAACAAAATGCTTCAGTACTTTGTGGGGTTCCGTGGGAATCTACTTTAGACAATTTATGTGGCCATTTTAAGTAAACTTGCCTGCCGCGATACGGGCATGCCTCGGCACCATCTGCAACTATATTTGTATTAGGCTTTTTGGTAAAGAAACTCTTTGTATTTGTATATATGTAGTTCAGTTTCTTCGGTTTTTTTATAGTCAATTGGTATATTCTAGAATAGTTCTTAACGCACAGTCATAGGCCGGCCTCATTCAGCCGGAAAGCCTCTTTTAATTCAAAGATGGAATTTAGTTTCAATTTTTCTTCACATACATCCTGATTTTTCAGTACATGTTTATGTTGATAATGTTCTTGTTCTATCATGTGGTAACCCATACAAAATAACGTGTCCACTGTCCACCAGGAAGAAAAATTGGATGGCATGCCTGTTCAGAAAAGCAGGAACAAAAGACTCAAATAAACCCATACACTTTGATTTACCTTTTGTTTTCAGTTAAATGTTTGCATGACTACAGAACCCTATATAATGCGTGGCCCGATATGCACTTGACCGGTTTTTTATCCGGGTGGGAAATTACACAGCTGTTACAATTTATTACGGTATTTAAGGGAAAGTGCAATTTAAACGAATCCAATAAAGTTCTACACGGTTTTTTATATATTAGTTATGTATATGACGGAGCAGGTACGCTCCATGGTTGAATGTTGATACGGGAAGTCACGTCAGCAGACACTTACAGTGCTGAAGTCATTCCCTATAGCCTGGAATGTGGTGTGACGGAGCAGAGGTATGCCCCATAGGTGGTTGTTGTTAAGGGAAGTCACGTCACTCGCCAGGAGTGTGGTGGTCCCCCATGAAGTAGAGGTTGCTATCAGGCGGGTAGTGGTAGCCCATGATACGCATGTCATCAGGCAGGTCGTGGTCGCCCGTGACACGCTCTGCACCAGGCAGGTCGAGGCAGTGTGGTGGTCGCCCGTGACACGCATATCACCAGGCAGGTGATGGTCGCCCATGACATTACTCCTGTCATCAGGCTGGTGCTGGATGCCCATGACATACTCCTGCCATCAGGCTGGTGGTGGATGCCCGTGACATACTCCTGTCATCAGGCTGGTGGTGGATGTCCATGGTGGAAGGAAATGAAACTCCAGTAGACGTATTTCCAATTTATTGTCGGGTAGCAGTGTTTAGGTCCGCACTGTCCGACAGCTCGAGCTAGAATGCCCGATTGTCGCTCGTCTTGGTCTTCTCGCACACGCGCCGGCGAAGCCGGCGTGTGTGTGGGTGGCAGCTTCGGGCTGTGGCCCCTTGCTGCGGAGTTCTTCCGCCCCCGAATTCGACCGGGGGGTCATTGGGTTGGCTCGGAGAGCCTCATCTTCGCCTGTTCCTGGGTCCTAGTGCCCACCGGAGCCTCCCTGTGCAGGGGGGGCCGCTGGGCGGACCGCGGGCCTTCGGCTTCTGCGTTTAAGGTCCGGGTTCGTGGAGTCGTCTTCCGCTTCGCTGTCACTGTCCTTGACTAGCTCGCGGGCGTAGGCCTTACTCCGGTCTGGCCTCTCATGACGTGGTGCTAGGTGCAGCAGGTGGGGGAACTGTGAGTGTTCGAGCCGGTTGAACATATTTTTAGCTAGGCGGCCCACAAAGGAGTCCAGGCTCTCCATCTGTAGGTCCCGCTGGATGGTGGCGTTTCGTACAAACCGCGGCGCCTTGACGATCTCCCTGAGGCAGAGGCTCTGCTGCGCGCGTAGCTTCGCCCTGTGTGGTTCAGCTAGCAGAGCATACCAGGCGGGGGCCGCGTACGTCAGGCGCGGGCGGATGTACGATTTGTACAGGCCGATCTTCATACGAAGCGGGAGGTTTGCCTCGAGCACCGGCCTCAGGGCCGCTCTGGCTGCTCGGGCTGAGTTCCGGGCGGCTGTGCTGTGGTGGGCCATGGTGATACCGCGATCTATGGTCACCCCGAGGTACTTGGCGGTACGTGCCCATTTGATGGGCTCGCCGTGCAGGGTCAGCTCTCAGCTCTTTGATGGGGCCGCGTCTCCTGGTGAAGGCGACTGCCTGTGTTTTTCCAACATTGACCGACAGTCGCCATCTGGACAGCCAGGCGGGGAGCTCGTCCAGGACTCGCTGCATTTTCTTCGCTGCGTGGCGGGGGGAGATGCTTTTCGTGATGTAAGCCGCGTCGTCGGCGTACAGTGCGAGCAGAGCATCTTCTGTGCAAGGGATGTCGTCTGTGTAGCAGGAGTAGCACACCGGCGATAGGTAGCTGCCTTGTGGGACTCCGGCTCTTATTGGGCGTTTACTTGAGAGGGCTTGGTCGACTCGAACATGGAAGTTTCTGCCCGTTAAGAAAGAGGCGATAACCCTTACCAGTTGTTTGGGCGCCGTGGATTTCGCGATCTTATAGATGAGGCCTGCGTGCCAGACCCTGTCGAAGGCCTTCTCCATGTCCAGGAATACTGCGACCGCGTGTTCGTTTCTGTTATAGGTGGCGGTTAGGTGGTGCAGCACTCTGGACAGTTGGAGGGTGGTGCTGTGCTCTGCCCTGAAGCCGAATTGTTCTGGGCGTGGTGTGATATGGGGGGTCAGGTACGCAAGCATCATCTTCTCGAACAGTTTCGAGATACCCGAGAGGAGTGTGATCGGCCGGTAGCTTGTGGGGAGCAGGATATTCTTCCCTTGCTTCGGGATCATGATCACGCGGCCGGATTTCCACTGCGTCGGGAAGTGGCCACAGCGCAGGATTCCATTGAACAGTCGGGTTATCGCGGCAATCGTTTTTGGTGGCAGGTGACGCAGCATGGAGTTTGTGATTCCGTCTTCACCTGGAGCTTTCCTGGGCTTGGTCCTCTGTATGGCCCTCTGTACTTGCCCCGGGGTGAAGAATAGGGCTGTCTGGTCGTCTGTATCGGCGGACGAGAGGAAGAGACGGACATAGGCTTCCACTTCTTTGGAGTGTTCCGGGTCCTTGTCAGGGTTTGGTTGGAATTGCTGTTCCATGGACTCTGCGAAGATTTCGGCTCTGTCTTCGGCTCGGTAGCGGGGGTGGCCATCGCTGTGCGTGAGGGGTCTGTTTGGTGTAGGGGTACCCTTGAGCTGCCGGCAGAGCTTATGTAGCGAGGCCCAGTCATCGGAGGCGTTCCCTATCCTTCTTTCCCAGGCTTGGGCGCAGTCCTCGCTCAGCGCTGATCTGACCTTGTCGCAGAGAGCGTTCAGTTTAGTCTTGGTCGCGGGGTGACGGGTGCGTTGCCAGACTTTCCTGAGATTTCGCTTCTCTGCGAGCAGGATGCGAAGGTGGGTTGGCGTGTTTGGAAGTCGGGGGCGCGGCGGAGGTAGTGCCGAGGCGGAGATGGCATCTTGGATAGTGGCAGTCAGCTGTTGGGTTAGATCATCCACTTCCTGCCCATTTGAGACTGGTCTTGTCGGTGTGGACGTCTGAAGGATGTCTGCGAACCGAGCCCAGTTTGTGCCTGGACGCGGTATCGGTGGTAAGAGCGTGGCTGGTTGTGTCTTCATGACTAGTAAGACCGGTTGGTGGTCCGACTGCAGTTCGTCATAGAGTGTCTCGAGCTGTGGGAGGTTTGGCAGGTCTCTGTGTATTGCCAGGTCGATGATGTCCGGCTGGATGGTAGGCTGATCCGGGAAGTGTGTTGGGGTCTCGGGGGCGGAGGCTGTATAGCCGTGGGTCTCGATGTACCGAAAGAGTAGGTTACCATTTGGGTTGGTGACTCTCGAGTTCCAGGAGGGGTGTTTGGCATTCCAGTCTCCTGCCGCGATGATAGCCGCCTGTGGATCTTCTGGTAAGAGCTTCTCCAGGTCTGCTTTTTCCAGCTTCCCTGGGTGGTGGTAGGTGGAGTAAACCCACAGTGGCTGGTTGTCGAGGCAGAGTTCCACTCCCAGGACTTTCACGGAGTTCAGGTCGAGCGGGGGGAGGGGTTGGTGGATGATGGTTCTCTTAACCAACGTTATGAGCCCTCGATACGCCATTCCGGAGGTTGGCGATACCTCATCCTGACGGTAGGAGTAGTAGCCAGGAAACTTAGCTTTGTCCGAAGCTTTCAGCATTGTTTCCTGGATTAGGGCGACATCGATGTTCTGCTCTTTAAGGAGCAGTCTGAGCAAGGAGATTTTTCTTCGGAGGGAGCGGGCGTTCCAGAAGAGCATCCTTAGTTCCTGACTTGGAAGAGTTTCCCGATCCCGTTGAGGACTATCGGGATCGGGTCTCCCCCTGTGCGGAGCGTCTGTAGGACATCCTGCAAGATCTGGAGCGCCGTGTCGAGGAGGATCAGCCGCTCGCTGTCGTAGCCGTGCGTGGTCTGCATGGGTGGTGGTGGTGGCGGTGGTAGATGGGCCCTCCGTTGTCGTAGGCCAGGTGGGCGTTTGGGTTGGGCCAGGGGAGCAGGTTCTCCCGTGGGGGGAGCAGGAGTCCGACTGGGGGCTGCTGCTGGCATTTCTGCCCGAGGGGGCTGCCGGTGCTCGGCTGGGGGGCCAGGGGCGTCCGAGTCAGATGGAGCCTCGGAAGTATATGTATTCTTCTTCTTCTTCTTCTTTTTCTTTTTCTGTTGGCTTTTTGCCGACCGGATGATTGGGTCGTTGGCAGGTGCCATTAGAGTAACGCTAGTAGGTTCGGAAGCAATCTGAGCGGTGGTGGCGGTGGCTGGTGGGATTTCAGATGGGGTCCTGGCAGCAGAGCGGGTTCTGTCGCGTCGCGGAGCAGTTGTGGTGGCGACAATTCCTGCTCTTTTGTTACGCGCCTCCCGTTTGAAGACTGGGCACGTTTTATTGTTGGCGGTGTGTGGGCCACCGCAGTTGGCACACGTGGGTGGCATTTCCCTGTCCCTGGGGCATTCGGTGGCGTGGTGGGAGCCACCACAGCGTACGCAGGCTAGGGGGCGGTGACAGTTGTGGCTGCTATGTCTAAAGCCTTGGCATCGGTGGCATTGAGCTGGGCCAGCCTTCCCCCTCCAGCTCTCTATGGTGATCCCTGGCATGCAGAGCAGTTCGCTGATGTTATAGATGCCAGGGGTTAGGTTTGGCGTCTGCTTAAATTGTGCAAAGAAGATGCACCCCGGTCGTCCCTTCGATGCTCGGATCCCGCGGATATTTTCGGGTTCGAAGCCAAGTTCCCGAAGCTCGGCTTCAATGTCCGCTGGCGGGGTGTCCGCTGGTAAGCCCCGTATGGCTACCTTGAGGCTGCGCTCCTCTGGTAGCGAGTACGAGAACCATACCACTTTCTCGGTTTTTTCCAGTTGAGTAAGGTAGTTCTGTACTGTCCGGTATTCCTCACCGGACTCGGGCGAGAATCTAACGCCTTTTCCGAAGGGGCGGGCGTTCGGGGCGTGCCCTAGGCGGTCTTTAAGGGTCTTGAAATGACTGGCCCAGTTGTTCATTTCCTCGACTACCAGCGGGGGGTACCGGGTTTTGCGGATCGCTCCTACCTCAGTTTGTCCTGATGTGGATGGTGCGTTCCTCTCCGCTGAGGGGCAGGGCGTTGCTGGTGGTGACGTGGCGAGTTCTGTAGGGCGGGCGGTTGAGGTGCTTGGGTGGGCGGTAGGCGCCGTCGGGCGGACTTCCGGTGTGTTTGGGCGGGCATCGTGTGTGTTTGGGCGGGCGGCTGGCGTGCAGAGGCGGGCAGCCGACGGTTTTGGGCGGGCGGTAAGGTCGTGAGGGCGGGCGGTCGACGTTGTTGGGCGGGCGGTCTTACTGTTTTGTTGGGCGGCAGACTCAGTAGGGCGGGCGGTCGAGGTGGTGCTTGGCGACTTTGGGCGAGCGGCCGCTGCGTAAGAGCATACCTCCGTTTCAGTCGCTGGCGTCTGTTTGTGGCAGGTGGGCGCTCGGTGTTCCCGTTGCGGGAGCGGGAGGGAGGTAGGTTTGGCGCAAGGACGCTTGGCCTCCTCTTCTGCAGACTCATAATCCTCGTCCTCCCTCTTCCGGCGAGTGCCCGCGGCGGGCGGGGCCTCGGGGATGGGGATGGTCCTTGCCTCATCGATAACGTCCATCTCCTCGGGCGTCGGGGTACTTGGGTTAGTTAGACGTTTTTCGTCCTCCTCTAAGGCGTTTTTCATTAGTACTAGGTACTTTTTTGGGAGGCATTTCGCCTCAATGAGGCGTTGGAGTATGATGTAGCTCCGATCGATCTCCGATTTTGGAGAGAGTGGTTTGGCTACTGGTGCCGGAGGGGGTGGGGGGGGGCATCCTCTCCGCGGGCGGTGTTGTCGGCGCTGAGACGGAGCGCGCGGCGGGGGGTCTGGTTTTTTCGGCCCGCTTCTTTTCTAAGAAGCGGTCGATTACCTGAGACATCAAGGCGTTGCGGCTCCGCGATAGAGAGCGGTCGCGTCCCAAGCTGGAGGCACGGCTCGTCGGCAGGGAGGATTCGACCGAGGATGAGGCGGTGGTCTTGGGTTTTGCGGTGTCCTTCCGGGACGCCCGAACCTCAGGAGGAGAGTTCCGTCCCGTCATGTTTCGCGGCGCGGGTGATAACGCGGCGCGGTAGAACGCGGGAGGGGGTGGGGGGCGCGACAAAGGTGGCGCGGCACTAACTGCTTTTAGCGAAGCAGTCCGAGGGCGAATCGCTTTTGGCGCGACCAAGGGACGACGGGAACTTTTCGCCAGTCACCGTGATGCCTAACCCGGGGCTTTCCGCTGGTGGAAGACCGGGTTCGGCGGTTCACGGCGAGGGTTACTGTCCCGCGCCGTCCGGATGTCTTGGGCAAAAGCAATCCCCTCGCACTAAAAGAATAGCGGGCCGTGCTCGGTAGACGTTTTCATTAGAAAACGCTACCGAGAACGTAAAAGATATGCGGGTCCGTGCGCGAAAGAACTAGGACGTTCGTACGTGAGCGAAACGATTCGTAGCCAGTCCTGTCAATGCCCGATTGTCGATAGTGGTGGCGTACTTATAGCAAAGCGCTGTGTCGCCAACCACGTGGTTTTGAATAAGCGAACAAACTTGTATTGACCACACAGAGCCCCACTTTTTACAGTAAGCTTAATGGAATTATTCTTACACTTAAACTAATGATAAATCCGTTTATGATTTTTAGACAATGTTTTATCAGTAAACTAGAACTTTTTGCGACACGTGGCATGCAACCACGTGTTGTTATTGAATGATATTGTTGAAATAACGATTTCACGCCGACATATACATATTATTTAATCCGTATGCTAAATGGGGTACGCACTTTTATTGTTTGGATGGTGACTATTCCCTTACGAAAATTACGATTCTATTACATATTTCAAATATTCTTCTCACTATATTAGAATATCGGTATTCATTTCTTTTTTTTTTAAAGTAATACCGAAAACACCGATTTTTGAAAAGTGGTCCGGTATATAACTAAAAATAGGGCTTGGCGGTTAGCTAATTGCGGCATAGCACTGGCACTGATAAATTCACTGATCTCCGACGAGTAGCAGCGTCAGAGGTGCTAGAAGCTGCGTCCTGCGATCCCCAACGCGTATGCCCAGCGTTGGGTTTACGGGCATATCCCCTTTATGAGGGGATGCTTATGTCCAGCAGTGGACTGATATAGTCTGGTGTTGTATGATAAAATCACGGGACACCAGATAAAGAGTACTAAGTCTGAGAGGGTGGCATAGGTGCTGGCAAAGCATAGGCATTCTAACCATGTCCCAGGCACTATAGATAGCGAACTCAATAAATGTGAGTACTCCAGTATATGTACATTTGAGTAATTAATGAGCAGAAGAAGAAGAATAAGAATAATTTGTTTCAAAAAAATGTTTGCCTTACATTACGCACTAATAGTTTGTCCACATTTTTTGGAAGTAGATATATGTTTGATTGTAAGTAGAAATATACGCATTTACAACAAATATATAGTAGACATACACACTGTTGGATAAAAAACAAATTTCTTCTGTGTTTTTAAAATACTGAGTTACGGCAAGGTAGACTCTATCTGTCTTATTCCAAAACGAAGACTAAAGATAGTCAGAGTTTAAATCTGACATTTTGCATACAAAATACCAGTTTCAAACCTTGTGTCCTACACTTGGGGTATACGTCTATATACCCCAAGTGTAAGTACATATTCTTTAAATGGTGAGACTGTAAAACAATCATTACATAGGTGAAGTTAGGTTAGGCTTAGAGAGTAAGTACGCACTTGAAACAAATTAGTGAACTTCGTGTTTTAACATTTCTAAAAGGAAGCGCTGGCCTAGACCCAAATGCATCAATTTCATCCCCAATGTCTGATGAAAATAGGTCGTTAACAGAATCGATCCAGAAGGGAATAAAGCCATTCCCTAACAATATGGAAGAATGCCAGTTGTCGAGAACTTGGCAGCAGTTCTGCTGAGGTGAATGGTGTTACTGGGCTGTTAGCAATGACGCAATGCCTCATTCGTACTACATTATGCTACTTTAGGTGGTAGTAGGCTGGTATCTAGACTTACCTACTACCATTAAATTTTTTTCTTACTCTATGTAAGCAACTTTATAATATGAGCTACTACGTTTGCATGTACTTACTAAGAAGAATATAGAAAATGGTTATGTTATGTGGAACCCTAATTTAACCTACCAGTGAAAGTCACTGATAAGGCCAGACAGAACCATAATATTTTTTTCATGGAACTGCTAGAAGGACCGTCAATAGTGAAACAAAATAAATAAAATAATGTTCTTTCGCATAAGATAAATAGACATGTGTTTTTTGATGATGCTTATTTATTTCAATGTAGAGTTGAATTAGATCAAAGTCATGGAAGATTACAATTTCTATTTTCAAATTATCACTTTGACGGATACGAAAAATATTTATATTTTCTTCATTTATTTACGTATTCATAAGTTAGTATTAAAAATGGGAATTTGAGAGGAAGGAATCTCAACAAATAAAAAATACAATGAAAATATTGCGAAGTAAGAAGCTTGAAAATTGAATAAAAATGCCAAATTGTGTTACATATTCATACAGGGTTTCGCTGAAACGGAAATTAAATGTGCAAAAAAATATTCGCGTCAAAAGATCTTATACCTGGGAGAGTATTCCGGAAAATACAAACGTAAAATCTCTCTGCAAGCATCTTTGTGATTCTATTACCGATTCACAATACAACCTCGGAATCAGCAAGAAAGTTTTTAGTCCCTTAGACGGTACAGCTAAATCGGTATAGCTAGGTAACACTAAGGCTACGTTCGCACTGACAGGTGACTTGCTTAGCGCCTAGAGCCCAGTGACTTACATCAGTACATAAGTGTATATATTCATACGTGCTAGGATACACGGGGGCTGGAATGGTGGGCTTGCGTGTTGAATGCCTTGGAAACTACATGCCAGGAGACTTGCTAGGCGCTAGGGACTAGGCAAGCCACCTGTTATTGCGTACGTAGTCTTACAGCGAGAATTAGCTACATGATGAGAAATAAGGAAGGATTGAAACTGGGGATAATAAAGATACAGTAAAAGAACCAAAGACCGATACGCAAGAGTCCAATAACTCGGTCATAGTTCAAGTGACCATCGTACATATAGACTAGCGCACAATGTGCATCATTTTTATTGTATCAGAAAGTTTCGTCGGAAAATCTTATAAAATAAAAAAAAAAAATAGTTTTGTATAAAGATGCGCCTGACCTTGTAATAAGTTTTATGTACTCGACGGTAACCTACTCAGAAGTAGTTGCAGTAGGTAAACCTACTAAAAGGTACAAAAGTAAAAGGTACGCTACAAGTAGGTGAAAAATACCTCATAGCTTAACTTTCCCCATACTTATAAACGCTACTTAACTTTAATCATTGCTTAAAGTTAAACCAGTCACTATAAGTTATTACCCAATAGTGAGAGATGGCAATACTATAAGCCAGGGCTATAAGCATTGTTTATCTTTTGACAGATATTTATAAGTAAGGCCTTTAAGCTTTAAGTTCTGTTATGTTTTATGTCCGGTCTCCCAGCTCACCACCTGATCTAGCTGTATTCAGCTTACAGCTGTGGCAAGGTAACGAATGCCATTAGCCACAGGCTTGCGTTACCAAGTTTCGGACCCACTTTGGGTCTTTCCAAGTCACATTAGGCCCAAATTCGGCGTTTGTCACGTAACTACCATAATTCAGCCGTTAGAGGTTATTCATTTTTAAACGGTTTTACTTAGCGATGTTTTATTTAATGTTTCTTTTTTACCGCAAGGTAAAAAGTTAAACGAGGTTTTCAATCGATAAGTCAGACAAAAATACTTTTTGGGGAAAATGTTTTTTAAATCAAATATGGCGTCTTTGATGCAGGTCTCATCTTTCAGTTTGAGACAAGTACCTTTAGTACAAGATTCCATGGTTCCATAATTAAGTAATAAAATAATAAAAATAAAATAAGTAATAAAATAATCAAGTTATTCCATAGTTTAGTTAAGGGTAAAAACAGCATGTGTATTCTCCTTTTTAAATAAGTGAAGAAAGGCCTGTTGCCCAACAAAATTTGGCAAAATCATTTAGATAATTAAATCACCAGGTATTTGTTCGTTCCTGTTCCTCTTTGTATGAGCTATAGGCCTTCGGACGGCCTAAAAACTCTGATACCAGAGTTTATCAAAGAGGAATACCCATTCAAAAGCACACTCCTACATTAGAAAAACGTAGGATGTACGAAGCTTCTTAACAATTTCCAGTTGGCCACTAACTACCCAAAAAGACCCACCCATTCAAGTACATTCCAAGATTCAATTTATACACTATCCCACAACACGAGGTGAACATAAATCAGTTTATTCAAATCGTACAAAGCAACAGTTCGGCTGCGGTTAGCAAACCGAATCGACAAAGGATCCTGGCAATTCCACCGCAACAACTACAAGTTTCGCCAAGTTCGTTCTGCGGTGGCGCCTTATGTCGGTAGCGCTGAATTGTAAAATTATAACTATACAGGTTCCCTAGTACAATAGCAACTCGGGCGATGGTCGCATATGCCGACTAGCGCTGAGCGCTTTGGGAAACAATTTGATACACGCAGCAAAACAATGCCATTTTATGAAAACCTTTGCTGGATAACACACCATACCAAAACCATATCTAGTGCACAACGTGCGCCTCGGACATGGGGTGTAGCGTCGTTTCAGAGGCCCGCAGTCAACGTGGTTAAATTAATTATCTAATGGTAAACTTGGTGCTAGCTGAACGGTCAATATTGAATGATAAATATTTGTGGACACTGAGAATCAAAAGCAAACTGTTTGATCTAACACTTTAAGGTCGGTTGACCGGGCCTCCAAATCTGGCCTCAATCGCCTGGTGGATAGCAGGAATGGAAGGGGCGGTTGTACAGCTAGGCACGTATCGCAACTTCAGCATTTTTTGACAGTTTTCAATACAAACCTCAGCTCAGGCACAGTTTACTATGCAAAGGGTTCCAACCTCCATCTTCGGAACCCAAGCCGAACTCACCAGCCTGTGGTGCACCCTTATAACTAACAAACCAGGCTCTGGCGGTACACGGATAAAAAAGAGCTTATGTGTTAATCTAGGTCATAAACTATATATACTCCCAGTTTCATCTAAATCTGTTCAGCCATTGTAATGGCTCAATCCATTCCCATTCAACTGTGTACAGTTGAATGGGAATGGAACAAAAATACACGCACAACTTTTGCATTTATAATATTAGTGTAACATTACGTAGCCTAGATTGTAGGAGTATGGGAAAGGATTTACGAATTAAATTAAGCGTACGAATTTTGATTTGATTTCATCCAGGAAGTTGATGGGATATTAGTACCAGACCGCAAATAATGTGTAAATCAATTATTTTGATACAAGGACCATGAATGGAGAGAGTGCGAGGAGGCTTTTGGCAAGCATTGGAACATTGAAGGCTGATCCTTTATTCTTTATTGTACACAGTAAAATAAATACAGAAAAAGTTTACTTTAAAAAAATTTAAAAGCGTGCCTTACCTATATTAATTGTTGGCTGCATTTTAATTGATCAAACTTTGTGTTTTAAAAACATCAAAATACAACGATGATATATTGGTCAGATAATTTATAGGATTACATCAATCCTGGCTTAGGGCAGGTACTCCTTATTCATTATATCGACTGTTATAGGCTGATGATGATAATGATACTGATCACTACTAACAGGCCGACACTTATATGATTGACATAAAAGACAAACGAAAACAAAATAGGTACTTTATTTTTTTACTTAGAATATTTTTATTACTTTCTGTTCGGCAATAAATATGATAAGATCTCTAGATATTTGAAGTTCCTTGCCAAATTATTTAGTTAAAGCTACTAGATACTCCTTGGAAAGATGAAACATTTGGATGGCGGTGGGTAAGGAAACGGAAGTTGCACTATTGGCGGGAACGCGATTGGCATCTGCAATGTCCTCGGGATATATTTTTCAAATAAATATTTGAAAATGGGACAGCTATAGGAGCCTCAATGTAGAGCTTATTATTTTTTTAGGAAACAGACAAAAGTGCAGCATACATTCGGTTTCGCGTATAGAAGCAGATATAAAATCAAGTATTTATTTATATACATAGATAGTTGATTATATTCAATGAAATAATAAAAAATGAGAAATATGGTGTATGCAAAAGTAACTATAAGTTAAAAATTAGCTCCGTAGAAGGATGTTATCCGCAATTTCGCAGCGCCTTTCATGTTGTTGAATTGATCGATGAAGTAATTTGACTTTGGAAAATATAGCTTATCAGCTGTATTTTAGACTAGTTTCAAAACGCGGCTTCGCTCGCGTCCGGATAAAAAATTCCCATTATTTCTGGTTTCAATGTAGTTTTGTTCTATGTGCAAGATTTCACCCGATAAGTAGTTTTGGCGTGAAGGAGGGACAAACGTTTCACATTACACAAACTTTCGCCATTATAATATTGGTAAGATTAATACTGAATTATACAAAATAATTTTTATTTGCTATTTTTCCACGCTGACATGAAGATCATTGTCACTATTCTAGTTTTCATGTGGGACGTGATAAGAATAACTTGTATTTCTACACTAGTGCTGTGATCCGTACCGTGTTATTGGATTGGAGTCCAGAATAGTCTCAAACAAGGCACGATCCACCACGATCCACTCGGATCTGGTGTTGCCAGGCAATCCTGAAAAGCCAATATAAAAAACTAGCTTCGAACCGCGGCTTCGCTCGCTTAGTACCCGGATAAAAAGCTTATGTTCACACATAGGCTGGATTCAGCCTACATCCAGGTCATAATCTAAGTAAATTCCAAGTTTCATCAAAATTCATCGCAAACTTTTACAATAAGTAATATTAGTAGGATATGAAGAATTAGTAGGATTACGGTATTTTAATATGTTTTATATATTAAAAAGAAAGAAAGCGCAGAGTTATCGAGGGAATGTTTGGATGATGTTGATTACGTAAAAAAAGTCAACCAGAATACGATATTCTAGTTCAATAAAGAAAACGTTGCCTACCCCCTTATACTTACTTTATATTACAGATACTTACGTTTTTAACATGAATAGAAAAACTGCACTACCTGAAAACCATGCTTTCTGTGCCTTATATGGTTAAAGATATTCTCAAAGAACTGCATAATAAACACGGTTCACTTACAGAGAAATTAAGTTAGCATTATAGCAGTACCTTCTGGTTTATAACCAGCGATATAACAGTAGATTTTACCAGGTTAAATTAATTAAATTAATTACCTACATTATATTAGTGTACTGAAAAACATTCTCTTTTAATCTTTTCTGTGTTACTTAGAATATCCGAAAATAGAAATACTGGCAACACTATCGGGAGTTTGCACTTTGTAAGCAATTAGAATACAATTTTGTTGGAAAAATGAGGGTATGAGTGAACTCCAAGTGGGATTTGAGAGGCACTGAGCGCTTTGATGTGGGTTGAGGTTGAAGAGTGTTTGCTATAATTTAGCTATATGCTACTTGATACTTTTTTGTTTGATCTGACAAGTTTGTTTGATTTTTCGAGACCGAAATACTGTATACCTACTTTAGATAAATCAGGGCATTCAAGGGGTCTTTCGACGAACCACAGTTAAGAAGAGACTATTTTAATACAGCTTTTTCTAAACTTAAAAAGTGATCCTAATCCATAAATGTAATTTTCTTAGTAATTTTGAGTGTAACGCAGGTATGCTACATGGGTCAGAATTTAAAATCTGTTTTCCCCAGCATAAAAATCCACTGCGACCTGAAAAACCGGGACCAACATCTTAACGTGCCTTCGGAAGTTATCAAAGGCTCAGGATCTTAATGCCAATATACGACACCCATCCAAGTAGTGACTGAACAGTGTTGATTAACCAAGATGTTCTGTTAAGAACACCATTTAGTAATTTAAAGTAAGCCAGACAACGGCGCTTTCATCATAGTCACGTAAACAGTCGGGTTAGTGATCGCAGCTTCAATAAAGAGAAAATAATAAATTAAAATATAGTAAATAGGTGAAAGTTGCAACCTTTGTATAATCTCTTGATCTTGATCTGTCTTTTATGACATCTACTGAGGGAATTGTGAAGCCCAAATTTATTTGCCGAAACCGTCAAGGCCACTTCTAACATGAAGCTATTTTATACCCAAATACCACTTCATATCCAAATGGAAAACCTGCCGATTTATACCCCCATATTTATTTACATGGGCCACAATTTAAATACTCTATAAAGGATACGCATTTCCCCCGGGTCCCCATGTTAATTAATAGGGATGCCTCGAATAATTGTGGATTTTATAACGTTGTTTTGTTGCGAGATTGTATGTACTTTAGCAGCCATTTTGTTTTAGAAACCTGTACCCATAAAATTCCAGGACAAAAAAAATATGTTTTAAGATCATTGAAAACGTTAATATGTTGACAAAATATGCATAATCATAATACTGAATGTACAACAACCCTGCACCGATTTTATACCATAGACAAGAAGAATTTGGAGATGATATAAACAAATGCCGCAAAATACAAGCAAATAGATTACTATATCGCCGGATATACTCGTTGGCTGCTGGACAAACAAATTATAAGCAACTTACATCAAAGACAAAAAATATATCAAGTGTCTAAATGCAAATAGTAAAAACTTTATGAACCAACAAAGTTTATAGATAACTCACTTTCGTAAGCCAATAAGATGGAGAGAAAATATTTCGAATTTATCATTGTCTTGAACATGTGTGGATGTGATGTTCCGTTATAAATGACGGCCATTCCAACAGCTAAGGTCATGGTGATAAAGGGAGGTCGCCGGAGGAAATAGAGTGAAAATGCTTTTCCATAAACAACTTCAATGAGTTTTACTTTAGTAAGCAGTATTGGAATATAGCCTTAAATATTTCATTGCAAATACGCTCATACGAATTAAGGCAAATACTTAATAGCAGAAGCAAAACCACCACGTCTAAAAACATTCTAACATATATCTTTCCTATAGACTAAAACAAACAACAAACAAACGGCAAATAGATTACCCGCATACAAACTAAATAAATCCTATCAGGTCTTATTGAGTCTTCACTTCCTCACACAAGCAGAGCAAAGGATTTATCAAACCGAAGTTAAAACCTCGACAAAACCGAGACCCGTACTGGCTACTCGGCGACTTTGTACGACGTAGGTATATCCTTTCATTGCTGTTTTATTGTTATGGCCACAAATTTGAATATACAAAATGGACGCACGAGGAATCCAGCACGACTTTATACAGTTAGGCAATTATATTTGGAGTATGGGAATGCGGGTAGATTTTTAGAAAAAAAAATTTGGAAGCGTCAAAAACAACAAACTAGGAATCGCGAAGAATATATAATAAATTAGATATATAAATTTATTCAGTATAAAAGTTTTCACATTTAACTATTTTTTGTACCAATAAACCTGGGTTGGTTTGTTTTTCGCTTGTTCCGCAGTGTTTCTAACCGTTTCTGTAATAAACTATTACATTACACTACTTCAATAATAATATAGGTAGAATCTAGCAGTATATACCCTATGTTACTAGGTTTTAATCCCACAAAAACCGCAAGTCACATTCATCATTATAGCCCCACCGGAAGCAAAGACTGTGTAAAGGGAATATACTTCTTACGTATACATATACTTAAATGTATATATTTAGCAAATACATTACCTACATATTATCCCCCCATGTTGGGCTTCATTTTTACACTATGTACTTCGTCCCAATTTCTTTCAGTCATTACTTCATAAGTTATGATATAGCTTAACCTATTAATCATAATCACTGTTTGTAGAAAAAATAATCCAATCTAGGTCTTGTTTATTGGATGTTATTCTTTATGTAGAAGCATGAACCAAGATTAAGGTGTACGTAGAAGGTATAAATCTTTAAAAAGAAAATGTCTTTATCGAAGAGTACCACGTTGGGGCGCCAATTTCAGGCTGCGTCTCGATTTGTAACAGTCACAACGCGTAAGCTGTGTCGCTCGTCTAGCCTTAGCTTTACCGTTACAAAACCCCATAATAAATCAGTGTGTGCCGGCTGTAACACAAACATACATAAAATCTGGGTTGTTCCGTGAAGCGTGCGAGCCACGGGTCCTTAGCCGACATTTCAAAACCGGTTGAACTGTCGCGACGGAACCATTTATTTCAGCGGCATTTTCTCGACAGCAAGGGTACGATTTACCTTGATTTTCCTAAACTTTTAGAAATTATGTTGATACGGAAAAGGATTGTCGGGTACCTTAAATTTTATATGCTTTCGCCCGCGGTTTCGCTCTATGAGAGCGAGCATGCGCTCAAAACTTCCTTTTACACGAAATCCACCTTAAACTGTGAGTGATAGAACCATAAAGTCAAACTAATATATAATATTTCTTAGTAGGGGTAGGGTTATATTTTCGCATGTGATTGTTATTTCTGTCACAGACCTAGATATACTGAACCCACAATCTGTAATAAATTATTCAATTTGTTTTAGCATTCATCAAAACTAATGAAATTAAATTGCTTACATTACGCAAATTAAACATTTACACCTAACCACTATTTACGAACTGTGATAAAAGCACCCTAATAAAAACAAGCGTATGACCAAATAAACAAGCGCTTTATTGCTCGAGTTCATTAGCAAGTTTCACGAATGTCATAATTTGGCTCATTCACTGCATTTCGTGTTTTAATTCAGCGAGCACACGAGCCACGGTAAATTTTGAACTCTGCAGGGTACTTGAAAACTCACTCCAGTAGTACCACTCTCTAGCAAGCATTAGGCGTTTTGAAGCCCGCTTTGGTAACGCGCATCTTTAGAATCTAGAAGTTGTAATAGGCCTATTCCAGATGATGAGTATTACATGCGACTTGAGTAGTGTAACTAAGAAAGAAAGACTTTTATGAATAATTTTATGAATAATTTACTTGACACACAATGCACGCCTAATAATACATATTATGTATTATTATTAGGGGCTTATATGGCTCGCCTCACGATATCTCGCCACTTTTATCTATTGGTGGACGTATAGGTATATAGGTACACGTATGGAGATTGTCGCCCACTGCAGATTTTATCTGATCAGTCCATCGCATTGGTGACCTTCCTCACGGCTTAGTGCCCTCCACGCGTCCTTACACGACCATAACAGTTTAACAGTAGGTACGTACAACGTACAGTAAAAATACACACCACGGAGACAATATTTTAGTTCCTCCCTGTTGCGTAGAGCCCATACGTATATTGTTGTGCACACGCGCGAAAATCATTTTAAATGTGAGTAAAATTGAGATTAAAATGTGTCATCTAGACTACAACTTTAGTTGTCAGATTGTCGATTGAAAACAATCGAATGCAGATGATAAGCACGCAGTATGTATGTATGTGGGCTTTTGTATACTGCAAGCGAGCGTTTAACGCAACAACCAACGCACTATGTGTACTAGCTCTTAGTTTTGAACTCGGCAGGGCACTTGAAAGTTCACTCAGCGCTTGAGAGATATGGAGCTGGCTGTATTTGAATAAGGATCGCTTTGAGGAGTGAGCATTTGTACTGTTTTCAAATGAGGCGGTATGTGTGTGCCTCTGTCGCTTTGAGATATCTGCTTTGGACAGGTTGCCGGAATTTAGTCTTGCTTCCGCAGTTTCAGCAACGTGATATATTTCTAGAGCTTTGGATTACTTGGTTTATACATATTATATATTTGTTTAAAACCTTTCGTAAAGTATCGTTAATTTTCCTTAAAGTTAAACAGTTTACTCATGAAACTAAAGAGAAAAAGGGTTACATAACATTCAGACGCTTCACTCGCGCATTCGCGGCAGCGGTCGCCGAAGCGCCAGAAATGTAGAGTACTTAAACCTCATTTTAGAAAAAACCCGCGCCCGCAGTATTGATTGCACTATGTATGAAATACCTATATAAACCGTAGTCGAGTCGTCCATTAGGTATTAGATACATAGTGCAAACTTCCAATATCTTAAACAAACATTAGATCGAATAGAATCGTCCGTTACTGCAATTAATTTTAGTTTAATTAAACTTAGGTAATTCAAACAGTACATGAGTCGACCAATATGTGATTTGAACATTGGTGAATCGACCGTAGTTATTTTGAAAATATTTAAAACAAGTATAGTTATAATGATATGTAACCAGAAAAAGATATTCAACAACACAAAATATCTATTAATTCCGCTTACTTTTTGTACTGAATATTTTGTCTTGTTGAATATGTAATGGATTTCCGCAAGTTACGCCTGAGTAAATTAAATAAACCAAAGAGAGTTTTAAATATTTGATTTAACTTGTTCTAAAAATTATCACTAATAAATTACAAATAAAACTTGGTCATCGCATCTCAGTTAAATAATTTCCTTTCAATTAGAACTTCAATGTATTTGAAACAAAAATATTTACTGTTGATAATTTAAGCTTTATATTTGTAGAGAATAAGAGGCCAAAGCAAACACCGGTCCCCCAACCATCCATCTCACAACTTCGTCCAACTTTACTCATTATTCGTTTAATAAAATATCTGATTTCGTATTTTAAACACGAAATCCATTTGTCTCATGTGGGCTGTTACTTGGTTTTGGAAATATGGAAGGCAGCTAAATTATAATGGGGCTGGCAGGCTGACACGTTTTATTTGAGGGTGAGTCATAATTTGCAAGATGGCGATGTCTTTCGAAGTAAGAATTTATAAGTAAAGCGGGCTGTTTTTCATTTTTATTGGTTTTATGTAGGACACTATTCCGTTTGGAAAATCACCAATGTTCAAAGACTCATTTTTTTTTTTTTTATAAATTGTAAAATGTTACAGGTTATTAGTATTTGACATGAACGGGTACATGCAAATGGTAGGCAGACCAAGGCTTTGTAGGTAGTAACTAAGTACGACATATTGTCACATGATAATGAATTATGTTCTATATTATAAACTCGACACTTAAAGGGTTAAACTCGCCTCTGTGCATATTTTTGCATACTCTTTGTGTATATTGTTTCTGCGTTTAACAACTGTGTATAAATAATAACAAAATTCTTATTTTTAGATAGGTAATTGGTATAAGAGAATTCTATCAATATTTAAAAAAATTTTTACGAGTAGGTTTGTAACTAAAGCGAATAGATATGTATATTTGTCAACTATTTATTATTGTTTCATTAGGTAGTACACAAGTAACACATTAAGTTCGTGATCACTCACATCTATGTCCTGTATGTAGAAGCATTGCATAACTTTCATCATAGATATACATATGTTTGCTCATGGTTTAACCAAGCTTTGGCTGGTGTCGTTTAAGGTTCAGGCCCACATAGGCAATTTAAATTCATGTCCAAGCCTTCGCCCCAACTCTTCACATGTAAATAGGCAAATGTTTAACTGAGGGTCGATAAGCTTAGATAACGAATGTGACTTTTGAATTGCTGGAGCGAGTTTCAAGGAAAATAAAATAGGTCCTAAGGAATGCTATAATTTTTAGGGCTAGGAAAAAACAATCTACATGTTGGTTTTATGATTTTTCCATAGTTATAACTTGATTACGCGCCGGTTCTACGTTGATTATTATTTTGCTTTAAATATGATTTATTTTACCCATTTGAAACAGTGCTATACACGGATAGGTAAAAAAATAATACGTGTCTTCCGTTGAAAACATGTGTTTTTAATCATTCAGGTGCAAATAAGCAAAAATTTCGCAAGTCCATCTCTGCTCGGGCTGAGGGAGGTATGGACACTTGGACAGAGACAAGAATATTTTTATTCGCACAAGTGCGGCAGTCGGCTGGCCATATCTGCCGAAGAACCGATAACCGTTGGAGTAAACGAATTCTTAACTAGAGATCAAGGCTCGGCAAACGCAATGTAGGATGCCCTCCAGGCCAGGTGGAGTGACGATCTGCGAAATGCTGCTGGTAGAAGCTAGATGAGTCGAGCTCAGGACATGGCGCAATGGCGCTCATTATGGGAGGCCTATGACAAGCAGTGGACTACTATAAGCTGATGATGATGATGATGATGAAGTGCGTAAATGATAAAAAAATTGCTGTGACTCATTGCTATGTATAGGTACCTCTACTTATTAGGCATAAACAGATCTTATTCACTAAACACTATTCCATATTTATAAACTGTGCTGTAATTTGATTATTTATATTGTGTTAGGAGATAATAGCCCAAGTTTAATGCCGCGGTCCAAACGACGCATTTTAAACTTATAGAACATTAACATGCACACTTAATATAGATAGTCGGTAATAATTTACGGAGATAAGGGGTTACCAGGTTTGAAACTGAATTACTTCGACAAAAAGCTTAGAGCCTCCTTGGGGCCTCATTTTCTTTTGATTTGAATCAGTGACGGTATATGGAGATCTGTTATATATTTATTTGTTTTATTAGGTTTTACTTTATCACTATCACTACATATTACAAAAGTGTGATTTATGAGGAAGGTTTAAGTGTAATGGGTTTATGTAAATTAGTTGAATTATGACGATAATTGTAGAAAATGCCAAGCCGCCTGGGAGATTTCATCCAAAAAGCTGCCTAATCTCTAAGATGCATATAAAAAAATGTATGGTGGGATAGTTCAAAGTTGCAAAGCAAAGCTGGGACGGGTCGCTAATAAAAGAATACGGAAAAGAAAAACAAAAAAATGATTAGAAAATTTTTTAGAGAGGGTAATCACAATCTTTCCAGAAATCCCTAGACTACCTAGGCAATCAATTAAAAGTAAAATGCAAAGTAAACTTTTTTATTCAGTACGAAGATACAGTAACACTTTGGTTTTCAATAAATTAACACCAATTCGTAACGCGACCAAACAGAGAAGAAATGGCAAGAAACCCTGCTAAGCTTATATTTTTTAATCTAATTTTTACAATATTTTTTTTAAACTATTACTTCGATTTTGAGGGAGTTGGAGACAGTTTCATCCCAAGCTTCTTTGGTTATCTAAATAATCAGACATTTATAATACGCTTTAGTAAAGAGGTTACGTTTAACAACATTTTCGAATTTATTTACAGAAATATTAAACTTAGAAATAAGAGTTTTATTTGATGTAAATTGCACGTGAGTTTCGTGTGAGAAATTTAATGTGACACGGCCATGACCAATTTATATACTGGTCGAAATCTAAAGTATTCAAATGTTCGATGATAATACGTCTATTTCAGTATGAATACATGCTAGAGTTTACATTTTAATTAAATACAAGCATCAGTAAAACTAATTTTGAATGAAGTATTCTTTCTTTATTGTACACAGAAACAGGAATAAATTTACTTAAATGCTATGTACAAAGGCGAGCCTGAACGAGCGGCGAACCCTGAAAGAGTTTTCTTACAGCAAACCTTTGTATGTTTACAGTCATGGTCAAAATGCAAGAATATTTTTAATGATATGCAATGTTTCATGTAAACGAGGATGGTGCGAAACTTTTCCCAATTTGCTGCACGTTTTCACTGACCACGTCAGTGTGAGGACGTCAAAGGGATTACACTGCATTAACGGACGTCAACGGGATTTTATTCCTGTTATTTTATTAAGTACTAAATGAACCGTTGAACATCGTACCACCTAAAATTGATCTGTAATCTAAAGGCATTTACAAAATTACCAACTTCCGATTTCTCGACTTTTCCTTTGGATTTTTCCTGATTCTTTTTTCCTTAACCGAGTCATTATCGATTGTTATATATGATGTAGTTATCTCTTTTAAAAATCTTACAGAAAACTATTACAGATAAATTTGAAAACTTTCCTCACAGTTTTTATATTACACAGCCTTAGGTAATGAGTTTCTTCCAATTCCATTTGGTAGGAACATGAAAATACAGCGATCAAACTTCAGCGGAATATTAAAAACTATAACAACCAGAGCAAGTTTTATTATCTTTTATTTTTTTCGTTGATGAAGCACTCGTGGCATGGTTTACATCAGCGTTCTTAGTAGATCATCTTGGTTAAGCAACATTCCGTCCGGTCACTAAATGGATGGGTGACCGTTTAGTGGTATTTAGGTCTAAGCGCTTCTGTGCTTTGGAAGGCACGTTAAAATGTTGGTTCCGGCTATTCAGTCGTTAAGCCATTTTGGAGGCCTTCGGGCGGCCTAAAAACTCCGACACCAGAGTTGGCCACTAACTCATACGAAGACGGAAGGAACTACATAGATGGGTGACCACTTAGTGGCATTTAGGTGCTTTGCACTTCCGTGCTTCGGCACGTTAAGATGTTGGTATTGGCTTTTCAATCGTCAAGCCATGTTGGAGGCCTTCGGGCGGCTTTAAAACTCCGACACTAGAGCTAGTTCAATATGAAAAAAAAGTTCCGTTTTCGTGAGTGGTCTTATTACACCCTGTACCAGACATGCGGTATTTGATGACCCTAATTCGAGAGAACAAATATTGTTCTTGAACCTTCAACATAGTTTGGTGAGCTCGGGGACACCTCCGGGGACTCACATTGTTATTATATACGTGGTTTAGTTTAGGATTGGTTTAGTCATCTAAATGATTAGAAAACTTGTTATAGATTCATTATGATTATCATCATCATAGCAGCCCACTAAAAATTATTTATCTAATTACCTATATAGATTTCTGAAAATAATATATTTTCATGCCGTGGGCTTTAAAAAATACTGTAACTGGCGAACTCTGTATTAAACTTTCGTTACCAATATAGATATAGCACACAAATGACCCATCTAATTTGAAGTGATAGGTATAATAAAGTATTGCATCGTAGCTCACGCATGCTTAGAACGCCCTACGTCAATTAACTTGAGGATTGGAG
Organism: Horisme vitalbata; assembly: GCA_951804965.1. Taxonomy (NCBI): domain Eukaryota; kingdom Metazoa; phylum Arthropoda; class Insecta; order Lepidoptera; family Geometridae; genus Horisme; species Horisme vitalbata. The sequence goes on from OX638091.1 coordinate 12,430,025, forward strand.
GTGATAAGCTTCATGTGTCTGTAATTTCACCGGCACCCACAACCCGCATCCTTTAAAATAAAACACTGCAAACGCTGCTTTACAGCCGAAACAGGCAAACTTCCCCGGACAAGCCGTTCACAAAGAATTTAAGTATAATCAACAAATATCATTCTATATCTTTATTATTCTAATAGCTACAAATTATTTCGATTAGCTACGGAATTGAATTAAATGTATGGAAAATGTTGCATTGCATTCTTAAAAGTTGTGTGCAAATAATCAGTATACAGCTTTACATTACCTCCAACACCAACCTAAATCAAATATCTCGTTTGATATTATATGTGCCTAAAACATCATTGATCGTAATAGACTAGCGGAAGCCGGGTCAACTATTTCGAACCATTTTGGAATAGACTAGGTAATACCCTACGTGCAAATAGCCCGCAGTCTAGGTCGGATATTTTAACCAAATAGTCTAGCTAGCTCGTGGAATATTTCATTTGTAATATAATTTTGGACGATAGTTTAATTTGAGTTTGCAGGTGTGGCGGTTTGTGACGAAACGCAAAACCTGCTGAAAAATTGTGATTGAATATTAGGTAATTTAGCTACATAAGGCAAAGCGTAATACGGAGACGCAGGCGTCATAGTTCAGCACGGCACAATTTTTTAACTCAGGAGTGACTTTGTGTAAATGCCAATGAAAGCTATGCAAAGGCAAAGGACAAAATAATCAGTACAATTCCACTAAACTTCTTTTGAGCGGTCTCCACTTAAGAACTCGTTTATCCCAACGGTTATCGGTTCTTCAGCAGATACGGCCAGCCCATTGTCCTATTATGAATGTTAGGACAGTTATTCTCAAAAAGACATAGTTAGTCTTTGAAATGACACACAGGCATCATCTCCCGCATTCATCCAGTTTTGGTAGAAGACTTTGCTATTTTGCATCAACTATATGTTTAGCTAGTAATGTTTTAAATACATGAAATTAATATTATTTAGGTGTTACGGATTTGATGAAGTTATATGTGTTAAGACAACCTTTAGTTTAATATTTTCAATGATGTAGGTATAGTATATGTGTAGGTACTTGTTATATAATGGTTTTATATAGTACATATCTATTTAGTAATACTTATAATAGTGCCCGTATATCACATGCCACGCATGCCTTATCAAACTTACCATCAACAAACACCACGATGGAAAGTTCTTGTTGAGTTCAACAGCGGCAATTTACCTGTAATCAAAAACAAAATAGTTAGCGACGAAACTTAAAGGGCAAATTTTAAAACAAAGTAGGTGTAGAATGAAAATAAAAATCATATAAATCAGAATCAGATAATGTCAGAGAGTAGATTTTAATCCTGTTCATGTAATAATTTTGAATGTTGTTTTTGTTTCTGTTTTGATAAATAAACCTTAAATATTTTCACGTAAATTTACAAGAATTTTACATAAACAATAATTAAATAAGACTATACGAAAAAAAAATTATGATGGCTATATCCACAACGGCCTTGAAGGCCTATTGTAAACAAGAAAAATGTTAGATGTTAAACCTTTCGCTATTTTAAGTTGTACCCGCATCTTTCGTTACAGCGCAAAACCACAAACTTTCACGCTATTTTCCTCCAAGATATGTTCAGATATTGCTCGCTATGCAATGAGCAATAGCTTTCGTGGCTCTGCTCATCCTGTTTATGTGGTTTCTGTGATACATATCCACTTTTTGCAGTTAGCATTCTGCGTGTAAGGTTGCAAGCCCATCACCATTTCAAAGTTGGAACTTATTTCCTTTTTAAACCTGCATACCATCAGGGAACTTACGGGGAACATTATTCCGTTTGCCGCGAACACTGGCAACTATTTGAGTTGCCAACTTCCGGATGTCGGAACTTAAACAGAACTTGGTTGTCACTTGCGCTCGAATATTATACATAGGGGCTCTCTATGGAAGCGACCAAGAATGTTAAGACTATAGAGATATAAACTAATAAGGACGCTTAACAACTTTGTTTCACTTTACTTGATGTGGTTTAGACAGCCTTTTATGATTACGCTGATAAAAAAACTTTAAATATAATGAAGTGATTAAATTTGTCGCAAAGATTTAGAAAAAATCTTCTCGTTTGGTCGCGTTACGAAATGGTGTAGATAAAAAAATAATAATTTTGGAATTCCAATAATTTATAATATTATTGCAATCGCGAAACTTTGTTGAACGAATGTAACCAAAATAGATTGTCCAAATCACATAAATTCATAAAATGGGACGTTCGGAACAGGCTAGTTTTTCCGGGAACAGCGCAAGCATAAAGGTAAAAGTAAGAAACAATACCTCATTGGAAAACTAGATGAACTTAAGATAACCCTATTACTGTGGAGGTTTTAGTTCCAAGACTACGAAATCGAATGTGTAGATGTCAATAAGACTGTTGAACAAACTTTACCAGCTACTTGAACACTATTCATATTCAAGTCCTGAGTTCTACCTAGTTCGTGTGATTTCGGTTTGATTTCAATATGGCCTTTATTCGAGAACTGCATTCAACGGATAGTGATATTTCAACCTTTAAACCAAAATTTATAAATCCGGAATTCAAATTCCTGATTTATATACAAAATTTATAAATCCGGAATTCAATTTCCGGAATCAAATATAAACCATTCAAATACAGATTTTTCGATAGTCTACTTATCTTATATAAATCAAATTGCTGTGCGTTAGTCTCGCAAAAATTCGAAAATGGCTCGTCACATTTGAGTTTTTTTTTTGTTCTGTTCGCCTTAATACTGGGCTGGTGAAGGAAAAAAGAAAATTAGAACTAACTGAAAGGAACAGCCGGAAAATCGAAAAACATTAACCCCCTTACTTATAAACGCTACTTAAATATAACCGTTGCTTAAAGCTATCCCTGTCACTGGTTGTCAATATCCAACGGTAAGAGATGGCAATCGTATAAGCATCGTTTATGTTTTGACAGATTTTTATAAGTAAGGCCCCTAATTGGTAATTTTGCATGGAAATTGCAAAAAAATGAATGATGGAAATTTGACGGCCTCTGTGGCGCAGTGGGCGAAAGTCCGCCTGAGACGCAGAAGGTTGCGGGTGCGATTCCCGCTGCGGGACAAATGTTTGCATGTTCTGTAGATATTTGTCTCGGGTCTGGGTGTTATCTATATATGATATGTATGTATTTACAAAAAAAAGTTATATGTGTATTATATCAATCATGTGGTCACCATAATACAAGCTCTGCTTAGTTTGGGGCTACATGATGCTGTGTGATTACGTCCCGCTTTATTTATTTATTTATTTATTGCAAACTCTAATGTATACTCTATATTATGCAGTTAGGTAAACTACACTAACCCTTGCATCTAATTTAAACTATTTAAGCAGCGTCAAGTGGTAACTATTACTCACTGACTGCTCGCTGTAGTACCTGGGACATGATTCAATGTAGTAGGCTTATCCAGCAGTTTACTATTCTCTCAACCTAGTCGGCCTTACCCACACACTTGAAAGACATGGTCAATACATGTGAAGCTTACTAAGCCGCGGGTTTCCCTACACTCTTTTGAGTAAGTAGGTATACTACTGATCGGTATATCAAATGATATTTTCCGTAGCCCACTGACATGATTATCTATTGGATTTTCTTGAAAGTGCACAAAAATCGTATGCTTTCAGAGAGGTGGGCGAAACATCACCAGAACATGGACACCTGGCGGACGGCGACATCAGTGTCGGCCAAGAAAACGTTGGCGAGATTTTGTGGATGTATTTAAGAAGGAATGGTGGAAGACCGCCAGAGACTGGTGGAAAAGTTTGGAGGAGGCCTTTGCCCAGCATTGGGACGAAATGGGCTATTTAAAAAAAAACAATAATAATAATAATAAATAAATAAATAATCCTGGACGTTATCACACAGCATCATGTAGCCCCAAACTAAGCAGAACTTGTATTATGGGAACCACATGATTGATATACTACATAGATACATTTTTTTTTTTTTTTGTAAATACATACATATCATACATAGAAAATGTTTGTATGTTTCTCCTCTATGCGTTCCAAAACCATTGGTATAAAACGTATACACGCAAACGAAGTTGCGGACTGATCAGCTAGTAAAATATAAATATCCAGCTTCCAGCTCCTAATCCCAATATAGTATCTTATCCTCAGCTCTGTCCTGAGTGTAAATAAAATAAACATACGGATCAGTTGCTAGGGTCCATGTTTATTGAGACAAGATATTTGGTTAAAGGGTCGATGCTGAGGGTTTCAAGGGCTCTTTGGATGTTGCTATCTGAAGGGCACATTTGTGACTGAGTAATTTGAAAGATGAAAGTCACAGCGGCGAGTGTTTTCTAAGATTTCTTTTACTAATTACGCAAATAAAACGCGTCTAATTCTTTTCTCAGGTAGGTGCTTTTCATTTTTGAATTGCTGCAAACTTAGCTTGTATTGAGGGAACAACATGACTAATATATTACTTAGGAATTTATAAATATATAACTACTTTTAGGCTATTCGGTCTGAGTAATCTTAATATAAAAATCACGAAATTATGTCTACTAGTATTTTAGTAATTAGTTAAGTGCCATTGCATAGGTTAAAGGTTAGGAGTCCTGCGATCCCCAACCCGCATGCCCAGCGTGGGGATTATGGGCATATCCCCCTTTATTAAAGGAGGCCTATGTCCAGCAGTGGGCTGATATAGGCTGGTGTGGTGTGGTGGTGGTGGCATAGATTATCCCGTTGCCATGACTTTAACAGAAAATCGGTAACCGATAAAAAAGCAATCTAGCAATTCATGGTCTACTAGTCGTCTTAATGGAAGCGAGATCAAATCAATTGGATGGCTGCGATCCATTTATCATTGCAATCGGACACTGGGATTTGCTGCACCAATGCAATTGGTTTTACTTTAATAGCTTTTACATGTTACGGTAATTCAAATCATCAAATCTAAAAGATGTTTATTGGTTACTAGCTTTTTCAGTCGAGACCTTCGGGCGGCCTTAAACCTCCGACACCACAGTTAGCCACAAGCTCATACGAAGAAGAGGAACAGGTTACTAGTTTTCGCCTGCGGCATCAAATGAATAAATAAAATTGCCTATTTCTAGAACTAAATATTTGCAAAATTACTACTAAAGTTTTCGACATAGCTCAAACAATAAGCAAGCTAAAGTGGCAGTGGGCTGGCATTTATGTCGGAGAACCGAAAACCGTTGAGGTAAACGAGTCCTTAAGTGGAGATCGCGTCTCGGCAAACGTAGTGCAGGACGCACTCCGGCTAGATGGAGTGACGATCTGCGAAAGGCTGCTGGTAGAAGCTGGATGCGTCGAGCTGAGGACAGGGCGCAATGGCGCTCATTGGGGGAGGCCTATGTCCAGCAGTGGACCGCTCTGATGATGATGATGAAGATTACCAGGTTTACAGAAGCACCTGTATTAACCTCTGAACTCCTATAGCAAGACAAGACGATTATGCGTTAGTAAGACTTATTTCCGTCGTAACGTTGAAACTGGCGGAAAAATGTAACTAAAGGCTTTTCGCCGTTTTAAGCGGGATGATTCCAGTTTAATGAAATTTTCGGTAGATTCGAAGGGAAGTGGAGGTTTCATAATTGGATTTTTGATATTGGATTAAAGTTTTATAGAGTAAAATGAATTTTGCTTCCAAATTAAGCATTTCATCTTGCTAAACTGCGACTCGAATTTAATATCGACCAACATTTATGTTTGCTTTTAATCGACAATATATAATAGTATATTTCGGCTTATAATTCATGAAATGATAAGAACTATCAAAAGAATTGGGGGAGGGTGCTGATATTATTGAATCTGACATCAGCATCGGCGGTGTAAGAAACTGTGCCCTGCTATATCCCCAACCCGCATGCCCAGCGGTGGGATTACCTTAATATGGGAGGCATATGTCCAGCAGACTACTTGTACTGTTGTTAATGTTGCTATGATTTACAGAATAGTTTGAAATTTTTCCTTGCCCTTGTCGCTTTACGATTTTTTTTCTTTTGTACAGCTTTTTAAGATCTACGGTCAGAAGTAGATTAAAAAGAAAGATTTATCAAAATTTGTTAAGGAGAAGTAAAATATAAAAATAAATAAAAAAAAAAGTTGTTTTTTATTTTTTAATAACACCTTTTATGTTATCTACGATCAAAACTCTCTTTTGCACCAACACGAATTACGAATTCAAATCAAAAGATCAATCGACAGTTTTACCAGACATCTATTTCTTCCAGATATAAAAGGAATAGGACTCGACAAAAGCTATAACTCATAACCACATATTATTATCTTTCTCATAAAGAATCCTTCAATAAAGACCCAGTGAAGATTTGCACAAATCAAGTTTCCGAATGACGTCATATAGGATACAGGCGAGTTACATTCTCGTAGCAAGGCAGGGAGGAGATAAAAGGAAGGTTCGTTAAGGAATGCGCAGTTTGTTGTATAAATTGGATTATCGTAACGAATTAAAGCCTGAGGACGTCAGCTTAACAGGTGAAAGAGTTTTTGAATGAAATGTTATTTTATTGACGTAATTACGAATGGTGGGGATTGGACATGACTGACGAACAAAGTGCAAAAGATGCTGTCCAAAACTTCCGAACCATACAAAAAGTCAAACATTATTATATAACTTAACCAAGATGATCGTCTAGGAAAACTGAAGTAAGCTACGCCACGAGCGCTACACGCATAGCTTACATTTTTTTCTTTTAGAGCACACAGTATTTGTGCAAACACTGCACAAATACAGTCGCCTCGGACGAGACAGCCCATTAGAGGCGATATTAATGCTTCGCGTAATGAAGAGCTTAGATTACTAATCATCTTTTATGAAGGTAATGCAATATACTATAATAAATAGCCTTGATCAATTTTACCATCTCACATAATATCTAAGTTGTTCATTTTCTGATCTGCATGCAGAGTTAATTATATTAAGTTAATTACCTAAACCTTCTTCTCTAACATAAAGCCTTTGATCAATTTTACCATCTTACATAATATCTAAGCTGTTCATTTTCTGATCTGCATGCAGAGTTAATAATATTAAGTTAATTACCTTAACCTTCTTCTCTAACTTTCAAATATATTGAAAATGTTTTATAATTCAATGATTGAATGTATCCATTTGATAGGTCTATGTTACTAACCATCAACTAAGGCAATATGATCACCAAGAAGTGAGCTTGGTCAGATGTCCAACCTGTTTTTTGTTCAAATAAACATTTAAATAAATAAATAAATAATGCTGGACGTTATCACACAGCATCATGTAGCCCCAAACTATGCAGAGTATGTATTATGGGAACCACATGATTGATTTACTATACTTATACAGTTTTTTTTATTTACAATTTAAATGGTCGAAGCATTGATCTGTTTTCTTGTCTTCATTTGATGACATGGCTTGAGGTATTTCAAGTATTTTCCTTTGTTGTCATGTCAATGGGGGTAAACCATTATTCCGTTTGGGAGGTGACAGCTCCCGTCAGGGTAAGCCGGAAAATTGACAGTGACATTTGAGCAACTATTTAGCCAATTTCCGCTTGTCAGACTGTCAGACGAAGCTTGATCGTCATTTATATGGCAAGGGTTTACTTGCCAAGGTGTCATACTAGGAAGAGACGATAGGTGTACTACTCTCAACGTAAGTATCTTTGTCCCATATATATAGTCTTAAAAAAATTATTTGCTTTCTTTTTTTCCATGAAGTTGGCTACAAGTACCGACGTAGGTCCCTTTTTTTGTTTGGATTGTCCTAGAATTGGTCGAAACGGTTGCTGAGCCAAACTTCAGTGGGCCAAAGATCCGTTGTGATTATTGTACTTATGATGATAATGAAATATTTGTGGTGTGGCGTATACTTCGGTTTTCTTAGCAGATTAACTTCCTGCCCCCTTAGCATGCCGTTTTTATGTCTACTCTACGATAGAGAAGACAACGTTTTTTTCCTGATTGTGGGTCTCCCTGCATTCCAAAAGTACCTATTTTTTTCCCCCAAACGCTTATTTTTATCTATTCCATAGATAATCTTATTAAGAACATTTAAAATGTTGCTACATCATCAACCAAAAATTAGTTTTATCTATTCCTTCGTCCACAAAACCTTGTCTAGGGTTGCTGTGCTAAGCCATTATTATTTAATATCATCATTATGTGGATGGGGTGGTCACCAACGGTCATTTAGTTTCAAGTTTCATTTAGTTAACGTAAACAATAACATTACAGATGCTTACGATGTAAGGCCATACATTTACGGAGTCGGACACAGTTACACATCTAACATTTTACATAAATAGTAATGTTGATTGAAGTTGGAATTAAGATGAGCGCTTCCTAGCTTGGGAAGACATTTTATGAAGTCCTGGGTTTTTGTAGAGGGTTTGAGGCGGCCTAACTCTGCCACCGGTTGGCCACTAACTCATACGAAGAAGAAGAACGAGTTATTTTATATATGTTCGGAGTTATCCAAACACATCAGCGTTTATGCGTTCTTGCATCGATATGATTACTTTAAACTGATATGGTCAGTTCGCAACCTCTAACCATTCGAGACCCAACCACCAATTTATTATTATTTATTAATTATGAGCCTGAATGACATTGATATAATATATTGTTACTATCGCTGAATGATGTCACTGCAGGGCGTGCAGGGCAAAACCTCCCTCACCTCCACTCTATTGAGCGCTATCGCCCTCAACCCATCATAAAGCAGTCGACCACCAATCATTTACCAAACTAATTACCATAAAATACCAATACCAATAATTACTACTACTATATAAACATACCTAAACGTTCAAAAATTAAAAATAAAATTTAAAAGCGAACTGCCATGGAAACAGTGTAAATACCTGCGTTATTCAGTGCTTCAATGTAGGAAACTACTTAACTACTCCATTTTATTACTAGAAAAACATACTTAATTCGATTTTTATGAGATTTATACTTCGTTTTAATCAGTTTGTCGATATCGTGCAGAAAATAAAACTTGAGAGTACGAGTTTTGCAATTTATGTACAACTTAACTTTATGTACCTTACTTATTGGCCGCCCAAAAGCCTCCAACATAGCTTAGCGACTAAACGGGACCAACATCTTAACGTGCCTTCTGAACCGCGGAAGCGCTCAAATCTAAATACCACTAAACGGTCACCCATCCAACTAGTGACCGGTTACACATACGGAAATGGAACCCTTACACCCCTAGCCTCACCTCTTCAACCTCTTCGCCCTCACAAGGCTATCCTGGGCCATCGATTCAATGCAAAAGCTTGTATAAATAAATAAATAGTCCTGGACGTAATCACACAGCATCATGTCGCCCCACACTAAGCAGTGCTTGTATTATGGGAACTACATGATTGATATACTACATAGATACATTTTTTTTTGTAAATACATACATATCATACATAGAAAACACCCAGACCCGAGACAAATATCTACAGAACATGCAAACATTTGTCCCGCAATATGTATAAAACGATTCAACTTATTCAAAAAGCACTTTACAAAGATTCTATTAAGACACAACCGTTTAATCTATAGTAAATTTCTTCCAAGAAGGATCACCAGCCACCGTGAAAGATTAGACGCGAAGCCAGTGAAGCCTTGGATTACGGCCAGTTGCTAAGCACCCTAAATAAACAGATTTACGCTTAAAATAATTCATGTGTTTATTAAGTTCTTAGCGGAAAATTAAATTGTTTAAGATAATTAAAGTACATCCAATCGGTAGGTGTTTGAAGTTTATGAAGCGAAATGAGTCCAGCGTTTGTAAGGAAAGGTATGCTCGAATAGAAAAACTGGTATTGTTTGAGAAAGTCAGGAATATGGGTCCATAAATTCTGGACTTCATCTTTCTGGATATAAAAACCTGTCACAAGTAAGACTAATGTCCAATCCTTGGAAATTCAGCACACAAACTCATCTTCACTGAAGAATATTTACAGAAAGGACTACAAACACTTCCTTTCTAGCAGTTCACTTTCGGCAAAGTAAAGGTGAGTACAAAATATTGAATGAAAATGTCCGGCTCATCACTCTCACTACCACTCGTACTAGACATACTTATGTCCCGTGAAACATTTTGTGTGACTGAGTTTTGTTAAATAAGTAGCTTCAAAAGTAAAGTCTCGTGTTTAGCATAAAGCTTTTAACTAGCATACAGCCGCAGTCGGTTCTTTTAAAGTTGGATAGATAGCATATTAATTATATTTCAATATTAATTTATTTCACTATTAAAATATAACTTTGATGGTAAATTAATTGTTGCCAAAAAGTTTGTGCTTGCGAGGTCTACTGTTCGCAGAACTAGTAGAAATATAATCCAGGTAATAGTTAATAGGTAATAGTTAGGAATAACAATTGTAACAAAGACGTTAAAAAAATTAAAGCACACAGAGTTTCTAGCAAATTCTTCTGTGTTTGGTCGCGTTACGAATTGGTGTAAATTTAAGTAAAGTTAAAAAGTTATTGAAAATATTTGATTTTTTTATTTTCTGTATACGATCGTAACGATAATAAATTTTGAATAAGTTACTTTAGTTTTAGGATTACATCTTTTATGATTACTGACAAGTAGCACTACCCATGTGTTCATTTAATGTAGTCATTACAGCGCCACCCTGTATAATGAGTATGACAAACATGGGGCCTAAACTAAATACCATTTTTGACACATATTATTTTTTACTGTGGGCGCCTGGCTCATATTAGGGCATGATCGAGGCGAGTGGCTAAACTAAAAGAAGGCATATGCCCAGCAGTGGTCGAAGATTGCTGCCGAATTAATTTTAATATATAGGTACCTCATAAAAATTAGCTACGTTATGTATGTCAGAATTTCGAGTGAAATTAGCAGTCCCTCATTACACACCCAATTTAATCGCGAAAGCCTGTAATTGGAGTTGTAATTACGCATTTGCGGAACTCGAATAAAGCTTTTAATGTGAAGTAGGATAAATGATGCTGCGCTGCCAGGACTGCTTTTTGATCTTGTGGACATTTTCTCATAATTACACCAGTATTAGCCGAGAGCTGGTTACAGGAATAGGGGACGTTCTCCAGCGAAATGCGGTGACGATATTAGAAAGGCCGTCGGTAGCACATGGCTGAGACAAGCGCAGGAAGCGAGTGGCATAATCAAAAGAAGGCATACGTTCGTTGGGTCGAAAACTGCTGATAATGATGATCATGAATTTGCTAATATATTATCAATGGGAAATGGATGTTATTTTTTAAATTAAGTTTTGATTATTGTATACTTTTTATTTATGTTTTAATTTATTCTTATATATTTTGGCATCGTTTATTTTTATTATTTATTCACTTTAATAAAACCTAAACCTAAAAATATATCACCTTTTTGAGGGTTCAGTGATTCCCAAAATATTATTCTGAGAGAAAACAATTTTATAAGTAGTAGGTACAAACTTAAAATAGAGATTTTAAAAAAGGTTCTAGGTTGTAAATGTACTTAAAGATTGGCCTAGTTGCATTCACGGAAGAATCGCCTCAGAACTCGAGTACAAGGGGTCCCGGGACACCCTCCGGGATCTCCACATGATGAAGATTAATTGCCTCATCCATCCCTCAGGCTCTCTTCACCTAATCGTTACTTTTGCTGTTCGTTGTGAATAAACCGTTAATGGTTGCCGATAAATGGTTATCATCTACAAAAGGGGCATACTATTGGCATAGTGGCGTACTAAATAGTATATTATAATATAATAAATATTACGTTTACACTTACCTACTAAATACATCAACCAAGTGCAAGTTAGACACGTGCACCGAGGATTTTTGGTTTCCGGATTTTTTGCAAAATTTCATGATGAGCGGGAAGTACCTACCCTATAGGTTTTGTTTCCCTTGCAAGTGTTAAAATATGCACCATAAACGGCCTTATCTTTTGATAACATTGACTTATAAGTTTGATTTTTTCACAATGTCAATATCTCCAAGACAGACGGACAACGATTTAAGGAGCTCTTTAATTCCTTTTTTCATTTTGTGGTAAAAAATGAGTTCCAAGAAACATGATTAACCCTGAAAAATTATAACTAACGAGTAAACTTTTACATAAGTGATTTGTTTTACAAGTAGTTTCTGTCTGCGAATTGTTTCTGCCTGCTTTGCACTCACGTAAAGTAGAAATAACGTTTCTTCCTCCACAACAGCTGTGAGTTCACACATGACACACTTCCTTCCTTCATTTGTAGCATACGTACATTTTTATCGATTTCAAATCAAAACTGATGTTAGTTTTGTTTGAATTGTTTCTTTCACATAAGAAATGCACAGTTTTAACAGGAATAGCTTTTTGTATAACATTGAAAAATATGCACATATACTTCGGTATTCAAGTGTTAAAAAGAAATTAATATAATAAGCAATTAACAAAGATTAATTTAGAATAAATTATGGTTTAAGTTGGGCTGTGGATGATGATGATGGTGATGATGACGATGATGAAGATGATTATTAGTAATCGAGGAATCGCTAGATTGAACCCTATTTCTAATCACCTTAGCCAACATGAACATGCATATATGGTTTTTTTACCAGACTACGGCGAAAATGGGGATATTGCGCAGAACAAGTAGACCGAACAGTCCATACAAAATTGCAAAAATGTGTTCTTCTCCTTCAAGGTCCAACCTTCAATCCGTGCCGCTAGCTATAGTTCCATATAAAAGCACATTAGTACCATTTACAGGTAACCTGTGTAAAGTGAACGATAGTTACACATTCAATTTTATTGCGTTCTCAAAGAAACCTCCACTTTTTAGGTTTTCTACGAAAACCTCAGTTCATAATGTTCACTGCTCGGGCAAGATCACAGCCTAAATTTTACAGCTAGTTTATTTCGTTTAGTTTATTTTATTTGAGAAACAGACAGAACAATATTAAAATATAAACTATATTTGTCTTGTAGAATATCTTAACTATATAAAATTAAAATAATTCCAAATCCAATAAAGTTTCATTTTTAAAACATAACATACACGTCAAACTTGAACGTCAAAATTTAGTTATTAATGTTGCAATAAACAAACATTAACAGCTAATTTATATTTCGAAATTTATTTTGAATTTAGATTCTTCATAAATATTTTCTTTGTTACTCAATTCGACGGCCTTTGTGACAATAGCTTATCCCTCAGACCTGTATCTTCTGTTTCTCATTGAAAAAGTTCGCCCAATGTAATAAAGAGTTCTATTTTCAAATTATTTAACAGATAGTGGTAACTGCGATTTAAAAAACTTTACAGTTTGTACAGATGAAGCGATTCTACCCCAAATCGTCTCGTGCATGAAGCTTCTTCTGGACAAGCTGTTAATTATTTAACGTTTTTCTACAAATTGAGTGCACACACACCTCCCTGGCGCGCACTATACTGGTAGCTATAATAGGAAAGTGTAAAATAAATATATTCGATAGTCGACCAGCTTTTCTCCGAACTGTGGGCTGCGAACAGCCTGGCAGGTTAGAAGTACGAGGGGCGGGCGGAAACTCATTAGTTACTCGTAATCTACAGCACACTGCAATTTAACGAAAAATATAACAGTGCCCTGGCCACCCCAGAAATAAGATAGGTAGCCGAGATAAAACAAAAGTAATTTACTTTCTTAGAAAGTTGAAAATTTCTTAGAAAAGTTTGAAATAAGAGTTCATGAGCCGGAAATTAAAAAGTTACGATGGGCCAAATTATAAATTAAATTCAGTCAAAGGGATCTTAATTAAGATATTTGGAATTTAAAGTATGATCGGGTTACGAAATAAGGACTTAGTATATAACTTTTGAAGTATCGTACATCGCGCCGGAAAATATTCATGAAGAAGGTAAGTATTATATCACAAAGTAGCAAACTTTCGCCTTACACCGTACCAACTTTTGTATCGGCAACTTTATTTTCGGCGTACATCGTATTCATGGACGTTCTTTAGAACTTCGCTCTTTTAACCTACTTAAAAAAAGAGGTTCTCAGTTCAAAGGTTCACGGAACACGGAGGAACACGAAGAAAAGGTATTAATATCGTAGACGTAAAATTTTGACCAATGGGAAAGCCTAGTTTCCAAATAACGCTTCGTCATTGGCCTAAATTCGTTACAGAGTTGAGTGGGAACAAACTTACTCACAAACACACAAACTTTTGCATTTATGGTATTCTTATTAGAGACATGTGAATGAAATAGGCCGAGATGAGGGTCACCTCAAATGATCTGCTAAAAACAATCGAGCAGCAATACCCACAATTATAAGAAAATACAAAGATCCAAGATTCAACTGAGAAACGCTACATAAAATCCCTACGGTGTCAGTTTACGATCGCATAACCTCTACAACAAATGGCAGGATATGTAAAATCTCTTCACCGGGCCTGCGGGCTGTCCCCAAAGTGGATTATGGCTTATTTCCGCACCCGGCCTCGGGAGGCAGCACTAGGGCAATATCAATAGCAAGGAGATCTGTCTTGACATGATTATGCATGCTAGATCCTCTTACATCCTGGGTAGAGATGGAGCGGAGAATATTATAAGCACTATGGTGTATGTACTTTGTTATGTTAGTTTATTATAAAAATTATAATTATTGTGTGAACAAAAAAGGCTTGGGATAAAATTGTTTTCCTCAAAAACAATGTTATAGTTAAGACAATTGTAACAAAGACGTTAGCAAAATAAAAGCCAAGCAGAGTTTCTTGCCAGTTCTTCTCGTTGAGAATTGATGTAAATTTAAAAAAAATACGATTTATAGCATTGATCTGTCTAAATGATTTAAAATGTTACATAAGGGCAATCCTAAGCTATACTAAGTATAATACCAGCAGCAGAATTCCTTACATGAGCAGTGGATACCAGATTGTTGATAAAGATGATTCGAGCCGACCGAATGACAACTTCGTTTGCGTGGTGTATCTCTTCCCTCCAATTTGTCATTCAATGCAACATATTTTTTGAACCGTGTTTCCCTACAAAACACTGATGGAGATTTTACGTCACATTTATGTTTATTACAAGTCTTGCAAAGAGCTTACCACGATTTCGTCAACAAAAAACATATTTTTCACGTTTTCTCGCTGAACAATACTTCAGCGGTGCGCGTATCCTGAATGGCGAAGACATTCACTTTATCTATAGTACCTTCGTACACTTCTATGCATATTCATATCGTAGGCGTATGGAAAGAGCTGAACTACTTTGTTCTGGCTCGACATAACAGCACCGGTACCATTCATTGACAAATGGTAGTGCGTCCTTAGCGCACGAATAACTCACCTGAGTACCGGGGTACACTTTGCATCTCGGCAGCAAGACCTACTGTTCGCAGGTCCTGGTATTTGCCTGTTTAATCGTCTGCTTCATAACCTATTGGTTGGTAAGGGGACGTTAAACATTTCGTAGATTTGATTGTTTTCTGTTCTGGCTCCAACTCTCTATTCCAAATGATACCAAATTCAGCTATAACATAGTGATTCTTTACACAATTTAGTCTATTAGCTCAATTATATTTCTTTTGTGAACTAAGTCAAATCAGTTTGCTTGCTAGGATGAGTATAAACTTGTATAGATAGGTGTGTATTTGAATTTTCCGAAAGTACTTAACATCCTGATCAACATCTGCCACCTAGACAGATTAGTGCGTAATCAAAACCAGATGATTGGCCTAATTGTTAGATGGAGCTGAAATAAATGATAGTGCTTGTTTATTTATTTATCGGAAAAACGGTTTCGTGTGTGACTTTTTTATGCTCAAATCCAATGTGCGATGCTTAACGCGGTGAGTGGCTTTAAGTACTGGTTGTACAGCTTGTAGAAGGGTCCAGATGGGAAGAGTTAACATTAGGTACATGAGGTGAATAGGTGAATAGGCAGACATTACTAGATGTATTCGTAGGTCTGTGGCTATGTAGGCGACCCGTCGCCTTACAGTCCTGTGACGTAAGCCGCCTGTCCACTGAGCTTATAGCACATCAATATTAACGCGTCTTAGCTGACATCACCACGCCAAGGCAACTGAGCTGAACAAAGCTACATAGATTGGAGGCTAAGCTGTGGGTTATAGTCGGTATTGTTCCGTTAGGGATGTGGCATGAGGTAATTGAACGGGTAAACAGATTTGCTTACAATTACAATTGCTTACAATTGCTTTCTAGGGTATCCTAGCGCTTTTAGTAGATATTTTTCTTCCGTATGCCTATTTACCTTATTTTTCCGCGGCACACCAACTAATGACATCGGTACACCAGTGTGCAACGGCACACTTTGCGGAACACTGTCCTGGATGACGCGCCAGTTTGCATGTGTTTATGACTAGCATTGACCCGCGGCTTGGTACCCGAATAAAAAGCTTATATTTTATTTCAGGTCTAAAACGGTAAAAGTGAAAAATTTCAGATAAAACATTGAATTGAAGCGTTTGGTTGAAAATGACACACGGTGCCAGGAAATCTGTGTAATAAAATAAATAGCTTTATGTTATAAGTATGTTTACAAGTTTCAAAAATTTATGTCAGTACATAGCGCGAAATTAGCAAAACAATCGTAAATTAAATTAATGCATTGTACGAGTATGATCTCCGAAACAACGTAATGCCAGTGTTTAAAATCACAGGGTGTGAAGGCCGCCTAATGTATAAAATAACAAAGGTAAACGTTTACATAACATATTACATTGTTTTCAATCTGATAAAACTTTAGGTACGTAGGTTTTGTACTACTCACCCATTATCTTATTTATACAAAGCCTAATTGTGTTACCTGTATAAAACTAAATGCAGGATGTTGTGTGTACCCAATTCATGGCCTTCGTATCTTTTGAATCAACATTTTGTAAATTAAATAAACAGAATTATCGTAAATTGTAAAATACGTGATAAACTTTATAGTATACAAACTTAAGCCCGCGGCTTCGCTCGCGTGGTACCTGGATAAAAAGTAGCCTATGCTTAGAGCCTATGCGTATAATCCAGGTCATAAACTATTATAATTCTAATTGTAATTGAGGTGGAGGGAGAAAGTTCTGCACTGACGTCAGCATTGGGATGTATTGTGCATTGCCCCCCTACTAACCCTACCCCAGCCAGCCCAACTCCTTAAAGTAACGGAGAAGGACTCTGGGTTGATGGCAACATTGCTCTAGAATTCCGGAGGCTGTCTATGTCTGTGAGTTTTGATCAAGCAGCTTTTGTACCCCGGATTTTGTTCTGGCTTCGTTTGTGCAGTGTAAGATGTATGATGACATGCTCCACTGTTTCTTCACCTTGAAAGCAACCATGACAGGTACCACTCTCTGTGACTCCTGTCTTTACTAGGTGGTGGTTCAGGTCACAGGGGCCTGTGATAACACCAACCAGTATGCGTAGGTCTTCACGCTTCATTTTTATCAGTGTTAGTTATTTTGTTGTCTCTTCCTGGAAGCAATGTTTTTGTGTTTTTGCTGTCCTGTCTTCGTCCCTACAATTTTTGGTGTTCACACCGAATGTTGTTTTAGCCTTTTTTAACTTCCACCGAAGGTGGGTTGGTAAGGCAAATGTCGGTGGCGGTTGGAGTAAGCCTGGCTCTTTCCCTTGCCAACGAGTCCGCCTTGTTGTTTCCGGGATTTGAGCTGTGACTCTGCGTCCATGTTATTTAAACCATGTAGTCGGTTGTTAGTTTTTGGAGAGCACTGTGACAGTCTACAACTGATTTGGACCTGGTGTCTGGACTGCAGAGTGCATTAATCAATGTCGCACTATCTGTTATAAACAGGACCTGTGGTTTTTGCCCTTCTCGATACAGGCATCAGTTTTCTTTATTGAGTGGTCTATCTCTAAGGCTCCCAAAACAAGTCCCTAAAGTATCAGCTTGAAAAGTTGTGGTGGTTTTACTTAGAGGCTGTGCTCTGGATAGCCCTGTTTCGGGGCAGTGAAAGCCGCCGCCCACCCCAGTTTTCGTTTTTGAGGCATCAATGAATATATGATAGGTAATCTGGTACCCGATTATCAAAATATGTATATTCCAAGTTTCATCCAAAACCGTTCAGTAGTTTTTGCGTGAAAGAGTAACAAACATAAAACCATCAATACACCCATACTCACAAACTTTCTTATTTATAATATTAAGTACAAGTATAATAAAATATTAGTTTATAGTTTTGCCCATTTTATATCCCTGGAGAACAGTAGGTACTTTTTTATAGATACCCGAACACGTCTATAACAGATCCTTGAAAGCTACCTGATCTCCTTTTCTGTATGCCTGATAATGTGTATGCGAAATTTTAATATTAACGCTTGAGTAAATAGTTAAGGCTTGAAAGCGCAACAAACAAATACACTCACTTTCGCTTTTATAACATTAATTAGGTTAGGTATTTTGTATCGGGTTTGTCATAATTCTACTATCCTACTATTCCTACTATATAATATTATAAATGAGAAAGTTTGTGACTATGGATGAATGGATGAATTTTTATTACTCTTTCACGCAAAAACTACTGAAAGGAATTGGATGAAACTTGGAATATAAATAGTTTGTGACCTGGATTAACACATAGGCCAATTTTTATCCCGGTAACACACGAGCGAAGCCGCGGGCGGAAGCTAGTTATAAAATAACTGGAAGGTTTTTATATATATATATATATATATATATATATATAGGATGAATGTGCAATTCTTTAAAAAAAATACAACCGAACTAAGAACCTTCTCCATTTTTAAGTCGTAAAAGTGACGGAAATATATACGTCTATATATATACGTCTAAAATTGCGGCGTGATTGACAAACAAAAAATGTACTCACACCACAGTTTCTTAGGAAAACTAGCAAGCTTAAAACGCAAAATACTGGATGAAGGCACCTCCCCTTTTCCGCATAAAAGTACTGCTAGATCAGGGATCCTCTTTTTCCCCTGTTTGATGAATGAGCCCCCTCGCCCCAGGCTACCCTCTTATCTATTGTTAGCGGGAACTACACAGCCAGTAGTTTGAAAGAGCTGTTGCCAGTTTGGCCACTTTTGCTGGATCTGGCGACTTTTTGAGCGTAGATTTTTTGATAAAGTATTATAAATTCAACCAACTAGGTATATACAAATAAGTAGTCATGCTTTTGCAGTAGGATTCATATTGAAAAATGCGCTAACAAGGTTTTGGTATCAAATTGCCTAGGTACAAGTAAAAGTGCAATCAAATGTTTTAATGAAGTGACCGTTTTAAGGAATTTAGATTCAATCCTTCCGTGCTTCGGAAGACACGTTACGATTTCCGTCTTTCTTTCGTTAAGCCTTGTCGGAGGTATGGTATCGAGCGAGAATTGGCCACCAGTTAGCCAGCACCACAAAGAAGTAGAAAATTTGGTACCGTTAACTGGTTATCTAGATAGACGAATCAAAGAGCTAGATAAAAATCATTATGACGAATTTTGTAGAGTCGATAATGTTTGCTGTCCAAGAAACGTAGCTCTAGACGGGCCTATCAACATTTTTAAACAAGTGTAAATTACTTGTTCTTTTAACATTCTTTGTATTCTCGAAATAAAATACGTTAACTATTTTAAATATTGTCATAATTCGAATACAAAAATGTAGCCACAAAAATCACAGCTGGCAACATTATGTATGCAGGCTCCACCGACTTTAAAATTCATATAGGGACTGAAAAGAAAAAGCATTTCGGTCGGCGGTTTTCAGCGCAACAAGAATATATTTACCTACTGAATCGCAATATGAAACCATTGTGTACCTTTCACTAGAATCCCTGAATGCAAACGTAAAAAGGATGGAGGGATAAAGAATCCAATGAAAAGGTTCTCAAACGTTGCTTTTCACGAAGTGGATTTAAAAAGAATGCTTAAGTAAATTTTTGTGCAATGAGTTTTCACTACATGATTTAAAAAGAAAAAAGACTTGCTTCATAAATGGCCCTTTGGAGTTCCAGTCAGTAATCATCCCATATCATAGCAAATACTGCAAATGCGTGTTGCATATGTACATAACATATGAAACACGCTTCGATCGCTCGGTCAATAAAAAGATATGATCTAAAATAAGATTTTAATACGTCTCTAAATAACTAACTTAAGTTCTTAGACTACTCATAAGAAGATATAAAACCTAAAATTCATACACACATAATAACTATACACTCACATATGATGGTATGGTAGCATCACGTGTATTTAAAGAATTTGATGATTACGATAACTTACCTTACCTTAACTTAAACTTTATTAACATGATTTCGATTAATAGAAATCGGCGGAATTTAACAGTAATGAGAATCATTTACATATTGGTTTTATAATCTAAGGGGGCGTATGCGCTATAATATTCTGAGCATTTTGTTTTTTAACACTGAGTGCTCAAAACGCAGGTGATTCTGCAGGTCGTACATGGCGCGTAGCGTCATGAGAGAGGCCAGCAGCCATCGTGTTAAATTATAATACATCAAGAAATGACGAAGACAATAAAGTTTTCTTTTCAGCTATTTCGAAAAGCGCGGTTGGAGATTCGTCAGGTATAATGATGGTACGCATCGCTAACGTACCTATCTAATTACTTGTAATGTAAATACCTATGTAATTATGCTCTTCTACATAACACATTTAAGCCACACAAGTCTGTAAACTGTAATACCTAACGGTAATTATGTAAATCCCTTTCGAAAAAGTATTTACTTAACCAAACGTACTACAAAACTCGTATATGATTTGCATAATTACAGCACGATTTAAATACTCAATGCCTACCCTTCCATGAAAATTGTTTTAAATAAATAGACGTGAACATTCAGTTAAGTACATCTACATAAAATGTTAGCATGTTGTTGTATTGTACCTGTGCGCGTGTGGGTATCGCCCTTTACCACAGAATAAAGAATGTTACTTCATTCATATCGAAAAAAGGGGAATTTTCACGTACCGTTACATCGGTGAAGGCACCGACGGTGGCGTTTCGATTCATTAAGAGAGCCTACATCAGGGTGAGTGAGTGCGACGCTCTCTCTCCGCGTCTCGTCTTCGTGAATTGTAGTGCTAATTCCCGAATTCACGGGAATTTCATTCAAAGTGAAAACTTCCGTTTAACAATATGAATGAGTTAATTTGTGTAAGTTTTATGAGTAAAATATTAATTCGCTCTAATAACTTAGTTTTTCTTAGCAGATCATGAAACCGCTACCCAGTCATCAATATTGATTTTTTGATGATTGACCTGACCTATTAATGGCATTTAGAGACGAGCGTACCCGAGCTTCAGTGAGTTGTCAAGCCATGTCCGAAGCCTTCGGATGAACTAATACCTTCAAGACTAAAGTTGGTCACTTACTCATACGCAACGATATAAAGCGAGCGATTCCGCGGGCGGAAGCTGTTGAGTATATTATAACATTTATTATGTAGCTTGTGTAAAGGTAGGTAAGCCAGTCAAAAGGTCGAGGACTCAGTTTCGCTGTTTTTCAGCATCACCTAACAACGCTGCTGTCGTCACAGCAATCCAATCCCCTTTTGCTATTCGTCTGAATGCTAAATTTTCTAGTTTAAAGTAAGAGTAAGTAATGTAGTACTGTGAAAAACTGTATCTTCATGGTACATACATAATGTTTGTTTGTTTACGAAAGTAGTGACACGTGATTGAGAAGAAGAGCAATGCACCACAAGTAGTACTAACAACAAGCTCGGTACAAATTGGTTTTCAATGAAGTTGTAAAGCTGCGCGTTGCCATCAAAATGCAAATTTCTATCTCACATCGATTCGTCCTCATATGAACTGCAATCTGTTTCTGCATTACGTATGTATGGAAGTCGAAACGACTTCGTGTTTTAAAAAGTGCAGTATAATTTCGATGTAAGAAAATCGGATTTTATTGTAAAGTTTTCGCTGCTGTTGTTGCAACCCGCATGTGTGGATTCGTTTTGTATTATATAAGAATGTACGGGTATCTGAAATATCAAGGAGTAGGTATACAAGTGTTTTCTCTTCTCTACTATTTTAAAAATTTCAAATGACAAGATGTCATTCACAATAAAATCGCATTCGTGTTGTCAAGGGCACAGAGACATCTATAGGGTACATTTCATCACCATCAGCCATTTTCGGCCCACTGCTCGGCATAGGCCTCCCTTTGATTATATCCACAGATTTATTTTATCACTCGACTCTATCCTGCGCTAGCCTGAGCTGCCCTGATAGGATGAGATGGGTCGACGATATCAGGGTACATATTTTAATCTAGCAAAAAGTACGTCCTCGAGCGAAACAAACAAAACCTTTAACAAACTCTACATTACACAAGCGAAGCCACGGGCAAAATAAAGTAGTAAAGTAGCTAGTAGTTAATTATAAAATAAATTAATTATTTATAAAAGAAATCTACTTGCCAGATTACAGAACCAGTGATACAGATACCTCTCCGAAGTTCCTTCAGCCATATTTATGGACTTGGTAGACGGGAAGAAACCCCGCTTATGGGTCGGCTTGCACTTATTAATTAATTTAAATACAAACGAAAAATGACGTATAAAATCTATAAATTTTCAGAAAAAAAGCGCAAGTACAAAATATATTTTCTGTTTTAAAATATCACTACGAACTGCAAGCTACGAAGTTCCAGAGCTCCAGGGAGTTCCAATTTTCACTCTCTCTTGTAGTTGAGATTCATTTTATGTCGTGAAGACATTTTAGCTTACTTCCGCGATACCTGGACGTAACCTGTTTCTAGGTACTCTAAGGCTACGTGTACAAGTGACGTGCTAAATCTATCAGTCAACTCAAATTCAATAATGTTGTTAAACGTTATCTCTGTAATAAAACGTATTATACAGGGTTATTATTTATTAGACCTATTCCTGTTAGCAGTTTGCAGAGGAGGTTGAATTAGATCCGTTGAATTAGACCAAGCATGCACAAACCGCGGCCCGCGGGCCGCATGCGGCCCTCTGTCAATGTACGTGCGGCCCAGTACCAGTCAGAATACTTAAATTGATATGAAAATATTATAACGTTAATCATTTTGAAACTTAATTCAGTTGTTTTTATTTTCTGTGGCCCATCTTTAGCTCATAATATGCCCAAGTGGCCCTTGGTCCCAATATGTCTGTGCAACCCTGAATTAGACCATAATCTTATAGTGCAAAAGTTTACCATTTCTAAGTATTTTTTTTTATCTTAAACTTGACGACGGTCATGTAATTTTTTTTCTAGTGTTATTCTGATTCATGTTATGTAATATTATTGGCGTCGTTAAGTTAAGTTAGTTAAGTCGTAAGACATAATTGTAGTGAAATGAAATAAAACTGAATTTGGACTGGAATTATCGGATGAAGAAAATTGTTCGCTAATCGTTTTTTGTTATTAGACGCGATTGCAATAGAAGAACAGGACTTGACTGAGAACTGGACTTATACACCGACTTATGCCTCAAAGTATTATGGACGATAAACAAAAATATTATCCTAGATGCCATTTAATAAAAAGGAATAAAGTAAAATCTAGCGCACAGCACAACAAACAAATAACCTCTGTGTAAATATTATCTACCTGGGTCGGACGTACCTACAAGACGTGTGAAACGGCTGTCTTGACCTGGTTACACAGGTCCTCCAGCCCATTGTCTGAGTCTGGCTTAAGAACGCTGTTTCACTTCATTCGCCTTTATAACGAGCTCAAGAGCTCTAGTCTAGTTTATAGTCTAGGTGACAGGAGCCATTGTGCTTGACGACAATGAAGATAAGCGTGAATCTTTGTCAGTAGGAAAGCCGCGGTCAGATTAGTCCCGCAACGGTACGCACGTAGAAATATATAAACATAAAGAAAAAGGTACCTGGGTAATGTCATACAGTGGGACGGCAGACGAATATTTCAACCCGACCGACGTGTCGTCAGTGTAACGAAAAAAATTGGCTAATGACAAAACGTTATTCTGAATCTACCTTTTCTTTTTTCCAAAAAAGTTTACCTCTACGATACGTACCTACGTATACTATTTTGCTAGTCTTCGTGATGGAGCCTCTAATATCACACACTCTTTGACGCAAAAGGAAAGCATAGAACGACGTTAAAGGAGATGGCCAAAAACTCTTACATAAAAAACCCAGAGTCAACAAGAACTTCTTAAGTGCAGTTTGAGTAGACTTATCATAAATAAATAAATAATAAATAATGCTGAACTATCACACAGCATCAAGTAGCCCCAAGCTAAGCAAAGCTTGTGTTATGAGAACCACATGATTGATATATTACATATATACATTTTTTTGTAAATACATACATATCATACATTAAAAACACCCAGACCTGAGACAAATATCTGCAGAAGATGCAAACATTTGTTCCGCGGCGAGAATCGAACCCGCAACCTTCTGCGTCAAAGGCGGACCTTCGCCCACTGCGCCACAGAGGTAAACAGGTAAACATGAATCTCAGTGCTTCACCTAAGGGCACACAAACATTAAACAGAAGACAAAACATATACAATATATCGACTAGAATGTCTGTAATAATGATGTGTTAAATCTTTAATATCTCTATTCGACCATAGTTTTTAAAGTCAGTGATAACATTTTCTTAATGCACATTATAAGCCAACTCAAACTTCACTTAAGAAGATCTTGTCGACTCTGGGTTTTATTTTGGCCATCTCCTTTGTTTTTGTATTATGAATATGATAACTTTGTCTCTACCACATGTCTCTACCTTCCATAATTATGTAAAGTGTCATTACGGAGATAAGACTCTTCTCATTCATTTGTTTAAAAAATACATTTAAATACCTGAGATTTTTCCGGCATGATTAAACGGTGAAACAACAAATGTCACATTTTTTGGTCTAAGATAAGAAATTCCCTTTCATTAAACCCAAATATAGCCATAATATGAGTCGTATCTCAGCTATAATATAGGGACAAAGGGACAGATTTTACATAATTTATGTAAAGCTGTTATTTTCACGTCTGACAGTACCTACTTATAAATGCTTTCATATGCTATTTTAGGTAGCGTAAATGTAAAAGATGAGCATTTTTAATGTGCGAAATACATTATTAATTATGTAAGGTACCTATGTCCTTTATCTCACGGTAAATAAGCAGGAAGGACTGCGTATATATATCAAATCAAATGAATATTTTTTTATCAAAATACTTTCCCTATCTACTTCCACTGGCTGAGATACTGGTGTGTTTAAAATTTATTTTATTCCACTGTCCATGATAAAGAGACCAAAATAATTACCTATTAAGTATTAACTTACTGTTTTTCACCATCATCATCAGCCGATAGCAGTCAACGGCTGGACATATGCCTAACTTAATGAGCGCCAGAGCACCCTGTCCTCAGCTCGACGCATCCAGCTTCTACCAGCAGCCTTTCGCAATTACTGTTTGCTAAAATTTATATATTTTTTTTTATATACAACTGTGCTAAAATATTTAGTTATACCAAGATAACACTCACTACAATTTCATGTAGCTAACGGATGTTTACATAAATCCAAGATAATTTGAATAAACACAATATCAAATTTTGTCTTTAATTAAACTTGCTTACGATATGTAAATTTAGCATGTTTACCCGGGCACCTGCACCTGTTTACCCTTGTATCTCAGCTAACGAAAGGTAACCTAACGAAGTTTCTGTCTTTGAGAATAATATGTAAAGCGTAGGTGGATAGGTAATGTTGTTCAAAATCTACGAATTAGACTAAAATATGCATTGTACATGTAGACAATGTAAAATTCTTAGTAATGATAGAAATAAAACACGTTCGCCAGATGAAATGACGAGTTTTCAATGAAGTAATGTGTTATAATAATGCAAGACTAACACAGCATCATGTAGCAACAAAGGGCCCAAACTAAGCATAACTTGTATTATGGGAACCACATGACTGATATATACTGCTTCAATACATTATTTTACACCCATAGAAAAATATCTGCAGATAATGCAAACATTTAACCCGCGTTGGAAATCGGACCCGCCACCTTCTGCGTCTCAGGCGGACCTCTGCTGCACCAC
This sequence comes from Horisme vitalbata, assembly GCA_951804965.1. NCBI lineage: Eukaryota > Metazoa > Arthropoda > Insecta > Lepidoptera > Geometridae > Horisme > Horisme vitalbata. The sequence continues at coordinate 12,456,079 of OX638091.1, forward strand.
AGAAGTCGTCGAGGTCGAGGTTTGAATCCTACATCGGGACAAAGCGGATGCATCTTTGCCAAAACCCACGACGACGCAACGACGTAAAGAGATCCTTATCAGTTAGGTTAATTTGGAACCTCAAAATTTGTATGAAGATTTGATTAGAGCCCCATCAGCCTCGCAGACCACACTAAACATATTATATTCAATATGGCGCCCGTGACGTAACACGCTGTTTCATTCCCTTGGTTAGTAAACTAGAAAGAGTATTGCTAGTTGTTAGAGAGTGTTCCGCAAAGTGGGTGCCACGGCACACTGGTGTACCGCGGTCATTAGTTGGTGTGCCTCGGAAAAAAGTTATCTCCGGAATTAAAACACCTACATCAACAGTCGCAAAACATGCGGACGCACGAGCGAGGCGTTTTGCTTTTAATAGGTTTGTTGATTAATAAAAGATTTTTTGTTATTAATAATAAATGTTTATTACCCTTAAAATTTACCCCGAACACAACAAGTTTGAGGAACACAGGACTAGAGGAAACGCATTGTAAGACCCTCCGAGAAAGTAAGCGAGTTAATGCTACGTAACTAAGTTACACATTGAAACATTACTATCGTAGCCAGGTACCTAAATGTTAACCAACCGATGTAATTCATGTAATCTGGTCTCTATCAATATCTACAAAAGGAAATGGCAGATCATTAAATTATATATAGCTCGATTATCATAGATATATAGGCAGATCACAATTAGATTATTTTGAGACACTAAGACATAGTGTAAACCTGCTATATACTTACTATATCTTAATCCTGTTCCAAAAAGAGTTTTAGATATGCATGTGGAAGGTTGTTAGTAGAGATAGGCCAAAGAAGAGAGTGATGGATTATGTGCATGATGACATGATGAAGAAAGGAGTGTGTTGAGATGACGAGTGATAGGAGAATGGAGGGATGACAAATTTGCCGACCCCATATATTGTGGGGGAGGGCAGGAGGGCAAGATGATGATGATGATGATCATGATGATGATGCTGATGACCTAAATAAATACATATTAGTTAGTACTTTCGAATATTAAGTGTCAGATCTATCATCAATCATTCCTTTTTCAACAATTTGATCAAAGGTCCCGAGTTCATAACGAGAAAAGTTATTTCAACATTATTAGGAAAATGGAAGGGACGAATCGTGTCATAAAAAGTTATAATACAATTAATTCATTCGAACGATTTCAGAGGACGTTGCGAAAGACATAAAAATATATTGAATGCATCTGTTGAAGCGGAATTAGATAAATTGTCGATAGACAAAGCTTTTTCTCGCACAAGGACAAAGCTTTTTCTAGGTCAAGGGCTAGGTCGATTGTTCTATCTATTAGTATTAGTAGTAAATTAAGTACTAGTAATAGTACTTAATTTTGTACTTTTCTGGTTAAGAGGTATAAACTTTTTAACGCGTCGTTCGATTGGTTTGAAATCGTGTATAAATACAAATATCCCTTCTACGGGGTGCATTGGGGTGTGAGAAAGAAACTTTTAAAAGCGTTCAATTCACCCTCTTAACACAGGGTGCAATAAGGTGTTGTAAGGGAACCATTCGATTGGTTTAAAATTTCGTACTATCAGCACATATTTTAATTGGTTCTAGACATTGTATAATATTCTTCACTACAAATGGCTAAGCATATATCTCATCAATGGGGTGCAATAAGGTGTTAATATTTTTCTCCACAAATGGTTTAGGATCTACCTCATCAATGAAGTGTGTGAAATTATGCACGGCCAGTCTTTGAAAGATGTAAACGTTCACGAAGAAAGGTTTTTTGGAAATTTTGGTAAAAGAGGCTAAAACGTTTATATGAGAAATCATATTCTTTGAACTTACAAAACTTGAAACTTTGAATAAATCCAAACTTAATATTAAGGCTTTTATTGCTGATTAAAACCACATTCCATATCCTGTAAATGTAACCTAAACATTTTAACCGGCTATTGGCTTGGCGACGGGTCGCCAACGGGAACGAAGATGGAAAGGGAGCGGGAAAAGGAACGGGAACGGGTAGGTAATGTAACATTGTATGTGGGTTTGTAATTTTTAATCTGTGTGTAAGGTTCTGAGTAAAATTACCATGCTCGGGAAACATTTCATGTGAAAGCATGTTCTTACATTCAGAAAGCGTTTACAAGCAAACGAAATTGCGGGTGGGTCAACTAGTAAAGATGATATACCTAATTATTACTATCAGAATCCAAATGCAAGTGTTCGATAGAGCGCTGGCTTCAGCTGGTTGTGTAAATGTGCAGGATCGGTTCCCGCTCCGGGACAAAATGTGTACCGTAGGTATACTTTTAACACTCTTCATTTAGAACCAAATCTTCAACGAAAGTGAAATGAACCAAATACGAAGATTACGCGTGAGATCACGTATTGAATCTTTGATTTAGCTGTAACGCAGTGGGCGAAAGCCCGTCTGGCACGCAGAAGGATGCGGGTTCGATTCCCGCCGCAAAACACACGTTTGTATGATTTGCAAATATTTGTCTCGGGTCCCAGACCCATGTGTGTATTAAAAAAAAGTATATCAGTCAGTACAAGTTCTGCTTAGTTTTGGGCTAGATGATGCTGTGTGGTAATGTCCAGCATTATTTATTTATTTATATAGTTTTTTTTACAAAATATCGTACGTGTCGTGGCGACTGAAATGACTAAATATAATCATAACGTTTAAGTTTTTAGTTTTGCCATCCTAATCAGCTCTTTCAAAGTACATTTATAACATCAGAGTTCAACGTACAACCTTCACGAATAGAAACCACACAATAGAACCCATATATCACACCTTTATTTAGAAAGCTCTATACTCGTCGTAGCGCGACTGTAGGGCCTATAGGCACGTAGCTATGCAACCTATTGGAATATAAGCTGTTGCCGTCAAAGTCAGGAGGTAAGACACTTCTTATTTTCCCATATTTTATGACATAGATATGTAGAATAAAATTTTAAACTGATTGGGTGATTATATCAACGCACAGCCCAAACCACTAGACCTAGAGACTTGAAATTTTGCACATAGATACCTTATATAGCGTAGGCATGCATTAAGGATTTTTAGAAATTCCACCCCTAAGGAGGTAAAATAGGGGATGAAAATTCCGTCAGTTTCGAAGTCCGTCTTCAAATTTTGTGTTTAGGCTGATATTTGAAAATTAACTTATATCTATCACTTATGTTTCTTAGGCCGCGGTCACGAAGACAACAGCGGCGGCGCGGGGAGCGGCGCGCCAACGCAAATCTATGCATTGAAACGCGCCATTCCTAACGCCGCCGCCCCGCTCCCGCGGGGCTCACCTGAAGAGGTGAAAAGGGGGATTAAGTTATGTATGGAAAATCCTTAATTTTCAATGGAAAAATTACTTAATAGAAGAAATACTCTACATACACAGGACATAAGCCAAATATGGTTAAAGGCTAAAGCCTTTTTATTTTGTGAAAGATTTTTCAGAATCAGAGTACACCTACGTAGATAATTCCAGAAAACACAAACTCGCAAACTTACGGTTTACCTCAATGTTACTTATGTTAATATTATAGATCAGACGGAAACATCGAGATAACAATTATATAGTGTCAGTCTTCAAGTGAAATTTAACAAAAATCGTAAAAGAGTGTTTGACATAAATAAACTTCTAAATGCTGAATTTGCACTAATTTAGACCTTATCGCTTGAAAAGTGTTCAAAGACCGCGCAATTGACAGCGTTGCAGAGTTTTGGTGCAGAAAATGTTTCCCACGTTTTCCACTCGAGTATAAATATCTCGATGAGGTACACGTGCTAAATCAATTCATTACCATATTACATATAAACGTCAATCAAGTGGAGTAGTTTGTAACATTGTTCACATAGATGATTTATGGCAAATAGTGATATCAGGGTTATCGGTAAAATAGCTTCCTTTCGACTTAGTCAAGTATATTCAAATTGTGTATTGGAAAAATTATATGAAAAACATTGTGTGCTTATAAAATTTAAGGGTTTGATGTCGATTTCAATGGGATCCCATAATCAAATTCTGACTTGGTGAGAATGGGACCAAATAATAAAAATATTTTGAAAAACGGGTCCGCAGTTGGCTTTGTCCTTTTCTTTTTATCTGGCTCATGTATCGTGGTCATCCTCTTCCACGCTTTCCTTCTACATTTCCATCGATGTTGTTTCTGATGTCATGTCGTGAGTCAAATTATTTTTCCTCTGCTGTTTGTATCAACACCCTTTTTTACCGACTTAAATAAAAAGAAGTCCCATGTTCAACTGTATGTATATTTTTTTATGTATTTTCACCGATATCTCCTTCAATTGTAAAACAATTTTCAAAATTATTTTTTGTTTAAAAGAGTATACTTCACAGGTGGTCAAATATAAATTTTATTCCTGAGGGATTGGTACTTTTCCCGGAAAACTCAAAAAACCTCACCCTCACTTTTAATTTTCGCCCCATGATCACCAATATCTCTGTCAATTGTGAACCGATTTTCAAAATTCTTTAGGGCAAGAAGTAAGAACTGATTTATTGGAATCGGTTTATTCTTTTTTAAAATTCCTACTTGTATTCTCCTGACAGCTCTTGAGCTTACCTACAGTAACATGTGCACGAGCATGCACTACCACAAACATGTCAAAACGGTCTTTGATATTAATGTATCCTGATTATAGTTGTTATCTTATGAGATATTAATATATTATAGTCGTTATTTCATGAGACAACTATAGATAAATAATACATTAATATCTAATTCAAATTGTTTTAGCAATTGACTGTACGCGCTGAGTTTCCCCAGAGTAAATTGAACTTGACAAACCTACACCATCGCACAACATAACACAACATACCCAATTGTGCCGTATTCTATTGTGCTGACGAAACACTTGAGAAGCACGTCGCACGTGCCAATTTGATTGTCTCTACGTGTACCCTCAAATACTAGGATAACACGAACACATGAACGCTCGTTCGACGAAGATACATTTGATGGAATTGCGTGGATGAATCGTTCGATTCGTTCGTGCGAGACATATATTTATTAAGATAAGATTCACACCAAATACAGTACCTATTGCGATTTATGGTTGATCCTAGTAGACGTGTAAAAATGTAAAAATGCTCAAAAGCTATATAAGATGTGAAGACAATGACAATTCATTAGCATAAGTAAATATTTACGTACGTGTTTTCAAGTATCCATTATATTTTCGATCAATATGCCGTTTATTTGGCGAACATCAAAGTAATCATTGCCTGGAAGTGATCGCTTCAAGCGAGAAGGCCGTCCATTTTACCATTAATTTAAATGCATTTTTATCTAAATGTATTTATCTTTCATTCTCTCCACGTGGTAGATACTTTCATACATAGTAGTTTATTAGGTTTAAAGTTTAAAATAAGTTCTACAACTCGTTAAGTGCACTCCAAGTCTCCACCCTCTGGTTTGTGCAAAGAAAACTTTTTAGAAGCCCTATCTAGTCACTTCTTCTGTTCGATGATGATAAAGCAATAGCCTAAACACGGATTGAATGGCAAATTGAGCAGAAACTCCTTTTCGATTAAACTTTCCAAAACAACGATTTGTATAAACTCCTAAAAGTTTAGTAAGAGACATTTCAAACGGAAAATGCGGGGTAACTGTGTGTTCACTTTTGTAATATTACAGCAGGCTGATTCAAAGACAGTCATCATCATCCTAAGTATTCCACAGCCACACACACATTATGCCGCTGCTGGGCCATCAAACTATACCAGTCGACTGCTGGACACAGACCTCCTCTAATGAACGCCATTGCACCCTGTCCTTAGCTCGATGCGTCTTATAGCTTCTCTAGCAGCCCAAGTCCACTCCACCAAGCTGGAGGGAGCCCTAAACTACGTTTTTAAAGACATGGTCTTAACTAATCAACACGTTTACCGCTGCTTCTTTAGCTTGTAAAGGCCTATGTCGATAGCTTTGACGGGACAAGCAGATGTAATGGGGTTGAAAGACTTGTTACCTATTATGTAACTATTGAATTTGTTTCCTAAATCCAACTATATAGTGTAGTGGACGTAACAAAAATTTATGTTTAATTAGTTTGGAATTAAAAAATAAACAAACATCTTCACGACTTTTTCCCCTTTATGGATATTTTCAGATATTGGTCAGTACGCAAATCTATTGAGGATACCTTAACGGGGGTAGTCAGAGGCAAGTCCAAACATTACGTTCGATACATGCCCACTTTTTGCAAGCAGCTAGCATTCCACGTGACAGGTTGCAAGCCCATCGCCGCTTTTTATTGGAACACTAACCTAGCACATACCTTTCAAACTTTTTAGTTCGAGGGCATGCCGGTTTTCTCACGATGTTTTCGTTCATTGCTTCGAGCTCGTAGTAATGCGAAAAATCCATTGGTGCACGGCTGGGATTCGAAACCACGACCTTCACATCTTAAGTCGGGGTACATCCCACTAGGCCACCACGGCCCTGTTTGAATTGCATGTTGTTGTTTACCTGTTTGACGGTTTGGAATAAGAGATTAAAAATCTTAACTATTCTAAATAATATTATAAATGCGAAAGACTGGCTGTCTGTACATATTCACACCTAACCCGCGGAACAGATTACGATTAAAGATATGGCTATAGATTGCAACCCGGGAAAAGATATTGGCTACTTTTTTCAATAATAATCATGAAGCGGGTCAAATATCCTATATAAATTATACTTTTTGGACCCAATACTAACAAAACTTAAGCGAAAATAATCACTACTGTATCTTATTATGTGGTTAGGTCTTATTTTTAACCGACTTCAAAAAGGAGGAGGTTCTCAATTCGTCGGAACCTTTTTTTCAATTTTTTTATGTATGTTCACCGATTACCTCCTTCAATTGTAAACCGATTTTCAAAATTCTTTTTTTGTTTAAAAAAGTATACTTTACAGATGGTCCCATATAAATTTGATTCCTGAGGGATTGGTACTTTACCCGGAAATCTCAAAAAACCTCATCCTCACTTGTAATTTTCGCCCTATGATCATATATTTTATAAAAAGTGACTTGTTAAACAAAAACCATTGGTAAAAGAAGTTAGATTTAGTAACAAACTAACTTAGCTCGCGGGGCAACTTAACGTTAAGTTACCCATAAAATATCTTGGCATAAAAACATTATTTACTTAGCCCAGGTGTACAATCCCTGCAAAGCCTGGTCATTAATAATTTCCGCTTTATAAGGAATAACAAAACGAATTTATCATTACAGATAGAAAATTTAACAAACAGAATGAGTAAGAGCTTGGAAATACCCAACAAATGAATGGACTTTGAACGGGCTTACCCTTCTGACGAACTCGAGGCTTGTGGCGAAAGACATTTGTTATAAAATCTTTGCTCATGAATTCAGATTAACTTTAGACAAAATAACCGGCCAAGTACGAGTTGGACTCATGTACAAACTTGTAGGTAAGAAATATTTTTTTTGTGATGTAACTACACCTTTACGGTTTTCGGATTTTTTCCTTACCTTGTGCTACAAGACATTGCTTCTTACCAAATTTCATGATTCTAGGTCAAAAGGATATAACCCTATGAGTTTCGATTTTTCGATGTTTCGACCCTATTCTTCTTTCCTAGGGTTCTTTGTTCCTTTTGAGGTACGAAACCCTAAAAAACTGCTTTTGTTGGAAAAGTTAGATCGATAAGCCTATTGGTTTACCAACACATACGGTGATTATATTACATTACCATAACAAATTTTACCAGTGCCCACACCCTATAAACTAAAAGACAGAAATGCTTTTGAAAGACATATTGCTGTGGTAAGTAACTTTACCTTTATTCATACAGCAATATTTTACACTGTATTATATTAGGTTAAAAAAAAGGAATGGATTGTGTGAGTCCAGGTTCAGTTGAATTTATTTTAAACAATCACGCCTACCAACGTAGTTTAAATAGCAGAGCTGCATTATATTCATAATGTACCTACCTATCATAACAAAATACTTGACATATTATAATTATCATTGTGTTACGCGAGCGATTAGTTGACATGAGTTTAATCGTTATCAAAACATATTTTTGTCATTGTGGGCTATATTGTGGGCGTAAGTGACATGTCAATGTACGGGCGTCATTATCATTATTGTGCATTTGTAATGATCAGTGTAGGTAGGTATTTTCAATGGCCATGTGTGTAGTCGAGAGTTGGTTAAGGCGACGATACATGTCAAACCTCCCTCTCGCTCGCACTATGCAACATTTTGGAAGATATAAAATCACTGAATGTAGTTATGCAAAATAGCAAACCTTCACGGCCTAGAAAATAACAATACAAAGGTTAACCGTAAAGGTTCAGGTTCAGGTAAAGGATTAAGGGAAGTCCTCCAGCGAGAGGAGTTGACGATACCAGAAAGACCGTGCGCGGGTCCTGGCTCAGGCTAGCGCAGGATCGAGGAAAGTGGCATTCAAAGGTAGGTCTATGCCCAACAATGGGTCGAAAACGGCTGATAATGATGATGATGATGCTATTCGTCAGTAATCATCATTACCTAACTATCTTAAATGATGATGATGTCCTCCTTGACGTATCCGTCAACGGCGAACCTTGTTAGTTTCGGAAGTGAGAGCGAAGATGGCTTGCAAAACTATCTACTTTAACAATCAAAACTATCTTAAATACGTAGTGAACGTAATGTATGTATTAGGGCAAGTGCCCTATTAGTCAGTGGTATTACGTACTATTTAAAATTCAGATTTTTTGTATTTTGTGTTGGTGATTATAAAAACTAATAAGAATTATGTATGTAATGTAGACCGTTTATTAATAAAAACATGTGAAAAACAACCAGCGCCTTCGCCCATTTCAAACACATCTTGCAAGTTGAAATTGGAAACTGTCAGCTGTCAACGTCAACCAATCAAATTTAACGCATTCCAGACTAAATTCGGATGGGGAATGCCACGCATTTCGTGATTTCGTCGGAATGTGGACGGGCAAATAGAAAAGTGGGAAAGTTCGAGAGTTAATTGAGTTATTGATTGTGCCTACCTGCTATGTACTAAAGTTCGAGAGTAGATTGATCTTTTCGATTGTAAATACCTGCCATGTACTTTACCTATCTGAGATTATACAGACGAAGATCTCCATTATAGGCCGTAGTTACATATTTGATTTGCCAATCTATAGCCAATAATGTACGTACCTATATGCTATGCCTCCTCCAGGAAGAGGATTCACTCAAAGAGGAATTCTCACATCATTTATATTTATAAGTACTTGCCTACGAAACATTTCTAACAATATGTCTCCTTACTTATAAACGCTAGGTACTTAAATTTAACCATTGCTTAAAGTTATCCCTGTCACTGTTTGTCAATAGCCGACGGTAAGAGATGGCAATAGTTTAAGCATCGTTTATCTTTTGACAGATTATTAAAAGTAAGGCCCATGATGTTTTTCGATTATAAATGGTTATTTTTATTTTTTAGTTTATATACTATGTCGGTACGATATACCTACCTATGATTATGCATCCCCATGACTGCCTGAACCTAATTGATTTGTCCACCTATATTCTTTCTATCTATCAGCAATAGAGGAACATTATGTTCGTGCCTGCAGATTGCTCAAAAGCTCAAAAGCCGTTCGAGGCCACTTCCTGCATCGGTTTTTAAGCTGATTCAGGATTTTTGAATGACGCGCGCGCTCTGAGCTCTGTGCTAATGGCCGATTGAAAAGGGAAATTCTCGACGAGTTCAAAAACGTTGTGCAGTTCGGCTTAACTTTTTGAAGCGAAACTTAGGAACAATTTGGCTGCGTTATGGTCTACCAAAGGTTTGTTTTAAAGCGCTCGTAGCGTGGCATACTTCGATGTACTTAGCAGATCATCTTGGTTAAACAAAACTCCGTGGATGGGTGACCGTTTAGTGGCACTTCATGGCCCAGCTTGTTCAGACGTTAAACCATGTCGGAGGTCTTCGGGCGGCCTAAGAACTGGTCATTAGTTCATACGAAGAAGAAGAGGAAAGGTTTTTCATCTGTAGATATCTTCAAAAATAGTAAAAAAAACACCCACGGTTTACCTTCCAGAGTTTCACACAATATCAGAAACAAAATATAAATCAAAACTTTTCTCTGACACTTTGTCCACGCGTACTAACTAGTTTCAGCAGGGATGGACAGGGATGGAGGAAGGACAAGACTAAGTGGCGACAGTCCATGTTACACAAGGTGTGAGAATTAACAATAGGCCGCAGTGATATGAAAACCATGGTGTGTCACAAAGCTAGTTATGCCAAACTGCACTCCATCTGCCATCAATAAAAGTGACTGATAACGCGGAAGCTAGCTAGTAGGAAACCGTGGAAGTGCTGTGTATAATGCCAAGGTTCATCCAAATCCATTCAGTAGTTTTTGCGTGAAAGAGTAACAAACATACATCCATAATCATAAACTTTCGCATTTATAATATTAGTAGGATAGGACAGGAGTTAGCACGCACTTTTTTACATGGTCATAGTGAACTTTTAACAAACCGATCAAACTTTTACCTAAAACAAGCACAGACGTTTCCATTTCTTTTTAATCATATTTTTTAAAATAATTTTAAGACAAAACTACTAACAATTTTATAATTTAATAACTAGCAAAAAATAATGTGAATTTGCATATCGTTTCCTGTATGATTGCTTTAGCTCTGAAAAAAGATCCACACGAAGTATATTATTTTGAACACGATTACCTGCGCTCTTAGAATAACTACGATTAGAAAAGGTAAGTATTGAACAAAGCTCTGCTTGAAACGTGGGCCAAAAATCAACCCATCAAATTAATCTTAGCCTGCGCCTTAGTCCAGCCTAGATATCTTCATTCAAGAGCTCCGGAAAAACATTATTCCAACAAGCGCACCTCAAACTTTTGCGACGATGTTTTTATTTTTCACGTAAATCACGACTTTATTTAACTGTTCCAGTTGTTTAGTTCATTATGTAGATTGGTAGAGTATATTCATCTTGTTTGGGAGGACTATTTCGTAAAAAGGTACCAAATTTCTTAACGAATGTTAATCCTGGGTATAATCAGACAAATTCAACAATTTTATCTTGTCACCTAGGTAGGTACCTGCCGCAAATCGTAGACCCATTTCTGATTTTGAAAGAATGGTTAAGATCAGCAACTTCAAATATGATTACTTATGTACGGTCTAGGCTGTATTTCCTTGGGTATTACGTAGGAGGATATAGGATCTTACGTAGCTAAAGAAGGCAGCAGAAGCAGCAGAGAGACTTTGTGAAGGGCTCGTCCAGGGACGTACTACTAAAATGCACATTTCTGCAGTGAAGCAGCATTGCTGTGTTTCGGTTTGAAGGGTGTCGGTGCCGGTGAAATTACAGGCACATAAGGCGTCAACGTCATGCCTCAAATTGATACAAGGCGTTGCATCGCAAGGCATATCCCAAACATGCCTCCGCATCAAGTTGATATTCCATTTAACAGGACTAAGCACTTCCAAACATAATTTATAATGCGCACTGCTAAAATATGGAATCAGCTGCCAGCGTATGTTTTTCCATTATCTTATGACCCTAACGGATTCAAAAAAAGAGTTAATAGGCATCTTCTGGGAAAGCTCGTCCCATCGTCGACCTCATCCTTGCCCACGCAAGCCTCGAGGTCAAGAGCTGGCCCATACTAAATAAAAAACAATAACAAAAAATATGCGTGACTTAAGAAGCAATACTTTATCATAAGTAATGGTTACCACCTAACATCAGCAGCTTGATCGGCTAACCCTGTTCCAAATATAAATGATTGAAACCGGTCCTGTTTTTACAAACTGTGACTTTGTCAATTGATGTTCATAGAATTTCGACAGATGAAATGTCAAAGTTTGTAAAAACAGGATCGGTGTCAATCATTTCTGTTTGCAACAGAGTTAGCTGATCACCCCGCAGGTCGGCCATGTGCTAATTCCATGTTCAGTATCATAAAAACAAACTTAAATGAGTAGATATGAATACCTACGAAATGATAAAAATCCAAATTGAAGCCATTACAATACTTATATATTGTTTTAACGACAGGCATTTCTATATTGACATCTGTTTGTTCTCAGTCTTAATACGACAACAATAATCTTAGGAATCCGTTTAATCTACTACGTTTTCTCTTTAATCCATTCAACTTTGGGTCTTGTTTGTTCAGACAAGGGAATCGTCAGCTGATGTTAGGGTTGTCACCATCTACAGATTTAATTTTTTTTTTTTTAAAAAGACTGCAAAATATTGATTCTCAGAGGTGGTATTTTATCTTCAAATTTAAATGGGACCTAACGGAAAAAGAATGTCCAAATCGGTATAGAAATTACGGAGTTAAGGGGACATTTCTGAAAATCCGAATTGAGAATCTTCTTCTTATTTTGAAGTCGGTTAAAAATGGAAGGTTTCCAATTCATTGGCTCAGGCTATAAGTTCTAACACTCTTCCTCTACTTTAGTCCTTGTTCTTGTTCCCTTATAATATCTATTTTAGCTAGGTATTTAAATAGTTTACAGATGCTACGTTGTACGGGCTACAGTTACGTTTACAGCTCTACCTACTTTCGTATCGGATTTCATGCCTTGACTTTTACTTTGCTAGAATTTTACTTTTTTTACTATGTTTTAAACTCACATAACACACATTGTTGTTAGACACCACACTCAGATTCCATATTATGACTACAGCGTGGATTTGTGGATAACAGGAAATATTTATTTATATTTTACATCTTAATATAGGTACAATAAAACAAAAATTTGCTTCCTGGTCCAAACTAATCAATCAACGTCAAAGTAGGTAGGCTTTTTATGCCATTTCCATTGTTACAGTTTTTATTGTGGCAGCCCTAGGCTTCGGGTGCTGGGCATAAAGATCCGAGATGGCAAAAGAAACTTTGTACATTTCACGTTTTATCAGCAAAATAGAACACTAACAACGTTACAAAGAAACGCTGCGAGCTCATATCGATTGGGGAAAATTTAAAAGATAATCTCTGAAAATGTATGTAAAATACATTATGTCATACATAACCAATAAGTAACGTAGTGGGCAGCCTATACACTTACTTAATACGTACCTAACCTTTTCAGATAGATACTACCAGCCTACCAGAACTCATGTGTGCTCAACACACTAGTGAGTTCTAGTAAGTAGGCCATCTATCTCAAAAGGTGAATACCACAGTGAATACGTATTACGAGTAAGTAAGTTTACAAGCTGAAATTTTTGACATTTTATCCGTCGAAATTCAATGAACGTCAATTGACAAACTGTCACATTTTGTTAAAACAGGATCGGAGTCAATCATTTCGGTTTACAACAGAGTTAGCCGATCACCCCGCAGGTCTAGACTAAACCTATCCAAATTAAAAAAAGTAGTAAAAAAGTGAAAAAACATTTGTGCTCCACAGCTACTTCGACAGCTTCGGAAAGATTATTCAAAAGCTGGTCAAAATTTGTATCAACAAAGGAATAGATAAAAAGGTAAACTGCTTAGAGGTTTTCCTCCAATCGTTTCCTATACTGGTCAGTATGAAATCATCGTTGCATCGTGTTTACTCATGTAATGCCCATTTTTCATTCATTTCACTCGAGCGCCCTAAAATCCTACATCGTTATGCAATAGGCCCCGCGGGTTTCAGTTCAGGAGCTGAGGGCGAGGCAGCAACATCAGTAAGTAAAGTTAGTTAGGTACTAATACTAAGTAATTTTTTTTTTACAATAAAACGACCTTTTTGTTTTAATTAATGTATTAAATAGCAAAATAAAAAAAAAATGAGGGACTGTTTATTTTTCCACCTAAAACATCGATGTTTTCTTTTCGATATTTATCGTACATCGATACTATTGGAACGAAGTTAACATCGATGTATTTTTTTATTAATAGCGTACATCCCTACGTTTTACCTACCTACTACCACTTCTTAAATACCCATTTACCCATTTACCTAATCAATCTTCATGCATTCGACAGATATATTAGATAGGTGCTACTTCCTTATCGTAAGTATTTTATTTGCAAACAATAGCTGTTTATTTAACGATTGAATCATATCGACATTAAGTATCCTGATTAGCCACTTCGAGTTGTTTAACATAATATCCATTTGAGTAAAGATAAGATTATGTTTGCGGTTAACGACATTATCAATATCGATAGCCACACTCATTCAGTTATAGAAAAAAGAAAATAATACAGTACATAATAAGATTAATAAGTATGTCAAAAGTCAAATTAAAACTTCAAATTAAATAATGTCATTAATTAAATTTATCATTTAGAAATTCGCCTAGAATAATATATAATAAGCCCTATCTGCCAACAGTCTGGTCAGAGAACTCTTAAATATATTTATATTAGTTAGGCATCGAATGTGTTCAGTAATATGCTTAAAGACTTAAGAACTATATTCCTAAAAACACAATTCGATTGAATAAGGTATTTCGGAAACTATGCCAATTTGCACTAGACGAATTTATTAATGGCGTGTAAGAGGTTCCAACCTCCATCTTCGGTGCCCAAGCCAACCTCAACTACCCGTGGTGCATCCTGGTAACTAACCAACGGGGCTCTGGCAGCCGGCTGATTGCCGCATAGCGCAGCCTAATACCGGCACAGCAAAATACCCTAGTCGGACTTAAAGTGGCTGATGTTGTTATTGTTGAATTTATTAATAGATATGCTACAAATACATATTCATATTATTCAATTATTGCGTACATAAACCGACATTGGTAACCTTATTAGGTGTAACATTTAGCTTATAGGTAAGTCCATGTGGCCTGTAAAGGCGCTGCAATATTGGATATGAGCATGCATTTACAATTTACAGATATTAAATACATGAATGGACCAGCCCATGGATATTAAGGAATTGATGTTGATCATCTGCGTTGCTTTAAGAACTGCGCATTGGTATTGAAGATCTAGGCGAGCACAAGAGTATTCTGCGAATGACGCATAATATACGTTTGGTATTTGATTGAGCCTTGTGACGAAGGGGTGTAAAGGGTTCCAGGCACAGCTAAATCCACTGGCCGTCGACAGGCAGCGGCGTCGCGGCGGTGCGCGAAGCTGAGCCCTGCGATTAAACCGCAAGCCCAGCGTGAGGATAAGGCCGCGGTTACGAAGTCAGAGGGAGCGGGGCGGCGGCGGCGGCGCAAGGAATGGCGCGTTTCATTGCATAGATTTGCGTTGATGCGCCGCTCCCCGCGCCGCCGCCGCTGTCTTCGTGACCGCGGCCTTATGGGCGTATCCTTCTAGAGCAGGCCTATGTCCTGATATAGGTTCTATTGATGAACTGATAAAGGTTGACCTTCTTCTTCTTCTTTCGTATGAGCTAGTGACAAATTCTGGTGTCGGAGTTTTTAGGCCCACCCGAAGGCCTCCGACATGGCTTAACGACTGAAAAGCCGGGACCAACATCTTAACGTGCCTTCCGAAGCACGGAAGCGCTCAAATCTATGTCACTAAACGGTCACCTATCCAGGCGGAGTGTTGCTTAACCAAGGTGATCTACTAAGAAAACCGAAGTTAACCACGCCACGAGCGCTACCTTATAGGTTGATAAATATTAGTATTAAGTATATAAATATTAGCCGCGCACTTTTATCTAGTTTTGCTCGCGCATTTTACATCTCGTTCACTCAATCAGTTCAATTAAGTACAGTCGCCATAAGACTTTATTTAAATAAATAATTGTTTATCGACTAGTGGAAACGTACGGTTTTAGCTAACTACGTCATGTCATTACGTAGCTTAGGTATGTCATAGACAGTTAGGCTGCTTTTCCACCAGAGTTGTGCTATGCTACATTGCTATGGATGCGTTTGATATCCACCAATCATATTTATTGGTGCACATAGCTTAGCACTGCTAAGCGTGCTATGGATGTGTGCTATGGATGCGTGCTATGGATGTGTGCTATGGATGCCTGCGCCCTCGCCGCTTCCCTACAATCGATACATCGCATAGCTCGAGCTGCGCATCTTCCTTGCGCATCTACTTTGCGGCGGCGCATCTTCATAGCACCGCTACATAGCTTAGAATCAGTGGAAACGATCACAAAGTTTCGTAGCTTAGCTTTTACATTCTCGCAGCATAGCTGCATAGCATATCTCTTGTGGAAAGGCACCCTTAATCTTATACAAAAATCTTATGTCACGGTTTTTGTGGTCGCACTCCTCCGAAACGGCTGTAAAGGCCGTAAATTATGTTTCATACAGCTAGGTGATTAATAATTACTGATTTGGGTGGCCCAATACAGTTTTTTTTTAATATTTATTTTAGTTCTATAGCTGGATTAACACATACTTTTTATCCGGGTAAGCCGCGGGTGGAAGCTAGTAATTCATAAAAGGTAGATGTACATATGTTTTTTGTAGTACCTACTAATTTAATTTACTTAAGCTAAGCACTTACTTAGCTACAATTTGGGGGCAGAAGGTACATACTAGGTGTTAATACTACTACTATTATCGGGGGGAGTAGGGGCAGATTGACACGATTTTCTTTCAATTGAAAAAAAACTATGATTTTTTTTCTATTTTTAACTGTTAGCCCACACTTCAGGGAAAATCTAAGATTTTTATATAAATCCCAAAAATTTCGACTCAGGCGGGAATTGAACCCGCGGCAAATCCCAAAAATAAATTAGGCTGTGTTCAAATCCCGCCGGAGTCAAAATTTTTGAAATATATAAAAATCTCTGAAAAAAAAAACTTATACTTAGGTCGTGTAAAATTTGAATAAAATCCCTTTAGATACTTAGTATGTTCATCCAAGTTTTAATTTAGAGGGCAGTGGGTAGGTTAATAGTAGCTATTCCTACTTCTTACCTAATGTCCTAAATCCTACCTTACAGTTTCCTAAGCGTGCTGATTAGCACACTCACAGCCGCCTCACGAGAGGTCGCTGCCAACATAGGCTGCCATTCAAACGACTATCTAAGTCACAAAATTATAGACTTTATAGGTGTCAAAAACTACAATAAATTACCCAAATTTGTTGTCGATGCGAATAGTATTGGAACATTTGTTAAAAAAACTCAAAATACTTCTATTAGACCGAGCATACTACACTCGATAGAAGATTTTTTAATGGACAAATTTAATGACGACATTGGTCCCACTTCCTAATTTTGTCAATACTTTACCTATTAATAGGTACTATTAAAAGTGTATCTTAATATATTTTATTTAAAATAACTTTGTATGACGTGTAAAAATGTATTTTATAAATAAATAAATGAAATGAAATGCTACCAGTACCTACCTTATAGCAGTAGGTTAGCTACCAGTTACACGTACTAATCGCTTTACAAATGTTGGATACTGAAAGGGGTCAAATGAATATGAATAATTCAAAGGGGAAAAATAATTATTCTGCACAATCTTACTGTAATTACTTGCAGTCAATCACAGCTGTTCTATTATTAGCTATTTTGCCGCCATTTTGTTCAACTACTTCAACCTCAATTTATCATTTTCTAATTAATTTATGTAGGTACTATGTAATATGTGTATTTACTACGGAGTGCATACTTACATAATTTATTTATTGCACTAAAACAAAAGTATTGTAAATAAAAAAGGATGACCTTATGCTATATCATTTTATGCCAGACAGCCTATCCTGGTAGAAAACAAGGTAAATAGTTCTTTGTGGAGGGCTCGTCCGCGGAAGTACTGACACCATGCCTATTTCTGCCGTGAAGCAGCTGTGCTGTGTTTCGGTTTGAAGGGTGTGGGTGCCGGTGAAATTACAGACACAAGAAGCTTACCATCTTCATGCCTCAAATTGATGGACGCATCGATGTTGCATCGTAGAGCAACGTTCCAAAAAAACGTGATCTACGATACAATGCTTTGTGATAGGCAATGGTTACCACTTAACATCAGGTGGGCCATGTGCTTGTTCTATCTTCAAGTACCTACCATAAAAAACCGTGTTGACTAATAAAGACACTTAACTTTAAATTAAATAACAAAACACTAGTTCGATTTGGAATGAACTGAAGGGCCGTGGTAGCCTAGTGGGATGTATTCCGACATCCGATCCGATCGGGGGTTCGAATCTCGGCATGAACCAAAAACTCATTTCATTACGAAAAATTTAAGTACATTTAGCTCAAACGGTGAAAGAAAACATCGTGGAAACTCACGGCTTAGTCAGCTCCGCGTGCATTTACCATGTCATTTCTTCTCCACTAGGCTGCAAGAACGTATAAAAGATCATCTTGATTAGATGCAAGCAAAGGGCAAATGTTTTAAGTAAGTGGGTAGGTAGGTAGTTTAAGTAGGTAGAGTACGTATTAGGTCCTATCGGTTCATTATAATATCACTCACAAAAATGCCATGCCATACAAATAGTCAAGTGTTAAGGTGTTATATAATAAAAAGAAAGTGGGTGGCATAGGTAGGATCTGAAGTATTCCAACTTCTTAGTTTATAAATAAATCCTACTAATTTTATAAATGCGAAAGTTTGTAAGTATGGATGAATGGATGAATGAATGAATGTTTGTTACTCTGTCACGCACAACTACTGTTGAACGGATTTGGATGAAACTTGGAATATACATAGTTTGTGACCTGGATATAGGCTACTTTTTATCCCGGTACCACGCGAGCGAAGCCGCGGGCGGAAGCTAGTAATAAATATACGGGACAGACTGATAATTAGACATAGATACTTATAAAACCCCGAACACAGAACAAACACCCAAGTTCATCACACAAATTTGTCATGGACGGGAATCAAACCCGCAACCTGCAGCTCAGAAGGCAGCGCTAACCAACTGAACACTGAACTGAGGTTATTCAAAGTTATACTGGCTAGTCAGTGGCTAAGCTTGCGTTTTTGATTGAAATTCCGTTAAAAATAGCACCTCACGTAACACTTACTAAATTATTCTGGATAAATAAATAATAAATAAATAATGCTGGACTATCACACAGCATCATGTAGCCCCAAGCTAAGCAGAGCTTGTGTTATGGGAACCACATGATTGATATATTACATATATACATTTTTTTTTGTAAATACATACATATCATACATAGAAAACACCCAGACCCCAAGACAAATATCTGCAGAACATGCAAACATTTGTCCCGCGGCAGAAATGGAACCCGCAACCTTCTGCGTCTTAGGCGGACCTTCACCCACTGCGCCACAGAGGTCGTCAGTTTGTTTTGTACCAAGGAGTTTTTATTCCAGAAATTCCTAGCACTCCCTGCCAGACCGTAACCATGGCCGCTACCATGATCAGGAATAGTGGGGCGGCTGTGTCGATGTACGCCGCGCTATGCCGCAATCAGCCGGTCGCCAGAGCCCCATCTGTTAGTTAGCAGGGTGCACCGTGTGTAGGTAGGTGACTTTGGCCTTACTTACCTTTTAGGGCACTTCTTATATGAAAAAGTATTTCCAGTGACTTTTGTCACAGATTTTCGTTCAAAGCGCGCATTCGTACGTTGTACTAAGTAGTAGTAATTCCATGGTTTGTACCCAAGATGACCATAACAAAGAGTTTATAATTTCATAACACCATTATGAATGACCGGAGCGGTAGACGCACAAGACGTTACGCTAAGCATATTAATGACCAAGCAACTTCAAAAGATATATGATACACACGTGTGATCTCATCCGTCGGAAATTGGGACCAATCAATTCGGCCAATGTAGGTAACTACTTACCTACATATTTATTCAGAATGGACAGGACGTGGACTCTACGTCGTAGAGAATCCCCAATAGCTGTTTACTGACGTCATACAATCAATCTAGACTAAAAATTGCAGAGATCATTCCTGACTGCTCTACACTGGGTTGTAGAACTTGTAGATAACTTCCTAGTAGTTAATACTCTGTATAACTCAGAAATGTGGACAAAATGAAAATCGATTGATGGAAACACCAAATGCAGTTATTACGCTTCCTAGTGAAAGTAGTTTCGTCACCGGGGTTCAACTACGTATACAAAAAGCATTGACTATACACTGTTATCAGGGCAGAAATAGTCGCAGTTTAACTCCTACCCGGTTTCGTTTAACAAATTATTTTCTTATACGTAAGTAGTTGCACCCACCCAGGTGACTACAAACTGACACTCAGTTAGGCAGGTACATAATTATGAAATTCTTTTTTTAACAAATCCGTCAATTGATCGTAAATCTATGCAAATACTCGTAGATGAGAGATATCGATTCTAAGAGTATTTAGGGATTTTAGCAACCTACCTACTTCAATAACTATAAATATATAGCTGTTATTACATAACATTATTATATAGGTTTTCCCGGTCGGCTTTCGATAACAAAAATTAACATTTCCCGGTTTTATGATGCCACCGTTAGTAGCATGTCATTAAACGGTCAGTAAGTTCTAGAAAGTTCCAATCACTCGGGTATATGTACCTGTAGGTATAGGACAGCTTATCATACGATTGAGACACTTAAAACCCCTAAAGCGTATTAGAACGAATTCCATTAAAACAATCTTGTTTAGTAGGTAGTCTTGTTTAGTTAAGTAGGTACCTACCTAAAGTAGTTTTATTAAGAGTAGGTAGGTACGATTTGCATACCTAATGTAAAACAATGTAGGAAGTACTAGTAGCGAGTCACTTATGTTATTCAAAGAATTTGTACTACTGTACAAAGGTAGGCTGTAAGTAGTTAGATAGTATATATATAATAACCTAATCTAATTAGGTTAATTTAGGTACAATAGTCACAAGTCAAAGTATCTTTGTAGCTAAGTAAGCTGCAAGTTGCAATGTAATTCCTATTTTTGGGTCGATTGTACTAGGATTGTAGAATCATTTGCTGCCTTACTTCAAAGGGACAACGATCCGTTGTGTGTGATTAGATTATGATTACGGTACAGCTCCAAGCGATAAAACGAAGTGAGGAACCACTTTTTCAGCCAAATCCTAGAGCCTTATTAATCTAAGCCTCAATGATGATCTTTGATACAATAACAATCGTTTTTTTTTTACGTAGATAGATTTATAGTTTTAATATCACGATTCACGACGAGTAGAAAAAATAACTAATTTTTGAAGTCGGTAGTAAGTCACTACCTAAGATTCTTGGAGTATAAAAGCCAATTTAGATTAAAGATAATAACGTGGTGTTCAACCTAGCATGTGGATTTGGTTTAAGTTTAACTTAACTAGGTAGCTATAGCTACTACCTACCTACCCACATAATAAAGAGCTAAAACATCGATCGAGCGTAGGTTGTGGTTAAGAACTACAAACTAAACTTCGTGTCTATCCAAGAACCTACCGCTTCAGAATCTAACTACCAACTCCGTGAAATCTCCGTAGCAATAGGAAGATTCGAAGAATCCTAATTTACTACTGGAATTTCAGATAGATCGTAACATTGGGGATTAGTTTAAGTGCCCACTCAAGCCATTATCAATACTAATACTTACCTACTTACACAAAGATCGGGCTCAGCTGGCGAATAAAATCTTGAGCGATAAAGGTGAACTAGGATCATTTACTTACGATAAATCTTTTTAATGTAGAGAACCGGATATATCGGAATCTCACATCTAGATAAGATAGGTAGGTATGTATATAATACATTGGTATTACGTTATAGAGAGCACAGCACAGACGAGTTAAAATATCTCGTTTTATGCTAATACATACTAGAATATAGTATATAATAGTTAGGTACATAAAGCTTACGTTCGGGCTACTTAGGTCATAGTAAAAATTCAAATTTACTTAATTATATACCTACCTATATACACGGTGTAAGTAGACTTTCAATAAAAAAAATCGAGCCTATGTAATGCATCTTCCTTCTCTCATACATAATCTGCGACATATATTCGAAAAATTCGAAAAACTTTTAAAAAACTGAAAATCTAAGAACATACCTATATAGGGGATAAATCTATGGCATTGAGGTCCCCCATCACTCTACTACCGTTAGTAAGTTACACTTCAATACCTACGCAGTTCTTACTTTTTCACATCGTTTATGCTAAAATGAATCGTATGTCTTGTGGTAAGTTCTAAGTATCTGTTTTCAGTCCGTCATGTACCCCCCTAGTACGAGTTGCATAATTCGAAAACTTCCTTGGTTTACCATATCGAACTCAATTTTAATATACGTTTTTTGGAAATTACCAGGGGATTCAGCTTTGCCGATGGAGCCTGTGCTATGTCGCAATCAGCCGGCCACCAGAGCCCCGTTCGTTGTTTAGCAGGGTGCACCACGTGCAGGTGAGGTTGGTTTTTGTTCCGAAGATGGGGGTTGGAACCAGTACATCCCGTATACTGCGTTCAATCATTGGCATTGCCGACGTGGGCAACCTGTTTCAAATGGACTGGGTGGGCCATGTAAGCCGGATGCATCCGGACAGTTGGGGCGAATTCCGCTAGACCCTGATAGCTCGAGGAAAGACAGGCTCGTCGGCCGGCCAAGAAGCATTGGCGGGACGAACTCAAAGCCTTGATGTAGGATATCTTGAAACATATCCGACGAAATTTGGAGGAGACGTTTGACCAGCAATGGGACGATGCAGGTTGATTAAAAAAATTAAAAAGTACTTCATTGCAAAATATATAATACTCGCCACTCAGACTATAATAATATGTATATGGAATCCACATAGAATAAGTAGTACAGTTTGCTTAGGCATTTCAAATTTGAATAAGCGTGTAAGCAAATCGTGCTACATTCGTCAAATATTAAATTTAGCTCAAGGTTAAAATTCATATTTAAACAACTTACATACTTAAGTTCAGAAGTGGCGTGTAACTCTGTAGCCTACACATTTTAATTGGTGTGGTAATTCCTAACTGAAGGTAATAAATGAGCATGTGAGCTAAGAATTAGTACCTACCTAAGATGTTATTATTTACCTAAAACTTATTGTACCTGCCGATTTTGTATCTAGGTACTAAATTCCTTCCTTCTTCGTATAATCTAGTGGCCAACTCTGGTTTCGGATTTTTTGGCCGCCCGAAGGCCTCCGAAACTGAAAAAGCCCGGATGTGCCTTTCGAAGCATGGAAGCGCTACAAACGAAGTACTTCTTCTTCTTCTTCTTCGTATGAGCTAGTGACCTACTCTGGTGTCAGAGTTTTTAGGCCGCCCGAAGGCCTCCGACATGGCTTACTTTAGTACACTTAACAAACGTAAACTAAAGAGTATTTAAGGCAAGAATTTTTGATTCATGAAATAAACAAAGATTATAATATTTTTTTATTGCTTTTCTATTAACATAGCAAATATTTTATGAACTTATTATTGTGATGATAAAATTATTACTGCACTTTGACATAAGGTAGTTTTTTTACATCATAAAAATGGCTTAATGTAGATACTTCAATATTATGGCGACGGAAAGGCCAGGTAGAAAGAAAGACGATGTAAAATATGAGTGAATGCAATACAAGAAAAAGAGCGCGGCATTGTGTTGTCGCTGCACTGCACAATAAAAATATGATAACTTTATTAAATCTAAAATTAAAACGATTAGTTGATAAAAAACAGTTTTTGAAGAGAAAACCTTTGCCAACATTTAGTTGATAGGAATATGACAAAATTCAAAATCATTTACAATTTATTATATTTTTTCGATCAAAAACAGTTTCACGTAGGATTTTTTTTTCACATAGTAGGTAAATATTTTTTTTCGTGTTCATAAAGAAATAACTCGAAAACTCTGCCATATTTTCAGGTTGATACATGACAGAGTTTAATCGGAAATCAAATGTTCGTTCCCTCAATAAACACCAAATAACACCATCAGCTCTTAACGTCGCCTTAAATAGTTTAACGTGATACGAACAAATACATATCACTAAGGACGCCGCACACCTTTGAGCCGTGACAAATTTGTCATACTTATTAACACAATTTAATTTGTACCTAAAGCAAAAATCCTACCCAAGTTTGTGAGAACGGATGGATATGGATGTTTGTTGCTCTTTCACGCAAAAACTACTGAACGGATTTGGATGGCACTGTGAATATACTCGTACATATACATAGTCCTATCGGGATACCACGAGAGTGAAGCGGGGCCGCGGGCGGAAGCTAGTATTGTATACTACTTATTTAAAGTTCAATACAATTTTTAGTATGTTGGTGGTGGGTGGGGCTCACAAAAAATGTACCCACACGGGAAATCGTAACACACGATAACACACGGGAAATGCGTAACATACTGGAATTAATGTTAAGGTCAGTATACATATGAGAAGACTAATTTTAAAAAAATAAAATGAGTATATTGTATTATTATATAGTGTAATAGATAAAAAATATATTTATGAATCATTGAATCATCTTTTTAAATCTTTTTATCACTCCACTGTTTTCTAATATTTTCTTGCTCAGACGAAGCGTATTCTGCTATTTTCTTTCTTTTTTCTCTAGTTCTGTCAGCATTTATCAATAAAACATGCAGATACCTACTTCGGTAATATTTATTTTTATAGTGAAAAATAAGATAAAATAAATGTACATTAAGCTTTATAATTTTCACGTGTATCACGTCAAACATATCGTAACACACGAAGTGCACGTGAATTAACACACGAGAGAAGTAACCTTTAAAGGCATGTAACAACTTTAAATGCAATGCAATTAAGGAAATAGCCACATTACTCAATCCCATTCAGTATTTGTTTTAAATTTACAGACTTCAAACACCACAAATAATTGCTTCCAAAAAGTCAAGAAAATCCAATGACGACCTCATAAAACTCACAGAAAATAGCTCTTTTCATGAGAAATAAGATGGCTTTCACATCAATAATATTATTACTTGATGGTTGAAATGTTGCCAGCACATAAAAAATATGTGAAGTGTAAAGTATTCATCATAAAAAAAACTGCCATGTATGTAACTAAGTGACTATTACACACATGAAAAAAAATTGGGACACTGTTTAAATTCAATGTTTTTATTGTTTTATCTGTAATAACATCGGTTTATTGATGCATTATTTCTAGATCCATTCCAAAACCTTTGTTTAATTACTTAATACCTTTATCTACAGGCTACATGATAGAAAATTAACACAGAGACATTAGTTTTTTATTCCTACAGATTGCAAATATTTTTTATTGTTAATTCAAATGTTTAAACTGCTGCATTGGCTTGAGACTGTTACAAGTGAATCTAAGTGTGTATATAATATAAAAATAAATATACTCATTGCTTTATTCAAAGTTAGGTCCATGAAAAATTTTGCAGGTACTTTGTCAAATCAGTATATTTTTTAAACTTTCGTTTGCTTATTCATGAATTTTCAATAGCTAAATAAAAAGCTACCCTAAACCATGTTTATCAGTAAAGTATGAACATCTTTAAATGTCTTCATCATAGACTTCATCTTCGACATAGACCAACATTTTATGGGTATTTGCAGGTAATCTAATTTTGTTACACCATATACTATTTGAAATCCCAATGAGATATATAAAATAACATAATAATCATTATTTAGTCCCCGAAAGAAAAAATCATAATTTAAAACTTTTTTGATCAATTTGGACTTAAGTTGACAGATTTTTTTTAATTTAAAATAGTTTTTGTTTGCTGCCCTTATCAAGTTAAATATATCACTGGTGTGCGGCGCCCCTGTAAAAGCAAACTTACAACATAATCATTTACCAGTATGTGAACATATTACCCAACACAAACAGATGTTGCTTGTTGCTCAGTCGCTCAAACACATGTAGATACATGCTGTATACCAGCAAACAAGAGAACATGAAGAATAGAAGTACAATAATGATTTTAGTATTTAAACCCATAGGGTTTAGGTAGCTTTTTGCACGGAACATTATGGGATAGGAATGGTTCAGGAAATCGGGAAACAGGAATCTGAAAGGAAAGATAAGGATAACAAGTAAAAATTATTAACTAGACTATAACAATAAATTTGATGGCCTCTGTGGCGTAGTGAGTGAAGGCCTCAGACACAGAGGGTTGCAGGTTCGATTCCTGCTGCAAGACAAATGTATGATGAACTGTTTGAATATTTGTCTCAGGTCTGGGTGTTTTCTATCATATAGTGGCAAACAAAGCAGAGTTTCTGTATGTATGTAGTATATCAGTTATGTAGTTCCCATAATACAAACTGCTTAGTTTGGGGCATTATTATGCTGTGTGATAGTGCCCAGCAATATTTATGTATAAATTTATAATAGACCTTTAGGAAAAAATATAATCTTGACTTTTCCCCCTTTATGCATACTGCTCAGTACACAAATATATTGAGGATAACATGTATGGAGGGAAGTCTGACTCACTATGTTACTATGCAAGTCCAAACATCACATGACTGCATTTAGCACAATGGCCGATATTCATAATCCATCATGAGATCTATCCGTGATTCAAACTGTCAAAAAAGAATCAAGGGCTACGGAATTTTAAAAGAAAAAAATGAGTTTCAAACAGTCATAATCACAGAGTAGGTAGGAATAGGCAAGGTACCAAATAGTTTTCATGTGAGAGAATGCCATGAATAAAATAAATCTTGGAATTCAATGGGTCAATAAATATAAGTAGACCAACTTTCACCCATTTCGATTCCACTGTGTGCCAACTGTCAAAAAGGTAGACCCGAAATCAATATGTCCCAGTGCTTTTATTTTATTTCGACTTTCTGTGCTGGCCTACAGTTTAGTTGGGTAAAGCAAGGAATATGATTCATACTCACACAGATAACAGATCTCTGTCGGTTATACTGATAAATTATGAACATAATTGCAACAGAAAAAAAACAGATAAAAGTTAATTTGATTTATACTGTTATACAAAAGGTATCTATTTTAATTTGCACAATATCATTACTTGAACCTTGAGATTATGTAAACAAAGGTATCTACTCTGTTTAAATTGAAGTCACTAATCTGTTTATCACCTCGCACATCCTCAGATCTTCTAGAGGTCAATTTAATACGGAAATGGTGTTGTTAACAATGTAATTTATGACATGAGGTGTTAACTATAGGATATACTTTTGATTGATACTATCTTAATATTGAGAAGTTTTTTGAAATGGTTGGTAGGTTTAGTTATAAAGTAGGTAATGCATTGAGATAAATTATATTTAATATCAATGAAGTCAAAGTCAATGTGCTATGTAATGGTATGAACTAATTTGACTACATATAATGAGGGAAATTTGAATAATTTACAGTTACTTTTGATTTATTTCTGATTATTTTCTAGGCACAATATTCAGTGGTAAAGTCTAAGATTCCTAACTACTTCTGCAACCAGTGTAAACAACTTTATCTTTCTATGTGGATTTGTAGAAGGACCGAATTCTGTATCGCTATTTTTTTCTATGAGAAACAGATTCTATAAGCACAGGGCATAATGGCGCTCATTAGGGGAGGCCTATGTCCAGCAGTGGACTGCTATAGGCTGATGATGAAACGGATATAACATAGGCACTTCAAAGAACTTATACTGACTAACGCTGAAGATAGGTTTCTAAAATTAGAACTAAGCTATTATCTTCTTATTTGGATAATGTTGTGCATTATTTACAAGTAGAATACTTATAGGACATACTGTTACTAACCTTTTAGTCAGCTCTGGAAGATTTTCTGGTGAAGTCAAGTGAGGAAACCAGAAAACGAAGATAAATCAGCACCAAAACAGGTCTCTCCCGAAAAATACACACTTTCAATCGAAATTTAACAATTTTACGAGGAAAATCCAATTCAAACACCACGCTTAGACCGTTCCAGCGCGCAACTGTAACTTGTTACTCAATAATAATCGCGGTAAACAGGTGAAAGTGCAAAATTACAATTATTTTGTAAATGCAAAAATTCCGCTGCGCTAGTGACCATCTGCCGCAAACCGCAATGTTGAGTCAACTGACCAGTGTTGCCACCTTGGTTTTTGAAAAAAGGCATATTGACAAGCTAGAAAGGACTATTATTTTCATGAAAAGGGCTAAAACTAAGGGCTATAAACTTTATTTAATTTCTCGTTTTTCTGGTTCTAAGTCATAATATAAATAAAAGCCTAGCAGAGTTTCTTGCCAATTCTTCTCTGTTTGGTCACGTTACGAATTGGCGTAAATTAAAAAAATTGTCGATTCAAAGTGTACTGTAATGTGCGTACTGAATAAAGAAATTTTCACTTTCACTTCACTTTCACTTTCACTTTCACTAATTTGACAAATGTTTTGGTTGCTTTACTTTTTTCCCTGATCTTGTTTTTTAGTTTGTTCTTGTTACTGGATCTTGGGTATTTCTTCTTGTTTTACTTTATTTATTCCATTACATTTTCTGTATCTTCCTGGGACATAGCTAATCATGTCATTACAGGAGATGATGAGTGTGACTGACGAAATACATATATACTACGGGGCGCGCATTGTTTGATAACTTGGTAGACACAGTGCGAATTTTCGATGTTGTGTATCGCAATACGAAAATGGCTCTCTCCGGGCCAAAACATCAAATACAACTTCACTTACAGAAAAGTGCTAGATCTAGCAAGAAAAGGGCTAAGGTGGCAACGCAGCAACTGACTGACTTTGACTTGCTTGATTTGATTGGCTGACTGACTGACTTGACAGAACATGACAATGACAGTCTTCTAAATTGATTCTGACAGTTGTTTGACAAGCTAAAAGACAGAAACTAGGAAGTAGGATTTATTCGAATGCTTCCAACACAGAGAAGACTAATTGAGGCTTTGAAGGTCGAATGATTTTTACAGGGGTGCTAACTGCTAAGTTCTTTTACACCACTTTTCACTAATGTTATCCGGACCAGTGCGAAGAAAATTACATAACATGATATCCCCAGTAGGCGTAATAATAGAACACTAGCCTATGTCCGTGACCTCGTACGCTTAGAGTATTTCTTTCTATTTAATGATTTCGAAATAAAAAATGATAGACTTATAAAATAAAATTGCACAAAATTAGCTAGGTACGTAGCCCCTGGAGGAAAAGCTATCGTACACTTCATCAGCTACCAACTACCAATGACAGTCCATAACAGCGTCAGCAACAAAAAATCTATGTTTTTTTAAAGATGTAGGTACTTGAACCCGGTGAAACGTCTCGGTATTAATGGGTAGGTCATGGGTTCAAGTACCGCGTGGGTCGATATTTTTGGGATTTTAATAATATTAGATACGTATTCTTTAATGGCAAAGTGGGAGTCCGAGTTGGCGACGAATCCAGAATGGCCGCATGGTTATGGAAATAGAAATCACAGGGGGAAAATGCTCGTCAACTTGCTCGTCATCGGTGGGCCGATGACGTGGATGCCCCTTGCCCCTAACGTAACAACTACGATTCCAGATCCACCCTCACCCGCCACTATACCGACGACCTGTCGGATATCAGCCAAGACGAGGTCGTACTGGCCCTGAGACAGCTAAAAAATGGAAAAGCCCCCGGTGAAGACGGAGTAACTTCTGAACTTCTGAAGGCAGGAGGAGCTCCTGTTGTGCAGGATCTGCAGAACCTCTTCAACTCCGTCCTTCACTGTTGGAGAACTCCAAAGGCGTGGAACGAGAGCTTAGTGGTTCTGTTTTTTAAGAAGGGTGATAAGACTCTTCTTAAACACTACAGATCCATTTCGCTCCTGAGCCACGTCTATAAGTTAGTTTCGAGGGTCATTACGAATCCAGTTCCGAATCGAGTTCCAGCCACCGGAGCAGGCCGGGTTTCGCGGAGGATATTGTACCATAGACCACATTCACTGAGTGAGGCAGATTATACAGAAGTCCGAAGAGTATAATCAACCCCTGTGTCTGGCGTTTGTGGACTATGACATAGCCTTTGACTCTGTAGAAACTCTGTAGAAACTCTGTAGTTGGGCTGTCCTGGAATCCTTGCAGCGATGCCATGTGGACTATCGTTATATCAAAGTGCTGAGATGTCTATACAAAGTCGCCACGATGACTGTCCGAGTACAGGACCAGCAGTCTAAGCCCATCCAACAAGCGTTCAAGTGTTCACAAGCGCGTTGGAGGATATGTTTAAGACGCTGGACTGGAAAGATATGTGCATAAACATAAACGGCGAACACATCTCACACTTGCTATTCGCTACCTAGTCCTACTGACGGAGTTGCTGGAGGAACTGCAACAAATGCTGGACGGCCTAGCATCAGCTTCGCGAAATATAGGTGTCGGCATGAATTTTGTCTTCTCCACCAAAGTCATGGTCAGTGACCGAATTGATCCGAGTCCTATCGTCGTTAAAGGACACCTTGAAGTTGTTTCGGAGCACACATACCTCGGGCAGATATTGTAGTTGGGTAGGAACAACTTCGAGAAGGAGGCCAAGAGGAGGATTCAGCTGGGTTGGGCAGCATTTGGAAAACTACCGCAAGGTTTGAAAACGAAAGTTTTCAATCAGTGTGTCCTACCCGTCATGACATACGAAGCTGAAACGTGGCCACTCACAGTACGGCTAGCCCACCAGTTTAAAGTCGCTCAGCAAGCTATGGAACGAGCCATGCTTGTAGTTTCTCTGAAGGATAGAATCCGCAACGAGACTATCCGACATAGAACTAAAGTTATCGACATAGCTCAGAGAATTAGCAAGCTGAAGTGGCAGTGGGCTGGCCATATCTGCCGAAGAACCGATAACCGTTGGCGTAAACGAGTTCTTAAGTGGAGACCGCGGCTCGGCAAACATAGTGTAGGACGCCCTCCGGCGAGGTGGAGTGACGAACTGTGAAGGGCTGCTGGTGGAGGTTGGATGCGTCGAGCTCAGGACAGGGCGCAATGGCGCTCATTAGGGGAGGCCTATGTCCAGCAGTGGACTGCTATAGGCTGATGATGATGATGAAGATAATAAAAAAAAAAAAAAAAAAAAACTTTATTTACTAAAAAGATAACAGTTCACAAATTACACAAATATACAATGCAGGTGATGGATACTTAAGAACAAGAAGAATTTACGGTGAGACCCAAACTAAGGGCGGGGCTTGTGTCTTGGGCTTCGTGAGAGTACTTAACTAAATGATTACACTTGTACAAAGGGGTGAGGCATTGCTTGTAGATATTGTGGATATGAACATTTGTTATATTTAAAAAATATATATATGTAAGTAACTAATTAAGTAAGCTAAATAAAAGGAAAAAGACAAAAATACAAATGAACCGTACCTAAACAGAAAAATAAATAAATAAATAATAATAAGGTTTGTAGGGGTTGGGAAGATATAAAATGGTGTGTGTGTGAGTGTGTGTGTGTGTGTGTATGTATGTGAGGGGGTGTGTGTATGTATGTATGTATGTATGTATGTATGTATGTGTGTGTGTGTGTGTGTGTGTGTGTGTGTGTGTGTGTGCGTGCGTGTGTGTGTGTGTGTGTGTGTGTGTGTGTGTGTGTGTGTGTGTGCGCGCGTGTGCGCGTGTGTGTATGTGGTGGTGTGTGTGTGTGTAAGTGCGGAGCGTGTGCGAGGTGTTGTGTGAGTTTCCATGTTCCACCCAGTCTCGTAAGAGTCTGGTTATCACAGAGGGAAACTCACCTATGTGCGTGCGTGCGAGTGTTTGTGTGCGTGCGTGCGTGTGTGTGTGTGTGTGTGTGTGTGTGTGTGTGTGAGTGTGAGTGTGTGTATGTTTGGGTGGTTGTGAGGAAAAGTTAGATGAGATCCTCTGTGTCATCGTAGGATAAGCTCAATAGCCAATTAAGTAAGATTTTCTTACACCTATATAAGTTGCTTCCTTTTATGTCACTGAGTTTATTGCACAATATACTGTAGGTGTAAGGAAGTGAAAAAGCAGGGCTACGTCTTCCTATGAGGGATTGAGTATATGGCCGGGGGACTCTGTATACGCGTCTATCCAGTAAGCTAGCATAATCAGGACGTGACATTATATAACGATGGGTCTTAATGCCTGCGTTTAAAACAAAGAGCTGCCGAACACGTAGAACTTTAAATTCTTGATACAGGGTGTCTGTGGGAAAACGAAAAGGCTTGTTTAATATCACTTTGATAAGAGCCCGCTGAGCCCTCTCTAACTGTATAAAATAGCTCTTCCCAGCACTCCCCCACACGGAAATACAGTACTGGATTATTGATTGACATAATGAGACGTATACCATTCTCAAGATGTCACAGGAACAGCAATCGCGAAGTCGTTTCATAATGTAAATCAGTTTTCTTACGCGGCCAGACAGGATTGAGAGATGATGCTTGTATGTAAGGTTTTCGTCTAGAGTAACGCCAGGGTACCTTATTGTAGGGGTTCGGTCAATAGAGTTACAAGGGCATAAAGGGTGG
This sequence comes from Horisme vitalbata, assembly GCA_951804965.1. Taxonomy (NCBI): domain Eukaryota; kingdom Metazoa; phylum Arthropoda; class Insecta; order Lepidoptera; family Geometridae; genus Horisme; species Horisme vitalbata. The sequence goes on from OX638091.1 coordinate 12,488,401, forward strand.
GATAGATTGTCCTCAGAACAATAATGCAACCTAAGAGTTAGAGAGGTCGGAGGAGCTGCAGCTGAGGTCTTCGAGAATGCAAGGTATTTAGTTTTGTTGATGTTCAGAGTAAGTAGGTTACTATCAAGAGCTTTCCCAATGGCCGATAGGCTCTGTTCCGCTAGTGTGTATACTTTTTCCCAGCTATCGCTATGAAATATTATTGCAGTATCATCTGCATATGATATGATTTCTGCGTTATGTAGTGGTAGTTGTAGGATATTAGATGACTTATTCTTATCTATATTATTAGGATGTTTTCTTATAATCACCATGCTTATTTAAGGCGGCAGTTTAATTTATTCTAGGTTATTTCGTTACTACCTTCACGATATTTACATAGGTATTTGTAAAGGGTTCATCGGGGGAAGTACTTCCAGTTTCCATGTCCGTGATGCAGCACTGCTGTGTTTCGGTCTGAAGGGTGTACCTACCTAGGTACTGGTAAAATTTCAGGCACATGAGTCTTATCACCTTTATGTTTCGAGTTGATGGACGCATGGAACGTGCGATGCAACACTTTCTTAGAATCAGGTAGATCTTCAGGTATCATAGCGCTTGGCGAAGAATTGTTATGTAGTAAGCAGGTTATATAATAATTATAAAGTCTAATTATAATTCAGGTTGAAGCTGAACTAGCGTCAGCTGTGCTTAGGTCGGGAGTCAGTTCTCGATTTCCTCGGTGAATAATAAAATTTACGTGATCTTTTATAAATATATAAGGTAAATTATGGTTGGTAAAATGGAATTAATTTCCGAAACATTTGTCACTGTCAAAAACGTTGAAAAGTGCAAATCAGAGAGGTAATAGTGGAGCAGGTGCCGAGCGACCGAATACGGTTCCCGACAGATTAGCTGGGTAATCCAGATTAGGGACTAGGGATTGCAATGCTGGATCCGCAATCCAGCAATCCAGCTGGATCCAGCACCATTTTTGGGCTTGCTGGATCCAGCGGTGCCGATCCGCAATCAGCTAAAACAAGTTATTTTGGAGGAAAACTAATTTTCTTTCGGCCCCAAAACTCCACAAAACTGTACAATGACAGCGAATAGGTAGAGAGCCTCTTCCGCAACCGGATATAGCACTGCAGGTTCTTTCAAGAGGCGGATGAATCTTCATCATCTTCATCTGCTAGGAGAATGTGGGCAACTAAAACTCAAACGTGTCGCTCGTGGCTACAGTGATCAATAATAAATGAATACCTAGCTATTTCAGATATCTGGGATACCAATTTTTATAATTTATTATTTATAATGATGTAACTAATATTTTAAATGCGAAAGTGAGTTTATTTGTTATGATCATGAAAGTTCACATACATGTCGTTAGGGGTACAAAAAAAGACATTTGATGGCGTAAATAGTTCATAATACATTACATTTGCTAACACAAAAACAAGCTCATAAAGAGGTATTATTATGATAATGTACGTAAATAGAAGGATTCAAAGTGTATAGAGTTTTAAAAAACATTCATTACTTTGAAAAATCGATTACCTACTGCTTGGATCCGCGCTGGATCCAGCTGGATTTCCTTCGATCCAGTAAAAATCCAGCTGGATTGAAAATGCCGCTGGATTGCAATCCCTAGAGGTAACATACATGTCGTTAGGGGTACAAAAAAAGACATTTGATGGCGTAAATAGTTCATAATACATTACATTTGCTAACACAAAAACAAGCTCATAAAGAGGTATTATTATGATAATGTACGTAAATAGAAGGATTCAAAGTGTATAGAGTTTTAAAAAACATTCATTACTTTGAAAAATCGATTACCTACTGCTGGATCCGCGCTGGATCCAGCTGGATTTCCTTCGATCCAGTAAAAATCCAGCTGGATTGAAAATGCCGCTGGATTGCAATCCCTAGAGGTAACCGTATTCGGTCGCTGACAGGCTAGACTAGACTAACTCATACAAAGTGCATTTTTTTATTTACCTATTAGCATTTTTTTTATTTTCCTTTCTCTTGACTACTAGGTTTTATTGCTAAGGGATACTATTAATGTTATATTTTGCAAATAGGTATTTATGTAGTTTATGTATTATAATTATGTAGTCTATAGTTTCATTTTTATTATATTAATATTTTATGTAGTAGGTATATTTTATATGGTATACTAGCTGACCCGCTCGCAACTTCGTTTGCGTTTATACTCTTTTTTACGTATGTCCTTTCATGTGAAATGTGTCCCAAGCCCGGTAATTTGACACGGAACCCTAAACATGAATGGAATAAAAAGTACCTACATATTACTACATTACCTACCCCGTAATGATATGTAGGTACCTGTTCCCGTTCCCGTTCTCACTCCTTTTTTCGTTCCTGTTTCCGTTGGCAACCCGTCGCCAAGTTCACAGCCGGTATAGGTATGATGAATTTTTATATACCTAACTCTTGATAATGATTGGTTACCCATCCAAACTTTCATCACATAAATCTTTAAGTTTTCGCTACAAAAAGCAGCAAGTCCTTCTCCAAGGTCCCACCCATGGTTCAGCGCTTGGTGTTTATTTATTTTCGTTATAGTCTCTGTGAAAAATCTCAAGTCTTTATGTAAAAAAAACTTGCTATCCCCGTGGTATTCAAATAGCCAAGAACAAATTAATGAAATTTAAATTTCGAATTCTAACCCGATTTAAATATTATTCTTTATTTAACATTCCAATTTTAAAGAGTATCGCATTGCACCAAGCTTTTAAGGCTCCCCCACACAGGTGTTTTATCATCGGCGATAATCGCATGCGTTATTGCGATAATGAGTCCCAATTCCTTACACATAATTAGCAGCATGTAACTTTTTAGCTGTCCTAATACATATTGTACTAAAAATCTACAGATCTCACTCTACGCGCAACTATTGAAAATGTAATTTAGAAATAAAGCACACGATAAAATTTGACTATGATGTACTGACGGAAAAGTGAAGAAGCCGCAGAGTGGCTTTGCGCGTAAAGGCCCTTGTACTGCCTACAGTTTTTGTCCGTCTACCTCCTAAGATGGCTCAAGCTGTAGCTTAATTCAATCTCGAGATAGCATTTTTTCCGTTTCTTGAATAGCGAGCTCAAAAAAAGGAATTGAGAAATTCTCGATCCAGATAATTGTTGAATAATCTGGAATATCAACCCGATTTTGGAAATTCAAATTGCATTTTGAAGCCGTCCGGCAGACGCAAATATTGACATAATTGTGACCGATCATTTTATTCACCTACAAATCTTTTTTTAATGCATGTTACGAATTTACTTTCAATGTATGGAGTTAAAAAATGTGACGAATTTACTTTGTGGCAAATATACAACAACCCCTCTCATATCTGTGAAACTAAAAGCAAATGTCAGAATTTCACGAATCTTGGCACTATGACCGATCAGAAAAACTTAAACATTTTCAATATTTGCGCATGCAATATTGCGATATATTCTGTTATATTGTCTGATATTATCGCCGATAATGACGTACCTATGCCCACGCACCTGTGTGTGTGAACCTTTATGTGACAACAACGTTTTTTGAATAAATTTGGAATGAGTTTTCAAACACGACAGTGTCAAAACAAAATGGCTTATCATGTGTCACTAAGGAGTATTGATAACAACTTCGATGCAAATCACCCCTAAAATAAATTTCTACCCCTTTTTAGCCCCGTTCGGCGATAAATTTCAATAATATATGAAACACGTTTATCATCAATTTTGTTAAAGAATGTTTATGCAAAATTTGAAGTAGATTGGACCAAGGAATCACGTTGTTCCATATAAACTTTGCCCACGTTTTTCACCCCTTTAAGGGTAGAATCTCGGAAAATCCTTTCTTATCAGATGTCTACGTCATACAAAGAATACACCCTCCAAGTTTCAGGTCTCTACGATCAGCGGTTTAGGCTGTGCGTTGATCCGTCAGTCATTCAGGACAAAGGATTTTATATGTATAGATTCCCTCCATTAAGGTATTTTTTTCAAAAACCTAGTATGCTGTCTTTTATTATTTAATATTCAAAGTGTTCTGACGAAGTTTGAAGAAAATCACACCACGCGTTAAGATTTCCCATACAAACTTTACCACCCCATTGCAACCCTCTCGAAGACTATTTCAAATTTTGTTTTTGATGCTATCCTGTCCATCCAAAGGTAGTCTGGAAGAGATCGCTATAAGCGATAAGACCGCCCATTGTACCTTTTTTTTTTAATTGCAAAGTTTCTGCAAATTGTATTTTTTTTATTTGGTGTACAATAAAGAATTTATCTATTTATCTATCTATCTATCTATCTATCTATGTGTTTAATTGAATGTAACAAAACTACTGAATGGATTAAACGATTACACTGAGTGGGACCCTATTATACTGCCTAGAACATGGTGAAATGTGGTAGGCTTGTAGCACCTATACCATCCTCTGAGCCGTCGGTGTTACCCACAAGAAAGACGTGGTCAGTACGTGTGGAGCTGACAAAGCCGTGGGTTTCCTTACGATATTTTCCTTCATCGTTATGAGCGCGTGGTAATGCCTAAATAAATGTTTCGAAAAGAAAATACCATGGGTGCATCGCCAAGATTCGAACCCACGACATCCGGATTCGCAATCGGAGTACATCCCAAAAGGCCACCACTACTCTCAGCTACTTGTGAATTGGGCGGAAACCACACGAGTAGATACACGGGAGGAAGCTAGTAGACAAATAAAAATGTGGGCAAGTATCGCAACGCAAGCATTTATTTTTCTATTTTTTCCTTATTATTTTTATTATATGACATGATAAGCTGCGTAATGTTATCCTTCCATGGGTTGATGTCAACCAATATGTGCGTATACAAATGCCTGATTTGGTAGGACACCAGCATGTAGTTGATATTCGTCAGACCGTCTGTCTTGTAGCGTTCCACGCCGGTAGACAACATGTGGAACCTGAAACATATTAATAGGAAGCTCTCACCACATGGCCTAGAGTTGGTTACGGGATGACGTTCTCCGGCTTTATCGCTCGACGATATTAGTTCTGGTGAACGGTATCTGGTTCATACTAATTAGTCTGACTAGTTTGGGCGTGAAGGAGGAATAAACATAAGTTCTTCATCACGTCATGTTTTAAACATTTTATGTGGGGTGGTTTCTCAATAGGCCAAGTAGGCCCGGGCCTAGGGCGGCAAAACTTGGTGAGTTTTTTTATTTAAGTATGTACCGAAAAGTCAACCCTTACTTCATATATGGCGGAACGCGAGGTGTTTATTCTATTTTGTCTGGTATCCAGGCTTAACAGAGGTAATGGTCGCACGGGTGGTAGGTTCCCGAAAAAGTTAGCAACCCTAGTGAAGTCGAGCGCACCTTTCGAAAAGCTAAAGGCAAAGAGAAGGCTCGGGAGGTTGGTTTTTTTTTCGTGCTTTATAGCGAGTGGGGAGGGGCAGCAATCTTTCATGTTTTACAACGAGTAGGGGGGCAGCAATCTTCCATATGCCTAGGGCGACCAACGTATCAAATCCGCCTCTGCATTTTATACCATTGACTATCTCTAGTATTCCGTATACTCACCGGACATTCTGGATGCCAGCAAGTTTGGGATCTCTGAAAATGAAACAAGAATTAGAAACTTCTCTTAAAGTGCTTAGCGCCGGTGGTGTATATTTACGATACACCACCACCTACCAGGCCAGTGTATCTTGAAAGATACACGCGACATGGGTTTTTTCACAGTTTTATCGTTGATTACCAGCCATACTTAGGCTTATTCTAGAAATCCCCTGATCCCCTTATTTACTTTGGTATAATTTATATCAAGTACAAACAACTAATTAGGTAATCACAGTCATTATATATTTTTTTCTTAAGTACATAATTAATAACGATGACATTTTTCTCACATAAAATAATTTTTTTTATTAATTGGTATTGACATAGAATTTCCCATATATTTACACTAATGAACAAAACATTTTCATTAAAATATTGTTATGTTACGACCAGCGGTGTTACGGATATCCGTATCCGCGTCCGCAAATGCGGAACAGACATCTGCATCCGCATTCGCATCCGCGTCAACAAATGCCGAGTTTTTACGGATGCGGATTCATATCGGCAACAAATCACGACGTGCAAAGAAAATACGCAAAGCCAGAGTGGCGCGTACCTCGCGCGTGTTTGCTAGTTGCTATCTTCGTTCACTAACTGGCCAATAAAGGCCTGCGTAGACCATGGCATACGGCATGGCATACGGCATGGCAAGGGATTTAAATTTTTACCAATGAACATTCAAACCTATTGTAATAGAAATACGATACAAATTACTATGCTTTAAAATAATGCCGTGACTTCCCTTTTGATGCTGCGGGATTATTTTAAAGCATAGGAATTTCTATTTAGATAGGTTTTAATGTCCATTGGTAAATAAATTTAATCCCTGGTCAAGCCATCCCGGTCTGCGTAGGCCATAAGAAGGCTCATATTGGTGACCAGATCCTAAAGGTTTTGTTTGTTTTGATAACGACGCGATTCCCATTGTGAATCAATTACAGTGTTCGTTTACTGTGTTTATCCAACTTTTAAGTGAAAACATTAATAAAATGTCGCTACCAATAAAAAATAGTATCTGGACTTATTTCATATTCCAAAAATGATCAGGAGAAGTCAGAGTGTAATACATAAAAGTTACTCGCGGAAGTAAACCGCGATAACTACCTGAAATCAATGCACGGAAGAGTTTCTTTTGTTCAAAAACACAAACAATGAAAACCAGGTGAAGAAAAAAAAAGATGATGCAGGTATGTAGGTATCGGAATATCGGATAAACCTACAATCTTGTTTTTCAAAAAACTTTGGTTTGGTTGGATACGATAAATATAAATAGTACTTTTCTATAGACTGTTTTTTTTAAATTATTAACAGTTTACTGTTTTCTCAATAGAAATAATTTAATTATCTTAAAAAAATCCTGAAATTTGGTTGGTTGCATGCGGAACTCGAATAATCCGCATTCGCGGATGTTAAAATTTTCGAATCCGTAACAACCATGGTTACGACCCACGTGGAGCCATCTTTCATTTACTATACTTTCCTATGGGTACATTTTAAGTACTACATACATTGTTGCCTGCATTTAATTATATATATTGGAAATATGCGATAAGATAAGGCTGGCCCTGGAGAATTATACAGCAGATCAAAAATGTTTAAAATTAGAAAATTACGAGGTAAAATTGAAAATTTAAAACGTTATTATTAGATAATAGAAAGAAGATACACTGGACTCGAAAATTACACCAGGTGGTGTATCGTACCAGTAAATGATACACTGGCAGTGAGCGTTTTAAGAAGTACTTAATCCCATTGTGGTCCGAGATTTAAGAGATCCGAACCAATCAATTTTATCAACGGCATGTATGAGGCTACTCTGTAACGGCTAGATTGGATTTGGATGAACCTTTCAATACATATAGTTTGTGACCTGGATTAAAACATAGGCTACCTTTAATCGCGATCGCAGCTACCGGCGGACCCTAGAGTATAATCAGTCTATCTATTTTAAAAACCATCTGACGAGCATTGATAAGCAATTGCTTTAACAAGCCAATACACTCGTAAAGAATCACAATTTTAAATATATTTGGGCACTGCTGTATTATATTGCATGAAATTAGCCATATCGTGCAGATTTTATCAAAGAAGGATTTAAGAAATTCAAGTTCTGATCTAAATAAAGTCAAATACTTTTTCTTACCTATTTTATGTTGTGTTAGATAAACACTTTTGTTTTATTGTTGTCCTTTTTCCTGCTAGGAATATATAATATCTTCTAAAGCGTATATACTAAGTAGGTAATACCTACTACAATAGTCACAACCTATGTCTGTCTGAAGTTGGCTGCAAGTAGCGAAGTAGTTCCTGTTTTTCCTGTATTGTACTAGGATTGGTCGAATTCAGTCGAATCCAAAGAACTATGACTAAAGCATAGAAGAAGTCTTAAAATGAATTTATGCTCTGACTTCATCTAGTTCTCTTCTTTAACGGTGGTCAAATCGTTGTCTGAGACGAACTTCAGAGGCACAGATCTGTTGTGCCGTACTGTAACTATGTATGCATATAACAGATTGGAATAAATTATTTTGACGACCTCTGTGGCGCAGTGGGCGAAGGCCCGCCTGAGACACAGAAGGTTGCGGGTTCGATTCCCGCCGCGGGACAAATGTTTGCACGTTCTGCAGATATTTGTCTCGGGTTTGGGTGTTTTCTATGTATAATATGTATGTATTTACAACAAAAAATGTATATATGTAATATATCAATCATGTGGTTCCCATAATACAAGCTCTGCTTAGTTTGGGGCTACATGATGCTGTATGATAGTCCAGCATTATTTATTTATTTATTTATAAATTTATTTTCCCTGATTGTTTATTAAAGCATTTTATGGTGCGTTAAAACACCGTTAAAATATGCAATGTTATTTCGATGCTGTCACGCACGACGTCAGCCGCAGGCCTGGCTGGTCCTAGCATAGAGTTTGAAAATGTAGTGAGGAGGTCCGAGACAACTTTAACCTTCATGGTTCTAGACATTGTAGAGAAAATAAATACACTCTCTTATAGATATATTATTCATATTTATTATTATTTATTTATTTTATATATATCTCATATTGGTCCGCCTGAGACGCAGAATGTTGCGGGTTCGATTCCCGCTGCGGGACAAATGTTTACATGTTCTGTAGATATTTGTCTCGGGTCTGGGTGTTTCTATGTATGTGTGTGTAGTGTGTGTTTTTTATCAATCATGTGGTTCCCATAATACAAGCTTTGCTTAGTTTAGGGCTACATGATGCTGTGTAATTACGTCCCGCGTTATTTATTTATTTATTTATTTTTAGGCACAATTAACCGCCCACCTTTATTGAATGTTTTGTTTTTTGTTAGGTAGGTACTCTAGCAATAAATTAAACACTTTTATCCTTATTTTAATGAACAAACTTGTGTCACCGAAGCCTTTTTGGAATTTAGTCGTTGTTTGAAATTGTTGCACCTTACCGTGTTAAGAATTCATGTTCTGTTCTGCTATCGTGTGCGAATATTATTTAGTTTGAGTTTTTAGTGTTAATCATATATTCATTCATCATTTTTACGTATTAGGTATTTCTATATTCTATATATTTTATTCTTTGTAACTGAAAAAAATGCCTCTCAATGAAACTGGTGCTGGTAGGGCAGTGGCTTGAGCTGACGCTGGGTATAGCCAACGTCGCATTGCTCATACACTCGGTGTACCGCGCATTACAGTACGGGATGTCATCAGATGCTTTTGGGAGACTGATTCATACACGAGGAGGCCAGGTCAAGGTCGAAATTGGTGCACATCAGCTCGGGATGACCGCGTTGTTGTCAGTAACGTGCTAAGAAATCGCTTTAGCACCGCTACTGAAGCGCGTACACGTCTTTTTGAGGTGAGAAATGTCCGTGTACATTCACTTGAACGTATCATTAGAAGAAGACTGGCTGAAAGTACGGCTACATACGAAAACATTCGCAAGTACGGCACAGTACGGCTAGCCCACCAGTTTAAAGTCGCTCAGCGAGCTATGCAACGAGCTATGCTAGGGGTTTCTCTGAAGGATAAAATCCGTAACGAGTTTATCCGACATAGAACTAAAGTTGTCGACATAGCTCAGAGAATTAGCAAGCTGAAGTGGCAGTGGGCTGGCCATATCTGCCGAAGAACCGATAACCGTTGGGGTAAACGAGTTCTTGAGTGGAGACCGCGGCTCGGCAAACGTAGTGTAGGACGCCCTCCGGCTAGGTGGGGTGACGATCTGCGAAAGGCTGCTGGTAGAAGCTGGATGCGTCGAGCTCAGGACAGGGCGCAATGGCGCTCATTAGGGGAGGCCTATGTCCAGCAGTTATAGGCTGATGATGATGATGATGATGGCTGAAAGTAATCTGAGGGCTTTTCGCCCAACTCGTGCTCCACAACTGCTCCCACAGCACCATAGAGCTAGACTTGCGTTTGCGCGAGAATATGCTGACTTTACTGCGCAGGAATGTAAGGACGTACTGTTCCAGATGAGAGCAGAATAGCCTTAAATGGTCGAGAAGGACGTCATTAAAATCTGTTTAACATTACTTAACCTGAAGATAGAACTAGCACCTGATGTTAAGTGTTAACCATTACTTTTGACAAAGTAGTTATTGCTTAGGTCATGCATGTTTTAATGTGCCCTATGCAACGTCATGCCCTCATGTACCTGGGGGTCTACTACAATTCACAGAAGTACGAAATTTCGTGTTTCGTTTCGTGCGATTGGTCGTATTTCATACTGTCAATTCCAATACTGCGGTCGTATTTTGTGAAATAGAGTAGGATGCGCAACGATCGGACTGATACATTACAAACTTCGTGCCAAAATTTCGATTTTTGTTTGATTATAGGTACCAATCGCAAGAAACGAAACACGAAATTTCGTACTTCGCTGAATTGTGGAAAACCCTCTGTAATTTAACCGGCTTTAAACCGAAACACAGCCATGCATCACGGCAAAAAAAAGGCATGGTGTTAATGGTATTTTTTTTCTGATATAACATTTTTATGCTTTTCTGAATACGTTACTGTTGCTAAAAAAAATGTACAGATTTTTACTGCTCTAAACTTTTATTAAATGACATCATAAGTTTCATAATATCAGCCTTCAGGGGGTTGATGTTTACCAAGATGTGCGTGTACAAACGCTTGATTTGGATGGACACCACCGAGTATTTGATATCCATCAGACCGTCTGTCTGGTACCGTTTCAAGCCAGTAGACAATATTTTGAATCTGAAACATCACACTAATATTATAAATGCAAATGTGTGTGTTAGTGTGCTTGTTCCCAATTAACTCTGTAACGGCTCAAATAATTTGATGATTACTTTGAGCTATAGTTTTTTAAATAAAGGGTGAAACGCGGGACATTCACATTGACAGTATGTCAATGATGACGGCGGAGTACCAATGATGAACGATGGCGAGAACCAAAATAGTTTTACATTGTTTTTGACAACCAAGATGGTTTTCGTCGTCGTTTATTTGTCGCGTTTGGTCGTCGTCATCACTATGTCTGTGTCAATCACAGATATAGGAAGACAACTAGATAAAATCTTAAAATTCAATACGGCTGATATCTACTTTTAGATATCCAATATCATCAGGTAGAAAGGGATGCATACATATATCAATGCGACTTCAAAAAGTACCAGGGCGCTCGAACAAATTTCTATGCAGGCTACAAATGCCCTGGTAAAAAGTCGCAGAAATCGCATTGAGATAAAGTATGCATCTCTTTCTAGCTAACATATGGACATAAGAAAGTAGAGATCAGAGCATAAATTAATCTTAAGACTTCTTCTATGCTTTATTCTTTTTCTTTGTTGTCAATGTCCATGTCCCGCGTATGAAATTGTGGGCGATTTAAGCGCCAGTTGAGTCGCGTGTAGCCAATAAGATTTGCGCAATGTCACGTAGAATGTGACGCGCGTCCCTAGGGGCCGTCCGGAGGACGAATTGCCCATACAAACGTAATACCAAAATGATTTCTAATTCAAGCATATTTCCACTATATTATTGTATTATTTGTATTCCATTAATATTTATCTAGGTTCCTGAAAAGGTATTTATTTTACAAAATCCTTCTTACCTAAAATGAAATAAAAAGCCAATAGCATTTTGCACATTTTTATGCCATAATTGACCACTTTTCTTCCTCCTTGCTTCGTATTAAAAACAACACGTAAGTTATTGTTGTTTTTAAGGAACATAGCTTTTATTATCTAGTTACAGAATAACAATACTTTGTAAAAAATAAGTACATGAAGTTTTCAGTCATCATTTTTGGTATTTCGGAACACAACCAAATTAGAGAACTTAGAAAATTTTGAACGGCCAATATTGCCCGCACGGCTGAATCATCCATCTGCTAAACAGAGATGCGTTGCGCCGCGTCTCGAATTGAAGTTGCGAGAGAGGTTCGCCGCATTCATAAGATTGACTACGTGCAACTCGACTAGCGCGTAACTCGCCCCATCTGGACTAGCTCTTGGTTTTTAAAGCGCACAATATGGGAAAGTCCCGAAAATTTCAACTCAGGCGACATTCTTACCCGTGACCTACCCATATCAAATCGAAAGACCAGAAGTGAATTTTATAGGATTCCTTTCTTCCTTCTTCGTTTGAGCCAACTCTATTGTCGGAGGAATAGGCCATCTGATGGCCAAATTTTTGGAATAACATTAATATATTTTTTAAATTATATAATCAAGAGTTTGAAACTTGAACACAATCACACCTAAGCCAGGTGAAGATGTGGTCTGAGATGGAGCACGCATGCCTAGAAAGAACCGATTGGAAACCATTAGGAATATACCTATATAGTTTATGATCTGGTTCAACATATTTGAAGCTACCTTACCTTTAATCAAGGTGAGCGGAGCCAGGGGTGGAAACTAGTAATATTATAAAGTTAAAGTTTGTGAGTAAAATAATAGATGTGAAAATGACTCACGTAAATGTAAATGTGTCTTCACTCCAAAACTACTGAACGGATTGAAGTGAATTTTTATACCTACATGTAGTTATAGATAAGATATATAACATAAGATGCTACGGATGCGTATATTATGCGAGCCAAGCCGCGGGTGGAAGCCATATATAGCAAGGAATATATAAGCTGTTTATGATCTTAGTTACGCATAGCTAATTCATACATTAAATGTAACAAATACATATGATTAACCTCCCTGCTTACTAGCTTTTGCCCGCTTCCTAGCTTGGCTTTGTTCGATCCGTCTAAAAGTTATTGTTCTAAGTTCTATCCCTCGAGAATAGTACCTTTTTCCAAACAATTTATCTTTGAAATTATAATTTTAGAAAATAAATATTAGCAGTTAGGTGTACTTTTATATAGGTAGGTATTATTCTTGTTCAGTTACTTAGGTTTGGTAAAGAACAGCTACCTACCTCAGCATAGTAAGCGTTAGAAATTAAGTATACCTAGCAGATAGATAGATAGATAGATAGATAGATAGATACTACCTATGTATGCGTATGTAACAGATGGGATTAAATTCCAATCCAGGTTATAATTAGCATTCTGCGGTCTGTTAAAATATGCATATAATTTCATGAATATACCTACCTAACCTAGCATTGGCCGTGGCAGTTCATTATCATCATCAACCTACAGTTGTCCACTGCTGGACGTTGGTATTGAGCTAAATCCTCGACTCCTCTCATCTACTGTCGTTCAGCTACATGCAGATTGTCACTACATCTAGTCAGGGAGCGTCCTACTCTACGCTTGCCTGAGCGCGGTCTACACTCTCTTTGTAACGGTTGTAGATTCCGCACATAGCAATATTAATTTTATTTTATTTAAAAAAAAACCTCTGTGGCGCAGTAGTTGAAGGTCCACCTGTGACGCAGAAGGTTGCGGGTTCGATTCCCGCCGCGGGACAAATGTTTGCATGTTCTGCAGATATTTGTCTCGGGTCTAGGTGTTTTCTATGTATGATATGTATGTATTTACAAAAAAAAATAGTATATTATGTAATATATCAATCATGTGGTTCCCATAACACAAGCTCTGCTTAGCTTGGGGCTACATGATGCTGTGTGATAGTTCAGCATTATTTATTTATTTATTTTATTAAAATAAATTTAATTATTGCTGTATTAAAGTAGGCCTCTCGAAAAGGTAGTTTCATAAACCTGTTCATGACAAAATCTCAAGCCTCAATGTTTTTACTAGCTTCCACTCGTGGCTCCACTCTCGTGGTGCTTACCGAGATAAGAAGTAGCCTATGTGTTAATCCAGGTACCTACATCAATTCCAAGTTTCATCGAAATCCGTTCAGCCGTTACAGAGTTAAGTGGGAACAAAGATACTAACACACAAACTTTCACATTTATAATATTTGTGTGATAGGATGTAAGAAAAATAAACTTGTAGTATAACTAACTTAGAGGGCTCGTTTCCATTGAAGTGGAATGGTGCGGAGAGGTGAGAATTTACCAATAGAATCGCCCATTCATGACGTGATATCGTGTTGAAGCGATTTGATTTGTTGGTTTAGATTCTTTACACCACTCCAGTTCCATGGAAACGTATCCAAACGCTCTTACCTATACGGGTTTTCAAACGTAGTATTGTGTGGCAATGAGGTGTATTGTGCTATCTTCTTCGAATACCGCGTTACTCCAAGCGCGGCTGCTTTCAACCTTGAATAAAGTAAAAATAACAATGACAAGTTACAATAAAACATAAAATAATAATAATAACGTTTATTGAAACAAAAAAAAAATACTTGTTGAGCAACGATTAGGTACTTAAATAATAAGGTACAAAAATACAACCGAATTAAGAACCTCCTCCTTTTTTTGAAGTCGGTTAAAAAAGTTAATCAACAATAATATCACTAGCTCTTTTTGGGTTTCCACACACACACTAGGATTCACTGTGTCGTGGGAAAATGAGGAAACGATGTGATTTTAATAGGTTTTTTTAAATAAAACGTTACTGTTACTTTTTGATTACTTATTATATACAAATACGAAATAATAAACTTTTCACTAACTTTTCCAGTTCAATCTTCACCGCTGGAAACTTTCATATGAAAATACACCTGCAGGTCGCCTGGTAATAATGAAATTACATCGCTTTTGCTCTCAGTCTTATCCATTGATAATGGAAAGAGTGACGGATGTTTCAGAGTTCAAATAAAATAATTTTGATAGGGTTACGTACCTCCAAAACATATCGTTGTCTTCGCCTCCCCAGCCCCAGTACATATTGGAGAAGCCGTTGGCTGTCTTATACTGGGACGCGGTCATGGCTGTCACTCCTCCAAACAATGTGCGGTAAGTTGGTCTGGAAAATAAGTGCAAATCATATACTCTAACTTGCTTTTATTTTACTTGTAATTCTAACAAACAATCGAATAAAATCCAATTTTAACCTACTTCTAATTGTGGTATCGAAATAAAACTTTCATATACTACTTCATTAATCACCTACATTGTCTTATGGTATAAACAATACATCTTATTATTATGCTCTGTAATAAATCTAAATAGTTCATAAAAAGTACTTTGTAAACCTTAACTCTAAAAATAAATGTTTTTTTTAATGTTTTTTATATGTAGTTTAGGTGAAAGAACTATAATTTGGTATCTTGGAACTAATCTGATGATGGAGCCAGGAGATGGATAGTGGAACTTTTCGGTTTCTACTAGTAACTCACTCTCTCAACTCAATTCACTGAGAGAGCAGCATGATAAAGCTGTTCGCCCCTAGCGCAGTGGGCGAAGGCCGGCCTGAGACGCATGACATCAATTTTCACTGCGCAACAAATGTTTGTATGCTCTGAACATATTTGTATGGATGTTTTCTTTGTTCAAAAATGTATGAAAGTAATATAACAGCCATGTGGTTCCCATAACACAATAAATAATAAATAATAAAAATAAATAATGCTGGTCTATCACACAGCATCATGTGGGCTACATGATGCTGTGTGATATATACAAAGCAGAGCTTGTGTTATGGGAACCACATGATTGATATATTAATATATATATAATTTTTGTAAATACATACATGTCATACATAGAAAACACCCAGACCCGAGACAAATATCTACAGAACATGCAAACATTTGTCCTGCGGCGAAATTGAACCCACAACCTTCTGCGTCCCAGGCGGACCTTCACCCACCGTGCCATAGGGGGCGGTCGACAAGCTCTGCTTATTTTGGGGCTAGATGATCTGCGAAAGGCTGCTGGTAGAAGCTGGATGCGTCGAGCTCAGGACAGGGCGCAATGGCGCTCATTAGGGGAGGTCTATGTCCAGCAGTGGACTGCTATTAGCTGATGATGATGATGATGATGATGATCTGTAAAAATTTTATACAATATTTTTTTTTTACTTACAGGTGTACCTTCTCTTTTACAATAGCGCACATATGCCGCGGTATGTTAGGGCAGGTGTACAGAATCCTATCATCAGTGGGCAGAAGATCCACGTCATGGAAGATGATGCAAGGCCAGTGACCCATCTTCTGAACCTCAAGGAAGCCAGCGTTGAAGAGGCGGCCGCGGTTGAACAAGTCATAACCTAGATATACGAGGATGTTCACTACTCACAACGGATGTTTGTTCCTCTGAAGTATGCAAGTATGCGACGTAGTTCCTATTTTTGGGTCGACTAGTTCTAGAATTAGAAACTTTAGCCCCGTAGAGCGACAAGAAGGGGTTAAATACCATAAATTATACACACAGAGGCCCTTGTAATTCAGGTCAGGTTATATCAGGTCAAATTATCTTTAAAGTGGTATATCGAGGATTGGAGATTGGGCCTCTGGTCAATTAGGTAGTTAAGATATTAAACTTTGACACAGTTTGGGCATAAGGTATCGCAACTTACCATATTGCTCAACCACAAAAATCCTGTACTCCACTTTTTGCCGTATCAAAAATGGATGAATATTGTACAAAAACACGGCTAAGTTATCCTCTCGATCACTGGAATGAATTAATCATTAGTTTAAAGTGTTACTGCTAGACTAAGATGAAACCACCATTTGCACAACTCGTCCCATAAAAGTAACACATAATGTTGGTAAGAAAGGGGCACCCATTGCGGCATCGGTTCAAATGGCCACAAATCTAGCTATAGGTTTTTAAGTACTGTCCAAAACTATCTTAGATTATGTGAATCAGCCTATGCCTTTTATATAACAGCATTATGTTTTTAGCATTTTAGCATTAGGTAAGAAAAATGTGGTGAATATTCTCGTTTATTACAATATGGTGCTAGAATGTTTGGATGGTTATGTGCCTCAAAGTTTTACGATCGTAGAGGATAACATATTTGTAATATTTTCATTTAATATACGTTCAAAAAGGGGCGATAGTAAATATCTACGCTCGTAGTGGGTGAACGTTTGTAGTGGATCTACGTTCGTAGCAGATCTAACTTCGTAGATGGTCTACGAGTACGTTGGGGTCTAGCCTACGTGATATGATTTCTGCGATCGTAGACGGTTTGGCTGAACTGTTACTAAAATCATAGAAAAATAATTTAAGAATAATCTTATCTATTTTGGTTATGAATTGTTAGGTCCAGAAATGTGTGTATGTTTTTTGTAAGCAATTTAAAATATGAGGTTTCGCCGGACTAAACATTGTAAGAGGCGATAAATATCAGGAAATAGTTATCAAAATCAAAATCTTGTTTATTGCTTATTCTTATCAAGCTTGGTCATGCTAGAATCGGTGTAGTAGCAGAAAATCAACGACAATTCAAAGTGGTCCTAGGATCATAATGACTAGAGTTTTTTAATTTATCTTTTTGGTTAGGATGCAGCTTGGTTAGGTACTCAGAAAAACCGGTTTTTGTCGGCACTCAAAGGGTCCCTTGTTGATATAACACGATGTACTTTTTAAATTATTTTTATTTTTGTTTTTATAGCCGCAATAGAAACACATGCTAAAACGTTAACTATGTACCTATTAGGGCTATATTTCACCGGGACACCAGGGCGGTGCAACCAGTTACCGCTACGAACAAACTGTATGGAGGTGTCCGCTTGGTTGCGCAATCAAACGGACACCAGAACTCTCTAACGAGGTGTATACATTTTGTTTGTATCGGCGACTAGTTGCACTGCCATTGTGTCCCGGTGAAATATAGTATTTAAGGTTCATGAGATGAAGCCCACTGACAGACAGAAGAACGGACAGCGGAGGCTTAGTAATAGGGTCTTGCTGGGAACGCTTTAGGTACGGGTTAAAAAAGAACAGTACTTACCGATAGGGCACTATGATAGCAACTCTATGTCGGGATCGGCAATCCTTAGGGCTGTAATATCCACCCATGACAATCATCTTTAGCGTACTTTGTATGCTGTTGTCTTTCGTCATGTGGATTGTAACTGAAATTGTTAAACTCTCAGGAATATTTACAGAGAAGATAACGATATTTTTCAATCAATGAAAAATATTTACGATTTGGCCTTAAACATAATATAATAATTTTAGGAATCAGAAGTAGAAGTATTTTTTTTTATACGCCTGATCGCCTTACTAAATTAAGTATAGATAGGTAAAAGGCATTGGAATTTTTTGCAACGTAATATGCTAATTTGAATTCCGCTCTCAAAGCGTTAAAAGACTTCCGTAAATATTATCCAGTCATTATATACATTTGTAATTGCAAGTTATCTGAACAAGCTGTTTTTTGGCGGTATGTGGGAGGGAGGGGGCTAGAAAAGCTTAACTTCAAGTTGTAGAGAAGCAATCTTGAAAAACCGTCTACTGCAACCCAATTGGTTCAGTTAACTGCAATTTCAGTGTTAGGAATAAGAAAGCAACTCATCTACTACACGAAAATCGCAATCACAATTAAATTATATGCCAAAAACCCAAATGGTCTATTATGACCAATAGACAAAAATTTCGGTATGTTTTTTAAAAAAACTTTAAAGTCCACTATCGTGAATATGGTTAAGTTTGGGGTAGGGTGTTCCAAATTCAAATCAGTCAAGAATTATGGAAGCTACAACCCCCTCCAGGATCCTTACACACAACTGCGTTATCGCAGCAGTGTGTAACTTCGTAGCCGTCCTAATACATAATGTACTGAAAATCTACCGATTTCACACTACATGCAACTATCAAAGGCATTGAAAATATAATTTAAAAATGAAGCACACGATAAAATTTAACTTTATCGTACTGACGATAAAGGAACAGAGCGCAGACTGACCCCGCGCGTAAAGGTCCTTTTACCGCTTACAGTTTTAGTCTGCCTGCCTCCTAAGATGGCTCAAACTGTAGCTTAATTCAATTCCGAAATACCATTTTTTTTGTTTCTTGAATAGCGAACTCAAAAAATATTATTGGAAAATTCTCGATCCGAAAAAAAAAAAATTTATTCAAATTTTGGAAAATCTTAAAAAGGTTTGAGACCGATTTCGGGAATTCAAATTGCACATTTTGACATAATTATGGCCCATCGCTGTACCTCAAATCTGCGTACTATAGGCAAATACCACAATTTCATAAATGAAGGCACTATACTCGACCAGGAAAACAAATATTTTTCAATGTTAAAACAGATATCGCAATAACGCAAGCGATATTATCGCCGATAATAGCGCACCTGTGTGGCCTTTATGTGAGTTCGTATTTTGAATAGATCCTGATTGAGGTTTCAAACATGTGTCAAAGTAAAATGACATAACATGTGTTACTACGGAGTAACAACTTCGATGCAAATCACCCCCAAAATAACTTTCTACCCCTTTTTAGGTTACCCCGTTAGGCTATAAGTTTCAGTAAAGTACGAAACAAGTCTTCCATATATTCTGTTAAAGAATGTTTATGCAAAATTTTAAGTAGATTGAAGCTAGGAATCACGTTATTCCATACAAACTTTGCCCCCGTTTTTAACCCCCTTAGGGGTAGAATTTCAGAAAATCCTTTCTTATCGGATGCCTACGTCGTTCAAAAAACAAACCCTCCAGGTTCCAGGTCTCTACGATCAGCGGTTTAGGCTGTGCGTTGACCCGTCAGTCATTCAGAACAAAGGATTTTACAAGTTTAAATAAATTATATAAATTAATCTAATTAATATAATTTTAAGTGTTGATTTTATTCGTGCAATTCACATGGCAAAAGTTATTTTAAAATTAGTCTCTATATTCCTAAAGTATATCATTTGTTTTCGTAAGTACATTATAAAAAGATCTGAAAAAAACTACTCTATTTTACTAAAAAATCCAAGAATCCTGAGATTTCCAAAATCCGGCCGCAATCCTGAGAAGAGCCTAAAAATCCTGAGATTTCAGGAAAATCCTGAGATATGTTAACCCTACGCACGAAAGGTTCCGTACCTACAATTATATGTACATTATCAATACATGTATAGGAGGCCCCCATTATTCATTTTATTTTAATTTAATTGTTTATTTTTGAAGCGAATATATAACTAAATATTCTGTGAATACTTCACAAGCGTCTACTTATTAATATCAAGCCAAAAACCGATAAAAATCACGTTTGTTATATGGGAGCCCATTTAAATATTTATTTTATTCTGTTTTTAGTACATATTTGTTGTTATAGCGGTAATAGAAATAATCTGTGAAAATGTCAACTATCTAGCTATCACGGTTCATAAGATACAGTCAGACGGACAGACAAACTGACATCGGAGTCTTAGTAATAGGATGCCGTTATTACCCTTAGGGTACGCAACCCTAAAAACTGGCTGGTGGATCAGCAGAATAAGACAAGAACATACTCACTATTTTTTGTTCTTATCCGAGAAATGCATAGTGGTAAATTTCGCTGAGGCTCTATCAGTGGTACTTTCGTTGTAGTACCTTAAACAACCAATATAGGTAAATTAAATCACTATAAAAACAACAATTTTTATATTTGAATTGTTTAGCGATGCCTGAAAATGGCAAGTAAGTTATACAGGGTGTAAAAAGACTACTATTGAAAACTCGGAGGTTGCAATTAGACCATGATTCTACAATTTTTTTTATTTATCTGCGTCTTAGAAAAGGTAGGATAAAATAAAGTAAGTATGGTACCTGTAGTGGAAGTGTCTAGCGGAGACTTTTCAAGATTCGCCAAAACTTTTTTTATCTTATGCGGATCATCCTCATATGTAAACACATCAGTAAAAGTTACTTTTTCTGTAATAAAAAAAACTTTCAAGACTCAAAAAACTTTCTTTCAATTCAATGTTGTAATCAATATACAGTATTTATTTATGCCTGTACGTATATAACAAGTATTTATTTAAAAAAAACCGTCTGCAAAGGCAGGAAGTTTTTAGTACTTGTCAGTTTAGTAGTCTTTCCAATTACAAAACGGCTTCTTACAGTCGCCATATTGGATTTTTTAAATTTCATATAGCCGATGTCACCCTTGTGATCCAGACAAATCCAATGTCACGTTATTAGTCAAAATCCGTCCAACCGTTTGGGCTACAGCGACCGACAAATTAACAAACAAACATACATACACCCTAAAAACATAACCTGGCTGAAGAGGACTTCAGTCGGGTAAAAAGTCATCGTCATCATCAAGCGATGTTGAGTGTGACTTCTGTCAATGTGTGAGAAGAACTGCGACTCATAGGACTACCTATGGGCATCGTATCTCGATGCCTATGAGTAGTCCAGACGTCAATTTCAACATGTAAGCATCGAGATAGATATACAAATATACATAACAGATATATATAGATATACATAAACGTGGAAAAAAACTGCTGCACCTAAACTCGGTCCTCACAAAAACTCGGCGCACGATGCCTATTGCGCTAACATTGAACACTTTTCAAGCGACCTATCATAATGCTTGTGCAAACGTGGCATTTTCTTGTATAAGTGAACTCACAACTCTACCTACAAAGCTATTTTTTTGACTTTTATAAAAATGTTTTTACGAAGTTAATGAACTTCTATTATGAAAATAAACTAACATAGCTTTTGAAATTGTATTATAAACTTGTTAATAAAAATATTTCTACCCACCTGTCACAGTTTTTAATTCGTCTTCAGGGAACACTTCTAAATAAGGATTTTCTGGATCCACAGAATTAGTAACGTGGTTGTTGAACATGAAGTAGAGTGTTGCTCCTACTATCCAGATTAGAATTACTATTTTTAACCAATTGTACTTTTTCTGAGGGGCATTTTCTAAGCAGTCGTGTAGAGAATGAGAGGTTCGCTCTCTTCCTGAAAATAGAAGTAGTATTTATTAGCTAGTGGTACCCCTGCAACTTCAAACATACTGTTTATTTTGTAAATTTTGTGAGTATAATATATACATATTTTCTATGATATCTGAAGCTGAAACAAGCACATGGGCCAACTGTTGTAAAGTGGTTACCATTACCCATAACAAAGTATTGCTTTATACGTCCATTCATTTCACACGATACCACCAGATCGACACCACCAGTTGTGTCGTTTGGAATCACTATTCCGTTTGTCACCACCCTAGTGATGTCTTGAATAGCAAGCTACTTACGTACTGCTACTTTATTAGAACTCCTTGAATCGACCTACTCGAGCCAACAAACTTATCAACAATCAAGTACAGTAAATTGTAAACATATGAAGTCAAGGATGATAGCTAGTAGGTTATAGATTACATCTACCTATGATAATTTGCAGGGCATCACTAATAGTCGCTAGTGTCGAACGGGATAGTGATTTCAAACGACACCACCGGTGGTTTTGTTGTGGTGGGGTCGAGTGGAATGAACGCATAGGAACGTATTGAACGTGCCCTAGGATGCCATGCCCTGCGTTCATCAACTTGAAGCATGAAGGTATAAAGCCTCATGTGCCTGTAAATTCACCCGCACCCACAGCCTTCAAACCGAATCACAGCAATGCGCTTCACGCCAGGAATAGGTATGGTGGTAATACCTCCCCGGATGAACCCGTCACAAAGAACTCTACTACTTCATATCTTTATCATTTGTCTTTAACTTTAACCCCGGCTATAAATGTGGAGGGGCACCAGTCTCATCGATTGCCAAGCGTGCAAAATGCAATAATTGCCCTAGAATCATCGACCGAAAATTACCTACTTAAAATCCATTAAAAGCACTCAGTTAGCTCTACTGTCGAATTTTTAATTAATTATTATCAAATGGTAAAAACTTACTTTTTGCTCGATTACTGAATAAAATCTTTATCCTTCGGACCGACAACAACGAGAACATCGTACCTACAGAGTGTTTCGTACAATATCCACATCTTGCCTTAATGCCTAATTGAACGATCAAAAACAGGATGTTACGAATTCTTAATGAAATCAACAATCTGAGTATAACTACAAAATCGATAATACTTGGAATACCTAGTAGGTTTGAAAAAAAGGTTAAAATTGTTTAAATTTCACAATAGTTTTAACACGTTGACTATTGGCCTCGGACATGACGCTCTGCGCTATGCCCGAGGTGCAGGAGGTGCAAATCATGGAGGATTAGGTTATTCAGCTCTCAAAGTAGTTTCTTCTTTTTATAAGAGTCATCTTTGGTGTCAGAGTGTTTAAGCAAACACAACGAACACTGAAAAAGCTTGTACCAATATCTATGTTCCGAAGCACGAAAGCGCTCTGACCTAAGTGCAACTTTGTCGAACCCATCAAAACGATAAAAAATAATTCTTTCCATTCTTAGGTTGTCGGGAAGAAATCGCTTTAAGCGATAAGACCGCCGATTGTACCTATATTACTTTTTTATTACTCTGGTCTTGTAATTGACTTTTTTATTTCTCTGTTTTTTGTGTTGGTGTTGTGTGCAATAAAGAGTTTATACTATCAAATGGTGGCCTGTGAGTATGCTATGTTATGCAAAACTAGGAGTGACCTTACTCTTTTTGACGACTTCTGAGTTGCAGTTATCGAAGACCTACTCGAGACACAAAAGGTGGATTGAATTCCCGCTGCAGGACAAATGTTTGTATGATCTGCAAATATTTCGCTCATATCTGGGTGTTCAGTATAAAATATATATTTTCAAAAAAGTATAATCGTAGTTTATCATCATGGGCTCGCATAACACAAGCTCTACTTAGCTTGGAGCAAATGATGTTGTGTTAAAATATCTAGAATCATATAATTTACAATTTTACCGTGGACCGAACCTGGCTCAGACTAACGCAGGTTCGAGGCGAGTGGCATAATAAAAAGGAGGCCTATGCCCAGCAGTGGGCAGAAAACGGCTGATGATGATTGCAGACGGATGTACCCAAAGAAGTTGGATCAGATTAATTTTCCTATAGCTGTACTTAGGTACCTACTTACTTGTTTAGCCATGACACATTCATTACACTAGAGGTGCGCCAAAAATATCTAGAGAACTCCAAAAGATGCAGTGGTAGTTAAAGTTAACAACACAGATGAAATTGCGGGCATTCCACTAAGTATTTCTAGAGAACTCTATAGGGACTGGAGCTTGCAAAAGCACAAATAGCTTTGTCTTACGCAAGTTGTAACGGGAGTTATAACGGACCTATTGTTTCCATCTATTAATTCCGGACTTAGTAAGTGGAGATTTGTTCCTAAGCGCACCAATTAAAGCATGTCCCTTGTGGATTTTTAAATTAGTTCGGTGGTTAAGTTGGGCAGCTCGGGCGTTTTGCGAGAAAGCCAAGTTACAGTTTGATAAATAAAGGTTCATACGCGGGCCATTGATATTAACATACACGTAGTGATGACGACTGCCAATGATGAACGATAACGAAAACCAATTTTATTTGTCAAAAAAATGTAAAGCCATTTTGTTTTTCATCATCGTCCATCATTGGTTGCCGTCATCACTACGTGTAGGTATGTCAACGTCAATGTCCCGCGTATCAACCTATATTTAACAAACTGTAGGGATGTGTGGGATGTACCTCGACTTCCAATCTGTAGGTCGTGGGTTCGAATCTCGGCCGTGCAAAAATATATTTATTGTTTCTAAAATTTTATGTGCGCATTATCGTGCTCAAAAACTTGACTTAGCCACACGCATTAACCATATCCATGTCTTTAATAGATGGTATAGATTTAATCATGTCCCAGGCACCTGAGCGCACACCCAGGCGCATGTAGCCCCAAAATAAAAAGAGCTTGTAGTATGCGAACCGCGTCATGGGTATACGTATAATTTGTTTTGTGAATACATACTATAACATACATAGAAAATACTCCAACCCAAGACAATTATTTGCAGATCATACAAACACTGGTTTCGCGGAGGGAATCGAACACGTAACCTTCTGCGTCTCAGGCAGACCTTAGCCTACTGAGCTACAGAGGTCGTAAAATTTGTAAACACTTTCATCAAACCAGCCTACTCGGGGCAATCGTTGAAGGTCATTGAGAAAACGCCCCGTGTAGAGCGAGAGCCGTATTCCGGAAATTGGGAATTGCTCGTGTTCGGAATTCAACACCGATGTAGCAAGACTATTAGGAATACAGATGGAATTTGAATGGCGAATTTCCGATGGCAAATGCCATGAGTGTTGCTTTCGATGTTCATGATTTTGCTTAGACGAGATCTATAATACTTTGTATCCAGGTAGCACGCAATTGACTCCGCAGGCGCAAGCTCGTAGGCTAATTTATAATGACAACCTCTGTGGCGCAATGAGCGAAGAGGGTCTGAGGCCTAAAATGTTGTGGGTTCGATTCCCATATTATGTGATTACCATTATATGATTTACAAATATCTGTGTCGGGTCTGGGTGTTTCTATGTATACGGTATGTAATAATGTATTTACAAAAAAACGATTATTAAGTAGTAGGTATATCAGTTATGTGGTTCCCATTGTACAAGCTCTGCTTTCCTTGGGGCTAGTTATAATAGTCCAGAATTATTTTATTATTATTACCCCTTGTTCAAGACAATCGGACTAATGATGATGACATTTTGGTGGACGGATGATTTGAAAGAAACAATGATCTTTTTCACCAACGGACATCAAATATCGTTTTCAAATGAGCGCTGTTTTGTAAACATGCTTTATTGTACTGCAACCATTCATTCTTTACATTGTCTTTGAGATGAAAAGTTTGTACTTACATTTATAATATTCCTAATTTTATTTAACATCTAAACTAAGTAAATAGAAATAAAATAAAATTTGTGCATTCGTGAAAATTCCTATGTTTAATTTCAAAATTACTTCCGAAGCTGTCTGACCGTATTTAAATACCATCATTTGCTCCAAGACTCATGTCGTTTGTCGTTTAGAGTGAAAATAAACGCAAGTTTAATTTTAAAATTACTTCCGAAGCTGTCTGACCGTATTAAGATACCATCATTCGCTCCAAAACGTCGGCCACGTAATTCAAAAGGTAACAAGGTACGTACGCCGCATGCCAAACTATGGGCCACAGGGGCGGATTTGGTCCTTTGGCCGCCCTAGGCATATGAAATATTACCGCCCCCCTACTCGCTGTAACTTAAGAAAAAAAAACAACCCCTAGAGCCTGCTCCTTGCCCTTGACTCTTCTAAATTCGTGTTTCGACTTAAACCGACTCATTAAGTGAAAAGACGCGAGCTCCTCGAACTACGCCCTTGAATTTTTTTCTTAACCTATTCCGGCTCTGAACAGTATTTTATTTTATCCAGGATTTTAATTGGGGATGAGGGGTTAGGGTTCGGGGGTGGCCATATAGAACAAAAGCAGCTAAATTTTTGGTGCACAAAAGAAACAAGACAAAGAAAACTTTTACTGAACGTCGCCTACGCGACCAAAAAAAAAATCCCACCAAATTTTGCCGCCCTAAGCCCAGGCCTACTTGGCCTATCCGCCCCTGATGGGCCAATGCTATAACTGAGTGTACCCCTGAGACTGCGAGACAGCGTCGCAACCAGCCAGTGATGGCACAATGAGCTTGACACCAGCGAGTACCAGTAACAGGCATTGGTGTTAATCATAATGACTGGAAACTTAATGGAGGCCTTTTCCAGCAGTGGAACAGTATGGGCTAGAAACAGCAACAAGCAACAGTTTGGGCTAGAAACAGCAACAAAGAGTAGGGTTCTAATAGTAATTCGGGTACGGGTTTGAATTAATCTTTGACAGAATTCAAACAAATTTTGCAAATCGTAGGTAAGCAGTGCTTCGGATGACTCACGTGATACTCCAATGATAAATTGTAGCTACCCTTACCTTTACCTCTGGTAAAAAATCCAAAATTCATTTGTTAACTAAGTTACATTCAAATATTTATCATCATCAGTATATAGCAGTCCACTGCTGGTAATAGGCCTGTCCTTTGTTCATTGCGCCTTGTCCTCAGCTCGACGCATCCGACTTCTAGCAGCAGCTTCCTTCCTCCTTCGTTCCTCCTGAGTAATCTTTCACATTATGTGCTATTTTATTATAAATTTATTTTCAGTTTTGAAATCACATTAGTTTGGCGATGAGGAATTATTTTAACCGTAGTGTAATTTTAATAATCCAATTGGTGATATTAATAATACCACTGTACGTGTTATTGATCAACTATAACAGTAAGTCAATCGTCGATACCAAGCCGGACCCCTATTCAAGGAGACCTGTCGCAACATTCGACGAATATATGAAGTATAAAGACATGTTCGTGAATATGGGTGAGTGATATATGTCTATTTTAATATGTTATGGATAATTATTATATTCTTATATATTCTTAAAAATATCGTGTCTTGGTGTTTATGGTCGCACTCCTCCGAAATGGCCCGACCGATTTTATGATTTTTTAAAGTAGGTACATATATTTGGTAGGTATGAGAATAGGCCGTAAAATATAATATACATCGGGCATATTAAACATCATGCCCGGAGATTTTGAAAATGACCAACATGAGAGAGCGTTGTTATTAATAAAACACTAGTTTACATGGTTTTTTACTTTCACCCAAATGTATTTTCTTTATAGATTCAAAATGTGAATTTACGTGTGCTGAGTACGGAAAAATTTGAAAAAAAATCTGCAAAAAATATTTAGTGAACATTTAAAAACAAAGTAATAGCCCATTAAAATCCAAGTTAACATTGCGGGTAGGTAAAAAAAATTATTCATATAAAACCAATAAATTACGAGACAGATTTTTTTCAAACACTGTCTCCTATTAACAGGAGTTACTTTAATGAGACAATATGTGTTTCTTCAAAAGTATTTAAAAAAGAATATTGTAAACTAGTGATTTTATTGATATAACGAAATTTGGTCGGGCATTATAAATCATGTCTATCACATATTGGACAGAGCAAACCACCAAGATGATCTACCTACTAAAAACACCGAACCGAAGTTAGCCACGACACGAGTTCTTCAAAACAACAACAACACCAGCCAAAGTACGACTCACACATATCGGCGCGTGTCGGAGAGCATCGGAGAGCACTTTATAACATGCTAAAGGAAATTGAAACATCCACCACGCAGTTAAGTTCCTAATTCGCATTCAATTTACGCAGCTTTGAGCTTTGTCAAATACTGACATAAATAGATATTGCATGCAAATAAGGAACATAACTTCTTTGTGGATTTCTCAATTTCCTCTATGTTTATAATGTTCATGCTCATGTTTTAAAATGCAATTCGATGCTCACCGACGCGCGCCGGTAGATGTGAATCGTACATACAGTTCAATGCTGGACATTGGTCCAATACAGCTAATAAGCAAAAAGCTCCCCTCATAAAGAGGGGGTAATTCCCATAATATCCACATTGGGAATGCCGGTTGCGGATTTTTGTGCACACGTACAATAATAACGATAATAACGACGGGTGTAGAGGAATCATCTTCGGAACCCAAGCCAACCTCACCTGCCCGTGGTGCACCCTGCTAACTAACAAACGAGAAACGGGGCACTGGCGGTTGGCGGCTAATTGCGGCATAGCGCAGCCTAAGACCGGTCCCCTGGCCGCCAACGGGCAGCAACTTCGCTATGTGCGAAGCTCTGCCTTGCGATCCCTAACCCGTATGCCCAGCGATGGTGGAGATTATGGGCATATGCCCTTTTTGTATTGGGACGCCTACTTCCAGTAGACTGAATATAGGCTGGTGTTGTATCCTCCACAACGTTCGTAATACATAGTATAGCCCTATTGCAAGAATTCTATTTTATTTCAGGAGAAGAGGACTATCCAAGGTACCGAAATGGAACGCCGTTCTGCAAATTGAACTTTGGTAGTTTAGGTAACATCGATATATATACTGTTAAATATCTCAATATAAGGTAAACTCGGTTTTTCTGATTTAAATTGTTTAAATCGTTTGGCAATTTAACCAATTTACCTTAGTAATAATAAGACACCTGTTAAGTATAAATGGAATAAAAGCGAATTTGGACTGGACTTCTCTGATGAAGAAAATTGTTAGCCGATCGTTTTCGGTTATAGTCACCATTGCTATAGCAGAAAACAGGACCTGACTGAAGACTGGACGACTGGTTTCATAAACCGTACTACGTTGCCTCATATTGTTATGAACAAATAATACTTGATACTGGCGAAAATGTTGAGAAATATCCCAGAAGCCATTGAATAAAGAAGTGAAGTGAGGTGAAACTAAATGTGTACCTATCATCGAGATAAATAAACTCTAGAGTGGAAAACGTGGAAGAAAAGTGTCTGCACCAAAACTCCGCGACCGCTGTCAATTGCGCAATCTTTGAACACTTTTCAAGCGACATAAGGTCTAAATTAGTGCAAATTTGGCATTTTGAAGTCAAACACGTTAAACGATTTTTTTTTTAATTTCACTATAGACTGTCACTCTATAGTGTTCTCGACGGTACCTATGCAAAATTTCATCTCAATCGATTGAAGATAAAAGGCTTTGAAATTCAGTTGCTAGTACATACTGTAGGTATGTATACGAACATTGCAAAATAAATAAAAGCTTGCAAAAATGACAGTACAATTATTGTACTTAGGTAGGTACTAAAGAAAAACCATACAATACCGATCCATTTTTATTATTATTGTTATATTACAATTAAATTAATAGGGAATTTATCACACTTCATCACAGACTTCATACTAATCTAAGAACTCTGTAACGGCTAGATGGATTTGGACGAAACTTTGAATAAACATAGTTTGGGACCTGGATTAACACATAGACTTTATCCCGGTTGTAAGAGAGTGGGGCCGCGGGCGGAAGCTGGTTTATAAGTATCATGACTAATTATCATCTTAACGCAAAATCCAATCCCGTTTTCGATTCCAGTACGAATTTGAATCATTTTACCGCAATTTCGAAGTTGTGAACTCCAGGTAATATCCAAGGTCATTTCATAGCACAAACTTTGCATTCTTTTTTAGGCTTGAAAACTGGATTTGTTCTGAAAAATGACAATCAACGATTTGGGTAATTTAACACTTTGAATTCGAGTATTTTGATTTCAGTGAGAAAATGAATATGAAAACTTTAATTGAATGTCGTGCTATCCTGTCCATCCAAAGGTTGTCTGGAAGAGATCGCTATTAGCGATAAGACCGCACATTGTATCTTTTTTTTTTTTTAAAGTTGTCTATATCTATGTAATCAGCGTACCTATATACCATAATGAACCTTTACTTATTCAAATAAACATTTCATTCGTTCAAAGATGGCAAAGCATTGGCAAGTTAACTTTTCAGGTCCTATAAAAGCGAATAAAGCAGATGTACCACTGCATTGGCTGGGAGGACAACTACCAGATGTCAAGCCTGGGGGATATTACGCACCCCAGAAATGCAGACCTAGGCACAAAGTTGCTATCTTGGTGGCTTACAGGTATACTCAAAGACAATATCAACAAACACATAAGCCAATTTCAGTTCGCTGGTGGATCAGGCCTCTCTTAAGAAGCGGGTCTAGGCCCCCTAATTATTGGGAGAGGCTGGATCTGTACGCTGACATGCAGGTTGGGGATCGTAGCTCACAACTTATCGCACCGGCGACGCTACTGCTAATGGCCAGGGAATTTACCTTTGCCGGTGTAAGGTTGTGCTATGCCGCAGTCTGCCGGAGACCCGTTTCTTATTTAGCAGGGTATGCCACGGGCAGGCAAGGTGATGGCTTAGGTTCCAAAGCTCCATCTTTGAAACCCCTTATACTAGTACACACACAGGTATGCTCATTGATTTTATTAGGTACTATTTGTGAACTGATCGTCAACTCTGATGTCGAAGTTTTCATCATCATGATTATCGGGCATTTTCGGCCCACTTCTAGGCATAAGTTAAAAAAAGGTTTCAACTGAGACTGCCAGGACGAAATATTAAGTTTTTAAGTTAGTGTGCAACTTGTCTGGTATTAATAATAAATGGCCTAGTACGGTCAGCGACAACAGTCCATTATTAAAATGTGTTTTAAAAAAGGTCATATTAATTCGAAAATGTCTACGACAGAAACGTAAATCTTGAAATTAAAATAAAGTCAGAAATTTGATTATTATAGAATTTGCAAAATATAGCAGACAAGTCGATAGTACTGTGGTATTATGCGTGTCACATACTACGCAGACACTGTAATATTTTATCTGCGTATAAAAACTTAATTTATCTGAGAGTATCACTCACACACTTCGCAGATACGATATTATACGAAATGGTACATTCACGCGGAATCTTTCAAACTGGCTATACTTGTTTTTTGGTGCGCATCCTATACACAGTTAACACCTAATCATGTTTTGATCTATGTCGATGCCTACAGATATTTATTTATTTGTATTTGTATACACAGATAACATATGATCATCTTTCGATACATATCGGTGCCTACAGATACCTGACGATAAAATATAAGTTATCTGCCTAGTGTGCGTTGCTCCTTGAGTTTAGTATAGATAGCGATATTGACAGATATGCGTTCAGATACAGATAGGTTATCGTATCTGCGTAGTGTGTGTGAAAAATAATAATTACCCGGTGGTAATAATACCAGTGCGTAGGTACCTACATAAGTACTGACTGACTGTATCGGAAGCACTTGAATTTAAATGCCATTAGCCGCGCGCCAATGCAAATGAAAACTTGGATCATTTGAATTGACGCAGGATTAGAGAGAAGAAGTCAGAGAAAGTAAAATCAACTTACGCTGGTGCAAAACTTAAGTTTTTGGTATCTTGTTCCAGGGACCGAAAAAAGAACTTGCCTGTTTTTCTACGCCATATGCATCCATTTCTTATGAAGCAAATGATAGAATATCGGATCTTTATCATTGAGCAATACGGTAAAAAAACACTCTTACTAGAATTCACCATACAAAACATGTTTATAGGTTAACCTACTTATGTTTTTTTTAAACTAAACACATAAAAACTGACGATGGAAAACAGAAACAAAGTTTTAACATGTAGTATATATCTACATACTTCTAACCAAAATCAAGAAATGCCTGTCTTCTTCGTACGACTATGGTGACGGAGTTTTTAGGCCGCTCAAAGGCCTCTATCCGGTCGCCGAAACCAAAACGAAAACCGTGTCAGGCGTAGAGGAACGTGGGAGACCTGAGACACAGACACAGACAAGTTTTCATAATCAAACATTGATCATACTAAGGTTTTATAATATGCTGAAAATTTTGTCTCAGGTCAGATGGGATTGAACCCGCAGCCTTTCATTCCCATTCAAATCCCGTGTCGAAATTTTTGCCTACATGTCTCTCTAATATAATGCTATGAGTAGTACATTTTAGTGAATAAAATAACTGAGCTACACGTAGCGTCATGTCTGAGGCTCGCAGTCGACGTGCTAGTATTTAAAAATATTTATTATCCTATATTTTGATTTCCACAGGCACCGGCAAGTTCAACAAGGGTGCTCTTTTCAATATAGGCTTTTTAGAGAGTCAGCGCTTCGGTGAATGGCACTGCTACATCTTCCATGACTTGGATCTCCTACCTCTAGATGAAAGGATCCTATACACATGTCCAAGAAGACCGACGCATATGTCTACGGCTGTCGAGTCGTTAGGATACGAGTAAGTCATGTGGAATTTGGAGAACACTCTATCAGTGGAGTGAATAACACCGATATTCTAAATATATAAAATGGTAAACTGACCGATTAAGTAATTATAAACGCATATCCCAAACTGATGGACCTAGAGACTTTGCACATAGATAAATAAATAAATAAATAATCCTGGACGTTATCACACAGCATCATGTAGCCCCAAACTAAGTAGAGCTTGTATTATGGGAACCACATGATTGATATACTACATAGATACATATTTTTTTTTGTAAATACATACATATCATACATAGAAAACACCCAGATACTTTAATTAATAGTGTAGGCATCCAATACGGAAGGAGATTTTTTTTTTAATTCTACCCTTAGAGCGGTAATATAGGGTATTTTTGAAAATTTAACCTCTAATGGGGTAAACAGGGGTGGCAAAATTCGTATGTAGGACAAAAAATCTTGACCTATTGACTTGATCTCTAATAAAAATAAATAAACACGTATTTCAGCAGTTTTTACACACCAATCCGTAAGGGGTTCAAGGGGTAAAGTTTGTATGGAGGACAAAATCTTCCACTAATGACTTTAAATTTTGCCCATAGACTCAAATAAAAATAAATAAGCACCGCATTTTCGCAATTCAACTGCTAAGGGGTGAACGGGGGTGGCATATTATCTTTCACAATTGAATCCTTAAGGGGGTTAACAGGGCTGCCAAAGATTGTCTGGAGTAAAAAAAAAAAACCTATTTACTTGAATTTTTCACAGGGACTAATTCATCATCATCATCATCATCATCAGCCTATAGCAGTCCACTGCTGGACATAGGCCTCCCCTAATGAGTGCCATTGCGCCCTGTCCTGAGCTCGATGCATCCAGCTTCTACCAGCAGCCTTTCGCAGATCGTCACTCCACCAGGCCGGAGGGCGTCCTACACCGGACACTACGTTTGCCGAGCCGCGGTCTCCACTCAAGAACTCGTTTACCAAAACGGTTATCGATTCTTCGGCAGACATGGCCAGCCCACTGCAACTTCAGCTTGCTGATTCTCTAAGTCGACAACTTTAGTTCTATGTCATATATACTCGTTTCGGACTAATTAAAATAAATAATATAGATATAAATAATAATGAAATATACTTTCAATATTAATCGCAATTCAACCTCAAAAGAGGTTAACAGGCGTGGCAAAGTTCGTAAAACTTGAAATTTTGCACAAAGACTCTATAATAAAAACAAATAAACATATATTTCAGCATTTTTCACAATTCTACATCTAAGGCGGTAAACGAGAGTGGCAAAGTTTGTAAGGGTCCCCCTTACAAACTCTTTACCTACCAACTTGAAATTTTGTACACAAACTCTCTAATAAAAATAAATAAACACCTATTTCAGCAATTTTTTGCAATATAACATCGAAGGGGTTAGTGGGGGTGCTAAAATTGGTATGGGAGACAATACGAGTTTCAGTTTTTATCCTTAAAAAACCAGGTGAAACAGGCGTTAAAATTTTAAGAAAATCTGTGAATGTTAACGCGAATTGACTTGAAGTTTTGCACATACTAGACCAGCAGAATAACATAATTGTCTACTTTTTATCCGGTGTGCGAAGCCGCGGGCGAAAGCTAGTACTTAATATTTTAAGTACAAATTACGACGGTTTGACCGATACTCCATGGTTGGTGGTCCACCATGTTGCATATATTTTACACTTTAATGTTTTTTTATATTATTTGTGTAGGTACACTTAACAGGTACACTACACACTTACCTTAACTTGTACAGGTAACTTCATAGATGATTTTAAGAAGAAAGGGGAATAATAATAATAATAAAGTAACCTAATGATTCATTAATGATAATTTATTCACGCATTGTGCGGAGGTTCCTCTCTCTGCAGCCCTAGCCACTGACCGTTTGAGCCCTGCCCCGCGGTCGGTGGTCCACCATTTTGGATATATTTTTTACTATAATGTTTTTTTATATTATTTTTGTACATAGTAGATTAATAATGTTTTAAATTTTATAGTAAAAAATGTATTTTTTATGAGTTTTAAAATGAATAAAGTGTCATAATAATAAATGGACACTATCACTGTATCATGTAGCCCCAAGCAGAGCTTGTATTATGGGAAAAAATCTCAGTATATGCAGGTTAGGTTAGTCTTCGCTGGTCTTCCGTTGAACCTCCCCACTTCTCGACATGAACTTTACATTATTTTATCATAATTTCAGGCTTCCGTATCCGGAAATGTTCGGCGGAGTGACTGCATTGACGCCTATGCATTTTTACGCGGTCAACGGATATTCGAACATGTACTGGGACTGGGGCGCTGAAGATGACGATATGTTTATAAGGTACTAGCTTCCACCCGCGGATTTTCTCGCGTTGTACGGGGATAAAAAGCCTAAGTGTTAATCATAATAGTTTTATTTAAATCCGTTTAGTAGTTTTTGCGTGAAAGAATAACAAACATTCATTTATAATATGTAAACGTACCTTTATGTATGGAGTTAGTTGGATATCTTCTATATGTTCTTTTGAATTAGGTTACTTCAAAGAACTATGACTAAAACATAGAAGAAATCTTGAAATTCATTCATGCTTTGAACATCAACTCATACGGCTGAGCTCTACTTTCTTATGTCCAATATCATCAGCCAGAAAGGGATGCATAGGTACTTCTCTGAATGCGACTTCAAATGATTTCAAAAAGAAAATCGTAATCGGGCGCTCGAATAAAATGCTATGCAGTTTCATAGAAATGCCCTGCCTGGTACGGAGTCGCAGAAATAATCATCGAACAGTTAAAAATATATAAAGCTGATAAAATTTAAAATTCTGATTTTGTTTGACAAAATCCATAGGGTGGTCCATAATTGGCGCACTTACTCTTCTGAATATTTTTTTGCGATATAACTATAAAACGCAATTTTGATTTTACTTGTGTTATGTACATAACAGTGCATACATTGCTTCTTGCCAAATTTCTAGGATCTAGGTCAATGGGAAGTAGGTAGGTACACCCTGTTAAATGAATATGAATAATTTTATCTTTGAAAAGGTAGGTACCAACCTGATATTCAAAGTTCACCTTAAGGAGCCTCCGGAGGACGAATGGCCCATACAAAAGTAATACCAAAATAATTTCAAATTCAAGCTATTATTGTATTATTTGTATTCCAATAGTATTTCTCTAGGTTCCTGGATAAATTCCTTACCTAAAATGAATTAAAAGCCAATAGGATTTTGCACATTTTTATGCTAAAATTGGACCACTTTTCTTCCTCTTTGTTTCGTATTAAAAACAACATTATCTTACGTGTCGTTTATTTAGGAACATAGGATATGTTATCTAGTTACAGAATAACAATACTTTGTAAAGAATACATAAAGTTTTCAGTCATACTTTTTTCGTATACAACCAAATTCTTAGAACATTTTGAACGGGGAATATTGCTATCCCGTCCGCATCTTTGTTTAGCTGATGGCTGAATCATCCATCAGCTAAAAAGAGATGCGATATACGAAGCGATCCTTTGCCCGCGTCTCAAATTGAAGTTGCGAGCGACGTTCACCGCATTCTTAAACCGGATGTTTCCCGGTGGTCCCAAGATTTTGTTATGTTCTACTTTACAGATTGCAATCTCGGAGGTTTTCTGTTGTACGCTACCATAGATCCATCGCCCGCTATGCAACTCTACCCCATAAGCGAAACCATATCAACTCCTTACGGTATGTTATTATTACTAACAGTAGTAGTATGTCTTAAGAAACAGTACCTATAAGTATCTAAGGTACTGACTGGCACAAAACATGACTAAAACAAAGAAGACAGTTCCTGAGGTCTCAGAGCTCAGTTAATTAACCTTAGGTAGGATCAACTGAGCTAAGTTGATAGTAACTCTGCTTTCTCAGCTGCAGGTCGTGGGTTCGATTCGCACTCAGGACAAACATAGTATAATGAACATGAATGTTTGTTCTGTATCTGATCTAGGTGTTTTATGAGTTTATTATTATGTCAAGTCAACTTTCAACCAAATCCTTTCAGCCGTTACGGAGTTGAGTAGGAACAAACATACTGACACACAAACTTTCCATACTTTCCAACATTCGCATTGCATATTTCGCATATATTGGGCATGTATTTACAAAACTAATGTGGTTCCCATAAAACAAGCTAGGTTGGTATGGTTAATGCTGTGTGATAATGTCCACCTTTATTATATCAGTCTCAGGTTCCCATAGGCTTTGCCAAGTTTGGAATCAGTTGTCCGTGTGCGAGATGTTCTTTAGAAGTATTTTAATAGGTATTTCAAAGGTGCCTCCTGTGTCGGTACGTTGGATAGCGCTGAGCACGGCCACCAGTGAAAAATTTTGAAAGAAAAACAGAAAATATTTAGGACATCTATACATTTTAGACCAAAGTAAATTACCACTGAAAACATAGGTACCTACAGTAATGGTGTTTTTTCCTTTTTTTCAGGCATTTCTACCTAAGCTTAGCCAAGCATCGTTTCAGAAATGAAGGCCTCAGAACAATAAAATATAAGCTCCTGATAGGACAGAAGAGAAGGCTGTATACGTTAATCTTAGTAGATCTTAGTCCTTTAGAAAAAAAGTAAAGTCAATTGATTAACAAGAGTTTTATTATAACAATTCAAACAATGTAACCCAAAATGCTGGAAAGTTTAGTATTTAAAAGAAAATTTTACGAACCTCTTCATTCAAATTAAGCGCTGTAAATTTCTTCGCCTTATGCAAAAACTTACAAACATTCTGATCGATAACAAACTTACAGACGTAGATATCACCATTATCAGTATCTACCTCCAATCTCTTCATAGCAGATGTTACTTGATCTATGTAAGGTGTTGTCTTTTCTACTGGAACCAAGACGAAGTGCCAAGGTAGACAGATCTTCAGGACATTCCAGATAACGGTTTGACTGACTGCGTAAGCTAGATCAGGATTAGCTTGTGGTTCAGCCTTTTGTTCTTCTTCAACTTGCTCTTTATCTGATGGTTTTTCATCTACTACCTCATCTTCTTCACACGGTCGGCAAATATACGTAGTCTTGACATCCGTCTCCGACTGAGCGAGTTTACTTCTACTTAGCAAACTCTTTTGAGACTTAGGAATTCGTGCACTTTGAGAGCTATCCAACTTTTTACCACCCGCTTTGGCACCCGCTGCACCTTTCCCTTTTTTTCCCTTCTTCTCGTCGGGTAAAGGTTCTACGTACGCCAGCTCTGTGATCAAGACACCCTCACAAGTGTTGATAACGTTAACAATAAGTCTGTCCAGGAACATTTCTGTGCATCTAAGTGCGCACGCTAAACATTCGTCTTTATATTTTTTATCCTTTATTAACTTACATACAACTTCTTCACATTCTTCAAAGAGGTGACATACCTTTTTGCCAACTGCTATCGACAGAGCTGTGGCAAAACCTTCAATAGGATTAACGCTTTTGCAGAATGCCAGCAAAAATGCTGAATAGTTCATCATGTCTTCAGATACTTCGTAAAGTTCGAACAGGAAGTTCTTGACCAGCGTTTTTCGGAGCATTGCATACCTATCTTCAGTGTCAAATTCTGAATCGAACCAAAACTCTTCATTATTAAAGTTATCCCGTGAAATCAATTCCGTTGATTCAAGATCACAACATCTGAAATTTTTGCGTAGTTCTAATAGCTCTTCCACTGTTGGAAAACGCAGATTAAGACAGTAAATTAGAAAATCTCTCCAATCAATATACACAGTTTCGCCGAAGAGCAAAAATACCAATTTAGGAATCTGCTCAGGATCGACATGAGACCAAACCTCGGGAAATAGCGGCCCACTGCAACATTCTTTCCCAAAAAATATAAAATCTTGCAAAATATATATAAAAGCCTGCTGTAAAGCAATTCCATCAGGAGCTACGATCTTTAGTAGGTCGCGTAATCTAGCCAATTGTCCAACCTTAAAGTCTATTTCAGTGGCAACTTCCACAATTTCTCCAGTGTCTCCTGGTGGTTCAGGTGGTGCAAATTGTAGAAGGTTAGGATCAATCACGAAAGTATCATGTTCCAGGACCAAAGACTCTGGTATCTTTCTGCCATCTTCAACTGCCATTTGAAGATATTTGCAAAGGCGGTCAACAGACTTTATTTCATTCATGTAGTAATTGTTAATTTCGTTTTGTACCTCCGTAAATGTTTTGTAAATATGGTCATTAAATAATTTCATATCATGGTAGCATTTGTATTGTAGAGCGAGTGTACGTAGACTTGCTCGAAACATTTCTCCATTGATAGCCATTATCCACTCGTCGATACATTTTAGAGCATTATCTTTAAAGATTTCTTCAGCATTGACAGATTCCTCAGAAGTGTTATCTTCCTTCTTTTTCACTGTTATTACAATTTTAGCTATTTCACTGTATTCTCGACTAATCAGCGAACGATAGCTGTCATTCGTCTCTTTTATGAATTTCAAAGCGAACTTTACATTATTTTCAATAACAAGATTGAATGGGTTATTGCTAAAATCGATTTCAATATTCTTGAGTTGGAAATCTTGGAAAGCTGCTTTTAACTGTCTGTAAACCTTATCTTCTCCCCCTTTTTTACTACCTGATGTCTCATCTGATTCCTTGAATATTTTAATCAAATCTTTTGATAAGAGTCTGTCATTTGGTGGCATGCGTTTAATCATAGCGAAGTAAAAATCATGAAGTGACTGAAATGTTAGAACGGATCTGAAACAGAAGAAACAGGGATTAACAAAATAAATGAAAATTCAAACTTAACTATTGTGAAGAAAATGTCTTGCCTGTTAAGTTCTGTTTGCATACATGATATGTAAGTATTAACCATTGTCGTCAGTTCTTCCATAGCCCAGTTTTCGCAAATAAGAGACTGTCGCTGTTGCTCCGAATGAAGTTTTCTTTCGTCACAAATATGGTACAGTCTAAGCTGCAACTCTTTAACTCGACAATGCCATTCGTTTTTTGTCAAATTAACATCACGCCAATCATTTTCAAATTCATTATACTCTTTCTGGAACCGGCTTACTAGATCTTGTTTTTGTGAAGGCATGGTAATAATTTGCTCCATTTTATCTTTAATGAATCTGGCATAAGGAATCAAACAGTTCATTTGTAACCTCTTTGCAAAAAATAGTTGCTGCATATCATGAATGTAAATCCTTTCGATTTCCTCCCAACATGTTGCTAATGCAACGCCTATTAATTCAGCGATAGGAATTTCTCCGTAGTCCCAATCTTCTTCTCCTGCTAATAATTTCGTATCTTCTCCGCTAACTATAGATTTACTAATATCTTCTTCTTCAACTATTTCTTCTAATAGAGGTAGGATCGACTCGTCTACGCCCTCTTCAGAAGACAAAGGTTCTTTTACCACTTCCAGTTCAGTGCTCATCGTTGATTTACTAGCTTTGGAACCACGGCGCATCCTCTCTCTGGATTTCCCGTTTGTACTTACCTCTGGCTTCACTATTCTTGATTTTGTTCTTTTATCATCAGACGATGGAAAGTCAAGCTCGCTCAAAACATTTTCCCCAAAAAGTCTATCGCAAGATTTTAAGGGCATAATATAATCGCCAATAATATATTTACATACTTGAGCCAAAAAGTCCTTTTCAATTATTTCATAATACATGCTGTAGTTTATACCAAGTGCTGCATAGAATCTATCAATAAGCTCAGAATTTTCTTCATCCAAGTCCCATATCACAAGTTCTTGTAGAATATCTTCCGTTTCTCTAAGGTTAATGTAGCATGTAAAATAACTTTCGAAAGGTTTTTCCATTCTTTTTTTGTGAGGATCATTCACAAGCTTTGAAACCCGCACTTCTTTGTGATTATCTTTCTCTTTTTTACGGTGTTTAGCAATGCTTTCTTCAAGGTATATATCATCTCTGTCGTCTAATTCTCCTTCGTCGGGTGGTTCACGACCCGAAAAAGTTTCTTCTAGAATCTGTGCTTCTCTGTAAGTGTTTGGATAATTTACAATACAGATACCGTTGATATCTTCTTGATCCTTTATGTATTCTACTAACATTGCCGCGAGGAGATGATCTGTTAAGGAGTCACCAAAGCTCAAAGCCTCATACGCATATTTTCCAAGTTCTGCACCAGTAGACAGAGTAATTTCTTCCTCTGGTATTGTCTTAGGTGTCTGAGTTTGTTTTGTATTTGGAGGTGTAACTCCTAACATGGCGGAAATGTTAGCATCACTACTTTTACTAATCGTTTCGTCTTCTGCTTTTATGTTTTTGATTAGTTCCTTTTGTTCTTCTTCAGGAGCCGCTGCAATAAATTTATCAAATGATAGTTCTATATCGGTGCAACCAATCATTTCCGTTTTAAATCTTCTCAAACAAAAATTTATTGCAGATTCGAGACGTACTACAAAAATCCTGCGCATATTTAAAAGAACTTGCATTGGGACTGTTATAGATCGATCTGGGAGACCCCGCAGCAATACTTTAGCTGAAAAATTAGGAAGAGCGGCTGGTGGTCGTGGCGGTGGATATGGATACTTTATCTCTAGTAAAGTATAGACAACATGACCAAGCACACGAGTGCCTAAATACTCGTATTTCCTTTCCTCTGATTCCTGGTCATAATTTGGAATTAGTAAATCTAAGGTCCATGGATATGAGTAATTGTGATATTCCATAAACTCGCTATCATTCATAGCTTCTTGTCGATCCAGCTCAAGCCTTATGATAGCTTCTTCTTCCGGTGCAGGTTCTTCTTCCATTGGTGTTTCTTTCAAGACGTCTTCCATTGGATCCAGAATATCGAAAATTGGCTGGTGTCTGAAGTACAATGTTTTCCATTCATGAATGAAGTGATCTGGTATATCGTCTCCAATTAGTTTTTTAAAATATGCATATCTTGTGGCATAATCGACTATGGATAGCATCGTGTCGTAGCAAATTTCGTAGTAATGTT
Organism: Horisme vitalbata; assembly: GCA_951804965.1. NCBI lineage: Eukaryota > Metazoa > Arthropoda > Insecta > Lepidoptera > Geometridae > Horisme > Horisme vitalbata. The sequence goes on from OX638091.1 coordinate 12,529,911, forward strand.
GGCGTTTTCTTTTCATCTTCTCAGCGTACAATTTCTTGTGAAGCATATTCTGCCTTTGTTTCTCAAAATCGATTTCCACCACTTCTAAGTGAATTTGTTCCTTGACATTATCCAAAAATTGGTCGAACTGTTGTGTTCTCTGATCATTAAATTCTTTTTCTCCTACAATTCTGTTTTGCGCGAGATTACGAGCCTGTTGTTTAGTTTCCATAATTTGTGTGCACATTTGCTTTTCAAACTGTGAAAGCTTCATGACTTTCTTTGCTAATCCAGTATCAAACTTAGACTCTTCTTCTGCGACTGAGAGATCCCATAACGATCCACTCATGACATTCCTAATTTGCTTTTGAAATTCTTCAGAGTCAGCCTTATTGTGAAGTTTTGTATAAAGGTTATCCATATATTTGTTAGCCCAATCTGTGTCGATTATTGATTTCTTTCGCTCCAGGTTTGATTCTTCTAAGCTAAGCAACTGCTCATACGTATAGTTTTTGAATTGGCAGGGGTGTCGCAAAGCAAATTTTTCTATGTCTTCTTTGTCTTTGCTGGTTAACTTTTTGGGTATTGCGTCTCCGAACTGCGAGGTAATTTTTGAATCTTCTATCTTTGCAAGCATTTTAGAATACTTATGCCTTACGTAGTCATAAGTGTCTTTGACTTGTTCAGCTTTCTTCCTTTGCCAAGCAATAAAATGTTTTTCGTTGAGTAGCGGACGTGAGAGATCCTCAACAAACGACTCTTTTTCCTCTTCCAGTTTATCCACTTTGAACCTAAGGCCTATTTTCTCTACTAGTCTTGAAACCATCTTCCTTTCACGTTTGATAAAATTGGTACGATCTCTTTTATCTAAATGTAGAAATAACTGGTAAAATAGGCGTAGCAAACTAGAGCCTTTTCCTTCCATTACATTGGTAAGTTCTGTGTCTGGTAAATTGATATCTAGCTCGCGTAGCCATTCAGATAAATGGTTCCAATTATTCTTTATGTCTTCACGAGCTGTACTGGATCTTATGAGAAAATGTTTCTCTTCATTTATAACGTGGTAGCTTAGGAGCACACTTGCTATAACATGTCCATTCCTCATTATATCTCCAAATTCGTCTGCTTCCCATGATATTGGACGCTGCAATCGTTCGGTTAGCCATTCTTTTAATATTTCTGCCATTTCTTTCCAAAACAAATAAATTATTTGACGTTGTCCTACGCCTCATTGTACGCTGTCATTAACAACGAAGAGCATGATGTTACTTGTCTTGTCACTCATCCTCAAATGGGTTCACAGACTACTAGGATGCTAACGCATGAATGTGTTGCCCAATGGCCCCTTCGAGCGAAATATCTAATATATACCCATAGAACTATTCCACAGGGGAGTATATACCTATCTCGATGAATGGCCCAAATAACCAATAATGAGGCGGCCATAGATTTATTATTATAAAACAAATATCCGTTGCGACTACTAAACCACTTGCTTATTATCTCACTAAAACATAATACCCAGAGGCCTGGTCAATTTATAAATAAGTTCGTTATTTAAGTGTAATAAGTGAAAGTTCTTCTTGGAGACCTACATACTACTATGTAAATACTTTTTGTATACTATCTAGGGCTTGCATTCGAATATTCGAATATTCGAATAATTCGAATATTATTTTTGTTCGAATATTCGAATACTGATATTTCAATATTCGAATATTCGATTTAAATTAATAACACCGTAATTGGAACTCAGATGTGCATGAAATGCCACTTAAGAGTTCGCGCGATATATCCATACAAGACTATACAAGTTTAGGTCGTCGTTCGGGTAAACAACATGTCGAACGATCCGATCCAAACCCAATAACTTTTATCGGGTTCGGAACACGATTCCGATACACTCGGAAGTGTCGCGTAGTGCATTCGCGTAGTTGACGAGACTGTTCTGTCCATTCGTCTCTGTCGTTAACGTGAATGTTTATTTTCATGATTTTGCTAAAATACCAACTAACCTAGATTTATAAGACTGTTTTTAGAGTGACATTACCGAGCCAGTCAAACGAACCCTTTGGTGCTGCTTTGTCCGTCCGTCCGCCCTTGGCGTGGTTTACTTCGGCGTACTTAAGAGATCACCTTGGTTAAGCAACTCTCCGCGTGGTCATTACTTAGATGGATGACTGTTTAGTGACATTTAGATTTGACCACTTCCGTGCTTCGGAAGGCACGTTAAGATGTTGGTCCCGGCTTTTCAGTCGTTAAGCCACGTCTGAGGCCTTTGAGTGGCCTAAAATCTCCTTCACTAGAGTTGGGTACTAGCTCATACGAAGAAGAAAATTTTAATTTGTGGTAGATTGTGCGTGTAAATCACCAATGTCTCGTTACGGTGACATACCTTTCTGTAATTTTTTTAAAATTAGTTCATGGAAAAAACGCGTTTAAGAATAAAATAAGTTGATATTTTAAACTTCCTCATGAAAATAACACTCAAAATAACAAAATAAGATGTGATTTTAATAAAATCATAGTGTTTTTCTATTATTCGAATAATATTCGAATAATTCGAATAGTACCCGAAAAAAATTCGAATATTCGAATATGAATATTTTCGAATATTTGCAAGCCCTAATACTATCCTTTTCACATAAGCGGTATGATCATCATCATCAATTTGGGAGCCTTCCTAAATTGGGTAAAGAAAAAAATCGTACATGGTCTGTGATGGAGGGTTGATCGAAGACAAGAAAAAGTTTTCTCTGTCTAGGATTGAAGAATGAAGATGTCAGTTATGTCCGATTTCCGCCTGTCAAACACTCGACCACCGATGGTCACACACATTCACTCACTCACATCATAGTCACCTTAGAGTAACATATACACTGATGCCAACTTAGCAACTTTATAGCTAGATCTAGCTATTTTTCTATACCCGTCAGCTATAACTCAGAAAATGTTCTAGCTAAATAGCTAAACTACATTTTCTAGCTACTTTACAACTTGTCGAGTAAACTTGTCTGGTTTCAAAACTAGACAAGTTTACATGTCTGGTTTCAAAACAAAACTTTTACTCAAAAGTATTAATTTGAGTAAAATTAATTCAGATTCAACTAATTCTTTTAGTTTATTTCCAGATCAATAATATGGTTATTATTAATTAGTTAATATATATCTAACAGTGACAGCAAGGTTGTAAATGGTCACGTGGGCAGGTGTTGAGTGTCTAACACCTTAAGTGTAATCTTGTTAGCTTAAACATTATAGTGCTGTGGAAGCTATTCCACTGAGGCCAAAAATAAAAGAAGAAAAAAGTATCATGAAGAAATTCTGTGACGTGCCTGCCGAAGTTTCGGGTTGAAAAATTGTTTTTACTCTGTCTCACTTTTTCCTAGAAAAGAAAATTTGTTTTTTACCTTTTTTCATCTGAGAAACTCTATCTAAATTCTTTATTAGACTCCCTCAGAAAAAAAGGCAAATGTTGTTCTAGATACACTTTGCCTTTTATGGTTCTCAGAAAACATGAATTAGCTGAAAATTATAAAAAATCCGTGAACTTTCAGGATTAACTAGTTCAACCTTTTTCTTTTACTTTTTACTTTTAACCATCGTCGATTTTTTTTTACTTTAGCTACCTACGTCTATTTTTGATTAGAATTTTATTTAATTTTATCAATCTAGCAATTTTCTATAAAAGATCTAGCTACAACGACAATGGTTCCGTTGGCAGCACTGCTTATGTATGGACATTCACATCAATTCTTAACACAAATCACACAGTGTTGCCGTTTTAGCATTTTTAATGCTAAATTTAGCATATTTCGTGACCCATTAGAATGAAAAATTTGCATTTAGCATATTTCATGATTAGCATTTTTTGAACGTTACCTAACGTACACAGCAAGGAATTTAATAGTTTTTATAGAAACCAGAAACAATTTGTTTATTGACTCATAGTAGTTTTTTTTAGGTAGCATGGCAACTCTCTCTAAAGAAACTAGGACTTCCCCGAAATTTATGTTTAGCTTTTGCTTAGCGATTGTTAATTTGTTACAACGATCAGTGCAGTGCTCATAACTTGAACGTCTAAATTGAATTTGATGTGATAATATAAAATAGCTTCTCATATAATTTATGAGTAAAATTAGCGCGGAGAATGGGAAAAGATGACAGAGTTTAACAAATTGCAAATTTTGTAAGTGTAATATAAATATAATAGCTTTAATTTAATGATTAAAGCAACACATTTCCACCGTAAAACATGCAAAATGTGAAGGAATAAAAATAAAATAATAATAGGTCAATGAAAAGTAATTAACGTCTTAATACCCAAAGAGCAGTCTTCTCTTGCGCTCTTTCTACGCGAATATACATCTATTTAACAGTTAACCACTTCAGCTTGCTATAAGGGAATCAAATTTGGGTTTTAGCATTTTATTTAGCATTATCAAAAGTTATTTGGCATTTTTTTGGCATTATTTGCACAAAGTTTCAGCATTATCTCCAAATTAAAAACGGCAACACTGAAATCACAATCACAATCGTTCGTTCCTTCGTATTCGTAATCGTTCGTACAGTACTATGACTTTTCTGTGATGTTTATTTTCATTGTTTTCTACGTTTGCTTCGTGAATTTCGCCCAGTATTAGTACAGGATGATATGCAATGAGTTCGACATTAATGTATGTTGCACAAGTAATTTGAAACTCGAGGGGAATAAGTGAACTCCGCTGTCGGCGCTAATCGGTAATTGCGTTGTTTACAGACACCTCGCCACATGAATTTGGATAATTTGGATAAAGCTTTGCACGATCTGGACATGCTAAGTGCAATCACAGAAGCGCGCCGAGATTACCTTCGCGAGACTAAAACTAACTATAGCGTGATGCGGTTCAACACGCGCTACGTATCCAATGTCACCGTCGGCTATTGCATGAAACGAGCCACTAACAAAAACAGACTTTGTCCATACGTATTGCCGGTACGGCACAGAACTAAAAGCGAGAACTCCGACGCTATGAGTGGCGATGCCTGCGACAGCGCGAGTGAACCAAAAGTTATGAGCAGTTTATTGGAGCCATCTACAAGTGGGTACTTCCGCGAAAACACCACGAAACGCTGCCAGTCCCTCGAGAACTTGAACCTGTCTGTTGATCCACCGCCAGGAGCGGAGATATCCCCTGAAATGGACCGGGTATCCACGCAGATACAGAAACTGCATGTCAATGAATGACAGTCGTCCACTGATAAGATCTAAAATCAGTGACTGCAGAGTGACTTTTGCTCTGAGACCCATATTTGGAACAATGCTCAAATAGCCTTGATAATAGTTGAGTATTGTTGATTATGGGCCTGTGTCTCTGTCTTGCGGGGTAGCAAATAGAAAGTAGTATTAAAGTGATTATATGTAATTACATTATTTTCAGTGTATTGATAGCCTGGTTGTAAATGAATGTCAATGTTCCTAGTTCAGTGCAATTGAGTTGATATTATGCATGCATTTGTAACTGATTTTATTAAGATAATCTCAATACAGCTGATTTGATATTCTTATGAGCAAATTGCTCGGATTTGTTTTGAGATTAAAGATTCGAATGATAGGAAAATGATTTGTACCTTAGTGAAATGGTTTAATATTAAGATGTTAACTGTAAGAATTAAGATTTTTATGGTTACCTCACTATGCACTTAAGTGTTCAGAGAACAAATTATTTAATTTTTACTAAGTCACAGGCAATCTTCATTAGCTCACATCTTGTGAATAATATTATAACTTGGTGTCATACATATTTATCTTGATTTAAATTTTATTGAAAAAAAAATGCAGCACAGATTTGTAAATGTCTGCTAAAATGATGATCTCATCTTCATTAATATAATTGGAAGGAACTTTATGATAAAAGATGTTTTGTTATCATACAAAATGCTTTTGTGACTTAGAAATAGATACTTATGTTTGTTAACATATTTGTTATTTTGTTCATAATAATTTAACAAAAAAATATTTGAAATAAATATTGCTTTAATAATTTTCATGTTTTTTATACATTCTCCCTATTCTAAACCATACTATGGTTACATGAGAACATAAGAATGTCTCAGTTTACTCTCATTTTTTATTTATTTTATTTTCATCAGTGATGGTAATGGCTTCTTGAGTGAAGATTACTAGATGTAAAATAAGTGAAGTAAAACATGCGAAAATTTGTGTTTCGGTGGGGGGGTGTTGTACCATAGTATCTCGATAGGGTGTACAGGGTCCTAATGTTCTTCGGTATCCAAGCTAACCTTACCTGCATTTGGTGCATCCTGCTAAATAACGAACGAGACACTGGCGCTCGGCTGATTGCGCCATAGCGCAGCCTAAATCGGCACAGCTCCTCGGTGGTGAGAGAAGCGGTGTCCTGCGTACGCCAACCCACTTGCCCAGCGTGGGGATTATGGGGATGTCCCCCTTCTTATAAGGGAGCATATCATTATCCTTTGGATAAGGGGCATAGGCCTTCAAAATTAAGGTTTAAATTCAGTACACTGCGGGACATAGGTCCAGCGGTCCAGCAGTGGACTGAATAGGCTGGTGTTGTATGACCAAAATTCTCTTCATTAAGAGAAGTTATAACTATTTTCCAAACGAAAAAGAAAACAGTGCCATAATATAGTGGTTGAAAAAAATTGCATGACATAAATAGGTAGATTTTTTGTGTGTATTATTTAAAGATAAGGTTCATTCCTCAATGAGGAGAAAGCCTCCAAAAATATCAATTATCAGCTCTTACCGTTGCTATAAGGCAGGTACGTTCTAATTTTAAGATGAACAATAATAACGAGGAGTTTAATTTATTTGCTGCCAAATTAGCAGGTGTAATAAATAATAAATCACTATGACATTCAGAGGATGAGACACAGTATAAATATAGATGCTTTGTCACCTTTGTTAAGTATTGCTTGCACATAATAAAGTTCTAAGAGGCTTATAAAAAACAATAGCATAGGTAACTTAAAATTCATTTATTCGCGTTCTGAGTAACACTTAAATGTAAATAACAAAATTAAATATGTATTGCATTGGATTTATATTTGAGCCGCACCAAGTCTTCAACCTTAATTATTGCTTTTGCAGGCCACTTTTTTAATTATATATTAATACATAAGGCTTGATGTCAACATCACACAGCAAAATGCCAAATCTATTTTTTTAATTATATAATCTCTTAGGCTGTACAATCACATGTTAAATATTGAAACAAAATAATGTTCTTAACATTTTGGTAGCGGTGTGCGATTATTATATATATACTAATAGGATCATTCGATTATAGAAATATACTTTAACTACTACTTTAGCCATTACATTAGAATAATTGTTCCACTCACGAAGACGTTTTGCTATGTTTGACTTCACTACTACAAACGAGGTCAGGCAGTCGTCGTGAGATAGAAAAACAGATAGTTACTAATTCAATATCTACTTCGCAGACATTTAACGTCAATCTCACTAACTGCCTTCATAGGTTAGATACCAATACACATTGCAAGCCAGACCAATCAACAGCACTTTGATATGTTGTAATGTATGTAGATAAAAAAAACTGATGACAACTCAAGACTCGACTCAAGAATCATTAACTCAAGACTCGACTGAGACCCACTCAAAACTCTACTCCAAACTCGGAGTCGCGAACCTTGCCAGCGTCGCCAAATTAAACAGCCTTCTTTATTTTGTAGTAGTTATCGAAAAGGCCTAAGGTGGCAACAATGTTTACACAGTTAACAATTTATCAGTTATCCTATGAAACAGATGATATGAGTGAAATTAGTAGTTTAATTACAGGAATACGGCTCCAGCTAGATAAATAATTACCAGAGATCGGAGTAGGTAGAGGGATTTTTGGTTCTCGCATTATGAAATTATAACATGGACATGCCTTTTTCCCGGGACGTTTCAATATTTACGGGATTGAGTTTAACATTATTTGAAAATATTTTGTTCTCATTAGGAAATCTTAGTTTAATTTACGCTAAACACACTCCCCCTCATTCCAAAACAAAGACTAAAGTTTAAAACTGGTATTTTGTATACAAAATGTCAGATTTAACATTTTATATACAAAATACTAGTTTTAAATCTATAATCTTCGTTTTATTAGAATAAAACAGACTGTGATTTACTCTATTTAGGAGCTCCAAACTAAAGACTCATAGTATAAATAACAATATAAGCAATGGGATATGAGACTTTAAAATTTCACTAAATGCTGCATCTTTTTACCAATCTGGTTATTACGTTGCGAGGCTTTTATTTCTAGTCCTAGAACACCACAGTTTTTTACTAAAAATGCCGGCTACCTATGCCGCTCCTAGGGCATTGAAAGGGTTAAATTACTTATATGTTTCCGAATTTACGCTTCCACGTAATCATTTTTAAATCCCGGAAAAAATGCCTAAATAATTTTAAAATTTCGGAATCCCGGAGGCATGTCCATGTTAGCATGCACGTTTGATACCATCGACCCCAAATCACTCTACCCACTCCGATCTCTGGTAATTACTAATACAAAACTACAACGTTATTCGATTATTAGCGTTGATTACAGTTTCTTAAATATAGGTTGATACGTGGGACATTGACATTGACATACGCGTAGTGCTGACGATGACCAATAATGAATGATGACGAAAACCAATTTGGTTGTCCAAACCAATGAAAAGCCATTTTAGTTTTCGTAATCGTTCATCATTGGTCGTCATCATCACTACGAGTATGTCAATGTCAATGTCCCACGTATCAACCTATATTTAACAAACTGTAGATACTATTTTTTTTATCGATTTTCAAAATAAGTAATTAATAATCGATTACGTGAATCATTCATAATCGCGCACCTCTACAATGTGTCACTAAATGTAATATTGCTCCAAAAAGTATAGATAGAACATTGAATATTGGTCAGCCCGTTTATGTATTGCCAAATTTGTACCTAATGTTCTAGGGACGTCGAGTGTAGACGTATTAATAGTAACACCCTAAAGGGCTTTCACTTTAAGTTGTTTCATTTTGGGAGTCTTGCGTTTAGCTTGTCGCTTCTGCTCCTTCAGTTCCCAGCGACGTTGTTTGTCCGGGTCGTCCTCCTGTGGAAGTGAAAGAATCAAAACTATTCATAAAATACATATTTATACGATTGTGTTTACAAGAATTTATCCTAAGAAAAAGTCCTCAAATGTTTACTGGAAGTATTTCTCAAGAATGGTCTTAAGGTCACCTGATTTGTTTTTTGTATTTACTCTAATGTGAAATGGACAAATTCCTGATTCAAGTTATGTTTCTACCAAACCAAGTTGTGAATTTATAAAAAAAATCAGAAGGATACGAATTCGTCATGGTTTTTCGTACCTACTCAGTTTTTCCATGACATTTATTTTCAAGTGAGCCACACATTTGTTTAGAACATGAATGAAACTTAAAAAATAGGTTATTTGAAAGCATAGTGTAAAATACATAATGACCTAATACGTCAAGGTTGTAACTGATATTATTTTATCAGATTAGTATTTATGTGATGACTTTTAAAACCTGAAATTGTAATATTAAGAGCCCAGGGGGGGTGTCAGTGTCAGTCGGTGTATAAATACTGGTTCCAAGTACTACTCTCCAGTATTTAGCGAAGCGCAAGAATATATTTATTTCATTTCATTTCATATTTATTTATTGCATACAAGTACATAGTTTGGTTGCTTAGGTTATAGTCATGGATCCGAGTTTCTGGCCAGCTAGTACCATCTACATACGTTTTAACGAAGCGGCACTAAAGCGAATTCCCTCCCCATATGCGACTAAGACAGGTCTTTTATGATTGTTATGGTTGGCTTTGTTTTGTGTCTGTATGTTGGTGTGAGTATACTTAAGATTAACCCCCTTATTCATAACCAAATGTCATTTTATAACGGCTCGATAAATTAAACTTGTCCCTGGCTTTAAATGTAAATAAAAAGGTAACATGATATTTCAACGCCATTTTAGCTATCTGACGTATAAAGAACTGCTATGAATAGGATGGCTAGTTACTAAGTTTTGTATATAACTAGGTCTTACCGCAAGGATGCGTTCTTTCTCCTGCTTGCGTTTCTCCTCGCGTCTCGCCGCCGCCTGCTCTTGTCTGGCCGCGTGAGCTCCTCTCAGCCACGCTTCAGCTACTTTCTGACGGCGTTTCTCGCATTTAACCAGTGCCTAAAATACAATGCCATTTTATCAATTGTTTTTTACATCACCTAGCTCTTTTCCCAGCTCGTAACGGCTGGACGGATTTGCACATAACTTGGCTTGGGATATACATAATTTTGACCTAGTGTCAGTAGTTTTTACGTGAAAAGTAACAAACAGCCATCCACACATCCATACAAACTTTCACATAAGTAATCACATAGTAGGATAAGAAGGAAGTAGTAGGATAATTTATACGAAAATAAATGTTATCTTTTATCTTTACCTCCTTGCTGAGCCGCATACGTTTGATCTTATCGAGAAGGTGAAACACGAGCAGTAGCAACGGACGCACTTCTTCGCCGCCCCCATCCGGTCCGAGAGCTAACTTTACTAGCATCACCTTCTCAGTATCCGGCGGCGTTGTTGCCGCTGTTTCTCTGCAAAAATAAAAAAAGCTAGTAACTAGTACTAAATACACCCTCTGGACTGGCCAACTGGACCACAACCCAATCAAATCTACGAAATGTTTGACGTCCCCTTACCAACCAATAGGTTATGAGTTATGAAGCAGGCAAATACCAGGACCTGCGAACAGTAGGTCTTGCTGCCGAGATCAGGCCTATTTCACTCCGCAGAATAGGTATACAAATATACCTACGCATCGCCGGCCTTGCGAGCGTGGTTCGTTACGTCGGTTGACGCGTTCTGCCCGGAACGAAAGTGTCCTTGAGCAGCCGCGGCATTTTAGTTTGTTTTTGTTAATGTACCTATATTTTTTGCCAAATGAAGGCAAAAAAATACTACACAGCATTTGGTTGCCTGAATAATAATAAGAAAATGTAAATAATACCAAGAGTAGGTACAGAACTGAAAGTTTTTCTACCAAATAATGCGTTGTTTAGATATCAAAGTCTCCCGTATTTACTTAAGTAGGTAGGTACTTAGGTACAAGTTCTATTTGAATGCGGTACCTACCTACATAAATAAACGTAATATTATTATGTAGGTATTTTTTCATAGACAATTTTTGTGCCATTGGTAGGTATCTACCTACATAGTGCTGTAGTAAGTAGGTATTATGATTTTGATTATGTAGACTGAGAGCAAGATTAGAAACCCAAGCTAGGTACATTTTTATTTGGTTTAACTTTAAGTAGGCAGTGTAGGTTATCTACTTAAAAACAGTCGGGTAGGTAGGTGTAGGTAGACAAATCGATGTGGTAAGTTACCTAAAGGTAGGTGTACTAACAACTAAAACTAGATACCTAGGTTACCTACAAACCAAATGTTGTTTTTTTCTCTTGCAAATATCTAGGTAGGTACCTACCTACTAAAATTTCTCTTAAGATTTAGCATGATGTACCTACCTACCTTAAACAGTGATTATTCAGTTTTCGTACACAAGACACCTAAACACTTATGTAAGTGTTAAGGACCCAAGTACCTACCTCGTAGGTATGCCTATTTTCTGAGTTCTTAATGCAGCTAGCCAGTGTAAAATAGTTTTCTGATCTAATACTAGGTAGGTAGATATTATTTGAATTATCATTGTTCCTAAAAAGAAATAGGTGGCTAGGTAACTGGATAGTAAAATGTTCAACAACAACAGCCTATTCAGTCCACTGCTGGACATAGGCCTCCCCTATAAGAAGGGGGATATGCCCATAATCCCCACACTGGGCATGCGGGTTGGGGATCGCAGGGTACAGCTTCTCGCACCGCCGACGCTGCTGCCCGTCGGCGGCCAGGTTATTATTATTGGTCACAGAATAATTCTCAAGACAACCCTAACGTTACACGTGCCACGTCAGTAGAGATAGAGCTATACGATAGAAAGGGATGCAAGGTGTAGGTTAATATAAATGTTAGGCACTGAGTTCGGTGCGAGCTAAATAGCACTTTATTGCGTAGCAGCTAAAGTCGCTATTTATTTAAATGATTGCGCGGAGTGAAGCTTCTGTCCTCTCTGTATTCTGTGCCGAGATGTAAAGTGCACCCCGGTACTCAGGTGAGTTGCTCGTGCGCTAAGGACGCACTACCATTTGTAAACTACCATGAATGGTACCGGAACTGTTATGTCGCTCACTACCCAACTGTTTTGGCCAACTGGACCACCAAACTAATTGCAACTCAAGGAGGTATTATGTGGTGTGGGGGTGACAGGGTAAGAGGTTCCAACCTCCATCTTCGGAAACCAAACCAACTTCACCTGCCCGTGGTGCACTCTGCTACTAACAAAAGGGGTTCTAGCGGCGGCCGATTGCGGCATAGCGCAGCCTAACGCCAGCACAGCTACATCCCTGGGCCGGAAACGAGCAGCAACGTCGGCGATGCGAACATTTGTGTCCTGCGATCCCCAACCCGCATGCCGTGGGGATTATGGGCATATCCCCTGCTTACTAGTGTAAAACACTTGGAGTGCTGAAAACACAAATGTGATTCTGCACATCCTCCTCATGGCGCGGTGCGTCATGTGCGGGGCCAGCAGCCAACGTGTCAAGGAAGCCCTATGTCCTATTCCTTACCTCTTCGTATAAGCTAGTGGTCAACTCTGGTGTCGGAGTTTTAAGGCCCGCAGGCCTATTATGTAAAACTTTGCAGTAGCAACAGCAATAGCAGAGCCACAGCGACGGCTACGCGATCGGTTGCAAATTGTTGCTAGAAGCCGTATTATGGAAGCTTGTCGCCCGCCTATCGCAAAGTCGTTGCGAAATGCACATTGCCCATGAACACTAGCGCCACTAGCAATCGAGCAGCAATAGATGGAAACAAATAAATTGTAAGTTTCTTTATATTTTTACTCTGTGCGTCTTTGTTGTTGTGATTCTTCGATGATAAATCATTTTTACCATAAATTATAACGAAGTTTTTCATGGTTATCCAAGATTTTGTAAACTTCCTTGGATTTTGGATCTAAAATTATAATGTTATATGCGTAGTTTTGTTTTCCGTCTCAATCGTGTTGTAATAATTTCAGTGAAACATAGAATTCCTGCCGATCAGTTACACTAGTTGCTGCAGCACCATGAAGCACTCAAACCTTGCTAAGTTTCAAGTACCTGGGCCATTGGGTAACGGAGGATCTCAAGGATACCGAGGACATTGAGAGGGAACGTAGGGCGTTGGCTGTCAGGTGCAATATGTTGGCCCGAAGATTTACGCGATGCACTGCGGCTGTCAAAATAGTTCTTTTTAAGGCTTTTTGTCAGTCGTTCTATACGTGTACGCTATGGGTAGACTTTACGCAGGTGGCAATCAACGCCCTACGCGTACAATATAATAACGCGTTCCGGATTTTATTGGGGCTGCCAAGGTACTGCAGCGCGTCGGGCATGTTTGCCGATGCTCGCGTTGATGGCTTTCAAGCTATCTTGAGGAAACGAGCAGCCTCGATGCTAAACCGTGTCCGTGCCAGCACCAATGAAATTCTGCACGTCATAGCCGATCGTTTTGATTGTCCGTATTTGCTACATTTAATACGGCTTCACATATAGGGACAAACTTATTTGTTTTTTTTTTTTATTTGACTAAACCTACCTTTAATATATTATTATGAAGATTTTGATTTATTTTATCTGATACATTTTATTATTATGATGATTTTGATTATTTTATTGCCTATTTTATTTTATTTTTTTTTGATTAATTTTGATTTTATGTTTTAATTTGATTATTGCCTAATTTATGACTGCTCGATGTTTTTAACCTTAATGTTATGTCTCAGAAATGTAAAAAAAAAAAAAATATGTATGGACTCTGTCTGAAATAAAGAATTTATTATAATTATAAGTGCATTGGCTTGGAGCGAGGTCAAAGGAGATCATAGATCGTGAGTCGAATGATCTCGCTACGAGACTAAATGTTCACTGTGGAGGTGCGAGACGAGTTGATGCAGAAGGCAAGCTGGCTGATGCCGCCATTATAACAGCATAGGCAGCGGGAATGCAAGCCGAAGCCATGCGCCTACAGGCGAACACATCTCTTTGTTAAACAGGTGCTGCATGAGCATACTGTGAGGCTCAATAAATTTATTTGTCAAAAAATAAAACTTGTTTTTTTACTTTCCTACTATATATATTTTAGACGTAAGTAGATAGATATATCTATGATGACATTACACTGTAGTTAACATTAACATTAGGCACAGGAACTCTCAATTCACAAAATTCAGTTATAACTTCTCAGCAACCAGTAAGCAATCGCTAAAAAACAGGTGCTGGGGTTGTTGTTCAAATTGCTTTGCTACCGCTGTTGCATTGCTGTCAAAACTGCTTACGTAATACCAAATTGTAGCAAGCAAGCGATTAGATTGCACTTTTTAGTTCACCGATTGTCCAGCAGAGGGAGACTTAGTGCTGGGTTGCTGTTGGCGTTGTAGCTGCTATTAGCTAATACAAAATCGACGTTTGACAGCGATAATCGCGAAATTTACGCCTGTTGCAAACCTATCGCGAGAATCGTAATCAGCCTGCCGGAGGCTTCCACCATGGCTTAACGACTGCAAAAGCAGGGATCAACATCTTAACGTACCTTTCGAAGCACGGAAGCGTTCAAATCTAAATGTCACTAAACGGTCACCCATCCGAGTAGTGACCGGACGGAGTGTTGCTTAACCAAGACGATCTGCTAAGAATATCGAAATAAGCCACGCCATGAGCGCTTCATATGTCCTACAAGCCTCCGACCGCGGTATCGTTCGCGTGGTAAAGTAGCCTGTGTTGATTCAGAGCTTCAGGCCACAATTTATGTATATTCATCTAAACCCGTTCAGCAGCTCGACGTAATAAACATCCAACCATCCTAAAAACTTCTTAGAATAGAAGGGCTGCTTGAGTGTCAATTTCAGTACATAATCAAACTAGTTAAGGCTAACTATACGGGTCAAACCTCCCTCTCGCTCGCACTATTCAACATTTTTGAAGATATAAAATCACTGAACGTAGTTATGCAAAATAGCAAACCTTCACGGTCTAGAAAATAACAATACAAAGGTTCAGCAATAAAATCATTTTGATTCTATCACGTTTTCTTACCAAAAAAACTTGCACCAATGTGATCAATTTTGGTGCAAATTTTTTGTTAAGAAAATGTGTTGGGCTCAACATGATATTCTTGCTGAACCTTTGTATTGTTATTTTCTAGGCCGTGAAGGTTTGCTATTTTGCATAACTACATTCAGTGATTTTATATCTTCAAAAATGTTGAATACTGCAAGCGAGAGTGAGGTTTGACCCGTATAGTCGCTAATTAATTGACTCAGGCGTGACTTTGCGGAAATCCATTACAAGATATTCAACAAGACAAAATATTTAGTACAAATTCCGCTATTTGAACTAAATATTTTGTCTTGTTGAATACCGTATAGTCGCCGTAATCATTACTTACAGTATACAATAATAAGAAGCAAACAAAATAAACAGGGATGACTAAAATAGTACCTACCTACAAATATTGAGAACTTTCACATTTAGAACTATATATAGTAGTAGGATATTTGTTTTTTTGTGGGGGACAGAAAGATACTCACTCCATTTGCTTGACGCCAGAGTATCTGTCAGACACATGTATGTAGTGCACGTACTGGTGATACTGGGTCAGTGCGGCGCAAGTTCGAGCGTCTAACACGCCGGCTGTGGCCTCCGGACATTCGGACAGCACGGCCAAGCTGGCAGGCAAGCTGTGTTTGTCGCCCGGACGCTTTTCGGGGCAGAACACGCTCTGGAAACAAAAGATTAACATTTAAAGGATTTAACGCAAAGTACAAAATTCAAAACATATTTCGCACCTATTAAATACATGTATTTCAACCTATGTATTTCATGCAATATACATTTCAAGTTTTTGTGTGAAATAAAAAAAAAATACTTTACTAAAATCTTTTCTCTTTTCAAATTTTCGCCTTCATATTTTAATTTAAATGGCAACCTTTTCTGGATATTTTTTTCACGTAAATGTTATGTATTTACACCATTCCGTAACGCGACTAAACAGAGAATTAGCAACAAACTCTACTTGGCTTAAATCTATCAATAATAATTAGGATCTGATAATTCTCCATACTGATATTCCAAACACAGGGAAACCTAGCTCAACCATGTACAATGTAGGTACTACATAATTACCTGCTTTAACCTTATTTTTCTTCTTACATTTGACTGCTGTTCATATGAGTTAGGGCGTTTGTGCAAAAGCGATATTATTTACATATACTGAACCTGTGTACCTGTAAACTGTTGTTGCAAAAAACATATTTTATTCTATTGTACTTACAAGGTCCTGCATTTCCTTAGCTAGGCGGGTGGCATATTTCTTCTGAGCGACGCACAATACAAAAGGATCGCCGTCGTCTTTGCCAAGTTCCACTCGAATTAGCAACGTGTCCGTAGAAGGACGGACTGCACCAAGGATGACGTGGACTAGATCTTGACGCTAAAATAAACAATTAAAAACCAGTCAGAATACATGAAAGGAAAATATAGAGTTCCGTATCATTGTACAAGATATTGGGGTGCAAGGGATTCCAACCTCCAACTTCAAAATCCAAACCAACCTTATGCGATGTAACCTTATGTGATCAAAAACCCGCATGCTCAGCTAGGGAATTCTAGGCAGCCTTTATTAGTGGGAGGTCTATGTACAGCAGTGGACTGATAGAGGCTTGTGTTGTTGTTATTCCAGTATTATTATTACCTTGATAAGTTTGAGTGTAAGAAGCATGCCTTCACAGCACTGCCGGCCACTGCACCACATGGTGAAGCAATGCTCTGCTTCGCGATGCCACCCGTGCTCGTCGCTGTTTGCCACTATATCCGAGCCAGATTCACCTGAATAACATGTAAAACTTAATAAATATTTTAAACTAGCTGACCTGCCCGCAACTTCATTTGCGTGTATAGGCTTTCTGTATAATTATGTGTGCTTTAACGTAAAATGTTTCCCAAACATGATAATTTTACGCGGAACCTGAAATAAGTACGAACCAAAACGTAAAGACCTATACCTTCAATATCTATCTATCCATACCCGTTCCTGGTCCAGCTCCCTTTTTCGTTCCTGTTTCTGTTCCCGATTCTGATCCCGTTGGCAACACGT
The DNA here is from genome assembly GCA_951804965.1 of Horisme vitalbata. Lineage (NCBI taxonomy): Eukaryota > Metazoa > Arthropoda > Insecta > Lepidoptera > Geometridae > Horisme > Horisme vitalbata. The sequence goes on from OX638091.1 coordinate 12,547,177, forward strand.
CTCCAAGTCAAAACCCGGTTAAAAATGTGTAGGTGAGGTTAATTATTAAATACCTATATCGATGGGCTTGCAATGTGTCATGGGGTGCTGTAAAAAGCACCCCATGATATTGCAAGCCCATGCTTATAAGATTTAGAAAATACAAAAATATTATATTATGACTTTCTGCAAACAACCTACTAAATGGTATCCTCAATGCGTACTGAGCAATATCTGCAAATATCCATAATTGTGAAAAATCGGGATAGAAAACTTTTGTTAGGTACATAGTACTCACAACAACATAAACATAATATGAAACAAAACGGACAATAACAATCATTTATGAAATTGCAATGCGCGGTCTTATCGCTTATAGCGATCTCTTCCAGCAAACCTTTGATTGGCTGGATCTAAAATAAGTTGACGATACGTAAGTAGGTTTGCAAAATGTTGGCATGTGCCAAAAGTTTTTAAATGGTTTTTGCGTAGATCTAGTTCTGAGAAGAAGACACGTAGTGATTATCTGGGAAAGCAAGGAATTAATTCAACCTGAATAAGCATCTTACAACTGGATATTACGGGTCTGCAAGACTTCTTTATAAACCATACTTCGTGTTTTATTTGAAAGTTTTTCTCAGGTCCACTCCAGCTACCTTTAATGTTTGGCTTTGTGCTTTATTGATACTCATTGCGTAGCAGAGTTTTACGGGAAATTGTAGACGTTTAAATTCAAAATGATTCGAGAAATGTCTCCTTGATTGACGCCTGTACATATAGTAGCTTCAATAACATTATTTTGAAGTCACTGGATCAGCAGTCTTGTTCCGTTGCTTAGCTTGGGTGGTTGCAGATTACGCAATAGCATGATAGGAGCACCAACTTTGAGGTAGAGTTCATGTGGTGGTCAATCCTGATGGGTCGAGACTATTTCAGGACTCTACAGGGTAATGAACCGCTTCTTCGATAACCTCATACACAGATTTATAGAATACTTGTTCTGTTGTAAGTTTTTCCAACAAATGATGGTTGATGTTGTTGGCAAATTCATTTGTTGGAGTGAGAATGGCTCTTTCCCTTAAAAAATCGGCTTGTTAATGTTTGGATAAATTCATTTAGTTAGACTATCCAGATCCCCTCCTACATCACAAAGGGTGCTCGGAAGAAATCGCATAACCAAAGACACAATTTATCTGATAGCACATAATTTTCGGCGTAAATTTCACATGTATACGTAACCTCGGTTTTTACACTATTCTCCAATCTTTGGTTGGAACAGCATTCGATTTTTGAATCAACCGTTTTTTAATTTGGAAACGCTGTCAGCGCAACGTAGAAATGTTTTGCAATTTTATCATACAAAAGTTTTTACCCCTTTTAACCACTTTAGGGGTTGAATTTACCAAAATCGTTTCTTAGTGAGCGCCTACACCTTACAAAGAATACTTGTGCTAAATTTCAGATCTGTAGACCCTGTAGTTACTGAGATTTCGTGATGAGTGTGTCAGTGAGTGAGTGAGTATAATTATCTTTTATATATATAGACTAGCTGACCCGCTCGCAACTTCGTTTGCGTTTATACTCTTTTTTACGTATGTCCTTTCATGTGAAATGTTTCCCAAGCCCGGTAATTTGACACGGAACCCTAAATACGAATGGAATAAAAAGTACCTACATATTACTACATTACCTACCCCGTAATGTAGTAATATGTAGGTACCTGTTCCCGTTCCCGCTCTCACTCCTTTTTTCGTTCCTGTTTCCGTTGGCAACCCGTCGCTAAGTTAACAGCCGGTATAGGTATGATTTAAAATAGTCCTCGAAGGGGTGTACAGGGTTCCAACCCCTATCTTCGGAACCCAAGCCAACCCCACCTGCACGTGGTGCACCCTGCTAAACAACGAACGGGGCTCTGGCGGCCGGCTGATTACGGCTTAGCACAGCCTACATCGGCACAGCTAAATCCCCTGGCCACTGACGGGCAGCAGCGTCGGTGGTGCGAGAAGCTGTGGCCTGCGATCCCCAACCCGCATGCCCAGCGTGGGGATTATGGGTATATCCCCCTTTATTAGGGGAGGCCTATGTCCAGCAGTGGACTGATATAGGCTGATGTGGTGTGGATAGGTATGATGAATTTTTATATGCCTAACTCTTGATTATGATTGGTTACCCATAAAAACTTTCATCACATAAATCACCCTCTTCAAGTTTCATTTTCGCTACAAAAAGCAGCAAGTCCTTCTCCAACGTCCCACCCATGGTTCAGCGCTTTAGGTGTTTATTCCCCGTGGTATTCAAATATCCAAGAACAAATGAATGAAATTGAAATTTCGAATCCGATTTAAATATTATTATATATTTGACATTCCAATTTTAAAGAGTATCGCATTGCACCAAGCTCTTAAGGCTCCCCCACACAGGTGTGTTATTATCGGTGATAATATCGCATGCGTTTTTGCATTTTTGTGGCTATCACAGGTCTTAATGGCCGCAGTGATATGAAAGCCACGCAATCAATTAATAATGCGTTATTGCGATGATGTGTCTCAATTCCTTACACATAACTGCGTTATCGCAGCAATATGTAACTTTTTAGCCGTTTTCATACATAATGTACTAAAATTCTACAGATATCACACTACGCGCAACTATCAAAGGCATTGAGAATGTAATTTAGAAATAAAGCACCCGATAAAATTTGACTTTATTGTACTAACAAAAAAGTGAACGGACCGCAGAGTGGCTTTGCGCGTAAAGGCCCTTCTACTGCCTACAGTTTTTGTCCCTCTACCTCCTAAGATGGCTCAAGTTGTAGCTTAATTCAATCTCGAGATATTATTTTTTCCGTTTCTTGAAGCTCAAAAAAAGTAATTGGGAAATTCTCGATCCAGCAAAATTGTTGAATTTTGACAATTTTTTTTGGACATTTTGGAAATTCAAATTGCACATTGAAGCCCTCCGGCAGATGCAAATATTGACATAATTATGACCGATCACTTTATTCACCTACACATTTTTTTAATGCATGTGACGACTTTCAATACTTTCAATGTATGGAGTTTCAAAAATGTGACGAATTAACTTTATAACATATGTACAACAACGCCTCTCATATCTGCGAAACTACAGGCAAATGTTAGAATTTCATGAATCGGGGCACTACACTCGATCAGAAAAACTTAAACATTTTCAATATTTGCGATATATTCTGATATATTGTCTGATATTATCGCCGATAATAACGTACCTGTGCCGACGCACCTGTGTGTAGGAGCCTTTATGTGAGAACAACGTTTTTTGAATAAATTTGGAATGAGTTTTCAAACATGACAGTGTCAAAATAAAATGGCATAACATGTGTCAATAAGGAGTATTGATATCAACTTCGATGCAAATCACCCCTAAAATAACTTTCTACCCCTTTTTAACGCCGTTAGGCGATGAGTTTCAATAAAATACGAAACACGTCTTCCATCGATTCTGTTAAAGAATGTTTTTGCAAAATTTGAAGTAGATTGGACCAAGGAATCACGTTGGTCCATACAAACTTTGCCCACGTTTTTCACCCCTTTAGGGGTAGAATCTCGGAAAATCCTTTCTTATCGGATGCCTACGTCATACAAAGAACACGTCTTCCAAGTTTCAGGTCTCTTCGATCAGCTGTTTAGGCTGTGCGTTAATCCGTCAGTCATTCAGGACAAAGGATTTTATAAGTATAGATTACCCTCCATTAAGGTTTTTTTTCAAAAACCTGGTATGCAGTCTTTTATTATTTAATATTCAAAGTGTTCTGACGAAGTTTCAAGAAAATCACACCACGCGTTAAGATTTTCCCATACAAACTTTACCACCCCATTGCAACCCCCTCGAGGACTATTTCAAATTTTCAATGACACCAATCTTCATTGATTGTATGGAATAATACATGTCCCAAGTTTCAGGTTTCTAAGTCCAAGGAATACGATTTTCATACAAACATTTTTACCCCTTTTCACCTTCTTAGGGGTTGAATTTCCCAAAATCGTTTCTTAGTGAGCGCCTACACCCTACAAAGAATACTTGTGCCAAATTTCAGATCTGTAGACCCTGTAGTTTCTGAGATTTCGTGATGAGTGTGTCAGTGAGTGAGTGAGTATAATTCTCTTTTATATATATATAGATAGATAAAGAGTATTTATAATACCTGAAGATGAAACTAGAACATGACCCACCTGATGTGTAGTTGTTCTTAAGTAGGAAAATAATCATATATAGGTCCCGCATAGATAGGTATTGTTTTTTGCACAGATCAGTACCTTCCTACCTATTTACCTTCTAATTGTAATTCTAATTTGAAGTAGGTGAAAAAAGTTCTGCACCGACGTCCCTCATTGGGGTGTATTGTGCATTGCCCCCCTGCTAACATGACCCCGGCCAGCCCAACTCCTTAAAATTTGTATTTACCTTTCTTCAGATTAATTAAATCTTTGGTCTTAAGTGTTATCTATCATTAATCTAGTTGCTAGACAAGCACAAGTACTTATTAAGCTTAGTATGTAATGTAATTTCTATGTATTCTCATCTAAGTGAACATGTATTTTGTTCTTTTTGAGAATAAATAATCTTTAAACCGACATATAACACAGTATTGCTGCATAGGTCACACATGTTTGGACGTGCCCTACAATGCAATGCTCTACGTCCATCAAATTGAGGCATGATGATATGCCTCTTGTGACTGTAATGTAACCGGCGGACCCACACCCTGCTACAAATAGTAATGTAAGCTTGAGTGTGGGTCACTTTTAGATATTCACAATCAAATAATTTTGTTGTATATATTCAGTACCCACGGTCTACAGGTTAGATGAAGATCTACGAAAGTGCTGGTAGCTGGATGCGTCGAGCTGAGGACAGGGCGCAATGGCGCTCGTTAGGGGAGGCCTATGTTGACAATGATGATGATGTAGTAGAAATAGTTTTTAAAGATAATGGCTTACCAACTAACGTGAAGTTATCATCTAACAGCGGTTTGTGTAGTTTCAGGAAGTTGGTGGCAATAGAGGTGTTTTTCGCGCGGCCTATCGCATATGCGAGGGCATAGGCGGCTAGAAGACAGCAGAGTAAGCCCTCCAGCCAATAGGCATCCCAACGCGGGCGTATCATTATAGGAACCTGGAAAATAACATCAAGTACTGTTTATAGTTGTATCCAGAAAAAAATTAAGTTCCCGATGGATAGGAAATTAACTTTTAATGCGAGCAAAGCTGCAGGCAGAGAGTAAATAACATCAAGTAGATAGTTGTACAAAACAGAATTAAAGATATATATAGATCAGAATTAGAGATTCAACAATAAATAATCCAGATAGTCCAGTCATTACGTCGAAAAATAAACGGCCTAATAATGCAAGTGAACCGAACAAGCTGATTTTTGGATATTATGTGGGGGAGGCCTAGAAAAGTTCAAATTGTCGACCAAGATTTCATTTGTGAATTCTCCGCCATGTTGAAAACCCCTGAAATTTGTTTTCTTCGCTGTAACTCGGCTGTTTGTTGAGTTCCGAAAATTTTTCCAAGGACTTATTTGTTGTTTTTTTTATTCTCTACAATATTGCCTGAAATATGTTTCACGTGCCGCTCATAACTTTAGATATTGCGAAATTGAGGTTGCACATATGAAATCTTGGTCGACAATTTGAAGTTAAGCTTTTCTAGGCCTCCCACACATAATATCCAAAAATCAGCTTGTTCGCTTCACTTATATTTCCAAATGTATATAATGACTGGGCTAACATGAATGTTATAAGTCCACTTGGTGTACACAGTCCTCCCCTAATAAGGGGAATATGCCCATAACCCATAAGCTGGGCATGACGCAGCTTAATTCGTTGTTATGGAATTTAACTGTGCCGGTGTTAGGCTGTGCTATGCTGCAATCAGCTGGCTTCCAGAGCCCCGTTTGTTAGTTAGCAGGACGCACCACGGGCAGTGAAGTTAGCTTAGGTTCCGATGATTAACGTTTAAAATTGCCTTGTCTCCATATGCCTGCAATTGCTTTTAATAAAGAGATATTGTGAGGACATTTACCTTAGAAATAGTTATTTTTGGCTGCTCAGAGGAGCGGGGCGGACTATCCTGGAAACCCTCAAACTCCTCTGGGTCTTGGAAGTGCTCAAATTCATTGTCTTCATCATCCTGAAACAAAAAATCTATGGTCAGAAACGCGGATTACGAAAATTTTTGCGATGCGTCGAGCTAAAGACAGGGCGCAATGGCGCTCATTGGGGGAGGCCTATTTCGAGCAGTTGACTACTATAGGCTAATGATGATGATGATGAAAAAGTAAACATATCAATGTTATAGAAACGTTTTTTCAAGGCCTAGCAATACCTTGCAAACATGTTGTAGCGTTTTAAACCTATCAACTTCCAGATTTCTTTTAGAAATTCTAAGCTTCATAAATAATTCAAAATAAAACATCAGGCACCTACACTTAACATTTTCATACATAATTGAATTATTCAAAGCCAATTTACAAGGTCAAACTGTTAATGAAATTAATACGCTTACAAACAAACGTCATCTACTTCACGTCACACGAGTCACGAACATGTATACCTATACCTATGTATACCTGGACATCTCACACACGGCCAACTGATTCCAAACTAGGCAGAGTCTGTATGGGTATTAAGATTGGTACATACATCTATCCACTACTGGATATAGGCCTCCCAAAGTTTGTGCCTTCCACCACGGTCTTGTGCTAGGCGCATCCACGAACGGCCGGTGACGCGTAGTATGTCGTCGACCCATGTCGCTACTGGTCTTTCAACGCTTCTTCTACTTACCCTCGGCCACCTATTCATATCACTTAGTACATAGATATACATAAAAAGTATCCAGACGCAGAACAAACATTCATATTCAACCACATTAATTAGACACCAGGACAGTGTTTTAGTCTACGACCCAGGCAGCAGGTGAAACTTTTGATCAAACTATTTCAAGACACCAGATTCCAGACACCTTTTAAAAAAAAGTATCGGCCAATCAAAAGTTATGTATGTATGTAGATATTCACTAATGGGGGTTGGGTCTCAAAGAATTTCTGTAGATATTCACTAATGGGGGTTGGGTCAAAGTAAAGTTACCTCTACAATCATGTCATCTTCAGTCTCAACATTGGCCTCTGACTGCTCTTTGTACACCGGTTTCAATTTAACTTGAGCCTTATCCTCTTCACCAAAATCTGTAAACAAATCAAGTAGATATGCAAAACTTTCTGTCTTTTCCCTTTTTTACAACTACTTTTTTGCACTCTTTTCCCTTTCTTACAACTACTTTTTTGCAATATGCTTTTACACTTGTTAACCGTTAACATTATTGGGGTACTCTCATTGTTATATATCAACTGTCATGGCTATTATTAAGGCGACTAGTAGGGTCAAACCTCCCTCTCGCTCGCACTATTCAACATTTTTGAAGATATAAAATCACTGAATGTAGTTATGCAAAAAAGCAAACCTTCACGGCCTAGAAAATAACAATACAAAAGTCCAGCAATGATATCATTTTGATTCTATCACGTTTTCTTACAAAGAAATTGGCACCAAAATTGATCACATTGGTACCAGTTTTTTGGTAAGAAAACGTGAAAGAATCAAAATGATATTATTGCTGGACCTTTGTATTGTTATTTTCTAGGCCGTGAAGGTTTGCTATTTTGCATAACTACATTCAGTGATTTTATATCTTCAAAAATGTTGAATAGTGCGAGCGAGAGGGAGGTTTGACCCTACTAGTCGCCTTAAAGGCCCTCGATCTCCTTCTGTTGTATTCATAGCTTGATAGCTGTTGTGTTGTGGGTAACAGGAACTATGAATACACCAACTATGGTGTATTCATTAACTATTTCATGCATTTGACTATAACCATACACATTATAAAAAAATACAAATCAGATTGTCTGCTTTGAAGGCCCATGTTCAGCATAATCCTGCAGTAAACTGGAGCACTGATTTTCAGCTCGAGCCTCTGTGAACCACAGATTATGCTGAACATGGGCCTTGAAAGCAGACAATCTGATTTGTGTTTTTTTTTAATCTGTATGGTTATAGTCAAAATAATCTTCTTACTTACCACAACACCCACACCCTATACAAATATCTGTATTTCATGCAAACATTTTTCCCACGGTGGGAATGGACCCGCAACTTTTAGTGTTATAGCTGGCGTCTATTTTCCACGTGCATTAGACATCAAAGTCCCACATACAGAATAGACCAACAGGAGTCCAATGCGGGAAAGAGAGTCTTCTTTGAGACAGGAGCTATGGACAGTGACAATCTGTCGTGCCTGTTTTTAAGATGAAGAAACAGTGGAGCATATCATCTTACACTGCAGTGCCACAAACGAAGCCAGAGCAAAATCCAGGTTACAATTGCAGCTTGATCCAAACTCACACTCTTTTTTTTTATACAACTTAGCAAACAGGCATATGGTCCTCCTGATGGTAATCAGTCGGGAATTCTAGACCAATGTTGCCACCAACTCAGAGTTCTTCTCCGTTATTTTAAGGAGTTGGGCTAGCTGGACTTGGGTAAGCAGGAGGGCAATGAACAATACAGGGTGTATTGGGGATTTCAGTGCAGAACGTTTCGCCCCACTTCAAATTAGAATTGAATTATATAATTAGAATTCTCTAATTAGAATTAGAATAAGAGGGAGTCTTATTTACGTACTAAGTCATCAGAGTAAGCAAGTGATTATGACATTTAGGAATTTGCCACATTCCAGATGATTCATACAGCATCAAGTGGTAACTTTTAACTCACTGACCAGAACGCTGCACTGCCTGGGACATGGTAAGATGGAGTACGCTTGCCCACCACCTATACCATCCCTTCAGCTGTCGTCCTAATTGGCCACGATCGTACAAAGGACATGATGCGTTCTAGTCATGCAATGAGTTCAATAAAATTTCTTCAGAAGGTCCTAATTAGAGCTCGCAAGCCGTCACACGAGCACAGGCAAAAATTGACATTGCATAAGGAAAACGCATTGTGTCATCGTACAATGATTGTCAATTAGGACGATGCCTCAGCCTAGTCAGCATTACTCACATGAAAAACATGTGTATTAAACTGAGACTGGTACATTTTGCTTTCATTTTGTGCTGTACTGGGTAAAAATAAACGAATTTCTTCTTCTATACCCCGCAGGGAATTCGGTTGGTGACAAATACTAACCAGGGACAGTTGCTTCATCTTCAGAATCAAACTGTTCAAACTCAGCAAAATCATCATCCTCCAATGTATTATCTTCATATGCATTGACGAGTGCAACACTACATAGTAGTAGTGCTATAGATAATATTAATAACCGCATTGTTTATCTGAAAACATGAAAAAAGGATAAACATACTTTTTTGTGTAAATATTTAGGACTGAGTTTTCAACCATGACAAAGATGTATTGTCATGACTGGAATAGGCTTCCAGAGACCGTAAGAGGGTCCAGAGACAAGTAGTAAGTGCAATATCAGTGAACTCTTTCAAAAATAGATTGGACAAATATTTTTTAATTTCCTGCAACACAGTGTTAAACTAACATAGGAGACAGTGCTATACTGTATTTGTATTTGATTTGTATTCAAAGTGTAGGTACTACTGACAAAATGCCCTGATATACTCAGATTACAATCAGCTTTATGCTGCAAATGAATAAACGATCATATCTAATCCTACATAGAATATTATTATTGAAGCCTATTGGCGTTATTTAAAAAAAAAAGCTTTATTAGTCCAGGTTCAAATGTTAGATGGTTTTCAGAAAAATAGGTTGAAAAACTTATGAACCAAATCTGATCAGCTGCAAGGTTACGCTAGAGTAAATAAATATTCTAGGGCTTCTCAGGGATCAAGAAGGTAAATAAATAATGTACATATTAGGTATATACAGGTAGCATTCCAGGTTACCTCTTCAATTTAAGTACATAATAAGTATTTCTTGATATTCTAAATTGTTCTAATATCCCTCTTGCTTCTCTCAAGGTTTTCTATAAATAATTTATGTAGAAAAATATTAGATTACATTCGCATTAACACTGACGTAGCGTATTTGTATTTTCAATACAACGCAGAATTTATGATAGTGAGAGGCACAATAGTCACCTGTGTGTTTTAACTTCTAGAATTGATTACTAAAATCACTTCATTCACTTACAAAATGTAATAAAATCTAAAAAAATTAACCTCACTTCACATTCAGACATTCACCTACTTTTTTGGATTATTTAGGAATAGTTCGTTCTCTACTATCCCCTACAAATGCAATATATAGTCTGTATCTGTAATGATTGGCTATTAAATTAAAGTAAATTAAGTCCACCAATCAAAAGTAAGCAAAAAGTATCATATATTTTTTGTGCAATACGAAACATACTTTTGTGTGCAGTTGACAGTAGAGTACGTCATCACATGACATTATGTTTATGTGTTGCTAGTGCAAAAAAAAAATTCCATTCAGTTCAGCCTGCCTGTAATCGAATAAACTGGCAAGTTTGACGACGTAGTATTTATTTTTGGTACCTCTGTAGTACATTTGTTTGTCTATTATAGAAGTAAAACAGTTATGGTAAACGAGTTACGAAAACGCTAAGAATTTGACCACAAGTAGAGCGAATACTGCGGCAAGCACGCTCGGCTAGGGCTTAAGCTTTAGGTATTTCTCTAATTAAGGTATGCTTTATCCAGTCCTAAAATCAAAACTACGGCTAAAGACAAAAATTTGAGTTTACGAGACGTACACCTATACGTCTTGCCTAACCGGCCTAATTAAACCGTTCATTCCCTACAATTAAAGGCTGGCTTGTCGCGGATCCACCGTTGTGCGCACGATGGGCATGCCCACAACCTAAAAGTAAAGTAAATACCCTAAAAGTCTTATGAATTCACACAGGGAAGGACGGAGCTAAGGATCCGCAGCTCCTGCACAACAGGAGCTTCTCCAGCCTTCAGAAGTTCTGAACTAACTCAGTCTTCACCGGGGGTTTTCCATTAATAAGCTGTCTCAGGGCCAAAACGACCTCGTCTTGGCCGACTTCCGGCAGGTCGTCGGTATAGTGGCGTGGCGGGTCAGGCGGGGTGGTATCGTTTTGACGTAGTTCTAGGTCAGGATAGGAATAACATTTATGCTACTTTAAATCCGGGTACCACGCGTGCGAAGCTAGTTTGCTATCAACGCATCACGCATGATAGTAGACAATAAGTTTAACTATTAATTTATTACGTAAAGCGTAACGTGTAGGTACGCTCGCCAAAACCAATTCCGGAAAATGTCATCGCGTGCTTAACGAATTTTTAAAATTAGTGAAAGTTGTACTGACCTACCTAAGATTTAAATTAGGTAGGTACACTATTCTATAAAAGATTATTGTAGGTAATTTCGATCTTTTTGAATTTCAATCCTTATCGTAACTAAACCACTTCACACACGGCAGCTAAAATTTAATTATGTACCTATATCTCATTACATCTCTCGATGTAATTTACTTTTAATACAATTTACATTAATATATTATAATTATATCTGCCGCGTGGGCGTGTGAAGTGCTTTAATGCGAACGCGAGTATATTTGTTTGTTTGTTAAGATTTAACTACCTACCATGATATTACGAGTGGGTTGTCAGGGGCACAGAAAATGCTATGGGGTGCCTTTCATTTAGAAAAAAGTTCCCGAGGGATAGAAAATGAACTCCATACGCGAATACGCGGGTTTAACTAGTATTATTAGAAATGCAAAATAGTCCTTTTTTATTTTTTATTACACTACGTACCGAAATTACAAATGTCATTGTGTGTGTGTTAGACTGTTAGTTTAGTACCTACCTACAATGTTTGTTCCCACTTAAATCCATAATGGCTGGAATATACCTGCATAGTTTTTGACCTGGATTAACGTAAAAATAATAGTAGGTAAGTAATAAATAAATGCAAACTCTAATAATGTACGATTCACACCTACACCGACGCGCGTCGGAGAGCATCGAAGCGCATTTTAAAACATGCTAGAGGAAATTGAAACATCCACAAAGCAGTTAAGTTCCTTGCATGCAATAATGTAACCAAACTTCTGTTCTCTGATCTCCTAGTGCTCTTGGGGAGATGTGGATGAAAGGTTCACGAGAAAACACTCATTACAACGTGATTCATCATCATAACTTAATACCTACATAGGTAATAATTATTAAAAATAATTAATTGAATTTTTTGGAGTTAATGTACGATTCATACTTACCGGCACGCGTCGGAGAGCTTCGGAGAGCATTTTATAACATGCTAAAAGAAATTGAAATATCCACAAAGCAGTTAAGTTTCTTATTTGCATGCAATATCTACTTATGGATCTTTATGTCTATGGTATATTCCCATGTTCTTAAAAATAATTAATTGAATTTTTTGGAGTGTAATGTACGATTCATAATTACCGGCCCGCGTCGGAGAGTTTCGGAGAGCATTTTATAACATGCTATAAGAAATTGAAACATCCACAAAGCAGTTAAGTTTCTTAATTGCATGCAATGGTGGCAATTCGCTTGGCACCAAACTAACTAAAAATCGGTATTAAACTAACTAAAACCCTAATTCCTATTCGGTTGTTGCCAAATTTGCGTACATTTTAGGTAAATGTTCTCAAAATTTTCTTAAATTCTATCACTAAATTAGAAAGGCTACTAAAATTTATTTTACTTATTTTTTATGAAAAATTTTAGAACTTTTATCCTTAAATTTAATAATTTCAATGTATAATCATACAATTTAGTCTGCACCTAAAAAGGTGTTGATTATTTTCCCACGAAATAATGATTTTACTTCTAAAATAAGACGCTTTAATGGACCTACCTAACTCCTGGAACTCGAAGTAAACATTCAGATCAATCACATTTAAAGATTTATTGATCCAAATGCTGTTATTTTGTAACTTTCAGTTCATATTTTGAACACTTAAACATCCTGACCCATTGGAATGCCGGGCGTTTCCGTCGGATTGTACACTTTTACACTACGCCATCTAGTGCTAGGAAGTGAGAAACGTGGTAAATTTTTTGTTAGTTTTCTACGTACGATCAGTTTATGTGTGTATTTTTGGCTGAAACATGTAAATACCGTGAATAAAATACCTAGGCAAGATATTTAATTTTTTTTGCAAGCTTTGGTGCGCGAGATATCATTTTATGAATGATAACAAAATGTTTGATGTAACAGCAGAATAGCTTTTAAACTAAAAAAAAATCTAAATTATCTAAATTTAGGCATGACTAAACAGCCGAATTACCTTCAATATCCTCCACTTATGGATCTTTATGTCAAAGTTTGACAAAGCTCAAAGCTGCGTAAATTGCATTCAAATAAGAAACTTAACTGTTTGTGGATGTTTCAATTTCCTTTAGCATGTTATCAAATCCTCTCCGATGCTCTCCGATGCGCGCCGGTAAGTGTGAATCGTACATAAGTGCCTGCCTTAGCGTTTACATTAATTAATTAGGAAAGTACCTACTATGTACCTACCTACCTAGGTACTTTAAGTACTAGGTAAGTAAAGTACCTAGGCATGCCCTTGTCTACGTTGGTTTCAGACGAGTATAATAAAGTTTTAGGTAGTTTAGTGCCGTTTAGTGACATTTAGATCTGAGCGCTTCCGTGCTTCAGAAGGCACGTTAAGATGTTGGTCCCGGCTTTTTCAGTCATCAAGCCATGTCGGAGGCCTTCGGGCTCTAGTAAGTACCTACCTATGTAAGTATTTTTATTGTGGTTGGAATTCAGGAAGTAGAAATTGCCCATCTTATTAAGTTTTTATGTATGCGAAGTCATTTTTACATAAAACCTTAACTTTATGCGTGTTACCTACCTACATAGGTAGCTATCTACTTACCATCGAGAAATCATTCCTCATTGGTACACAAATAAAGTTACCTAAAACTAAACTAGGTTGTTATTAATAAAAGTCATTTAAGTCATGTCATCCTATCCTTTTTACTAAAAGGTAAAGGTAGGTAAAGGTAAAGGTCCTTTTTACTACTACTGTAGTACAGTTCTTTGTGAAGGGCTCGTCCGGGGAAGTGCTGCCACCATCCCTATTTCTGCCGTGAAGCAGCTGTGCTGTTTCTCGGTCTGAAGGGTGTGGGTGCCGGTGAAATTACAGGCACAAGAGGCTTAAAACCTTCATGCCTCAAGTTTATGGACGCAGGGAGTTGCATCGTAGAGCAAGTTCCAAAAAAACGTGAACTAGGTACAATGCAATGCTTTGTGAAAGGTAATGGTTACCACTTAACATCAGGTGGACCATGTGCTTGTTCCATCTTTAAGTAGTATAAAAAAACCTACAAATGTTATAAATGCGAAAGTTGTTTTGTACCAAACCTACTGAACGAAGTGGAGTATTTCATTTTTAACCCATAGTTACATAAATATTTTAAATCTGTTTCTCAATGAAAATGTCGGCGAACTGACCCACCACAAAATTGGAAAATATTTTTTCCGCTTCAACCCAAAATGTTCTTTTTCAAAAATGTTCTTGTTCTGTCTGCAGCCCGCAGCCAAATAGGAAGATAGTGTGTGCAGTTGGCACATTCCTGTCTTTAAATGTAATTTTGAAGGAATGATATAGTTATGGGCCTGTCGCGGACCAGCACTATATCTAACGAAAGACTTCGAAACGAGCAGCGAGCCTATACGAACGCAAAAGTTGCTGGTTTGACTCCTGCTACATGCCTGCTAATTCTAATACAACAGTGTTACAGACGGTCTACTGCTGTTTTTGTGATTTTCAAACAATGTCCCGTAATTGCAAACCACGCGTAAGTAATTACCTATTGCTCTAGCTAGGTCGTAGACACCAATAAAAAAATCGAATATTAATTAATAAAAATATTAATTCGGGTAGGTATCTCTGGACCGGGATTTTATGATCAGAAGAAAAGCACAACTCTCATCGCCATAACAGAAGAAAAAATACAACTGAATTAAAAACATATTACAATTAAACACAATTATAAAAAAAAAGTATTACTATACACAAAAAAGTACTATAAAATTTCCATTCTAATACATATACTAATAATAATAATAACAAAAATATACTAACCTACATACCTGGCATACTAACGAAGAAAAAGGGAAAATTAAATGCTAACTACTCACTATTAAAGAATGATAAATAATGCTGAAAATCTTTCAGTTGATGTTAGGTTGCTCTTCAGATATGAAGAGATATATTTTAGATATCTTCTTTAGATAAATAATAAGTACTTAAACGGCCATTCAGCGCTGCTTAGCCACCCCTGGCGAAGTAGCATCAAGCTGAGAATTGACTTTTTCTATCTGTATAATTCCTGTATTATATAAATATAACTGTATTAGTGTTTTTGTATCTTTATGTACCATAACCACAGGAAAGACAAAGACATACCTAAGCATGACATGTTGAGGTAATGTGTATAAATGCAAGATAGACACAAAAACAATATCCAAGTAGTACAGTGAAGTATAATTGCAAGAAATTGAGGATGACCGAGATTTGAACCCACCACCACGTCGGAAGTTAAAGAACATTCCAATTGACCCGCAACACACACACCGATCATAAATGCACAAAATTAAATATTCGCGGAACCCAGTGATTCAGGTTTCATCCGACCATATAAGCCAGTCTGAGGCCATGTTCAATGTCAGTCGAGAGACGTGCGTGAATAGAGAAGACGTTTTTTTTTGTTTTTATAAAGTTTATTTTTAAATTTGTGACAATGGAAGTGGTCAAACTCAGTGTGTTATTCCTCCTGATTGCAGTGTGTGCTGCTGATGTCTGTTAGTATTTTTTTATTTAGAAAAAAGGCTTTATTCCTGTGTTTGTCGCGCCCAGAATTCCTGTAGACTCTAAGGGACTATAGAGTAGTAGAGTATGTTGTAATAAATGCAATAGCTTGCAGATATGCCACATAAGATCTTCTTTGTCATCATCGTCATCATCAGCCTAAAGCAGTCCAATGTTGGATTTATGCTTCCTCTAATGAGCACCACTGCGCCCAGCCTAATTACCGACTACCCTTACCAACCTGTTGGTCTTTCAAATATCGCTGAGCCCAGGGTTGGCCACAAGCTCATTATAAAATAACACTTCTTTACTTATTTTTTTACTTATTTTTTCTTATTCACTTCCATGTCAGAGGCCTTCGGGTGGCCTAAAAACTCCGACACTAGAGTTGGTCACCAGCTCATACGAAGAAGACGAAGAAGACTTCTTTGTTGATATTTCTTCTTTTACATAGGTATTTTAAGACTGTTAAATTCCACGTAGCCTACGACATATCATTTGCACAGGACTGGACTCTTAAATGTCAAGGGCGATGACACAACTAGCTACCAAGGTACCATGCTAACAGATAAATAAATAAGTAAGTAGGTGTAAACAATGAAAGGAGCTCTGCTACGTCTCAATATACTACTAAAAAGCTACCTCTAATGTCCGGCGAAGTTCCGTTCGCAAAATATGTAAAAACGACCGTGATTACAGTATTTTTATTTTACTTCTTATGCTTAAAAATAAGACAGTATAATTACAATAATTACTCTACCGCGCTTTGTAGGTATGTTATTAGACGGTTCTTAATTTCCGGAACTGCCGATATGATTCTAAAAAAAATCCCTAATAATAGATCTATGTAGGCATACGTAATCCAGAAGGCTACGTTTTATCTAGAGGTTGAAACTGATTTTTCGATAATGTAACCAAACATTTCTGTTTTCTGATATCCTAGTGCCATGAATAGTGGATGAAAGGTTTACGAGAACACACTTACTCGAAAGGGATTTATCATCAGCACTTAATACATAGTGGTTATATTCCCATGTTTTTAAAAATAATTAATTGAATGTTTTGGGGTGTAAGGGGTCCCAATCTATATCTTTGAAACCCTTTTTTTGTCGGTGTGAAAATGCTTTACGCATGTCTTCAAACTCGGGAAGAGTTCAAGCCAACCTCGCCTGCCCGGGGTGCACTCTGCTGTATAACAAACAAGGCTCAGGCGGTCGGCTGATTGCGGCATAGTACAGCCTTATACCAGCACAGCTAAATCCCCTGGCCACCGTCTATAAAAATGTGCAAAACCCCATTTGTGAAAAAACCCAGTGGAATGGATGTTCTCTGGTAGGAATAGGTCGAACAGGCCGAGACTATCTGATCGTAATGACTTCCGGTCTGTAATCGCTAAGCTAAGACCTCAGTCCGTTTATCTCCAGCTATATAAATATCATCATTAAGATTCATTATGCTATCAGCAACATAAATTATACAAAACAGCTAACATAGGTATAAATTATTAAGTATTTGACAGCAAAATAGTCTTCTCGTGAGAGATACATAAGTGTAGGTACTTAGGTAGATAGGTGATTCAACTGTGGTCTAACCTTTTCAATATCAATGCTCCACCTATCCTCACTATCCCAGTTCAGACCATCCCAGTCTGGGCCATTGGATCTGGTACCTACTGATAAATAATTTTAGTTTATTACAATGCCCGTATATGTGAGAGCCTTTGATGCTTATTTATACATCCCTAATGCTAATGGATTTAATAATGATTAAAAATAAATTATGATAAGTTCACTAATAATATTTTGCTACACTTCCAAAGCATTAGCATTACAGCGAGTAGTAATGGTATCTAATAAATTGTTTGTAATTTTATGTGGTAGAATCAACCGTGAATTATGTTATGAGAATCTCTAGAACTAAGTTAAGTAAGTACTAGATAATAAAGTAAGCACCTACAGAACTGAATGGCTGAATGTCTTCCGCGTATCATGTCAATAAATCATAAATATGTATTGCAACATTCATAGCAACTTCACTATAACCACAGAATTGCTATAACAATGGCAGAAATAGACCCGTAGTGTATTAGAAATTAATTGGAAAATAATCATCTTTGTCTTTGATACTGTGATTTATTAGCGTTAATTGTTCATTCGTTTATAATTATAACACTACACACTACAGGTTTTGGTATTACAAGCAGGTTTATTTACCGTTATTAAAACTTACCTATCTTCAAAATTTAATGTATAAATTTGTTTTTGAATCAAATTTTTTATTTATATCATACACCGATAAACAAAATATAGTAGCTGATATTCATAGACTAGTGTTTTCCTAACTATGCAATGAGTGATCACGTCGTGCACAGTTACCTAAATCAACTAGGCCATGAATATAACAATCGTAATCTTTATTATTTCTTAAATAAAATATAAAATATTTGATGTTAAATAAATTATTAAACAACATTCGACTTTGACTTCGAATTCAACTTTGACTATATTTACATAATGTTTTTTAAATCACCGTGAAGTTATATTTTAGTGATCAATAAGGTTCACTAATTATAAAAAAAACTGCAAATTAAGTGCCCACTGGTTTCAATTCATCATAGAAAAAATCCTGACTAGTCAAATAAGAAAACTGCGAAACATACAATTCCACTTGGGACAACGCACGACTCACCCCGAAGGCCGCGGTCACGAATCAGCGGGAGCGGAGCGGCGGCCGGCGGCGCGGCGCGAAGGAATGAACGTTTCAATGCATAGATTTGCATTGGCGCGCCGCTCCCCGCGCCGCCGCCTCTGACTTCGTGACCGCGGCCTTATTGTTGATCGCATCAATGAGCAAGGGACGGGAAAAATAATTAGCTGACTAATTGTTCCTTACAATTTACATTATTGTCAGTAACAATCGTTGTCATACGATTCGTAGAAAAATAAAACATATCGTCATTTTTATTCATCCACAACCACAAAATAAATGACCGCACATTTTTGTATAATTTGTGATTCAATTATATGTTACTTTACTTTACTTTATTTTCGGTGTCTACGAGCAGCAGGTTAGGTTTAGGTGCAGTGACGATCTGTGAAAGGCTACTCATTAGGGGAGGGTCATGTGCACTTCAATAGGATACTGAAGATGATGATGATGATG
Organism: Horisme vitalbata; assembly: GCA_951804965.1. Taxonomy (NCBI): domain Eukaryota; kingdom Metazoa; phylum Arthropoda; class Insecta; order Lepidoptera; family Geometridae; genus Horisme; species Horisme vitalbata. The sequence continues at coordinate 12,566,172 of OX638091.1, forward strand.
AGTAAATAGCTAGTACCTAACTTGTTACTTAATCACGGAGACTTAAAATTATTTCCTGTTATGACTTTCGAACGGTATTATCATTATAACTTAAAAACCATAACACTTTTCATAATAGAATACGTAGTTTAAAACACCCATCACATTTCAAAGAAAGAAAGAAAGAAAGATAAAGCATTTATTTGTGACAACAACATTGACAAGGAAACTTATATAAAGAAAGAAAAACACACTTACACTAAAATACCCCTAACAATAAATAAACATAAAAAGTGTGTCCCTCGGACCTAGGCATACTACGCCACAAATGTCGTTATCACAAAAAGGCGTCAAACTCAGCATTTGCTGTGTCATGTCTCATGTCACATTGGTACCCTTGATACCCTACAATCCCTACATCTTTCATGAAACACCCTGTATAAAATGGTAAGCTGACTGACTGTAATATATCAATGCACAGCTCATACCGCTGGACTTAGAGACTGGATATTTTGCACATATATACCATACATATAGTGAAAAAAGCTCTATATAGATACAATAATTCATATCTAAAAAAATATTTTATGCGGACGAAGTCGCAGGCCGGCCACTATTTAGAATATATTCAGGTAGGCATTATATTCACAAATCAGTTCTGATAATTAATTATCAATTAGGATTTATAATTATTCATTATTTTTATCAATTAGACTACGTAGGTAGACGTGGAATATGTAGGTAGAGATCCGGATGAAAACCAGTCTTACTCCAAATGGTCACATTAAGAACCAGCTAGGGAGTACCTACAGACTGCGAATTAATGTGATTAGCAATGTGATTTTAAGCTCAATAATCCCTTCTTCCTAAAAGATAAGCCTCACTAGTGTTCTTAGCAGATCAACTAAGTTAATGTATAACACTTTACATATTGAGTGCTGAAAACACAACTGAAGTCCAAGAGCGCGTCACCCCAGTTACCGTGCTAGTATAGATCAACACTCCGCCACTACTTGGATGAGTGATCGCTTAGTGGCATTTAGATTCTGAGCGCTTTTTTACTTCGGAGATGAACGGCTTTTTCAATCGTTAAGCCCTGTTGAAGGCCTTCGGGCGGCCTAAGGACTCCGACACTATAGCTAGATTAGGTCACTAGCTCATACGTAGAAAATACGATGCATAGGTGGACTAGTCATTATTACCACCTAAGCAGATTCAGACTCCAAAAGAAAAATCAATAGGACTCCTTTTTTGTCTACTGCTTGACAAGTTCTCCTCCAATGAGCGCCATTGCCCGCTGTCCTTAATTTTACATCCAGCTTCTACCTGCAGCCTTTCTCATATCATCACTCCACCGCTAGGTGGAATGGACACAGAGCACACATAGGTCATCTTATCAAATTATATATATAATATATATTATATCATTTATAGGAAATCTTATTAAATTACGCCTTTTGTAAAAACTTAAAATTAGTTGGTCATTTGAAAGGGCTATCAATATCATACATAAAATATTTGGGAGAATTTAGCTGTGTACTTTATATTCTGGTATGCCTCTAATAGGATAGCATGAGCTGGCTTCAGACTAGTTTGACAAGTTGACAACAGTACGAAGCCCTAGGATACTTGTGGGACTGGGAGGAGCTAGTTTCATGAACTTTTGCATTTTAAAAGGATTGCAGACAAGACAGCTTACCCGCCCGCTACTTTGTTTGCGTATGGAAAAAATACAAACAAAGTAAATACATTGCGCCAAAAAATACATTGACCAAATGTTTTTGACAAAATACACTATTGTTTTAATTTGACTCTATTTTCAATTTTTTTAAATTTAATTTTTTTTTTGAGTACGTTACTGTTGTCTAATTAAAAAAATATTATCTACCCCAACATCTCACGAAACGGAAACAGATATTCGCTCAGAAAAAAACAGAAGTAAACACTACCTAGGTTTAGTGTAAAAACCCCACAGTACACGGATGCGGTGAAGGTAACATTTTCTAAGATTTCATTATGCGATAATATTGTGTTATAAGTAGATGAATAACTATGAGGCTTATTATAAACCTAGTTCTTAGAAGGATTATAGCTTAGTTCAAAAATCAGCTTGATTTCCTGAACAATTTTATCTACTTTATTTTATTACAGCTAGTATCAAAAATTGTAAAAGAGCTATTAGACATTACAGAAGGTCTATTAAAAGTTTCCACAGATTGTTACGGTAAGTATACAATGATAGTTAGTAGACGGACAACAAATACAAGACATATTTAGGCACCTAGGCTTAAATGAAGAAGTTAAAGGTAAATATTTTATTTTTATTTTATTATTTTTTGGAACAACAAACAGCTACATTATAAATATACAATGAGTAGGTATAACAAGACAATGTTATGTAATAATGTAGCCCACGGCGTTATTCACAGATTACTTTCAAAAAATTTACAAAAACAACCACATGAGGTTGCTGACCCAAACAAAACAGAGCCATTAAAAAAAAAACAAGTCCTTATTTGCTAATCTGATTATTATGTAGGTACTTATTGATTACGGTAATATAATAATAATAATAAATAGAGTAAGTATTTAGGTACGTAATATAAACCACGAGTAATAAGCAAATATAAAAGAAAAGATAAGCTGAAGAGCAATTAGGACGAGAGCACACTCAAAACAGCAAATTTAAATTGCCCTATACTAGTAGCTAGAATATCAATTTCAATCAAACTGTCGTTGTAAAACTCTACCATACGACGAGTGGGCGCGCGCCATCCTGTGTTAGTGCGACATGTGTTGGTTGCAAAGAGACTACCGGCACGCACAGCGCGTCTGTGAACTGTCCTAGGTACAAGAAACCCTAAGCCCGAGACTAGTTCCATACAGTCAAAATTATTATTTACTATTTTATAAAGTGTGGTTGCCTCAAGGTACCTGCGTCTAGTCTCAAGTGTAAGTAAATTGTATTTATCGAGCAGTCGATTGTATGATAAGTATTCTCTGAAACACCTGTAGTGCATTCCACGTAGGAATTTACGCTGAACTCTCTCAATAGCCTCTATGTACTTATGGTAAAAAAAAAAGGGTTCCATATAGGAACTGCATACTCAAGTTGAGAACGAACTAGTGTTTTGTACAGATATAAATAAGTGGTTGTACGCTTGAATTCGGTAGAAGACCTCATTACGAATCCGTACATTTTGAAAGCTTTATTAACGATGTTATCGATATGACCGCTTAAGCATAATTTTTCATCCAATTGAATCCCTAAATCTCTCACAGTCGAAACTTTGGCTAGAGGGGAATTACATAAAGTGTAAGTAAAATGCGTTATATTTATCTTGGTCGTGAAAGTAATTAAGTTACATTTAGGGATACTTAACATAAGTTTATTTTCGTAGCAGTAAGTGGATAGCCTATCAAGGTCTTGTTGAAAGGAGATACAGTCATCAGGTGTCCTAATGATTTTATAAGCTTTGAGGTCATCGGCGTATAACAAGACATTGGAATGTAAAAAGCAATTCTTAATGTCATTAATAAATAATATGAAAAGAAGTGGCCCAAGTATAGATCCCTGGGGGACACCAGATGTTACAATTGTACTTCTAGAATTATATCCATTGACAACAACCCTCTGTGACCTATTCTGAATATAAGATGCAAACCAACGGAGCAAATTACCTCGTATACCATTAAACGCTAGCTTATTAAGAAGTAGCTCATGATCCACCCTATCAAAGGCCTTTTTAAAATCTGTGTAGACTGCATCTATTTGTGCGCGATCATCAATATTTGTGAATAAAAAATTTGTAAATATTAACAAGTTAGATGTTGTAGATCTATGTTTAACGAAACCGTGTTGTTCATTAATTATGGCATTATGCAATATTGGGTACACTTCCATATGAACTAACCTCTCAAAGAGCTTTGACAGGGTGGATAATATTGATATGGGACGATATTGTTCTATATCATGCCTAGAGCCACTCTTGTGAACTGGAGTAATGTTAGCGCGCTTCCATATCTCCGGGAAAACTCCTTCAGAAAGACATTTATTATACAGTATGAACAGTGGTTTGCTTATTTCTTCTGCAGTTCGTCTAAAAAATAACGAGGGGAGCCCATCAGGGCCAGGGCCTTTAGAAGGATCCAGATGTTTAAGTTCATATAAAAGTTTAGAATTACTAATTCGGATATTTGATATAAGGGTGCTGTTATCATGTAGATGTGTGGGGGGCTGCCATTGCGAAATATTAGGAGAAGTTGGCTCAAAGACAGATTGAAAGTAGTCAGAAAACATATTGCAGATGGCTTCAGGGTCATTAGATTTATTGTCATGGTATTTCATAGAGGAGGGGATTTCCTGTTTACTTTTTCGGTTCGATAGATAGGTCCAAAAATGTTTGACATTTTTAGTAATGTTTTCTTCTACAGTTTGCATGTATTTCCGATAGCACTGATCACATTTAGATTTAAATTTAGTTCTTTGTTCAGAGAATTCCTCGTAATCACGTTCATTTTTAAATTTCTTCCACCTGACCCAAGCTTTTTGTTTTTTCTTAAAAATTCGTATTAGTGATTGTGTAAACCAAATTGGGAAGGCAGTTTTTTTAATGCTTGCTAATGGTGTATGCTGCCTTATTACACTATCTAATGTATTATAAAAAGTATCAACAGCTACCTCCGAGGGAAGATTTACCAAAAGCTCACTCCAATCAATGTCATTTAATTTATCATTAATTAGCTCGTAGTCGGCTTTATAGAAATTATATTTTGTCATTTGACGTCTTTTCATTGGTCGGATAACATGGTGTATATTCGCCATCGCTACAAACGGTGGGTGAGCAGGGTCAAGTCGTACGAGTGAGCTGGCTGTTTGTGGGACAAGTGCTGTGGGGGAGTTAGAAATGAATAAGTCAAGTATGTTATTATTTACATTAACAAAACTATTATACTGTTCCGCATCAAGAAGCGACATAAAGTTGATCAGCGCTGAGCAAACACTTGAGGATCCTGAACCTTGTAGAGCTGAGATCTGGGATTGATTAAAAGAGTTGGGTGGAGGTAGAGTCCAAAACATGTCGGGGATATTGTAATCCCCCAAAATATAAAAATTAGCAACCTGGGAGTTGTTAAGCATGTACTGCAACATATCAAAGTGAGTTTCGTATACTTCAGTTAAAGAATCCGGCGGAATATAAACCGCGCTAATTATGTGTTTCTTGCTATTCTCCAAGCTGGGTATTTCTATAATTATATGCTCAATTAAGCTGGACTGACACATGTTTGTTAAATTGGATAAGTCTACTACTATTGAACTTAGCCCACGCAATGCAGCCACAAGAACACCGCCTCCATCCTTCTTACCTGTTGCAGCACGATTTCTGTCGCACCGATAAACCACGTAGCGCTGGTCCAGCCATTCATTGTTGTCAATGTCAGATGTAAACCATGTCTCCGTAAGTACAATAACATCATAAGCGTTCGATAAAATGTTCATATAGAGCGTGTGTAATTTTGTTCTAAGTCCTCTACAATTTTGGTAGTATATGGATAGATGTTTAGAAGGAGGATTACTATCCATAATCTAATTGTACAACTATATATACGTATAGGTTGAGTAGTGTTTGGTTTTGTTTTAGTACTTTATTCCAGATATACAGTATAAAGAGATTTATATTATAAGAGTAGATTGTGTTTTGTGCGGCATTCAGAGAGTTCAGATAGGGTTTCAAATAGTATATTTCAGTAAGGACGTGGTGATAAAAGTAGGTAATCAATCGACGGTTCAACAATTTCAACATAATCAAATAGCATAGGACATATTTTTTAGGGTACATAAGAATCGAGAAACAGCTCATATTGTAGCAGTTAAAAGGTACGCAATTATGAAAAATCAAAAATAACACGATGGCAACATTAGATACTACAAATTTGTTTACAAATAAAATTTTAAGAGGTATATGTACTTCATAGAACATAATTTGATGTCATTGACAACAACTTCTTAAACAAACACTTTTGATTAAGAGTTTGGGATCCATGGAATTACTACTAGAACATAGGACCAGTGATATGTATATATATATATATATATATGTGTATATATATCAGTCACAGGACCATATGTGTAGGTTAAGTACCATACCGTACTTTAGCTACCGTACCGTACCGTACTTTACCGTAGGTTTCATACCTTTTGCGAGGGCGATAAATAGCTTTTTGTTTTCACTTTTATAAATATCTAGTTAAAAGCGAATAACGGATGAAAATCCGTTGTTCGCTTTTTGATATAGTTTAAATAAAACGAAATAACTATGTAGATTAGGATCAACTGACAAAATTACATCCTCTAGAAACACAATCGTTTAAAAAAATCATGAACCTCTTAACCTCTTTAAATGTGAGTTTGGAGTAGGTAGAGATGGAATAAAAAAACTTCCACTCGTGGTACCCGGGTAAAAAGTAGCCATTAAATGTTATTCCTGGTCTAGAACTACATATGTACAAAATTATATCCACTACAATACAATACAATATAATACGTTTAATATAAGCTAGAACTACCTCTTTAAATGTGAATTTGGAGTACCTAGGTAGAGAAGGAAAAAATGTATAAAAACTTCCACTCGCGGCTTCTCTCGCGTGGTACCTGGTTTAAAAGTGGCTTTTACGTTATTCCTGGTTATATGTACAAAATTTATTTGTCATGCTGATAATAATAACTCAACCCTCGAGAGGTGCTATGCTTCCTCGTGTACAGCGTCATGCCCGAGGCCCGCAGTCAACGTGCTAGTTAGTGTATAAATGTGAAGACGCGACAAAAATATCACATTTCACTAACTTTTTTTTCCTTTATAATATAGTAGGAGAAGGATACGATTAATTATTTATTTACGTTATAAACAGTCACTCCCTGACCGCATCATTGGTACCTTGACCCCCCATAAGTAAATATGCATACTAAAGCATTTCTTATTTACATTATTTTATAAACATTTCGACATTTTCCACCTTGGATCACGGATGCTTACTAATATATTTCGCCTTGAATGTGTCACTGTTTCTACATAATGAATGAGAGTAAGTAGGAAGGTATAGGTATCTACCTACTAGGTACAGTAGGTACTATTTAGGTAGATACATAAACACAATATTTATCTTTTATTCTAAAGAAAAACCTGTAGGTAGGTTTAATTAAAGTTTAAGTACCGTCCATCATGTTAAATTTTACTGTGCTATTCTAAAAACAGGCTGGTTGTTGGACTTCCATGACCAATACATCCTAGGACACGTTGATTAATAAAAAAAACATGATATAAAAGTCATTGACCTTAGCGGATACCCAAAATAAAAATATCTACCTAAAGTTGTAAATCTCCGGGTAAGCACATAAACCCGTACGAACGTAAATTATGTCAGCAAGACAGTAAAAATTAAAATATTTAATGTTAGTACCTACCTTCTTGGTTAAACGACTAAAAAAGTCTTCGGTACCAAAATCTAACACTAGTATGTTGACTGCGAGCCAATGCACGTGGAGCAGCAGCTTAGAGCAGCATTGCGCCTTGCAGCAAGTCTGTTTTCAGCACTCAAATTAAAGTTCCTTCCAAAGCACGGAACTAGTTTTTCAATTTATATTATGCTTATGCCTGAAACATGAGATCGATTTAATAGATCGATTTAATGGTGGAGTTCATTCTACATTTTCCCTACAAAAGACATCAACGCGCTCCTATAGAGATGAAGTGGTGAGGAAAAAAAGTTTTTTATATTTGCCTCTACAATTTTAATGTGTTCTTAATTTTAAGAACACCTACGTATTGGATCCCAAAAAAAATATATTACTCTTGCTAAGGTTTCATGAGGTTTGATTGAAAATAAAATTGTGAGCTTTATTCATTTGACACACATTTCTCATGAAAACCTCAAAACAAATACAGTTTAAGTTTGAATTCGTATTCTATCATAGAACGAGGTGATTTAAACCACGTTTGTCCAAAAGTTGTTAGAACCTTAGTTATAAATACGTTCTTCAAAACTTTTTTCATAAAACTTTTTGATAAAATCAGCTGCTGTAGGGCTGCCTCAAGAGGTTAGGGCGCTTTACAAGCCATTTCTCCTATAAAAAACTAGATAATTTGAAAAGTCCTTGAACAGGCGTCGTTTATCTTTGGGAGTAGATATACCCCTTTTCGGGATAGCATACGAATTCAAATACACCTTGTATAACCATCGAGATAGTTATATAAATACTATAGAGTGACAGTCTTCAAGTGAAATATCTTCCAAGCGTGTTTGACATAAATAAACTTCAAAATGCCAAAGCACTAATTTAGACCTTATGTCGCTTGAAAAGTGTTCAAAGCCCACGCAATATTGGGGCAGACACTTTTTTCCACGTTTTCCACTCTAGAGTATAAATATCTCGATGTGTACAACGCTAAATTTGAGTAAATTTCACTTATCTTTCAGCCGAGCTCCAAGCAGTGAAGAACCCAGTCACAGAAGTGTGCCTTGGCTGCCTCTGCCAAGCCGTCTCCGGATGCAAACAAGGCCTGCAATGCGAAGGAGACTTTTGCGGCATATTTAGGATCACCTGGGCGTATTGGGCTGATGCTGGCAAGCCGACCATAAACGGACAGTCTCCTGATGCTCCCGATGGTAAGACAAAGAATACTATTTTTCTCTGTCATGGCTCTGCCTTAGCTGTATTTTAATAATACTTCAAAATTGAAGAAATATATGGTCTATCTCTCACCCGTACACTACGATGCAAAGCTCTGCATCCGACAATTTGAGGCATAAAGGCGTTAGGCCTCATGTGACTGTGATTTCACCGGCACCCCAACACCCTTCAAACCAAAACACAGAAATACTAACTACTTTATGGTAGAAATAGACAGCTTAAAATGTTCCTTTCTACCGCTTTGAGTACTTTTTTCTATAGAAAACTTATCTAACCAAGAACTTTTTGCTAATTAGGTACTTATTGTGTAATATTTAAAAAATAATACCTACTCAGATAATAATTACTTAAGCAATTTTTGTAACCGCTTCCCACCCACCTACCTATCTTTTTAGTTCTTATTTTTTGTGACTAGGTTGGAACTTACTCAGCCAACTCATCGTTTTAACGCATATTTCAAGCTATTTACAATGTGGAATAAATTGTATATAATTGTGAATCGATATACAAACATGTTTAAACTAGCCTATAATTTAACACAGTAAAACTGTGAATCCTTTGTTTAATGAAATAAATAAATAAAATAACAAACATTAAATGGTTATCTTGACCTTGTGATAATCTTTCTCTGGAATTTCCACCGTTAAAACCAGATCACCAAATAATGTTATAACCTTGATAATGTGTAAATTTGCACAATCCGCGTCTAATATTGTCCATAACAATAATACAACACTCAAGAATGTGCCATCTGCCAAAATAATTTGACCTTGAAGATAACATACATAAATACTAGGGCGCATCATAGGAAAGCCAGTTTTGACGTTTTTTCGGCCCCCGTCCACCCTTGGTGAGATGTCATGAGATTTTGCTCGACCGCCTCACCCCTCCCTTAATCTCGTGAGATTTTTAAAAATGAGTTAATTTGTACTGCAATTTATTATTTCAATTAATTAAAACGTAATCAGTTTGAATTATTTGAAATAAAAAACAATTTGATAATATAGCTAGTTTTCTCGAAAATTTTCACTGTTTATTGCGAATTTAATTTAATTTAAAAATTCAAAAATTACGTGATATTTGCTGGACCTCCTATCTCCCCAAAGTGTATTGGGTGATGCTCCCTCGCCCCTAAGCGCCTCACATAATTAATGAGCTCCGCCTAGGTAATGCTATTACTTATATTTATTATATTTATGCAGCTCAGCATTCAGCTGGAAACATAATCATATAGCCCCAAAAGAAGAGCTTATATTATTGCAATTGAGAACCACATGATTAATATTTAAACTACTTATAATAAGTACATTTTTGTAAATAATACATAGAAAACACCCAGACCTGAGACAAATATTTGCACATCTTACAAACATTTGGCTTAAGGGTGATTGGTCACCGGGTAAATTGGTAACCGATAAAACTGGTATTTTAAACTGTGTTACCGCGTCATAATTTTTTGTTTGGACTCGCGGCGGTAAAAGTACCCGAAAAAAAAACATATTCATAACCAACTCAAAGTAATGTTTTTATTCCTTTTTCAGCATACCCGAATTGCACAAATGACCCCTACTGCGCTGCTTTAGCCGTTCAAGGCTACATGAGGAAGTTCGGACAGGTAAAAATCTCTCAATATGATATATACAGATTTCATCAAATTTAAAATCTGTTCTGCAGGTCTTCTATTATTATTTTTCACTAAGTATCATTCTAGTCTATTATATAATTCATGTTGATGATTCTTAATAAATATTAAAAATAAAAATTAAAAAATTTAATATCAGTATTTGGAATATTTTGAGTTGTGATCGTTCTAAATTAACACCCGACCGGGAATCAAATGTAACAAATCTTAAATATTGTACGATTATTCACTACACAAAAAAGTAAGTAAAAGAAAAAAAAACAATTCACAATCAGTAACGGATAATACTCCACTTCAGATGACTTTTAGTGGACTTAGGAACTCCAACTGATTAAAATTTATCTTAATGGAGAAGAGATCTTAAGGGCCAGAAAATAATATCTTGTTTTAGCTCGGATTTTTTTTAGTAAATTTTTCCGTTCGCCAAAGTATTGAATAAATCGACGAGTAAAATATTTTTATAGGTCAGCTTAACTCCCAGACAAAGAAACCTTCCAAGGCTGTAATTTTTTGTCGCTTAAATTATTCCACAAGCGAGCAATTTATTGAGTCAGTACCCAACACGTTTGACTTTACAAACGTGTTGGGTACGGTACGGTCAGTACATACTATCATCATCAGAGCATTATCACGATAGACAGTTTTAAGCTTAAAGCATTCAAGACATCCAGTGCCAATAAGGGTGTACCAACGATGCTCAGGCACAGTGCGCAGAAATGACCAGAGGCCTCATTTTCTAAATCAGTTGTACACCGAAATGTTTGGCACCGGATCTTTATTTGCAAATTTTGACATTTCATCGTTGAAAATCAAACTATCAAAGTTTGTAAAAACAGGACCCGGGGTGATCGGCTAAATCTGTTGCAAACAGAAAGTATTGATACTGATCCTGTTTTAACAAAATGTGACAGTATGTCAATTTAATTCGACTGATTAAATGTCAAAGTTTGTAAAAACAAGATCGGTATCAAGACCAGTGCCATACCGGACATTTTTATTTTTTGTTTTTAAATTAGTGTCGAAGCCGTTTTGTTCAGTTGTATTTCTATACCGATGGTTTTTTAAAGTACCTAGCTGATGGTGATTCTGATGAACACTACGATTAACCAATCCACACAATAATCCGCACAGTAATGTGTGGTAAAACACCCCTGTTAGTTTTCGGTCATTGCATGAAATCCATCAGTTCATGCCAGTTTTGGTGATATCATCGGCCAAGCTGATCATCCGATAATTCTTCTTCCTAATTGTAGTCTTCATTCCCAAACGATTTTCAGTTTTACGAGCTATATGATTTGCCCAGTAATGACACTACTTCGGTGTCCAGTACATATTCTGTGGCCAGTGCAACTTTCTAATTCTGAGAGCTACGAGTATGTCGATGTTAGTGTGGAAGCTCGATTTACGATAAATATTACAAAAGTCTAAGGACCTAATAAACTTAATCAAAACGCAAAATCAACTGTCAACATTAAGAAAGAAAGAAAATCTATTTACTTAACGCATAAATACACAACACAAGTAAATAGTGTTCCTGTGAATACCCCTGTTCTTGTATTTTTTTTAGTCAAACCCCCCTGTGGGGGTTGGGTGAAGAACATTCATAGCCATTTAGTCCATTTATACATTTTTAACCTACTTATACAGCTGACTGTACGTATGATCACTAGATGTAATGTGACATTGTTTGCGATTTACATATAAATTTGAATGCAGTGACATCATCCAAATAAATACCTACCAGCCTCAACGCACTGGTAGACATCAGAGTCGATTGATCTATGTAGGTTACGATTTCTTGCAATGTCGTTGTAGTCAAAACATATCTTTTTCGAAAACCAAAACTTTTTTTTGTAAAATAGAACAGGCTATACAGACAATACTTTCTATTTGGGTAATTAAACTGAAAAAGTACATACTTTAACACGTTGACTGCGGGCCTCGAACATGATGCTCCGCGTCATGCTCGAGGAGGGCGACCGAGACGTGCAGCAGGTGCACTGTTGTGTTTTCTGCACTCAAAGCGTTAAGTACGCAGTCTAAAATGCACACGGGCTTATGAAAAATGGTCACCATGGACATGGCTTAGCGACTCATGGCAATGTGCCGCATGAAAGCGGTCAAATCTAAATGCCACTAAAAGATCACCCAGTCCAAGTAGTAAGCGGGCGGAGTGTTGCTTAACCAAGGTGATTTGCTAAGAAAACCGAAATAAGCCACGGCACAAACGCTTCGCAGAAGAGGAGATGCTGATGCATACAGGAGTATCTCAACAATTACAACAACACCAGCCTATTTAGCCTACTGCTGGATATAGCATTTTATGTATGTACATATGTTATGTGATAACTCCACCAATTATGAATCGATTTTGATGATTATTTTTTTCATCTCAGATCATAAGTTCATTGGTATATAAAATGTTATTCCGAGGGATTGATACTTTTCTTAACATTGCGGCGGTATGGGTGATGAGAAAATTCAACTTAATTTTCCAAATGCAGCCCAACCCAGCTGAATCCTTCTCTTGTGGCCTCCTTATCAAAGTTGTTTTTACCTAACTGTAAAAACTGTCTAATCTTTGTACTGTATTGTCTAATTACATCAAAAAAATAAAAAAACTACTTTTATAAAAAAAACATTTTTACTGCTTTAAAGCGCAAAAAATAAATTTAATTACACATTTAATTCTAAGAAGAAAATATAATACTATTATATGTGTTAGGTCAAATACCTCATCTGTTTGAAGTCGGTGCAATGCCAAAAGTTAGTTACATCCACTCCAACCCAACGCGTGCGTAAATGCATGAGCGTAGGGCGGGCGGGGGACCTCTAGCTACGTAGATACTGCACCAAAATCGATTATCATACGATTAAATACATAAGAAGGGAGATATGCACATAATCCGCTAAGCATGCGGATTGATCACAGTCCGGCACCCACACCCTTCAAACGAAAACTCAATCTTCACATATCCCGTTTTGTTTGATGATTCCACATTGTTAAAGGTTGATTCTTTTCCAGGACTGCAACGGAGACGGTGTCATCAATTGTTACGACTACGTGGCGATCCACAAGCTCGGTGGCTACGGCTGCAAGGGCGACCTCCCGTTCCAATACTTGAATGTCTTCAACCAATGCATCGCGGCCGTCGCTCAGCATTATGGAAAATAAACTATGATATAACTATTAGGTCTTTTTCACGTAGTCTGAGTTTGCTGAGATCTAGATTGAACCTACTTTTATTTCACGCTGTTATAAACTATGAAAGTAACTTTATTTACGCTTTACCTACTTAGTAAAAAGCTTTGCACCTAAAATGTAATACAACGTTTAGATCGATGAAAATATGACTAAGGTTCTTACCTAAGTACGGGTAAACAGCTTTTTCGTGTGTATTTGATACTTACTACTCGCTGCAAATACTCATCGGTTATCCATTCGACGTTTTTGATGACAGCATAGAAGACTAGGGTAAAAAACGGACTTATAGTTAATTGACTCAGGCGTAGCTTTGCCGAAATCCATTACATGCTATTCAAAAGTATAAATACATATTTATACATAGTATATGATGCATATTTAGTATAAATTCCGCTTACCTTCTCTGACGAGTTTCACAAAACCTCAACTAGAATTCGACAGTGTTTTGCGTCCCATATGGGGTATCAGTACCCCTAGTACGAGTTGCACAATTCGAAAACTTTCTTGGTTTAGCATATCGAGCTTAATTTTAATGTACGTTATTTGGAAATTACGCAACTGGTTTCAAGTAGAAACTGATCGAACAACGTAGGTAATGTAATCTTCTTGCAGATTGCAATAATTATCACCAAAACGGTGAGGTAATTAACAAAAAAAGGTACTTCAAAAAAGAGCTCAAAAAAAAATCGAAATGTGCAACTCGTACTAGGCCCTCGGGTATCTTTAGGAAATAATCGACTCGCAGTCCGCCTTCGGCGCTCCACAGAACTCAGCAGACGTGTTGCTTCGCCGAACGCCAAACAAAAGTTTCGGCGAAGCAACCGTCTGCGGAGTTCTGCGGAGAGCCGAAGTCGAATTTCGTTTGGGTTCTTGTGAAAATTGTCAGAGAAGGTTTAGGGCAATTTGTACCTAATATTATCTTTGTCTTTTGAATATCTTGAAACAGACTTAGGTATATTATGCAGAAGCCAATTTTTCAGTTTTCAGAGTAGGCGTGATGTATGAAATGATCAAAGTATCAGAACTCATGCTTTGTGTATTAGACGATTCTAGGGCGTTGTTGCAGTAACTTTTATATGGAAACGCCGTTCATTTGTTTGAAACAAAATCTCATACCTAGAACAATAACGTGAATGCAATATTCTACAAACTAACGTGTCTTGTACAAAATAACTCATAATAAACTTATTCTTTTACTGTTAATCTACTCTCGCACCACCTGATAAGAAGACTTTCAGTTCAAAAGATGTACTTCAGAATAGTACAGCGCAGTAAATGTGTATGCGCATGTTTGAATCACACATGACTGACTCTTTGCCGCTTACTTTTGTTGTGCCCAAATATCAAGTCAGCAATTCCAGTTTTGGGCACAGAATGGGCCACATTAAAACAAAACAAAATCGTCACTGAGCTCATCATACGGATACTTACCTACCTATTTTTAGTTTGCACACGTACTTCTAAAGCCAGATTAGGCACTTACTTAGGTACTATGAATAAATTAGGTCTTAAGTAGGTTAGTGTAGACTGTAGAGAAATAAAAAGAGATTAAACTAAACTGACTGAATAAAGTAAATCATTTTTACAGATTTATGTTGTTTTTTTAATATACTTTTCCTGAGACATTTATGTTATTTAACTAAAATTCGAATCTTCTCACGAGAAGTCTCATCAAGTTCTGAAGTCTCAACATCTGAGCTTGTTTTATGGAAGACATGCCAGTGTAGACAATTCACACAGTGCGTCAGATTATACAGATGTCCAATCGTATAATCAGCTCCAATGCCTAGCTTTTACAGACTATGCGAAGGCCGTAAATATTTAAGATTAGCGGCCCGTCCCGGATTCACACGGGCTAGGGCATTTTTTTTACACCTTGGGTTACGTTACTTAGGTTTTAGTAAGGATTCCTAATCTTTTCTACCAATAAATATAATCTATGTTACTCAGGATGAATGTAGCTTTCCAATGGTGAAAGAATTTTTGACACAGTATTGCTCCGTACGTCCCAAATTTACTCTTGAAAATTTAGAATCATCACAAGAACAATGAATGAATGAATGAATGAAAATTCTTTTTTGTACACCTTAATGTTAGAAACAAAAGACAGAATTTCAACATAAATAGAAGGTACAATGGGCGGTCTTATCGCTTGGAAGCGATCTCTTCCAGACAACCTTTGGATGAAGAGGATATGTAAAAATAAGAATGGCCGGGGGTGTACATTATTTAAGTAAGAACATAATCAATCATATGCAAAATTAGAACACAAAAGTGATGCAATAAAAACGGTAAATATAATATAATATAATAATAAATAATTTTAAGAATATATCTCTGTTTTTATAGCTTCTTTAATTAAAATATATAAGAATAATAATGGTTTTTCGACTTTGTATTGTGCATATTTCGGACTTTTAGTGCATATTTTGCCATTTTGTTAGTGCATATAATCCGTTGTCTAGTTATAACGCTTACCACTTAACATCAGGTGAGCCATGTGCTGGTTCCACAATCAGTTATCATAAAAAAAATGCTGGATTACCAAATTTCAGCCTCGCAAGTTCGTCAAGAATTTGGATAAGACTCAACAATCTGGGTACCTAGTGCGAGTTTTTGTACTAGTTCGATCGCGTTTGCGTTTACGGTTTGTATGGAAAGAAGTCAGTACCACGCGTTTTACTCTAAATGGCGCTACCTCGATCTGACTGACACCTTAGGCCGGCTTCTCACTATGGGATGTAGGTAATGTACATCTTATCGGTATATTTTACATGTTTACATGTGATCATTTGACACTTCGAACTCGGGGCGAGGCAGGGGCAGGTGCGGTGCCCGCGGAGGCGTGTCGTTCAAAATGTATGACGAGCGATAAAATATTATAGATCAAGATGTAATATAGTCCCATAGTCAAAAGCCGGCCTTAAAGTTATTTCGGAGTAGGTACCTCGGTCAGATTTAGCGGTAAAGTTAAGTAGAAACGATGCGAGGCCAAAAAAAAGATTCAGCTACGTTTTTAGTTGGCCACTAGATCATAGGAAGAAGAATAAGGAAGCTATGTTTAGTTTATTTAGTAGGAAGACCGATGAAGATAAACTAAAATCTGCACCGACTGGGGTCAATTTTATCATTTCTTGGTAATTGGAATAAAAAATAACAGATAACAGCTATTATTCATAGTCCTACCCTAATACGAATATGAGTTTGTTTGTTTGTTACGCATTCACGCCGATCATCATGAAATATCGCAAATTGTTTGGGGCACAGAAAAGGATATAGGGTAGCTACCTTCATCCAGAAAAAGTACTGCGTAATAATTTTCGCCAACGCGAGCGCAGCCGCGGGCAAAAGCTATAACTTAATATTTAGATTCAGATATAAATAGTCTGTTTACTTCAATAAGCATACAGTATCGTTGGCGAAGAGCAATGCTACGTAAGTTTCTCTGAATTACTTGTTATTTTAACTCATATTAATAACTTCGAACCTACTGGTTTAAGAAGAGCAACGATATAGTACTCTTTATAGAGTCAGTCTCCAGGGGAAAACTGTCGAAAATCATTCGAGCGTCCCGTTGTTGACATACATACAATCAACAGTTAGACATTTGCATTAATTTGGACAAAAGGCAACGTGCGTCGTGTTTTAGTGCGAGTTTTTTCTATGTTTCTATAATTATTATAATATTGATAGTTATGAGGCTAAGAATAAAATGAAGCAAATGAATCTACCTCCAAATTATTCATTTTATTTGCCTAGTGCAAAACGGTTAATCAGCAACAGACCTTTGAAAAAAAAGATCCTACTCTGATCCTACAGACCCTGTTACAGGAATTACATTTCAGTTTTTTATGTTTGTTTTCTGTTTAGCAACCATGAAGCTTCCTTTTATCATTGTCCTGGTGTTCACGGTAGTGTTGATGGAGTCAACCGTCTCCGACGCCACTCAACTTGGTGTGCGACTCTGTGGCAGGCACCTACGAAATACCCTCGAAACGCTTTGTGCTAATTATGATAGCAGTGAGTTTGTCTTCTTATTGACTCTTCACTTCCTATAACAAAAAACTAATATAATTTATCTTTCATCTCTCTCATCTCAATCTTAATTATATGGGAGAAATCTGTGTAGAGTTTTAGATATTCCTACAGGGTAAATTAAAATGGCAGATATGTGCTTAGAGCTCCTGACAATCATTGGATAAAGGTTCAATCATCATCATCATCATCATCATCATCAGCCTATAGCAGTCCACTGCTGGACATAGGCCTCCCCTAATGAGCGCCATTGCGCCCTGTCCTTGCTCGACAAAGGTTCAATAGATCAAAGTAAAAGTTTTTGAAAATATTACCCCTTTATTTGGGAAATGTACAATGTAAATCATATGAATGTTGTTGGTCCGTTTTTAAAAAATACATTTGTGCAAATAAGTAGGCATAATAGTGTTATTTCTATTTTACAGTGGAGCAAGATGTCGGCCAAAGGCAGAAGCGTGGTATAGTTGAAGATTGCTGTGAAAACCTTTGCCTTCCGACGGACTTACTTAGTTATTGCTAAACATCGGCTACTGCAGCGTGTTTCACCATTTATTTTTATATTGTAAAGTACCTAGCACGTTATCAGTTACTTTTTTTTTTTTAACGCTCTACCAAAACGATAGTTTCGTTATGTGAGAACGTATATTTAATAAAATTCCTAGTAGCAATAAAAATCTTCCACTAAGAATGTTTTTAAGAATGTTAAAAACCTTACTCATCGAAGAATCTTTTTACAGTGTGACAACTGAAAAGTTCTAATTAGTCTTATATTTACATATCCAAAAAATATTGGACACGTATTTTTCTCAATTAAATTAAACAAAAAATAACAAAGATTTAGTGCGTTAAAGTTCCGCGCGACGTCACGATATAGTACATTTTTTACCTAGGCGTGACGTCACGAGCCCCCACTCCCGAACTTTTACGTTCTTTATCTCCGGCAATTTCTATTGATTCGATAAAAAAAAATACGTGTCCAGTATTTTTTGTTGATCTAACTGACGGACTAATTAGAATTATTATGTTTAGACCCAGTCGTCAATAGATGACTATTTTTATGTATAGAATCAATGTAATGTAATCTTTATTTAGTAATTTATTATTCTTGACTTTTTTGCATGCTGTGTATACCGTGTGAAGTACATACCTACCTTTGTGAAGCCGATAAAAGACCATTATACTTCAGAAAAAATAAATAATTTCATTTCATTTCTATTTGTTCTAACTTCGCTTTGAATTGTATATTTTTTCTTTGTATAAGACTCTGGTGTTGGAATTTTAAGGCCACAATCATACACACACACACACAATCTTTCGCATCTATAATATTAGATTTGCTTCTTACCATCACTATCTAAAGTACTTACCCTCAATAGAATTGCGACGATCGAGATGTATGTGAGAAAGAGACAGATGAAAATATTTGAATTCTGCACTTACCGGGGTCAGCTTTATCATTTCTTGGTAAATTGAGTACAATAAATAACAAGGAAAGTCTATATATTAAAATAAGATAACATCTTTACCTACATAAATATTTGTACTTAGTTATAAACGGTCAGTTTACATCGGTATCCACACAGCAGCATTGGAATCAGTACCTATGTAAGTGTTTCTCAATCATTTGTTTTACTTTAAAATGACAGTTAGCTTAGCAGTTAGCTCAAAAGAGTTGATACAAAAACAATGAGACATAAGCAGTTTCAGTATTTCCTGTTTTCAATTTTCTTTAAGGTTTTTCCTAGTTTTCTTAATCACCCCTTAATCAAGGCGTACGCAACAAAAAATTAAATTTGGTATTTCAATCAGTCGAGCTCTTTTTGAGCTTTATTGAATTTATTTTACGCTTTTTTGTTGTGAAATACGCACGGCAATAGATTTTTAATTTACGATCTTTTAGTTGTTTTATAAAACTTAACTAAGTACTTAAAGTACTATTTATGGTAGGAACAGGACCACCTTTCAGAATTGTCTACAAAAGTACTTCAATTTTACAAATTATGTAACGCTGGACATTAACAGACAGCATCATGTAGCCCCAAAATAAGCAGAGCTTTTATTATCGGAAGCACAGCACTAGCCTATACAGTCCAATGCTGGACATAGGCCTCCCCTATAAGAAGGGGAATATGCCCATAATCCCCACACTGGAAAGCTTTTCGCACTGCAGACGCTGCTGCCCGTCGGTGGCCATGGGATTTAGCTGTGCCAGTGTTAGGCTCAAAGAGTTTGGATTTCTGTTGAATGCGGCTGTGCTATTCCGCATTAAGCCGGCTGCTAGAGCCTCGTTTGTTAGTTAGCAGGGTGCAACACGTGTGTTAGGTTGAAACCCTATGTATAGGGGGTGTACCCCATGGGAACCACATGTCTGATATACTTCTTAATTTTTCTAATTTTGTTCGAAGCTTATTTTTTTTTTTGTAAAAACATATAAATTATACATGAAAACACCCAAGTACCCGAGACAAATCTTAGAAACATTTGTCTTGCGGCGGGAACATGTAGAAGTGTAACTTATGCCTGAAATTGTATTTTACAAATTTCTTAGTTTAAAGAGGCCAGTTACCTACCCAGCAGTACCTAAGTTTTTCTGTTTTAGCAATAATGAAGCTACTTTTCTTCACATTCCTGGTCTTCACGGTAGTGGTGATTGAATCACCTGTCTCCAATGCCACTCATCTCGGTATGCAGTTCTGTGGCAAAAAACTAGACGATATTCTCAAAATTCTATGTGGTGACTTTGATTATTCTGAATGTGAGTTTCCTCTCTTTTATTTATTCCCTTCACTTCACGAAAATGCCGCTTAGCTGCCCCTTGAGTTAAATAAATAATGCTAGACATTATCAGATTATCACACAGCATCATGTAGCACTACAACAAACTAAGCAGAGCTTGTACTATGGGAATCACATGACTATGTCGTAGAAATCCATGGAGCAAAATACATTTACAAATTAAAACTCGGAAAATGTTGACCCTGTTAGTCAGCAGTGGGCATCTACATAGATTTGCCGTTGAGACCCTGAGACAAAGGTTGTTAAAATATTTTGTAGAGATACTTAATGGTGATTTTACTTTCAGCGCAGCAGTATGCCAACCAAAGGGAGAAGCGTAATGTTATAGAAGAGTGCTGCGAAAACTATTGCCTTCTAGAGGACCTGCTAGACTTTTGCTAAAAAAGCTTGGGTCTACCACATCCTTTTGTCTCTATTTGCTTGTTAAATCTTTTATCGGCCTAATTTTTCCATTATCATCAGTGATTCGAATAGAAAGAGCTAATATAACTAATATAAAGTTCGTGGAAAAGAGGCATAAAGTGGAGACTTCTTTAGAACTCAATTGTTTTTGGGGTGGTCTCGTATATGTATGGTTAGAAATGTGAAAAAGAACCCCATCATTTAATTTTTTTTTTAATTTATTCAATCTGTAGGTACCTATCGATTAAAAGCTATTTATCGAGTTATTTAATAACTGCTATCTATATAGCTATCTGCGTTTAACTGTAGTTATTTCTCACTATATAACAAGCTCATAGTGCAATAAAATGTGGAAATGAAGGAATAATAAAACGTTAGCTTAGATGAATTTATTTATTGATTTTATTACCCCAACTAGGTATACTTTTAAACTTTATTATACCTAGAACTAGGATAAACTTAATATAGAGGTACCTGCATACAGTGAGGAAACAGGTACCCTAGGTACACCAATATAACCAATTGGTATTTTTTACACGATCGTAATCCACAAGAACAATAGGGAAGATGACTGGGTAAAAAAAAAACTAATTAGTCCGTCAGATAGATCAACAAAAAATATTGGACACGTATTTTTTTATTTATCGAATAAATAATAATTGACGGGGATAAAGAGCCTCAAAGTTCGGGAGTGGGGGCTCGTGACGTCACGGCTAGGTAATAAATGTACTATACCGTGACGTCACGCGGAATTTCAACGCACTATATCTTTGTAATTTTTTGTTTACATGACAAAAAAAAAATACGTACCGAATATTTTTTGATAACGTAAATGACGGACTAATTTGAATTTTTCAGTAGTCATCCCTATTTATGTTTCTATGTACTTGTTTCGTAGCAACTTTGACAAGTAGGTCTGTCAATGTTAACAGTAGCCAAAACCTTGGCCGTAACTTCCAATAGTAGAGGATCCGCACTAGAAACGACCTTCACCCATCTGTTTAATGCTGTTTAATTAACTACATATAGTCATACCTATCCAGAAATTTAGAGAAAAAATTCGGAAACTGTTGTTTCAATAACAGAAACATTCGACACCATGTCACACCGAAACAGATCAAAATTGCTACATTATATGTAGGTACTAGAGATGAAACGGATATCAGGTAACTATCCGGTATCCGGCCTATCCGGCCTTGTTTTCACCTTATATTTTTGGATACCGGATAGTAATTCAGTATCCGGACGGATACCGGATAGTAAAGTTCAAATAATTCTCATTATTTTACACAAGGCAAATCATACCACAATAAGTTATGGACAATGTTTATTTTTATAATCGTTATCGTCACTGTTTAAATCAAAATATTGCCAAGTTGGCGATCGTGATGATGAAATTTCTTGTTTACCAATAAAAAAAAAACCACGACGACAAGTGAAGAAATAATAAACAAACACAAACTGATACGCGCGATAACATTAGAATGCGCCCAATTATTACAGATCTCGTTTACCGCACCTATATTATAATCAAACTGATCGCGTCGTGTAACGCAATAAAGGGCCGAATATCCGGATATCCGGTGCTTCGGCCTCGTAGCTTGGCGAATATCCGGTATCCGACCAAACCACTAACCGTTACAACACTAATATGCTTAATACATTTTATGGAATTATGATTACTATTATTTTTATAATTTGTCGGTGTAATGATGCATTTAGCTCTTTCCATTGCTGTCTCTATTACTTCCTTAAACGACACGACGACGGCGACCTTCTCTTTTATCTGGCTAATGTAGCTTATTCTTCTTCTTCCACTGTTTCCTTACACCTTCCCCTCGAAAATTCCTTCCTTTTCCTTTTCCTTTTGTTTCTAATGAAACTTTCATTTCGTACAAATGTATAAAGTGTCCAGTCCAATAATTTGTCCTCTTCATTTTTGTATAGTTTCCATCAAGGCCCTTTTCTTATCCACTCGTTTTAGAACTTCCTTTTTCCTTCCTTTTTATTTTAAGATTTTTTTTGTTTTTTATGGAATACTAAGAATATTTACCATAATTATTCTCTAGACGCAGGCGCAGGCTCGATCAATGCCGTGTCACGTTTATTGTATCTGACATATTTATTGATACTGTTCAGGATGTTGCTCACGGATGTAAATAAAGTTCAAGAGAAACATTAGTCATTGGTATTATATTAGCTATACATTTCTTATTCTTCTATATTATTAACTCAGTGTTTTTTCTTATCGGTCATTACTTGGATGGGTGACCGTTTAGTGACATTTAGATTTGACCACTTCCGTGCTTCGGAAGGCACGTTAAGATGTTGGTCCCGGCTTTTTCAGTCGTTAAGCCATGTCGGAGGCCTTCAGGCGGCCTAAAAACTCCGACACCAGAGGTCACAAGATCATACGAAGAAGAAGATGACTTTATCTAAATCTTCCAACACCAAAAGCGACATTGATGCCCTGAATTGACGGCTCTTGTGCCTGTAAACTGCAATTTCAGCATCCACCACACACAATAATACCAGCTTAAATTAGTCCCTGCCGGAAATAGGAATCAAGAGAAGGATATGCCCCTAATCGTAACCCATACGTTTTGGGGATCCCTGCTGGCCATCGTCGGCGGTCGGGAAATGTAGCTGTGCTGGTGTTAGTCTGCGCTATGCTGTAGTCAGCTGGCCGCCAGATGCCGTTTGTTAGTTCACACGCACCACAAGCAGGCGAGATTGGCTTAGGTTCCAAAGATGGAGGCTGGAACTCCTTACACCTCACACCTATTAAACCGAAACACGGTTAGGTACTACAAGGTTACTAAGTAATACTTTCCCGGAGAAGCCCCTTCGCAGTAATAAGAACATAGTCTTCTGAGATTCACAAAGACATCTCCAATCATTAATATCCCAAGGAATATAAAAATAAGTAGGTAACTGTGAGATAATATATGGTTCTATGTTCATGGTTTACTGGCTTACGCCCGTGGCTTCGCTCGCGTGGTACCGGGATAAAAAGTAGCCTATGTGTTAATCCAGGTCACAAACTGTGTATATTCCAAGTTTCCTACAAATTAGTTTAGTAGTTTTTGCGTAAAAGAGTAACAAACATTCATCCATTCATCCATCCATCCATACATCTATACTCACGAATTTTCGCATGTATAATATTCTATAAAGTAAGATAGTAGGATTATCAATAATAAAAAATAATGTTTTTTTTGTACATGAAGATGGAACAAGCACAAGTCCCACCTGATGTTAAGTGGTAACCATTACCTATCACGAAGCAGTGCATCGTAGATCACGTCTTTTTGGAAAGTGCTTTACGACGCAACGCCCTGCGTCCATCAACCTGAGGCATGAAGATGATAAGCCTACAATGTACAAGTTTTCTAAGTATTGTACCCACTGGCCCTCAGACTATTAATAAACAAATCTTTATAGTATGGCTACATACGGCATCCTATACTTTTTGCCACGTTTTTTGTGATCTTGCTTCCAGTAACGAGTAGGTATGATGTCAACACGCTCAAAGCTTTAGGTCTCAGTATAGATAAGATTTAGAACAAGCCGTGTGTCAATTAGCACTCAAAATAGATAAATTAATTACCTACATAAGTAGGAAAACATCAAGTGCATACTTGTAACTTAATCTAATAAGGTTTTTATCATAAAAGGTTATCAAAGTGAAGCACAGAGGTTCGAAATTTTTTTATAGTTTGAGGAAAATCAATTTGAAATATATTTAAATGGTTCTAATTTTAATAGAATAATGTATGGACAGTGGGTGATGTTTATAGTTATTGGATTATCGGCATGTGTTTTGTCAGGTAAGTAATAGAATAAGGTGTACCTATCTCTACTAATTATTTACATTCTTTTTATAATATTGTTTACTAGTACATGTTTTATCTGTTAATTATTTGAATACTAACTTCTGCTCGCGTCTTTGCTCACATAATCCAGGATATGCAGGGGTATTTAAAAACATTCGAATATTTCCGAATCTAATCCGTTAATTTTTGTTCTTATGATCTTAAAAGCTGTTAATGGTGATTCTGAAGAACTCCAAGATACGATGGCGCCTGGATGGCACAACATATCACAACACACCCCAACACAATGATGTAGATATTCAGGTTCATGTCTGAAATGTTTCGAACGTTTAAGAATACCCCCCTGATTGTAATTCATACTACCAAATTTCATCAGTAACGGAGATTAATGGAAACAAACACAAGACCTTTAGCATTTATATATTAGTAGGTATAAAGTACCAGTTTTTTTGTTTCAACATCACACAAAAACTTTTAGTTGAAATTGTTTTCGTTTTTGTGACGGCCTCTGTGGCGCGGTGGGCTAAGGTCCGCCTGGGACGCAGAAGGTTGCGGGTTCGATTCCCGCCGCGGGACAAATGTTTGCATTGTTTGTAGATATTTGTCTCAGGTCTGGGTGTTTTCTATATATGCACATATTAAAAAAATGTATTTAAGTATGTTCCCATAAACATGCTCTGCTTAGTTTGGGGCTACATAATGCTGTGTGATAGTGTCCAGTATTATTTATTTACATGTTTATTCAAGAAATCCACGTGACAAACCTAAATGACTCGTGTGTCCGATGTTTGTGTCACGTCGCTGGCTGTGACACATCCCACGGCTGCAGCGACGGATACTGCGGACCTTTCTACATCTCCAGGGTCTACTGGGTGGATGCTGGCAAGCCGACGCTGCCCGATGATGACCCAGCAAGGAAAGAAGGTAACTCTAGCTTCCATCCGCGGTTTCGCTCGCGTGTATCCGGATAAAAGCCTATATGTTATTCCAGGTCCAGATCTACATATCGCACCATCGATAAGACAAGACCACAATTGTCAAAAAATCGATTTTTTTTTTTAAGTAGGTATGCTAATGTGCTTTAAAAACATCATTCTATCTGGAAGAACAAAGACACTCATTAATTTCAGACTTCAGTCTCATTTCGCCAGAGGGCCAAAGTGCCTTTGTCCCAATAAAAAAAATCTTAAGGGCTTACAAAAGGGCTGTGTGAAGTACAGAGAATAAAAAAATACAAAACATGCAGTTGTGCCCTTGTCTTACCGATGGTGCGATATGTGCGAAATTTCAGCTGAATCCAATCGAATAAGTTTTGGCGTGGGAAGAAACAAACATATTTCATTCACATTTCACTAATTTTGTTCTTTTGGTACATATATTATTAGATTTTATTGTAAGGTCAGTTTTTGCAAGTTTTGTTTTGTTTCAGCGTTTCAAGATTGCGCTAGAGACTTCCATTGCTCAATCAGAATAGTCAAAAGCTACATGGCGAAATATGGAAAGGTAAAAAACACCAATTAGATTATGTTCAGAGTAGGTACAACTGCACGTATAGACACTCGCTCCCTCATTCCAAAACGAAGACTAAACATTGTTTTGTTAGATAAGTACAACATTTCAAAGGGTAATAAAGAAATAAGAATAATTTTCTAGGCTCTTTCCAAAATGATGTTCATACCTGGATCCAAAACAAAACCAACCGTAATGCGGAATGATTTACTTTGAATTTTGTAACTTTGATGAACTTTGTATTATATAAATTAATAAATCATGCTGGACACTATAACATGACATCACGTAGTCCTAAACTAATCGAAACTGACTTAAGCTTGTATTATGCCATAACGCATGACTGATAACTATTTACATACTTTTTTTGTCAATACATTTACATACATAAAAAACAGTATTTGCAGAACAACAACCATTTGTCTCGCGACTATAATCGAACCGGCAACCTTCTCTGGTGGTCCTTTACCCACTTGTCTACATGAATTAGGCTGCGCTATGCATGCCGCACGCAATCAATCAACCGCCAGAGCCCCTTTGGGTAGCATGCATGGTACACCACGGGCCAGTGAGATTGGCTTGGATTCAGAAGAATTGTTAATACTCAATACTCAATACTCAATATATTTATTGTCATCACATGGTTATAAGGTAACAGAGTTAACACAGTTTAGTGTGGTAGTATCACATGTGGACCCCTTAGGCCATGGCATTATGTAGAAGGCAGACCGAAGCTTTCATGCATTAGATTTTAGGTGGTTAAGTTGTTGTTGTTGGAAACCCTTACATCCCATAATATGACGTAAGAATCTAAATAGGGCTGACAGGGTCACAAAGCAAGACAAATGTATCAAAAAAAATTCCAGTCGTCAAAAACCGTCACCAGTTTGTGTGTGTATGTTTGACGTCGCTTCACGCCATAACGGCTGAACGGATTTGGATAAAACTTGGAATATGCATAGTTTAAAATCTGGATTAACACACAGGCTACTTTTTATCCCAGTATCACGCGAGCGAAACCGCGGGTGGAAGCTAGTCATTATATATACTGTTGGGTACTCAATGTCACAAACTATGTAGGTATTTTTCCTTTTCAGGATTGTAACGAAGACGGAGTGACTGACTGCTTTGATTACATGATGATCAATTACCACGGAGGCCGGGCCTGCTCAGGGCCCCTACACCTCACCAACCACGGCCAGCGATGGCTCCGCACATTCAGACAATGCCGTTTTATAACTAACCAGTAAATCCTATCTGTAAAAGGAAAATTCGTACCGACCGGAAAGGTTTCTTTTCTGAACAGATTATACACTAATACAACTAGCAGTCCACACATTCAGACAATGCCGTTTGATAACTTACTAGTAAATCCCATGTGTAAAAGATGGGAAATGTTTCTCTACTGAACAGATTGTACACTACTCACTACTAGTAGGGCACACGACAGTTATCAAATGGCGTTGTCTGAATAAAATGCTGTTTGATACCTAACCAGTAAATTCCATCAGTAAAACAAAAGCTTGTGATGTAAAAGATGGAAATGTTTCTCTAATGAATAGATTGTAATTGTGTAGTTCTACTAGCAGTCCACACATTCAGACAATACTGTATGATAACTAACCAGTAAATTCCATCTGTAAAGCGAAAGTTTGTGATGTAAAAGATGGAAATGTTTCTCTAATGAATAGATTGTAATTGTGTAGTTCTACTAGCAGTCCACACATTCAGACAATACTGTATGATAACTAACCAGTAAATTCCATCTGTAAAGTGAAAGTTTGTGATGTAAAAGATGGAAAATGTTTCTCTACTGAACAGATTGTAACTTGCGTAGTTCTACTAGTACTAGAGACCAAGGCTCAATCACGAAGAGTAAAGAAAGAGTATTCGTATTGTAGACGTAAAGTTTTTGGTAATAAGAAAGCGTAGATTCAATCATCGCGTTGTCATTGGCCAACATTTTTCGTTTCGCTTAAACGCCAGATTGAAGTATTCGTGATCACCCTACAGTAGAGTGCTAGCCCTTATTCCACTCTAGGTATGATTATTTAAAGGGGGCATTCCATAAGTTTCTGAATTGAATCCGTCAAATTTTATTTAATTGTATTTATTTTTCAACTGATTTATGGGATCCTAAGCCTAAGCTGTGGTGATTCTGAATAACGTTATGACACGATGGCATAGCACAACACAACACACTCCGATACCGTACATTAATATGTAATACTGGCTACATCGTCACTGTCGGATTTGACTTGAAACGTTTCGAACGTTTTAAAATACCCCGCAAGTTGGGATTGGCTCATTTTTTTTCATTTACTCTTAGTATATATATAGTATATGTCCACTCTGCATTCACTTCATAACAGAACTTGTGCATCAATTCATAGTAATTTTCACGAAAGAAGTCCCACCGAAGTTCACGGTTAGCGGAACTAAAGCTGAATCTATAATATACGTAAAAACACCGAATATTTTTCAATAAATTCTAGTTAAAACAGGTTATTTGTATCTTATTTGAGTAGGCGACGTGTTGATTTTGCTTTTATTTTCATTAAATTTAAATTTTCACACGACAGAATGCCAAACATTTTCAGGAACTAGAATATTTTCTGTGGAAATTTATTATAGCACAGAATACTTATTATGACGTACCTCACCACCACCACACCACCACCACACCAGCCTATAACAGTCCACTGCTGGACATAGGCCTCCCCTAATAAAGGGGGATATGCCCATAATCCCCACGCTGGGCATGCGGGTTAGGGATCGCAGGGCACAGCTTCTCGCACCACCGACGCTGCTGCCCGTCGGTGGCCAGGGGATTTAGCCGTACCGATGTAGGCTGTATACTGTATCACGTACCTAATTGATTATAATTTAAACTTTATGATATAATACGAACGATTAAAACATGAATGTAATCATTTATAAATAGTATTTTTATTTATAAAATTCATAACATCAGTCAAATCATTGTTATACGAGGGTACTATTTTTAAGTATGTTAATAACTAAGCCTTAATATATTACCTCTAAACCGAATTCAAATAATAACCTGACTTGAGTTGAGTGAGCAGAGATTTTTGACGTTTTTGACATTTGAAAACTGACACATCATTTGTAATTGAGTAACGAATAAGTTTGAACTCGGTTTATGAATAGGTATATCAATTACAACTATCCTATAATTAAGTATTGGTGTTATTAATATGAAAGCAGCGGTAATTTTACAATTTGTAATGCTAATTTACATTTCACACCAATATCTATTGGACATACTTACATTATTTGAATTTTAAGAAGAAGGAAAAACTATTTATTGCCCCACACACAAAATAACAAAAAACACAATGAAATTAATTTAAAAACACTAGAATTACCTACAACTATTTATTTACCTACAAATAGGGTACCAAATTACGTGGGGTATAAAAAATAACAACATAATTTGTTATACATAATTTTCTAAACTATTATTTTGAGCATAAATTGCATAACCTCTATCATAGCCTGTTCTAACCCTAGACTTATCTCTAGTATAAAGCTATCCGTAGCATAATATTCCGTGCAGTTCCTCTAAAAATTTGCAAGTAAGAAGGAATTGTAAGTGCATTTATACAGGGTGAGTTTG
Source organism: Horisme vitalbata (assembly GCA_951804965.1). NCBI lineage: Eukaryota > Metazoa > Arthropoda > Insecta > Lepidoptera > Geometridae > Horisme > Horisme vitalbata. Next base: position 12,595,905 of record OX638091.1, read on the forward strand.
AATTTGTATGTTATCCCGAAAGTAGTTTACTCCCAAACAACAATTACATAAAATTTTGTTTTATGACTTTTAGAAATTTATAATTTTTAATTGAAAAAATCTTCGTGGAATTTCTTGGGGGAGACCTATGTTCAACAGTGGACTTCTATAGGTTGTTGATGATGATGATGATGATGAATTGAAAAAATTACTTACGCCATAATTTTATATAAACCCTGGTGAGGTAGCCCTAGCAGACAAACACACTTTTTATTGATAATGTTGATTGTAGCTACGACCTACAGTTTGGGTTGCCATGCACATCACAACGCATCATGTTTTTCAATGGAAATTTTGAATCACTTATTTTTAGGTGAGGCTCTCAGAACATGTGGACAACCATGGCCCAAATTACACACTTTCGGTATAACATACGAACTCAAACTCACGGTGTATAACTTACTACCAGACCCGACGGACGTTGTCTTGCCAAAATTCTAGAATTATACAAAAACCCCATAGAAACAAGCACTTTCACTTATTTCCGTATAGTATTATTCGATTTTGTGAAAATAAAATTAGGAACCCAAAGGACTGTTCCTTGTTCCTTTCCTCTTATTGTTACGGCTGTCCAAAAACATTAAAAAATCCAATTTGCTAATTTTGTATGGGATTTTTGTATGAACTTAATTTGGACAATACGTCGTCTGTAGAGTGATCTGGTACATCATACAGATAACTTTGAGCAATCAGCAGCGTTGCGTTCAAGCGAATGTGACGAGAGGAGCAGGCGACTGCCAATCCTCTTCTGTCTCCTCTTCAGACTCGTCCTGGAATCGAACCTGCAAAACAACCCCAGTTTAACTTTCAGCATAGTCTAGGAGTAAGAAAAATATTAGTATAACCCGTAGTAATGTACAAATTAATAAAGTATTAAAATTTATACAAAATATAAAAAATCGTAGACCCTCTACGAAACGCGTTAATGTCTTTTGTATGGGAAAGTAAGACTAAATACTGGCTTTTTATACAACCAAACCAGGCGCTGAAACCCAGTTGCTTCTATCGGATTCATATTATCCTAAATTTTGAAACATTATTTGTTGATAATACAGTCATTATTATTATTTTCACTCATAGCGGTTGACTGCTAGATATATTTTTTTATATAAATAAATGCTGGACATTATCACTCATCATCATGTAGCCCTAAACTAAGCAGAGCTTATATTATGGGAACCACATGACTGATATACAACTCATATGTTTTTGTAAGTACATATTCCAAAGAATCAAGCGAGACAAATATTATCAAATCATACAAACATTTATCTCGTGACGGGAATTGAACCCGCAACCTTCTGCGTCTCAGGTGGGAGTACACCCACTGCGCTACTTTACAGACGTCGTCATATTGAATGCTTGCGTTTAACATCTTGCCTGATTGTAAGCGAAGGTGCAGTCTATTATTAAGCTTGCCATGAAGAAATCTCTCTTCATTCATGACACAGGCACTAACTTGCGCCATTGTCCTGTTTTATGTACGAAGAGTTAAAAAAAGTAAACTCACCCATGGATCTAAGCGTTTTCCACCTGAAGAAAGCGAACTTCCTTGGTTGGATTGCCATGCCTAAAAATAAAAAAAACAATATTATATAGGTACAAGAGTTTATAGAGTTTTTAAGTAGTACAACATTATATTTTATTATTCTACTGTATTCGCTCAATGTACTTTAATAGCAAGCTGCCTGTTATCTATAATTAAAATAACAACTTGCTAGTATTTAATTTAACTCGATGTTTAATGAATTAAAATGGTGTAGGGAGATATCATATCAATGTTGTTGGCACTAAAAACAAATTTACCACCAAAAACATATTTTCACTTCTCATGCTCTGAAAGTACTTGTGCAGGATAAAAGCTGCACAAAATCGAATTTTGAGCACAAACGCATTAACATATCTATTCGTAAATGTATCTATATTAAGGCAAAGAAAATGAGTTATTCCCGGTTCGGCCTGCGAAATCCATGGCGCGACGATCCCAAGCAGGATTTACAAAATAAATGCGATTTTTTTCAATGTGTTTTCATCTTGGAAAGAAATGTGATAATGTAAAAATTTAATATGTGTAAAGTTAAAAAAAGTTAGTAAAAATGTAAAAATGTTTGAAAAATATATTGTTAAAAAAAAAGTAGTCTATTGTTGTTGAATATGTCATGAGCCGTATGAAGTTCAAAGATAGAATTTGTTATTTTATAATATTTACTTTAATTTTTTTGTCATAAGTGTTTTTTAAGACATAAAAACAATTCCCTTCATTATTCAAAACTGTACTAATTTTACTTTGAATTTTAATTAAAGAAATGTTATGTACTACTTCTACCAGCTACTTGTGTAAGCTACTGTTTTATTTACTCGCAATCAAAGTTAAAAGCAGAATTTATAACTCGTCCCAAAACCATTTATCCTCGACATTACTATGAGCATGACATGAAGGAACAGGTTCGTTTCGTGCACTTGTTGTAAAATCTACTAATAAGTAAAGTAACGCCAAGAACATATTACTTGCACTTTAAAAAAGTTATCGGATCGTATGGAGGGAGAGCCAAGCTCCTATCTCTGCACGCCTTAACCTACGCTCTCTAGCTCTCGTCATAGAGCGTTCTGCGTTAATCCTAGTTCTTTACAAACCCTATACCTTAGTCACAGATAACATAATACCCTTAGTCAAAATGTTCGGCTTGGCCGTTTCGTTACTGAAGAACCTATTGACATAAAATTAACGCCTAGTGAATTACTTTCTATACATAAGCCCGTAGGAGTGTCGAATTCGACGTCTCTTATAATAATGTTTCTAACTATGAGTATTCTAGTGTGAGAGGACGTACACTACTACTCTACCGACATCGTCCGAGTGCGTCCGTCAGTAGTGTACGCGCACTCATACTTTGTAACGTATGTAACGTTTGATTCGATCGTCTGAGTTCGGCCGTCGACACCCGAGCCTTGCTCGGCCGTTAACGGGTTTAGTGTACGCGAACCGTTACTCTTTACGTTATATCTTTACATTACTTAAAATGTGTGGCTTAGCCGTTGTTCCATCCGGAGTACGGAAGCGCTCAAATCTTAGCCACTAATCGGTCACTAATCCCAATAGTGATCGGGCGGAGTGTTGCTTAACCTTGATGAGCTGCTAAGTTGCTGGAACACCGAAGTTAGCAGCGTCAAGCGCTTCGTTAATTAATCACCTGAAAAGCATCATTGAAGGCGTGAGCGAGGGACAACGCTAGGGCCCTCGCGTGCTTTCTCCGCGTGCAGACAAACACGTGCACCACGTGAGACTCAGACACGCTCTCACTCCTGCCTTCCACCACTGCGAAGACGCGCGCGTTTGCTGCGTCCGCTGAACAGTACGAAATCCTGGAATTATTTATATCAGTATTATTCACTTGCTTGTCACTTACGGCTAGTCCACCAGTTTAAAGTCACTCAAAGAGCTCGGAGTTTCTCTGAACTATAGAATCCACAACGAGACTATCCGACATAAAACTAAAATTGTCGACCTAGCTCAGAGAATTAGCAAGCTGAAGTGGCAGTGGGCTGGCCATATATGCGCGACGAACCGATAACTGTTGGGGTAAACGAGTTCTTAAATGGAGACCACGGCACGGCAAAACGTAGTCTAGGATGCCCTCCGCCCAGGTTGAGTGAAGATTTGCGAAAGGCTGCTGGTAGAAGCTGGATGCGTCGAGCGAAAAGGACTGGGTGCAATGGCACTCATTAGGGAAGGCTTTTTCCAGCAGTGTACTGATGATGATGATGATGAATAAGTTGCCTCGCATATAGCCTGGCTGACCGGACAACCGTACTAATGCACCGGCAACTGGCACGAAGAAACAGCTGAATTTACGCCCTTTGTTCGCAATGCTATCAGTTATTATATGGTTTGAATTGCACTATGTTACATATATTTTTGTAACAAGAACCACACAACAATGTAACAATATCTACTTGAGGAACTGCTATAAATCATGTGGAGTCACTGACTGTAAATTGTCTATTTTTTCTACATTTAAATCAATCAGTATGAAAACAATGTCTTATCGTGTTTGTTATTATTTTAGCAATTGTAATGTAATGCACAGTTTTTTATTCACAAGACTATCTTCTTAAAACGTTGACTGCGGGCCTCGGGCATGGCGCGGAGAAATATGTCATGAGGAGCAATCAAAGCGTTATAAGAACATTATGTACATTATTGGCTTGTCACGACTATTTATCCGAGAATGCGCATTTTGTAGATCATACCAGTTCGCTTCATTGATGGGAAACATCTTACGAAGTGGCTTATAGTCGACATAGTCTTATGATTATAAAAGTGATTAGATAGGTAAATATCGAATCATGGGAATCGGCCGCCAGCTCTGTTTGACTTCTCATACAAGCTAACTTTCGAGCTCAGGAGGAACTCAATGGATTTCATTTAGAACTACGAAGAAGTTTACCTACTTATGTTTAACTAGAATATCCTTGCTTCCACCGGATGGACGAGATTGTCAAGATTGCGGAAAGTTAGTATAATACGGTTTGAGACCGTCTTCATGGAAATCGTAGGGGAAGATATTTGGGGTAGACCTATGCCCAGGAGTGGAACTTTACAAGTTATTGATGATGATGTAAACTTACTTGTAAATAGAAACGCTGAGAACATTGTCCTGTGATTCCGCGTCGGTTACGATGATCCCTTTAGCGCTGATATCCAAGTTCACACGCTGCAGTTTCTTATTGAGAGCTAGAAATATAATGAGAATCATAAATTCCTGCTAACTAAATGAAATGGCGATATCACAACACGCGTTGTACGCCGTAGATTTTCGCAATGTGTCGTCGCACCGTGTAGTGTTGTGGACTCGCCGTAAGGCCCATAATAACATTCATAAATCGTACTTTTGGTGCTAACCAAGGATTTAATTATGTCGGGAGCGCTCGCTACGCTCGCTTATTTATTCACTGTAGGAGTTCAGTCTCGTTTCCTCGAGACCAAACACCTCTTTAGTGCCTTTTTTGGGATTGTTGTAGTACTAAGTAAGTATTCCCTAAAGCGTGTTTAGATGAAAATATCTTCTGTCAAAAAGAAATCGTTAAATTAAATTGCTGATTAATCGTTAGTTAGTCCGTGGATGGAATTTGAGTATTTTTAAATTACAGATTTACTATTAGGAATATTTCACGATGTTGGGTGATTACTGATTAGGTATAATACCTACGTTCGGCTCGGTTGGTCTCAAAAAATTCAAAAAAAAAATTCAAAATTTCAATTACAGGTCTGCCTTAGGCTTAAAATCTGTATGGGTTAAATTTATGGGCGTTGGGGTAATATGTCGTAGGATACCTTCCTAACGAAAGTGACCTATGCGAAGCAATACCTCTTTAGTACAGTAACAGTTACCATGCAAATTAATAGCATCTAGTACCTACTCTATTAGATAGAATATCATATTCTTGCCCTACCCAATTTACAATTTACTCGGTCAGCAACTTTTTAACTGCGTATAGTGATGTCGCAACATTATCGTGCGCATGTGCAACTGGCCTAATCACATTGACCTATTATCGCTTGTTCTAGTGCCGTAAATGATACCTAACCTAGAACATAAATCTATAAAACAGTTTGTATGATAATGACCACAATGACTTTGTTATTTGATATTAAGGTTTGTGCGAACGTTGGTTGGGCGCCATTGCACTATTGAACGACCAACCAAACCTATTGAAAAGACAACTATGCAAAGATTCGCAATATTTTCTCGGACATATAGACACAGCGTTGATAAGCCCTTCAATCACTTCCATTTTCTTCATCTTCTCTAGTGGCGAATTCTAGAGTCACGATTTTTAGGCCGACGGAAGGCCTCCGACATGGCTTAGCGACTGAAAAGCCGGGACCAACATCTTAACTTACCTTCACAAAAGCGATTTTAGTGCCACTTAACGGTTGCCCATACAAAGAGACCAGGCGGAGTGTTGCATAACCAAGATGATCTGTTTGGAATAGTGAGGTAAGTACATACCCTGCGCTTCCATTGACTCCGACATTAATCTTGTTTGTGATTGACTCACTCATTAGTAAATAGTGAGACTTTTTAGATAATAGTTGTCCTAGCCATTTTCTTTAGTTCGAATCTTTAGACGCTGCTATTCTACGCTAAAATAGAGAACCCTCGAATAAAAACCAAGGACACTTGTCAATATTGAAAAATTTATCACGAATTCGGGACGCTCCCTTTTTTTTTATGGGCCATGGAAGTATAGGTTTGGTCATTATCATTAGCCTACCGATTTCTTAAAGTATTATGTTTTCAGAAGTACTCACACTTAGCAGAGTGTAGTGCAGAGCGCACAGCGATGGCGGTGGCGGGGGCGGAGCTGGCTCGCTCGACGGGCGCTGCGCCCGCGTACTTCACGTCCACCTGCCCCGGGCCCGCCTCGCGCGCCTCGCGCCACCAGCCTTCACCCTCGCACTCCGCCAGGGCCCATTCTTCACATAATTCTGGAAAATAAATCATGCACCTCAAAGGATTTTCAAAAATTCCAATAATTTCCCAATCAAACCATCAGTTTTTGTTCGATTCTATACACATTCAATTTTTCTTTAATTTTCTAAAAAGACATACATGGTTTCTTCTTATGAACAACTTTGAACTTATGTAGAATCTTAAAATATATGTATAATATACGTATTCTATTTCGATTCCGACGGATTTCTAAGCTAATTTAATCTAATTTCAAGAGCTTCTGATAGAGATTCTGAGAACGGTCACCCATCAAAGTAGCGACTAGGATGTGTTACACATCTAAAATGAGCGCTACTCATGATGTAGGTAACTAACGCTCAAATGTCACAACCTTGATCGCATACTCGGATTTACCGTCTCTACTTCTTTCTTTTTCCGGTGTCGGAGTTATACCTACCTGCCTATTTCCCTTCATTTATCCACAATTCAAACTCACCTAGTTTGAATTCGTATGTTATACAGAAAAGAGTGATTTGGGCCATGATTGTCCACCAAATGTGAGAACCTCGCTTAAAAATATATGTTTCAAAATTTAATATCCCTTGCCAATTATTAAATAGGGTATTGTGATACCCAGAGTAAATATTTGGAGACTTCACAAAGTTATCATGATTTATAAGTTATTATGATTCAAACTTTTGTCTTTTTGGAATCAAACCCGCAACCTTTTGCCTAATGAGCCACAGAGATCGTCTGATGAATTGATTGATCAGTTAATCGAGTTGAGACCGAAGAAGAAAGTGCGCTGTGTTTATGACCAGCTAAAGACCATTATAGGTAGGTTAACATAGAACGGGTAAAGAACGGACTGGCTGATAAAAAAGGGTTTCACTTGATACCTAGTAATACTTATAAGTTGAACGGACGTTGTCGCCGTTCTACAGATAATTCCATACCTACCTAACGCGGTTAGTAATTTTCTTAGCTTGATAGCAGATATAGTCAACCTGTGGCCCTCTCAGCTGAGGCTGTAACGTGTCAAAAGTTGAACTGGGTACCTAATTCAATAAAAAAAAATTGAACTCTAAAATTATTAAACTTTGATCCATGATGAAAATCCCTCGAAATGTTGGACTTGAACTGCGACTCTGCTTAAAGTAGCAAAGTAAAATAAATTGAGGAACTGCGTATTAGCGTATGTATATTTGCCTGTAGTTTCACAGATATGAGAGGAACGCTGATACGTCAAAATGTACGTGAAGTGCAATTTGAATTCTCAAAATTCAATTCAATTCAATTCAATTTGATTTATTTGGCAAAAATATAGTAAATTACAAACACTAAATTAAGAAACTAACTATGAATAAACTTAACTAGGTATATTAGGTATAATATAAGTATTTATGTTTATAAAAGGGGTATTTTTTTTTTTTAATCTCCCTGATTCAAGAACCGTGAGAAATAGTATCTCGGGATTGAAATAGCTAAAGTTTGAGCCATCTTAGGAGGCGGGTGGACAAAAACAGTTGGTGGTAGAAGGGCCTATACCCGCGAGGCCAGTCTGCGCTCGTGTTATCGTGTGCTTTATTTCTAAAATACATTTTCAATGTTTTGATAGTTGCGCGTAGTGTGAGATCTATAGATTTTTTATATGGACGTGCATGTTGCCGTTATTTTTCAGATGCAACTGATTGTAGGTAAATATGTATTCTTTGTCTATATATGAAACAAATTGAGCTTATTGATTAATCAACCCAAAAGTTGACTTTACCTGAATAAAAAGTTTGCTCTTGTTAATATACCTTCTGTGGTAGGTACCAGTTTTGCAACGATCTTGATGAAGGATATCTATCATGCAAATCGCTCGAAATCTAGGAGACAGAAATTACATTGAAAGAGAGGAAATTAAATGCGATTTTATTGCGGTCTTGCTTAATAAGATTTTTGATCGTACTACGCAATAAAAATAAGTAGGTACACAGTAAATGGAGTACAGTGCTAGAATTGCTTTTATTTCTAATTTTAGAAATGATTCGGAGATTTGCGTTGGTTCTTTTTTTGGAATATCCTCCTTTCCTTCCTTCTTTCTTCGTATGAACTCTGCTGTCGGAGTGTTTAGGCCATTCCAAGGCCTCCAACATGGCATAGAACTTATGGTAGAAATATAGAGATGTATAATTACCATTCATACAATACAGGTCCAATTGAGAACTAGTGTGGGGTACAAAATTCCGTTGGTATTATTTTTTCTGGAAAGTATGAGGAAAGGAGAGGAAATACTTAGTAATAAAAAAGATAAAAAATAAGTTTACTGATTACTTTTACATTGTTACTTTTTATTTTTTCTTTTTCTATTGTTCTTTTAAGTCTCTCTTTTGTATTATTTTCATATAAGAATTTATATAATATGGCATTTTTTTAATTAAGTATAATATTCTGAAAATCCTAGTGGTAACTTTGCTAACCCTAGTACATAGGTATACCTCTACACCATTCAAATTGCAGCAGTAGGAAGACAATCTACAATATTAATTAGGTAGAGTAGAGGAGTCTTAAAGTTGAAAATAGGCTAGATGCCTTAAAAATTCTAATTAATCCGTCATTTAAATTATCAAAAAATATTGGACACGTATTTTTTATTTTGTCAATTAAACAAAATATGACAAAGATATAGCGTGTTGAAGTTCAGCGTGACGTCACGGGTAAGTACACTTTTTACATACAAGTGACGTCACGAGCCCCCACTCCCGAACTTTGACGCTCTATAACTTTGTTAATTTCTATTGATTAAATAAATAAAAAAATACGTGTCCAATGTTTTTTGTTAATGAAACTGACGGACTAATTTGTTTTATTATTTGTTTACCCAGTCATCATCCCTAAATCGAATCTTAAAACAGATTTTTGGACCAATACAGCCATCTTACCTATCATGCCTTACAAAAAAATTACACGCAATTTTACAGTAGTAGTAGCGATCACAAACATTTAAACCTATGTATCCTAAGGCGTAGGCCTCACCTGTATGACCTGGCGCGGACATGGCGCGGGCGCTTTCCTATTCCATTGAAGTTTAATACAAAATGCACGGAAATAAAGCACAATTTAGCTCGACGACTTCGCGTCATAAGCACGTCCGATCAACGACATACCGTGAGTCCTAAATTGTGCTTTATTTCCATGCATTTTGTATGAAATTTGAATGGAATAAGAAACCGCCAGTGCCTTGTCTGCGTCCGACGAGGTCACATTCATCGGGCACGGACATGGCGCAGACATGGCACAGGCGGTTTCCTATTCCATTCAAATTTCATACAAAATGCATGGAAATAAAGCACAATTTAGGACACACGGTATGTCGTTGATCGGACGTATGACGCGTCATTTCGGCGCCCGCGCCCGATCGCCGCCAGATGGGCGTCAGATGGCCGCCAGTTCGTAGTATGTACTTGCTTGCGACATATGTCCGTTAGTGATGTAAAAATGCATGACGAATGACGATATCGAATTTAATATTGAATTTTTTGAATTGATTGTAAAATATGCAACGCTTTATGATCATTGTCGTTCCAATTATTGTAACTGAAATGTTCAAGATAAATTGTGGCTGGAAATCGGAGAGAGATTAAACCGGTACTAAGATTTTTTTATGTAATACCCATGGTAATACTAGCTGATCCTTGTGCAAATTCGTTTGCGCGTATTTTCTTCAACTGTATCAGGGCCCGATTTGGTAACCCGATGAAGAGGTTTTCGGCAGGGTTTTTCCAAAAGTTTAGTTAACCCTCTCCGTATGGTTTACACTATTATTTGATAGGTTAAACAATTCAAAACCCTTTTGATTAGGTTATCTGATTATGAGGGTTATCAATAGTATTATTCCAAAACCCATTCCTTAGGGTTACCCTTTTTATCATTGTAACACGGGTTATAAGTGGGTTATAGGAGATAATGGAGAAAAGAATTTCGGTCAAAAGATTAAAAATAATTGCGGTAATTGTGTTCTAAGCATTAAGGGTGGAAATGCAGACTACTAATTGTTTATTTTACGCAATAATAATTATATTATAATAAAATTGGAATAAATTTTCAATGACAGCTGTCAAACTTAAATCGACCATATCTCGAGAACTACTTATCTTAGACTTGCTTTTACTAGCTCAAATGATAGCTATTGACAAGACCTTAATTTTCGATGACAGCTGTCAAACTTAAATCGACTATATCTCGAGAACTACTTATCATAGACTTGCCTTTACTAGCTCAAATGATTGCTATTGACATGAACTTAATTTTCGATGACAGCTGTCAAACTTAAATCGACCATATCTCGAGAACTACTTATCTTAGACTTGCTTTTACTAGCTCAAATGATAGCTATTGACAAGACCTTAATTTTCGATGACAGCTGTCAAACTTAAATCGACCATATCTCGAGAACTACTCATCTTAGACTTGCCTTTACTAGCTCAAATGATAGCTATTGACAAGACCTTAATTTTCGATGACAGCTGTCAAACTTAAATCGACCATATCTCGATAACTACTCATCTTAGACTTGCCTTTAGTAGCTCAAATGATAGCTATTGACAAGACCTTAATTTTCGATGACAGCTGTCAAACTTAAATCGACCATATCTCGAGAACTACTCATCCTAGACTTGCTTTTACTAGCTCAAATGATAGCTATTGACAAGACCTTAATTTTCAATGACAGCTGTCAAACTTAAATCAACCATATCTCGAGAACTACTCATCCTAGACTTGCTTTTACTAGCTCAAATGATTGCTATTGACATGAACTTAATTTTCGATGACAGCTGTCAAACTTAAATCGACCATATCTCGAGAACTACTTATCTTAGACTTGCTTTTACTAGCTCAAATGATAGCTATTGACAAGACCTTAATTTTCGATGACAGCTGTCAAACTTAAATCAACCATATCTCGATAACTACTCATCTTAGACTTGCCTTTAGTAGCTCAAATGATAGCTATTGACAAGACCTTAAGTTTCAATGACAGCTGTCAAACTTAAATCGACCATATCTCGATAACTACTCATCTTAGACTTGCCTTTAGTAGCTCAAATGATAGCTATTGACAAGACCTTAATTTTCGATGACAACTGTCAAACTTAAATCGACCATATCTCGAGAACTACTCATCCTTTACTTGCGTTCCGTTATCCGTTACTAGCTTACATGACAGTTTTTAGTTTCTTATTTTAAGATCTTTAATGCAGTGACGCTCTTCCTTCAACCAAATAAAGCGATCCGAACTTATACCTAATGATTGACGACATAAATCAAGAGTCAAAATCTAAATTCCCCCACCCAGTGTCAGGCGTAATGATAACCATTGTGTAACATTCAAAAAAAACCTATCAAGAGGTAACTCCATTCATTCGTTTAACCTCATAACAGGTTACCCTGTTATGAGGTTGACTCACTGAAACACAAACTGACTGAAAACCAAAAGGAACGGGTTACACTTTCGCTTGTGTTAGGAGGAGAATACCCAAACGAACTGTATAACCCAATGAAGGGGTTTCACTTTCGAAGCAACTAACTCGAAATCGGGGTTGTACGGGCCCTGATCTGATATTAATTTATTGTATGCACGAGAGCAAGAGCATCTTCGTCTTCTGAGGATGACATGCTGACACATCGATATCGGACAACAGACTGCACTACACATGTGCCTCTGTCACGTCATTTCTGCGTCATGTCCGAGCCATGTCCGCGCCATGCCCGTGCCATGTCCTCGCCACGTCCGTGCCACGTCCGCGCCATGTCCGCGCCATGTCCGCGCCCGATATGTGTGACCTACGCCTAAGCGTAACGAAAAGTTTTGCCCAATGACAAAGCGTTATTTTGAATCTACGCTTTCTTATTTGCCAAATAATACGTCTATGTTACGAATGCTTTTTCGGTAGTATTCGCGATATAGCCTCTGTTGTCAAACAAATATGTTTACAATGATATCTTGAAATGCGTCAAACGCCCCGAAGCCGAAGGTCTCGGCAGCTGTTTGCAAACATTGCTCTAACTATAGTTTCGAGCGCAATTAGATAAAAGCACACGCAGCCGATAGATAGGGGTGACCACGGCTTTTTAGCACTACTGTAAATTAACACAATTAATTCACACGAGTGAATTCACGTTTGTGATGTCACAAAAATGGCTATAACGGAAGACCAACGCCAATACCAACGCTGGTTGTATTCGTCTACAACTAACAACATGCTGAGGTAGGGCGTTTTTGAAACTGCGATTTAAAAAATATATCTATTTCTATTTCGGTAGTTCAAGTAATTGTAAGTCTTATTTGGTGTTGTTTCTTCTCAAGCTTTGGTCGCGATGGAAAAAAAATTAACAACACTGACTTTTACTGACAAATCAAAGTGATCCTAGGATCTTATTGTTGAGTTAGTGTTTGGGTTTGAATTTAATTGAAAGTCTTTTTAAAGACGTTCTTATCACTTTCGATGTACTTAGCAATGGATGAATGGGAATCGATACCAGTGGCGATACTGATACGCTTTATCAACTTGAGGCATACACAGGTACAGATGTCGATACTCATGTGATTTCACCGGCACTCACGCCTTTCAAACCAAAACACAGCAATGGCGGCAGAAATATAAAAATAGGCATTATGGCATTATTAACAGGCACTTCTCTGGGCGAGGGCGAACCCTGAAGGGCTCTATTTTACTAAAATTAACGTTTAGATAAGAAGTTTTAAAACATCCAGTTAATTATTAGTTTAACTAAACAGTTTAATCATTTTTGCCCGAGCTTATTGGAGATATCGCGCGTTTATCTAGGCCAGACGGGCCGATAGTCAAACTGGGCCATAGGTCAGTTATTAGGCGCAATACGTTCAAAGATCTCACGATTGCCAATAGATATCCGCTAATGCTAGTTTTAGCTGGTTTGGCGCGGAAAATGCAGTTCCCGTAAACCTAGACCTCTTTGGTCCTTTCAAAAAAGGAAGCTTGTCCTAGCCACAGTCCTAGCAAAATATTGCAACACAACGCTATGTAAAGTAAATAGGCATTTACAAAGTAAATGCTGAAATGAACTTGAATTTACATTCACTGGATTAGAAGTTCTTTTAGAATTTATGCTTCCAAAAATCTAGTTTATGATTAGATTAAACCTAACAAAATCGCGTATGGAATCATTTATTATAGTATCAATACATAATGCGATTACTTACAATGAGTATATCAATCAGTTGAGAGCCAATATTTAAAAAAAAGATTACTTTTGTCCAAAAGCTACGTTCAAACAGTTATTCTTTTGTCTTTTATCAGAAGTACCTAGTAAGTATCAAGATATAACCAAACCAAACGAACATAGAACAGGGGAAAGCAGATTATTAACGGAACTGAACCGTCTTTCGTCACATCTCAGACTCATTAGTTGCTCTGAGTTTACAACCACAACAATAACGACAATACCGGCTACCGGTCCACTGTTAGACCTAGGCCGCAGAAAGTATAAGAAAGGGGATATGCCCATATTGCCCGTAAACCCTACGCTGGGTATACGGGCTGGGATCGCAGGGCAAAGCTTTTCACACCGCCGACACTGCAGCCCGTCGACAGTCTGCAGCCACTACAGAGGATTTAGCTGTGCTGGTGTTAGGTGCGCTATGCCCTAATCAGCCCGCCGCCAAAATCCCGTTTGTTAGTTACAGGGTGCACCACTGGCCGGTGAGGTTGGCTTGGGTTCCGAAGATGTAGGTTGGAAACCCTTACACCTGAGTTTCGCCTACGTCTAACAACCGATGAAAGTGAAGGAACCATTGTGCTAAAAGACACTTCTCTCATATGCACATCAAAGCACTCAACATTTATTATGATATTAGACTGTTTACAAAAATAAAAACACCTATTTAATAATAGGAAGTGTTTACAGATAAGTTATTTCGGGTCTGATATTGGATATCGTATTATGGTTCAGGGTTATGTACCTACCTTATTATCTTTGGTATAGATTCCTTTTTAAGCAAGATCTGAATATTTCCTACATTTTTTCGTTTCCAGAGACTCGATAACAAAGACTAACGATGACGTATCGTAGACTTAAAATTTTGGCAAATGAGAAAATGTAGATTGTAGATAATCCTTTGTCATTGGCCATAATTTTCCATTAGCTTACGGTACCTCAGGTTGAAAAACTCGTGATCGCCCTTACTGAAGCATTTAATACCAATAGCTACCTAATTTAGTCATATCTGTAAGGAAATGTTTAATACATTTGAAGATGCCTAAATCTTGAGTTTCAAAAACCCACTGGTGCACGGTTGGAATCCGAACCGACGACCTTCTGCTCGTCCTCTCCTCTTTTGCCTTTAGATTGGCATTGAAAGTACATAACTTAGATCGGGTACAAAGGCCTGCATAATCAATTTATAGGTTTTAACTAAATCTGTAGGTACTAAGAGGCACACCTAAGCAATAAATCTGAGCTATAAACCATAGATGACAACGTCGACTGGCCTGGCAACTTTTTCTTCTGTCTGATAGATACTACGCAGGCCACATTTTTACAGAAACCAGGTGAAGGAAGCAAGGCCTAAAACCGTATTTTGAGGCTCCCGGATGTAAATCCAGTATTGCCCTTTATTTGACTAGGAATCCTTTTAAATATTAATAATAAATAAATTATACCGGATTATTTCACACAACCGGAAAACAAATTTACAGATCATTTACAAACATTTGTCTCGCGGTGGGAATTGAACACGCAATCTTCTGCGTTTTTTCACCCACTGCGCCACATTGTCAAAGCCGCACTTTCAAATTATGATCAGAAAAATTAAATTGTAACTTCTGACTATGACTGACTCGCTGACTAACTGACAATCGACGCACAGCCATTGTCCAAACCGTAAGTCCATAAGTGTGGCTAGGGATACTACTTGGTGCTACTATGGTCGTTGCTTTGTGGGGCAACATATAGCTTGATAAAAGTACTAATTTCTCCTAGCTTACTTAGCTATTTCTTTTGTTTGTCCTATTGACAACCGATCTGATCGACTGTTATCTACTTTTGTTTCACTTAATTATATAGCTGTATGCCTACGGAATAATTACATTCATCAGTCTGACATCACACCGCGCCAGTGCCACTATAGGCTTTCTACGTAAATGCAGTTTGATAGACTTCGCAAAGAGGTCTCGGCGAGATCTCCTAATTCCTAAGTAATTAGAGAGAAACTTGTACCCGGACATATGAACGTGGCCTTATACGATGTGAACTATACCGAACGGCCTGGAACCTTTAATGACGATTGACGGTTTCGTAGTATCTACCCACTCAAATGTATTTACTTTTATTCAGCCTGCATCGTCCATCGCATCTGCCAGCTGGGTAAAGGCAAAAGGTCTCTCCCGAATTCCGCCATCTCTATCCTTCGAGATTTCCCAACATCATCTCTCGAAGGCTTCGAGCTTAGGTAGGTACATATATATGATATGAAAATTAAAAAACAATGCATATAATAATAATATTCTGATATTGATAAGAAATAGCGATAGGTGATATTTATCCTTACTCGGACATTAAAAACAATTTCTAAATAAACAACGGTAGGAAGTAAGCTTGCTATTTAAGTAGCACGTCTAATTTTTTTAGTTGTATTGAATGCATTAGGATTTAGAGTAGGTAGGTAGATATACATAATATGTTAGTTTCATTCAATTCAAACTCGTCTAGTAGGTAAAATATATATTATACTAGCTTCCGCCCGCGGCTTCGCTCGCGTGGTACCGGGATAAAAAGTAGCCTATGTTAATCCAGGTCACGAACTTTGTATATACGAAGTTTCATCCAAATCCGTTCAGTAGTTTTGGCATGAAAGAGTAACAAACATTCATCCATACATACTCACAAACTTTCGCATTTATAATATTAGTAGGAGTAGGAAGTAGGATAGTAGGATTTATTTACCTACATAAACTTTTTATGTCCTAAAAATAGTTAATGCTTAGAACTCTGTGGTAGAACTTGATTTGGTTTGATTTTGTAAAGTTTTAAATAAATCCTCCTTCGTATGAGCGAGTTTGGTAACTTTGGTTTAGGTTAGGCCAACTGAGTTTTTAGGCCACTCGAAGGCAAGCGACTTGGTATGACTGAAAAAGCCGGGACCATAAAGAAATAAAAAAGAAGTAAGGATTTAAAATTTGATTATTTGACGAAACTAACTCTAAGGATTATCACTATAATTTGAAGTTTACTCATTTGTGCCAGAAAAGATGGGTTAAATTTCTGATCAGTCGGTAGCTACTGTAGCTAGGTAGTTTAGTGTCGTGTGGGTTACTACCCTATGAGTAGCGCCTCAGCTCGAAGTAAATCTGTTCTATGAGTAGCGCACTGCACTCTGACACAAACATCTCACAACGCGAGCGGCATCGCACCTCGATTGATACCTTGATACCTACCGGAAATTCTACCGAAATATTTCCTCGTAGCGAATACTCTACTGCTACGCACGTCGTAGCAATACACGTTACCAAAAAGTTTGCTACATGTATTTTTTTTTTAAATTATTAATACATTTAAAACATTTGTATTTATATTTTTTGTGATTTTTTATGCATCTTGCATCTTTTTGTGAATAATCATCTCATCTTGCTACCGTTTAATATGATACGATTTTATGTTCTTATTTGTAAGAAAGGTAGATTAGTTACCGTATTTGGCCTGCGAACTTGGTTTTATGGCGATAGGCGTAGCCTACTCGTTTAATTATTATCTAATTTTAAAAAGTAGTAAATGTAGGTTTTTTATTAATAATCTTGTATCTAACACCTAAGCTATTTCTGAGGTTTAATCTGAGATAGTGTTTTGGTGCAAACTGTTAACTTCAAAATTTCAAATAAATAAGTACGCTTGCCAACCTAGGTCTATCTTAACTATGTACTACTTACTAATAAACTTCTAAGTAAGTGTATACAGAGAGCTTGGACCACTACGCAAAACTTTATAGATCAATTCCCTATCGCAGAAAAGGAGGTGCAGTACCTATACCTAGTACCTACCTACCTACACATATAGTATTACCGTAGATACTTTTCTCCACAATAATATTTAATTAAATATTTAATAATTAAAAATCTAAATTTTTAAGTTTACTTTATAAAGTAGACTATCTAAAAAAAAAAAATTTATTTATGCTAGGAAAACAATAAAAAATAAAAAAACTCACTTTTATGCTTCGAATGGTTCTTCCACATTTTGCGAAGTAGCGTCGTCATGCTGATTCTAACAAAACTTTCGAAAAAATAAATAAAATATAAAGACAACTTTTCGCGCGTAAAGTTTCCCGAGCACTGAACAAATACTTGACCGCGCACTCTTCTCTCAGGCAACCCTCTCGCTGTGGAGGGATCAACTAGCTAGCTAGAAGCTAACTTAGCTAGTAGGTACGAAACGTACCTACACTTATTTGACTCTACTAAGTATATAAGGTAACTTAAAAGACCTGGTACATAGTTATTAAATAAAAAAATTATGCTGAACACTATCACACAGCATCATGCAGCCCCAAACTAAGCAAAGCTTGTAATAAGGGAACCACATAACTGATTATAATATATAGTATGCATTTTTTTCGTAAATACATACATATTATAGAAAACATACGGACCCGAGACAAAAAAAAATATTGAGAACCTTAAAACATTTGTCTCACGGCGGGAATCGAACCCGCTTCCTTCTGCATCTCAGGCTGTCCTATGCCCACTGCACCACAAAGGCCGTCGAAGGTAACCACAGAGGTAAGTACTAACATAATTTATTTCGGTACTTACAGGTTGCTCAGTGGTGAAAACATCAAGTAGACGCAAAAGTCGATGATTTCTTACTTCACTACTTCTTATATAAACATATATATTACGGGTATTTTATAATACCCGTAATAAACTATTTTTGAACCTTTATTGAATAATCCCCTCTTCTCGTGGTATGCCAAACAAAAGCATTTGGGGACAAATGTCATGGAATTACTACGATTACTAACGTACAAGGGAATGCGCGCTTCGAACAGAAATTTGTATCTAATGTATTTTTTTAATGTAATGTAATTTAATGCCATACTGATACAGGTCAAGCATGTTGTGTCATATTTTAACTCAACTTTTGTACACTGCATCCTACTTGCTTGTACCTAAACATGTTTTAAGCAAATAAATTATCTTTCATCTTTTATGCATTTTTATTTAAAAAAACAGCCACAGATTTTTGCTCAAATCACGCACTCCGTTATAAAAACTCCTTGGCAAATACATACCCCAACAAAACAAAAAGTCTAGGCTTCACATTAAACGCCGAACTGCCTGATGCAAGCGCGAAATTCCATCCATCATTGACTGATGCAATTTCGAGCTTTTCCATCTCAGACTGAACTGTTTTATATTCCGTGCATGCGGCTGTGCAGGTTTTTGCGAGGGCTATAATTACTTTTACGAACAGTGCATAATCATTGGTGATTAGCCTACCTATGTAGGTAGTTTAGTACGTGGTCCTTCGAGCTTTTTGAATGTTCCTATTTTTTTTAGTTTACTAATTTAACCTAGAATAATTAATGTACGATTATAAACTACCTACCTAAGTTGTTGTGTTATAGCCATGTAAAATTAAGAACTAGACATGTACCATACCCTAAACCTACATTTTACCAAACTTGTGTAAGTAAGTACATTATCAAAATGTCGGTATTCAAATTTTGTTTAGAAATCAGATTACTCTAGCTAGGTAGTACATGGCAGTATTTTATTTTGGTTTCTTCGGAAAAAAAATAAGACCGAATTGAGAACCTCCTCCTTTTTTTTTGAAGTCGGTTAAAAACAAAATGGAGGAACGTAAATTACCTACTAAATGGAGAGATACAATCTGAAATAACACTGACAAGAAACAATCAAATAGAAAAGAAAATGCTTAGAAATTCTGAAAACCTACCTTTCCCTCGAACGAAATATGGTACTAAAAATATAATGTATGAAGGAGCTAAATTGTACATAACTTACCTACCAAAAGCTATAATAGATGCAGAATCTATGAATATTTTCAAAAAGAAAGTGGCAACCTATGTCATTGAAAATGACAAATTATTTTAGGCCTATTTTCTCTGTAATTTATATAGAATGTCTTAGTATGTTACCTACTTATTTTAACATAACTATAATTATAGCAATAATACATTGAAGTTAAGTTAAATATTTATCATATTGCATGTTCATAACACAATTTTTTTAAGTTAGCTTAAGTTGTCTTATTTAGTGAAATATTTGTTATTTCTTAAGACAATAAATATTCTCTAAACCGAACAAACAATACCTTATAATATTATAATATATAGTATCAATGATAATTACAAAGACCATTTATATGTTTTCACATAAAAAAAACTAAGCAGTAGGTACCAAATTTATACCGTACTAGCGACCCGCCACAGCTTCACGCATCACACGACTATACATAATCATAATCATAATCATAATCATAATTTATTGGTGTAAAATAAAATAACATTACAGGACATTGGTTCACATTTACAATAGGGTCTAATATTAGTGTAATGGGTCCTGACTTAATAATGAAAGCTTCAGCTGCCTAAACTAGACTAAAAAGCCTGTACTATAGGCAGCTGTGCTCCCCCGGATTCATAAAATCAAATTATATACATTACATTTCATAAGGTAAATGTAATAAGATGTAGGTACAATAAAAATGTGTTATTAAAATAGGTACTTACATCGAGAAAAATAATAATAATAATTAAACATTAAAACATAAATTAAAAATATTGAGAGAAATGACCGATTTGGTGTACGAGTGTTTTGTGGTGTGGTGTGGTGTGGTGTGTTGTGTAAGTGGTGAGTGGGTTATCCTGTTCCCCCCAGTCTCATAAGAGTCTGGTTATCACAGGATAACCCACGGTGTATAATGTGTGTTGGTGTAGTGTACATAGATGCGAGAGTGTTAGAAGGGTAGAGCTGTACGGAGAAATGTGTTTTTTGTATGTTGAGAGCGCAGCATTGGGAAGTTATAAATATAACATATAACCCAATGCTGCGCGCCCAATGATATTTTGGTGGTTAAACTGTTACTGTGACACTGTAAAAAGGTTCTCAGTATCCTCGTAAGAATAACTAAGTAATGTTTTGGTAATTATGGATTTTACTTGGAAGGAGTTTAAAGGTTGAAGGGAAATTCCTTTAGATATCTTATTGTAAATGAAACCGCCCAAGAAGCAAGAAAAGTGATGGATAAAACAGGTCTTGAAACGATAATTTGGGAATACAATATCAGTGCGGCGTTTGTTTACAGCAGGCGGGCGAAATTTATGTTGTTTCATTATTAGTCCCTGAACGAACAACTGCCTCACGGTCAGCACTTCAACTTCTTTATAAAGTAGATTAGTTGGGTGTCTATATGGTAAAAAGTTGCTTACTTTTAGCACGGCACGTTGTGCCCTTTCCAATGGTAAAAGGACTGATTTAGGAGCTCCGCCCTAAGTATCAACGCAATACATGAGTAAACTTTGACAGAGAGCTAAATAGACCGACTTAATAGTGCTCCTCCAATCTGCAACATGGCGTATGTATTTGAATATGGCAATTATTTTTCTAATTCTACTAGTAAGAGTACTTATATGAGATTTAAATGACAGATGAGAGTCAAGTATGATTCCCAAGTACCGTAGATTGGCTGTTCTCTCCAATAGCACACAGTCATCAGAACAAGAGCAATTAGTGTCATAGTATTTGCAATTATTAGAATGTACTGCAATATTGTATTTATCTTTTGTAGGTTGAGTCTAGTTAAGAATAGAAAATGTAATGTATTTGGTTTTAATAGCGTTCAGTTTTAATAAGTTTTGCGATAACCAGCGGTTTGTTTCATCAAAACCAGCCTGAGCATCAAGATAAACACTGTCCCAGGTGTTTCCACGAAACACAAGAGCTGTATCATCCGCATACGAATAAATTCTACCATTGCGTAGTTGTAAGTCGCAGAGTTCGTTAATATAAACGAGAAAGAGAGTCGGACCCAGTATACTTCCTTGTGGTACTCCATGAGTAACGGGAAGAGCACTACTAATCATGTGGCCAATTTTAACTGTTTGAGTTCTGTCCGTGAGGTAGTTTTTAAAAAGTTTTAGTTGAGTGCCACGTATTCCCAGTGACTCAAGCTTTACTAGAAGACGAGAAATGGACACGGTATCAAATGCCTTAGCTAAATCAATGAATATGCCTAGGCATTTGTCACCAGCGTCAAGGCCTTTAGCAATGTAGTTGGTCAGATCACTAACCACATCAGCCGTAGATACGTTTCGACGGAAACCATATTGGGCATCTGATAGCAAGCCGGAGCTCTCAAGATAATTAATTAGCTGTTTATTAATTATACGCTCCAAAATTTTTGAGAATGTAGGTAAAATCGAAATGAGACGGTAATTACTAATTTGGTCTTTAGGCCCATTTTTATAAACAGGGATGATAACGGACTTTTTAAACACTTCTGGAAAACAACCTTGGTTGATAGCTAGGTTACATATATGGGTTAGAAGACCTGCTAGTATATTTTTATTTTCTTTTAGAATGCGCGCAGATATGCCATCGTAACCTGCTGTGCATGTATTCTTCAAAGAGTTAATTATAGTAACAACTTCAGAAAGGTCAGTGTCCAACAGAGAAAACGAATTTAAGGGTGGTTTAGTTTTGCGTTGAATAATCTTATACTGACCTGGTGATCTGATGCCAAGAGCAACAGTTTCACCAACGTTGGCATAATAGTGATTGGCTTTGTTAATAGCGTCTTGCGAGTCTATCTGGGAGGCCAATAATTCGGAGGTGTGTGTCTTCTTGGGTTTGTAGCCAGTTACAGTGTTAATCACCTGCCACATTTGCTTAATCGAATTAGCTTGTTGGATTTGGGAACGTTCGTATGCTAGTTTTAGTTTGCGAAGTAGATGTGTAAGAAAGTTTCGATATCTATTGTAGGTAATTTTTAGTATGTTATTATTAGGTGACTTCCGCAGTTTCTTGTGCAGAATGTCTCTATTTTTCATACATCTTATTAGCCCAGTCGTTATCCAAGGCTTTATTGGTGTCTTCCGTTTAATAGACTTACTTTTAATGGTATTTTTTTCAATAATATCTGTTATTTTATCAGTTAGCATAGCAGCAGCAGCATGACAGTCATAACATTCCAGAATGCGCATAAAGTCCTCATTACAAATAGCTGAACGAATACCCTGGTAATTTATTTTACTAATAATAGTTGGTGAATAACGTGGGGCAAGATCCTTAAGAGCAAGTGATAAAAGCAGCGTAAAATGATCAGTAACTGTATTTTCAACAACTAGAGTCTTTGAGGATAGTCTGCTCTTAATCATAACATGGTCTAGACAACTTAGATTGCGCGTATAGAGTATATGACCTGGCAGCAAGCCATGTGAGGCGGCAAGGTTTAAGTACTCAGATGCATGACTGTCTGAAGAGTTGGGCATAATATCAATATTAATATCTCCTACAATAATGACGGAGTTAAACTTTTCAAGCGATTTTAGAGTAAGATCTAATGAATGTAAAAAGTTAAAAATGTTATGGAATGACGGAGGTCTGTAAATGGCAATAATGGCGATATCATTCTTTATTGTTGTGACCAAACAGTTGGCATCAGCAAAAACAGGTTCGTATATATAACAATCCAGTTCAGATTTCGTGTAGATGATTAAGCCGTCGTTCTGATTAAAGAGTTTTGTAGACGTGGTAGAGTTATAATTCATCAAATAAGGTACTATATGGTTTTTAGAGAGCCACGACTCAGTCAGTACAATAATATCCTGCTCTACCATAATCCTGCTTAGCAAAACACGAAAACCATCAATGTTATAGCCAACGCTTCGTATATTCTGAACAATAATATTAAGACTGCTAGATTTAGGATAGGTTAGATGTGTACGACATTCTTCAGGGGTACAAGAAAATGAAGCGGAAACATTAATGCTGTCAATATGGTCTACAATATCTGATACGATGTTATCCATAAAGTTTGGATATAAAACACAGAAGACAGAATTGAGTGCAATTTACTGCAAGAGTAGTTTTAAGTTTTGACATTTTGAAACTACGCAGTTTTATGTTAGCAACTAGTAAGTAGTTCCTGATAGATTGACAATATTTAAAAGTAGGCAGCTTTTTGTAGAGTTCTATGTAAACAGTGTATGAATGTAGATTATTTAGTGGCAATAGAGTACAGTTAGTGTAGTAAGGTTTTATGTGTAAGTGTGTGTATATAATAAATCGGTTGAATAAAATTATTACATCATTTAAATGTAGGCAGGTAATACAATAACTAGACAAGCATGCAAGTGCCATAGGCAAATTAAGTGCGATATATACAATTAGTCATTTAGAGACTTCCAACTTAGTGAGGTCCGACTCTTTGGAGATACGAATCTGTGGAGTATTCTCCTTTTTGCGAAGGTATACTGTACCATTTGAAGTCCAACAGTTAGAGAACCCATGTGATTTAGCGCTTTCACGCGCCATGTAGAATAGCTTTTTGGTTTTAAAAGTAAGCGATTCCGACACATATATCGGTTTATTAGGTCCTTTCATATGCAGGTGGCTGGTATTCATCTTGTCTCCTCCCTTTCTGCCCTTGTTGAATTTTTTGATAGCACTAAGGACAGATTCCTTTCTTAATACCGTAGTAAATTCTACGATGATGGGTTTCATGGCGTCTTTTTTTGACTGTTGCCTGTAAACGTCCTTTATTTCCGCTACCTCAATGCTACTATTGATGGTTTTGCCGAAGCTAATGACCATTTCCCGGAGCTGTGTTTTTGTTTCCGTTAATCCGGTAGAACCATCAACTTTGGGCATATTTCTCATTTCAATGCAAGTACTGCAAGACTTGCGTTCCAGATACTCAACAGGGCCTCTAGCCAACCGGTATTTGCTACGAAGCGATTCTATTTCGTCCGTCGTCATCGTTCGGCAGCGATAAATCCAAATATTGTACAGCTCAATAATTATATAGCCGCGTAGAATATACAGCTCTATAATTATTGAGCTGTACAATATTTGGATGTGTCGCTCCCGAACGATAACGACGAACGAAATAGAATCGCTTCGTAGCAAATACCGGTAGCTAGCCAACCGGTATTTGCCCAGTTTTCTCTAGCGACTGAATATATTGAATGTCATCGTTTCGCTCCTTTTCAAGTCTATTTATGGTTTTTGCCGACTCTTCCTGTTTAGTAGATAAGAAGTCGAAGGATTTGGCGAGCTCTGTGAGCTCGGAGCTTAGGACGGCGATCGATTCGTGTAGAGACTTTTCAATGGACGTCTGGAGAGTTGCTAGTTTTTTTTCTTGTTGATCTGTAAAGTTGCTGAACAGTACACGCATTTCAGCAATAACAGAGCGTTTATCACTTTCGTCCAAGCCAGCAAATTTCCTCTTGCCGCGCTGCGTCATTGCATCCATAGTCAAGTCATGCTCCTGTGCCTTATTTGCAAATATAGGGAACAGAGGGGGATCTGTCCCGCAGCCGGCAGCGGTATCTATTGGCAACTGTGACATGCAGGAAGGCTCCGGAGTGGTTGGTGGTGTCCGATTGAGAGGCATTTCTTATAGCCAAATTTGAACAGTATCTACTTATGTAATTTGTATGCAAAGATTTGTATGCAACTTGCTTTTGAAAAGACTGCAGGCGCTTTTTTAATAATTCGAGGTGGGTAGTAGAGATGCGCACTATAGTGAATATTTATGATATTAAACTTAGATTTGTATTATAACTTCGGTTTATCGGTTGAGATCGTACCTATATTGGTACGATCTCAATACCTTCTTACAATACTTCGGTTGATGCAGTGCGTCAGCAGTATCTCGAAAGATCTTTTGTTTTGAGTTTACATCACTTTTTACTGTAGAAAACAATTAATATTGAGGAGCAGAGATGAAACACGTCCTACTGTAATGACCTTGCGGGGGGGGGGGGCGACATATAAACCTTCCTCAAAAAACAGCATCAAAATCCGTTGCGTAGTTTTAAAGATCTAAGCATAGGTACATAGGGACAGACAGACAGCGGAAGCAACTTTGTTTTATACAACGTAGTGATAAGAACCTACTGCCTAAATATGGTTGGATAATCATTAATAAAAAAAATGTTTTCTTAGGTCATTTTATTTAACTCGACAACATAATTTAACACACTCAGAAAACATAAACTTTAAACAAGAATACAGTCTTATCTTACACCTTTTGTAAGAATATACCTTTCTGTTTTATTATTATTGCTTCAGACGTCCAGACAACTTAACTAATAACACAATTTTTTTTTATTCACTAAGAGTAGGTAAAAAAAATCTAACTATACATATTTTAACAAAACATTATCGACTCAGTTCTTATAATACAGATCGCTCATTTCATTTAAAAATACATTGGTTTAAATTAAATCTTATATTAATTTAGAATATGGATATTAATATCTGCTTACAAAAATGTATATTTATGTACAAAATGACTTAAATAGTTCTTGGTGGATATAATTATCAAAAACGCATTATTATTTTTCTGCATCAATCAAGTGGACTAACAAAAACTTTTAACTTAAGATCCAGTACAAATGGGGCGATTTACCAATCATATGGACCGTTTTGCCAATCATATAGACGCACATTACATTCCACGTGAGATTTCGCAAGCCTGATTGGCTACGCGCGACTGGACTCGCGCGGAAATAGCCCCATCTGGACTACAGTTCGCTAACAAGTAGGACTTTTAAAATTAAACCGACTTCAATTAAATCACTTCTTACTTCTTGCCCTAAAGAATCTAGAAAAGAATTTTGGTTCACAATTGACGGAGATATTGGTTATCATAGTGCGAAAAATACAAGTGAGGATGAGGTTTTTTGAGTTTTCCGGGAAAAGTACCAATCCCTCAGGAATTAAATTTATATGGGAAAGTATACACTTTAAAAAAAAGAATTTTGAAAATCGGTCCACAATTGAAGGTGAGCATAAATAAATAAAAAAGTCGAAAAAAAAAGATTTCGACGAACCTCCTCCTTTTAGAAGTCGGCTAAAAAAATGTTGATACGAAGTACATTGGCAATTGACATACACGAAATGAAAACGAGATGACTACATCCAATGATGAACGATGACCAATACCAATTTGTTATTTTTGTCATGAAAAATGTCGTGTATGTCAATTTCAATGTCCGGCGCATCAACCTATATTGAACAAGCTGAAGCTGTTACTTTGAGGACATACCCATTTTCCAAGGACAAGTAACTAGACGAATTAAAAATATATCTGGCATGCACACTTTAATTAATAGTGTTCTAAATTCATGTCAAAGTAAAAATATTGATTGAAAATTAAGGTTTATTCCTCTGCAAATTGTTACCCTACTCAACAGATGGCGCTGAAATACATAAACAAAAATATAGCTTTGGGAAAACAAACACTAAGTTTAGTTTACATAGTATGTTAGAAAACAAGCTTAAAAGTAACCACCTCATGCAGTATAACTAAAAGATCAATGTCTAGCGATTCAATAAAACTAATATTATTTCATTTATTGGTGTAGATAGTACCTATAGCTTTTCAGCAAGCGTTTATTAGTACATAATACTTTAAACATCTTTAAGTGGCATCCATACACCTACTTCTAATGGTAGCCATACACGCTACGGTCCACTGAAGAGGTCTATCTATGCAGGTATGCCTGTGAATGTAGGAATAGACCTATGCAGTTTTTTGAACCTGCTCAGGACACTGGTGCAAGATCGAAAATAAATTCTTTCGCGACACCGTACGGTGTCTGAAGACCTCTCCGTACCGGACCGTTCCCATACACGTTACTGACACGCAGTACGCATTTAACCTGCACAGGGAAACTCTCCGGTAGACCGTAGCGTAACGTAGCGTAGATATCTTAAGTATGGCTTACTTAAGATATCTACAACTGTAATCCAATAATAATGGACACCACGGCAGTATAAACATTGGTCAAAATCTTGGAAACCCCATTCCAGAGCTACCAGTTTTAGAATTGACATCAGGACCCTGTGGCCAGCACTCTTGGATGTGTATAGTTACTTATGGTAATATACAAAAAAGTTGGCCATAGAGTCAATATATTAAAAAGTGACCACAGGTCCAACACACAAAACAACGTGACCAGCGGGGTTATTTTAAAATGAATCCGACAATGACGAAGCCAGAATTACATTATTTTGTCAGGGTGTGTTTTATTTATTTATAAGGACACCCAACACAGGTTAACATATACACAAAAAATAACACAAAAGCTTAAAAGTCACAGTGCATACGTAATTACAGAGTATCACAACAACCGCATTTTAAGCCACAAGATAACAAAATTGTGTGGTGTTGTGTTGTAATGCGCAATCGTGTTGTAGCATTCTTGAGAATCACCATTAGCGGTATTTAAGATCTTAAAACTCATTCGAAATAACAATACAATTGAACAAAAATTGACATATTCGATTCGGAAACTTTTCCAGTGTTAAAATAACCCCACTGATATAAGAACCCTGTGGGCCTGTGGCCATTTATTTTTATACTGCGACAAACATTGTCAACCCGACAACATTAAAGTTATTTATTGGTTAACAATTTACGCTATTTAAATTTTAAAAGCACAAAACATAGCTAATAAGTGCCTAAGCGAGAGCCTTTATGTCTAAACACACTATAGCCGAAATTACGCGACGTAACTTTGGCATTAGTGTTCCACCTGCAATGCTATTTGAATTACAGATGACACAATATGCAGAATTTAAAGGCTTATTACACCACGCGGTATTCAGTCTATCTTAGTAAGACTGTCTTACACTTAGTGTAGTGTAATAAGAGTAAGCCACTAAGTCGGTGATAGTAAATCTAGCTAGTCAGTAAGACAGTCTTACTAAGACAGACTGAATATCGCGTGGTGTAATAAGCCTTTTACGTTGCGTTATGGCATACAGCCGAACTTGTCAAAATCAGCTGCGGAACTTAAGTCGCGTAATTTTCGGCATAGTGTGTTTAGACGCTTTAACTGACTTTAAAGTTGTTTACAGACCTACAGGTAGTTTCCGATCAGTATCATTGTGGCGCTTAGAAAGGTACTATTTTCTGTTTAATAAGCTTTTTCACCGTATGAATAATATAAGCATTATGTAAGGCTCTCTTATGCACACAGAGTCGAACTTCATTGGCCTGACTTATGAAAATCTACCAAAGTTATACAATGCAGAACTATTGCCATTTCGTACCATTGGATAATGACAAATAGTGATAGGGCTAGCTGCAATGTTTAACTTTGAGTAGCATTTAAAAGTATGACGGCGGCTCTTAAGTATTGTCAGCCACAAAAGTAGATTAACACTTGTAATTTTTAAAAATAATATAAACTGCTATATATTTGCAACTATCAAACTTTTGCCAAAACTAACAAGTCTAATTTGAATTTTTGCTTTGAAATGTTCTCGCTTCACTCTGAAGACAAATGTCTTCAATTATAGAGATTTTGCAGTTACAATGAATTTTAAAACACATTTTGTGAATCGACTTTTGTCGCTGAAAGAAGTTGACCAGAAAGTAAAACTTATTAAAAATTTATATTTGTTGATTGGAAACCAGATGTTCCAGGTTTTTAAATACTTATTTTATTAAATATTTTAAATACTTATTTTATTAAATATTTTAAATACTTTAGATTTTTTTGCAAAATGATTATAATTAGTCTTCATAACAAATAAGTAGGTACATCATTTATTAAATACTCAGTTCAAATATTGTACAGAAAAATGTCTGTGATTATCATCGAGATAATACTTTATAGAGTCACAGTCTGCAAATGAATACTATTATTAACGTCATTGGCATACATAAACATCAAAACATCAATGTCGGCGCAATAGGCAGCTTGCGCCGAGTTTTGGTGCAGACATTTTTTCCATGTTGGCTCTAGAGTATACTATCTCGATGGTGATTGCTTCTAAATTAATAACAAAACTTCTCTGTTAAGCTAGCTATTTTATTATTCTTAATATTAGGAAAATCAACCAAACTAGTTACTATATTCTAATTGTGCTATTAAAAGTTATATTTAGCCTAACTAGGAACAGTTCTCTCATTACAATCTTGTATAAGAACATTTTTAATTCACATTCAAATATATTACATAATATTTTATAATTACAATGTAAATTCTATTTTTAACACATTAAGGCATTTAAGGGCTAAATTTTTCAATCGCCAGATAAGTGCATTTTCGACTTTCTGTTAAATATATTAGAAAAATGTATGAAATGACAAGGTCCCTAATCAAACTATTTAACAGATAGTCGGTAATTGACAATTGAAAAATCGGGCCTTAATTTAGTAAAAACTGTCATTTGTACTTGTTCTTGTTTCTTGATGCTTTTAAGTTTGGTGCATCAATTTCGTTCTTCTTAAAAAAAAAGGAAAAAAATTCTGAATATTAAGCATAGTTCATTATTTACACTGTAGGTACACAAGGTACACAATACTTGATATATTCAAAAGTTAATTTAACTTTGAATAAACTTTCAAAGTTCCGTATTCAAAAATTTTAAACTACATTTCAAAAGATTTAGGTTAGGAGCGATTGATCACCAGGTAAAGTAGTAACTGTACATAATTCATAAATATTGCTGAACACTATGACACAACATCATGTAGCCCCAAACTAAGCAGAGCTAGTATATGGAAACCACATGATTGATATACTACTTCTAGACATTTTTTTTTGTAAATACATATATATTGACACATAGACCTGAAACAAATATCTGCAAATAATGCGAAAATTTGACATGGCGGGAATTGAACCCTCAACCTTCTGCATCTCAGGCAGACTTCCGCCCACTGTGCCACAAAGGCCATCAAATATACAGTGAAGTAATAATGTTTTGAAAGAAGTTAAAAAACAAATGCACCAAAAGTCAGCACAGAGAATTAGTCACTTAGTTTGTTATAAGCACATAATTAAATTAAAAAATGCACCATGTTATAATTATAACATTACAAATATACATAATGATAGTATCACAATTCAGTATATCAATGCACTATTGTTAACAATAATTGGTTAAAGTTTAGAATATCGTCGCAGAATTTAAAAGTTTTCTGCTCACATAAGTTTCTGGCTCTGCATATTTTATATACACTCTAGGCATAGGGAACACAAGATTAGGTGGCATGGGGGTGGCTTGTGTCTGTTCTGTAATATATTTAGAACCTAATCTACACTAGTCTAGGTGTCCTAGAACCTACTACTGCGGGAAGAATTTCCAGGTGGTCATAAAAAACCTAACTATGCCATCTATGCTGTGAAATGTCGTCATTGTCAGATTACCAAAAATATATCCTAATTTGTCACAAGTAACACAAATGAAACACATTTCGCAAGTTAACAAATATTTAAAAAAAAAAAAAAAAAAATTTTTGACGGAGTTCCTGCAGCTAAAATAAATATATCAGGTTTTAGGTGAACTCACATAACCCTCCTACATTAACAGAATCCTCAGATTCATATGACAATATTCTAAACCCAACCCCAATTATTTTATTATTAATGCAATATATCCAATGCACTATTCTTACACAATTATTATAATGGGTCAGCAGCCTTTTGACTTTTTCACTGACTTAGTCCTATTCACAGTTTTGAGTGGAGGTTTGATTGTGGATCATTTTTTCTTCCTATCTTGTGTGCACTTAGGGCAGTACCACTTCCCTTTGGGCTTGATCTTGAGATCCACACAGGCGAAGTGGAACCACTCTATAGGACAATCGGGATTGTCGCAGCCTATCATTTCACCATAAGACACTTGATGGCACAGGCAGTATGTTGGCTCATTGGGGTCGACTGGCATGTCGAGTACATCGCTGGGGTGTGTCATGCCTTCATCTATGTCGGCATTCTCCTCCTGGTCTTCCTGGGCTTGTTTTGCTGATGCTGAAGCTCCTTTACGCTGAGCTTTCTTCTTAGCAGCGGACCGTCCGGTGGTGAGAGCGTCATCTTCACTGGAGGCAGCGACGCGCTTCTTTTTCCCAGCACTGGCGGCGTTTTTCTCAGCGCCTTTATGTTTCTTCCTGCCCTTCTTGACTGTCGTCATGCTAGGCTCCTGCTCGGCCGCCGCCTGCTGAGCGGCGCGTGCATTCATTGCTTTCTCCTGGATTTCTGTCTCAAAACGCGCAAGGTCAGAGTCAAGGCGCCGTATGTGCTTGTCGACCAACTCGTACGTTTGTATTGCGAGCTGAACTTTATCATCTCCGTATTCTTTAGCTTTATTGAACAGCCCTTGTATAGTATTCACCTTTTCCTTTTTTGTTTCCTCGTCCATCTTCGGAATATTTGGTAACAACTCGTCGGCCATAAGGTCGATCGTCCTCATTAGGCCGTGGGCCCTATCGTCCAAATCTCTCATTAGTTTGAAATTCCTTTGAAGCTCTATCGGAAGGTGCTGTAGACTATCCAAATAATGCTCCAAATACAGAGCTGAAGTCATTTTACAATAATTTAGGGGACCCAAAAATGAAAGTAACGCTGCGTTACGAATTTTCTGTGTACGCTTGGAAATAACACAAAACACGTTAACTGAACTTTTGGTTGAATAAATAGATTCCACTGTTTATTATTTCAATATTCATTTAAGACTTCGCTTCACATTATTTTATCAAATAAAATAAAAAGAAAATCAAATCAGTTTCACTGTATCATTTCATTTTACACAAATTTTACATTCAACAAACCAATCAATCAAACGAACGAAATTTCATTTCATTTCATTCATTCTATTTCATTGACTAAAAGTATTGCCAGTATTGCACACTACGGATTGCGATCGATTCTCTTGATAGATTTAGCTCTAATTTGATTGAATCTATTTTCCGGATCGCAATCAGTGGGTGGAGATGAAAATCTAAAAGTCGCGTAATTTTATCACATGTTATCATAGTATAAAAAATGAATCTATTTACCGGATCTCAATCAGTAAGTAAATAAATGAATAAATAATCCTGGACGTCATCACACAACATCATATATTACTTTGGTGTAAGGAAAATGGGCTAAATCTTAATATCTCTAAATGCCAGGTTATGACATTTACAAGATCCACACAACCCATTATTATGCCATACAATCTAAATGGAGAGCTTTTGACACGACCGCTGGTGGTTAAAGACCTAGGTGTTATATTTGATTCTGAACTTAACTTTCACAACCATATCATTAAACTCACAACTGATTGTTTCAAAAAGCTAGGTTTCGTTACCAGAAACTGCAGAGAATTTACAAGCCTAAGTGCCATTAAACTCTTATATACTTCACTCGTTAGATCGAAACTTGAGTCAGGTGCGTGTGTGTGGAATCCTCATGAAGTGACGTATACTTTAATGTTAGAGAAAGTACAGAAAAGATTTTTGCGTTTCCTATACAGAAAGGTATACGGCTACTACCCCTTCATGTATCCTACCAAATTTCTTCAGGGTACACTTGGATTCAACTCATTAGAAACTCGTAGACTATATGAGCAGATCGTCACAATATGCCGCGTTTTAAGGGGATTCCTTAACTGTCCTGAGCTACTGATGGAGGTTAGTCGACTTTGTGTACCGGAAAACCGTGCTAGATTCCGTCCAGGGCGGGTACCACTCTTCGCTCCAAGACCAGCGCGCACAGTTGCACGACAGCAATCTCCAGTCTGCCGCGCACAGCGTCACCTCAATGCTTTAACCAACTCCAATGTAGAGTTAGATGTCTTTGCAAGTAACTGGATGGTTATTGATAGGTTTTGCATGGACTATTGTGAACAACCAAATAAGCTTGTTCCATGGTGAAATATTTTTAGCTACTTATTAGATTAATGGACCTTATTTTATCTTAATTTTTATACATTTTTTATTGACCTTTGCTCATTTTATTTTTGTATGTCCTACAACATCCAGACGGTAGATGTACACATATGTACCTACATTTTTTACTTACACTACATATATCTTGTGTTCTTAGTTGTAAGATTTTTTATATAATAAGATGTACCTACCTTTGTTAATTAAGCTATTTTTTTTTTTTTAATGTATAACGCCTTGGATATTTTTCTGTAATGTTATATTTAATATGAATAAATTGAATTGAATTAAATTGAATTGAAATTGAAATCATGTAGCCCCAAACTAAGCAGAGCTTGTATTATGGTAACAACATGATTGATATACATACTACATAGTTACATTTTTTTTTGTAAATACATACATACATATCATACATATAAAACACCCAGACCCGAGACAACTATCTGCAGAACATGCAAACATTTGTCCCGCAGCGGGAATCGAACCCGCAACCTTCTGCGTCACAGGCGGGCCTTCGCCCACTGCGCCACAGAGGTCGTCAGAAGTGTAGATGAAAATCTAGAAGTCGCGTAATTTTATCACAATTCATGTTAAGTAGTCGAACAAAAGTCGAACGAATCACAAAGTGAGTCATTTTGCATTAACACAAACATGATGACCGGCCGAAACGCGTAGTGTCGTAGTGTTGTGGCCCTTTTGCCTTCGCGAGTCGTGATGCGGACTTTATATTTTCTACTACTATGAAATTGAGACTTGAGAAATTGTGGAAAACAATCCCAGAAGCCATTATATAAA
Source organism: Horisme vitalbata (assembly GCA_951804965.1). Taxonomy (NCBI): domain Eukaryota; kingdom Metazoa; phylum Arthropoda; class Insecta; order Lepidoptera; family Geometridae; genus Horisme; species Horisme vitalbata. The sequence continues at coordinate 12,630,140 of OX638091.1, forward strand.
GAAGTGAAGTGAAGTTACCGAAGGTACATAAACTAGTCTGTGGTTACCGAGGTGCCGCTGGTCTGTGGCTCTGTGATCTGTGGTGCACAACTCTACTAGCTATTGGTGGTGTGGTGGTGTGGTGCTGTGTGTTATGTACACCAAAAGATAATGCAATCCTACGAAGATATACACCCTTGGCCTTACAATACGAAATATCCCGTGTCTTTTAGAGGGTATCAGGAACTATGGGTACCTACCTACAAATGTCTAAAAAAACACCAAGCTCGGCTTAATTATGGGTAGATGGTAATGCATATCGTCATGTGACCGAATTCCTAGATAGATGACTATTTTTTGTAGGTATAGAATCAATGTAATTTTATTTAGTTATTATTCTTGACTTTTTGCATGCTGTGTATACGGTGAAGTATGTGAAAGCGCTAATTATAAATATTATTACCTATATGACCATTATTGTACCATACTTCAGGCAAAATAAATCATATGTGTCTGGAATATGCACTACAGATGTTTATAAAAATAGGTAAACTAGATACATCATTATACAACAAAATAAAATAAAATAAAATAGATATCTACAAAAGGCACATTAGCTTCGTACATTATCTACATATGGGTTTAACGTGTCGTGTAGACCTTACCTACCTAGGTTTTGATTTTGGTAGGTTTTGGAATCAAAGAAAACAACTAGCTATTTAAACTTATTGTATTAGCAAATAAACAATTCATAAAATATTCTTTATTAGACAGTAATAGTCCAGGATACTAAGCACTTTTCCTTTAAGACATTAATTATAACATGATAGGTAATTTCACTAACTATATTCTGAAAAATTGCATTTTTACGGTACCTTTACTGCTTTGTCTTTTATTAATATCACGTCATAATTATTGAATTTTACACACATTGGACTATCCAGCGATTACAACAACTCTCATATTCATTAAAAATTATAAAACATTTAAGAAAAATGCAAATAAATAGTCAGCGTTTGCCATAAAAGACAAATAAAAGAAGCGTTTACTTTAATCTACATACAATATAAAACATGCTTTATGCACTTCCTTACAGCTAATAATTACATTTCTTATTTCTATTCGTGATCATATGTAGTTGCTACAAAACAATGCTGCATATACCAACTAATTTACATTAAAATATTTGCCACTGTTAGTTTTAGGTATGGGTTACACTAAGATGCTTCTTTAAATACATGTGTAAATAAAAAACTTCAATAAAATTTTCATTAAATTACAAAATAAATACTTATCATGAAAAGTTTCAAATCATTACAGAATCAAAATAATACGCACCGTGGAAGAGCAATCGCATATTTCCAAAATTATTACCCTATCTAGTAAAAAAGTAATTGCTATAAAGGTACAAATAAATTTTAAGCTTATGCCTACCTAGGTACACTACAATAGACAATTTGGTACACATTCGTTGCTCTTTTAAATATTAAATAGGTACAGAAAAGTCGCGTGGGATCACTGAGCAACCAGAAATTACGGAATGTATAGGTATTTTCCGGAAATTAACTCAGATAATTTTGAAAAGTTATTCTAAGTTTTGAACTAAATTCAGAGCAGTTTTCATATTGTTCGGACGCTTTACAATGGCTAGCGAGTGCGTTATGGCCAATACAAGTAGCTAGGAAAGCTTCTTACTATGATAGGTCAATTTAACTAATTCATTGCCCATGAGTTTTAAGCTAATATTGGTCAAAACATTTGTTAAATATAGATTGATATGCGGGACATTGACATTACATACACATAGTGATGACGATGACCAATGCTGCACAGCGAAGAAAACCAATTGGGTTTGTGAAACCAATGAAAACCCATTTTGGTTTTCTTCATCGTTCATCATTAGTTATATAACAAACACTAGACTTGACCTAATGATTCTTGTCGCCGTCGCAGAATTCATTGTCGTGCACGTCAGACGATATCCAACCAGACAATATAAACACGCTCTTAGAGAAAGAAATAATTGAGATTACTGCCCTAAAGACATACATCAGACAAATAGGTTAATATATTATAATAATGGAAGTTATTTCTGGACTTTACATGGATTATAATTGGCACTACACTTAGTTACAGGTCACATAATAATTATTACGAAAATACAAAATGTAGTTATTTATATCAGATTTATTGCAATCTTATAGTAGGTTAATGTTCTAAATATTACTTCTTTACTAATAAACATTACATCTTGAATTAAATAAATTGTTCATTACATTAATTGAAATAAAGTTAGAAATTATTAATAGTCAGGATGCAAAGAAGAAAGAATTTCGGCCAATTAATGACATTCATCTATCTCTATTTACCAGGGCCATATCAATTTTTATGAAATGAAGTCACTATTACAAGCCAATCCAAAATAATTTATTCTTTGCATACAAGCTTTAGTTTACATAACATCTCATATTATGTAACACATCTAATAATCAAATTCATACAGACTAGCAAATTTACATTAAAATCCCGAATCAAGCTAAAATTACAATGAATCTCAGAGTAATCACAACCGTTTCTAAAAACAGTTATTGTAACCAAACATGCACTTCGCGATCCACTATATAGTCAGTCTGAATATCTCAGATTTTTTCAACTAGGCTGATAGGGAGATACTAAGCAGAGGGGGGTCAGAGGCAAGTATTTTAAAGTCCAAGAAAAAATCTAACGCTATAATAAATCCATTAAAGTCGGAATACGCCCGTATTTTGAAGAATGTATACCACGTGACTGATGCCCCTGCGAGACAATACATTTTATCCATACACAGAGTTTGAAGGTATTATCGGAAAATGTTCCGCTGATCGTCTTTTGTAATAGCCGCTGTTGCTGTATCAGCAAAACAGTTTTAGTTAATGACTGACGATTAGACGTGGACCATATACCTAGCACGCAACGGAACACCGTGCCTTATCATAAATGAACAACACAACGTTTTTATTAGCATATTAGATGGTATCCCAGATGCAATTGAATAAAGAATTAATTAAATTGGAACATCCTTGTATTATTGTTTGTTTCACGGGAAGCTACAGTGGCATAAATTCCGAAACTTACCATCGTAGTTAAAGATATCAGTTTTGAATATCGTCACAGCTGACTCCATGGCGCGACTGGATTTAGACTGGCTATAAAGTGTGACGCAATATCTATACAACAAATAAACAAGCAAAGCACCATACAAATTGCTTGTGCTTAGGTGGGCTTACAAAACTTCAATACACAATTCTGATTACGAAATCTAACATCTGTTTAATAACAGATAGGGATAGTTACATTATTAGATATGAAAGATAAGGATAGAGTCCCTAAACGAGTGTCCATTAACAAAGTATATTTGTATCTCAAATGTAAATCACACTAATCTAAACTTCATTAAAAGGTTATTTGGTTTATATCATACACTTTTCCATTCAGGAAACACTAGCCAAATACTATGTAACTGACTAAAAACGTTAATTCCGTTCCATACATCGATTACAAATGATTATAGGTACTACAAGCAATCGGTACCAGTTCGCATTCTTGATAAATCAATTGAAATAGTCACGAATGGACGAAGCGGATGTTTTTTACATCCCATATCATACGGTACGCCGTTTTAGGTTGCTTTCGTCACACACACGTATTTACGCGACAAGTTGCTACACTATTGTGCGTATGAAATTTTTACATAGTAACATACGTACTGATAGGTCTCACTTAACTTTGTGAAGCCATTTTACTCTTGTTCTTGTTTATTTTGTGCCAAAATGCGCTACAAATGTATATATTTCGTGGAATTTTGATTTGTAGGCGTATCTAGGTTTTAGCAACACAGAGCAAGGTTTCTTAGACAAGCGTCTCGTACTTATCAAGTACATGGCCGTGATTGTTTTCGTCGCCGTGAGAACGCGAGCGCGGGCGTTGAGCCGCGGTCGAATCAGCGCTGCGAGCGCGCGTTTTCTTGTCATGACCACACGTGCAAGCTACAGAGGATTGCCGCTTCAGAGTATGCGCTCTAGGACCCACGCTAGTCGGCTCCAAAGACTCGCTTCGAGCATACATCTGCCTCCTGCCGCGGCCAAGAGTCGCCGCCCCGCTGTTGCTTGGCGGCCCGCCCGATCGACGGAAGGAATCCAACACACGCTCCTCGATCTCCTCTATATCTTTCTTCTTCACAAGCCAGATTTCTTCGGACCCGCGGGTGAAGTAGCTAGAGCCGCGGCTGACGGAGTACTTGCCTCTGGTCTTGCAACTCTTCAGGTGTTCTTCGTCTTCGACGGGCGTCGCTGCGGGTGGCGTGGCCGCTACGTTACGGAATGCGGTGCCGTGCGACGGAAAGCGGTCGGGTATTTTCGCGCCTAGACTCGGGGAGCGGATGGTGACTTCGGCCGGGGAGACTAGAGGTCGGAACTCGGGTCGGACTATCCGCTGCGGTTCGGGCCGAGGCCTAGAGGACTCTATGTCGCTTTCACCGTCGCTGCGAGGCCAACGGGACGAGCCAAACTCAGCGCGGGTGAGGCTCGGTTGCCGATCAAAGGCGGGTGCGGGGGAGAGTGACAGCTCAGCGGGCGGCGGGGGCGGGGGTAACTCGTCAGACGGCAAGCGTTCGGTTCGCGGACGTCTCATGGACCCAGGCCGGGACAAACGACCGGCAGTCGCAGCATTTTCAGCCGCTTTCTCGAAAATCTTTATCTTATCTCCAACCCCGTTGTTTTCTTCATTTGAGGCAGACTTGCTCTCTGTTTCAGGCACCGGATCTGGCAGAACGGGGACTTCGGCCGGTGCATTATCAGTGGGGATCTTCGGAAGCGGCATAGTGGGTGCAAACGCTGGTTTCTCCTCTTTTGGAGCGGAATATTCTGGAGCAAACGCCGATTTCTCGACTCTGTTACTTGATTTTATCACGACATCTGGCTTGAACGATTTCTGAACGGGGTTTTCTTCAACTATAGAATTGACGCGCGTTAACTTCGATATGAGGACAGGCGGAGAGGTAACCTTCGGCGGCGGAGTAGATTCCTTCGGAATAAAAACACGTTGCGGAGGCGAGACAGCCTTTTTCGGAGGAGAGGCCGCCTTAGTCACTTTCGGGAATAACTCCTCAACTTTAGATTCGGAGATTTTTACTTTCGGAAGTTCGCTTTTCGGGTCCGAATTCTGCCTCACCAGCGGGGACTCCGAAACCTTAACTTTAAACGACTCGCTGGAGTTCTGCCTCGAATTAGCGCTGTATTGCTTCGAGGACTCGCTCGAGCTCTGCCTCGAGGTGGTTCTCTGGAAGGATTCGCTAGAGCTCTGTCTCAACGGAGGTGATTTGACGGTCATCTTGGGGGGAGATCTGGCTTTGCCGATGACGAGGGTATCGCGGGGCGGCGGCTTGGTGACGACGGTGGTGTCAGCGCGGACGGGGGCCCCGGGCGGGAGTTTGCCGGCCGCAGCGCCGCCGGGGCCGGGGTCGGGCTGCGGCGGCGGTCGGCGGCGCGGCGAGGCGCGGCGTCACGCGCGGGACTCCGTCCACTGGTCGGAGTCGTCAGAGTCCGAGTCGGCGGTGCTGCTGTCGGACAGCTCGACGGCGACGCGGCGCGCCAGGATGGAAGCCACGTCGAGGAACGCTGGCGCGCCGCGCAGAGTGTCATACCGCCCGGACGTGTCGTCGCCGCCTCTCTTCTCCACCTTGCGCAGTTTTATGCCTGCAGCAATGAAGCTTGTTAGTTTCAATCGAATTCATTTTCATTTGCATTTCGCGAGATGACTAGACTCAGGAATAATAATAAAAAAAGTAAAATTAGTAAGTATGCCATTCACTCACGTCAACCCGTAAACTGTGGTCATAGGAAGGTAGGGTTAAACTGATCACATACACCTTGTATCTCGTACACTTCTCATAGTCTCGGCGGCGGGCAGAGCCTACCTGTATACATATTATATCATCGATTAATATAGGCACTCACCGTCTCGGATAGCCTTCAGCAGATCGGACCTAGGGTCGACTTGCGGCTGGGCGGCGGGTCGCGGCGGCTTGAGCTGCGATGCGCCGCGGAGCAGCGAACCGGGCGAGGGGGGCCGCGGCCTGTCGTCGTCAGCGGGTGCGGGCGGTGGCGACGGCGGCGCGGGTGGCGACGGCGGAAGAGGCGCGGGCGGCGGCGGCGGCGCCGGTGTCTCAGCCTCGTCGGCTGTCATCATACCTGGATGATACTCTATGATAGGAATATGAAGACCTAATTTACCCAATGTTGGTGAGAAATTACTACATGACAGTTTGTGAGGTCGTCCCAGGATATTTCTTTTGTTAGCGGATTTGTAGATAAGATGAACCTACCTATTAAGGTGACTGTAAGGGTCAAACCTCCATCTTGCTCGCACTATTCAACATTTTTGAAGATATAAAATCACTGAATGTAGTTATGCAAAATAGCAAACCTTCACGGCCTAGAAAATAACAATACAAAGGCAAGAATATCATGTTGAATCCAACACGTTTTCCTACCAAAAAGTTTGCTACAAAATTGATCACATTGGTGAAAGTTTTTGGTAAGAAAGCGTGATAGAATCAAAATTATATTCATGCTGAACTATTGTATTGTTATTTTCTAGACCGTGAAGGTTTGCTATTTTGCATAACTACATTCAGTAATTTTATATCTTCAAAAATGTTGAATAGTGCGAGCGAGAGGCGAGGTTAGTATGTTGTTTTTCCGAATAAATTATTTCCATTTCAATTTCTAGATTGGTAGACATTGAAGCCACCAAGATTAGAATCTTTCACTTATAGAAAGCTACATTATCAACGTTCAAAAAAGGCGGTAATTTATTTTAAAAGATATTAGAGATCCCTCAATTGACGCAATAACGGTATAAAAAGTTTATACACAAAATTATAAACACAGGATATCAAGAATTTGCATTTACGAGTAAGTCATTATTTGGCAAGCATGAAATTGTCTAAACACAAGTGTTAACACTATATTATGTTAGATACCTAATAAAAAATATTGTATGGTATACTAGTTATTATATATGGGTATGGGATAGTTATCAGGGACATTCAGTATTCCGTACATACTTTGTTAGAATTTCGCGTAAAATAATTATAAAAATTATATTCGAAATATGACATTTTTGACCTCTTCTTCCTAAATTTAAGCTCGCCATCAGCGAAGAACTATTTTACGTTGATCTTTATTGTATTCCTATAGATATTCGTTGATATGATTATGATTGTTATTCATTATGGTTTACTTTTTTCATAACTGTCCACCTTTTCGTCACGTGTATGTTTTACTTAACAGTGGAAACTTTGTTGGATTGTGATCGACCTAATAATACTTTTAGTATATAAGTTTTATTGTTCTGTTTGTTTCCCAAATAAATAAATAAATAATAAATAATCAGTAAGGCAGTATACTCAAACGAAATTGCGGGCGGGTCAGATAGTATATAATAAAGTAGTGCGTACCGATAACGGCGTGCATGCGATCTAGATGGGCGTCCAGTGCGGTGCGATGCGGCGGAGACGTGCCGTTCACCATCGGGGGCGAACCCGACTCGGGCGGCGGCGGCGGCGGCGGGAGAGAGGACCTGCAAAATAAACTTGCCAACTTAAAAACATTTTTAGTTATCAGAATAGGGGAAAAGTGGTTCCACCGCGGCTTCGCTCGCGTGGTACCCGTATAAAAAGTTGCCCATGTGTTAATCCAGGTCATAAACTATATTCTTAGTTTCATCCAAATACGTTCAGTGGTTTTTGCGTGAAAGAGTAACAAACATACATCCATACTCACAAATTTTCGCATTTATAATATTAATAGAATAGGGTAGGATAGGATGTACGCAATTTCATGTTTTATACTCTTTGTTCATCTTTCTGCTAACTTCCTTAAATTTATAAACTCATCTCACCGTTTCCATTTGGTTGCTGCTTCGCCTACTTAGAAAGCTAGAAGTAGTAGGGTAACGTAAGACACTTCACGCAAAACAAATTTTTAGAGTCTGTTCTGCGCAATATCTTCTTAAGATCCAGCGTTCATCTAGTACATATAAATAACTTTTATCAGTTCCAGACCCTTTTCGCGAGTCCGAATCAAAAAGTTCGCTCAGTTCACTTCTTACTAATGTTTATGTTAAACCAGAAGAAATAACAACTTAGTTGATGTGTTTAAACTTAGTTTAGCTGCCCTAGACAAGCAATTATGAATTTGTACTACAGTGAGTACAAAAAAATAATAATATGATGGGTCTTAAGAGGACCCCACAATTTTAGCTCGCCTTCAGATCCGTACCGGGGTCTGTAATTATGTGAATGGTAGGTGTCCGAATGAGTACCTCGGTGGTGAGACAGTGCCGGAGGGTGAATCGACGGCGGGCGGTGCGGGGGGCGGCACTGACGGTCGCGGGCGCCGCGACGGCGTCCCCGCTTGGCTGCCTCCGTAGATGCATTCCTGCACCGAGCCGTATGGAGACTCCTCGCCACTGCGTACTGCAATTATACAAAACATCGAGGATTTTAAAATAAACTCAATGTAAATAGAGCCGTAGTGTCTTAGTGGGATGTATGTACCCCGACTTCCTATCAGGAGGTCGTGTTTTTTCTGCTTATGTAAAATTATGCGGGAAACGGCGAAGGAAAACATCGTGTAGTCAGCTACACACGACCACTAGCTTCCGCCCGCGGCTTCGCTAGCGTGGTACATGGATAAAAAGTAGCCTATGTGTTAATCTAGGTCATAAACTATGTATATTCTAAGTTTCATCCAAATAAGTTCAGTAGTTTTTGCGTGAAAGTGTAACAAACATCCATACTCACAAACTTTAGCATTTATAATATCAGTAGGATGTCATTATTGTAGGTAAGACCGACTAGACTGAGAGGATGGTGTAGCTAGCCATCTAACCATGTCCAGGCATGTAATAATAATAATAATAAATAAATAATGCTGGACACTATCACACAGCATCATGTAGCCCCAAACTAAGCAGGGCGTGTATTATGGGAACCACATGATTGATATACTACACATTTTTTTTTTTGTATATACATACACATCATACATAGATAACACCCAGACCCGAGACAAATATCTACAGAACATGCAAACATTTGTCCCACAGCGGGAATCGAACCTGCAACCTTCTGCATCCCAGGCGGACATTCGCCCACTGCGCCATAGAGGCCGTCATATACCATATTGAACGTTTACAAGCAAAAAACATTATTTTATAACAGTGAAAGTGAAAATTTATTTATTCAGTATGAACATCAGTACACTTTGAATCGTAATTTTTTTATTTACACCAATTCGTAACGCGACCAAACAGAGAAGAATTGGCAAGAACTCTGCTAGGCTTATATTTTTTTGAATGTCATTTTTTCAATTTTATTTTCTTAGTTTTGAGGGAGTTAGAGACAGTTTAATCCCAAGCTTTTTTGTCATCTAAATAATCAGAAATTTTATAATAAGCTTTATTACAGAGGTTACCTATTAATGAGGAATACCTATTTGAAGTGGTAACCATACCCTATATCAATATATTGCAGCATAGGTCACAAGTTTTGAACGTGCCGACTGCCGTGCAACGCCCTGCGTACATCAACTTGAGACACGAAAGTGATAAGCCTCATATACCTGTGGTTTCACTGGCACTTTAAAACCGAAACACAGCAATGCTGCTTTACGGTAGAAATAGGCATGGTTGTAGTACTTCCCCGGATGAGCCCTTCCCACAGAGCTCTATTACTAAAACCTTATGTCATTACCATGTCCATTGCCCGTGATCCTGGGCTGTCTTATTTGGTTCTCGATCTCGATGGAGTTAGGGCGGGCGGCCGCTGTCGATGGGGCTCGGTTTAGACCGACTCGGTACCCCCCATCTGTCACTGTTGTTTCTGAAAATATATTGATGTTTTTAATACATTTACTGGATGACCTTAGACGTTGTCCTGACACAATTCTAGTGTTCATACCGTTCCGTATTTTTTACTAAACCAACTTATAATAAAGGCAAACAAAACAATAGAAAACTATTTAAACCTGTCGAGCCATTTTGAAGCTTTCACGAGACACGCGCACGACAGTTGATTTCTATTATAAGACAAGCTGACCCGCTCGCAACTTCGTTAGCGTGTATACTTGTATATCACAATATATTGATCAGTGGTTTCGGAACGCATTGACAAACATACAAACATTGATTTATATTTATATAGATATGCCTTGTTTTAGTGATCTAAAACCATCTTCGCATTATTGCCTTTCTAATAAAACCAATATGGGGCACATCGGTCGGATGGTTTCAAATTCTATAACGGTCATAGGTTTTCCATTCTATAGCATAGCATATACAGAATGCTTCGTGGAACGATGTAGGGATTGAAGAAGCTGATCGAGGGTACCCACGTGATAATTTTAAACCACATTATGCGTCGAGCTCAGGACAGCATGCAATGGCGCTCATTAGGGGAGGCCTTGGTCCAGCAGTGGTCTGCTACGGGCCGATGATCTTTAAATCTTAAAATTTGTAGCATAGGATGTAAACTCACGGTATGTCGGGTCTGGCTGCCTGCTGTACTGTTCAATATTGTACTGCCTGAGTTGCGCGGGCAACATGATGTGTTCTCCCTTCCTCACGGCGGCTTCCTTCATGCGATCGTTGGTGGAGTGAGGGGGACGAACTCGCCGCGCACCTCGCCCGTCTGAACTGCCGCCACTACGGGGCTGGCGGACCTAGTGAAAACATGTTAGTAATAAGTTAAATAAGTCAATAATGCTGCACAGATCAGTACCTTCCTACCTGTCTCCAAATTCATTAAATCTTTTTTTCTTTGGTAATAAGTGTCATTAAATTATACCTAGTTGTTAGAAGGGAACACGAACGCTTATAATGTTTATGTTTAATACATAAGTACACTTTAAGCCTATGCCTATCATTCTCATTTATATGAACATGTTGCTCTTTTTGAGTATAAAGAATCTTTAAACCTATGTATTATATCCAGGTCACAAACTATGTATATTACAAATTTCATCCAAAACCGTTCAGCCGTTATGGAGTTGAGTGGGAACAAACATACTCACAATTATAAAGTTTGTGTATTTTATAATATAAGTGTGATAAATAATCAGCGTAAATAAACCGTACTGGTTTCGGATCTTACCTTCTTCCCCCTATCATGCTGGATCCTCTCAGTATCTTGCAGCATTTCACGCCGCCACAACTCGAAGAAGTAATCCGGGTCAGTATAGAACTTTCTTGCGTCCCGCCCGTCGTCCCTGAACTCGTTTAACTTTTCAAGCGGCGGCGGACGGTCGCATTTCGCGTACGTCGCCAGCATTGCTGAAGGCATCGAGTTGCGAGAGAACAATTGCTGCTGGAAAATGCGGGAAGAGCGGAACGCCTTCCGCATTTGGATGTCTTGGAGCGATACTGGAATAAAAGTGAATGATTGATTGACATGAATTTGGAATCGGATCTACCTAAACTACATGATTCTAGTATGGGAGAAGTTTATTGCGACTATAGTATAGATAAACAACGAAAGTCAGTCAGTGGGCGGATGACAAACTAGCCTAGCCTGACCTAGGTAGATCTGAATAAAAAATTATCCCAAAGGTACTTTTTTTACAAAACCTAGAATTTTAGCTTTTATCTTTGAATGAAAACTTACTTTTTTTTACAAAACCTGTAAATTTATCTTTTAGCTTTGAAGCAAACGCAGCTCTCAGTCAAATGGTCTCATAAAATTAAAGGAACTGCCCTTGCAGCTTATCTTTAATTAATACCATGTCTAAAGAAGAAAACATTAGACCACTTTCTGTAACACGCACCTTCTTCAACTCCTGAGTCGAGCTGCGTGACTTTGATAGCCAACTTGTCTATCCTCGCCTGCAGCACGTTAGTTCTGTCAGCTAGGCCCGTCGCCTCGCGAGTTAGCTCGCCAAACATATCCTCGGCATGTTTGGATAGAGATGACAACTGTCTGTAATTTCAAATATAGGTTTTTATAACAAGCTAGTATTGGTCAGAAAATGTGAGTATCTATCAAGCTTCTCTTTCTTGTCACCAGAGTTTGCTGCAACGTGTATCTAAGAATAGATTCAAACTAAACCAATTGCGTCATGATAATTAGATCATGCACAGGGGCTTATTAGCGAGAGAAGCTGGATGCGCCTAGGACAGGGCGCGGTAGCGCTGATAGGGATACATTTTAAGCAAACTGACTTGAAACCTATGTTAGGTTTGACTAGACACTAGGTTCTCGAAAACCTCGTACCTACATAGGTATAATATAGAATTTTTCATTTGTTATCCCTATTTACATAAATAGGGATAACAAATGAAAAATTCTAGTTAGTCCGTCATTTACATTATCAAAAAATATTAGACACTTATTTTTCTTTCATCAAATAAACAAAAAATGACAAAGTATAGTGCGTTGAAGTTCCGCGTGACGACGCGAGCCCCCACTCCCGAACTTTGACGATCTTCATCTGCGTCAATTTTTATTTATTTGATAAATAAAAAAATAAGTGGCCAATATTTTTTGTTGATCTTTCTGACAGACTAATTAGAATTATTATTTTTTTACCCAGTCGTCATCCCTATTACCATTATTAATTAACACACAAGTAAACAAATAAGTACAGATGACATAAAGAAAAACTGTTCTAACCTGACGGTGTTAGCGAGCGTGCCATTCGTGACGGCTTCTAGTTCGGAGGGCACGGCTAGCCGCTCGGGCACTGTGCCCCGCGACACGTGGACCGGCTCCACACAGCGCTTCGGCAGCGGCATTGCTCACCGCCCACCAGCTCAGCTACCTCGTAAACATCACTGCAACAATGTAAAAATCTTAAGGTATATTCTTCTTTAGCCATTGAAGGCCAGTGCGGGACTGCGACCTTGTTGAGGGATTGCATACAATAACAACATCATCCTGTATCAGTCCACTGCTGGACATAGGCCTCCCTGATAAGAAGAGGAATATGCCTATACATCCTCAAGCTGAGCATGCTGGTAGGGCCTGCCAGTCTGCGGTGAGGATATTTAGGTATGGCAATGATAGCTAGGTAGTCTATGCCGCCATCCACTGGCCGCCAGATACTTCATTCCTCCTAGGGTTAACATAATCATCACGTTTGGCAGGATTGGTGATTGCAGTATTGGTAGATTGGTGTAGAGTAAGAGGATATCATTAACCATCCAACGACATTCACTGGTTTCGTCAGAACCTAATCGTAGTTACTCCCGGCGGCAAATATCCCTACATTTGCACCCATGTATGTTGCAACATTAACATAAATTATTTTCACACCAGTTGGGTATCTGCAGCCAGCAGTTGAGATAATCTCTTACTTGGTAGTTGGATATTTTCTTTCAAGAACCCTACGAGCGAGCGAGTGACTGGCAATTTGATTACGAGCGAGCAGGAATAAATTTCCGTTGCCAGGAAGGAAGGTCCCATTCCTGCTAACACTAGATAGATGCGACCTAGATAGATAAATTTATGGCAGCCACTAACATTTAATCTTTAGAACCGATTATTGATTCCAATGCCCCGATCAAGTGGAACGAATCCAGCTCCGGGTGATTTCTTTATCTTTAGATGGTCCATTGAACACCGATAAAATCTGACAAACCAAAGCAATTAATGAGGCGTGTGTAAGTAGAAGATAATAATGACACGAAAAAGTATGTATGTACTTGCACACAAGAAATTGGTCTGCGTTTATGTGATTAAGCAGTCATTAAGCCAGAAAATTCGTTCTGGCCACATCATTTATTTGTCACTTAGCACATTGAATAAACTGAACTTTAACTGAATAAATTATTATATTTCAAGATCAGTTTTTTCAACTTGAACCATAGCAGGAAGTCGGCGGTTGGGTGACCGGTAGATCTTTATTGGTATATTTTAAGCAATCTAGCGGTAGCCTTTTCGTCAGTGTCGGTCGCCCCGATAATTGACGCTTGTTATACCACCAACCCATCCGTCAGAATTGGCGCGAGCACTTCATGCGTGAACTAGTGGAAGCGGGAACTGGGTTTCAGTTCCGTTAACGGTTTCTTTGTAATCCTCATTGTATTACTTTTGGAGGTTTACGAATTATAAGCAGGGTTCAGTGCAATACTTCGTAAAAGTGCGTTTCTCGGCTTTAAATCGAAGTTTGGCATAATGTTCTTTTCCTTATGCAATACCGTAACGATAACGCTTGCGGAGTAGATGGTCCCCAGTATAGGGAGTCTAATCTAATTTATTTATTTATCCCGTTGTCACTTAAGGCAGGTACTACTAAATCAATGTGCACTGTCTTGTGAAATGTAGGTTACGTGAAAACCGAGGTCATAATTTATCCCAATTTTATATTTAGCTTAGTTATATTTTTACGTGGGATTAAAATTATCTCTATAACACGATCTAAGTAGGTAGTTGCAATGAAAGATAATAATACGGTATGATTGCAAAGGTGCGGTTACGAAACAGCCACTCAAATACCATTTGGCAACGCGAGCCTAACAAATCCTACAAATATTCTTTAAGCGAAGTATTTGTATATTAGGATGTATGTTCCTATGTTAACATCACGCCAAAACTACTGAGCTTGCACATAATGTTGTTACAGACCAGGATAATCATTGGGGGATCTATCCGGATACCACGCCAGCGAAGCCGCGGACAGAAGCTAGTTTAACATACAACTACATCTTTTATTGACGTTGTCGTTGAGCCAAAGTCCTACACAGAAGTCTCCAAATAAATACTGAACTTAGATATAATATGTTTCTCACATAACTAGCATTTTCTTGATGTGTTAGATCAGCTAGCCTTAGGGTTTTAGTACCTATTATTTATAAAATTGCTTTTAAATCTGTAAGCTTCGCAATTTTAACTATTAGGTACAACATAATACATAACTTGTACAATCTATTTTACACATAAAGCTAGCGCTATTTTAGGAGTTGACGAGACAATGAATGCTTCCGTTTGATAAGGCGTTATGATCGTCACAATTAATCTGATCTTTTATTCATCATCATCAGCCTATAGCAGTCCACTGTTGGATATAGGCCTCCCTTAATTAACGCCATTGCGCCCTGTCATCAGCTCTTATTTCTTATTTATAGCCTTTTACGTCTTGTGTTGTCTTTTATTCGGGACATAAAAACCCTACTGATAATAAAAAAGTGAAGCTTTGTGAAATGTGAACATGTGAAATTTTAAATGTTTGTCCTTCCTTCACATCAAAACTACGGAACGGATCGATATGAACCTTTGGCATACTAACTAATGGCAGTTAAAATATTTAAAGAATTACCTAAGGATCTTGAAGACTTACCCTTAACTTTATTTAAACTTAGGCTTAAGAAATGGTTATTGTTAAAGTGTTTTTACTCAATCAATGAATATTTTAATTTTAAATAGTATTTGTCAATTTGTTTTTGTTAATAAGTATCAGTGTATTGTAGTTAGGACTTGGAGCTAAACCAACAATTATTATAACATAGTTATTTAAGAATTATGACAAAATGGCATGCAAATTATCAATCTTTTGACTAAATATTCACACACCAGGACAACAACTGGTAGAATGTAATTGTTCAGAATGTTTACTTTTAACCCTAAGACCAGTGTAAACAATTTACATACATTCAGTGAATAAATGATTTATCTCTTGTATCTCTTATTTGCAGATTATGTAGTTCTAGACCTGGAATAACATATGGGCTACTTTTTATCCAGGTACCACGCTAACGAAGCCACGGCCGCGAAGCCAGAAATTTATATTTGACAAATCAACACAGAGCGAAAACACTTTTACTGTTTGCACGTATTTTTACTGCAAAAACCACGGCCACGATTAATTATGAACAAACATTAGCAAATTAAGTTTAGAAGTTACGTCATTATTTGTTCTCGACACAACATTCACTTTCATGATAATTACCTAACTTGAATGCATAAAACGTAAACAAATTATGTATATAGTGCTAAGAAAGATGACTTAATACGAGAGCATTGTACTTATGATATAAATCTGTTTTATATTTAATTAAATAAATCCAACTTGTTACTTTTCATCTTTGCTTGTATGTATTTTGTACCAAGATTTATTTATTTTTGTTTCATATCAACCTGTGTCGAAATAAATGTCTTTCTATCTATCTATCTGGTTAATCTAACTATTTATTCATGTATCATAAAGTTTTCAAAAACCACTGCTGGGGAACACCAAACGGTTAGCGTTTTTTGCATCCAGGTCTTTCACTGTACGGCAACGATCGTTCATCCACCTGACTGTTGGTCTGTCTATTTATAACGTACCTATACAATGCTGGACATTATCAATTTATCATACAACATCGTCTAGCCCCAAACTAAGCATAATGGGAAAATTATTGATAAACTACTTAGTTTTTTTTTGAAATCCTCATCATAACATCCAAACCCGAAACAAATATCTGCAGAACATACAAACAATTATATTGTCCCGCGGCGGGAATCGAAAACAGAAACAGACGTCTCAGGCAGACCATCGCCCACTGCGCCACAGAGATCGTCAGTAGAACCTGGCAAATAACTAACTATAGCAATGAATGGTATCAAAGTCTGCATACAAACATTCACAACTGTGACCTTAAGCAAGTAGACATTTCATTTGTACTAATCCTTTACCTTGGAACTTGGAGCAGACTAAATGCCGCAGTTGGTAACTGCAATTTGATTCGGCTATTACAGTCAGTTGATTCAATACTCATTTCATAACAAAGAAGACACAAGAAAAATTGCAGAGTAAGTCGATGTTACATAAATAATTAAAGTCTGATTGGAGCTTTATTTAACAAGAAACGAGGGATCAAGGGATCAAGGTATCCGACGAACTTCTACTGTTTTTGGTTAGTACCGCGACGACCTTGTCGCAATGAGCGAATACGGGTGATAAGCAAGAAGTAACCGATTCGATTCCAGCTGAGGGACAAACGGTAGCATAATCTGCCTATATTTGTTTATATTAGTGTTGGGTGATAAGATAAGTTATGATAATAGAGACCTTATAAAGACCCCCGCAAATCACTAAGTAGATTTCAGAGTCTGAACTCTTCAATCCAGTCCAGGGTTCCAGATTATATTGCGCGAAACAGACAAAAATACGACGAAGATTCAGGGTCATAAGTCATAAGGCTCGGAGTTGTTCTATTTTCAAATGCTGAATCGGCTGTTTAGACAAAAGCATCGCATCCGTAGGGCTATCACGAATATTTCAATCTAACGTATAGTAAGCGTAACGAAACATTTTGGACAATGACAAAGTGTTATTTAAAATCTACGCTTTCTCATTGGCCAACATTTTAAGTGTACTTGTACTTGAATACTTTTTCGCTAGTCTTCGTCATCGAACCTCTGTAGTTCTGTAGTAAAACGAACGTTTTCCAACCCGGCAGTAAGTAACACAGACACATTGGCGTCAACACACACTGTATGTGAGTGGGTAAACACAAATTGACACATCCGGGCGTGCTAATGCATTCATAATCGAACGATAGCAGTGCCTGCCTCACGGATACGCGGGATTTACATAAATACACATTCTGCAATTTCATTCCATTTTCTGATGTGAACCATCATGATGTGTTTGATTGTCAGCTGTCAGCTGATGGTTGTCTACAACTTCAGCCTATATCAATCTAGTGGAAAGACCTTCTCTGATAAGTAGATCTGATAGGTAGGTAGTATGTCCATAATCCCTACGGTAGGTATGCGGGTTGGAGATCGCAGGGCACAGCTTCTCACACTGCCGATGCCGACGCGACGCAGCGTCCGCGTCGGGGCAGTTAATTTAGCAGTGCCAATGTTCGACTGCGCTATGTATGCCGCAATAAACCGGCCGCCAGAGCCCCGTTTGTTAGTTAGCGGGGTGCACCACGGGCCGGTAAGGCTCATACACTCATGGTTGTCTATATTGTCTAACTTTAACCTAATGCCGTAGTAATAATAATAGTAATGACGAAGTATCTTAGCCTTGATACTTCGTCGTCGGACTTCTATTGCGGATCTGGCAGTTGAGAACTAAGATGTTAGCTACATTTCGGGAACTTTTCAAAAACCATTGAAATTTGTGTGATACCCCAAACATAAGCTAAAGAAAAACTAGTATAGTACGCGTAATATGAATGAGTATTTAAAAAACTATAACGCTTATTTGCCAACCATGACGACTTTTTATAGCTGTTCATATTTCTTTTAAAAGTGATTGACCTAAAAGCTTTTAATTACAAATTGAAATAACAATTTAGGTTAACAATGTTGTAACACGTACGCTAGATAGTGTAACACTAAACCTTTTTCCGAAATCATATATGTGTCTATATACGTACACTAGCTGACCCGCTCGCAACTTCGTTTGCGTTTATACTCTTTTTATACGTATGTCCTTCCATGTGAAAGTTTCCTAAGCCTGGTGATTTGACACGGAACCCTAAATATGAATAGAATAAAAAGTACCTAGATATTACTATATTACCTACCCCGTAATGTAGTTATATGTAGGTACCTGTTCCCTTTCCCGCTCTCACTCCTTTTTTCGTTCCTGTTTCCGTTGACAACCCGTCGCGTCGCCAAGTTAGCAGCCGGTATAGGTATGATGAATTTTTATATGCCTAACTCGTGATATGATTGGTCACCAATGCATCATCATATTTATCACCCTCTTTAAGGTTCATTTTCGCTACAAAAAGCAGCAAGTCCTTCTCCAAGGTCCCACCCATGGTTCAGCGCTTTAGGCGTTTATTTGTTTTCGTTATAGCCTCTGTAAAAAAATCTCAAGTCTTTATGTATAAAACAAACTTACTATCCCTGTGGTATTCAAATATCTAAGAACAAATTAATGAAATTGAAATTTTGAATTCTGATCCGATTTAAATATTATGTTTTATTTGACATTCCAATTTTGAAGAGTATTGCATTGCACCAAGCTTTTAAGGCTCCCCCACACAGGTGTGTTATTATCGGCGATAATATCATGCGCTACCTATTGCGATAATGTGTCCCAATTCCTTACACATAACTGCGTTATCGCAGTAGTATGTAACTTTGTAGGCGTCCTAATACATAATGTACTAAAATTCTACAGATCGCACACTACACGCAACTATCAAAGGCATTGAAAATGTAATTTAGAAATAAAGCACCCGATAAAATTTGAATTTATTGTACTAACAAAAAAGTGAACGGAGCGCACAGTGGCTTTGCGCGTAAAGGCCCTTCTACTGCCTACAGTTTTTGTCCGTCCACCTCCTAAGATGGCTCAAGCTGTAGCTTAATTCAATGTCGAGATATTATTTTTTCCGTTTCTTGAAGCTCAAAATAAGTAATTGGGAAATTCTCGATCCAGCAAAATTTGTCCACATTTTCCACATTTTGGAAATTCTAATTGCACTCTGAATCCCTCCGGCAGATGAAAATATTGACATAATTATGACCGATCGCTTTATTCACCTACATATTTTTTTTATGCATGTGACGATTTTCAATACTTTCAATGTATGGAGTTTCAAAAATGTGACGAATATACTTTACAACAAATGTACAACAAAGCCTCTCATATCTGCGAAACTACAGGCAAATGTCAGAATTTCATGAATCGGGGAACTATACTCAATCAGAAAAACTTAAACATTTTCATTATTTATGCACTCGATATTGCGATATATTCTGTTATATTGTCTGATATTATCGCCGATATTAACTTACCTAGGCCCACGCACCTGTGTGTAGGAGCCTTTATGTGAGAACAACGTTTTTTGATTAAATTTGGAATGAGTTTTCAAACATGACAGTGTCAAAATAAAATGGCATAACATGTGTCAATAAGGAGTATTGATATCAACTTCGATGCAAATCACCCCAAAATAACTTTCTACCCCTTTTTAACCCCGTTAGGCGATAAATTTCAATAATATACGAAATACGTCTTTCATCAATTTTGTTAATGAATGTTTTTGCAAAATTTTAAGTAGATTGGACCAAGGAATCACTTTGTTCCATACAAACATTTAATTATTTATTTAATTATTTATTTATTTATTTATTTTTATTTAAACTTTGCCCACGTTTTTCACCCCTTTAGGGGTAGAATCTCGGAAAATTCCTTTCTTATGGGATGCCTACGTCATACAAAGAACACGCTCTCCAAGTTTCAGGTCTCTCCGATCAGCTGTTTAGGCTGTGCGTTGATCCGTCAGTCATTCAGGACAAAGGATTTTATAAGTATAGATAACCCTCCATTAAGGTATTTTTTTCAAAAACCTGGTATGCGGTCTTTTATTATTTAATATTCAAAGTGTTCTGACGAAGTTTCAAGAAAATCACACCACGCGTTAAGATTTTCCCATACAAACTTTACCACCCCATTGCAACCCCCTCGAGGACTATTTCAAATTTTCAATGACACCAATCTTCATTGATTGTATGGAATAATACATGTCCCAGGTTTCAAGTTTCTAAATCCAAGGAAAACGATTTTTCATACAAATATTTTTACCCCTTTTCACCTTCTTAGGGGTTTAATTTCCCAAAATCGTTTCTTAGTGAGCGCCTACACCCTACAAAGAATACTTGTGCCAAATTTCAGATCTGTAGACACTGTAGTTTCTGAGATTTCGTGATGAGTGTGTCAGTGAGTGAGTGAGTATAATTCTCTTTTATATATATAGACTAGCTGACCCGCTCGCAACTTCGTATGCGTTTATACTCTTTTTTTACGTATGTGAAATGTTACCCAAGCCCGGTAATTTGACATGGAACCCTAAATATGAATGGAATAAAAAGTACCAAAATATTACTACATTACGAAACACGTCTTTCATCAATTTTGCTAAAGAATGTTTATTCAAAATTTAAAGTAGATTGAACCAAGGAATCACATTGTTCCATACAAACTTTGCCCACGTTTTTCACCCCTTTATGGGTAGAATTTCGGAAAATCCTTTCTTATCGGATGCCTACGTCATACAAAGAACACGCCCTCCAAGTTTCAGGTTTCTACGATCAGCGGTTTAGGCTGTGCGTTGATCCGGCAGTCAATCAGGACAAAGGATTTTATATGTATAGATTACCCTCCATTAAGGTATTTTTTTTCAAAAACCTGGTATGCGGTCTTTTATTATTTAATATTCATAGTGTTCTGACGAAGTTTCAAGAAAATCACACCACGCGTTAACATTTTCCCATACAAACTTTACCACCCCATTGCAACCCCCTCGAGGACTATTTCAAATTTTCAATGACACCAATCTTCATTGATTATATGGAATAATACATGTCCCAGGTTCCAAGTTTCTAAGTTCAAGGAATACGATTTTTCATACAAACATTTTTACCCCTTTTCACCCTCTTAGGGGTTGAATTTCCAAAAACCGTTTCTTAGTGAGCGCTCACACTCTTTAAAGACTGCCTGTACCAAATTTCAAACCTCTAGGCCCTGTGGTTTCCGAGATTTCGTGATGAGTGTGTCAGTGAGTGAGTGAGGATAGTTCTCTTTTATATATATAGATTATACAATTACAGATACTAAAGCGCTTGTATCAGAAAATATGATTAGGGATTGAGACTAACATTTGATCAAAATTTATTTTGCGTGAAGTTACTACTAGCTGACCCACGCGCAATCATCATTTGCATTGTTTCTTTCCCGTTTATCAAAGTCAGGATGGATTGTGTGTGGACAGTGGATATCTGACCTTAGCTATGGTTGTGGGAACTTCGGAAAGGTCAAACTCTCTCTTGGGTTTTACTTACTCGATTTTGATAAAAAGTTGCCCAGATGTTTTTAGTTAGAATTATATACGCTTTTCAATTGTTCAAGACACATCGAAATTAATCCAATTCTTTTTGCATGACATTATTTTTACTATATTTTTGAGTTCATAATCCTTCAATTAATAAATATATATTGAGCTTTTTTACAGTTTTCAACACACAGACTACTGTAAATTTTTAAGATAGTAATTCCAGTATAGTATAAATCATTCGGCCGTTAGTAAAATACGAATATATCAATATAAAAAGTTATTTATTCATGTTTTCACCTAACGGCATGAATTCCGTCACAGTTATCTGATCGGCTATTCCGATCCAAGCCTCGTAACGACTTCGAAAGAGATTAACATTCAGTTTTTATGCATTCTGCGTGAGAAGACATTATGCACCACAATCATCATGGAAGCTGAACGAATTTAATCTTAAGTTCATGTGATTTTGCGAATGGTGGGTGTTATCAAGATGAGAAGAGTTGGAATGTTTTGGGGGAGACCTTTGCCTAGCAGGCAGCAGGTAGGTTAGGAAAAAATAATTTGGGGTGGGTGGCCGGTCCGTCCCGGGTAGAAGATCTAGAGGGAGACCTAAACTTGGACAGAGATCTTGCGCAGAGCCATGGTGGCGTGCAACGTTTCCGATGCAGACGTCAAGGATAGAGCGAAGTGGAAGAAAAATTATAGGAATGCTGACCCCATCGCCATGTGGGATATATCCAGGAAGAGAGGGAGAGAGAGGATGGCCGCAAAATATTTTCCATGAGTTTAATACATACATACAGACATATTTTTACTTGTAATCCTCACTGCATTTTATTCTTATCAATTCATTAAATTATATATATTCATTTAATAATATACGCCCGCTGAGGGTTTTCGTCTATGGGTTATCGTTTTTGAAGGTAGTAGAGTTCTTTGTGGGGGGCTCGTCCGGGGAGGTACTGCCACCATGCCTATTTCTGCCATGAAGCAGCTGAGCTGTGTTTCGGTTTGAGGGGTATGGGTGCCGGTGATTACAGGCACAAGAGGCTTATCATCTTCATGCATCAAGTTGATGTGCGACGCAGGGCATTGCATCGTAGAGCACGTTCCGGAAAAACGTGATCTACGATGCAATGCTTTGTGATAGGTAATGGTTACCACTTTCAACAGGTGGGCCATGTGCTTGATCCATCTTCAAGTAATATAAAAAAAAATGTCGTCTCACTCGCCTCATGAACCTTTTTAGGGTGACGTTACCGTTACAATTTTAAACTGGTGCCACCAGGTCGAATGGCATATAATATAAGTTTTTCCATTTATGATCAAAATTGTCTTAAAAATGAACATATTACCCATATTTAGGGAGTTGTGAAAAAATATGTAATCCGCCATTTTGTGGCGGCGGCCATCTTGGACCGATTTCATCAAACATAGCTAAGAATACTTCCGCCATATTTCACCTTAAAAAAATCAAAATCGGTTCATCCATTCGAGAGCTACGATGACACATACACACACATGCGTACACATGCGTACACATGTGTGTGTGGGGTGGTGGTAAGTGCGAAATGGTATATAACACACTTCTTTGTCTTCAGCCTATAATGATTGATGACCACAGTTTTGATGATAGGTAAATTACACTTTTGGTGCTAACTGTACTTAAAATATTTTTGAAATACGGGACAAATACGGACAAATATTATCTTGCGGGACGTACAAAGACTGTTCCCCCCTTATCTCCGAAGTTTGCAAAATGAGAAACCTGATTTTTGTATATGTTATGGAAAGATATCTATATTTTACAGGAAAATTGTATGGAAGTCTCTATTTAAAACAGTTTTGTAAAAAAAAAAAATGTAAGAAAAACGGTCAAGCTATGATATGGAGAGTTACACGGTTAATAGGGTGTTATATGAAAGGCCTTAATTTTGCTATTCTATTACAGGTTTTTATTAGTTTTTTAAACTAAGAACAAAACTTACTAATAACAAGAATACAACGGAATTGAGAACCTCCTGTTTTTTTTTAAGTTGGTTAAAAAACTACTAGATAATAGGGATAATGACTGGGTAAACAAATAATAAAACTAATTAGTCCGTCAGTTTGATTACCAAAAAATAGTGGACACGTATTTTTTTATTTATTTAATCCATAGAAATTAACAAAGATATAGAGCGTCAAAGTTGGGGAATGGGGGCTCGTGACGTCACTTGTATGTAAAAAGTGTACTTACCCGTGACGTCACGCGGAACTTCAACGCAATATATCTTTGTCATTTTTAGTTTAATTGACAAAATAAAAAATACGTGTCCAATATTATTTGATAATTTAAATGACGGACTAATTAGAATTTTTTAGGCATCTAGCCTATTCCTTCACTAACTGTTTCAAAGTATGGTGGTCAGCCACGTGGATGCAATTACCTATAAAAAAGCGAAGTATGAAGAGGGGTAGAAAATGTCCTAACCTCTTCATACACCGAGTGTGAGTGAGAGAAACTAATATTTCCCTCACTAGAACTCACTACTATACTACTCATTCATGATAACCACGAGAATAGAATACTGAATTTATGAATTGGACGTAATCGACGTCACCCGTGGTGGGCGAGTTAACTCGCACTTTTCCGGTCTTGTTTATACTGAATAGGCGAAGATGCAATCTATGATGAAGCACGCTTGCCTGTGCGGTGTTATTTAGGGGTTTGGCTCTTATCGCCTGCGATTGATACACTATCAAATGTTTACCAATGATAATTGATATTTTATAGCAAATTATTTATTTGCTATACTTGCTATACTAACATAATTGATCCGATTTTATACCAAAAGAGTAACGTAAAATATATTTTTTCTAGATCTTTTGGTCGTTTGATTTAAAATGATATATAGCTGAGCTCTTTGTCTTCCACCGCCTTAAAGCCCGTATTCAACTCAAGAAACGAATTCACCATAATCTTGACCTAGGGAGTGTAAGAGATTCCAACCTTCATCATGGGAAACCCAAGACAACCTCACCTGCCCGTGGCGCACCTTCTCAAACGGGGCTCTGGCGGTCGGCTGATTGCGGCTTAGCGCAGCTAAACACCGGCACAGTTAAATCCCCTGGCCGCCGATGGGCATCAGCGTCGGTGATGTAGCAGTGGATAGACTGGTGTTGTTGTTTATTTGACTGTTCTCAAGACATGTTTTTGGGGTTGGCGTAATTTAAACATTTTTTTTTATGATTCCTATTGATGGAACTAGCACATGGCCCACCTGGTGTGAAGTTGTAACCATTACCTATAACCAAGTATTGGTTCGTAGGTCACGGATGTTTGGATGGTGGTAGTGCTTCCCCGGATGAGCTCTTCACAAAGAACTCTACTACTGCAGAGAACATCGGGGCCAACCACCAATTTGAAATCATACTCGCATTCTGACTAAACCAGGTAGGTAACCTATTTGTTTATCAGGTAGGTAACCTAAGAACTTAGTGATTTGTTTCTAAGTGTTTGTTTGGCAAACCTTTTGGCAAACTAGCTCTTAATTTCGTACTAGCTGAATCTCTAGCAATTTTGCATCTTCTGCACAAAGTATAGCATATATACATATAGCTGTTCTTGGGGTGCATTGGTACTTCGTCACTAGTTAAGCTAAGCTAGTAACTAGTTAGGTTATGGAGATAGGTAAATAGGTAAGAAGGTACTGATATGTGCAAAACACCATACCTATCTAAGCGTTACGTATATAATCTACCTACCTGAGGCCTCATTTAACTCAGTTGCACAGTGACATGTTACGCAGCGGTCCTGTTTTTACCAAAGCTTTGATATTATTCTTTTGCTCTTAAAATTTTGCAATCTTTTTTTGGCAATAAATTGAATTTGATTTGAATTATGAAAATGAAATATATACCTACGTACCGCCTTTAACACTCAGGGATAATAAACTACATAAATATATTTTTTATCTGATCTGCATCATGGATGCGTAGAGCTGAGGACAGGGCGCAATAGCGCTCATTGGGGGAGGCCAATCCCAGTGTGACTGCTATAGGCTGATGATGATAATAATGATGATCTGCATCTAGTTAAAGTTTACCCCCTACATACAACATCATGATGATGAATATAGATAGAAACTCTTTATTGTACTCACACTAGCTTAAACATACAGGAACAAAACGGACAATAACGGATGATGATGTTAGTGAAACAACTTCACCTCTTTATGTGTAGCGTAGATCGAAGATCGAGATCGAGAATCGGTGTGAATGAAACCAATACAACAAAGTTTTAACATTGAGCAATTTGAAGAAGCTGGATGTTATTATTAACACCGGAAAAACGGATGACTCATGGATGTCAATGGATGGCGAGAATTTGGTAACAAACTTTATTATTTTTGCATGGGTGTTGATCTTTGATGATGCTGAAATTGAAGCTAGCATAAAAGCGGTAAGAGTTCTTACAGGCGAGCGGCATGACGACCTCTGTGGTACAGAGGGCAAAAGCCTGCATGAGACGTAGAAAGAAAGAAAGAAAATTATGTATTATTGACAAAAAGTGTGTATCAGTCATGTGGTTCCCATATCACCAGCTCGGCTTAGTATGGGGCTATATGATGCTGTGTGCTAATGTCCAGAATTATTTATTTTAAATTGCCGCCGGCGACATCCACAGCGTTCAACAAGATGCCGTTTGTCTGTAATAGCGGGTCTAAGCGACACGATTTTTGGTGTGCAGGGATACAAAAATGTGATTTGTATCGACATTTGCTGCGCAACACTCTTCACAACACTAGCCGATACCATGTAGACCCGTAAAAAGAGTTTTAAGATAGATATAAGAAGCATTCCATTGTGGTGCTGAATAGGTAACTTAGTAATGCTTTTATGTATTGTGGTTCTACACTTCTGTTTAGTACGATAGTACTAGTACCTCATAAAGGGAAAGTTATAGGTTAAATAGGTACATTACTAGTAGGTACGCCTTATTGTGAATAGCTACGTCTACGTTACGTTAATTTGGCATGGAGTATACAATCACAATATGATCACGTCACTGTGATACATTGAACGGAAAAAACACGTAGACTAGAAACTGTTACCAGTTACCAATTTCACGATTAAATTCACAGTTGTTCCGGCAATTACCACTCGGCGACCATTGCTTCCGATCACGCGTTAGAATGAGGATGTTTCGATTTCCCACTGACCTGCACAATATTGGTGTCCGTGAAGAATATATCAGTGTTTTTATGGAAATTATTTTGGTTAGTAAAATTATCTCAGGTGGTGTTGGGAGGTAGCTCGAGACTGAGATGTTTAGAAGTCTATGGGGGAGACCTTTTCCCAGCAGTGGGACGAGAACGGTTAAATAAAAAATCTCATAAAAAAACAGAAATTGGACAGATTCTCTGTAACTGCTATGGTCTTGGATCCTCATACTAACCCAGTTAAACACTGTCATAACATTGTTTAGCTTGGACAATAACTTATTAGGAAATATACTAAAAACGACCAGCGAAGGGATTAAGGGCATATCCTCCTGGACTGACCAACTGGGCCACTGAATGGAACTTAAGGGCACACCAACAACAAATATTTTTTTAAACTTTTACGAGTATCAAACATAATTATTATTGTTACAAAGTATTTGGTGTTTTTGGTGATAGTTGCTTGCCAGTTTATGTGTACTATTAAAATATGCTCTGATCTTGTATATATTCATATGCCCTTGGTGTGTGTGTGTGTGTGTTTATGGGTTATCCTTTTCTCCTCTGTCTCTCAAGAATCTATTATTATTATTATTATAGCCTTGTAGTCAAGAATCTGGTTATCACAGGAATAATCCATTGTGAGAGGTGATGTGGAGATGATTGGTGTGATGTGCATGATTGTGGATGTGTGAAAGTGTGTATATGTGAATGTTTGTGGATTATCCTGTTTACCTGTGTTAATAATATTATGTAGTTTAGTTTGTGCTATGGTTTGTGTTATTTTGCAAAATTTCAAATTACTTTCTCTCAAATCCTGTCAAATCTCTGTTGTTACTTAGTTGAGCGGAGGAAGCCAACATACACACAAACTTTTTCATGTATAACACTAGCTTCTGCCCCGTGCTTCACTCGCGTGAAAGTTATTTTTCTATCCCTCGGGAAATTTTCTGGGTGCAAGGAACCCTATCTCATTTTCTGTACCCCTGACAACATGTATTGAAATATCATGATGATTGGTTGAGCAGTTAATGTGCGAAAGCGTAACAAACAACTATACTTAATTTTGCATAGATCTATAATATTAGTACGATTGTGATTTATTTATATATATCTACATACAATAATGTATGTAAGTAAGTATATTAATATTGCAAGAATCGGAACCACCTCACTGCCAGAGCGGAGATTTTGATGAGGCATAATATATTTCCTATTGTGGCTGCTAATGCTCAGATTTATCAACAACTTTGCGTAAACAATTAAAATAGCTTGCAAAGACTAATGACCTCAATAAAATAATGGTTCATCTCTTTTTAAATAAATAATGCTGGAAACTATCACACAGCATCAGATGGTCCCAAACCAATCAGAGCTTGTATTATGGTAACCACATGACTTTAATATATAATTATTTTGTAAACATATGTATGTTTTTGTTTTGGGGCATATAAGATGTTTTAAAATATCTAATGCTTTTTATTTATATTACAGTACATACATGTTACAGCTATGGTAAGCGAAGACCCAAATAGTCAATAAGAAGTTGAACATCTATTAACCACTTGAGTTATACTTGAAGTTTGGTAGTTTAGTCAGCCTGCACGAACCTCATACAAGCCAAGTTATTAATATAAATGCTCATAAGTGAACATTGCACATTTTTGCATCAGGACTCACATAGTATACTCAAAAATCTGTAGTTTGTGACTAGCTAGCTTAGTACAACAACCGTATAAAAGGGATGTGTAGATGAAAGAATACAGAAAACTTTTTTGGACTATTTTTGGATGTAGAATAGCAACATTTTGAATATTTTAAGCATGGTTAATGACTTGAGTGAAGCCGAGGGTAATTTTTTAATAAAATGCTTATCATATTATCTGTAATAGATTTTATGATGGATAGAAATTGAGGTAAATTATGATCACCATTGAGACAGGTTTAGTGGTTTGTAAGGTTTAGCTATTAGTGAACAAGTAATAAAAGTTAATTGAAGTCATGAAAATAATTATAATTCCTCAAAAATCAACAGTAATTGGATGGAAGCTCTTTTTAACAGAATATTATGTTTATAGGAGCTATGTTCATCCAATAAGATTTTGGAAAAAGACTGCTGATAGTTGGCAAAGGATAAAGTTTGTTGTAGACCTTCAAAATTAGTCAGTCTAGATAATTAGGTGATGTACCATTAGAAAAGATACCTAACTACCTACTTTTCAACTGATAAACATTAGGACGTCAAAATGTTCGCTAGCCCTACATTACGATAGAAAAATGTTATCAAATTCAGACGACCAGTCTTGAGCATGTTAGTAAGTATCTACGCAAATATTGTCTCACCGTCCGGTGACGATGTCCGTACCAAATGATAAATTTACAAGTGATCACAACGCCCTTTTACTCACACCATTGCGGTGCGCGTAAAATAACAGCTCGTGCAATTCGCATACGAGTCTTAGCATTATCTTATCTTTATAAAACACGCCAATAACAGCTAAAATGCTCAATAACCCGTCTAGAATGTGTAAATACTGAGAAATATTGAACACCACTCACCTTCTCCGCTTTGAGAACAACTTCTAAGTCCGCGAGAACACTAGAACTACAACTGAATTATTTCACACAAATGAAATTATGCTCTGTATTATTTCTATCTTTTCGTTGTACGTAAATAAATGCACGGTTGATCAGATAAATTTCTTATTTCCACAGCCGCTAGCAGTGCCACAAAACGAAAATGGCAGCGTTGAAACTTGAAAGTAAATAACCCCATCTATTTTTTGAATCATAGATTCTAGCCACAAAAGTAGGTTTCAGGTGTCAACTAAATTTTACAGGATAATAATTTGACGTCATGGCACGAGAGATCTATAGAATTGCTTGATCAATCATTCTTTTTTTTTGTTACGTCAAAGTCATTTTCGAATTACATTATTCGATTTGGCAACACTGAATAACTTTTCGTTCATTTTAATAGAACTACGTATAGCCATTAGCATGCGTTAGCATCCTAGTAGTCTGTGCGTATAGCATAGAAGTAGTGATAAAAACCTTGAAACTTAAAGCTTATCTTAAGAATTAAATTTCAAATTTATTTATTGCCAAAAAAAGAAAAGTTCTTAGTAGTTCATAGCTTTGATCATAGATTAAGTACCTATAGATAAAAAGCGAGCGTGGCCCACATGAGTCTACCTAGACAGAGAAAGCTATAGACGACGAGATAATTCATCTCATTCTTTCAAGAAAGAGAACTACTTATGCGTGCTTCATGCAAATAAGGGAGTCCGCACTATAGATTTGCTGTCCCTTATCGCGTGCCGGTTTTTTCGTTGTTTAGCGCAACATTGCGCTAAACAAACTTTGGCAGCTAGCAGCAGTTTCGGAAGATTTTGTGAAAAACTTGCTTGAAACTAAATTATTACCTGGAAAAATTATGTTTCATCTATTGTAAATCAATAATAACAAATTAATGTTATGGATTTCTCTATCAAAATGGATCGGTGTAGTGTATTTTGGTGCAAAAGTGGCAGTGATCAAAACATTCCGGATTTGTCTTTTCAAGCGTAAGTATCGTACTTTTGACGAGGTATTTATTCAAAAATGGATTATTAACTAGACTTCCACAATAAATAACAACATTTAGAGCAGAAATCTGTAAGAAAATAAGCCAAAAAGTGAAATTCAATTTTGTTTTGTTTTGTTTGGTGTTGCCGGCAATTGAAATGAATTTTGCCCACTGCACATTAATTTTTGGCTCAACTTTCATTTATTTGTAGTGAGCTAGGCGGCTGGAACTTTTGTCACAGATAGGTCTATATCTAGAAAGCCTAAATCTAAAATGGCGTAGTGCGGAACCAAATAGTTTTTGAGATATGATTATTTGAAAATTCATCTTCTTTTTATTTATGGCCTCTGTGGTATTTTTTGGTGATTCGACATTGACAATGATATATCTCGTTGTTAATGTAATACGTTGAATAGACAGTCGGTTATTAGATTTTTTACAACCACCTGGAAATCCTTCTCGCAGCAACCAGTTCTAAGACACCCCAACTTGAGTAGCAATATCACAGAACTGACGCAGATCACCCCGATGCCACGTAGTCTTGTGGTCTCTATGCGTAGATTGGATATAAAAAATGTGGAACCAGAAATTCCCGTGGAAGATCCTGAGTGGAGCTAGCCCGCGAGGACGAGTGGACGAAGCGACACTCAGGGCCGACGAGGTCAAATACCCGAATCAAATATCCATTTTTATGATTTGAAACTGTTTTTAAACTGATCATAGGTCATAGGTCCGTAGTAGTCCGGTAGTGTGTTTTGGCGTATATTATTTAATTTTTTTTGTTCGTTCGTTTAAAAGCTATGTGCTATATTTGGTCAACCTTGACAAACCGAAGTTTTAATGAATGTATAGGAAAAAAGACCACGAAAACCAAAGAATTCATTATTTTTATATATGTTGTGCTATTAAATGTTAGGTTATTGTTATTTTTATTATTATCATACCTACAATGATAGAATTCGTTCATTTTTGTTTTGGTTTAGAACTGTTTTTTTTATTTCAGACTAGAGAACCAGAGGCTACGATAAATCAACGGATCATTCAGATTTAAAACGGATTCGAGATTCGTCAGTCACAACTGACAGCATTTTTTGACAATACACCTATATGCCCCCAATTATTTAAATCTCCCACAGTAAGTATGTATCAAAAAGCCTAAGCTATATTTTATCAAAACCGGGTAAGTGAAACCCAAGATACTGCTTGCCTTCTCCGAAGTACCCGCAAATTAAATTAGCTAGTTGTGGGTTCAATTCCCACTGCGGGGCAAATGTTGCATGTTCTGTTTGGGGCTACATGATGTTGTGTGATTACGTCCCGCATTATTTATTTATTTATTTATTTACAATGGACTTTGACTGACAGGAAAGAAATACTTTAATGTTAGCTCCATTTTTCAAAAAGTTTTCAATAAGATTTTATACTAGCTTCTGCCCGCGGCTTCTCACACAGCTGGTGTAGCTCTACATAATGTGCAATGACAATTTGTTATATAGGTACACCTAGTTAACTACCTACAAAGCCTCGGTCTGCCTACTATATAACCATATTGCTAAATTTACCCTTAGACAGGGTTTATGTGAGATACCTTACCTATAACCTGTAACATAATGCAATTTGACACCATGTAAATAATTTACTGCGGTGATCTTCGCAGATCATCTTGGTTAAGGAACACTTCGCCCGGACACTACTTATATGGGTGATCTGGATGGCATTTAGATCTGAGCGCTTCCGTCCTTCGGAAGGCACGTTAAGATGTTCTTCCCGGCTTTTTCAGTTGTTAGCCATGTCGGAGGCCTTCGGGTGGCCTAAAAATTCCGACATCAGAGTTGGCCACTATTTCATACGAAGAAGAAGACCAATATATTCCATGCCTCAATTCATATGTTTCATCATCATCATCAGCAGCGCCATTAATAGCTTGTTATTTTTCCCAGCCAGAACGATGTACGTGTGTAACTTGTAAAAGAAATAAATTTATTGTATTGTATTGTATTTTGTATCTAAATTTTGCGTGAGGGAGAAATAAACTATACTCAATACCTTTCGCCTTTATTATATTATTAGAATTGCTAGCCTTTTATGTACGCATTTTCTACAGATTACATTTGTTATGTTTAAATACTGAAATTAATTTTTGATTACTGTTTATAGGGTAAATCACCATCATACACACCTAGAAGGCTGCGAAAAAAATTGCGTTGGACTGCTGAGCTATTAAAAGATACGCGAAAAACTGCGAGCTCTTGGGGAAAAAAGTTGGTGTTTAATAAAAGAGTAGCGAATTTAGAAAATATGATTGCAGAATCGAATGCATATTTTCTAAATGTTGAAGTTTTGGAGAAATAAAAATATATTTCCTATAATTCTATTCTTTTTTGTATGTAGGAATTTTGAAAGCGTATACAAGAAACATAAAGACATGCGTGAATGACAACTTAGGACACAAAAAAATAATAGGATATTTTTGCCGTTCTGTAAAAAAATCAATGCAAAATATATCTTTATTCATGTCCGTTAAAATATTCAATAGTCTCCTCGAAGACATGAAAGATTTGACACTTAGCCTTTTTAAAATAAGACTTTACAAATGGCTTGTAGATAAATGCTTTTATACGATTAAATTGAATTTATTAAAACTAAATAATAATTTACTATTTTTATTTCTTCATTTGAATGGTTAGTTTTCATTTTGACATATATTTATTAAGTAATCTTGATTGTCAACTTAATTATTGTTAATTAAAGTTAACCGATATTAATGATAATTAATGACATATATACATATAACAATTTAATATTTGCACGCTTCTGTAATGAAGTATAAGTATGCGATCCACATAGCCTTTAAGATTTTCCTTTGTAATTACCATACTTTTATGCAAATAAATATAATTTGATTTGATTTGATTTGAAAATTATATAGGTAGGTGCATTCAATCAAATTTGCTAAACATCCTTCCTCCCCTAACATATTATCAAAAGTCATTGAAACTTGTTAGTGAAGGTAGATTATAAATGAAAAAAAAATTCGTGTAAATGAAAAAAATGATAGATTAATACTTTACCTGCAGTATTAATTGATAGATTAATACTTTACCTGCATGACATTAATTTCTTGTTAGATTTATATTTTACCCATTATCATCATCAGCCTATAGCAGTCCATTGCTGGACATAGGCCTCCCCTAATGAGCGCCTGAGTCCCTGTCCTGAGCTCGATGCATCCAGCTTCTACCAGCAGCATTTCGCAGATCGTTACCACCTGGCCGGAGGGCATATTATCAGTATATTTTACCCAAATCTATGGAATTTTTAATTATGTGGCAACCCTGCAGTTGAAATGAGAAAGACTAGGGTGGCCACGCAAACTATAAATCTATATATATACTTAATCTATGTGAGTCTATCTGCATTTCAACTGCAGGGTTGCCAGATAATTAAAATTTCCATAGATTTGGGTAAAATATACTGATAATACGCCCTCCGGCCAGGTGGTAACGATCTGCGAAATGCTGCTGGTAGAAGCTGGATGCGTCGAGCTCAGGACAGGGACTCAGGCGCTCATTAGGGGAGGCCTATGTCCAGCAGTGGACTGCTATAGGCTGATGATGATGATGATGATAATTGGTAAAATATTTGCATATTGCACAAGGAATTCAGAGACAACCAAATCAAACAAGAAATTTATGTCATGCAGGTAAAGTTAAGTTAATCTATCAATTAATACTTTACCTGCACGACGATTTTTTTTTTCATTTATAATCTACCTTCACTAACAAGTATTAATGACTTTTGATAATATGTTAGAGAAGGAATGATGTTTAGCAAATTTGATTGATAGCCACTGATGACATAGTTTTATTGGCGGAGTCACTGGAGGAGCAACAAATGCTGGATGGCCTAGCATCAGCCTCACGAAAGATAGGTCTCGGCATGAATTTGGACAAGACCGACCAAAGTCATGGTCAATGACCGTATTGATCCGAGTCCAGTCGTCGTTAATGGGCACCTTCTTAAAGTTGTTTCGGAGTATACATACCTCGGGCAGATATTGCAGTTGGGTAGAAACAACTTCAAGAAGGAGGCCAAAAGGAGGATTCAGCTGTGTTGGGCACCATTTGGAAAACTACGTCGAGTTTTCTCGTCACCCACACCGCAATATTTGAAAACGAAAGTTTTCAATCACTGCGTCCAACCCGTCATGACATACGGAGCCGAAACGTGGACACTCAAAGTACGGCTAGTCTACCAATTTAAAGTCGCTCAGCGAGCTATGGAACGAGTTATGCTCGGAGTTTCTCTGAAGGATAGAATCCGTAACGAGTATATCTGGCATAGAACTAAAGTTGTCGACATAGCTCAGAGAATTAGCAAGCTAAAGTGGCAGTGGGCTGGCCATATCTGCCGAAGAACTGATAACCGTCGGGGTAAACAAGTTCTTGAGTGGAGACCGCGGCTCGGCAAACGTAGTGTAGGTCGTCCCCCGGCCAAGTGGAGTGATCTGCGAAAGGCTGCTGGTAGAAACTCGATGCTTCGAGTTTAGGAAAGGGTGCAATGGAGCTCATTAGGGGAGGCCTATGTCCAGCAGTGGACTGCTATAGGCTGATGATGATGATGATGATGATGATAATGTCCAAGATGGGGAACTTGTTAATTTTTGTCATATAGGTATCACATTGAATGGTTTGCTGGGAAGAACAGGAAGAAACTGACGTTTGCGTTCAACACTTCGTCTCCTTAATGATGAACTTATAGACTGTACTAAACTAGTTTAACAGGCCAACGACCAGTCAACAATGACGCTTTAAATTTAATTAAAGATTATTGAACATTTAGATACAATATAACATAGTAATAACTAAAAAAATAAATTATTGCTAAAACACTTTTAAAAACAAGTTTTTATTTAAAGCTCTTAAAAGAAAAAAATAAATTAAATCAAACCCATCAATTTATAACATTAAACAATTTAAGATTTTTATATATCCCAAAAATTTCGACTCAGGCGCTATTTGAACCCGCGACCTTCCCATCAATACCGGGACGCGCTAACCAACTGCGCTACCGAGTCAATATTGGTATTGATGGGAAGGTCGCGGGTTCAAATCCCGCCTGAGTCGAAATTTTTGGGATATATAAAAATCTTAGATTTTCCCTGAAGTGTGGGCAAACACTTAAAATACAAAATATCATTACACAATTTATATGATATAAAATCATGTCGCAAGATTTACTAATAAAAGCTTGTTTTTAAAAGTGTTTTTACCAATAATTTATTTATACTTACTGTGACTGATTCACATAACTGGTGTATTTTCAGTTACCATCCATTGAATTACGTGGCCTTTGGTTTTTTATCCTGAAATTAAAACGTTATCTTTAAACAGGGCTATGCAAATAATAATGAACCAAAGAAATTATATTAATTAAAGTTCTAATAAAAAATGAAACGACTTTCCTTTATGTGTAGTGAGCTTGTGGGTTGGGGAAGGACAGGGAGGGAGTGAGGACTCTCCCTTAAATGGGGGAAACTCACAGTTTCTGAGAAAAAAAAAAAATTAAGTTTTGAGGTTAACGAGAGGTAAACAATTTAAACATTATATACGCCAAAACACACTATCGAGAGAGAAGTGATGTAGGAGTATTAAGATAGGGGGTCCTATAATCACTTTAAAAACAGTTTCAAATCATAAAAATGGATATTTGATCTCTCGCCAGAACTCTCGCGAGGGCAGCCCTGAGTGTCGCTTCATCCACTCGTTCTCGCGGGCTAGCTCCACTCAGGATCTTCCACGTGAACTTCTGGCTCCGCATTTTTTATATCCACTCTACGCATAGGGACCACAAGACTACGTGGCATCGGGGTAGTCTGCGTCAGTTCTGTGATATATCTAAAACCTAAGCTACTCAAGTTGGGGTGTCCTAAAACCTACTGCTGCGGGTAGGTTTTCCAGGTGGTTGTAAAAAAACCTAATAACCAACTGTCTATTCAGGAAAAAAAACGAGAAACATCATTGTCAATGTACGATTACCAAAAAATACCATATTTTCATCCACAGAGGCCATAAATAAAAATAAGACCATGTTTTCGCTATTTAGCCATGAAAAAACATTTGCCCTCAATGTCATCAAGTTTGATGAAATCAAGTAAAAAATTAGAATTTTGAAATAATCATATCTCAAAAACTTATTTGTTTCCGTACTACGCCATTTCAGATTTAAGCTTCCTAGATATAGACCTATTTGTGACAAAAGTTCCAGCTGCCTAGCTCACTACACATAAATGATAGTTGAGCCAAAAATTAAAGTGCAGTGGGGAAAATTCATGTCAAATTCAGGGAACACCAAACAAATTAGAATTTAACTTTTTAGTTTATTTTCTTACAAATTTCTGCTCTAAATGTTGTTATCTATTGTGGAAGTCTAGTTAACAATCCATTTTTAAATAAATAACTCGTCAAAAATACGATACTTACGAATGAAAAGACAAATCCAGAATGTTTTGATCACTGCCACTTTTGCACCAAAATACACTACACCGATCCATTTTCAACATTGCGCTAAACAACGAAAAAACCGGCACGCGATAAGGGACAGCAAATCATACAGTGCAGTCTCCCTTATTTACATGAAGCACGCATAAGTAGTTCTCTTTCTTGAAAGAATGCGATGGAAGATAACTATTTGTCTATTGCTTTCTCTGTCTAGGACTTTTTGCTTTGCTTTGTTTGTACATGGATGATCGGGCTGTGCATAATCAGGCCGTGCAAAATCAGGACCCACCCAAATCAAGTCACCCGTCTCACCAAAAAGAAATAATTTGCTTTACTTTCGATTTATTTGAAGCAGAAATGCTTGAATTATATTAATTACTATGATCTTTCCTTTTCTCTCTCGCTGATTTCACGCATTGAATTCATGTGATCAGCTATATGTTTCAAGGTTTTTATTTATCTTAGCTTTTTTAGCTTCTATGATTTAGTCAGAGTTCTTTGGATCATTCTTTAGTATTTTATTTTATTGCACAATAAATGTAACAAAAAGGTGGGCTTAATGCTAGGAGCATTTTCTACCAGGCAGACTGATAGGCTATTTTTGTCATTGGGCTATTCCGTGAGGCGTACATATTTGAAGTTTGTTTTTTTGGTCTATGGGTGTTTATGTATATCTATGGTTTTTGTTCTGAATCTGTGGTGTCTTTCTGTGGTTTTTGGATTGTTGACCTTAGCGTTAGCGATGGAAATATAATTATTGCTACTTTTATATCATTTTCATTCGATTAAATTATAATTTTTGATCACTGCTATTTCACAGGTGAAATAGCACTGGCAATGATTTTCATTTCGAAAGCTTAAATGACACGTTTTGTGAAGTTTTCCTACTGATGAAATGGACGTTCACGCAAATCGCAACAGCACGCATAACAATTTCGAACATTCCAACAATTCAATTATCAAAATTAAATAATAAACGAATCACATAGGTACCATAGTCTATAATTAATTACAAATGGCGCGAGAAGTGCAATTGTTTACAAATATCCCAAATTAAATATCCTAACTGCTACAAATCATTATAATAAAGAAAGAACTTTACGTACATACGACTTAAGTTTATAATGTTTCTAATCTGAACACAAATCACGGACTAAGGTTATCAAAAATCACATCGTTTGACGACGCATCAGCAAAGTATGTTTCGCTCTTTCTTACACGCCATAAAAACCATAAGCGTGTCTCGCTTTACAGAGTCGAGGATGTCTCACGATGAAATGCTCGGACACTCATTATTTCACATTCGGAACATGAAATCGCAACCTATGATTTATAGCAGTCTGTGCTAAGGTTCGGAACAGGTGTGACGTATGATATTTTATTTCATTTGATTTTTCACTGCTACTCATGAAATATTCCATGTCTAGTTGACCTCGGTTAGCGCCAGTTAGCGCGGGCAGCTCAAAAAGACAAAATTATATTTCTAAAATTGCAAATAATTCCAAAATGAGCAGAATCGTTACAGTAATTGCTCCAGTGAATATTGCAGTAATCAAATATTGGGGAAAACGCGACGAAGATTTAATTTTACCGCTAAATGACTCCGTCAGTGCTACTTTGGATACAAGTGTGATGTGTGCGAAGACTTCAGTTTGCGCCAGTCCAGAGTTCCAGGAAGATGAAATCTGGCTAAACGGTAAAAAGGAAACATTTTCCAACAAGCGGTTACAAAATTGTCTGCAGGGCGTGAAAGCTAGAGCTATCGCCGAAAAGACTGTCGACGAAAACTTTCTCTCGTGGAAAGTGCATGTTTGCTCCGAAAACAACTTTCCAACTGCAGCAGGCCTAGCATCTTCAGCAGCGGGTTACGCCTGTCTCGTCGTCGCCCTCGCTAAGCTGTACAAAGTGAAGAGCGATGTTAGTTCTTTAGCAAGATTGGGATCCGGCAGCGCATGTAGAAGTGTTTACGGCGGTTTTGTGAGGTGGCACGCTGGCACAGATTCTCTAGGTTCAGATTCCATCGCGGTACAAGTATCACCCTCATGGCCACAAATGAGGGCTTTGATATTGGTTGTTGGAGAAACAAAAAAGAAAACCAGCTCCACCGATGGAATGAGAATTTCAGCACTAACTTCAGAGTTACTGAAATATAGAATAGAGCATTGTGTACCCAGAAGAACTGAGCAGATTTGCAATGCTATTAAGCAAAGGGACTTTGCCACATTTGCTGAAATAACAATGAAAGATAGCAATCAATTCCATGCTATATGTCAGGACTCTTATCCCCCTTTTGTCTACATGAATGATATCTCTCATAGCATAGTGGAATTGATACATAAGTACAATAAGCTCTATGGCACTCCTAGAGTTGCCTATACCTTTGATGCTGGAACTAATGCATGTCTCTATTTACTTGAGGAAGAAGTGCCTAAAATTGTTTCCCTAATCAAGTATGCCTACCCGTCATCCAATGATAACTTTGTCACAGGACTTAGCATAACAGAAGAAGGTCTAAGTACTGAAATCTTGAAATCTCTTTGTGAACCAAATATAAAAGATCTGATAAAATATGTTATTCATACTCAAGTTGGTGATGGCCCAAGTGAGATAAATGATGGTTCACATCTGTTGAGTGAGGCTGGATATCCTAATAAATAACTTATGAAAAAAATGAAAGGAACAATGTATATTTTTAATATTTGGTGCTGGATAGGTATTAGGATCGCTGCCAACGAGCCACATGCGACAGCCACAAACGCCACGACGAGAAGCTAGAAGCCGCTACTGTGGTGGCTTCCAGCGTCAACCTTGTGCGGCAAGTCCATATAAAATGAATGGAAACTACAGGAAATATGCCACTATGTATATATAAATGTATATGTTTTGTGGCTGTCATGTGTGGCCTGTTTGTGGCAATCCTTAATGGTTTTGTTCTAAGTTTATTGTATTACTTTGAAAATGATATACCTTTGTTCTTCTGCTTCGAATAAGTAAATAGCCAACTCTACTTCACCTTACAGTATGTATTTAATAGCAACCCATTTATAACAATTAATAATGTATGGTGTAAGAGCTAAATAAGTTGAATGTCAACAATCTGTGAATGTTGGAATAAGGTGTAGCACACACAAGAGGCACTAAGGTAGATATGTATACAAGAACTGAATTAAATGAGATCTTGAAACCACTACGAACCCTAACCACCGCACTTAACTCCCCCTAGATATTTTAATACCTTGCCTACTTACTGACTTTGAGTACTTATTATGAATAAAAAAGGGCAAGGCATAATTTTATAGGGGGTGTTTAATAAAAATTCTAGAAAACAATTTTTGTTGGAAGTGTAAGTGTAAGCTCTAGTTTCAAAATAGTTCAGTTTAATCTTAGTTTTCATAAAACATAGCATAACTACAAGAAATGGTAGCTAGCTGCACTGAGGCCTTATTTACTAACTCAGTTGCACAACAAAACATGAACAGGTCCCGTTTTTACAAACTTTCAAGTTAGACAATAGACATTGTTTGAATTTCAACAGATGAAATGTCAAAGTTTGCAAATAAAGGTCTGGTGCCCATATGACACAGGAGGTCCTGCCATCTTGACAATGTGAATGTTTTTCATTATTCCCATTCGATCCTGATTAACTGAAGATTCTTTGGTTGGTTATACCTAAAGGTACTAATATACGGTAAAAATTATTTTACGAGAGGGTCCCCCGCCATCATAACGCTCACAAAATGTTTGTCCCACCTACCTGCCTCTAAAAATAACCTAACCTACTTAGAATGATTATGAATGGAGATGCTAGGTATATTGTATTGCAGATAAGGAAAAGCAATCATTGAATAACAAAATTTATTTACAGAATAAAAGAAATACATAAATGTACAATATACAAAGCATTTCTGCCTCTTATTACTAACTTACAAGGAGATCAGACTTAATAAAAATGCTAAAGTAAATCATCACACAATTCCATTTATTTTTATCCTCGATATTAACATAAATGCAGAACAAAAATAAATGAAACCATTTCCCATTGGTCTTATCGAGCGGATACAGAGACCTGCCAGACACGGATAATGTTGTCAGAATAGCCAGCAAAGAGGGTTTGTCCATCGGTCGACCATGCAAGGGAAAGGCACTGAGGTGGGTCAGACTTTGACGAGGTCTGTGTCTGGTTGATAATGTCTGGCTTGAGTTCCTCTACCATTTCCTTGCTTTCCAAATCCTGTTAGACAAAAAAAAATTTATATTATATTAGTCTTGTATAACACAAAAATTGGTCTGGAAAGGAAAAAATATCATTAAACCAAAAGTTTACTTTGAAACTGAAACATTGAACTAACATAAAAAACTAAATTTTGTGTTTAGTTAATTGATTAGAACAGCTAAATAATAGAAGACTTGTTAGAATTAAGAATTATTGTATATGAATGAAAAGAAATACACACCCAAATTTTAATAGAGGGTCCATAGGCAGCACAGAGCCAATATCTGTTGGGGGAGAAGCAAAGAGCTGTGATGATGTCATTGTGGTCCAATGTGTGAAGATGCTTGCCATCATTCAAGTCCCAGAGCATAGCCTTCATGTCCTTGCCACCAGATGCACAGAGTGATCCATCAGGCGAAACTGTGACCGTATTCAGGTAGCCAGAGTGACCCAGGTGGTTGATTTTCAGCTTGCAGTTGGTAAGATGCCAGACCTGAGGATAGGAGTCACTATTTAGAAAAAAACCTTGAAAGATTTGAGTAATGACTTGGTTTAATTGTAGGTTATCTGGGTAAAAGTATTACCTTGACAGTGCGGTCCCATCCAGCAGAGACAATGATGGGGTTAGCATGGTTTGGTGAGAAGCGTACACATGACACCCAGTCACTGTGTCCATCATCCTGGATGGTGTATTTGCACTCGGCAAGGGTATTCCATAGCTTGATGGTCTTGTCCCGGGAGCCAGATACAATCTGACGGTTGTCAACTGAGAAAGCCACTGAGAGGACATCCTGTACACATAAAAGGAATATTATAAAACAGGACATGATAATATATCAGCTACACAGAAAACATAGAAAAGTATCAGCATTCAGCATGCAACAACCCACCTTTCATTACATTTAACAAAATATAAATAATACACATTGTGTCTAACTAATAACTAAGTATGGTTCTACTTGTACAGCAGTGATTTACATGTAACATGGCAAGTGATCACGGTTACATACAACTACATACCAAAGGATGCTAAAGAGCCATCCTCGTCGCTGCAGTTCCTTTTCTTCTGCCTCGCAAAGGCGCTAAACACTGGTCTTCTGCCTCGCATAGGCGCTTATTACTAACACATGGGTATTACACACTACCCTATCAAAAATGCTATTCTGTCACACCTTAGTATGGTCTTCAAAACGCCTGGTGGTTTTTCCCGCGGCCAGATCCCACAGACGCAGGGTCTTGTCCCATGACCCGGACAACGCGTAGTTACCGTCGCTAGACAAAACCACGTCAGAGATGAAGTGAGAGTGACCGTAAAGACGCTTTTGAGGGACGCCGTAGTTGGACTCGTCTCTAGTCAACTTCCACACGATAAGAGTTTTGTCTGAAAACAATAACACACGTTGAAATACAAAAATTACAATAGAAGTAGGTGTGAAAGATGGCGATAAAATCAGCCCCATATCCGCTTGCCGCTCAGGACTCGCGTGGCAAAGGTTTTTGTTTCATCATGGAAATTTTGGGGGTTGGGTTCAAAATAACATGAAAAATCGAAAGAGAAATATAATCACATTAAAATGCTGACCGAGCTTGGAATATAAAAGTGGATGTTTATAGGATGAACGTGGATAATGTTAAAAAATAACCTTACCTCGGGAAGAAGACAAAATCATGTCAGGGTATTTCGGGTTAGTCGCAATTTGCGTAACCCAGCCATTGTGGCCGCAGAGGGTGCCTCGGAGTTTCAATGTTTCAGTCATGACTTCAGTAATGTGCATGCAGCAAAGACCCAGGCGACGCGACCCCGACGCAAACCAACTTGAAAAGAGAGAATTTTCAAGATGGACATCGAAGCTATAGAAATGACATTAGCGAAAACTGACATTGACATATCAGTTACATCCTGTTGATTTTCCATTCACCACATAGCTCGACTGCATACACTGAGCATCCACCTTAATTGCATGTATGTACTGCAACAAGTATTGCGAAGTGGTAACAAATCATTTATTGCAAAATCTGTGTAAAAAGTGGCAGGGTAATGGGGAACCTCAATTCCTAATAAGATGCCTTACATGATGCCCTGGCAATAGCCAAATAAAATTTAAAGGGATAGTACTCTATATAATGGGAGTAAGTGAAAAAAAATAACAGAAAAAAAGACGTGTGGCACTCGGGGACTGCCGCGGTAAAGCTATTGCATAGCATTTTGTATCAACTTATGCAATTATAATTATTTATTTATTTTATTTATGCAGTATTTCTTTTTCTTTGATATTAATTCAAGTTACACTTTTTGAGCGTGGTGACCGATAAGAAAA
Organism: Horisme vitalbata; assembly: GCA_951804965.1. Taxonomy (NCBI): domain Eukaryota; kingdom Metazoa; phylum Arthropoda; class Insecta; order Lepidoptera; family Geometridae; genus Horisme; species Horisme vitalbata. The sequence continues at coordinate 12,673,747 of OX638091.1, forward strand.
CAATTTTTTTTCTTTTATTAGATAAAAATACGTCTTGTTGCACGCACACAAACACCGTGTCGAAGACTGCCGAAAAGAAACGACGTTAGACAATGCACGGCCTTCAAGCCACACCTCCGTGCCCGTCGGAGTGGGGAGCGTGAGGTTTATTTTCGTTACAGAATTTCTGCATTCGGTCCCCGCGCTCAAGGCCCTCGATAGAAGCTATGCAATAGCTTAAAAATGACAAGAGCTTGGACTACTAGTTAAACTTGTGACCTCCAGCCTAAAATCAGTCTTTTAGATGACTAAATATGGCGAACATACCTACGAAAAAAATACCGAATATTGGATAGGACTGGATTGCAGTGTCTAAGGTTTCTATCAAGCCACTATAAGATAGCTATGTACATAGGTGAATAATAAAAAAATTAAATGTGTTAATCCATTTAATTTCACAAAGTAGACATAACAGTTATTTGTTACAATCGCCATGGTAACCCCGGGTTTCGTGATAGACAGACAAGGTGTAAAAGTAGATCCAGAAAAAGTGCAACCAATCCTGAAAATAACGCTGCCAATCAATGTTTCAGAAGTAAGGTCATTTATTGGTATGGTAAACTTATATGGAAAATTCATTAAGAATTTAAGTGGTATACTGGCACCTTTAAACGGGTTATTGAAGAAGGGTAGACAATTGGTATTGGGGTAAGGAACAGGATCAAATGTTTGATAGGGTTAAGTGGCTATTGATTAGAGCAGACGTTTTGATTCATTATTCAGAAAAGCGCCCTTTGACGTGTGACGCTAGTTCACGGGGTTTGGGTGCCGTGTTAGCGCAGCCTGAGGGCTTACCACAGGTTTTTATAGTTTACGAAAACTTTATAAGTTTCGGTATCTTTCCATACATTTTCAGTACAGCGACTCTAGGGAAACGTGAATGTACTACGAAAATGTATGGAAAGATACCGAAACTTATAGTTTTCGAAAACTATCAAAACCTGTGGTAAGCCCTCTGATGACAGTGGAGCAGAACGAGCTGTGGCTTATGCCTCGAGGACATTAACTCCTGCGGAGGCTAATTACAGTCAGCTACCTAAAGAGGCTCTGGCTATTGTGTTTGCGGTTAAAAAGTTTCATCAGTATTTGTACGGCCGCCATTTTGTTTTGCGTACAGATCACAAACCATTGGTAAGTATTTTTGGACCGGACCTTGGGATATCGTGCATGACGGCAAGTAGGTTACAACGTTGGGCTTTGATGTTGACTGCGTATGATTTTGAGATTGAGTACATTCGTACTAATGTGAACACCGCTGATGCACTGTCTCGCCTAATAGAAAGTAATAAAGGGGTAAAGTGTGTGGAAGAGGAAGAACCGGAACAAACGTATCTTCATTTCGCTTCGGAGGCGTTGTTGTTGAGTTATGAAGATATTAAAAGAGAGACAAAAAAAGATCCTGTTTTAGGTAGAGTGTTGACTTCTATAAGGGACGGTTGGCCTATGGATGTAGAGATGAAAGAATTGAAGCCATATGCAAACAGACGGGCCGAGTTATACGCTGAATTGGATTGTGTTATGTGGGGGCATGGATTAGTAATTCCTAATACGTGCCGAGTAAAAGTATTGACCAAACTTCATGATTATCACATGTGGTTAGTAAAAACGAAGACTATTGTCCGTAGTTATGTTTGGTGGCCAGGTATTGATGAGGCGATAGAGGGAGTTTGTCGGTCGTGTCGAGTATGAGTCGAAGCGAGTGATGCTCCGCCAAGCCATGAACCAGTACCTTGGCTATGGCCGGCGAGGCCATGGACCAGGCTACATATAGATTTTTAGGGGCCTATTGGTGATGATAAATTTTTGGTGGTGGTAGATGCGCATTCCAAATGGATAGAGTTATGTAGAATGCGTTCTACAGTAGCATCAGCAGTGATCGATAAGCTGACGGAAATTTGTGCAAGGTTTGGTATTCCGCGTCACATAGTTAGTGATAATGGGCCGCCATTTAGTAGTGAGAAATTTAATAAATTCTTAGATAATAACGGTTTTGAGCATTTGTATTTTGCTCCCTATAAGCCGTCTTCAAATGGAGCTGCAAAGAATGCAGTCAGAACTTACAAACGGGCTATTAAAAAAGCTATAACGCAAAAGGTAAATATTGATGAAGCGTTGCAAAGATATTTATTGACGTACAGAAACACGGCACACAGTACTACGGGTCAGAGCCCAGCACAGCTTTTACAGGGACGTTCGTCGAGCACAAGATTAGATAGATTGAGACCAGTACATGAAAATAAAATTCATTCATCTCTACATCCATAGGGCAAACATCCCTTATATAAGTCAATACTCTACCTAAAACAGGATCTTTTTTTGCCTCTCTTTTAATATCTTCATAACTCAACTACAACGCCTTCGAAGCGAAATGAAATAAAATAAATAAATAACGCGGGACGTAATCACACAGCATCATGTAGCCCCAAACTAAGCAGAGCTTGTATTATGGGAACCATATGATTGATACTTATACGGTTTTTTTTTGTAAATACATACATATCATACATAGAAAACACCCAGACCCGAGACAAATATCTACAGAACATGCAAACATTTGTCCCGCAACGGGAATCGAACCCGCAACCTTCTGCGTCTCAGGTGGACCTTCGCCCACTGCGCCACAGAGGCCGTCATAGAATATCGTGAAGATACGTTTGTTCCGGTTCTTCCTCTTCCACACACTTTACCCCTTTATTACTTTCTATTAGGCGAGACAGTGCATCAGCGGTGTTCACATTAGTACGAATGTACTCAATCTCAAAATCATACGCAGTCAACATCAAAGCCCAACGTTGTAACCTACTTGCCGTCATGCACGGTATCCCAAGGTCCGGTCCAAAAATACTTACCAATGGTTTGTGATCTGCACGCAAAACAAAATGGCGGCCGTACAAATACTGATGAAACTTTTTAACCACAAACACAATAGCCAGAGCCTCTTTATGTATCTGACTGTAATTAGCCTCCGCAGGAGTTAATGTCCGAGAGGCATAAGCCACAGCTCAATCTGCTCCACTGTCATCAGGCTGCGCTAACACGGCACCCAAACCCCGTGAACTAGCGTCACACGTCAAAGTCAAAGGGCGTTTTTCTGAATAATTAATCAAAACGTCTGCTCCAATCAATAGCCACTTAACCCTATCAAACACTTGATCCTGTTCCTTACCCCAATACCAATATCTACCCTTCTTCAATAACCCGTTTAAAGGTGCCAGTATATCACTTAAATTCTTAATGAATTTTCCATAAAAGTTTACCATACCAATAAATGACCTTAGTTCTGAAACATTGATTGGCGGCGTTATTTTCAGGATTGGTTGCACTTTTTCTGGATCTACTTTTACACCTTGTCTGTCTATCACCAAACCCAAATAATTAACTTGATCTGCCAAAAATTCACACTTTGATTTCTTAATTTTGAGCCCATTCTCCTTTAAAATTCTCATAACCTTATCCACCAAACGTAGGTGGTCGACCAATGATTCTGATGAACTAATCAAAATGTCATCCAGAAATACTATAACATTTGGCAATTTATTAAATAATTCCGACATAATTCTTTGAAATATACCCAGAGGATGCCAATCCAAAAACAAGCCTATTATACTTAAATAAGCCTCTGTGCGTATTAATCACCGTCAAATCTCTCGTCTCATCGAGTAAAACCTGATTATAGGCTTGACACAAGTCTAATTTTGTAAAATACCTACTCCCTCCTAACTTCGAGAGCAAATCATCAATTTTTTGTACAGGATATTTATCCACATGCCATCCTTATAATCTGCACAAAGGCGCAATGAGCCGTCGGGTTTATTTGTTGTTTATAGTTTACTAATGGTGTGGCCCAGTCTGAACAGTCAACCGGCTCAATGACCCCAGCTATTAACATAGTATCCAACTCTGCGTCTACTCTTGCCCGCAAAGAATAAGGTAATGGTCGTGCTCTACAAAAAACTGGAGTATGCGCCCTCCCTCAGTCGCAATGTTGCTTGACCGCCGGTGAAACGCCCCAAGGTCACATCAAAAAGCTCTTCATGCCTAGAAATCAAATCATGACAAGTTTATTTTTTTGGTCAACCCCAACATTAATGTTTAAACTATTCAATGTGAGCATGGATATTTCAATCTCAAGTTCAGCTAACCATTGCCTACCCAAAAGACTTGTGGCCCCTCGCTTGAAAACATACAACTCCAACTGTTTCGTAATGTTTCTATGACACACGTCAACTTCCAACCTACCCATACCCATAGCCTTATCTTTGCACAGATTATAAAAAATTACGGTGAGATCCGTCTTTAAAAGAGGTTTTTCTTTGAAATACCGCAAATAATTTTCATACGTAATACACGACAAAGGTGAGCCAGTATCAATTTCCATCGGTAGAATAACACTGCTTATGTTGATGAGGATTCTTACCGGTTTGTACTGGCTCAGTGACATGTTGTACAAGGCTTCCTCAGCTTCCTTTTCTTCATCTGTATTATCTTCTAGCCAATTTGTTTTATGCCTCGCATTCGGTTGCCACTTACTGGGACCCTCTCCACTTGCAGTGCTTGGTCCACACTTTGATGGAAATCCTCGGCCTCTGCCATAAACATTGCCACCCTGCCCTCTAGCCGATACGCCTCTCGGAAGCTTTGGACATGTTCTTTTTAAATGTCCCCTCTTTCCACATCCGTTGAAAACAAATTCCCTAAATCTACATTCAGCCGCTCTATGACAGCAAAAACACCCTCTTTGTTGCACATTATAAATCGGTTCTAGTGCGGGTATAGCTTCTTTATCTTTTCTACCTTTCAATGCCAACGTTGTTGGGTCTACGGTGGCAGCATCCTTCTCTGCTGCCTCAAGCGCCGTTAACATATTGCGGCACTGATCCTTCGATTTTCTGCCGTCGTTGACGAAACAGATACCGTTCTGATAGCAAACATGGGGTAGGACTTAGGACAGAGGTGATCTTGCATCAGAGTAACTGCTTCTTCATACTTCAATGTACTAGTAGGTTTCGGACTAGCTAAATTAGTTAGTAACTCATATGCCTCGTCCCCCATTGAAGCAACCAGTATTGGCAGCTCCTTTTCTTCTTTCACATCATTTGCCACAATGTGCATCTCTAAGCGGTCGCATTGGTCGCAGTTCCCGCTTGAAAATGAAAACTCTTTTATCTTTCCGAACGACATTTTCAGTTCTTCACTACTTGGCTCGTACAACCTCTGTTAATAATTCTATTCTGTCTTGTCCACTCTACTCCATCCCATCCTCGTCGCCAATGAAGAATACAGAATTTAAATGTGTTAAAATGTGTTTAAATGTGAATTTCACAAAGTAGACATAACAGTTATTTGTTACAATCGCCATGGTAACCCCCACAGATCATCTATATACATTACAATAGGTATAATGAATTTTTCATCATAATCTGTATAATCATCATCATTATCATGATGGCAATTTGCAGCCCTCTGTATAAAGTAGTTAACAATGTTGCAGCCTATAGTGGTCCACTGCTAGTAGATAGATAGTATAGGCCATCCAATAATGAGCGCCATTTTACCCTATCCTCTGCTCTACTAGAAAGCTAGTCTCTATTTCATACGCTAGTAATTATTACAGATACGTAATTAAATTGGAATGAAAAAGGTTGCTTAGACGGTAGGTATCCATTGACAATTAATGTAATACTCTATTTGCACACTTCACTCAATTTCACGTTGACAATAAGGTCAAATAAGGTAGATGCCAACAAAAAATTTTTGCTTCATTTATATGCTTTGTTTTTTACATTTCCCAAGGATAAAGTAAATTTTGAAATGGAATTCAACACAGAGATTTCTCAAGCAATGGCCAAAGCAAAAATTGTACCATCAGGATCCCTAAAAGTGAGTTTGCCTATTTTTTATTACCTAGCCTGGTGGTGGTTTCGATTTCGACTTCACCATAAGTTCACCCCACTCACCCGAAGACCTCTAACAGTGACACCATGCCATGACGTCCCTTTCGATGCCGCGGTATTTTTTTAAGACAGGAATTTGTATCGTATTTCTAATCCCTTGCCATGCCGTCGTCCTGGTCTGCGCAGGCCATTAGAGGTCTTCGGTTGAACTTATGTTTTAGGTAACATAATTTTCTTATAAAATGCCTATTATTAGCTGCTCTGGAAAACTTCAAGGTAATTTAATTCAAGGTAACTTCAAATCACAGGGGCAGCTTTACCTATAGTGCTGGGGGTGCGGTGCAACCAGGTGCCGGGTGCCAGGTGTAAGGGGGCGCCTAGAGGCGCTCGCGACATATAGAGCCTCCTCTGTAACGCTCCGCACGGAGCAGGTGCTCGGTAGCGGCAGCCCTAGCGCACCGCACCCAGCGAGTGGAAAAAAGGAGTGGGTGCATAGCGGGGTTCTATGAAAATTGTTTAACGGTTGATGCTTTGATTATTGACCGGTAAATAATCAAAGGGTTGACGCCGAACGGGGTAGCAAAGCAAGCCGCGTCTAGGCCAATCTATCAAAACATGTCAAATTTTCTCACATGATTTTTAAACTACCCGGCATGAAAAAAAAAACATTTTCAATGGAACATTTTTGACAGGTTTAGGTAGGTTGCTCTATCGCTATGCTCACTGTAACGTCACAATCCAATGGAGTTTACTCTGTCTGTAGTCTGTAGACCATTATTTCCTGGTTTCGTGACAAAACAACTGTAGCGCGAGACATTTTGTCTATAATCTTTCCCCGCACGCGCTGCCTGCGCCCCGCGCGACTACACTCGTCGATCGATTCGATCGACCGGCAGTCGGCCTGGAGTACGTACTGCGTACGAGGAGCGCGCGCGTCGCGTGCCTCCGTATGTTCCCCCTCCTCCGCGGCCGGGCTCCGCCAACCTTGTAATAATACCTTTAAGTAACCTGTAAAACCTAATCTATTAATCTAGTCTTTTCTAATAATAATGTAACTAATCTGTGGCGTAAAAAATATAACTATTGTGGCAGTGTGCTGTCTATTAATAAACTTTAACAGTTAACCACTCTCCTGTGTTTGAAATGATGACAACCCTAGTCCCGCACAGGAGATGCCGAAAAGGCAACGTCATACAACGTATTTAGATTACGGCTACGGCTACGAGGTCCAGAGCTTATTCGGTCGTGTTGTAGGCAGTGCCGTAAATAGAGTGAGAATTCAAGAGGGCGCCAGGGTAATGATTGCATACGGGCGCTATGTAGCAGCTTATGTACTGCCAGCCTTCTTTCTTTTTACGTGACGCGACCTTTAACCTGACTGAAGTGTGGCTGGACTATGCTTGAATCGAGCATAGTCCAGTCTCCACTCCACTCTTCGACACTCAGACACTTGCACACTTCAATATCGAGCAGCTCGATACAATATAGTAATTTCATGCACCGTGGAGCACCATACATCATTATGGCCATTGCACTAATCAAATAAGACAATAAGTTGGTACCTACGTTGTGGTACTTAACCTACGCTCTCTAGGTTGCTACCTAGCAAATCATTCCATAGGTATTATTTTAAAGTTCAACAAGCAGTGAACCAAGCCAAGCTCCTGCCTGCCAATGTTTCTTGGGTCCAGCAGTTAGGCCCGGCCTAACTGCAACTTCGTTTGTGATGTATTTTACTATTCATCAAAAATAGCCACTAGCTACGCCTAACGATACAAAAATAGCTCATTTGTACCTATATAAGTTGCATCATTTGGTCAGTAGTTTCTGCGAGATTTACGATATATTTTTAATAATATGTATAGTCATCAATTATGTTTGACTTACAGCTTTCTATCAAGTATTAAAAATAGCGATATAAATGTAATTAACAATATTGAAGCGCTGCCTTTGAAAGTTCCAGTCTCTTCTCGTGGCTGCACTGCACACAACATACACAACTTTTGGGGGTCAGTGGTCAGTCACCAGCGCACCAGTGCTCAATGACCGGTACCGACCAATGTTTAAAAACCGGTGCCTAAAAAATTAAGAACGCATCATAAAATGGCATCATGAGTTTAGTTCCAATTGGAACCGCTTGGGGGATTTCGTTCTTTTCTTGAAAATTGACGTCACGCATACGCCATTTTGTAAAGTGTTCGCCGTAGTCAGTTTTCTGGGCAAAGTGTAAAATAGATAATTCGCATGGTTTTGTGTACGATTTAGAACATAAAAACAATAAAAAACCTAGCTAACGTCTTGTACGTTAATCTACAGACACAAAGTATGGAGGACAAAGCTTCGCTAAAGGAACTGGATCAATGGATAGAACAACTAAATGAATGCAAGCAATTGACAGAAAATCAAGTAAAAACGTTATGCGACAAGGTAATATACGCTTGATTTTATTCTGCTTTGAAGCTTGAGTAGTTAGTGGTTCGTTAGTGGCATTACATTATTTAATTCTCCTGGGAGTACTACCTATACTTGTATGATTCATGTATACCTAGATGAGTTACATGGAACGCCACTCTATCGGCTAGGATAGGAGCCTCCAAACGACCCCGAGACGGATAGCCAGGACGGTGTCGTTGTTAATGTTAACTATAATTGCTGTAAGGGAATGTCTTAACTTTACCACACCCAACTAAATACTATCTATCAGAACAGAGAATTTTTTGTAGTTGGATATTTATAGCACGGAAATGATGGTAGGTAGTCAAATAACTAGTTTTGTGAGTAGCAGATATATTGATGTACTAGGCGAGAACTAGCATTATTTCGACTCACGCATTTGCCCTAACTACTAAGATTCTATTGCTGTTGTTCTGTCAATAAACACTTTGATCAATAGTTTCGTTTGTCCAACTCAACTCTATTTAATGCCGAATTCATGTTGTTTTGAAGGGTCAAATCATTGATTGATTGGTACTCTTTTGTTTTCCAACATAATAAGTTGAGCCCTTATTTCCAATAGGTAAGGTACTTTTTGCAATGTTTGTTTAAGTGCTTAGGCTTACATATTTACATAATTGTCTAAAAATGTTCAATCAATACTTCAAATAGTACAGTCTTAAAGTCATTTTTGGAGCAGATTGTGTTTATTTCAGCATTAAGAACAACAAAAAGGAAATGACTACAATTAAACTTATTACTTAAAACAATAACTAATTGTTTCCTTCGAACTGCAATTAAAAAAACTTATTTATGTTAGGATTATGAATGGTCTTCACACTAAGCTAGTTTGATTTGAGCGCCTGTATCAGTCTATGATTTACAATTTTTGTAAGTTATTTAATTGACAAATCATATTAACATAAATAAATGTTTAGAAACTTACTACTTGTTAAAATTTTAACTAGTTCAATAAATCTTATTCAAACAGTACAGTCTCAATCTCATGCATGGGAAGCGCCCCTATTAAATTGCTGACAGTAAATGTAGGTGTAACTCTTGGACTGTTGGAAACCCAATGGTGCACATGCTGCATGTCGCCCTCCTCGAGCATGGTGCGGAGAGTCATTTTCGAAGTCCGCTGTCAATGTGGCAGTGTTTAAAAGCTATAGTTAACAATAATTTGATGGCATTTGTTATCTATCATATAATTTTTTGTGTGTGTTAATTGACTGATATTGTGGCTGGCTATGTGTATCTGTTACTCCTTTGCAATTAGGTTACATGATAAACAAAACATTATGCTTGTGAGCATCCTGCAACTTTGTCCGCATATAGTTCTCGCCCCATTACACCCCTTCAGGGTTAGAGGTCTCACACCATTACACCCCTAAAATTCAATTCAACACAATTCAAAATTTATTTATTTAGGATCTATAAAGTACACTTTGAAACATAATGTTTTTATAATTTACACCAATTCGTAATGCGACCAAACAGAGAAGGGACAGAACTGAAACTTACAGCGACTGAAATTCAGGAAATCCTTTTCAAAGAGTGCATGGCTCCTTCACTATGAAAGGTACATAACCTTCTAGTCTCTAGAGAGATCTAGTCTATCTGTGCATTGAATGTCAGTCAGTCAGTCAGTCAGTTGGTTAGCTTCATTACAGATTTATATATTTAGACATCAACACCAAACTTTTATAGATACTTTGATCTCTTTGAGTGCTTCCATGCCAACTTTCCATGTTCCACACCTCCAGTTCCTCCGAGGCCAGAAGTCAATGTGTTTAAATATTATCTTTAGAATATCCTAATAAACAGTAACTCCTCCTGTAACAAATGATTAATGCAAAATTAAAACAAATGATTGGTATCCAATTGTAAATTCTAATACTAATAATAATATTGAATGTTAATCGAGGTTGCTTCACAAAAGTTAGTGTGAAAGTTAATGTCTCCAAGTAATGAAGTGAAGACCAAAACGCTTCATTTATAAAAATCATTTTATGTGTCACACCGTGCATTATTGATCACTGATAAAAAATAACACATCTGTAAATCTAGTCTACACCAAAAAACGTTTATGTCAATACTGGACAAATAAAAATGTTAAAAATTTAATATTAGTGTCCACCGAGTGTATTTCTACCATCAGTGAAAATGTAAAGTGCATTCTTAGTGTGGATGATTTATACAGTCGTCATTATCATCATCCTGTAGCAGTCCACTGCTGGACATAAGCCTCCCCCAATTAGCGGCATTACGCCCTGTCTTCAGCTCGATCATACCAGCAGCTTATAGCAGATTGTTACTTGAGCTTCTTACTCTACGTATCTATACAGTGTCAAGTGGTAACTTTAATCACTGGCTGGGATGCTGTAATGCCTGGGTTATAGTAGATAGATTATGCTTGGGCTTGCCTGGCAACTATAGCAACCTCTCAACCTGGTGACATGGTCAATAAATGTAGAGTTAACTAAGCTGCAAGTTTTCTCACAACATTGTCATTTACATTTTTGAGCATGTGTAAACATAGATATTATCAGTCATATGGTTCCGAGTGCAATAATCATATAATACAAGCTCTGTTTTGTTCAGGACTATATGATGTTGTGTGAAATAAATATATATAAATAAATTCAAAAATATTGTTAATTTCTGTAATAAAGCTTATTATAACATTTCTGATTGGGATGAAACTGTCTCCAACTCCCTCAAACAAAATCAATGTAAAAGTTAGTAAAAAAATTGTAAATATGACATTAAAAAAATATAAGCCTAGCAGACGAATTGGTGTACTTTAAAAAATTACGATTCAAAGTATACCTGTAATGTTCGTACTGAATAAAAAATATTTCACTTTCACTTTCAATATTTGCCTGTTATGTCATAAAGTTTTTAGCTGACTATGGCAAAGCCAAAAAGAAGGGTTATGTTTTAGCAGTGAATGAATAGGTAGGCCTAGCTCTCGTTGGCAATCAAGCCATAAAAAAATGTTTTTCCAAACCACGGATACTACTTCGACCATCAATATCATCTGCAATAGATCAGGCCGATGATCATTTATGATGATGTATGTATTTATGTACGTATGGGCACAGAATAGAGAAGTTACCTAATTATAATTAATGTTGTTTTTGTAAAAATAGATAGATAATACTTTATTGATCACCAAATTCATACAGGAAATAGTAAAAGTAACTTAGTGTAAGCTATATTAAGATAGCACGATTGGTGCCCTTCTGAGAGCGATCTCTTCCTGGCAACTATAGTTCCGATAGGAAGAGCAAGGCTGTATATTTAGAGGATGGCGGAAAAATGTGTCTGTGTAACCCTTGGTTGAAAATGAAATGGGAAATGAGAGTGTGGTGAAGGATCGTCACACTATCATTTTCCATTTTATTTTGCTCGTGCTTCTACACGTTATGGCCTAATTTCGTGCACATGTCTTGTTAAAATATAAGAAGAAATAAGTTAGGTTTATTTCTCTTTTTCGTTTGTTTTTCATCTTCACTCCGTGGGAGAAGATTTATTGTTATTCATAAACAATTCGCGCTATTCATTGACTAGGTAATGTTTTCGAGAACTAAATACATAACACACACACACACACACATACATCCAGATGCTCTATTGTTTACTACATGCTGGTTATATCTATTCCCATTATTATCTATTGAATTAATTGAGTGAGAATAATTTACCAATCGTAATTGATAATGAATATCGTTTTATGGTTTCGAATCAAACAATGAGCGAAAATATAATTTAGTTCGTCGTTCTGAAGCCTTCTTCTGAAGAAAAGTTTGAGTAGACCAACTAATTTCTATTACAAGTTCACAACCTTGCTCGCATGCATCGCATATTCGTTCTCAATAATAACCGTGTATGGTATAAAAAAAACTTTAAACTTTATTAACTTTAAAAATGAACCATTTCTTAATGTGACCCTTTGGGGAGGAAACCGAAAATATTTTTATATTTTTTCATTTGCAATCTTATTCAATTAGTGAATTTTAAATCTAGACCAAATTTCAAGTCGGTAGCTTTTGTAGTAACTGAAATAATCAGGTATGACCGACGAACGGACAAAGCGGCACCTTATGGGTTCGTTTGACCGGTTCGGTAACGTCACTCTAAAACATTGCTTTAAATACTAAAGTTTACTAATAATAAGTTAATGTTTAAATCAAATAAATTAGTTTATATACTACTTAAGCTTCGTATTCACAATGGAACAAGTCCTGGGATATTTCACCAGACATTTTAGATCGCACGCACGACCTGCCCCCGGGATATTTAACCCCCTACCCTACCCTAGACGAGCGACTCGATGACCTCCGCAAAAATATGTTGTAAGTACTAGTGGAGCATTATTTTTAGCCTTTGAAAAACAAATTCAAAATAGTATCTTCCGTTCGAGAGCTATGACTATGACACGGACAGACACCACACACGTCAAACTTATAAAACCCCGTCGTTTTTGCGTGAGAGGTTAAAAAGTAGAATTTTGGAAAACTTTTCTCCTTTTTATCTATTTTTCCCCATACACTATGCAAGCAAAAATATTTTTTCAATTCCAAGTCTTCACGGATAGATAGGTTTACGGTTTAGGCTGCGTTGATTCTCAGTCAGTCTTTCAGCTAGTAATGTACAATAACACTAAGTGGCTGAAAACACACTTGCTCTAGGGCACTTGCTCCTTCTTTAGTGCGTATTTTATGTTGGCAATGGCATGAAGTACCAAGAAAAAACCTTAACTTGTGGATCTGTCTAGGCTGTTTGATGATGACCCCGTATTAAAGCAGTTTTATCTTGCAACGATAAACAAACCAACTGTTTAAATATGCCAACGCTCACTAGTACTCGATGACTCAAAACAATTAGTTGTGATTTGTGAATCATTATCAAGCGTTACGTAGAGCTTTATAACATCTTTCCATCATCCTTGGGTGACCGTCACTGATGACTGCTCGGGTCATCAAGTTGTTTTTCATAAACGGGGGTTTCTTCTAGACACGTAAATTACAATAGCTAGTAAATTACAGTAGCTAGTAACAATACGATGCATCCCTGCATCTTAAATGTACCTATTATAGCATAGCATGTTTTCTGTTCGTGATCGTAAATCTAGATTCTTGAACCTATTCCTTGGCTGTCAGGTGTCGGTTTCTGCCAGTAGTTATTACGTTCTGAGGCGTTCGTGGCGTGGCTTACTTCGGTATTGTTAGCAATTCATCTTGGTTAAGCATCACTTCGCCCAGCCACCGCCTTTTTGGATGGGTGACCGTTTTGTGGCATTTAGATCTGCGGGGTGATCGGCTAACTCTGTTGCAAACAGAAATGATTGACACCAATCCGATTTTTACAAACTTTGACATTTCATCCGTCGAAATTCTATGAACGTCAATTGACAAACTGTCACAGTTTGTTAAAACAGGATCGGCGTCAATCATTTCTGTTTGCAACTGAGTTAGCCAATCACCCCGCTGAGCTCTTTCGTGCTTAGGAAGTTACTATGTTGGTATTCCTTGCTTTTTAGTCGTTAAGCCATTTCGGAGGCCTAAAAACTCCGACAACACAGTTCGTCACTAGCTCATACCTTAAATAATATTGAAGTTAATTTCTATATTTATATTTCCTTATTGAGTGCACGTTCCTTGGAATGAAGGTCTCGACTATCATTCGACCTCAAAATAAAGAAACGTAGTGATGCGCTAGTTTATAATTTGCTACGAAAGTTTTTGTCTGTTCAAATACGTCGAGTAACTTGATATTTTGTATTGTATATTATAGTTCATTTCATAACTTGATATCGTTGAGGGAAGTAGAGCAGTACACTTTTCGTTCCACTTATTTAACTCTAGTTTGTGTTTACTTTAAGAACTAAGAAATGATGTTACATCACCAAGAAAACTGTATTTCCTTGGGTCAGTAAAAATGCGAAAACATACCCAATAAATCAAAAAGCTTTTGAAAAATATTCAGACCATTGACATTGACAGCTTACAACTAGACTATTGCGTGCAAAGAACCAGAATAACACAGGAAACCTCTTTGCAGGCAAAAGATATCCTCACCAAGGAGTCCAACGTCCAAGAGGTGAAATGCCCGGTGACTGTCTGCGGCGATGTCCACGGACAGTTCCACGATCTAATGGAGTTGTTCCGCATCGGCGGTCGCTCCCCGGACACCAACTATCTGTTCATGGGCGACTACGTGGACCGTGGATACTACAGCGTTGAAACTGTGACATTGCTAGTTGCCCTCAAGGTAAGTTCTGTTCCCTTAGTTTTTTTCTATTTTCTGTGAAATCTGTATGTTGTTCGAACCCTTATTTTCGGAACCCAAGCCAACCCGGCCTATAGTTCTGAAAAACAAAAGGAGCTCTGGTTGATTATGGAATTGCGAAAACTAACACCGGCACTGCTAAATTTCCTGATCGCTGACGGGCATTAGCATCAGCGGTACCATGCGATCATCATCCCACATGCCCTTCGTGAGGATTACGAATATTTCCCTTTCTTATTAGGGAAGATCTATGTCCAGCAGGTGGACTGATAGGCGGCTGTTTTTGTTGTTGTTATCATCTTTGCGTGTAATACACTATCTGACGAAGACGGAGGCCGACTAAAACCCCTCTACTGCGTTATACCGTGATACACGAGTCTACATCAGACAGTCTTCACGAAATCGCGCGCCATTTGATCCATTTTCTTAACCCTGGCAAATATAAGATAGCAAGATGCATCAAAGAAACCATAATATGATGATCATAATAAATCATGAGAACAGGGTTGAACACTTCATCAAATAGTAAAGAATCCGATACACTTCACTCCTTTTCTTTGATAGCATTGTGATTTGCAGAAATATTATTATTTACTAACTTCCACCCGCGATTTTAGTCCCGTGGTACCCCGATAAAAAGTACCCTATTTATCACTCCTGATCTAGAACTACATAATAACCAAAATTTCAGATCAATCCGTTCAGTATTTTTGGCGTGAAGGAGGGATAAACATTTCACATCTCACGTCTTTTTATAAACTTTCGCTTTTATATTATTACTGGGATAGCATTTTGTGAACTATTCCTACCTTATATTTACGCAAGCATTCTTGTGGTATCAAATCAGTACACTTGTATTAGAATCAAATTAATATTTATTATTATGAATTTATGCGTGCTCTTGCTTTGAAGAACCAACGAGTAACAATAACAAACATGCTCAGTCATTCTTTTGTCATCATTCATATTGCACATTGATAAGATTACGTAGATAAGATACATTGCAATAGAATCTTAAATCGTAATTATGAATTGTAATCAATTAATCTAATACACGGTCGATGACCTCCGCTCTGCATTATTTCCGTTGCGTAGCTTCTACGGAGATGAATGAACTACGATCGATACTTCCGGCTACAGAATAATGCTTCTGCGAAACTAAATTGAGCACTTTTCATAGCTGTAGACATTTTACCTGGAGCGAATCGCCTAGTTTCTGAGAAATTATATTACAAAAACAGGTGTTATCTACGTTATTATATATAATCTTGATAGTACAATGTTTACCTTGTTTTATCAGACAGCGAGTCGGTACTTTCACGAAATTAAATAGGCTATCAAAACTACTGGGGCCCAATTCTCATTTCTCATGGAATTGGATAATTTTCTTAGTGGACATCGTGAGAACTGTCAAACAAAACTATGGAAATTTGACAGTTCTCGCGTCATAACTCTTATTCGATAATCATCTGTTTTCACGATAATCGGGGTCCTTAGGCATAATTATCGCTCCTTTATTTACGTAATGTTAAGGTAACTAAACTAGGTCAATCAATATGAAGTAGTCATGGATTCTTACCGTCCTATTCATAACAGTTCTATAAACCTCAGATAGCTAAAATGGCGTTAAAATATTTGTGTCACCTCTTTTTATTTCCTTTTTATTTATTTATTTAATAGGAACGTCAACAGCTTAAATATCAATACATTGTAGAGTTACACTGACAAAGTTTTCATTCTGTTATAGAAACCGATTACAGGCGGACACAGCATTCATAATAATAATAATAACTAATCCTTTTAAATGACAGGGAGGGATAAACTTACATCGAGCATTATAAAATGACATTTGGTTATGAATGAGGGGGTTAGAGTTACATAGTTGTTAACATCTGTAACATGAATAAAATATGCATGAGACAAAGAAAACTGCTTGTGGACTATTCAAAAGTCACTTTAAATCGACGGTAAAAAGTATTTTTGTTTTTTTTACTACTGAATTTACACAGTTTCCAACGCGGCCTGTCCATGAATATTATTGCTAAAATACGTCCTTAGCATAGAGGTGTGATTCTGTTTGTTATTGCGAAATCATTGTCACTCTACCTTCGCATAAATAATTGAAAACTATGTATGAATAGTTTTCATTCATTTGCACTTCAAGTGTTATTCAATGAATTCACCCATTTTATCGATGTTGAATAATATGACACGATTTATATGTGAATCCAATTTGCATAACTTGTATGGATCCAACATTGAATATTATTTTCTAAGTCAATAGAAAAGTTTACGTGTTCAATTTTAGCTTGAAGTAAATTAATTTGACTAAGTTAATAAGTAAATTTTACTTTTTTAAAAGTTAATTTCACTTAGTAACATCCCTTTAATTAGAAAACATTTAAAGTTTTTAGATTTACTTCGTTTGAGTATGTTACTATATAGGTAGGCTAGGTACCAGGGATTGATAAACATTCTTTATAACACACACCCAGATACAGAACAAACATCCATGTTCACCACACAATCGTTTGTCCTGGGCGGTAATCGAACTCGCGATCTGCAGCTCAGAAAGCAGAGCTACCGCCAGCTGAGCTATAAAGCAAGTCACATGATACCCGTTTGTAAGTTCCCAAACCGATTATAAATCTTATGGTGGCAGGTATCACTTTCTGTAAACAGATACACGTAAGGGAAATCCATTTCCGCCGAGTTATGCATAACTATTCGCTTTACATTCTCGAAGGCAGGTTTCGCATAAGTTTTCCGAACCGAACTATGGTAATCTTGTTATGTGTTCAAGGGCAAATAGGTAAAAGGTACTACCTACTCGCTGTAATAAATCGTCAAAAAAAAAAGATAAGAGCCAGCAAAGGTAAAAGCACGCATATTATTGAGTAAGAAAGCAAATAGAAGGTACGTATCCCAACACAAATACTTCATAATTCAATATTTTTGGCTATTAATTTATTTGCTATAATCAAAACCGTAAAGAAAAACCGGCATATGCCTAGAATTATACAGCTTCAGATAAGAATGATAAGAATGGCATGAAAACAGTACAATAATGTCAGCCTGTAAGGCCGCAATCACGAAGTCAGCGGGAGCAGGGCGGCGCCGGCGGCGGCGGTGCAAGGAATGGCGCGTTTCAATGCATAGATTTGCGTTGGCGCGCCGATCCCCGCGCCGCCGCCGCTGTCTTCGTGGCCGCGGCCTAACAGTCAACTACTGGACTTATACCTCCCCTAATAAAGGGAAATGCTCATAATCCCCACGGTGGCCATACTAGTTTGGGGATCGCAGGGCACAGCTTCTCGCACCACTGACACTGCTGCCCGTTGGCGGTCAGAGAATGTAACTGTGCCGGTGTTAGATAGTGCTATCAGCCGGCCGCCAAAGCCCCGTTTGTTAGCTAGCAGGGTGCACCACAGGCAGGTGAGGTTGGCTTGGATTTCGAAGATGGAGGTTGGAACCCTTAGAACCCTATACACCCCAAAAAATACTAAAACTGGTCTAAATGCGGTGAATGTCTCCATTTTCCTTGCTGTGAATGTGTTTGACTTTACAACTGAGCATTTTATTATATTTATACGTTTTGTTTACATTTTGTGTTGTACGGAACATTCACTGCATATAGTACCTAAAACAAGGCATACCATCCTCTCAGCCTCATTCGCAGGAAATACAACATTATCTGACTAACAACGTGTTCACATTATGGCTGTCCATATGTGATATGTCGTGACTTCAGACACATACACAATACAGCTATCGTTGTGTCGTCTAAACACGTGAATACGTGGGCACAAATGTATAAAACTATCGTCACACACACACTCTTTCTTCTGGCTTCGAATGAGCTAGTGGCCAACTATGGTGACGAAGTTTTTAGGCCACCCGAACCATAGGCCTCGGCAAAGATTAATAGGCGCGATCTAAAACAGTGGGTATACTGCGCAGAACAAGAAGACCAAACAGTCCATACAAAATTATAAAATGGGTCTCACTCAAGGTCAAACATCCGTGCTACCTGTACACAACAGCATTTTCATACACTTGCTCTCTCTATCGGTCCAACAAGCGATAGTGTAGTACTATGTAAACACGCGCTAAAAGCATTACCTTGCAGGTCAGATATCGGGAGAGAATAACCATTCTCCGCGGCAACCACGAGTCCCGTCAGATCACCCAAGTATACGGGTTCTACGACGAGTGCCTTCGCAAGTATGGCAACGCGTCCGTTTGGAAGCACTTCACCGATCTGTTCGACTTCCTGCCACTGACTGCGCTGGTAGATGGGCAGATATTCTGTCTGCACGGCGGCCTCAGTCCGTCAATCGACACGTTGGATCACATTCGCGCGTTGGATCGTCTGCAAGAGGTGCCGCATGAAGGGCCGATGTGCGATCTGCTCTGGAGTGATCCCGACGACAGGTATGTAAATCAAACGGTTGCGTTGGGTAATTCGAATCATGCTCAAGTATAATAGTGTCCTCAGTCGTTTAGTCTATAGATATTCAAATATAAGTGACAAGTCAGGTTCACTTATTAGTTAACAAATATCAGAAGTCGTGCACCACACGAATATATAATGCACTTTAGTAAGAGAATAATTCTTTATTATGTTTCCTTCTTACGCAAAATCACGTCTAAATATTAAAGTCTAGATAGATGGTAGATTTATAAATAACCGAATGATTAAGATGTTTCAAAAAATATCCTCTAGATAAACAATTAAATAATGCTAGACATCACACAATGTCAATGCGTGATGCGAGTTTTTATTGTGACTTGCTAGTCATCCCAAATGTTGTACCATGACAATACGAATTTAGAACGAATAATTCACGATTGGTTACCAATGCAAGTGAAATACATTGTTTGTCTGACCTCAACCTCGTTGATGCAGCCTTGACCTAAATAAGGAACGCAACAAACATTTCCGCTTAGGTCATACTAATTCAACTTAATTATAGCGACTGAATCACCGTAACAAGGTTCGATGACCGCTTTAACCCTACCTCCTATTGCGCTCGAATGGGGATGTACTTGCATTGATTTCTTTAAAGTTGAGATGTTGGGTGATTTTAATTTCCTATTGTTGCAAACGTAGACGATTTGGGTTAAAAATTTCCATTGCTATTGTCACTGCAGAAGCGGCTGGGAGTGAAAATGCCCCGTTGCACTGAACACATTTAATAGTGGTAGAGCTCTTTGTGAAGAGCTTGTCTGGGAAAGTACTACCACCATGCTCATTTCTGCCGTGAAATGCCGTTATTGCTATGATTCGGTTTGAAGGGTGTGTGGGTGCCGGTGAAATTACAGGCACAAGAGGGCCTTCATGCCTCAAGTTGATGAACGCGGGGCGATACAACGTAGGGCTCGTTCCAAATATGCGTGAACTACGATGTAATACTTTTTCATAGGAAATGGTTACCACTTGACATCAGGTGGGAACTGTGCTTGTTCCATCATCAGTAACCATAAAAAAAACAAATCCTCAAAATATCTTAACTAGTTCATAATGGGTAATGCTCAGGGCATTACCCATTAGACGGGATGTGTTGGCGGTTGCGTAGATTCAATAAAAAAGACGTGAGCCCCGTTTGTTTTACTACGCACCGTACCGCGTTAGGCGTTATTGAATAAAATAAAAATAACTTGAGCACCACGCACGTTTAGCTTATTTAGCGACGTGCAAATGTATTTAGCGACGAAAGGCACCCAGCCGCCTACGCTTAGTTCTTCAAGGCTTGAAAGGAAAATGTATCTGAGTTTTGCCGCCGTCTAACGAAATAGGTACATATCGGGCTACTCTATTCATTTAAACTTTTTCAACTTGAAAGCAAGAATGATTTTATAAGAAATAGACGGACGAAAAAAAAGTTCATGCTACTGAGATGCAAATGTTAAGATGGATGTGTGGTGTGACAAGAATGGATATAATAAGGAACCAGTATATCAGGGGAAGCTTGAAAGTAGCGCCTGTGGCAGATAAGGTGAGGAGTGGAAGACTAGCATGATATGGGCATGTGATGAGGAGGGATGAAAACCATGTGACTAAAAGAGTGATGAATATGAAAGTGACAGGATTTACGAGTAGAGGGAGGCCAAAGAAGAGATCGATGGATTGTATGAAAGAAGATATGAGAGTTAAAAAAGTGAATACAGAGTTGACAGCCGATAGGAGTCGATGAAGAAAGAAAACGTGTTGTGCCGACCCCAACTAGAGTGTGATAAGGGGAGGGAAATGAATGTCACTCTATGCTTTCTTAAACTTTTTTCACATAGTTTTCATCTAACCTTAGTATATATTATACGAATTGCAAATTATTAATATGGATTTCATCAAGTGTTCTAATTCCTCATCAGAATTTGTAGATTTGTAGATTTCATTCATTATGATGATAAATGATTTTAGAGTGCGACTAAGGCGGTTGATTCTTTATGTTTTTAGTTGTGCAATAATTTTACCCTGCCTTAATTTTATACTGCCGTCCGGCCACGTGGAGTGACGATCTGCGAAAGGCTACTGGTAGAAGCTGGATGCGTCGAGCTGAGGACAGGGGGAGGCCTATATCCAGCAGTGGACTGCTATTAGCCTGATAGTGATGATGTACCTACATTGAGTTCCTAGTCAAACCTATATTTTTCAGATACAATATTATAAAACAAAATATGTTTGTAACATGAGAAATAAATAAATAACATTAAAGAGTTTCACAGTCAAACGTGGTGATAGGAGCATCTTCCTCCAGCACAACATCATAAAAGCAATCACCAAATCTCAAAAATACAACCCTTAGTTGCACTTAGTTGCACTGTCGAATATTTTGAGACACAAGAGTAGACAGTAATACACATCAGCAAAAAATAGATAGGTATATAGATAGAAAGACAACACTTTATTGACAAGAAAAATTAAAAGTGATCATAAGAGAAATGATCACGACCCTCTGCCCTGAGGAAACGACGCACAGTGAACGAGAGAGATTAAGATAAACGATAGTGCATACACAATAACAGGTTTCATACTCTGATCTCAAGGACACTGCAGTCATCTGAACCAGTTACTATAAGTAACGACAAATTGATTGCCTTTGTTTTGACTCGTCCACTATCTATTATAGAAATAGGTTATAGATTGGAGCGTGTGGTTACTGTACTATTAGTTCTTCTGTGATCACTCGCGATATAGAAATTGACCGGCAAGGTCAGACTATCCGGAAGTTTAGATGCATTCGAGTCGAGATATTTTGCATTACACTGTACGGTTAGTGATTTTTTCATGTTTTTGTATGAAATATGTTTTTCACTTTATGATTATAATACTTTATTTTACTATAATGTAATTATAACTTTTTCTCACATTAGGCTAATGTGAACTACACGAAGATGAAGACTTTACTTTTTTATTGACTTGCTATCCCACATAGTTTCTTATTTATCAATATCCTTTATGTGCATATACATTGCTGTAGATAAATCCCTTTTTGGAGTATAACATACGAAATACCGAAAAGGGATCAATCTACAAAAATTGTTCAAGGACTACGAATTTTGTAGATTTTTATCGAAGAAATCCATAATTGTACTCAAAAGCGGGAGACTTTATATTTAAACAGTTGATTTGTTAAACTTTATCCTTGACATAATGATGAAGATAATTAAATTGTAGCTCCGCCTTAGGGTTGCCTTACTCGAAAGTTTTTGTAGAAAAGTTTGAATGATGTATTTATAAGTGAAGTTCTCCCAAGTTGTGTACAACCAAATCACCACCTTTCGGGATAACATTCGAATTAAAACTCACCCTGTAATTCCCTATATTCATATTAGATGGCAGAATCCATATACTAACTAGACCTAACCTAGAATGTTGGGTGTCTATATAATTAATTCATGTCGTATTACAGAGGTGGATGGGGAATATCGCCACGAGGCGCCGGCTACACCTTCGGCCAGGATATATCGGAGACATTCAACCACAGCAACGGCCTGACCCTCGTCTCCAGGGCCCATCAGCTCGTCATGGAGGGCTACAACTGGTGCCACGATAGGAATGTCGTCACTATATTCTCCGCTCCCAACTACTGCTATAGGTGAGTACCTGAATACTTCATTATCATCACTGCCTTTACCTATTACGTAGTAGTGGTGAGGGAGATTATAAATAAACACATCATCAAGTGGCCCCAAACTAAGCAGAGCTATGACTGACTAGATTATGGGATAAATGACTGATATACTACTTATATTTTTTTTTGTAAATACATATCAATTAGCTTATTTATTAATTATAATCTATGAATGATAAGTAAATAAATAAATATAAATAAATAAATATAAATAATGCAGCACGTAATCACACAGCATCATGTAGCCCCAAATTAAGCAGAGCTTGTATTATGGGATTGATATACACATGATTGATATATTACACATATATTTTTTTTTTGTAAATACATACATATCATACATAGAAACACCCAGGGGCCTGATTCTGACGATTCGATATATTTGATTCTATTAGATATATATCGCGAGAACTGTCAACTTTCATACAGTTTTGACAGTTTCCGCGATATATATCTAATAGAATCAAATGTATCGAATCGTCAGAATCAGGCCCCAGACCCGAGACAAATATCTACAGAACATGCAAACATTTGTCCCGCAGCGGGAATCGAACCCGCAACCTTCTGCGTCTCAGGCGGACCTTCGCCCACTGCGCCACAGTGGCCGTTAAAGTATGTATTTACAAAAAAAATAATTATATATGTAGTATATCAATCATGTGGTTCCCATAAAACAAGCTCTGCTTAGTTTGGGGCTACATGATGCTGTGTGATTACGTCCCGCATTATTTATTTATTATTATAATATATTATAGAAACAGACTCGACACAAATACTTGCAAATCATACGAATATTTGTCTCGCGGCGGGAATCGAACTCGCAACCTTCTGCGTATCAGGCGGACCTTCGCCCACTGCGCCACAGAGGCCGTCGTATAGATTTAGTTAAGATATCTCGGAGGCTCACTTACTACTTACTTGCTTAGCATGGCATTAGCTCATAAACAAGAAGTGGGCGAAGTCCGTTTCAGATACTGACTTAATCTGGTAAAAAAAATATAGCAACAAAATAATTTTCAGTGTTTTAATATTGGTCAATAAAGTGTTTCGAGTGGTTTTTACTAAAAGATGGTAGTGGTCTACCTAGTGTTTGATACCAATCCACATACACACTCTGTCTGCACATTATCTCACTTTCACATTTTTTTTTCTTTTTTCTCTGCTTCCCTCTTCCACTGTGCTGTCAAAAAGGGTTGTTGTTTATAATTATCAGAGACAGCTGTTTGCGGGTTGCCCTTGCCAAAAATTTGACATATATATTGGTTAGAAAACATAAACTATACTGATAGTTTTATTTATTTACAGATGTGGAAATCAAGCCGCTATAATGGAATTGGATGATGCTCTCAAGTATTCATTGTAAGTGTTATTTTGATTGTAATTTACCCAAACAATTTTTTATATTATCTTCAGTCTGCATAGGCATAGGTAATATAAAATACCACTGTTCACTGCATAGGCCTCTCCATGTTTGGAAGGTCTTGCTGCCGCCTTATTATGTCTACCATAGATAAGGACAAAGTTTTTTCGACTGAAGAATAGAGAAAACATGTTTTTGTACATAGATGTGGGATTTCTTTAATAAACATGGTTATCTCAAGAAGAGTATGAAAAATAAAGTATGCAGGGAAAACCACAATCAGGAAAACACGTTGTCTTCTCTACCGTAAACAAGACATAAAAACGGCACGGTAAGGGCTGTAGTCACCACGCTTTGCAGTCAGGTTGGTAATTGCAGTATTGGTGTTTCATAAGCAGAAAAAAGACTGTCCATAGCGTGATGTGATGGATATCAGGGCCTCAAACAGGGGCCTATATTCTTGCCGAGACCCCCATCGACAATTGCATCTCTTACGCACTGTGTGCAAAAGACGAATTATTGACTTTTCTCTTGGAAGAGAGGCTAAGAGAGTTTTCACGTATGGACAATTGCTGGCAACATCTCGCTGGGGAGATTATATAGTTTTATAAAGATTTTTTAACACTGAAGCCCCGGCTATCCGTCCGACAAGCGATAGTGTCGTGACAACGTATATTCCTGATATTTGAACACGCTTTTTGGACACTCTTTTCTGAGTGGTTGTACGTGGTTATGGAGGTCTATCGGCGGCTCATGCTACGAGTCATAGTAGCTTGTGTGTCGCGTAAGGGACGACTTTTGTCAGTCACTATAACGTAACTGTAACTTAAAACATCTGGAATGATTAGAAGCGCAAAGTGATGACACAGAAATCTGGTTCATGAATCGATTTCTATATCTTTACAGATAATCTGTGGATATTTAAGTTTTATGACCTTGTGTTATGCTTTGAATGTATTCCTATATATTATTATGTTAGTTGACGTATCTTTCTGTCTGCAGCCTACAGTTTGACCCAGCCCCGCGACGCGGTGAGCCCCACGTCACTCGGCGGACACCTGATTACTTCATGTAGATTGCACGTAAGTTTTCAAACTTTTTCGTATGATCCAGTGGCCAACTCTGGTGTCGGAGTTTTAGGCCGCCCGAAGACCTCCGACATGGCTTAACGGCTGAAAAAGACAGGACCAAAATCTTTACGTGCCTTCCGTAGCACGAAAGCGCTCAGATCTAAATGCCAATCAAAGAAGTGACTCGGCGGAGTGTTGCTTATACAAGATTATCAGCTTAGAACACCGGAGTAAGCCACGCCAGGAGCGCTTCCTTTACCACCTATAGCACCCTTTAACCTATAGCAGTCCACTGCTGGATGTAGGTCTCTCTTGGTATGCCATTGAGCCTATAGTACTCTACCAGTTATACTACTATACCAATGCTGTCTATATTGATATAGAAATCTACCAACTTCAAGTACTCTACCTGTTTTAAAGACTACTCTACAAATGATGGTACAAAAAAGGAGGGTATCAGAAAAAATGTACTGTTCTCTAGGGATAGAAAAATAACTTTAACGCGAGCGAAGCCGCAAGTAATTGCTAATATAACACCTAAAAGTCACTGCACTACACTGCCTTGACCCACTAGGTTTCTCTCCTTTGTCGTGGATATTAGGAACTATGAGTACACTATAGTACCACAACACCTAGGTCCGGAACTAATATATGGACATCATGCAAACATTCGTCCCGCAATGGGACCCGCTAATTCTTGCATCTCACGTCAACGATGATGTCACTGCAATCGAAATATAAAATCAAAATTACAAGGCAGATACATGGGTTGGGATCTTTTTTTAAACCTGTATTTTATAAAGTATAAAAGAAATGGGACTTTTAACTGTTTTTCGTAGAAAGTTGCGTTTTGGAACCGATAATTTATTTAATGGATGGTTGCTATAAAACTTACAAATAATGATTGATAAAACATAAAACAATGAATACTATATTTTAAGCAGTGCTGCTTAGGAGTAGAATTACCATTTTTAGAAAATTAAGATTTGGATATTATGGATATTTGGTAATTGATAATCAATGCCACAAACCACGATTAGGCACTTGTTCTTGGGGCTCATTTGGTAGACTATAGACAGTTCTTCACCAATGTCGATAGGTAGTCTTTAACATGACTAGAGACTTGCCGTTATTTATCTATAAATTTTGATTCTGAAAATAGTCTCCCATAATATTAACTACATCATCTTTAACCTACCCTTACACATTATGTAGGGTGGGCTCAACATGTGTTCTTCCTCCATTTCCCTCTGCAAATATTGTCTACTCTCTTCTTTCTTACTCAATCATGTCATCTCTCACACAATCTATCCATCTTGTCTTTGACCTACTTTTACCAGCCAGCACATCCTTCCACATGCATATCGAAAACTTTTCTCAATATATGACCTACATCCACATTTATGTCATATTTTATGACATGCCCATACCACGCACGCTTATTTATTATTAACTTCTGATATATACAAATACGATATAATTATATAAACGGCTTGACCGATTTTTATAAAATTTGTAGGTATACTTGGTAGGTATAAGAATAGGTGGTGAAGTATATTTTATAGAGCTAGGTGATTAGGGTGTCCCTATCCAGAACTATGTTTTCATTTATGTAGTCCTAGACCTGGAATAACACATACTTTTTATCCTCTACCACGCGAGCAAAGCCGCGGGTGGAAGCTAGTAGAATATAATATTTTCCTTTTTTGTTATGGAATTTTCCTGAAGAGATCTAACGTAGTCGGGATCTAGTGGCCTATTTCAGTAATACGGTAAATCTGGAATATAGGTTTGACCTAATTTTACTGACCTGACCCCAGCTACCTTGCATGACCTGATTTTGTTTCGCGGAAATTGTAGTTTTATCTTTTATTTATTTACACCATAGTTGTTTCTTTCTTCGTGTCACTAAGTGAAAAGGTTGGTAAAAAAAAACAAGTGTTGTTCTTTTTTACCAACCTTTTTTTTGAGGATGGTGAAAGAGGCCCTTCAGTATTAGTTGGAAGGATATACTTTACTAGCTTCCGCCCGCGGCTCAATCACGAAGACTAGCGAAAATCTATTCGTATTTCTACAATACTACTTCTACGTAAAGTTTCGGCCAATGAAAAAGCGTATATTCAAAATAACACATTGTCATTGGCCAAAATTTTTCGTTACCGATACGGCGTCAGGTTGAAATATTCGTGATCGCCCTACTGAATAAACTTTGATTGATCTATTACTGATTAATTTTGTTGTTTCAGCGTTGGCGTATACCGAGCAGGAGCGATGTTAGGGCGCGCATCCACGAGACACCCGCGTCTCGCCGCCTCGCACCTCATTTCATATAAAAACATGCTCCATAAAATTTATTCACTTTAGTCGACACTACCTTTGCGTTTAACTTAGTTTACATCAACTTAGATATAATGTATTGAACAAATTGTTTTATACAAAACACACAATCGTGGTGTCGACTGTGAATGGGCCATTGATAGCTTAGCACGGCCGATACAGAAAGTAGGCTTAGATAAACTTGCATGTATAGCCTGGTTTATCAAGTACTCTGATTATGTGAACCTTATGTAAAGGAAATAAGGTCGGTTGCGATTGACTTTAAACTAAAAGGTGTAAACTACAAATATAAGAGGGGCAATATTTCATTCGGTCGCGGAAAATAAGACCTTACTACACAAGAGTCAAACGACAAGTCATCATCATCATCATCATCATCAACATGATGACGACTTGTCGACAAGTCTTAGCAATCATTATTCGCGATTAGCCGCAACTTTGGTCTCTTGTGTAGAGAGCCTTATTTTTAAATTGTTCGTCGATAGGTGAAAGTAATTTTAATTGTAATCAAATTGCGGGGTCCGTTATCGCGCCTATAGGAATATTTAAAATAACGATTTCAGTTAATAAATTCTGATTTAAAGTCAAAAGTTTTGTTTCATTCTTGTGATAGTTTTCAATACAATTTTTGACTAACGTGAGACGGACCTGTCCTTGCAGTGTGTTGGGCTAAATAGTGCGAAAGAGAGCCAAGGAACTTTTGGTTTTATATACGCCATAAGGTTTTATATGAATTGAATTTTTAGCATCGATTAATTTTGCGACGCAGTTCAAAAGCTACATTTCTTCACTGCGATGATACGTCACTATATTTATCGCTGCTATTTATCCAATTATTTTTTTATTACTTTTTTATTCAGCCCAAAAAAAACTGTCACGCGTTTAGATTAATTTTAGCCATTTTTATAAACGAGCAAGATTGGATCAAGAATTATAGCTTCGATTTCTGAAACAAAAAGATCGAATTTGCTTCTGTCTTGTTCATTTGTAAATCTGTAGGATTACAACAGAGCAAGGATAGTCAATGTAACTAATTCAATGATGATTAAATTGATAACTGAATAGATGTGAGTTAGCAATGTCGAAAAGTGTCAGCGAAATGTATCAGTCAAATTGTATATTATAATATTATGGTTAGATTCATAACATAACCAGTAGGGGTTGACCCACTGATGGGGATCATCGCAATAAAACGCATGGAAAATTAGAAGGTTTGCGAGGCGGCAATGACGCTTTGGCGTGCATTTATTGTGATCACCGATGTAAGGTTCTTGCCCGTTTTGTACCACGCCTGCGCCTATGTTGGTATGTTCAGTATTGTGGCCCATGATTGTATACAAAATGTATGTTTTAAAGACACTAGACCTCATTAAAAGCTTACCATTTGCTAACACGGTAGTTTTATTTCAATTCCGACGTCCATCCCTCAAGCAAATGGACATACCATCATAGCATTCCTTGGTGTCGCCACATAATTATTGCAACATTTATCTGGCACTTAGTTATACATTTATTTGTCTTTAATGTAGAACAAATCTGTAAAATATACAATATTTTTTTTAGTTTATTACCCAATTTTACGGAGGTACACAATTGAAAATTTTATCGCCGATGGCTACAACGGCTAGCATTTATTTTTATGACAGAATTTACATGACTGTGAGTCTTGGTATTTTTTGTGTAAGTAAACGAAACCAGTGCAATTTTATTCTGTCATAGAATTTACACTAGTGCATTTGAGATTATACTAAATTACTCCTTTCTTGTGCCACCGTGTCCGGTGCACCATAAAACTGTTTCACAAGAGTGGAGCTTTAATTTTTTTTTTATATTTTAGGTAATTGTGTACATACCTAAACATATTTTAAAATCAAGGCATTCAAATAGGTTATTTTAAAACTTTGTGCGCATATTTTTCCATAACATCCACTCAACATTTCATTTCACTACATAAAGGCAAGTTTATAAACGATATTCATAAAGTACTTATGTAGGTATCTATAGGCAAAAGACAGTAATAGTCAAAATGTCTGTAAATTCGAAGAGTGGAAACTGTTGATTTTTGTCGTATCGTATTAAAATAAGATTCGTAATTTTTACTGTATCAGAAATGTTTTATTTTAAATTGGTAAAAGTAAAAATCAATGTTTCAGGCAAATCTATTTGCTTTTTCATCTTGCACGGTTTTTATGAGCAATCTTGTTAACTGCAACCAAATGCATTCCAATTAAATAAATGAGAATACAGAGTACTTTCTTAAAAACACATTTTTTATTGTACTTTACGGTTTATCGAATAAAAACCGTGCAAGTTAGAAAAGATGTTGAACTTGTGATGTTTTCCTTTTATCAGTACAATTACCTTCTGTTTTCACGAGTCGGAAAGTTTATTTCCAAATTCATTGTAAGTATAAAACGTGTGTTATATAAACAAGATCTTACCCACCAATAACACCTGAAGCCACGCGTTTGTTGATCTAAGTATTAAGTATGTAAGTTATATAATAATAATAATAAACTGAAAAAATGATAAAAAAAATGAAAGTATGTATGGAGCCTCGTTCGCGTGAAATAGAAACGTAATATCACCCGGGTTGTCACAAGGTTGGTTTTCTGTTATTTCACACTATCGAGGCTCGCGGTAAAATTTTAAATAAGGCTTTCTCGCATAGGCGTTATTCAGAGATGAACTTTTTGTATGCATTGAGTGTTCACGTGTAAGTAAAGGAATATTTGTTATTTCAACTCTGTTAATGAAATCTTTGGAACTGGACCGCTACATAATGGCAATAATACGTGTATTAAAACAATACTTATGAAATAATTTATTCTTGCAACCATGCCCATGTACTATGCCCGAATAGAATTATTAGATAATAAATAAAATTAATAAATATAAAGAATTTTCTTTTATACTGTTGAAACAACTCTGTATTTAATTACTTTAGTTTTAATAATAATAAAACACAATCTTTAAAAAATCTAGGAACCCACCACTGGAGCCTTACGTATCGTAAAATTTACATTTACAATTGGCTGACGCCAATGACAAGGCGTTGATTCGTACCTACGCTTTTTCAATGGCCAAAATTTTATATAATACAAGAAATAGTGACACAAAAAGGTCGCCACTCAGCATATGCTGTAGAAGCATGGAAGCTACTGCAGCGCGGGTTTTCGGAGCGCAGCAGAAATTGAGAAACGCATTATGTTCTTACAAATAAAATTAAAAATAATTTACATAGAAAAACCCTGGCAATGAATGAACCATATATTATATAAAATTGCCTAAATTAAATGTGTACAGCAATAATTATACAAATTACAGACGATATAGAACGACCATATTAAGGGACAGATATTTGTAAGTTCAACAGGTATTTTCTGTGAGGGATATTTTAAAAGAGTAAATAGTGTTATAATTTCTAATAGGTGGAGGCATTGATATATAATGTTACTATCGTAACTAGATGCATAGTATCGGCCATAATGCGTGTGGGCTCAGGGGCCTGATTCTGACGATTCGATATATTTGATTCTATTATATATATATCAAAGGAACCGTCAAATTTCATACAGTTTTGACAGTTTCCGCGATATATAAATATCTAATAGAATCAAATATATCGAATCGTCAGAATCAGGCCCCTGGTCTTGGCCTTGGCCAAGATCCTGTACTTCCTTCATACAGTGGTCATCTTGACGTCGACCGGGTGACACTTCTACGAAATAGGCAAATAATGTGATGTAAAAGTGCATTTCTCGAACTCAATTGCGTAAAATTACGTGGAATTACTTTTTTTATGTATATCTATTGATTTTTTTGTAAAATCGCAGCAAATATTAAAGAAAATGTAGTAATAGTGCATGCCATGTAATGTTGCCAGCAAAAAAATGTGCCGTTTTTCCTGATTATTGTGGGAGATTTTATAAGGAACAAAATCTTTGCTATCCTCTCAATTCGGTTTAAGAATTCACAATACATACAGGAGAATATTTAAGGTCACTTCAAATAAATCACTCACTTCTATTGATTAATGCCATCATCCATGATCTCAAATGATTAAATCAAACAAACAAAAGGAAGATCAGAAGACATTAATTGACGTTACATGCGGTGGTTGAGTGATATTACGATCACTATTATATGTTGGCACAAACTAAAACACTGTTATTTTATTACCACAATCAAAGTTCGATCCACTAATATGATTAGTGATATTATCACAAACTCGTAACAAACAGTTATTTTTATTTAATTTGATATAAACAATTCACTTTTGAGCTATATGGTGACTATTTGTACTCTATGAAAGCGTAAGACAGGTTCAAAGAAAAAACTAGAGTTTTTAAAGTGTTAGCCCACACATCAGGGAAAATCTAAGACTTTATAATCCTATCCTACGTATAAATGCGAAAGTATGCGAGTATGGACGTATGGATGTTTGTTACTCATTCACGCAAAAACTACAGAACGCATTTGGATGAAACTTGAAATATACATGTAGTTTATGGCCCTGGGTTAACACATAGGAGACTTTTTATCGGGGTACCACGCGAGTGAAGCCGCGGGCGGAAGCTAGTTTCCTATAAAAACTTAGATTTTCGGGATAAAAATCGAGATCAGGCAACATCGAGTTTTTTATTTCAAGCTATCTCTATCTAATCAACTGCCATCCTCGAAGCAGTCCAGTTTAAATAAAAGAGATAAATATATGTTTACTTCAAAATTACAATTAGAATGAAAACTACGTCTTCGCCATCTCTAAGTGGTTATTATATTTTGAAACTTGCTAAGGAAGTTTGCGTCTCTTGTTATTTATCTCAATGGGTGGAGGTAGATTGTTCCAGCATAACGAAAGCTGCCACGAAATGCGGCCGTTCTATGTCGTGGACAGGTTAAACGGGCACCCATGCGAACATGGCGACTAGAAAAATCAAGCTTCTCAAATAAGTATGTTGGTGTCTGCTTCTTCATGATTCCAAAAAGTAGCGTTGCAAAATGTAAGGTCCGACGGGAAGACATACTCAAAAGACCGTGTCTATTGATGTATGGAGAGATGTGGGATCTGTGAGGAATAGGAAAACAGAAACGGACGCAAGCGTTTTGCATACGCTGAATAAGTTTCTTTGAACGAACAAAGAGGCATTGCCCAAATACATTATCGACATAACTAAGCTTAGATAGAATAAGGGAATCACAAAGTGTAATACAGATAATCTATAAAAGCAATTTCGAAAGGTTTGGAGGATATAATTTTCAAAATGCAAAGAGCCATCCATCAGTATACCTAAATTACGAGCTTCCGACTGCTGTAAGTCATCGGCATACCTATAAGTGGTATTTACAATTTTGAATACTAAGATTTATATCTGCACAGTATAATACAAAAAGTATAGGACCAATAATGGAACCTTGGGGGACCCCGCGCGAAACAAACATTTTTGCAGATATGCAATGAGAACATTCTTTTTGTCTATTTCAACAACCTGAGAACGCCCAGTGAGGTAACTTGCGATAAGAGAGAGTTTAGATAAGAGGAGTGTTATATTTATAGTATCGAAAGCGCATGAGAAGTCTAATAGTGTTAATAAGGTTCCTTGGCCTGTGTCTTGAGCAGCCAATACATCGTCCACAACATCCAACGGGGCCGTGGCGGGGCTATGACCCTTTCTAATCCCAAATTGTTTTTTGGGCAGAATGCCATTTGATTCAAGATATATGGTGAGTTGTATACACACGGCCTTTTCAACTATTTTAGATAGGAAGGGCAAAATACTTATAGGTCGCAAGTCATTAAAACTACATGGATTATTCACTTTGGGAAGAGGTTTAACTATGGCTGTTTTCCACAGTGAAGGAAAGGTGTCTGACTTTAGTGAAGTGTTAACTACTGCTGTTATTAATGAAAGAGTTTGAGGATGAGTCAATATAATCATATCCATAGATATGCCGTCGATACCTGTCGCATTTAAAGAGAATGATCTGATAATATTACCTACATCAATTTTACTATTAGTATTTAAATTAAAAACTGATGGACCGTGTCTATGAAACTCGTAGAACGTTAAGTCACTCAAAATAAGATCATTTGTACCAGGTAATGATAGAAAGTGATTATTTATAGCATTAGAATCTTGAAGATGTAATGGAAGGTCGACTGATTTATTTTTAAAATTATAACATTTTTCTTAATATTATTCCATAATTTACGAGGATTTGTAGAATTTGAATTAATATTTAAAATAAAGAAAGATTTTTTTCTGCACGCATAGCTGCAGTAACAACGCTTTTCAAATCTTTATAGTACAAAAAAAGTAAAAAAAAGTAGTTTAAATCTATATATGTGCATCAACTGAAATGCGACTCCTGGCATGGGCTTTATTACGAATCTTCATCATCTCGCGTACATTACATGTTTATCAAATAGATTTAATATTTTTGAACTCAAATTATCCACCATCATGTTAAAATCGTGTGCGTTACTCCAGCGGCATGTTGACTCGGATCGGGATGAAACTTACAGAAAAATTAGAGCACTATGTCCTGTAAATGTGCCCCAAATATTAAATTTGTGCCTATTAAGGTTCCAGAGTTATTCGAGAAAATAAGATGCCGCTGTAGTAACGCCTGAAAACGTTACTGCAGCGGCATGGTTTTTACCCATTAGCCTTAGCCAAATTTAAAGTAGCTTAAAAGATAGCTTATATTTGTGCATGTCACTGGCCAAACAGCGGCATTTGTGCGACCTGTGGTTTAAGAGTTATTGCAGATGCCGCTGGAGTAACGTTTTGCAGATTTCCGGATCTTCGAAACGGCTGAACGCACAAATATGATTTTTTGTGAGCGAATGTGTTGTAATTTGTGCCTATTTGTGCGCTAGTTGCTTTTCCGAAAAAATTCACGACATATGAATTAACGTTAACGAAAGTAACGTTTTCAGGCGTTACTACAGCGGCATCTTATTTTCTCGAATAACTCTGGAACCTTAATAGGCACAAATTTAATATTTGGGGCACATTTACAGGACATAGTGCTCTAATTTTTCTGTAAGTTTCATCCCGATCCGAGTCAACATGCCGCTGGAGTAACGCACACTTAAGCGGCCGAAATACTACCCATTCGGGCGCTGGTTTTTGCTTTTTTACGCGGAGTCTGCATGTTAAAAAACAATGATTACTTAAATCAGGAATATGATCTGTGACAACATCAAAAATATGCAAATATGAACACAGTAAATCTATCAACGTGGAGCTGTGATCAGTAAAGAGTGGGTAGGCGTCTTAACATACTGCTCAAGATCAAAACATTGCAAGAACTCCTTATGTTTCCTTGAATTGGAATCGGACTTAAATAGATCTACATTGAAGTCACCGGTCAAAATGACGTGATCGAAAGCAGAAAACGAGGAACGAAGATATTGAGTCCGTAAGCACATCCAAAAACATTTCTAGATTTTGCCATGTACTATGGCCTATAGCTATTTCCTATAGCTATCTTGAGACCTTGGCTCGGTGAGCGGGGAAAATATATAGTGTGCCGTCTTTAAAATAAAACAAATTCATAGGTAAAATAGTTTTATAATTCAATCAATAAATAATTTAATCT
This sequence comes from Horisme vitalbata, assembly GCA_951804965.1. NCBI lineage: Eukaryota > Metazoa > Arthropoda > Insecta > Lepidoptera > Geometridae > Horisme > Horisme vitalbata. The sequence continues at coordinate 12,708,920 of OX638091.1, forward strand.
TACAGTAATACTCATCACCTAAATTATTTACAAGGTTTGTATCTTTGGTGTTTGATACATACGCATACCTACACTTTAATTCAACAATCAATCAGTTCCAACATTAGCAAAATCAAAATATAACACCCCAAACATAATTTTTATAGATACTTTCAACACACATTTGCTAAAACACCAACGCAGTTTTTAAAACTTGCAACTAAATACACGCTGTACAATTATTATAACAACGTAAAATATATAAAATAAATCTTGACTTATACCTAAAAATGGAATTTACTAAATTCGTAATGAATTAAACTAAATGATAAGAACTAAACATTGTGCATTTTCTTTCATATCTTTACATTTATCTCAAACGAAATTTACAAGAACTGAGCATTTTAATCAAGAGTAGCATTCCAAATACAACATAATAAATAAAGATTTTAACTACGGTATCCAATAGAAAGAATCATGATACTATATTTAAATACAAAATATTCAAAAATATTCGAAAGCATGTCATTTAATGAGTAATTGATTACTCAAGTAGAAACTAACGTAAATTAAGGTTAATAAATTGAAAAGCTTGAATTTTCACGTACACCAGTGAAGGCACTGACGTCGTTTCGACTCTTTCAGTTTCGACTATAATTTTTTTTGTGAAAGTTATGCACTGTAACAGTTATCCTGCCCAAAGAAAGTAGAATTGACTTTTTATTATTTGCTACAGTAAATAGTTAAACGAGTAAGCTTACAACACACTTAAAGGCACAATATTTATAATTTTTACACTAAACGAGTACGAGACTATACAATTTGTGCATTATATGCTCAATAAATAATTTCAACGGAAATAACCGCCTATAAATCCACGATATAATTTGTATTGTGATGTTTCAATACTGTGGAAAATACTTGAATTGTTTTGTATCCATTAGATGATACAATAGTCACATCACAACGTATCTATATCCCTCTGAAGTTGGCTGCAAGTAGCGACGTGTTGGCTATTTTTGGGTTGGATTGTACTAGGATTGGTCGAATCATTAGCTGAGCTTAACTTCAGGAGTATATAGATCCGTTGTGTTGTGTTGTGTTGTGCGTATTTTACCCATAGAGCCTTCCCAGATGGGCGATTTTCTCGCGCGATCGACATGCGTATCCAATCAGGCTTGCTGAATGTCACGTGGAATGTGCACATACTACATATTCCACATGTCAATCGCGCGACCAACTCGCGAGGGCAAATAGCCCATCTGGGAAGGCTCTTAGTACGAGTTTTACAATACGAAAACGTTCATAGTTTTCGTTTTTGAGCTCAGTAAATTAAAAAAAGGCACTTTAAAATTGAGCTCGAAAACGTAAACCATGAATGTTTTCGAATTGTGCAACTTGTATTAGGGGTACTGAACGAACATTGGGTACAATCGTCACAACGGATCTTTGTCCTTCTACTACTTGCAGCCAACTTCAGAGGGAAGATACGTTGTTAGTAGTGTGGGTACGATAGAGCCTTCCCAGATGGGCGATTTGCTCGCGCGAGTTGGGCACGCGATTGACATGCCTATCCAATCAGGCTTGCTAATATAAAAAGCACGTCACATTCCGCGTGACATTCAGCAAGCCTGATTGGATACGCATGTCAATCGCGCGAACAATGTTAGTTCACATTATTTTTTGTCTTTTATAGAAAAGGAGATTCCTTTTAGTAATAGTGCAAATTAGTCAGCACTGATATTAAAATTTGAAGAGAGCATTGGCTTCCAAACATTTTTGTCATATAAATAGTACCTTGTACCAAAAATTAATAAGTACGAGTAGGTATCGATGATTTTATATTGTATTTTTGTTAAAATAATTGATATTTAGTATGTCCGCCCACGACCGATAATTATCGGTGACCGAGATTTTGTAGGAGAAAAATGAAACGTACTGTTTGCAATAGTGCAACGCACGCCCTACAAAAAATCGGTCAGAAATACTATGCAGGAAAAATTTGCCCGATCATCGGTCCTACAAAAAGTCTGACGTGGGTGTTAGCCTTAAGCCTCGGGATTGCCTCATAATAAAATACAATTTGGAGAATAAATATAGGCAGAATTAAACTAAGTATTTTAGCTTCAGGGTGATTTTTCTAATCTTTCTATTAGTGCTGTGAAGCGGAGCAGTGCAGTGAGCGAAAAAACGCCAATAGGGTTGCTTCCCTTTTATAGATTTGCAAAATGAAGTAATCCTATTGGAGGCCTTGGGACGCGCGCCTCCGCGACAATCGGCGTAGAGGATTTTCAAATTCAATTTCCGTTTTATAAAATTGGCCCCTCAATTAAAGGCATGCGGTACAAAGATGGATTTTAAAAATCCAGCCTACATCAGTCTACTGCTAGAAATAGGAAATAGTACCCACTAAAATGGCGCTGACTAATTTGGAGGTTCATCAATCAAAATGGAATTTCATCGTCACAGAGTATTTTTCATTTATGATGACTTTGACCACAGACCCTTGGACTTATTAAGGGTATGACAACCAACTTGGCTGGATAGTGACTCCAATTTAGTCAGCGCCGTCCATTAAGCCAGTTGAAACAATTTTTTCCTGAATCGGAAACCTCATAGTCAGTTCATCGTACGTTAATTGTCAGTCAGGTGGCACCAAAAATATTTTTAATATTCTTAGATTTCCCTTGGCCCACTGCTCCGTTTCCTCACAGCTCTAGCCGAAAGCTAACTTTAGCCGGTCACTCACATGCGCACAAACATTCATATAATGTACGAATGTTTGAGCATAAAACCGACAGTGTGGTAAAAACTTTGCATGGTAGGTACATTTGCGAATGTCTTTATTATACATTAAATGGATTCGCCGATACGTGCGAATGTGAGTGACCTGCATTACACTTGCTCACTAAAGCACTCATGACACCTTCATACCAGTATCAAGCTGCAACACTTGCTTCATCAGCTCATAAGTGGAGAAGGAGGTGGCGACCATGGGAATAGCCCTGATGTAGTTGATGCTCATCCCTCGGTACAATCCTTTCACGATGCCGTTCTCTCGGTAGATGATGGTCAGAGTTTGAACCATGCCCATGCTGCGAAGCAACATTCCGTTATTTACTTTTTAATATACAAGGAGTTCTAATAGGGAAGTGAGGAAGTGCGCGCTTTGAACAAAAATTGGTGCCTGATTTTACTCAATAACAATGCCCAAAAAAGTTGTGAGGAACCACAACCACCTTTTGGGAGAATATATTAGTCAATTTCTATTCAATTCGCGCATTCTCCCGTACGTTAGTACTAGCAGTAATTCCATGTTTATATCGAAGTCGACCCGGCAATCGGCATTGTACGGACGGGTATAGGCCCCGGCACGAATGTTATTGTTGAGCTTAAACACACAAACTGATATAAATTTTAAAAAGGGTTCTGCGCATTTAAGGTCTAAAGTATAAAGTGTACGTAACTGCGGCCGCGCCGCGACAGCATAGCGGTAAAGTCCAAATGGATACTTTTTAGTCGCCAGAATGGCCTTATTTATAACCACTCTAAAACCGGGACTTTTAAATGGTTATAGATATATTACAACTTAACGTACCTTCCGAAGCACGGAAGCGCTCAATCAGTCTACCAGGCTCAGACCAGAATACAGACCTTTGCCAAAAATGTGTGGAGCTTAAGTTTCGGCCCGCCTTCAGGCCGCATCATAGCCGCGGCCCGCCACTATGTGAATTCTTCTTACAATACAAGCCGCTTTTAGGTTTAGAAATCGCGCGTTTGACGAAACAACAAATATACGTGATATCTTATTACACCCCCCTCCCCCCTTGTGATATTTCGAGATGGGGGCTTTCGAGCCTCACGTGATTAATTGACGGCCCCTTTAAAGAAGGCATATGAGCAGACGTTCGCGAGTTTCCGCCCGCGACTTCGCTCGCATGGTACCCGGATAAAATCGAACTTATATTTCATTTCTGATCTATAAAGACTCTATTTAGACAGCTTAATCCGTTCAGTAGTTTTATCTTCACCCACTGACATTCACAAGGCGAAAGTTTGCCTTTCTATTAGTAGAATAGAATGCACCACTGTTAATTTATGAGGCCACCACTGTAATTTTTGTGCTTTGTTCTTAGGTATGTGTTATGTTTAGCATATTGAAGTTCAACCACACATAAATAAATATAATAATATAGTATAATATAACCAACCTTCTAAACGTGTTGCCAACACCAAATCCGAGAGACATGCAATAATAGAATAACAGTAAGGTTAATATTTGTGCAATAGCGTGGCAGACCAGTCATAGACAGCGTCAGCAACCATTCATGTGGTGAACGCTGCTGGGCGACCAGTGGAGTGATCAAGAATATTTCAAAGTGACGTATCGTAAGCGTAACGAAAATTTTTGGCCAATGACAAAACATTATTTTGAATCTACGCTTTCTCAATGGACAAAATTATATGTCTACGATACGAATACTTTTTCGCTAGTCTTCGTGGTTGAGCCTTTGATTGGAAAGACGTTAAAGATTTCGTTCTAAGTAAGTCAATTGTTCAAGCTTTATAAAAGCCTCTGGATAGCCTTTAGCCCGACACCATATTACCACAAATCATACAAATGTACCTACTCAATTTTATTGTATACTATGGTTACCCAGAAAATTTGCAATTAGGTGCAATGTTATTGAAGTAAAGAGATAGCGGTAGAAACAGAAAATTATTAGCAATACATAGATTATACATATATATAACATAATGTATATATACAGACAAAGCTTCTTGCATCCAGGATATAATTACAAGTAAGTGCTAGGCCCTTGCTTGGCCAGAGTGCAGAAACGCGGGCGCGGAGCGGCACTCTAAATAAATAAATAATGCTGGACAATATCAACATGTAGCCCCAAACTAAGCAGAGCCTGAGTTATGGGAACCACATGATTGATATAATTACATAATATATATATTTTTAAATACATACATAGAAAACACCCAGATCCGAGATAAATATCGGCAGAACAAGAAAACATTTGTCCCGCGGCGGGAATCGAACCCGCAATTTCTGCGTCTCAGGTGGACCTTCGCTCACTGCGCCACAGAACTCTAACAATTATGAACCTTCATCTTAATGTTCACAGAAGCCATGCGGACGCGGCACTGCTAAGCAGAGCTTATATTTTGGAAACCACATGACTGATATACTACTTATATACATTTTACATTTTTTGTATGACACCAGACCCGTGAAATAGATGCAAATAATACAGACATTTCTGTCTCGCTTGGAATCATACTCGTAACCTTTTACGTTTTAGATGGGCCTTTGCCCACTACGCCAGAGATGTCGTCATTTAGAATAGGATACAATAGTAGGATAGGATTATTGTACATACAAACATTAAGTCACGCTTATTTCTCAGATGGGGTAGGCAGAGACCTGGTATAATGATCCCTACCGACAATAGAACAATCCGTACCAAGGTACGGATTCATGGATTGTACTACCTACAAAGCCTCGGTTTGCCTGCTATATAGCCAAACTCTTAGACACAGTGATCAGACAACTTAGGGTTTATGTGAGATGATGAGCTTTTGAGGATTTATAAATGATAAATAAATATTCGTTAATATGAATTAAAAAATATATGAATAAAAGACTGAGAAAGAGGGTCTTTCTCAGTCTTTTATTACGAATGACAGCACTACCACTAGTTTCAATGTGCCGCATGCAACTGCGTCGAAATATCGGGAAACAACAGAACTCACGAATCATGGTAAATATCCCCTTGATATTCATAATTATGTTCACAACCATGATAGTTTCCAAAGTTATGAAGCATATTTACCCGAATCTCTCAGTCTTAGGGTCCATGCAGGCTAGCTGCATGCGTCTTCGCGTCACGTCGAGTGGATAAGAGAGCGACTGTGCCACCGCGCCCGCTAGCCCGCCGCAGAGCAGCTTACCCGGCACAGTTAGCACCAGACCACCTGGAAAACACAATCATCATCATCCAAAGCCCGATTTCACCCACTGCTGAGTAAAGGCCTCCCTTTGTTCCTGCTATTTGCCAGGGCTCTACGCTAGCCTGATCCACTTCAAAGCACAGCTATAAGATTACTTATTTTTACTACTTGAGCCCTTCGCTTTACAATAGAGTCAACAAAATTCTTGATATTTACCCTCTTCCACAATACAAATGCAAACTAAAATTAGTTGAATGGCTTTTATCTCTCTCTTATGGAGAGACGGAAGATATTCTTAAAGCTCCCAGATAAATATTTTACTATTTTATCCATATTTTCTAGTGAAAATAGGTTCTCAGTGCTACTCAGTATCTTATTCCAGATTACCTCCCACACACTTACAAAAATACACCCACGTACATACATCCTAACACACTCCACATACTCACCCGCACCCACTTATTCTACTCACTCACTTCTCACATCGTGGGTTATCCTGTAATAACCAGACTCTCATGAGACTGGGGGGAGCAGGATAATCCACATTCCACATATACCTACACAACACACCTTCTCACCCCACACTCACACATTCTCATACAAACCAACTCAATTCTCACAGCTTCAGTATTCAAATACTAATTTTAAGTTTTTTATTTTTTGTTGTCTTTTCTTTACCACTCAATTTACTTGTACTTATTATTTTACTTACCTAAAACTTATATTAGCTTATGTATTACTATAGCTTATGTATTACTTAGCAGAACTACTTTAATATGTCTAGGAGACGGGCGCTGAGGCTACTACGCAGTTTTTTAACTTTTGTGGTCTCATCGTTCAAATGTAATCTGTTACCACTAACTTGTTCTGAATAAATGATTTTTATTTATTTTTATTTACGACCCAGGTGGGACTAGAGCCTGCTATCGCTTCTATCACAGATGCGATGTATTCTAGATGCCCCTATTAGGGGCCGTCAATTAATCACGTGAGGTTCGAAAGGGGGGTTGGGGGTTTGGCAAAAATTACGAAATATCACAAGGGGGAGGGGGGTGTAGTAAGATATCACGTGTATTTATTTTTTCGTCAAACTCGCGATTTCCGATAAACCGAAAAGCGACGTGTAGTGTGACCTTGACTCGCCGTTGCGATGCAGCGAACGAAGTTCTTAATCATGGTAGAGGCAGCGAACGAAGTTCTTAAAAATTGATGAAAAAGAAGCGTACTAACCAGTATTCCTCTCGCATTTCCTGCACAGCGACGTTGGCAGATACTTCATGCAGAGGTATTTGAGCGACTCGAAGCAATAAAAGCTGAAGCCAGCGTACGGAACCATCCCTACCATGGTGGGCACGAAGCCGCGGTATAGCGCACGTATACCGCCCTCCTGGAAACAAATTGCATTCTATGGTTATAAGTAGCGGCACGAAAGTAAACGGTAAGGTATCATACGGGAGCTAGAGGCGAGAGAGAGCGAGAGACCCATGCGCAGAAGTTTCGTTTCTAGCTGTACCCTGCGGTAGTCGACTTCGAAAGACTCGGTTCTCAATTGATGACGTCTGTGGCGCAGTAGGCGAAAGCTCGCCTGAGACGCAGAAGGTTGCGGGTTGGATTCCCGCTGCGGGACAAATGTTTGCATGTTCTACAGATATTTATCTCGGGTCTGGGTGTTTTCTATGTATGATAAGTATGTATTGTATGCATATAAGTAGTATATCAATCATGTGGTTCCCATAATACAAGCTCAAGTTTGGGGCTACATGACGCTGTGTGTGAGCATTATTTATAAAAAAAAATAGGCTGTATTTTTTGTCCTATTTGTTACAAGATTACTTCAACAGTCAAAACCCAGAACTATAAACTCAGACTCGATCGTGTTTATAACTAGGTCTCACCAGCCAGCGTCGCAAACCTTATGACAGCGTCGCCACCCCAACAGCCGGTCCCCCGCTTAAGAAGTTTCACAGCAAAAAATGACTTACCGTTTTGAACATAGTGGCGGCAGTGTGTGCGATTCCATTGTACCGATGCTCGCCGGTTATCTGGAAGGCGAGCCGCGCGCGGATCGTGTCCAGTGGGTACGTCAGCGTGACAGCTGTCAGACCGGCGCCCGCGCCCGCCACGAACTTGTCCCCGTGCTGAACCCACGGTATGTGCAGGCCTGCCAGGTACTGGAATAGAAAAAAAAAACAATTAGAGCACAAAGGTAAGGTTTACATAGAATATTTTCACAACATTGATAATGATTATTGTAACTTGTATAATCATCATCATCGGCTTATAGCAGTCCACTGCTGGACATAGGTATCCCCTAATGAGGGCCATTGCGCCCTGTCCTAAGCTCGACGCAACCAGTTTCTACCAGCAGCCTTTCGCAAATCGTCACTCCACCTGGCCGGACGGTGTTGATCAATAAACGTTTTTTATTTATTTATAATGTAGGTAAAACGCCAAATGTACGTACTTACAATAGTCACAAGTCACAACGTATTCTATGTCCCTTTGAAATTGGCTGCTTGTAGCGACGTAGTTCCTATGTTTGGGTCGGATTGTACTTACTAGGATTATTTGAATAGTTTGCTTTGCCTAGCATCAGAGGGACAGAGGGACAGATCCGTTGCGATTATTGTAAAAAGCACGGTAGAATACTTGGTTTCCCTGTAATTCAAATTCTTTGACGATCTCTGTGGATGACGCAGTCGGCGTAAGCCCGCCTGGGATGCAGAAGGTTGCAGGTTCGATTTTCGCCGCGAGACAAATATTTGTATGATTTGCAAATAATTGTCTCAGGTCTGAGTGTTTTTTATTTTATTTAATCATGCGGTACCTAAAAGTCTGGTTAGTTTCGGGCTATATGTTGTATGATAATGTCCAGAATTATTTATATAAATCAAAATAAAAAGAGATAGAATAGTTTTATAGTGGCTATTTTGTAAAAGAAAATGAAGGAAGGTTTTAAAAGTTCAATTCAAAGGTTAAACTCAATTCAAAGGTTAAAAGCTCAAAGGCATTGCATTTATTACATCGAAATATCTCTACATCTCGATGATTTCATATTATTATTTTACTAGCTTGATAAAAAGTAATAAATCCATGTCACAAATTATGTATAAACCAAGTTTAATACAAATCCGTTCAGCTGTTACGGAGTTGAGTGGGACACACACACACACACAGTGTGATTAGTGTAATTATAGTAGAGACGATCAAGGGAAAAATCGGCAGCAATTAATTCTACTTAGTTTCTATAACTAAACTATGCAGTATTTTATTATCTTTTGTGTTGTTCAAAATATAAATAATCTCAATGTAGATATATCTTTTATTACTATCGGAATAATGTCTATAAATTATCATACGATGCTCTCCAAAACTACAAAACACAAATAGATAAACTCTCCTATCTTTAGCTAAAACTATTTCCAGACGAAAAAGCAGCTTATCTACATATACAATGCTACTTACATATTTTAGCAAAACTTTAATAACAATCGTTATCAAATTTATTATTGATGTTATTAACCCAAAATTACATTACTCTTATCATGGTGCGGAAATTAGTGACCCGCAGTTTAGTCAGCTCCACACATGTTAACCATTTCATTCGTCTTGTCTTTCCTGACTAGGCTAAGGGCATATTTCACTATCTTCAAGTAACGTCAAATTAAGCTATATGCCGGTAAAAGTGACAAATCTCTGAGGGAACTTGTCGCTTTAACCGGTAATTATCTTACTTTGACGTTATTGAGGATAGTGAAGGCCATAATAGGACGTCACCTACATGTACTGAGGAAACTTAACGTCCTGTATGTGCGGATTCGAGAAAATCTATTCCTACTTTCTTCGTGCTAGCACAAAAAATGAATGGTATGTGATCAAATCTGGTTTTAGAGTTTTTAAGCCACCGAAATAAGCCACTAATAAAAACGCTTTGTCAATTTATTCTCTCGCGTGAATCTGCGGTCCCTCTTAAAGTTTATTCCATCTAACGCTTTGGGTGCTGAATAACACACCGCCAGTAACTACTACAGGATGTGCTCGAGGCCCGCAGTTAACGTGTTAAATCATATACCTGCCCAGGCACTATAGTTTAAACACAGATAGTATAGTGACTGTGTAGATTAAAATGCCTAACTAAACGTATCTGAGCATTATATGTACATTGTTTTATAATGTACGTTGTGCAGTCGAGTAAGACAGGTTCCGCTTATAGTCGATAATGGCCCCTGCCCATTATCGACTATGACACGTGCGTATGCGCATACCATAGTCGGGCGAGCCATCACTCTCTCTTTCATACGTTCGCGTAGGTAACCGCAAGTACGTAGGTCACACCTGTCTGCCAACCTTCGACTTCCGCTTGTAATCGAATTAAAAGATGCAATCTATATACAAATGTATTGAATTGTACTTCCACTAAATTATCGACATGCACGCACACATTTTCCTTATCTATGATATTTTAACACCAATTCCTTGCTATGCCCACAATGCTAAGTTGGATGTTAGATACTTATTAGTTATTATAAATTGTTAAATACAGACCAGACGGCGACGAATGGTGAACGATGACGAAAATCAAAATGGCTTTTCATTGGTTGACAAACCAAATTGGTTTTCGTCATCGTTCATCATTAATTATTACTTAGGTATTTTTAAACTCATATTTTGTAAACGCCTGTATTGTGTGTCGCATTGTCCAATAACATTGACTAAAGATTTTACTGTTTTGAATATGTTTTGATTGTCGTCGGTGTTTCTAACAATAAATAAATAAGCACAATTTCATGCATTATGTACTCCTTTAGAGAATGTATTGCCCTCTGCTTTCAACCAATTACAATTGGGTACCGAAGTAGCTTAGATTAACTACGAACTACTAAATACTAATCTAAGCTAAGAATGCTTTATGTAGGTTCATACTAAGAATTTTTCAACTTTTGTCTCTGAAACTCGAATCTCAAAAATTGCTGCCAACACTTTTTTGTTATCTAATAGTTATTGTTTACTTGATACGGCACAAGTTCTCCTTATGCTTTCTTATTAAAGATATTCTTCGTAAGTTATCCTCTGCCCCCTTGGTGGTTGTTGGCGCTACGCTGACTGGGGAGGAGTATGAGGTCAGCACAAAAGTCAATGTGTCAAAAGAATTGAGAGATGGTCATGTGATGACCATTGCGCATGCCATAATTCACGAGAACAGCTTCTATGGAGGTCAAGAGAAACGAGAAAGTGTCGAAAACTCGAAAGATGACCTTTATCCGGCCATCACTTCAACACATCAGCTGATTTATTACTTAGGTACTATTATATCGGCAAACTCATTCATTCGCTTTGTTTATTCAGAAACAATAGATTCAAGATTCAAGATTCAAACGTTTCTTTGCTAGAATACATAAAATTAATTTCACAATTAGGTCTTATAGCTATGATAGTACATGTATTCAGCCTGCATTATTTAAATATTCATTTAGGCTATAAAAACAATTAATAAGTAACCAATTATTTAACTTTTTCTTGAATATGGTTCCATCTAGCACTTTAAGTTCTTCAGGCAATTTATTATAAATAACTATAGACATGTTATAAACGTTTTTCCTATATATTTCCTTACGACATGGAGGTTGATATAGTAAGTTTTTAAACTTGGCTCTTTGCTGTCGAGTAATAACCTCACTGCGTTTTTTGTAATATGATATTTTTTTTTTTTTTAACAAAAATACACATTTCCCTGATAAACATACCAGGAAGTGGCAGAACATTACATTTTTTAAAAAGTGGTGTACAACTATCCAGAAACCAAGCTGTATTTATGACTCGAATGCATCTTTTTTGTATTTTAAAAACCCTTTCTACGTCTACCGAGTTACCCCAAAAAAAATACCTAATATACCTAATTCAGTTCGAGTGGTAGACGTTAATCAAGACTCAAGATGGATAGTGAACGAAGAGATTAGAATATTGACAACTAGACCTTAATTGGAAATGGAAAAGTGCAAAACGAAAGTTATCAAATAATCGATCTCTGTGGCGCAGTGGGCGAAGCGCCGCCTGAGAAGGTTGCGGGTTCGATTCTCGCCCTGACACAAATGTTTCTATGATCTGCAAATAATTGTTTTTGGTCCAATTTTTTTTTTCAACCTGCTTCGTCATTCTGCTGGGCAAAGATGTGCAATTCCGCCAACAATCACTTCTCGTGTGTATTTAGTATGTAATTATAATATGTTTTACACCTTATTAATAAAAAAAATATTTATGTAGTACCTATGTATATCAGTAATACCTACCAGTGTGATTCTTATAACACAAGCTCTGCTTACATTGGGGCTATAAATATGACGTTTAAATGTCCAGCATTATTTAAAATAATTACAATTAATTTTTAGAATTACGTCTGACCACTGACCACCCACTACTCATATTATTAATTTCCTTATATTGCAATGATTTTTATATCATTGATACTGAGGTAGTTAGGTAGTTGGGACGTCTATTCTACCTAACGTATTTTTTATATGTTAAATAGGCTTACGTTTGACCACATCCCGCCTGATGGTAAGCGAAGATGAGGTCTAGTACGATATCGGGGAATATACTATATTATAAACCCTACCCGATAAGTATATACATATATATCCTCAGGTAGGGCGTTCTAGTCCTTGGGGTTATGCATGATAAAGGTGGAAAAGAAGAGCTTTGTGCACATATAAGGTAACTATGTCTACCATTAGTAATGTCGCCATGCAGAGCGCCTGACTGTTAGATTGTGAAATGGAGCTGGTGGCATCAAATTGTGCAGTTCCGCCGTCCGCGGCACACTCTCCGAAATGCAACCGATAAAAAAAATAAAGACTGGCAACTTTGCAATTATACTCTCAAAATATTTTATGGGAAAAGTCACAGTGCGCTGTGTGTACCTATATAATTGGCCCATAAATACTGCAATGCGAACCGATTTTTTCGTTAATTAACACAGGCGTGACTTCATGAAATCCATTACAAAATATTAAAAAGACAAAATAGGCTCGCCTTCTTTGGTTAGCGGAATTTGTACTAAATATTTTGTATTTTGCATTACTCATTTCTTTTCAGGGAATCTTTGACACTGATACGGAACCAGTGTGGTAGAAGGATTCAGTGTGAATTCATTCATGTGCGATTATGGTGAAATGAGCGGTTATTCGTGCCACTTCACGGTCACTGGCCTTACGCTAGCTTCTAGTTATTTAACTAAGTCATCTATTATAAGCAAAGTATTGAGTATTGATGGCTATTCTGGTATCAAATAACGTATTGAATATACCTCTGACAGGGGTAGTCAGGTACCCTTCATCATAATCATCATCAGTCTGTAGCAATCCACTGCTGGACAAAGACCTTCCATTGCGCCCGGTCTTCAGCTCGACACATCCAGCCTTCAGCAGCAGTCTTACGGAGATCGTCACTCCACCTAGCCGGAGGAACCACCAGAGGGCAGGTACATAATCATAAGACATGCATATCCTCAATAAATCTACGTGTACAGAGCAACAGCTAAAAATATTTGCTAAGTGGATTGTAATCTGTTTTGTGAACTTATTCAATAAATAAATAAACTAAAAAGTCGTGATCATGTTTGATGTCACAGTTTAAACTGTAGTTTAAACATACTCATGCCCACATACTTAAACGCTGCTCAAATATTTGTAGACGTTTTTGTGACGCTTCCGAAGAGTATCTGGGCGTCTGAAATGGTTGAGTTGAGACGATCTCAAATGCTTGAGTATCGTTTTTGAGTTTTTGGGCGTAAAGGTTGATTCTTAAAATATTTCGCAACAGACAGACAAACTTATTAAATAAATAAATAAACAAAAAAGTCGCGATCATGGTTGAATTTCGTTCGATGTAACAGTTTAAACTCACGCCCACATACTAAAACGCTACTCAAATATTTGAGCCCTTAAGTGGTGATCAAATAGACGTTTTTGTGACGCATCTTAAGGGTAACGGCGTCTAGAATGGTTGAGGATGATCTCAAATGCTTGAGTAGCGTCTTAGCATTTGAGCATAAGGGTTGATTTTAAAAACATTGCGTAACAGACAGGCGCTTCGTATTCGTAGACCAACTGACTTGTAATGACTGCGGGCCTCGCAAATGACGCTCCGAGCAGCAGCTCGCGTTCTAGAATAAGTGTGTTTTCAGCACTCAGTGTTACCCCGGCTCCACACGTTGGCACCAACGTCCAACGCCATTCGTCCAACGTGTGGATGTAGTAAGTGGCATTGGCCCCAAAGTTGGGGCGAGCGTTGATACTTGGCCGGCTCTTGTCAGTTTCATCAAAGGAATCTGCGGCAACGCTCGCGATCTGTCCACACGTTGGCGGTTTGCTTCCTGTTTCAGCACGTGTTGAGTACGTACGTCGTTCGCTGACGTTGGAACACTTGGACATTTGAGTGACGGTGGAGATTTTAATAATAGCATACTTTATAACAAAATATGGGCCCGATTCCATTTTTCCGCAGCGCATAGAGCAAATTTTTATGTATCGGACATCTTCACATTGACCCTGACGGAATAGAACTGGTAAAATTGCCAACCTGTGTACGCCTCACCTTTACAGTCCAACGTTGGGGCCAAAGTTGCCGCCATCGTGTGGAGTCGGCCTTAAATGGCTTTGTCAGGGAAAAATAAGGGGGCATCAGTTACGATACGTAGGTACTAAAGCATGCACAATAGATTTGTTGTAGAATCCATCTATGGTGCACGTGTTCCATCATATCATAAATAATGCCGGACATTATTAGACAGCGTCATCCAGCCCCAAACTAAACAGAGCTTGTAATAAGGGATCCACATGACTGATATACTACGTACATAGTATTATACATTGAAAAGACCTGGGTGTTTTCCGGGCCTGGACCCAAGACAAATTAAAGTGAGGGTGAAAATTTCTTTATTCAGTACGAACCTTACAGTACACTTTGAATTGTCATCGTTTTAGTTTATACCAATTCGTAAAGCGACCAAACAGAGAAGAATTGCCAAGAAACTCTGCTAGGCTTATATTTTTTTTAATGTCTGTTTGTTTTACAATATGTTTTCTTAACTATTACATTGGTTTTGAGGGAGTAGGAGACAGTTTCATCCCAAGCTTTTTTGTCATCTAAATAATCAGAAATTTTATAATAAGTTTTATAACAGAGGTTTCGTTTAACAAAATTTTTGAATTTATTTACAGATATATATTAATTACGTCATTTGGAATTTTGTTAAAAACGTATGTTATGCCCTTTAAATGATTGACTAACTTTATTGAGCCTTACAGTAGGAATAGCAAGTTTAGCGTGTTAACATTATGATTTTCGCTATTTTTTTGAACAAATTAATATGTTTTCGGACATACATTAAGTTTTCATATGCATATTGGCTGGCACGGCACTGTCATAACATTTATTTCTTTAAACTTAGTTCTAATTGATTCTCTGGGGCCCATATTATAAATTGCACGAACAGCCCTCTTCTGCAGCACAAATATGGTGTTGATATCTGCAGCATTCCCCCACAATAAAATGCCGTACGACATAATGCTGTGGAAGTAGCTGAAATAAACCAGTCTAGCCGTTTCTACGTCAGTAAGTTGACGGATTCTTTTGACTGCGTATGCTGCAGAACTGAGTCTGTTCGATAATCCATCTATGTGAGCACCCCATTGAAGCGTATTATATAAAGTTATGGCTAAAAATACAGTAGTATCCTCAAGATTTAAATTTAATTTTCCTTTATTTTAATGTTAGGTTTAACATGTTTAATATTTAGTAACATAAATCTTATACATTTTGTTTTAGTCTCGTTCAGTAATAAATTATTTACATCGAACCAGCTAACATTTTCGCTATTGCAACAATTCCAACATCGAAGGGGACAAGCGAAAATATTCGCAAGACTGCGCCTCTCAAGAGGCTGGAAGACAAGGAGGGCTTCATCAAAGTGGAAAGGAAGAAGAAGAAGAAGCCCTCCTGTCAGAATAAGTGCGGTACAGCACCGAACTGCCATAAGCTCCTGCTGCGCTCTGAGGTACCGACGACGCAGCTCTATGTGTCTCGCGTGCATTACTCCGTGAAGGCGGAGGATGTAGCGGAGTACTTGCGCGCAAAGACCAAGGACAACCTGAGGGTCGAGCGGTTGGAGTCCCGCCACAGAGTCAGCTTTAACTCCTTTGTGGTGCGGGTTCCGACCGAACATCTGTCGACCTACATGAAGGAGGAGCTTTGGCCGAAGGGTGTCGTGTTCCGACGATTCCGTGGACGAATATTGGACACCACGCGACCCACGTCGTGTATATTACGTGGCAAATAATAATTTGTGTTTTAATTATAGTTTTATTAATATATATGTTAGTCTATAAGGTATATATTTATATGGGCCGTAGGATAAGTAAAACACCATCTGTATTTATTCTATTGTAGCCTGAAATAAAGTTTATATTATTATATTATTATTATTATTGCATTGTTCACGTCGTCAAAATTGGTCTGCCGCCGCTTTAATTTAAATAAAAGAGACGTCTCATTCGCACACAATACAATTTTGTGGTTGTCTCTCACAAGTTGAGGTAGGTCGTTGATGTAAATTAAAAATCAAAATGGTCCAGGTATTAACCCTTGCGGTAAACCCATCTTTACTACAGACCCTGGAGAACACTTTCCATTTACGTCTACTTTTTGTATTCTGTCAGATAGGTAAGAAGTGAGAAGGGCTAAAGCCATACCCCTGACACCATAGTGATCCTAGTATCCTGATTAATGTTTCATGGTGTACGCAGTCAAAGGCTTTAGACAAATCACAAAAGATACCTAAAGCATCGTGTGAGTCCTCCCAGGCATCATAAATATGCGATACTAACTCAACACCGGCATCAGTTGTTGATCTGCCCCGCGTAAATCCGAAATGTTTGACATCTAGTAAGTTGTTAAAGTTAAAATAGCTTTGCAGCTAACTAAGAATAAGCTTTTCAACAATTTTACTAAATGTTGGCAGTACAGATATCGGTCTAAAGTTAGTAGGGACACAACTACTACCAGATTTAAATAGCGGTGTTATTTTATTATGTTTCATTAGATCAGGGAACTCACCACAGTCAATATATAAACGCTAGTTCTGGTGCGATAATGTCAATCAAAGTTACAACGCTAACAGAAATGCCCCAGAGATCCGTAGTTTTTTTGACATTAATCAGTTTGAACGTTTTAATAATATCAGTACTGTTAACATGTTTAAAATAAAAGGGTATTTTGCATTTCGGTACATTTTCATTTAGTAATGAATCCGCAATATTTGCAAATCAAAATAAAGAAACGTTTGTCTCGCGGCGGGAATCGAATCCACTAACCTTCTGCGTCTCAGGCGAGCCTTCGGCCACTGCGCCACAGAGTTCTTCTACCTATGGTTTAAAAGTGTTCTGTTTTGCAACAAAGAACTTGGTATTCTTAATTCGGTAATTTTAATAATAATTTTTAATAACATTAGACAAACCATCATCATCGGCTTAATATAACATCATCATCATCATCCACAGCCCGACTTTAGATATAGTCGCCGGGCGTTCGTGAATGCGACTAGCACAAGACTGTATGGCACAAGCTTATATGCAGCAATAGGCCTATATGCAGCAGTGGATAATATAACTTCCTGAATAGTTACAAATACAGTACCTACTTACAGCCGTAAAAACCGAGTAACAAAACTACGCAACAATCTGTTGTTTGTTAGATTAATCCACTGTCTGTACCTACCTACTATTTATTAATCTGTGACTGTACATAATTATTACATAGGTACACATTTTTGCATGTCCACTTAAGTATGTTAAGTGGAAGATTTATTTATTCATTCAGTATTTAATTGAACCCTTTAAAATTCTGCTCATGTTGAGGTCAGTTAAAACAATCACATATGTAGGTATTTATTTGGATTTAACTACAATGGACCAACTGGAGTCCAATTGCGGAAAAGGGAGTCCATTTACATTTACACATTTTTGGATTTAACTAAATAAATACCAGTGGAGGTACTATTTGGTATTTTTGTCTTTTTGAGAGTGTGTACTACTAGTGTGAACTAGCTTCCGCCCACGGCTTCGCTCGCGTGGTACCCGGTTAAAAATTAGCCTATGTTATTCCAAGCTGAATGAATTTGGATGAAACTTGGAATATACATAGTTTAGAAACCTGATTTAATATTTAAGCTTCTTTTTTATATCGCAAACGTAACACGCAAGCAAAGCCGCGGATGGAAACTAATTAGGTTTACGCTATAATTACCTTAATCCCTGTGTTTGTTGTGTATAATTACACTTATAACAGTAAACTGTATTTAAATATCAATTGTTACTTATAATCTTGCATCTTCAGTTGTTAATATCAATTGGAACTACTTATTTTAATATTCTGAGTAGGTACTACATCATTATAATCAGCCAATAGCAATCCACTGCTTCCTTCCTACTTCATATGAGCCAGTGGTGTCCCCTGCTGGAGGCACAGGCTATAGAAGTAGGTACCTCCTGTAAGGGTGTAAGGGGTTCCAACCACCATCTTCGGAATCCAAGCCAACCTCACCTACCCATGGTGCTGTAGGCTGGTTTCGTTGTTTGTTGTAGGTACTTACATAATATATAACAACAATTTAAAAAAACATGTCAATACATTAATTAGAAGGTTCATAATGAAATGCAAGAAGAACATACCTTTTTATAAATCTCGAAGCTTGTGAACTGTGTAGCAGCATACGGGAATATCCTGACCATCTGAGCTCCGTTTCCTTTGTACAACGCAAGTAGCGACTCCTGCCTCACAATAGCTCTCAATCCTCCGAAGACGCCGTGGTGTTTGTAGTGTGATGACTGGGCTTGCAGCAGGATCTTAATGCGGTCTAGTGGTGCCACTGTGGTTTTAGCACACATGCCCGCTACACCTACAAATTAAATTAAAATAACACAAAAATCATAAAATCCTTTCTGGCTTCTATAATGTGCCTGAAATTTTGATATTATAATGAAAAAAAAAAGAGGCTACAATGTAAATAAGCTGTGCATTAGTTCACACACACACAAATACTGTGAAAGACTTAATCGGTAACAGTGGTCAATGACTGGAATCATTTGCAATAAGAAGTTATTACTGCTTCCTCTAATGCATTTAAGAATCAGCAGAAGAAATGGTTACAAATTACCAAACTGTTAAATAAATTGATAAAAATATTGTAGGATCAGTGCTAAAAAGTTACACAAATTAAAACATTGTGCTGCACAAATAGTGTGATGTAGATATAACAGCGAAAGCTGCTCATCTATGACATATAAATATATGAATGAAAATTTCCCTTAACCAACGGTCACAAGAAAGCAAGTGAAGATGTAATTTAAGATGGAGTGTACTTACACTAATGTATTGTTGAATTTGAAATCCTACTCACAATGCTTATGTTTGTGTGTTTGTTCCCACTCAACTCAGTAGAGGCTGATGATTCAGATAAAACTTGTAATATATATATATTGTTACCTGTGCAAAACTATGGGCGAAAAGCTAGTATGCTGTAAAGGCTAACGTATTGAACATTCCTATTTTTGAAGTTAAATTTTAAAACAAAATATTATTTTTTTAATGAATGTAGAATGTGACTTGACTTTCTATGGCTAAAAAGTTTCCTATTCATACAGATTATGATTTTTAGTTGGAATAAATGAAGAATATGCTGCTCAAGAGTGGTTAGTGACCGAACATACCAATTAATTTGTAATTATGGATTTCCAAATATACTTACCACCAGCCAGCAAATTCTTGAGGATAAAGTCAACATTGCTTTTCTGTTCCATCTTCAAAGCCATTTTTCTAACAGACTTAAAGTCTATTCACACAGAAAAATTAGCCAGGAGTTTTTCTGGGTATTTATTCGGAATTTAGCACAGTCTACACCATGGTTTGCTTTCGAAATCGATTAATTAATTCAACGTATAAGCAAACAGTGGGCACGCGTCGCCTCGACTTTCACCAGACACCAGCGGAAGTTAGTCGAAATGTATCACAGGTATAAACGCGATGAGTCCGTAGCGGTATCTGCCCGCCAGCGCCACGACTCAACTGACGAATCTCACGGCTTCACTTCACTTCGATTCGAGTTCCCAGAAGTTTGTTTTTTTGTGTGGAATGCTATCAGCTGTGCAATGTTTACAAATAAAGGATGTTGCTGAATATTACTATCCGATTATTTAGTGAACATTTATTTTACACAAAATTATTGTTTATTCCATTGACAATCTTTCATTAATTCAGTGTTTTCTTTCACCATGAAAGGAAAGAAAATTATTTTTACTCGACTCGGGATCGGGACATTGGGGGGTCCTGATATTGCGCGGCCTGATTATGCCCAGCCTGATCATCCATGTACAAACAAAACAATGCAAAATGTCCACCAAAAACTGGCTGTGAAAAATCAACACGTGACGATTATGTACGCCCTGATTAATCACAGCCTGATTATTGATGCACATGCTCCTGATTGGTCAACTTTTTGGGCAGCCATCGCTCGTTTGAAAGCGTCAAGTAAAAAACTTCCATAGATTAAAAATCACTAAAATATCAACGACAATTGAATATCCACAGACAATAAATTGAAGGTTTGGTAAGGGTGTATACAAACGGACAACAAACAACATAAGCACCTTGGAAAAAACCTGTGTTTGTAAACATGCCGGGAGGGCATTCGTTCCTTCTAGAAGTTCATTCATTCTTTCTAGGTTAACAGAGTAGAGGTAGGGTACATACTTCGACTTATTTTACTCGAAGGGTACATAATTATCACGTACAAAAAAAAAATGTTATTTTGAAAAAGTTTAGTAACTTACCTATAAGTTTTCTGAAGTTTTCTGAACTAGTTTCTAAGAATATGGTATAAATACGTATATAAAACATTGGTACATAATGTTAATAATAATAAGGTACATACGAGCTTACCTATCTCACTTACCATATTGGGTATTTTTTTAAACTTGGCGGCAATAGGGGTAATTGCCTGAAACACATACATAGATATTATGACCTTTTCAAAACTTTTTAAGGTAGTAGGTACTTTTTATGTACTTAGGTTACATTGAACGATCGCAAGAGTGTCATGTGTTCACTAATTAGGCACAGGGCGTAGACCATGCATGGTAGTATTCATTAACTTTTTTGTTGATATCCAGTTAAAAATCGTAGATTTCTTTCCTGGGGGGCGCAGAAATTATCAGATCAAAAAAATTCGCAGCTCGCTCTGCTCGTCGATTACGTTACCGCCTTTAACTTCTATATGGAACATAACTACGTACTAAAATGTTTAAATCCATCTTATGAAGCTTGCAACAATGACGTATTATAAAACAACAGCGATTATATTAATTAAAAAACTGCTGTTCGCTCCGCTAACCTACTTCATATTTTACGTCTGTTGTAAAATAAGGGGTGCAGCTATCGCAGCTTGCACCGGGCGCGTAAAATACTATTATGAACTGATTGTGTCAATACAAAAAAAAGTAATGGAACGTTACCCGGTGTCCGTCATGAGATTAATTCACGTTTTTTGTTAATTATTCAGATTTGTAGCTATAAAAACTATCATATGTTTTTATGATAGTACCAAAAATGACAAATTTCACTAAAAACTTTAAAACTAATATCAAATAAAAATAAATTGGTGAACTTACAAAATACTTACTATTCCATGAATTACAGTTCAATATCCATCGAAAAAATTAGGTTTCATTTTGACGCAATCGCTTAAGCATTGGTACCGAATGCCATACATCAGACAGCATTGTCCTTTCATATAGCATTATAGCATATTTATATTCGCTCCGCTCGTTGGAATATGTTTTTGCTATTGCCTAATTCATAGTACTCTGGAAACTAGGTCAAAATTACCAAACACCAAAATTGCCCACTCTTAAACGAAATACTGTATCTGCGCCTGAATTTGCCACTGCATAATCAAATCATTCATGGTTACCTACCTATAATTAGACTACAATCAATAAGGTACTGGGTATATATAGATAACTACTTACTTATGACTACTAATGTAATAATAGTACCATTGAGTAAGTCAGTTGGTCAGTCAAATCCCATCTAAAACCTACTTAGGTTTTCCTTGTCAAAGCTAACTACATAGTTTAAGTACGTACAAAAAGATATATGAGTACGTACTATTCTACCTAAAACAAAATAGGCCTATTACCTAGGCCAAGGAGTTTTTATTTGACGCTTTGAACAAAAATCTGTGCCTAGTGTATTTTATGTGTTCTTGGGATTAACTGTCGACTCAAAACTTCAGTGGGGACCACACATTACTACCCTTTCTAACAAACTTAATTAGCTCTGCAGCATATGCTATCCACAAAGTAAGTCAACTAAAAGCGCCTACACACGATCTTAAAATCAGAGACAATATCGGGAGAGTGGTAGGGAGCGCCCTAGATAGCTCCATTGATCGCCTCGTGAGTAGCCAAAAAGTGATCAGTATTATTATTATTATTAACTCAGAAATTGGTTCGGGCGCGCTCACGATTATCGTCTAGGCAGCGTTGTCCGTGCGTGTGTAGTGAAATCGAAACCGATTTCACCGCAGTGTGCGTGCGACTGTAGTGGCGACTGGACGTGTTTTTATAAATCAATTTTTATTTCGTGCGGCGATATGGCGAAGGAGAAGTAGCAAGAGGTCTGAACGAAAATAATTGATATCTACAAGGAATTGTAGTACATATTCATGGCGTTTCATCAACCACCTCTTAACCCAGGTCTTCCTCTTTTGTTTTGGTCGCACCGTAGCAACAGCCAGAGCGATGCCAATTTTTTGATTTTTTGAGAGTGTAGACGGCATCTTGGATCGACGAGCGCTTTGCTTCAGGGTAGGTTACGTACTAACTGGCAGGGACGTGTGTAGAGTAGTAGCCGATTTCATCCCCACTACCACTCTCCCGATATTGCCTCTGATTTTAGGGTTGTGTGTAGGCGCTTTAACAAATACCGCCACAGCTCACCTCGTAGCTACATTCATACCTTCATGACATATGGCATACTCCTCTGGGGCAGAGCTGCAGGGGCAGAATCAATATTTGTACTTCAAAACAGACCTGTCAGGGCTATCTACAAGCTTGGCTTACGAGTTTGTAAAAAAAAAACTTTTTAAAACAATTAAAATATTGACAATGCCTTCTGTAAATATTTACACGTAATGTAGTAAAAAATTTGGACAAATGAAAAGGCTTGGAGATAGGCATATATGTACAATACAAGAAATAGAAATAAATTGCGTGTACAAAAACTAGATTAGCTAGAGTAAATAGGTCATTCGACAACAAATTACCAGATGAAATAGGGTATTACACTCATTTTTCAAATAGGATTTTCTATGAATCCTAGAGTGTTATTACACAAAATAAAATGAAAATTTACAAAAGTTGGAAAAATGTTGCAAAGAACGGGTTAGTGAAACAAATGAAAGAAATATTTATACTTTTATACTCTTTGAATGCAGAAAACCAAGCACAGTCGAATTCCAAACAGCGACACACCTGTGTCCATTGATATATATTGTTACTATCGCCTGTGTCACCTAATCTTGGGCTGTTTATGTTACTTAAATGATTGATGATTATGAATAAAATAATAAGTAGATGTTATTTCTCCTGGCAACATTTTTAAACGAAATCCGATTTCTTTTCTGTGACATCGGTCGATCAAACTCAAAACTCTCTTCTCTTTGGATCAAACCAGCGTTGCCAGAAGGCTACATTTCTTACATTTTTCGTATCTTTTGACTTTTTGGGGTGGTAGGTGTGGGCAGATACTGGTTCAGATAGGATGAAAAAGTAGAAACACGTAGATAGATAGTCCAGTTCGCATTTAATGTCCAGAGCCACAACACAGGTTACTGAATTGAAGGAATTGAACACACATACAGAATTGAAGAAGCGTAAAGTAGGTACAGTAGAATTAAGATAGGTACGAAACAGGAATATAGAAAGTTATAAGCACAGGTAGATACGCGAGATAACAATGGCACAGATCAAAGGTGCGCGCGGTAGGTTCCATTCGACTGAGGCAGCGATTCCGCGCTCGCAAGGGGCGCGGGGTCGCTGTCAGCTGTCAGCGGGGTCAGCTGTTAGAAATATTGAAGTAAACATCTTGAAGTAAGAAGTATGAACATAGAACGCTAGTATGAACTATAAGCAAGTATGAACGGAAGGTATGAACAAGTAATGAGGTATGAACTATGAATGTATGTGAATATTAATGTCAATAGATATTAGATAGGTTAAAATTAAAATCGTAGCCTTGAATCAATTGACGGCCGCCTGGCCTGGTGGTTCACTGAGTGCCGTAAATAGGGCAGGGTTGTGGCACAGGGCGCAGAAATGACCAGAGCAGGACCAAGTTTTGGGTCTTGCATGGTTAGTAGGTACATATTAATAATACGGTTAATATTTAGATATAAATCGTAGTTTTCTTTTTTATATTTTGTATTTTTTTTTTTTTTTTTTTTTATAATAAATAGGCTTACGTTTGACTGCATTTCGCCTTCGTATTCACCTTTGCAAGAAAAATTTCGAGGCTCGCTCCGCTCACCAATTCGGTTGTGAAATGACGAATTAAAATACAATCGCATTTTTATTTTGTTACAAAAAAAACGCGGCAAACTCCTCTCACCGATTTCCTTTTCTTCATCTACTGTTACAGTTACCTAGGTGTTGAGGAAATTGCAAGCGTTTTCTTTATTATGTTTCTTTTGTAAACCTATACTTAAAATGTTCGTGGCTCGCTACGCTCGCCGATTTAATTTACGGTTCAGAAGCAGCTACTTTTGTTTCCTAGGGGTATTAAGATTGATGCGTAGTCAGCTACGCACTGTAAAGTAAAGTTATTTATGATACTAATTGCTCTTACTCTTACTCTTACCGAACACCCAATGGAGTCGGAGAACTCCATTGGGTGTTCGGTTCAGCTTACGACAATCGGCCATGGCATCTCAGGAACCAAAGCCTAATAGCAAGGTGACGGATTCGTACCATTCGTTCCATTTTTGACTGTAGATTAAATGTCAAAATATGAAAATAAAACTTCCGATGTGTCATAGTTAGATTTTTTTAGGGGCCCCCCAGATCCTCGGAAAATGACCGAATAGATACGCTAATGCCTACCGACCCTAAAAACATGTAATTAGATAAGATAAAACTGCAGATTTCACACTACGTGGAACTATCAAAGGCATTGAGAATGTAATTTAGAAATTAAGCACACATTAAAATTTCATTTTTAATTTTCGTACTGACGACAAAGTGAACGGAGCGTGCCTAAAGACCCTTTTATTGCCTACAGTTTTCGTCCGCCCACCACCCAAGATGATTTTCTGTTTCTTGAATAGCGAGCACAAAATAGTTTTTGGGAAATTCTCGATTAATGTCAACGAAAAAATTTTGAAATTTTGATAAATATTGCTAATTTCTGTGAAGCTATCGGCAAATATCACAGTTTCAGGCATTATGCTCGTTCAGGAAAACAGACATTAGTGTCGATTTTGTTGGTCACTTTTCTAAACTTAACTAAATTTGGCAGCTTTAAAGTTATAGCTATCCTTATCATTTACACCTATAAAAAAGGGATATATCACTTTTAGCAATGTCAAATTAGTTTAGTTTAGAAAAATGCACAACAGAATCGACATCAGTGTCATATAACGGCCGGTTTCTATATTATACCGTTACCGATTACGCCTCGTTTTCCCTTGAAAAACTGTCAAAAATTAACAACGAGACGTCGAAAATTTTACAGTTTTTCAGGAGAAAACGAGGCGTTATCGGTAACGGTATAATATAGGAACCGGCCATAAGACGATAATGTAACTTTTGTAGCAAAAATGTAACATTTCAGGAAATGAAACGTAACTTATGACTCAAGGGCCCTGGCAGCAATGAATCAAACATGGCGGAAAAAGTTTTTCGTTGTGTTGTTTAGCTAATGAAATGAATTTTAATTGTTTATGTCTGGGCGTTCAGCATTACCAAAGACCCAAACCATTATCTTTACATTTCCCAAACCTGAGAAAGAAAATTTTCTTCGGTAAGTCGTCATTTATTTTATTCCGCTTGAAATAGTTAAGTGAAGAAATGGAAAATACTTCTAGGTTCTTGTTTTGTTGCAGTCTGAGTATCTGCTGAATCAATATGTCCTCGAAACAGTGAAGGAAAACATCGTGAGGAAATCGGCATGCCCAAGAATTTCATTTCTATTCCATTAGAACAGAGATGGGCGTATCTTTGTTAGCTTTCTAAAGTCCTTTCAGACACAAGTTTCCATCTATTGTTTGTCATCCATCATAGTACTACACTTTACAATGTTATGAAATTATTCTTATTTATGTCAATTTTATCAATAATAGTTCCTTGCGCAGAAGGGTCAAATAAAAATTACATTGGCTGTTTTATTAATTGTGATAATAAATACTTTTCCAGATTGTATCTTCAGCAGGATCATCAGCTGTGTGCTGTGCCTTATAAATTAGTAACTGATCAAATAAGAAGTAAATTAGCTTTACCAGACAACGAACAAGAGGTAAAATATGATGTATAGATTAGTTGTAAACTAGTATTTTACTGTATTTATAAACAAACATTTTAGTAGGTAAAAGTTTAACAAACAAACATACATTTCCATTTACTTCCAGATTATGATGATACTAATAATTATATTTTTACTCTCATTGTTTTGAATTTTACATTATCTGTCAAGTACACTTGTGTACACCATTTCCTTTTTTATCATTAACTGTCTTCATACTTTTTTTATTACAGACCAATGCAGAGCTCTTAAACTCTTCTCTGCTACAGCTAAGTGAACACAAGAAAGCTCTGTGGATTGCCTTATCCACATAGCCGGTGTCAATATTCCACTTGGATTTATTATCTGGACCCACCACTCATGAGCCAAGCCACCGAGCGGTAGCACGGTGCTCATCGGTGGCTTGAGTGCAAAAAACATACAACAACAACAACAACATCCTAAATCAGTCCACTGCTGGACATAGGCCTCCCATTATAAGAAGGGGAATATGCCGATAATCCCTGCACTGGGCATGCGGGTTGAGGATCGCAGGGCACAGCTTCTCGCACCATCAATGCTGCTTCCCATTGACCCTTCAAGGGACGTAGCTGTGCCGGTGCGTTATGCCACAGTCAGCTGCTGCCAGAGACCCGTTTGTTATCAGGATGCACCATGGGCAGGTGAGATTGGCTTGGGTTCCGTAGAAGGAGGTTAGAACCCCTTACACCCTTACTACAGTGTTCGCTATATCTTGTTAACTATAAGTTTTACAAACGTCATTTTCATACAAAAATATAGGTAACACAGACTTTGTAGTAAGGTGTGCTTTTGGGTTCAAGCCATGTTGCCACTCACACTTTCGCCCCTTTACTGATCAGTAAGGGTGTGTTGATCATGTACAACTTACGATTACCATGAAAATAATTTCATTACCATTATGAAATCCCCAATCTTTATATGATAGAGATTCTATTGTATTATTTATGAGTATTGTCATTGACTAAGACAAAATCATTAATGTAATTCATAATAATATGTTTATTTAACTTTCTGTATTTTATTTTCTTTCTAGGGACTCATCTTAGATCTTATTCTTCAATATCTGTTGGGCTAGTATAGTTACGCATATATTTTGTATAATTTTTAAAACTTATAAATTCATTCTTCGTTTATACAAATAAATAACTTCTGTTATTTCGATTTCTAGACTTTTTTATGTTGATTTTTTTATATGAATGCAATATCTAATAATAGGATTTAGGGGTTTAGATTAATCGGTTACATCTTTACCTACACCGTGTTATGAAATACATGCATGTAAGTTAAGTACCTTACCTGCTATTTATATCACTACTATAGTAAAAATAAATAAAATATAAGTTAAGAAAATAATTCGTTTGATTTTACAGTTCAAAGGTACCTAATCAGTCCTACCTAATAACCCAATTTAACCCTCAGTAGGTAGGTATAGATAGATGTACCTAGGTAGTAGGCTCAACGCCCACGACCGATTTTTTGTAGGACAGTTAGGGAGGGGAGCACAGAGTGTATACCAACCAGGTTGGATCGACGAATGAAGTAACGCCATAAGAGCTCAAATGTTGGAATTGGATTGTACGTAATTATATAAGTATTTTATGTTCTATTACTTTTTTGCGTTAAGTTCATAGTTTAGGAGTTAGGACACTTTCAAATATCAATGAAATTTTATTTTTTCTGGATTTAGAAAGTAAGGCCTTATGGGCTAAAATGGTTCGAATTGAATTCTACGTATTGATATAAGTATTTTATATTCCATTACTTTTTTTCGTAAAGTTCATAGTTTAGGAGTTAGGGCACTTGCAAATATGTATGAAAATGTATTGTTCTGGATTCAGAAAGGCCTTAAGAGCAAAAATGGTTGGAATTATCCAATTCCAACCATTTTTTTCGTACAATCCTGTACGTATTGATACAAGGATTTTATGTTCTATTACTTTTTTTCGTTAAGATCATAGTTTAGGAGTTAGGGCACTTTGAAATATGTATGAATATTTCGATTTCTGGATTCAGAAAGGCCTTATGAGCAAAAATGGTTGGAATTGGATTCTATGTATTGATATAAGTATTTTATTTTCTATTACTTTTGTTCGTAAAGTTCATAGTTTAGGAGTTAGGGCACTTGCAAATACATAAGAAAATTATTTTTTCTGGATTCAGAAAGTAAGACCTTTAGGGATAAAATGGTTGAAAATAGATTATACGTATTGATATAAGTATTTTATGTTCTATTACATTTTTTCGTTAAGTTCATAGTTTAGGAGTTAGGGCACTTGCAAATATACACATGCAGCCTATGGGCTAAGTACACTCAAGTGGCGTATGGCTCCCTCCGCGTCCAGTTTAATAACGCGTTCAGAGCGGTATTGGGGCTGCCCCGCTACTGCAGCGCCTCCGGCATGTTCTCGCAAGCACACACCGATTGTTTTTACGCCACTATGCGGAAGAGGTGTGTATCCCTCGTGCGAAGGACGCGGGCCAGCACCAACACCGTCCTGGCGATGATCGCCGGACGAATAGACTGCCCCTATATACGACGATGCTGCGACAGACATGTCGTGTATAGGGTCCTTCATTCATCACACCTATACAGGCAGTTAACTTGGCGACGGGTCGCCAACGGAAACAGGAACGGAAAAAAGAGTGAGAGTGGGAACAGGAACAGGTACTCTACATATGACTACATTACGGGGTAGGTAATGTAGTAATATGTAGTATATTTACTTTTTATTCCATTCATATTTAGGATTCCGTGTCAAATCACCAGGCTTGGGAAACATTTCACATGAAAGGACATACGTAAAAAATTAGTATACACGCAAACGAAGTTGCGAGCGGGTCAGCTAGTACATAAAATACTCATATCAATACGTAGAATCCAATTCCAACCATTTTTACTCTTAAGGCCTTACTTTCTGAATACAGAAAAATAAATTTTCATTTATATTTGGAAGTGTCCTAACTCTAAACTATAAACTTTTAGAAAAATAGTAATAGAACATAAAATACTTATATCAATACATAGAATCCAATTCCAACCAGATTTTCTCTTAGACCAGGCCTCTTTCACTCCGCAGAATAGGTATAAAAATATACCTACGCATCGCCGGCCTTGCGAGCGTGGTTCGTTACGTCGGTTGCCGCGTTCTGCCCGGAACGAAAGTGTCCTTGAGCAGCCGCGGCATTTTAGTTTGTTTTTGTTAATGTACCTATATTTTTCGCCAAATGAAGGCAAAAAAATACTGCACAGCATTTGGTTGCCTGAATAATAATAAGAAAATGTAAATAATACCAATAGTAGGTACAGAACTGAAAGTTTTTCTACCAAATAATGCGTTGTTTAGATATCAAAGTCTCCCGTATTTACTTAAGTAGGTAGGTACTTAGGTACAAGTTCTATTTGAATGTGGTACCTACCTACATAAATAAACGTAATTATGTAGGTATTTTTTCATAGACAATTTTTGTGCCATTGGTACCTACATAGTGCTGTAGTAAGTAGGTATTATGATTTTGATTATGTAGACTGAGTGCAAAATTAGAAACCCAAGCTAGGTACATTTTTATTTGGTTTAACTTTAAGTACGCAGTGTAGGTTATCTACTTAAAAACAGTCGAGTAGGTAGGTGAAGGTAGACAAATCGATGTGGTAAGTTACCTAAAGGTAGGTGTACTAACAACTAAAACTAGATACCTAGGTTACCTACAAACCAAATGTTGTTTTTTTCTCTTGCAAATATCTAGGTAGGTACCTACCTACTAAAATGTATCTTAAGATTTAGCATGATGTACCTACCTACCTACCTTAAACAGTGATTATTCAGTTTTCGTACACAAGACACCTAAACACTTAAGTAAGTGTTAAGGACCCAAGTACCTACCTAGTCTATGCCTATTTTCTGAGTTCTTAATGCAGCCAGCCAGTGTAAAATAGTTTTCTGATCTAATACTAGGTAGGTAGATATTATTTGAATTATCATTGTTCCTAAAAAGAAATAGGTGGCTAGGTAACTAGATAGTAAAATGTTCAACTACAACAGCCTATTCAATCCACTGCTGGACATAGGCCTCCCCTATAAGAAGGGGGATATGCCCATAATCCCCACGCTGGGCATGCGAGTTGGGGATCGCAAGATACAGCTTCTCGCACCGCTGACGCTGCTGCCTGTCGGCGGCCAGGTTATTATTATTCGTCACAGAATAATTCTCAAGACAACCCTAACGTTAAACGTGCCACGTCAGTAGAGATAGAGCTATACGATAGAAAGGGATGCAAGGTGTAGGTTAATATAAATGTTAGGCACTGAGTTCGGTGCGAGCTGAATAGCACTTTATTGCGTAGCAGCTAAAGTCGCTATTTATTTAAATGATTGCGCGGAGTGAAGCTTCTGTCCTCTCTGTATTCTGTGCTTAGACTTACTTTCTGAATCCAGAAAAAAAAAAAATCATTGATATTTGAAAGTGTCCGAACTCCAAAACTATGAACTTAACGCAAAAAAGTAATAGAACATTAAATACTTATATCAATACGTACAATCTAATTCCAACCATTTTAACCCTAAAGGCCTTACTTTCTGAATCGAAAAAATAAATTTTCATTTATATTTGAAAGTGTCCTAACCCCTAAACTATGGACTTTACGAAAAAAAGTAATAGAACATAAAATACTTATATAATTACGTATAATCCAATTCCAACCGTTTTCGCTCTTAAAGCCATACTTTCTGAATCCAGAAATTGAAATTTTCATGCTTATTTAAAAGTGCCCTAACTCCCAAACTATGAACTTTACGAAAAATAGTAATTGACGTAAAATACGTATATCATTACGTACAATCTAATTCCAACCATTGTAACCCTAAAGGCCTTACTTTCTGAATCGAAAAAAGAAATTTTCATTTATATTTGAAAGTGTCCTAACTCCTAAACTATGGACTTAACGAAAAAAAGTAATGGAACATAAAATACTTATATCATTACGTATAATCCAATTCCAACCATTTTAGCCCTAAAGGCCTTACTTTCTGAAACCAGTAAAATAAATTTTCATACATATTTGAAAGTGCCCTAACTCCTAAACTATGAATTTTACGAAAAAAAGTAATAGAACATAAAATACTTATATCATTACGTACAATCTAATTCCAAACTTTAAATCCTAAAGGCCTTACTTTCTGAATCCAGAAAAAATAATTTTAATTTATATTTGCAAGTGCCCTAACTCCTAAACTATGTACTCTACGAACAAAAGTAATAGGACATAAAATACTTATATTAATACGTAGAATCCAATTCGAACCATTTTTGCTCTTAAGGCCTTTCTGAATCCAGAAAATGAAATTTTCATACATATTTCAAAGTGCCCTAACTCCTAAACTATGAATTTTACAAAAAAAAGTAATAGAACATAAAATACTTATATTAATAAGTAGAATCCAATTCCAACATTTTAGCCCTTAAAACCTAATTGTCTGGATCCAGAAAAAATAATTTTCGTTTAAGTTTGAAAGTGTCCTGAAACTTCTAAACTATGAACTTTACGAAAAAAGTAATAGAACATAAAATACTTATATCATTACGTACAATCTAATTCCAAACTTTTAAATCCTAAAAGCCTTACTTTCTGAATCCAGAAAAATAAATTTTCGTTTATTTTTGAAAGTGTCCTAACTCCTAAACTATGAACTTTACAAAAAAAAAGTAATAGAACATAAAATACTTATATAATTACGTACAATCCAATTCCAACATTTTGTCTCGTATGGCGTTACTTCATTCGTCGATCCAACCTCGTTGGTATACACTTGAGTTTGCCATGAGGTTCCCCTCCCTAACTGTCCTACAAAAAATCGGTCGTGGGCGGAGACGCTAAATTGTTAGTATTTCACAAGGTACTTATTATGTAGATAGGTTTATTTGGAACGATCATCATATTGTCATATGTTAACTAACCAACTATTACCTAATGTGTGTGTTACTCCAGCGGCAAGTTGACTCGGATCGGGATGAAACTTACAGAAAAATTAGAGCACTATGTCCTGTAAATGTTCCCCAAAAATTAAGTTTGTGCCTATTAAGGTTCCAGAGTTATTCGAGAAAATAAGATGCGTTACTGCAGCGGCATGATTTTTACCCATTCGCCTAAGCCAAATTTAAAGTAGCTTTTGTGCATGGCACTGGCCAAACAGCGGCATTTGTGCGACCTGTGGTTTATGAGTTATTGCAGATGCCGCTGGAGTAACGTTTTGCAGATTTCCGGATCTTCGAAACGGCTGAACGCACAAATATGATTTTTTGTGAGCAAATGCGTTCTAATTTGTGCCTATTTGTGCGGTAGTTGTTTTTCCGAAAAAATGCACGATGTATGAATTAGACGAGTTTTTGTGAAAATTGAAAATTGCCTCTAGCTCTTGAACTACTAGTGGAAAGCACTTTATGATTGCATTGGCTGATGCCTTTATGGAATATACATCTTTTGACAACATTTTGAAACCCTACACCTAATTTTCGACGAAATAAATCAATTTTACGACAGAAAATAGTTTACTAATTTCTAACCTCAAATAAGGGAGTTGTATTGTAACAAGTTATCAACTTTCATGATTTGCCAATAATAACTAACAATATAACAATAATATACAAACAACATATAACTAACAATTTAACAATAATCCAGTGCCGAAAATAAGGCCACCGGTGCCTCGGCACATTGCGCAGACCATGCATGGTAGTATTCATTAATTATTTCGTTGATATCCAGTTATGAATCTTAGTTTTCTTTTTGGGGGGCGCAAAAATAACCAGACCAGGACCAAGATTTAATTAATAGGTTGATACCCAGTTATAAATCGTAGTTTTTTCTTTTCTTAGGGGCGCAGAAATGAATCTTTATATTCTTTTCTGGGGGGCACAGAAATTAGGTACCAGACCAGGACCAAGTTTTGGGTCATGAAAAGTAGTATTAATTAATTACTATTACTTTGATATCCAGTTATAAATTGAGTTGTCTTTTCTTGTGGGGTGCAAAAATGACCAGATCAGGACCAAGTCTTCGTTGATAATTATATCCTAATACATATAGGTTGGTTGAAATTCAGATATAAATCGTAGTTTTCCTACCTCTGATAGAAAAATTTCGCGGCTCGCTCTGCTCGCCGATTTCGTTACCATCTTATGGTTGTGAATGGTACTTAACTACGCACAAATATTTTTAAATCAATCCTATAAAGTTTGCAAAAATGACGAATTACGCACACACAACACAATAGCGCTAGTTAGAATGATAAAAACAGTTTGCGGCTCACTGCGCTCGCCGACTACATTTTTTACGTCTGTTGTTGTAGTTTAAAAATGCCATCATTTTCTTTATATTTTTTCTTTTGTGCACAAAAAATTTTACGGCTCGCTACGCTCGCCGATTTTATTTCTATGATAAGTGAAGGGACTATGGACTGAGAAGTCAACTTTGACTTCATATATGCTGGAACGCGAGATATTTTTTTCTATTGGGTCTGGTTTTTTTCTATTGTGTATTGTGTCAGTTTTTGGTTAATTATGCAGATTTGTTGGTA
This sequence comes from Horisme vitalbata, assembly GCA_951804965.1. Taxonomy (NCBI): domain Eukaryota; kingdom Metazoa; phylum Arthropoda; class Insecta; order Lepidoptera; family Geometridae; genus Horisme; species Horisme vitalbata. Next base: position 12,743,083 of record OX638091.1, read on the forward strand.
TAAAAATCAATATATACCTACTATGTTTTTGTTTTTATAGTATAAAAATGACCAATATACAAAGGTTTTAGTGAAAAAAAATTGCGGCTCGATTCGCTCGCCGACTTCATTACTGACTTTTGCATTTACAATTTCCTATGAAATTATTATTATACCTAGGTATAATAGCACATTCTCTGCAAATAACTTTTTCGCGGCTCGCTCCGCTCGCCGATGGAAGATAGGTAAGTGCAATGCCAAACACCAAAACGGATTTGGATGAAACCTGGAATATACCTAGTTTAGTGACCTGTATTAAGGCTTTTTATACTGGTAGCAGCAAAGCCGCAGGCGGTATCTAGTTACAAGTCGCAGGTGTTATCTAGTTACAATTACATTTAGCAATCCAAACCCCAAACTAATGTTATAAATGCGAAACTCTGTTTGTTTGAAAACTTTATTGCACATACTTAAAAAATGTTACCAAGGGTGGGCTTAATGCCGTAGGCATCTGTCAATCTGTCTGTTAGTTATGTTTCTTATGCCTAAAGAGCTGCAATAATTTTAATGAATTTTAGTATAGACCTAGCTGGGACATTGGAGAAATAGAAATAGAAATAGAAATAGAAAATGTTTATTTGAAACAACAGTTTACAAGATAAAAGTTCAGTTAGTTTAATACATGTTAATAACATCGCTGTTGCAAAAAGGCCCTAACTCAGCATATTGATAGTTGTAGACGAATACCTACAACAAGCGCTGGTCTTCCGTTAGAACCCTTTTGGTGACGTCACGAACGGACGTACGTACATACTAGAAAAAACTAAATATATAGACTTAAACTAAAACTTTATATATAGAGGTTATTAATAAAGTATTTATAAAAGAACATGACGAAAAAGAAAGAAATTAATGTACCTACAAATAAATTTTAAAAAATTCCATAGAAAATGTATAGTGTACTTAAAATAAGCCAAAACTACAATAACAATGAATAAAATTGTATGAAAACTATAGAAATCTAAACAGAAAGATGATGCATTTTTATATATAATGAATTCTTAATTTAATAAACATAATAAATAAGTGATACCTATAAAAAAAAAACAGAAGTAATACCTATCAAACGGAAAGTTCTCAACAAAGAAGTTTAAGTTTATGAACAATAAACATTATATTATGATACATAGGTATAGACAGGATAAAATGATATAGTTAGGAAAGTAATGTTTAAGTAGATTTATATTCTAAGATTATCCAAAATAACCTATTCAAATGTTTGTTTATAAAGCAAAACTATTTTAAGTAACAGGAGAAGCACATGGTGTATTCTGTGACATGGTCTAATTTTAGCAAAAATAAACATGAAAGGGTTGAAATAAGAAACGGAAAAAAATGGAAGAAACCATCAAAGGCTGGCCTCGGAACTGCTGGGCCTAAGGTTGCAGTGGGAGGATCCTCCTCACAGGGCATGCAGAGTCTAGGAGGGCCGCCTCTTGTATTTGACTTTTGATCAAGCTGCCAATCGAAAGCCCAAGAAATATTGGTTGCGGCTCTTCGTTATCAGACTGTTCATAGATTCACAGTTCACAGATTATTAGATTATACATTTTTATTATTAAATTAAAAAATGAAATTTTATTACATATTTTATGAAGGTAAAAATTTTTGTAATGTGTAATGGAGATGTATGATTGTTTCCCCTACATACAAAAACAGGTCTATAGCACTAGACCAAGGTTAACATCAACATGTTACCATAGCTGCAGGCAGAATATAGTTATACCTAATACTAGACATTTTCACATAGCATGTAGCCCCACGGTAAGAAAGCTTGTGTCACAAAAAATCACTCATATTACAATGTTCTGGTGTCGAAAGAACTTCCTGAACCTTCATTCACACTTTCGAAAACATACACCATAGAGATGCTCTAGCTCCTTGATCCTCTTCGAAAGGCAGTTTAGGGTCAACCCTACAGCCCATGCCCCGCCTTCACGCTGTAGATAACGTATTTGTGATACGTAAATATAGTTGAGTGGTGCCCGCTTTGCTGCCGGGTTAAATCCTGTTAGCACTGCTGCTCTGCACTACTAAAAAGTACATTTGCCCTTGAAGTAGCGATGTGAGCTGGCCTCTCTTAGTACGCGCCATTACGCCGTGTGCTCAGCTCATCGCATTCAATTTCTGCCAGCAACCTTTCGTCACTCCACCTGGGCGTCTACTAAGAGGGCTGGCTGAGACGCAGTTATCCACTCTTTTACACCAAAACGGTTGCCGGTTCTTCGCCAGAATGGTCATCCCACTGCCATTTCAGCTTTGTCGAATTTCTTTAGGTATAGCCGGTAGCTAGGGTTTGGATAGTAACTTTGCAATCTAATCTACTATTTTATGTTATGTAATGAATTAGATTGACGAAATGACCAATGAAATTGATAACTGCGCTTGGTGCCTTTTGTTTTGTTTTGCCTTTTTGTTTGTATTATTAAAAACATCGGTAAACATTTAGTTCTAGCCAAAGTGCACCGTATACTCATTGGCATTGTGAACATGAACATAGCACTATCCTAGTCTATTCTTGGCACCTCGGGTAAGTACTGTAAACGAAGCTTAAGTCTCGTCGATGGCGTGTGCACGGATGATCAGGCTGTGCATTCCATGGGTGTGAAAAATCAGCACGTGCAAAACATGTACAGCCTGATCATCCATGGCCAATTGTGTACATGGATAATCAGGCTGTGAATAATCAGGCCGCGCAATATTGGCTCCCGACATTGGGTACTAGTTTTTTTTTTTTTTTTGGCGTCGCACTGTTTGTGCATTTGCCATAGTAAGTTTTTGTATTATGCTTTTTTTTATAAAAAAATTAGGGAAACAATATTTACAAAAAACAATGAACGTACGAAATTTGGAAAAGGATCAGTAGGTTTAGTGAACGAAAAAGGATAATATATGTACATGATAATTACAAAAAAATGGCTATATATTTATATTATTAGTTTCTATAACGGAAGCTAAACATTGATATAAACAGGGGTCCAAGGAAGAGAGTAATAGAGTAATATTTGTAGGAAGTGGGACATGGAGGGAAATTATATCATTATAGAGGGGAATGTGATCATATTTGCTGCAATGGGTACTAGTTGATTTGATGGAAATTAAACAGTGTTGCCGACGGTCAATCAAAGAGAACAAATAGTCCGAAATTTGGCAAAAAAATCCGTTTAGTAATTTCAATAGGTATAATTTAAAAAAAAAAAACTTCAAAAATACCAACATTTTCTTTCCTGTCGCTTAAGGACCCTGACTACGATATTTCTATATATCCAAAACCACAGGGTTTTTCACGCGGTTTCACTTGTATTAAAAGTTATTGGGGGATGGTAGGACCCTCCCCTTAAAGTGGGGGAATGCGGAAACCCATAGTTTCTGAGAAATAAATAAAACAAGTTTTGAGGTTAATGTGAGGTGTATGGAAAAAAAATTATACATTATACGCAAAAACACACTTTTTTTCTCAAATGACATTCATATGCTTGTTTTCAAATAAGCCATGGCCATTTTACTTATTTATTATTAAAACTGGGACTTAATTTAAATAAGGTCAGTAATAGTTAGTGTTATTCCGTAGAATATAGACTCATTTTGATATAGGGCGATATCAGTCATAAAGTTTTTATTAAAATTATGACACAACTCTAACATATTTTTGAAATGTTTTTTTTAAATATAAATAAAGTTAATAATAAATATTATTTTCATCACGCATATAACAACTATACATATCAAAGAATATGCAAGTTTTACTTTTGTGCTACGATGATTAGCTTTCGTTTTATAGCTGTTTAAAAAAATATGTCACGAAGGAAAATTAGTTTTTTGTGTATTATTTGTCTATATATTTTATTATGAGTGCGATATATCTGTGGTCATAAGTTACGTTTCATCTTCTGAAATGTTAATTTTTTGCTACAAATGTTACATTATCGTTTTTAACATTGTAAATGTTTGTTTTCTTGCCCCGATATAGTGCCCCGATTTTTGAAATTGTGACATTTGCCTGTAGTTTCGCAGATATGAGCAAAATAAGTCAAAATTTAATTATTTTTCTATGACTTTAATCGTGATTTTCCTAATTACATTTGTTTTTGAGCCCGTTATTCAATAAACGGAAAAAAAGTATCTTGGGATTGAATTGAGCTACAGTTTGAGTCATCTTAGGAGCGGGTCACTGTCTAAATTGGTGTTGTTGTCACTGTCAAAAATAGACCTCCCCACACAGGTGCGTTAATATCAGCGATAATTAACACATTTGTTACTAGTGCGATATCTGTGTTTAGTACAATATGTAATAGAACGGCTAAGAAGTTACACACTGCTGCGATAAAGCAATTGTGCCAGGCATTGGGACGTATTATCACATTAACACATGCGATATAATCGCCGATATCGCACCTGTGTGGGGGAGGCTTTAGGGTTCATGCTTTCTGACATGGCATGTTTCTGTTTTGCATGCAATTCAATTCAATTTCAATTTCAATTTCAATTTATTCATATTAAATATAACATTACAGAAAAATATCCAAGGCGTTATACATAAAAATAATAATAATAATAATAAAAAAAAAAAAAAAAAAAAAAAAAAAACTTCACCGCTGTCACACGCTTTCTATCAAATATTTTACGAATAATTAATTTTATAATATTTTTCCTGGTTTTTTCCATACACAAACTCCATAGTTCAAAGTTTTCAACCTATTTTGGATTTCATAAAAACTTACAAATACCAAAACTAACAAAATGTCACAATGACTGAAATCATACGAAAATGATGACGAGAGCAAAAGCGGCTACAAAAAATGCACTCCCACCATCACCAGCGCCTGTTCCGTCAAGCTCCGCGTCGTCGTCCGGGGATGAGGTATTCGCCACCCCCCCGGACACCAGCGCGTCGAGCGACGAGAGCAGGCCGCCGTCGCCTCCGCCGCCGCGACCACCTGTGCGGCGTGGGCGGCCCCCGCTGTCGGCCGGCTTGGGGTCTGCGGGACAGTCTGCCCCGCGTCCGACCCCCGCCTCCATCAGCAAAGTGCGGCGCATGAAGTGGACCGAAGGCATAAACAAAAATGTCATGCGCGCATACTATAGGGCTACAGAGGGAGGAATCAACCGCACCGCGTACCTTACCCGGATCCTGCCTCTGTTTTTGACGCTTGAACCAGCTGTTACCGTTACTGCACAACGGCTATCGGATCAGGTACGAGCCATCCAACGATTGAAATTGTTGGATGATTCGGTACTTGACCGGCTTCGCGCTGAAAGTGATCAAGTAGCTGACCACTCGCAGCGGGTCCTGGCTGCCGCTCTGCCGGTTACGACAACTCTGATACCGGTAACGACGCAGCCGGACGCCGCTGCTGACGACGTCGACTACGAGATCACCAGCGTGACAAACCAGGTAAATGAGCAATTGAGGAGGACTTTGGAGGATGCGATTTTATCGTACCGGTCCGCACCTCTCGATGAAAGACCGCGTTTGCCTCGCTTGCCCACTCACAGACGAAACTTAGCTGTAATGGAGGCCTTGAATCCTTTGTTGGTCCCTTATCTAGAGACTAGCGAAGGACTAGCCGATACCCATTCGATCCTTTACTGCGGAGCCGTGGCGGCGTGTCGTGTTGCTCGTGTCAAGTTCCCAAACTCCACGCGAGCACCACGACCTGTTGACAAAATTCCAGCTTGGCAAGTACGGATCGAACGGCGGATCGGTAAATTCAGGACCCTCATTGCAAAGCTAAGTTGCTTCAGAGAGGGCAATACCCGCCCTCGAGTGATGCGTTTTGTAACACAGGCCTTTGCTGGGACTGATACTCGGCCCCGAGATTATATGGCATGTGTCACAGAACGCATTGACTTTCTGAAGCAGAAAATCTCTGCTTGGGCGAGTCGCATTCGTAGGTATCGAGAACGTGTGGACCGATATTGGCAGAATCGAAACTTCCAAAGTGACCAGAGGAAGGTGTACCGAAACTGGGAGAAACCTGACCAATGTGTGATGGACGGGCGTGTACCGGATGCTGATACCATGAATAATTTCTGGCGCAGCATCTGGTCTGTGCCCATCCAGCAAACGGAGGGAGATTGGATGGATGTGGTGAGTAGAGAGTGTGAACCAATCGAAACCATGGGGGCTGTTGAGATTACCCCCATAGATGTCAGATTTGCAATCCGTTCGGCCCATAACTGGAAAAGTCCTGGACCGGACGGGTTGCATAACTTCTGGCTGAAGTGGTTTAGATGTTCACACTCTGTACTCGCCACACAATTTCAAGAAGCCCTCGAGCTTGGGTCTCTGCCAAGTTTCATGACGACTGGAGTCACCTTCCTGCTCCACAAATCTGGTAGTACCGCGGAAGCAAAGAACTACAGACCCATAACGTGCTTACCTACCATCTACAAGCTCCTTACGTCCATTCTGACCGTAAAAATTAATACGCACATAGTTGCAAATAATATTTTGGCTCCTGCTCAGAATGGATGTAGGGTTGGGTCCCGCGGTACTAAGGAGCTCCTCCTCATTGACATGACCATTAGCCAGCAGATCAGGCGCAGCAAGGGGAACCTCTCCGCTGCATGGATAGACTACAAGAAGGCCTATGATTCGGTGCCTCATACATGGCTGGAGAGGATCTTAGAGTTGTATAAAATTGATGCAACTTTGAGATCCTTCTTAGGTACATGCATGAGACAGTGGATCACAGTTCTTCGTCATCCAGGTAGCGGACGGGATCCCTCTGCTCCGCAAGATCTGATTCGCATAGAGCGGGGTATTTTCCAGGGCGACAGTCTGAGCCCCCTATGGTTCTGCCTGGCACTGAATCCTCTTAGTACTCTGCTAAAGGATTCAGGGCTAGGCTATCGACTTCGGAGAGAGGGTGGTATCGTTTCTCACCTGCTGTACATGGATGACCTCAAACTTTTCGCGCCGAGAAAACCAGAGCTGCTGACTCTGTTGAATATCACACAGATATTCAGCAGTGACATCAGCATGGAGTTCGGTGTCGAGAAGTGTGCGGTCATGCAAGTACGGCGGGGGAAAGTTGTAAATACTACAAACTTACAGCTTTCCGATACGATATCCCTCAGATCTCTTTCCGATATCGAAACCTACAAATATCTCGGTATGTCAGAAGCGTTAGGTATAGTAGACAGAGACATAAAACAGTCGGTGAAGGAGCGATTCTTTTGCCACCTGACTAAAGTACTCAATAGTCTTTTGTCGGGTGGTAACAAGGTTCGAGCCTTCAACGGCTGGGTTATGCCTCTGCTCATCTATAGTTTTGGCATATTGAAATGGACTCAGACTGAACTTGACGCCCTTGACTGTAAGGTTCGTCAACTTCTTACGACACATAGAATGCGACATCCACGCTCGTCGGTAATGAGGATGTACATCCCGCGGAAATGTGGGGGCCGCGGCTTTTTAAATGCCAAGACCCTCCATAACCACGAGGTGTGCAAGCTCAGAGAATACTTCCTCCATGCCGACAGTGAGATGCATCGTGATGTCGTAGCAGTTGACAAGAACCTTACCCCGCTCTCACTGGCTAAGGAGAACTGGCACAAACTTACGGTGCTGAGTGCCCTCGACCGCAAGGTTGTATGGGAGAGTAAGGAGCTGCACGGACGGTTCTACAAAGCCCTTACAGGGCCTGATGTAGACCTACTCGCATCCGTGAACTGGCTACGTTTCGGTGACCTCTTTGGGGAAACCGAAGGTTTTGTCTGTGCGATTATGGATGAGGTAATAAAGACGAACAACTACCGAAAGTATATCATGAAGGATGGAACCGTTGACATTTGCAGAGCTTGTCATCGTCCCGGTGAATCCCTCAGACATATACTTTCGGGTTGTTCGCACCTCGCTAACACTGAATACTTGCACAGACATAACCAAGTAGCAAAGATCATCCATCAGCAGCTTGCTCTCCAATACGACCTTGTCGGTCCAGAGGTTCCGTACTATAAGTACGCACCGGTACCGGTTCTCGAAAATGGTCGTGCTACGCTCTACTGGGACCGCTCTATCATCACGGACAGGACTATTCTTGCGAATAAACCTGATATCGTCTTGGTAGACCGGTCGGAACGCCGGGCGATACTTGTTGACATCACCATTCCACATGACGCTAATCTCGTGAAGGCCGAGAAGGACAAGCTTAGCAAGTACCTTGACTTGGCACACGAGATTACCGCTATGTGGGATGTCGACTCAACAATTATCGTTCCGATAGTCGTTTCAGTGAACGGTCTTATAGCGAAGAGCCTTGACCAATACCTTAAGAGGCTCTCGCTAGGCAGCTGGATCAAGGGTCAGATACAGAAGGCGGCTCTCCTGGACTCGGCACGCATTGTGCGGAGGTTCCTCTCTCTGCAGCCCTAGCCACTGACCGTTTGAGCCTTGCCCCGCGGTCGGTGGTCCACCATTTTGGATATATTTTTTACTATAATGTTTTTTTTTATATTATTTTTGTACATAGTAGATTAATAATGTTTTAAATTTTATAGTAAAAAATGTATTTTTGATGAGTTTTAAAATGAATAAAGTGTCATAATAATAATAGCTTAATTAACCAAGGTAGGTACATCTTATTATATAAAAAATCTTACAACTAAGAACACAAGATATATGTAGTGTAAGTACAAATGTAGGTACATAATGTGTACATCTACCGTCTGGATGTTGTAGGACATACAAAAATAAAATGAGCAAAGGTCAATAAAAAATGTATAAAAATTAAGATAAAATAAGGTCCATAAATCTAATAAGTAGCTAAAAATATTTCACCATGGAACAAGTTTATTTGGTTGTTCACAATAGTCCATGCAAAACCTATCAATAACCATCCAGTTACTTGCAAAGACATCTAACTCTACATTGGAGTTGGTTAAAGCATTGAGGTGACGCTGTGCGCGGCAGACTGGAGATTGCTGTCGTGCAACTGTGCGCGCTGGTCTTGGAGCGAAGAGTGGTACCCGCCCTGGACGGAATCTAGCACGGTTTTCCGGTACACAAAGTCGACTAACCTCCATCAGTAGCTTAGGACAGTTAAGGAATCCCCTTAAAACGCGGCATATTGTGACGATCTGCTCATATAGTCTACGAGTTTCTAATGAGTTGAATCCAAGTGTACCCTGAAGAAATTTGGTAGGATACATGAAGGGGTAGTAGCCGTATACCTTTCTGTATAGGAAACGCAAAAATCTTTTCTGTACTTTCTCTAACATTAAAGTATACGTCACTTCATGAGGATTCCACACACACGCACCTGACTCAAGTTTCGACCTAACGAGTGAAGTCTATAAGAGTTTAATGGCACTTAGGCTTAGGCTCTGTAGTTTCTGGTAACGAAACCTAGCTTTTTGAAACAATCAGTTGTGAGTTTAATTATATGGTTGTGAAAGTTAAGTTCAGAATCAAATATAACACCTAGGTCTTTAACGGCCAGCGGTCGTGTCAAAAGCTGCCCATTTAGATTGTATGGCATAATAATGGGTTGTGTGGATCTTGTAAATGTCATAACCTGGCATTTAGAGATATTAAGATTTAGCCTATTTTCCTTACACCAAAGTAACATCTTTTCTACATCTCGTTGGAGTGCAAGGCTGTCATCCAAATTTCTTACCTTACAGAACAGTTTCAGATCGTCGGCATACATTAACCCCTTAGCATAAGTGAGATTCTGGGTAAGATCGTTTACCATTAGTGTGAATAACAGTGGGCCCAGCGATGATCCTTGGCTTATACCTGATCTGGTGTGATATGATGGAGAATCAAAGCAACCGAGTCTCACAAACTGTTTTCTATCGCGTAGGTAGTCAGCAAAGAATCGAAGTAGTTTAGGTGTGAATCCAAACGAGCTTAATTTACAAAGAAGGACATCATTATCTACATGATCAAAAGCTTTCTGGAAATCGAGATATATAACATCTACCTGTATTTTGGAATCAAGTTGATTAGAAATGTAGTCAGTAAGTGTGAGTAGGTTGGTATTCACTGACCGTCCCTTTCTAAAGGCATGCTGGGCGTCGTTGAGATAAGGTTCGATTTGCCTATATAATTTTGATTGTAACGTACTCTCAAATAATTTGGCCAGGGAAGAAAGGATTGCAATTGGCCTGTAGTTACTAGCTAACGTCTTGTCCCCAGTTTTTAAAATAGGAACTACTCTGGATTGTTTCCATACCTCCGGATATGTACATGTCTTTAGTGATAAGTTAAAAATATGTGAAAATGGAGATGAAAGTTGTGATTTAAAAGCTTTTAATAAGTAAGGTGGAATATTATCAGGGCCTGCGGAGTTTTTCGGCTTAAGTTTTTGTATAAAATATTCTATTTCAAGTAAAAAATATTCTATGCAAGCGGTCGTGTACGTTATGTACGTTGCAGGTAGAGCTGGAGGGCGGGAAGTTTTTTCGTCTTGGAACTACGAAGGAAAAATAAAATGGATTACGAGTACACACCTAGATCTTTTATATAAAAGATCTATGAGTACATACATCCATACATACATAGAAACATTACGTTAATGTTAATGTACATACACGATGTACAAAATGGAGGTTGTATGGTCAGAAGACTTTAGCCTGCTCAAATTGACCGAAGAAAAAAAGGAGGCAAATTTAAAAAGCGTTTAATTTCTCTATGATTATATTTACTTTAGTAGGTACTAAACTTATAAATCTGTAATTATAATCCTTGAAGACACCAAACCTGCTCTAAACTAACGAAGTTTTCATAATAATTGCGCAATTTATGAAAATGTTATCCTTGTTTCATCAGTTTTGTTTTGAAGGTCACCTTGAAGAGCGCGAAAGCTCAAATTGAATCGGGAGCAAAGGAGCAAAGCAACTCGTCTGAGCATTTAGGAATACGAGCCTACATGGCATTTATCACGTAGGTAATAAAAAAATATTTGGAACAGTCGTAATGCAAAGGCAAGAGCTGCAATAATATTTAAACAGAACTGAGTCAGCCCAATATTTCACCAGGTTTTGTTTTGCTGGTTGCACGCTCTAATGAAGAAAGATGAGATCAATCGCACGCAGTAGGTACTCTCGTCTCGTCTCTCAGTCGCATCGATTCTTTCGTTGGAGGTGGATGTTCGTCAACAGTTAACGAGCCGTAGCTGTAAGCTCGTAACGTGAAGTGAATAAGTTTTGAATTATTTTTGTGATAAAGAATTACTGACATAAAATGGATGTTCCAGCGCGAGGAAATGTATTGGGACGTGAGTGTATTTATTAAAATGCTTACCTATTTTTTAATACTTAATAAATAGTTTATTAGGATGTAATATTTATTACCAGAGTAGCAGTAAATTCATTTTAACATACTAACTACCTAATAAGTCCTAATCTATTACTACTTTAGTACCTATGTATTAAAGCGAAATAACTTACTTATAGAACCTAAATACATATTCACTTAAAATTTCATAAAAGCATAGTAGTATTATGTTTGTAAGGAACCCGAATGGGATGCCTCGCGTGTAGCATAAATTTCTTTAGGTAGGGGTGTAGGTACCTAGGTACATAAAACACCCTCTCGAAGTTTTGGAGGTCACATCATACAGTACAAGGTCAGGCAGGATGCAGCCTGGGAACCAAACCAAGAGATAATGATATATCAGAAGTGTATTTGGTCGTTATCTGCATTTCTAATATGTACCTACAATGCTCTTTCATATCTTCCTCAATTCCTTACCTATGAAATTGGCGTTTTTTTTCTCTATTGAATTTTGCACATATTTTATTTTATTCGACAGTCATATATAAAAATAATTTATTTTCTGAACGTAACATTATTGCTAAGATTGAAAATTCTATAAAAAACTATATTTGAGGAACTTCATCCGCAAAAAATAAAACTTAATAATAGTTCATTTCACGTGTTGTCACTTTCATTGCTTAAATTCGTAGTAGGTATTTTTTTGTGTTAGTTTTCTTTCATAAATAACACTACGCATAGGTACTTTTCACAATGTTGTCCAATCATACACACAAAATTTTAGGAGAATAGGATTAGTAGTTCCAGAAAAAATACAAAAATTTGGATATGGAGTATGGAGAAATCAATTTTCTCGAAACTCCATACAAGACGCCAATTTCATAGGTTCCATATATTTGTTTGTTCTGAATGCACTCAATATATTTACACTACATTCTTACCAACGTTAGTTGATGATAATAATAATTTGGTTGGTACCACATAAAATTATTAATGACGAATCTCGAGGACTTCTCACTTGAAATTTGTTTTTCACAAATTAGATGGGTAGAGCTGTAGAGCTTGAGCATCTCATGTTATGCTATTAGGTAATGGACTCCATCATCATCAGCCTATAGCAGTCCATTGCTCGACATAGGCCTCCCCTAATGAGCGCTATTGCGCCCTGTCCTCAGATTGACTCATCCATTCATCTATCAGCAGCCTTCTCACATCGTCACTCCACCTGGCCGGAGAAGTTTTATATACCTAACCTATTATATGATTGAATTGAATCTAATGATGATGGACGCTTTCACCAATAAATAAACAATTTCAAAATCAAGATGTTATTAAATTGATCCTATATCGTCGTATTTGTTATACCAACATAATCGATATCGATAGGTACTTTATGTAGGTACCTACGTGTTTGTTTGCACGCACGAAGAGTCATATTGATGGAACTAAAAGTATGTGTAACTAAGTGGATAAAATTCTGTACTTGATATAAATAGGGACCTAATTTACTATATGTACCAAGTTGATGATGAATCAAATTAGCTAGGTAGGTAACATAACATTACCTATGGTTGTGGTTGTTACCACTACTCCGTACTTACAATACATAGGGCAAACCATTGTTCTATTTTAATAACCGGACATTTCTACATATACATGTACATATAGGTACTAAGTACCTACACGCGTTTGATTTTGTCCTTATTTGGTAGACTAGCGTCCGTGAGCGCGAGTTTATTTATCTATCCCTCGGGAACTGATTTTCTTCTATGCCCTTTTCTGTATCCCTGACAACGTGTAACGTAATTTCTTGGTGATCGGCGTGAAAGCGAAACAAACTTATACCGTACTATCGTTTTTTAATATTAGTAGGTAAGGATATAATTTTAAATTTAAATTTATTTAGATTACTTATAACATTAGAGAAATAATATCCAAGGCCATAAAACAGCTTAAAAAAATAACAAAAACTTGATAAAAAAAGACGTGTGGCACTCGGGAACTGCCGCGGTAAAGCTATTGCATAGCATTTTGTATCAACTTATGCAATTATAATTATTTATTTATTTTATTTATGCAGTATTTCTTTTTCTTTGATATTAATTCAAGTTACACTTTTTGAGCGTGGTGACCGATAAGAAAACATTTTTTTTTCTTTTATTAAATAAACGAGCTTCGTAGAGTCGTACAATACGTCTAGTTGCACGCACACAATAATTATAATTACAATAAAGTAATTATATTTATTATTATATTACACAAACACCGTGTCGAAGACTGCCGAAAAGAAACGACGTTAGACAATGCACGGCCTTCAAGCCACACCTCCGTGAGGTTTTTTTTCGTTACGGAATTTCTGGATTCGGTCCCCGCGCTCAAGGCCCTCGATAGAAGCTATGCAATAGCTTAAAATCTTTCAAATAAGAATAAAAATATAAAATAGGTACCTACCTACCTACGCATATACCATCAGAATTTCATGAACCTAGTACATAGGTAAGGAATAAGGAATTAGCAAAATTAAATAAAGTCCTAGTTGGTTGATTAATTGCTTAACTAAAAACAACTTCATTAGAAGTTGTTTTTATTAACTAACGAAAGCTTTAGAAAATTAGTTTTCAGAAACTTGCGATCAATAAATCTCGCTGGTTTCCTACTAACTGGGGGTCTACTACAATTCACCGAAGTACGAAATTTCGTGTTTCGTTTCGTGCGATTGGTCGTATTTCATACTGTAAATTGCAATATTGCGGTCGTAGATTTTGTGAAATAGAGTAGGATGCACAACGTTCGGACTGTTACATTACAAACTTCGTGCCGAAATTTCGGGTTTCGTTTGATTATGGGTACCAATCGCAAGACACGAAACACGTAATATCGTACTTCGGTGAATTGTAGTAGGACCCCTGGCACGCTATGCTCACAGTCACGTACACACATGGTCACATGCCATCATACAAAATGCATTCCACTAACACGGGGTTTTATGAATCATCGACCATCTTTTTTGTCATTTGTAAGTGTGGGATTGGGGTAGATTATGGGATGTTTTTTTGTGCTAGTTCCTTTCTTGCTAGACAGTTTACTCAACTGCTACGTAAATAATTATAGTGCACTAAGTGCGTGCGTACCATCAGCGACGAAAATTAATGTCTTAAAAAAAACATAAACAAAATAAATTAATTGCGATTGTCTTGCAACCTGTCAAGTGGAATGTTAAGTGCTTGTAAAAATGAGCATGCACCTAGCATAATCATCATCAGCCTATAGCATTCCACTGCTGGCCATAAACCTCCCCTAATGAGCGCCATGGCGCCCTGTCACAGAAAAATAGAAATAGAAATAGAAGAGTTCTCTACGCATCCAGGTTCAATCAGCAGCCTTAGGTAGGTAACCTAACTATTCTTATTCCATAAATATATTTTGTTATCTGTGAGCATAATAAGTGGGGAGTAGTCTCATTGATGGTACGAGTAACATGGTATTATCTGTGAGAGCACTAAGTATTCCACGTGACAGGTTGCAAGCCCATCGCCGCTTTTATTGGAGCACAAACCTAGCACATGCCTTCGATTTTTAGTTTTAGGGCATACCGGTTTCCTCACGATGTTTTCCTTCAACGTTTCGAACACGTGGTGTTGCGCACGTAATTTTTTCGAAACGAATAATCCATTGGTGCATGGCCGGGATTTGAACCCAAGATCTCCGGATTGGAAGTCGGCATTACATCCCACTTGGCCTCCATGGTTTATTAATACGTTGACTGCGGGCCTCACAGCAGCAGCGGGTCGAGGAGCAGCTGGCGCCCTAGAGCAAGTGTGTTTTCAGTATACTCAAAGTGTTTTAATTAACAATCGTTTTTTTTCGCAGGTTATATTTCAACCCGCTACATCCTAGCTGTGCTGGGGTCGATAGGCATGGCTATTGTCTACGGGTTGAAAGTAAACCTCTCCGTGGCAATGGTGGGGATGCTGAACCACACAGCCATAAATTTCACTCTGGGCAATTCCTCCAATACCAAAGTGAAGGGTGAATGCTTTCCCTCGGACGGCGTGGCTACTGTAAGTACCTTTGATAACCATTAGCATAATGGTACCTAATGACCTCATTAGGTACCATTATGCTTTGGAAGGTTACCCTTAACCACCCTAAGTAGAATCCGTATAGCCTCAAAATTTCGTCCCTGCAGTGTGTTCACGCTAGTTGGTTGTTGGAGGGGTTCAAACCTCCATCCTCGGAACCCAAGCACCCAAGCCACCATTATCTGCCCATGGCACACCCTGCTAACTACCAAAAGGGCTCTGGCGGCCTGACCGCCGACGGGAGCACCGTGGTCTATTACTTTACTCTTTGCTCGGGCGCCGGGCGGGGCGGCGCGGTGCGAGACGCTGCACCCTGTACCCTGTGGTCCCCAATCCGCATGCTCAGCGTGGGTAGGTATAGGTAACTATTATGGGCATATCCGCCTTCTTATTAGGGAAAAAGGCCTATGTCCAACAGTGGACTGATTTTGGCGGGTGTTTTTTGCAAATTAGATTAAACGTACCCTACCTAGGTACATAAGGAGGTGCATATATTTTTTTTTACTTCAGAGTATTAAAGATGTCTCTTTCTTAGGTCGGTAACTTTTACATACTGACTGGGACCCTGTAGTGCCTTGGACTTGGTTGGATGGAGTAGGATTGCCCAGCACAGCACATAGTTATGTACTTAGGTACTATCCTCTCAACCTAGTCGGCCTTACCCACATGATAGACGCCACGGGTTTCGTCTCGATTTTTTCCATCATATTCAAAACATCGTGAGAAGAGTACATAGTGTAATATTAGCGCAATAGCCATACGTAAAAGGGCCACTAAGTGTTTTACCATTTATCCATATGGAATGCGCAACGCGAGTGAATTTTCTACGTATGCTTGTGTATGTATTTTAAAAAAATGTATGTAAGTAGTAGGTATTTATATTAGTTATGGGGTTTCCTATTACAAGTCGGTTTAGTTACCGGAGCCTTAATATGATGCTGTGTGATACTGTCCAGCATTATTTATTAGATATTATTAAAATTAAGCAAACACATTTATGTTGTGCTTTACGGAGCTACAGAGACACCGATAAGTAATTTTGGTCAGTGTACTGTCGATCTATTATCAATCAACTGTAAAAAAATCTTTGACTGCATAATAGGGGGAACATGCCTAGTTGAATTTGAAATGAAATGAAGGCAGTTATCAAAAAATATATTGACCCGACTGACCGAGGTAGATATGCATTGGTGGCAATGCGTGTATTCAACGTGGCCCAGAATTGACCTATGAATTGGGTTTTTATTATAAGTCAAATCATTATTAATTAATATAATAAGCGAGATAACAAAGTAATTGCTAGTTGATCATTACTAACATTGCTAACGTTTGGACACAGACCGATTTTGACTAGCTTTGAGTTGAGTTTTTTTTTTCACTTTCCATAAATTACGATTTAATTAAATTTATTTATTTATTTCTTGCTACAAAAAACAGAATGAAACCAAAGCATCAGTCTATACTAATAATTTAAATAGCTTAGAAATATTGCTCTGTGCGTAGAACTAAACTATTCTTACTCCAAAACATGCGTACACATCACGATGATTACACAAAGGTTATCTGGAAGAAAATGCTATTTAGCATTAAGTTTGCCATGCCCCTCTGGAGTTGGCTGCAAGTAGCGAAGTTCTTCCTATATTTGGGTCGGATTGTAGGTAAGTAACGTACTAGGATAAACTCAAACTCTGACTCAAAATTCATTTATTCAGTAGGAGCTGTATTAGTCCAAGTACTGTATACGCTCCTTGCTCCCCGAACTACTGCTCACTTTGAATGCGTCTGGCAAGATGATAGAACCGTCGAAACTGTCCGGCTATTATGTAAACATAGATTAATAGGCCCCCAAAAAATTATATATAAAATTTAGGTTTTATAATATAACGTAAGTATAATTATAAATTATAATAGTTTCAGGGTGTCTGGCAGAGGGTTGCAACCATACTAACTGTCTGGCAATGAGCAACGCGAGTTTTGATATTATTATGAATCAAATATAAAAAAATCAGTTTTATTTTATGATAAATTTGAGATGGAATTTTATACACCTTTGTTACCTGTTACCTGCCAAAGCCACCGCTGCCTCAGCTTCATGGATGGGGATCATTCTTACCTGTACTAGGGACACACAGAAAAATTTTCAGCTTTTATAAAAATCCGAAGGTCTGGCACTCACGGGCTCTTGCTCTATATAGTACACTTTGAAACGTCATTTTTTTTTAATTTACCACCAATTCGTAACGCAACCAAATAGAGAAGAATTGGCAACAAACTCTGCTTGGCTTATATTTTTTTAACGTCATTGTTCTTAATAACTATTACATTGTTTTTGATGGAGTTGGGACAGTTTCATCCCAAGCTTTTTTTGTCATCTAAATAATCAGATATTTTATAATAAGCTTTATCACAGAGATTACGTTTAACAACATTTTTGAATTTATTTACAGATATATTAATCACGTCATTTGGGATATTGTTAAAAAAAAATTCAAAGGATTTAAGCCTAACTTTAAAGAGACATCATAGCTCGGTGTGACTACTTCCTTTAGGTACTCGGTGTGAGCTTGTAAATCTCATAAGGTTGGGATAAAGACTTATCTTTTTATAAACATGTCACTATATCTTGGCAGTACCTACCTAGTTTCAAAAACGAATAAATAAAATGCGGTATACGTTTACAGGGGAAAAAAACCGTTAGCCAGACATATGTTACGATTGCGAGACAGTCTCGAACAACAGTCATTTAAGGCGGTGTTTGCCCTTTGATCCCAAACCCGTTGAATGTGTCTGCATCTTGTACAGAGTGTGAAAAAATCTTACTGTGAAAGAGAGGAAGTTTTAAAAAACTCGTTCTTTCTATGATAATTAATAAATTTAATAAATTAATTTAAATTTAATTAATATCAAAAATGTTGGAGGCCAATCCTAATCTAGCCACCTAGCGCGTCTTATGGCCTGTACTGTGTAACTAACTACCCCTAGATGCTTATTTATATACGCACGTGATAGTAAAAAAAAGTATTAATCTGACACCTGAGTACATAAAAATATTTTGCAAACAATATATTGCATAATATTGATTTTTTTTATATTTGAGCACCTTACATTGGTAGCGATTAATGCTATGTGTTAGATCAACAATATAAGTTATGTAACCACACAAAAAAAAAAAATTGTATAATGTAGGAATACCTGAATTATCATAAATTCGTTGCCGCGTACACGTTACAAAGCGGGAGACAAAAACAGTTTCATCCTTCAGCAAGATAGGTCGACCAATAGTCACGACCACCAATATCACGCCACGAATCTTGGAATGAGAGATAGTCGAGTCTACGGTTACGGTTAAAAATTATTTATTTCTCATAAGATTACAACTTATCACTTACTGAGAAACATAATTTATATACTCAGATGAGTAATTTACAAAAATAAATTACAGTGAGCATTACATGCATGCACTTCCGTAATAATTACAAACATCAAATAAATTATAAACACTAAAAATAATTAACCAACTGTAACATTCATTGTGGGTAGTTCTAAAACAAGCTACGCCACCAATGGTGCATGCCGCAGTACGGGGCGGCATGCACCATTGGTGGCGTAGCAAAACCGGCGTTATGCCGAGCCATAAGTTCTAAAATATTGTATATATTTTTTTTTATCATTTTGTTTTGTTTTTTATTCTTATTGTTTTTTTCTAGGTGAAGTGAAACATATTTAAAGCATAGTTTTTATTTAATGTGATTGTTTGGTATATGGGAAAAATTAAAAAAAAAAATATATATATATATATATATATATATATATATATATAATATATATATATATATATATATAATGCGGGACGCACAGCATCATGTAGCCCCAAACTAAGCAGAGCTTGTATTATGGGAATAATAACAAGGTAGCATTGATTAAGATTTTTATAAAAATATTATTCAGTTTTTATTAATTAAAATTCAATAATTCATTAAAAATATAATGATTTTTATAATTATAATTTTTTGGAATCATATAAATTACTAAGTTATCAATTAGAGCTAGGTAGATTGATGATGATGATGAATTTATTAAATGATTTTTTTTTATTTGTATATGAACATGCATATAATTTGGTAAGTTCAGTATATTTTTTTTAGCAGAAAAGTTCTGATTCATTCGAAATTTTATTAGATTATATTTTTATTTATTTTTCAATTTGAATATGAATATGCATATAATTTGGTAAGTTTTATTTTTTTAATAACATTTTTATAGAAAGATTTGATGTATTTGAAATAGCTAGTTTTTGGATTGTAATTGAATAATTTTTGGCACTCCCTTAATGAATTTGATGTCTATGTTTTCCTCTCCTTTACTTGGTCGGCTGAGTAATTCTTCTTTTAAGAGATTCATATGTTTTTGTTGCTGCGGGGTTCTGTCTGAATATATATTCACGCTCTTCAAGACAACATCAGACCTATGTCGCAATATATATTTAGCTGTGTCAGCAGAGTTGAATGTGACTTTTATAGGCCTTGTGTGGTCTGGTTTGTATTTTCCTAGACGTATACAGGTTGTAGGCTCAGGATTATCAACGGCAGTCATTTGTACGGTTTGAATGATTTCCTTCATATCATGTTCTAATCTTTCCTTCGGGTCTGTAGATTTGAACTCTTTTATACCAGATACAATTAAATTTTTCTCTCTTATTGAACGTTCTCTTACTTCAGATATAATATCCTCACTACTATTTGAAGTTTTGGATATGTTTTCAGCTTTGAGTTGGTCTGAGGACAATTTTATTGTTTCAATATCATTTTCTATTGAAGAAATCTTCAGTTCAACACCGTTGTAGCATTTTTTAATGTTAGAAATTTCTAGCTTTATTTTTATTTATTTATTTATTTATTTAAAAACATGTACATCTATTATTACGGGCATTCCCAATTCAATAGCGTACCTTAGTCATACAGTAATATCTTAAATCTATAGTTATTTATTATTAATATTATAAAATAGCAAAACAAACCAAAACAATCAAGATAACTTACCTAAATAATAATTAGTCACATAATTTGTCATGAATGAGGTAGATTTTATGTCAATGTAAATTAATTATAAAAAATAAAATCAAATAATTAATAATAATATTACAATAGTAGTCAAAAAAAATAATAATAAAAATAATTAATAATAATAATAATAAAATTAACTCTATTAACATAACATTTAGAAATAACCAAATAATTTATTATAAATATTTTTAAAAAACTAATTGCAATAACACAAAATAAAAAATAAAGCCTTTTGGAATTCGCTCGGAGAACAGTAAAAAATATCTATACTCTCGGCAATCTTATTAATCGTGCGGATGCTTCGCGTCAGAGGTGCTTTATGCAGCAGGTTGGTTCGCCCTTGTGGTACTGCCAACAGGGCGGGACGCCTTCGTCTGTGCACAAAGTCTGTGGGCACATTCAGCCGCATTTCCACCAAAATACCTGGATGGGCGATCCATCCTCTCAACACTTTAAACAAATGTAGAGCGAGCCCTGCATCCCTCCTTACTTCTAACTTGTTGTATCCAACCATGCCTATGACAAACAAGGTTGGATACATCAAAGGGTAGAAGGGGTATATACCGTAGAGCTTCAGGTATAAAAATCTCGTGAACTTATTTTGTATGCGCTCTATCATTCGGTTGTACTTGACCTCGTGCGGAGCCCATATCGCTGCATTGAACTCCAAATGGCTTCTTACCAAAGCATTATAGAGCGATTTTACTGCTTGCTGGTTTGCGAAGTCGTTTGCCTGACGGAGTACAAATCCTAAAGTTTTAAAGGCTTTCTTGCAGATGTTAACCACATGTACCCGGAAATGTAGCTTGTCATCCAGCTGAACCCCTAAGTCCCTCACCGAGTCGACTCTCTTCAGCTTAGTACCCCTCAACTGGTAGTCGTGGTAGAGTGGTGACTTAGCCCGACTAAAAGTTATTATAGAGCATTTGCTGACGTTAAACTGAAGTTCGTTTACCCTACTCCACTCTACCACTCTGTCCACGTCCCGTTGAAGGCGTACACAGTCTTCTTCGTCCTTGATGGGCAAGAGTAACTTAAGGTCGTCCGCGAACAGCAAGCATTTGGCGTCTTTGACGACTGACGGCAAGTCGTTAATCATTATGATAAACTCTAGCGGCCCCAGATTACTTCCCTGACTCACACCGGTTAATGTAGAGTACGCCTGTGATCTGGATCCCGCGTAGTCGACATACTGCCGCCGGTCCTTCATGTAGCTCGCGAAGAACTGCAGCAGTTTGGTAGTGAAGCCGATCGTCGCCAACTTCTGAAGCAAGATGTCATTGTCTACTAAATCAAACGCTTTTTTGTAGTCGAAGTAGGCAGCGTCAACTTGCACCCCTGCGTCGACTTGCGGTCGCACGAAGGCCATGGCGTCCAGGAGGTTCGTTGAGGTGCTATGAGCCGGCCGAAAACCATGCTGCGCGTCAGACAGCCGTGCTGAGACTTGTTCCTGTATGCTGCGCTGCACGGCTGATTCAAAGACTTTCGCCGCCGTCGACAGAATGGCCACCGGTCGGTATTCCGTCACATCTGATCCAGAGCCTTTAGGTATAGGAATAACCCTTGTTATCTTCCATCGTTCTGGAAAGTGTGACTTCTCTAGACATGCATTGTAAATGTGGGCGAGTGGTTCCGCAAGCGACATTCGACAGTCTCTTATAATAAAGACCGGTATCCCGTCCGGGCCTGCGGAGCGCTTCGGCTTGAGCCTCGTCAGCGCCGCGCGCACCTCGGTCAGCGTCAGGTGCGGCACGTGCACGCGCGCGGCGCTGGCAAGACCCGCCGCCTCCGCCGCTGCCACGTCTAAGTGAGCCGGTCTGGTACCGTAAACCGAATGGAAATACTTCGCGAATTCCCCCGCACATTCCGATTCCGAGAGAGTCTTTCCATTTAGTGTAATTTGTTTACGGTTCACGGACCCTCTTTTTGCTTTCACAAAATTCCAGAACGATTTCGGATCTTCCGTCAGACAGTGCTCCACACGTTGTTGGTGCAGTTTTTGCGCCTCCTCTATCATTCTCTTCACCCTTGCTCTACTTTCCGAAAATGCCGCATAACTCGATCCTCCTTGTTTATATTGCCTATGTAGCCTTGCCTTCTGTTTTATTTCTCTTATGATGATTGCTGTGTACCAGTTGGGATACTGATACCTAGAGTCTGCTTTATGAAGGCGTTTTTTGGGAACACATTTGTCAAAAATTTCTATAAGGGTACAATAGAGTAAATCCAAGGCTTCCTCAGGATCTCGTGTTTCATAGAGAGGACTCCAATCCACTGCTGCAACTGACGAATACAGCGCGTAATAATCAGCTTTGGAAAAGTTCCATTGGTGTTCGTGTATGGGCGGGAGCAGCGGCGCGGAGGGCGGCGCGCGTGCGGCGGGCGGCGTGCGGCGCACCGACACCGCGAGCGGCGGGTGCTGCTCGTCGCGTGGGACCAGCTCCTCGTCAGCGGGGCATACTACTACCTCATCCATGCCCAGAGAGACTAGCACTAAATCCAATATTCGATCGTTACAATTCCTTACCTCATTTCTCTGAGCGAACTCGCAAAAAGCTGTCACAAATTCAAAATAATTAATAATATTATCGTTACAAGAATACATATTAAAATCCCCTATAACCAAACATGTATTGTATTTGGTGCACCAATTTTCGATTATTCTAAATAAAATCATATAGTCATTATCAGAACTATTTGGGGGGATGTATACCACACTACAAAAAAACAAAAAATTATTCTTTAAGTGAACTGTTGCCCCTATTATTTCGAAAACACAATTATCAACATCTACTCCCGCTAGTAAGTCCACTTTTCGCAACACTACTCGCGGCGCGGCTGCAAGGAATACCCCGCCGTGTTTTCTTCCGTCCGTACGGTCGCACCTCAGTATTTGGAAGGGTTAGCTCAGTATTAGGTTGTTCTACATTTTGTTTTGCTCCAGTAATATATTCTCTGTCTTTGCCTCTATGCCCTGTACTTGCTGTTTTATAGATGTAGTTTCCTCTGCAATTTTTTGTAAGTTGTTATTTTGCGCTTTAGAAAAATCCTGGAGTACCGATAGTATATCTGTTCGAAAGTCTGCAATTCCTTTTTTATGGAGAGATCCACATTTTCCGGTTCTTTACGTTTTCGTAGTGATACATCGGATATACCAGATCCAGTGCGGTATTCGGATTGTGTTATCGGATCTTCAGTACCTCCAGGCGTTCCAGGTGGATTACGTGTGACGTTCATTGTTGTTAAGTGCAAACTATTGACCGTTGCGTTTTCTCAGCTTTAGTTAAGCCTCAGTTAAAGGGTTGTGGTTAGAGTCGGTCCCGCAGCTCAGTGCAATACTGTGCTACCAATGAGTGTAATGAATAATTAACTCAGTCTCTTTTACCCGAGGGGGTGAGGGGCGATGGTACAGCCACTTGCTTGAAGCAGAAAGAAATTAAAACTCACTTGCCACTGATTTAAAAAGCTGACTTCTTGGTTTGTATTTTAGGTTTACTTTGCAAATCTCATTAAATTTAGCAATTATAAAATATTTTATGACACGTCTGCTCAGTATGCTCACTGCTCACGTCTATAGCCGACTATCTCTCATTCCGAGGTGAAACTCCTAATTTTCCTGGCCTACAAAGACAATTTTACAAAGCCAATTTAGGCCGCTTGAAAACAGTTAATTTAATGTGTAGGTACTTCATATTCCAAAAATAAAATCACCGCACTTTTATTCCAAATCAGCACACTTAAATTGGGTCATCATTCCATGGTTTATTAGTTGGATCGATTCCAGAATGATGTATTTTGATATGCTATATGATTGTAATGAAGCTTACCTTATGCATATTGATTTGCGCGATTTTAGATGCATGAAAGAGCCAAGTAGGTAATTGGGATTTTCTGAAATCAATAAACCTACCGTGTTGTGTCGTAGCTGCCAATATAAACAGTAAAGACGGTCATTTCAATGGTCGTTTTATGGTGTTTGTTGGGCTTGTCTGGGATTACTTTAGGGTAATAATTAACGCTACAACAAGGTGGAACAGACCTTGGAAGGCAGACTGAGAGAATATTGTAGCTTAACCTACCGATTTAGCAAAGTTTCTAAGTTTTAATATGTTGGT
This sequence comes from Horisme vitalbata, assembly GCA_951804965.1. Taxonomy (NCBI): domain Eukaryota; kingdom Metazoa; phylum Arthropoda; class Insecta; order Lepidoptera; family Geometridae; genus Horisme; species Horisme vitalbata. Next base: position 12,767,609 of record OX638091.1, read on the forward strand.
ACTAAACTTTGTTAACTAAGTCCACTGGTAGGATAGAGCCATCTATCACCCCCTGTTTGCCATTGGCCTGTTTAGACAGTTTCGCCATCACCACACTTGATTTATCACCATAGTGTCACGTACCTACCTATAGCACTAATATGTACTGATTAATGATAAGTATCTTTATTCTGTGCCATGTCAATACTCTTTTTTACAGAATACATAGGGTCTAAAATGGGTCTAAATTCTTTGCAGAAACCGTCACGTTACCCAATACCACACCACTCTAACTTATGTAGTCCACTGCTGAACATACGCCTCCCCTTGAATAAATTTATCATAGGAGGATATACCCATAATCGCAGAGCTTCTCGCACTGCCGTGTTAGGTTGTTCTACGCCGCATTTAGCCGGTCGCCATAGCCCCATTTGTTAGTTAGCACTTTACCAGCAACACGGGCAGGTGAGGTTGGCTTGGATTCCGAAGATGGAGGTTGGAAACCCCTTATTCATAACCAAAAGTCATTACATAATGCTCGATAAAGTAAGCTTGTCCCTGAAAAGAGTTTACATGATATTTTAACACTATGTTAGCTATCTGAGGTTCAAATAACTGTTATGAATAGGACGGTTTTACTATACGGTTACCCATTGCGATAATATTAACTGAAATACTGTGTTGAACTGTCTTTATTATTTTAATAGTGTTACGACTTTTCAAGTGAAGTTTGTGATTTTTATCATGATCGACACCAAAATGTAAATTTTTAGGTCACGCCCGTCCTTCGATTGCGTAATTTAGTCGTGATTTTGATGAATCTGTATAAAACTCTTGTTTGTATATTTTATCTAGTTTACATTAAAATACGTCTGTATGCTACTTATACCTATACCTACCTAGACCTATAGTCGAAATGAAATATATCTACATACTATAAGGTACCTACATAAAGTTATCTGATGATTTTCAGGATGAACTAGACGGACCTTTCGTCTGGTCTTCGGAAATCCAGGGCATTATTCTGAGCTGCTATTTCTGGGGATACTTTGTTTCTCAAATACCCGGTAAGCAAATAAACAGTAAAAGCAAAATAAAAATAAATAAACTGCTGTTTATTACGTAAACTTAAAAATCCTGTTTAAAAAAAAACATTTTTAAATCTGCCTGTTCGCAATGGTGGAATAGTGTAAAAAAGTTTGTTATGTTGTGTGGTTTGCTAAATTCATAAAATTGTGTTTTTTTCAGGAGCGCGAATAGCAGAGTTATTTTCTGCAAAATGGGTAATGTTTTTCAGTGTTACCATCAACGTTGTCTGCACTTTGCTGACGCCTGTGATGGCAAAAGCCCACTACATAGCCGCTGTGCTGATGCGTATCGGAGAGGGAATTGGAGGGGTGAGTCCCACCACTTTGTAGTCTTTTATTCCTTGAATCCAGTTCATCATTATCGGCCTAATGCAGTCCATATCTGGACAAATGAGCCGCATTTCCCAATGAGCGCCATTATCAACGTTATAGTACCTACATTGGTTATGTCAATTTTAAAATTAAGCATAGAACTAATATCTTATCTACTTAGATCATGGCCGTTAAACAGACAAACCAATAGTTGACATTTATTAATTTCCTTATCTTTCCAACGTTCTTAAAGTCAAAGTCAAAGTTATGTAATGCGTAAAAAACAGTTACAATCTCGCATCAGAATGTTGCTTTCTCGTGGGAAAATGGAGATCAAAACGTCTGTTTCGGTATCCCTCAAGGAAGTGTCCTCGGACCTACCTTATTTTTAATTTTTGACTCAAACAATAACCTCTTTCAAGGAATAGGTCGAATAATCAATAATTCTGTATAATTACGACATTTGTGGCTCAGTGGGTAAAAGTACGCCTGAGACGCAGAAGGTTCGATTCCCGCCGCGAAATAAATGTTTGTTAGTTCTGCAAATATTTGTCTCGTGTCTGGATTTTTAGGGAAAAAAAATATTTTTGTGTGTGTGTATGTTTGTATTGAATAAACTCAAAAACTTCTGTGCCGACTTCAAAAATTCTTTCACCATAGCCTATGTTACTCAGGGTGAAGTAGCTTAGAATGTAGCTTACATTCACCCTGAGTAACATAGGCTATATTTATTGCTAGAAAATATTAGGGATCCTTACTAAAACTTAAGTAACGTAACCCAAGGTGTAAAAAAGAGCCCTAAACCGTGCGAAGCCGGGACGAGCCGCTAGTGTAAAATATGTACCTATATATTTACAATAAATGAGTAGTAAATCAGTCATGTGGAGCTGGGCTTAGTTTGGGGCAACATGATACTCTGAAAAAATACGGACGAAACGAACAACCGCAAAACGGTAGGTACTCTACACTACCTAACTATGCACAGAAACCTTAGTTATTGTGTAGGCTTCAAACATTAACATTGTATAGATAGGTATTTAACCTACTTAGTGTGATGAATGGATGATGTCAGACGCGTTATAACCACAATATACTTTTATTCCCATAAATTATTTTTGAAGTAGTCAAAAGGTATAAATAATATCATTCAATGATACTTTTCCCTGTATTTGATACTCATAATGACGCAATGCAATGAAAATATTTTGATGGGTTATTCTACAAAAAGTTTTGGAGATTTTTCAGTAGGTAATGGGAATTTCAGAGGTTTTCTCTACTGAACCCATTATCTGCCCACTCGTTGATTATTATGTCGTGCGCAACACAAATTATGTCTTAGATAACCTGCAGCCTAAAGGAAGAAGAAATGACTGACGACCTCTGTGGCGCAGTGGGCGAATGTCCGCCTGCGACACAGAAGTTTGCGGGTTCGATTCTCGCCGCGGGACAAAAGTTTGCATTATCTGCAGATATGTCTCGGGTCTGGGTGTTTTCTATGCATAATATGTATGTATTTACAAAAAAAAAATTCAGTCATGTGGTTCCCATAATACAAGCTCTGCTTAGTTTGGGGCTATATGATACTGTGTAATAGTTTCCAGAAATTATATTATTATGATGAGTCTGGATCCTAAACGCCACCGCTATACCATGACATCTGCTCTCCACCGACTGATCGCTGATAAAAAAAAACAGAAAAAAATAAGCATATCCCTCTTCATATGGGAGGCTTACATGTCCTGCAGTGGGCAGATATAAGCTGGTGGTCATGCCGGTGCGGTGTGGTGGTGATGTGGTTACATATCATTATAACTATACTTGTTATAACTATTTTCAAAATAACTATGGTCGATTTACCAATGTTCAGATCGCATATTGGTCGGCTCAACTACTCTTTAACTTACCTAAGTTTAATTAAACTAAAATAAATTGCACTGACGATCGATTAATCTAATGTTCGGTTAAGTTATTGGATGTTTGCACTATGTATGAAATACCTAATGAACGACTCGCCTACGGTTTATCAATACCGCGCGCCGCGCTTTTTTTTTTCTAATTATTTAAGGTTTAAGTACACTACATTTCTGGCGCTTGGCGACCGCTGTCGCGGTGCGCTCGCTACGCTCGCTCGCCTTGCGCTGTGTGTAATCACAGTTCAAACCTTTTTTTTTGTCGGTGTGTAAATGCGTTACGCATGTCCTCAAACTCGGGGAGAGTTGGAGGGGTCTGTCGGGCTCTTCGCCTGCGACTAGCTCTCGCTAGCCCGGCGGCCTACCGACTAAAAACACACCGTGTTCCGTCGCTCACCGTAGTGCTACTGCATCATCGAACCATTCATCGCCTGATAAAGGGCTCGACGCTGCACCAGCACTTGACGGGGTCATGGGGTCCCGGTAGGATTCTACCACAGCCCCGTCGGTGATCGTTTGCCTGAGGCGAACCCCTCGATTTCCCTTTAGTAGGGAATTGAGTTTGACATTGGAGACCCCTGCAATGCAGGGCTGGGGCTCCCCGCACCCGTACCCTGCTGGTTTCCATCGAGCGTGAGAAGGCGATTAAATTGCCGCCGCCTTCTTCCGCCCCTCCGCCGGCGGAGCGGGTGGGCGAGGAACTAACCTAACCAACAGATTAAAGTTGCAGCTTGGTTGGATGGACCGAAATCTGTTGGTTAGGTTAGGTTTGAACTGTGATCACACACGGAGCGAGTCGAGCGAGCGTTGCATGCGTGTCGCGGCAGCGGCCGCCGAAGTGCCAGAAATATAGTACGTACTTGAAGAATACAATATTGTAGGTATTTCGACCACAAATCAGGAGCCTGATTCTCGGGAATAGATATTAATGTCACGTTAGAGTAGAGAGAGTCGATCGAGAGAACTGTAAAAATTGTATGGATATTTGACAGTTCTCTCGACATAAATATCTAACGTGAAATTAATATCTATCCCTGAGAATCAGGAGTATCAGTTAATCAACCGTAGGTGAATAAACCTTAGGTGAATTCTCCGTTAGGTATATCGTTCAGTAGTTATAATGAAGTTCTGTGAAACGATCTGTAGGTAATTCAAACAATAGGTCTTTTAACCGAAGTTTTTTGAAAGTAGTTATAACAAGTTAAGTTATATGATATGTAACCGTTGCTGTTTAAAAAGAAAAAGATTTTGAAAAGAAAATGAGGAAAAACCGGAGGAACAGCCGATTTTTTTAAATTAGATTTTTTGTATGACTTTGGACAGAACAATATCTGTCGGATCAGCTAATTATTAATAAAATTTATATTTCCAGGGCGTAACATTCCCAGCGATGCACGTCCTGCTGTCGAAGTGGGCGCCGCCCGCAGAGCGCAGTGTCATGGCAGCTTTAGTCTACGCCGGCACTTCGCTAGGCACCGTCATATCGATGCTGATGGCCGGAGTGCTAACTGCTAACATCGGTAAGTTAATATCATAAAAAAAACCACTGGATGTTTATTTCTGACGTCTGAAAAAGAAAAATTAGATTTCTACATCAACCAGCATTCCAGTGTTCCGATTAATTACAATCGTATGAGGCTGGATGCGTCGAGCTGAGGACAGGGCGCAATGGCGCTTATTAGGGGAGGCCTAAGTCCAGCAGTGGACTGCTATAGGCTGATTTATTGATTTTTCTCAAACATGCTTGGAAATTAGAGCATTATTTTGACAACCTTCTTCGAGATAAATCGAAATTGCGCGAGCAGCGGCCGGCAAAAGTTGTATGAAAATTCATATCTGTCGTGTTTATAGCGGCCAAATAAATTACTATGAAAACTCATATATGTCGTGTTATTTAAAAATGGAACGATCTTTTACTCCGAAACATGGCAACCAAGGAGGTAACTTATCAAAGGGTTTATTTAAATTTCAAAATGGCTTGCAAATAGAATGCTGTTTATTGAAAAATGTACAAGTTCTGTCTAGGAACCGTTTTGTTTTTAATTTCCGCGCATTATTTGAGAAAAGTACTTTAAAAGCCTTGGTCACAACTAGGCATTGATGGACTCACGTATGTGTGCCTCGGCTTCTCCTCGGCCTACATTTACAGGTTGGTTTATTAATGCCTCTTTTGCTGGCCTCTGCAGTAATGTAATATAGTATACATTGACAAGGATAATAAACCAATTACAATAATTAAAGTACTAGACCAGCCTGATCATGATGATGAAACAAAGAACGCGTTTGTAAAACAAATCCGCAGATATTGTGTTTTACCAACATCCTTTAGGATTATTTTTTTGCAGGCTGGGAAAGTGTATTTTACGTAATGGGCGGGCTGTCTTGTATCTGGTGTGTTCTGTGGGTGATGCTGGTTCAGGACTCGCCTCAGCAACAACCGTTCATCAGCGTCGAGGAGCGGAATATGATAATCACCTCGTTAGGAGGGAAGGCGAATGAGCAGTCTCATAAAGTAAGCTGGTACAACCATATATTCTCGATGTGGGACTGAATTCGTGTTTGCATGATCTTGGGTCTGGGTGTTTTCTATGTATAATATGTATGTATTTACAAAATCAAATGTCTATAATTAGTATAGGATAGCTAAGGAATGGAATGCTCTTCCGGCGTCAGTGTTTCCCGATCGCTTTGACTTATGTACGATACACATTTACCGGCGCGCGTCGAAGAGCATTTTATAACATATTTGCATGCAATTTACGCATCTTTGAGCTTAATCATACACTGACGTAGATAGATCGTTCAGTAGATATTGCATGCAAATAAGGAACTTAACTGCTTTGTGGATGAGTCAATTTCCTCTAGCATGTTTTAAAATGCGCTTCGATGCACTCCGACGCGCGTCGGTAGGTGTGAATATCGTACTTAGGTCTTCAAGCTAAGAGTAAATAGGTTCATTCTACGCAAGTGTGCTACTTCGACAGCATCATCGCTACCCACAGGTGAGATGGCGGTCAAACGTAAGCATAAACAATAAAAAAAAGTATATTGGTCTTTGTGGTTCCCATAAAGGTCTGCTTAGTTTGGTACCTATGTGAAATTATCCAGCTATTTAAAACACATTGATAAGTCGGATCAAGCATTTATTCTACTCTGGACCTCTACTCTGGATGGTATCATATGATATTATAAATCATCTTTGTTTCCATCAGCATTAATTAATCCAACAACGTAGTCTATGTCTTCATTTATATATTTGATTAAATTATTTATTGATTTATACCTATTTTACTTTGTTTATTATTTACCCGTTAAGTTTGTTTGCTGTGAAAAAAGAGTTTTAATTTTCATTCTATATGTCTGGCCATGGCATCTAAAGTTTATTTCGCGGCGGGAATGAAACCCGCCAACTTTCTGCGTCTCTGCGTTCTGCGCCATATAGTTCATCAAATGACTTGTTTCCTCGCAGAACAGAGCACCAGTGCCTTGGAAGGCGGTGCTCAGCTCGCCAGCATTCCTTGCCATTTTGGTCGCGCACGCGTGTTCGAACTGGGGCTGGTATATGCTGCTCATAGAACTGCCCTTCTACATGAAACAAATCCTCAAGTTTAACATGACTGAGGTAAGTTATTTTTTATGATAGGTACCTGAAGATGGAACTAGCACATGGCCTTGGGACATTGGCACACCTGTTAAGTGGTTACCCATTACTTTATTATTATACGAGCCATCAATATCCCGCTGCTGAGCAAAGGCCTCCCCCTATCACTATCCTGAGCTATCTCCACCCAATTTAATATATATATCCAGTTTATCCCGCCATCTTCGTGATCTGATGGTCCCATGGTCATCAAGTCAGGTTTTAGTAGTAGTAGAGCTCTTTGTGGAGGGCTCGTCGGAAGTACTGCCACCATGCCTATTTCTGCCGTGAAGCAGCTGTGCTATGTTTCGGTTTGAAGGGTGTGGGTGCCGGTGTATTTACAGGCACCAGAGACTTATCATCTTCATGCCTCAAGTTGATGGACGCAGGGTGTTGCATTGTAGTGCACGTTCCAAAAAACCGTGATCTACGATGTAATACTTTGGAGATAGGTAATGGTTACCACTTAACATCAGGTGGGCTTATTGCTTATTCCATCTTCAAATACCATAAAAAAAGGTCAGGATCTGATGATGAGATTCTGGAGAAATCGAGAGAACTCTTCAAATTATAAAGGCACACTTGAAGCGATTTGGGTATTTTTAGCACAGTTATTACAGTTACCGTTATCGTTGGGGGAGGCCTATGTTCAGCAGTAGACTTCAGACTTTTGATGGTTATGAATTACTTAATGAATTCTCCTGAATCTTTCAGAATGCAGTGACAACGGCTATGCCGTTCCTGTCCCTTTGGATATTCAGCATGGCACTGAGCAGGACTTTAGACTGGCTGCGAGGAAAGAACAAGATTACCACAACCACAGCTAGGAAAATCGGCACTTTGTTTGGTAAGTGTAGTTTATCGCTTCGACCGCTGCGTGCGGAGTGAGTTAAGCGGGTCACTACATTTGAGAAGAGCATACGACTTATCCCACCATACATTGTTTTGTTATATTTACTTTATAGATAAATTACTACTGTCTATGCAGTAGTTGAAGTTTTTAATTTTCAGTTTAGCGTAAAATGAAAATGGCATCTTGCAGTCACCATATGGATTTTTGAAACTTCTTATGATCTACATGCCAATTTAATGATTTTGTCAAATCCAACGACACCTAATTTCTGGAAAGCGATCTATTTTTTATACCTTTTTAGTTCATCGTAAATTGAAAATGGATTCTTACAGTCGCCATTTTGGATTTTTTCACATTTCATATAGCCTATGTCACCCTTGTGATCTAGACAAATCCAACGAAACCTCATTAGTCAAAATCCGTCCACCCGTTTGGGTTACAGCGACCGACAAATAATATTACAAACATACATACACTCTAAAAACAAAACCTGGAAAAATCAGGAAAAAGAAGTTTAACGATAACTTTAGAGATAATAACTAATAGGTCAATTTGATTCCAGCGTCAGTGGTACCAGCGTGTTGTCTTCTCGCCCTTTGCTACATAGGCTGTAACCGAGCCGCGGCCGTCGCTCTGATGACCACAGCGGTCACTTGCATCGGTGGAATGTTCTGTGGGTTTCTCTCCAACCACATCGACATCGCGCCAAACTTCGCCGGAACACTAATGGCTTTGACTAACACAGTCGCCACCATTCCCGGGATCGTCGTGCCTATTTTCGTTGGTGTTCTTACACATGGAAATGTAAGTATACAAAGGTAGATTTTTGAAACGAGGCAGTAAGGGCAGGTATTTATAGTTACAGGAAAACGTTCATATGAGACCATCCCTAACTTGTTAAAATATTCTGATCTGCATTCACAGATTTATTAAAATGTATAAAAATACCAAAAAATAGTTGCCCTCGGGAACAGTACTTTTTTCTGGAAAAAAAAAGTAACCCTTAAAACGTGTATGCATCGAAGCGTAGTAAACAAACTCACTTTCACATTTATAATATTAGTTAGGATAATAACGTAGCAAGGATTCATAGATGCACTCTATTTGAGTGGTCAGATGAAGACAGGTAACCTTTATATTTGGGCGAGGCTCCTAAAACAAATCCTACTTTAGACTCTATCGGTGTAAGGTATTCCAATCCAAACTCCACCTTCGGAACCCAAGCCAACCTCACCTGCCTTAATATGGTAGGCCTATGGACTGATATAGGTTGGTATTGTTGTTGTATTGTTGGCATTATCCTATCTATGGTATAGGCTGTGCGTTGATCGTCACTCAGTTAGCAAACGATTTTGATATTTAGTAACAGAATTATTTATAGTAATAATCTGTATAGTAATGTTTTTTTTGTTTTTTTTTTCAGCAAACTATCTCAGCGTGGCGCATTATATTCTTCGTTACGATAACACTGTACATCATAGAGATAGTGGTGTACTCTCTATTTGGATCGGGCGAGGAGCAGTCGTGGAACAAAGTTCAAGAGAGAACTCAAGCTATAGAAGTTGAACCGCTTACTAACGGCAAACGGCAGAAAACCTAAGTTTTACTATACTATACTATACTAGTTTTACTACTAAGGAATTTTAATCCTTATAGCCTCCCACACCGGACCGTGAGGTTCGCGAGGCAGCCTCAGTAGTTTGCCCGGACTCAGAGGCGAGCCTCGCGAGGCAAGCTGAGCCATCAGAAACCTTCGAGCAATCACCGCCCACATCAAACACCGTACAGACGCACCTGAGGCACCTAGTTTACCGACAGCCGACGGCTCAACCCTAAGGAACGCTCGGCCGAAGAAGTTTCCGCACAAAAAACCACAATACACAAGACCCACAGACTGAGAATTTGACTCGCGAGGCTGTGCGCCCGGTGTGGACGCGGCTAACGCCCAGACCAGAGGCTGAAGTGCGATAAACATACCTTACTACAACGATAACTATATTTTTCTATGAAAATGGAGAAGCGCACCTAGCTGAAAGTTATAACGTCTCCATACAAAAATATAGGTAGTTAACGCAAACTTTGTAGTAAGGTATGTTTTTCACGCTTAAACCACAGAACGAAACTAGTGAAAATAATTTAAGCACTCAAGTAAAAGTAAACTAACAGCCGCGACGGGCTTGCTACCTGTCACATGGAATTGTTTGCAAAAGGTGGACATTTACCGAATGTAATGTTATGAATTACTTGTCTTCTATATTATATGCGCAATAGATTTGTGTACTGAGGAATATTAGTATTTATTTCATATTATGGATGCCTCGAGCTGAGGACAGGGCGCAATGGCGCTCATTAGGGGTGGCCTATATCTAGCAGTGGATAGTATATCAGCTATAGGGTGATCATGGTTATGATTTCATATTAGCAAACAATTCGAATGTTTATTTTATTAAGTAAACTAAACTTTCCCTTTTTCAATGATGATGATTTCATATTAGTAAACAATTCGAATGTTTATTTTATCAAGTAAACTAAACTTTCCCTTTTTAACCCCCACGCAAAAAGAGGGGGGAGGGAGAAATGACCATATCTTTTCTACATTTTTAAATTCAGTGACTGTATGTATGTCGTTCGTTGTGTATATTTTTTAGTTGTTGTGTATTTTCATTGATATTTATAGGATTCTCAGTCAAATAAATAATACTTACATGATTTTTAGTTAATTATTGTGGGCTTTATGATTTAAGTAAATTAACGCCCTAATTCTGAACGCTATTCAAATTCAGCTTTTAAGTGGTGATCAAATTGATATTTCAGTGCTGATTTCTTTTATATCTTATGGGCCAGCTGTTGACCACGAGGCTTGCATGAGAAAGGATGAGGTCGATGACAGAATAGTAAGCCACTAACCAATAAAAGGGCAATGCCTGAGAGTCGCGGGTTGGTTTCTTCCTCCCCATAAATTCCACAAATCAATGTTTAATTGTTTTGCACACGAATACAGAGACTAACTCTTTCATGTTACATTGCATTCTATGTTACAGCAGTCTGTACCTCCATTAAAATTGTAACATTCACTTATTTTTCATGGGTTACTTTAATGATAACAGCTTTTAAATTTATAACGTTAACTCGCACACGTAACACAACACAAAATTGTAAGAAAGTCGCTTATACTTTGTGGCGACGGCAATGCCCTTTCTAGTAGTATTGGTTTACTGGCATTAAGATGGCGGCGTCTGAAATGGTTAAGTAGCGTCCAGTATTTAGGCGTAAAGAAAGCTGATTATTTGAAGCAAATATTAAACATTTAAACAATGCTGGACTACCCACACAGCATCAAGTAAGTTTTAAGTATCACACTAATATAATAAATGCGAAAGTTTGTGTTTGTGTCTTAGTATATTTGTTCGTACTTAACTACGTAACGAAAGAACGGATTTTTATGAAACTTGGAATATACGTGTGTGACTTTGAATACAAGCAGTGGCACGAAACTCTAGCGCTGATCGTTATTGCGCAGAAGTCAAAAGTAAGGTATCATATGGGAGCTAGAGGCGAGAGAGAGCGCTTTCGTTCAGCGCTGGTATTTAAATAAGTTTTATTTTTATAATCTACTGATTGTTCTTATTTTGTATACATTTTACAATATTACACTTGAAATTTTGAGACTGCCCTTATTGAGTTATATTTTTAAGCATTTATATTTTTTTGAATTTTTTTATGTAGAATTCTGGGAGAGGTTTTCCTAAAATTATCATTTACTATTCTATAGTACCAAAGACGTTTTGTACTTAGCTGTATATAATTAGATCGAATATTTTTTAATAATAAACATTTTAACATATTTCATAGTTTTTATTAAAATTTACAAATGGTATTTACAACAATCTAACAATGGCAAAACCACATTTTTTGACTACTAGACTACATAATGATTTTTCTAAAACCTGCTAATTCGTGGTGAATTATAATTTTAATCTTATTAATATTTATAGGATTTTCGTCATAAAGGCGAATTAAAGTTAACAAACTTAAAAAAAGGTTCATTGACTGAATTACCAACACGAAGAAAAGACAAAGAAATCGCACACATTTTTGTTTGTTATGTAACGGTTAAAAACTGCGAAGTGTTTTAAATTATCTGAATTACAACTTTTGAAACTATCATGGTTATGAACTATTCCTATTAAATGCTAAATAGTTGAATGAGTACCTTCACTTGACTCTAACTAGCATAGCGATGTAGGAGAGTCCGAAGTGGGCCGTGAAAAAATCAACACCGTGTTGGCCGTACTTCGGCGCGGTACTGCTCGGTAGTCCGGACATCCAGGTTGACCCTGAAAAGTGAATAACGTTTTAAACGTGTAGAGACCTTTTCACGAAAGAAGTCCGCAGGCGCGGCACCACTGTCGTGCGAAAGTTAAAATGGAATGAAAATAAAATCAAAAGAAAAGAAAATTAAAATATCTTCAACAAAAATATGATGAAAATAATATTTTCTGTCTAGAATTTCTTGATGAATATTCGGTGTTTTTACGTACACTGAAGATTCGGCTTTAGTTCCGCTAATTGTCGCGGAACTCTTGACTTCTTACTTCTTCGAGAAAATGAATCTATCAAAAGGAATCAATCAATCAAGCAATGTCAGATGCTGGCCACTAGCTCATACGAAGAACTTTAACTCGCTTATACGAGGCGGGATCCAAAAATAACGGGAATGGGGCTACGGTGGGGAGGGAGAGTGGGGAAACTCATTGTTCGACATGGACACGTCTTCTTGCGAAGTTCAATCGAGGTCGAGAGGGAGGTTTGACATGTATCGTCGCCTTAAGTTAAGATTCAGTCCCTTCTGGCGACCTGAAATTCCGGCACCAGCTCATACGAAGTAGAATAAGAATATAATACAAAGTCGAAGTCATGTTTGACGAAATTAATGAATTTTGGCTAAGATTAATAATGTAGGTATTTATTTCTGGTTTTCCTGTTATTTTCCAGGTACATTTATCATATATTTTAATAACTTCAAATACCTACTTAATATTGCACATATTTTGTGAGTGGGTAGTGTTGTTGGAGATAAGTAAAACACAAATTGTCGCATTTAGGTATTTTATACTTTATGTGTGCAAAATAACCTATTTAAAGTAGTTCCTACGTAACTACTTCACTGCAGTGTCGTGCGTGTGAGAGCGCAGTTGGTTTTAAACGAGAGATCGGTGGTAGGTTTTTAACTTGGTGAGTTATTTTTAAAAACCAAAAAGTTTGAATTTTTTATTTGATGCTATTTAAAAAAAAAATTCACTTATCAGGTTACGCATGTAGGGTTGGGATCTCATAATTTAGGCTGCAGTAAACCTGTGTTACAGGAGTGCCCTAAGGTGGTCAAATATTAAATAACATTAGGCAACTATAGTCTAATATAGTACATTATTGCAGCGGTCTGCAAAAGAGGCATTGATGGACGAACGTGTAAATGTGGGCCGAGGAAAAGCCGAGGCACACATACATGAGTCCATCAATGTTCAGTGCGTAGTTGTGGCAAAGGCTTGAGAATAGTACTATTCTCACATAATGCGCGGAAATTAAAACTAAGTAGTTCCTAGGCAGAACTTGTACATTTTTCAATTAACAGATTTCTTTTTGCAAGCCAGTTCGAAAGGAGAATGCCGTCTGATGTATGGCGCTCGGTAAAAAGACTAAAGTGAGTGCGTCAAAAAAATATCCAATAAGTTTTTAGTCGATTCTACTGTCAAAATAAGGGTTATTGCCTATAATTAAAAATGAGGGTTATTGCCATAGTAACACTTTAAATCATTGTTTATTGCCATAGCAACGTATATATCATTGGTTGTTGTAGTCTAATGGCGGCGTGCAACGGAAACCAAATCAACAAAATATTTTTTTACTTGATTATTAATCGAGTCGGTGTGTAAAACTAAAGAAAATGTTAATGTCATTTATAAAATATAATAAATTTTATGGGATACATTCGGTTTTGACGCAATTGGCACGGGTTCTCGGCATTCTCCTTTAAATAAAACCTTTGATTAGTTATATCTCCTCGGTTGCCATGTTTCAGAGTAAAAGATAGTTTATTTTTAAATTGCACGACAGTTAAAAGTTTACGTAGTAAATAAAAATCCCAAATCCCAAAGCTCAAATTCCCAAGCAACAACATGCTGCGCATTATTTTGACAACCTTCTTCGAGATAAATGGAAATTGCTATACTGGCCAAATACATGCGAGCAGCGACCGGAAAAAGTTCTATGAAAATCCATATTTTGTCGTGTTTCAGCGGCCAAAGAAATTACTATGTAAACTCATCACTATGTACTTTTTTTTAAATTTTATATAATTTTTTACTTTAAACGTAGTTGTTTTTGTTTGTGACCTAGACATTTAATTAAATTTTGATTGCTACCTAATGTTATAGTGTGGGGTAACTCATTTCCGCATACAATTATTATTGTTTAATTTCATTATTAAAGAAATAAATGACTATTATTATGAATCATATATATTCTGTCGTTTAATTTAAAAATAGAACGATCTTTTACGCCAAAACATGGCAATCAAAGAGATAACTTATCATTTTTAAGCTATTGCATAGCTTCTATCGAGGGCCTTGAGCGCGGGGACCGAATCCAGAAATTCCGTAACGAAAAAAAACCTCACGCTCCCCACTCCGACGGGCACGGAGGTGTGGCTTGAAGGCCGTACATTGTCTAACGTCGTTTCTTTTCGGCAGTCTTCGACACGGTGTTTGTGTGCGTGCAACTAGACGTATTGTACGACTCTACGAAGCTCGCACGAATCGAGACGATCACCACGCTCAAAAAGTGTAACTTGAATTAATATCAAAGAAAAAGAAATACTGCATAAATAAAATAAATAAATAATTATAATTGCATAAGTTGATACAAAATGCTATGCAATAGCTTTACCGCGGCAGTCCCCGAGTGCCACACGTCTTTTTTTTATTAAAATCTCGAACTGGCTTGCTAATAGCAAGCTGTTTATTGAAAAAAAAAACAAATGAACACTTTAGCACGCGTGAAAATTATTGTTGTTCGTTGTTCGTCATTAAATAATAATAATAAATAAATAAATAATGCGGGACGTAATTACACAGCATCATGTAGCCCCAAACTAAGCAGAGCTTGTATTATGGGAACCACATGATTGATATAATACACATATAATTTTTGTTTCGTAAATATACATACATATCATATACATAGAAAACACCCAGACCCGATTAGATCAAATTTATTTGAGAAAAGTAGTATACACGCCTTGGCCACGACCCACGAGCACAAGTAGACATTGATGGCCGTTGGTTTTATCTAATTTAAAATATTTATACAGCTTCAAGTGTTGGTGTCGGCTTTGTCTGTCGTTAAGCCATGTCAGAGGCTTTTGGACGTCTTAAAATTTCCATCACTAGTGATGACCACTAGCTCATGCGAAGAAGGAAGAAAGTGGTTAATAATTAATTAATATTACTGATAAATCATTCGCTGTCATAACGAGTATAACAGAAAGGAACGTACCCGACCTCGTACTAGAGCTCAAAGTTAGAGTCAACAGAATACTAGTGCTAAGTAGGTATAGGTAGGTAACCTGCCTATTTTTGCGAGACAATCAAATAACAGTTTGTGAGGTTGTGCGCAGGACATTCTTTTGTAAGCAGATCTGTAGGTTGTGAACTTATCTACCAAAGCACCTATATCCGTCTGTGCACTTTTTCTGCCTTTTGTTGTGTCTTTCCAAATAAATTATTTCTATTTCTATTTATTTCTATACCACAATTATTTATATTTCTATTTATTTCTATACCCCAAATTCGTCATTAAACTTGCAGTAGAGTTTTACACAACAATGGCTCCGAAAAAAGTGGACCAGGGTGCTATTATAATCCTTGATATCGGACGAAACGTTTCAACGCCAGGAGAGAAAAACGAAAAAAGCTTTTTTGAACAGGCGCGAGAATGCGCAATCCGGTTGATTGAACGAGAAATATTGAAAATCAAAGAGAAAGATTTAGTCGGTATCATACTTTTGGGGTCAAAAACAAAGAATGCAATGGCTGAACAGGTTCCTGGGGCCTTCAGACACATTGAGATGTACTCGGAACTGGTTTCTCCTACTTGGAGTATGATTCGGAAGCTGCCTGACACTGTAAGTTTCCAATGTTTTTAGCTTGTAATAAAAGTTACTGCTGATATCTTGCTAATAGAAGTAACAGCAGATATCTTGATTCCAAAATAAAATTATCTCATAATCCCAAAACTCGGGCGGTAATTATTGGGACTTAGGAGTTGATTTGGGATCAAACGTGTGAAAAATCAACCTTCCTCATAATACTCCATGCCAGTCAATAAGGATGATTCCTGGGTAAAAAATAATTATTCTAGATAGTCCGTCAGTTAGATTGACAAAACATAATGGACATGTATTTTTTTATTTATTTATCATATACAATACATAATAGAAATTGAGAAAGATAAAGAGCGAGTGGGGGCTCGTGACGTCACGGCTAAGTAAAAAGTTTACTAAGGCGTGACGTCACGCGGGACTTCAACGCACTAACTATACTCGTATCTTCGTAATATTTTTTAATAGACAAAAGAAAAAATACGTATCTAATATTTTTTGATAATGCAAATGACGGACTAAATAGAATATTTCAGGCATCTAGCCTATTGGAAATACAGCTAAAAAGAAACGTTTCGGCTGAACAATTTTACTGAGTACCAAAACACAATATTTTTACTCTTTCAGCCATCACAAACCAAAGGAGACTGGGTGGATGCCATCATTGTAGCTGCAGATCATTTCAAGAACCTTGGTAGGGTCAACATTCAAAATAAGAAAATTGTTCTGATAACTAACTTCAAAGTGCCGACGGCTAATGATCCCAAAGATATAAAACTTGTAAGTAATGATTTCTATTATTTCTTTTAAAAGCATAAACTGACTAACATGTCGTCTGATGCTTATATAATTGTTATTTTGTTGTAGGTTTTGGATGGGCTGCAAAAAGACAAATATAAAGTGGATGTGATAGGCCCTGATATCCATGAAGATATGGCTAATGGTGACATAAGATTGGCCCAGCAATTTGTAGAAACCACCGATGGCGACACAGCTACATTTGAATGCATTAGCGAATACCCGCACTTTCACAAGTTGCAAGGTGCAATTTCT
Source organism: Horisme vitalbata (assembly GCA_951804965.1). Classification (NCBI taxonomy): domain Eukaryota; kingdom Metazoa; phylum Arthropoda; class Insecta; order Lepidoptera; family Geometridae; genus Horisme; species Horisme vitalbata. Next base: position 12,784,602 of record OX638091.1, read on the forward strand.
GCACCCTGGCATGTAGACCTCAGTATTGGCCCAAACATCAAAATTCCAGTCTCAGCTTACATACGATTAGAAAAAATAAAAATGAAACGCTGGATAAAATCAGGCAAAGAATATGAAGATATGTGTTTTGATAATGCTGATAATGAAAAGCTTAAAGACAATGTACCCACAAGGGACGAAAATAAAAAACAAAAGAAAGATACTGTAATAAAAGGATATCTTTATGGCCAAGAAATAATTCCATTCACGAATAATGACGAAAAATTGCTGTATAAAGGTGGACCTAAGTGCTTGTCCATTTATGGCTTCACAGATGCCAGTAACATAACCTGGCAAAACCTAAGTGGCGATGGATTGCATTATTTATTTGGAAGGAAAGACGATAAGAAAGCACAGGCAACTATCAAATGTCTCGTCGAATGCCTTCATGAAATGAACCTAGTGGGCATAGCTAGAAAAGTTTACAACGACAACAACGCACCTAAGATGCTCGCACTTTTCCCAGTCATAGACACAAATAACTATATCTGCCTTTCAATGGTTCCATTGTGCTTCAGAGAAGACATCAAGCACATGGCTTTCCCAGACACAAATTTGAATAAATTCAACTGTACTGATGCTCAAGTGAAGGGTTTTGTAGATCTTATAAAAGCTATGGATCTGACCAGAGCTTATGATGAATCATCAGGTAATATGGAAGCATTTCCTGTAGGAGAGACAGTCAGCCCATTTGCTCAGCACATGCTGGAGTGCATTGCGTTTAGGGCAATACATCCTAATGAACCATTACCACAACCTAGAGATGACATCATGAATCTTTTCAAAATGCCACCGCTAATTGAGAAGAGATCCAGGGAACCCATGGAAAAATTAAAATCCTTGTTCGAGTTGAATAAAGTTGAGAAAAAAGTAAAAAAGCAGAATGTTATGTGCACGTCTGAATCATTTGAGGCATATCTAGACATGGGTGCATCTGATGAATCAGAAGTGGTGAAGATTGAGCTACCAGAGAAACCTATGAATGAAATCAAAAGAATTGGCACATTCAATCCTATTGGAGATTACACAGCACTCAAAGCAAATGAGAAGCCCATGGCTAATCTTGCTGAGGAAATGACAGCAGCTTTGGAAAGCATGATCAAAGGCAATTTAGATGGAAACTACACTAAAGCATTTGATGCTATGCTCTTCTTTAGGAAGGAATGTGTTAATTCCAATCCCTCATATTACAATAACTGGCTGAAAACATTCAAAGAAATGTTGAATTATCGTAACAAACATGATATTATTGGAATGATAAGTGAGAAAAATGCAGATTTTATATTGAAATCTGAGAATAACTTGAGCGACTATGTCACTACGGATGGTCACAATGAGTCCCAGCTGTATAAAAATGACACAGTTCCTGATTCGATTGAGCTAACATTGCAGACAGAGGATCATATTATGTTTGCAGATTTTTAGAAATAAGCCGAAACCATTCGGCATTTGCTGGTGAATTATACAAGAAATCAATTTTTTTCAGTCTCGGACACACAAATCCAAAATGATTTTTCAGTTTAAATAAACGCACAAGATTAAAAGTTTCCAAATTTATTAATTGTTAAAAAAAAAATCGAACTAATATTAGGTACTTATTTTGTATACAGTATGTATTATTTACATTACTCAATTTAAATACACATTTTAAAATAAAGATACATAAAAGAAGAATGATGGTAATGATTTTAAGATATGGCGTTATATTCTGGGGTAATGGTACCGGTAGAGAGAGAGTCTCCATATCACAGAAAAGATGCATTCGCTCCATAGCTAGACTGAAGACAATGGAATCTTGTAAACCAGCGTTTCTCCAATTGAAGCTACTGACATTTCTATGTGTATATTAATATATAATTTCTTTTTATTTATTTTTTAGGTAAATGATATTTGTGACATTTGTATGCCTGTACGGCGAAACATGGCTGATCTGAATAATGTATATGACCTTTGTAATAATTTAACCCATGTTTCGAACAAATAAATGATTTGTATTTGTATTTGTAATGTATTTTCAGCATTTACATTTTAACGAAATGATTTATATAGAATTTTGGGAGATGATTTACCAGTTTATGGCTATAATAATGTACGTAGCTCGAATATATTTTAAAAATAAGCTTTTAACATAGTGATGTTAAAAGCTTATTTTTAACATCACTACTCCATAAATTTTATTTTTATAATAAAATTTATGGAGTGCCATAAATTTTATTCAGGTTGTAAACAAAATGTACGTAAGTATTTGTTTACAACAATCTCAAATAATTTGTTTAACTAGTAGACCATTTAATTAAATATTTTTTCTTCGTTTATTTCGATTCCTCCGATCGATATTCAGAGGAATTCAAATTAAACAAAGAAATGATCAAATGAAGGCAATACATCAAAAGAAAACCACTAACAGCGAGTTTGACATCGAATAAATAAAAACAGAACTCGATTATAATACTTTTGGCTTGAAAGCGATTTAAATTAGCACTATCATCATCATCATCATCATCATCATCATCAGTGTATAGCAGTCCACTGCTGGACATACGCTTCCCCTTATGAGCCTAACTGCGACCTGTCATCGATGCATCGATAAATAAATGTTAATCAGGTAAAATTTTGCGCCATCTTTATAGTGATGAAGTAAAAGTCAAGTCGAACTACTCATTTCAATCACCTAATCCTGCCTCGTTGGTTAGTAAATCGTTAAGTTGAATGAGTACCTTCACTTGACTCTAACTAGCTTAGCGATGTAGGAGGGTCCGAAGTTGGCCGTCACAGATGGCAGCACCATTTGCCCGTACTTCGGCGCGGTACTGCCTGACCCGAGCACCATTGTACTGCTCAGTCCAGACACCCAGGTTGTGGTGTCCCTGAAAAACAAATTTGTTAATTTGTATCGAATACCGGAATTTTAAAGCTACATGGGTTTAGGCATCGACGCCATATCGGCGCCGTTGCGCCTTCTAATTCAAATGGAAGTGGGGGGAAAAAAGGTTCTGCACTGACGTCCCGCATTGGGGTTTATTATGCATTGCCCCCCGCTGCATAGATTCCAGCCAGCCCAACTCCTTAAAATAACGGAGTACTCTGCGCTGGGGGCGGCACCATTGCTTTAGAATTCCCGATGCTGCCTGTGTCTATTAGGTCAAGCAGCTTTTGTTACTCGGAGTTTGCTCTGGCTTTGTTTGTGGCAGTGCAGTGTAAGATGGCATGCTCTATTGTTTCTTCATGTTTAAAGCCGCCACGAGAGGTGCCGCTGTCCGTAGCTCCTATCTTTACTAGGTAGTGGTTCAGGTTAAGGTGGTCTGTGATAACACCAACCAGTTGGTCGTTGCGCCTTTTTTAATAAGGTTTCATTCATATAGACACAAACTAAGCAGCGACTATTATGGGAACCACGTGATTTGTAAATACAAACATATTATACATAGAAAACACACAGACCTAAGACAAATATCTACAGATCATGCGAACATTTGTTACGCGGCAAGAATCGAACCCCTTTCCGAGTCTCAGGCGGACCTTCGCCAACTGCACCACAGCGGTCGTCAAATAAAATAACTAACAACAAGGCTTTGGCGGCCGGCTGATTGAGGCATAGCGCGGTCTAACACTGGCACAGCTGGCCCTGGCCGCCGACGGTAGCAGCCTCTGCGATGCGAGAACCTGTGCCCTGCGATCTCAACCCGCATCCCCAGCGTGGGATAAGATAATGGTGCCTTCTTATAGGGGAGGCCTATGTCCAGCAGTGGACTGAATAGGATGGTGTTTTGTGTTGTTGTATATCAGTCAAGTCGTTCCTATAATATAAACTCTGCTAAGTTTGGGGCTACATGACGATGTATGACACTGTCCAGTATTATTTACTTATTTATGACATACTTGATAGCGGTAACGACGTTATGCGTCTCGAAGGCTTGCTTCAGGGCGGCGTGCACCACGCCGTCGTTCTGGATGGGACTGAGAGAGCAGGTCGAGTAGACCACAGTACCGCCAGGCTTCACCAGCTTCAAGGCGTTCCTGTAACAATAACGATACATGATACATACGATGATCTACACTCGCTCATTGAGGGTAGCTACCTTTTCTTCTGTAGTTTTTTTATACATTTATAAGATTTATTTAAAAAAAAAACAGTAAAAAGTAAGTGTACAATTATACTAATATATTGACTTAAGGGGCCTCCGGAGGACGAATTGCATACAAACGTAATACCAAAATGATTTCAAATTTAAGTGTATTTCCACTATATTATTGTATTATTTGTATTCCAATAGCATTTATCTAGGTTCCTGGATAGGGTTTTTTATTTACAAAATACTTACCTAAAATGAATTAAAAGCCAATAGCATTTTGCACATTTTTATGCCAAAATTGACCACTTTTCTTCCTCTTTGTTTCGTATTTAAAACAACAATATCTCACGTGTCGTTTTTTTAGGAAGATAGCATATATTATCTAGTTACAGAATAACAATACTTAGTGAAGAATACATAAAGTTTTCAGTCATCATTTTTGGTTTTACGGAACACAACCAAATTCTTAGACAATTTTAAACCGCCTATATTGCTATACCGCCCGCACGGCTGAATCATCCATCAGCTAAAAAGAGATGCGATATACGGAGCGAACCTTAGCCCGCGTCTCGAATTGAAGTTGTGAGCGACGTTCGCCGCATTCTTAACGTAACACGCTCATTAGAGGAGACTTATGTCCGGCAGTGGACTGATATAGGCTGATGATGATAGATGAACTAAAGTAACTTAGGCAAATAAAAATATTTTAAGAGCATAGATTTGTTTAGGTTGTTTACAATATGGTTAGAAGGTTTTGATCTAAGGAAGATTTTTTATTTTGAAGAAAAACAACAACATTTTCGGTTTTTTCGAAAAAATTACTGTCGGTCTAGAAAATGACATTTTTTGTCCAAAAAAAATCCGATAAGATTTAAAAAAATATGTCCATACAATTTCTATGAAGCGTCATTCGCTACAACATGGAGTCCATGTATGCCAAGCGGCCCCGTTAACTACGGAGGTTCATTCACTATAAGGTTGGTTGCCGCGCGCAGTCAGTATGTCGAAGTGACAAGTTATTTCACCTACCGATAGATAGGTACCTCCTACCAAATGTTTTTTAATCTTGTAAATGTCTCCCGTATTTACCTAGCTATGTAGGTATATAAAGTTGGCGATATATTTAGTAGGTAAAGATATCTAGTATTGTATTGTAAGTATATAATAGTGGAGTTGGTATTGGTAAGTATATTAGTATGGGCAATAGGATTTTCCTAGGTTTTATATTCTTTCTTTGTAGGTATTATGATTTTGATTAGGTCGGTCGGTAGACTACTTTTCATTTGCTCAATTACATTGCCATCGCCTAACCATTGGACGAAATTCAGTTGATTCTGTTATTAGATTTTTTTTTACTCACACTAATATCTGCGTCTGCAATTCAGGTATCCTGAGCCTCTCCCGAATCCTGTCCGGTCGGAAGATGCTGTTACCATCTGTATTTACTGAATGCCTGTCGTTGGTGCACGGCACATCGACTAGAACCTGTTAAAAACATTGCAATGACAATATTGGTTACATTACACACATTAATTAATCCTATTAAAAGCCTACTACCTTCCTCTCTACTTCCTACTATCCTATCCTACTTCCTACTAATATTATAAATGCGAATGTATATGAGTATGGATGTATCGATGAATGGATGAAAGTTCGTTACTCTTTCACGCAAAAACTACTGAACGGATTTCGCTGAAACTTGGAATATACATAGTTTGTGACCTGGATTAACGCATAGGCTACTTTTTATCCCGGTACCACGCGAGCGAGCCGAGGTAGATTGTGGCCTGGATTAACACATAGGCTACTTTTTATGCGGGCCCCACGCGAGCGAAGCCGCGGGCGGAAGCTAGTAAATAATAATGCTGGACACATGGCATCATGTAGCCAAAATAAGCAGGGCTCGTTATGGGAACTACATGACTGATATACTACTTATATACATTTTTGTTAATACATACACATAATTATTATAAATAGAAAACATCCATACCCGAGACAAGTCTATCTGCAGATAATGCAAACATTTGTCGCGCGGCGGGAATCGAACCCACAACCTTCTGCGTCTCAGGCGGACCTTTACCCACTACGCCACAGATGTCGTAAAATTAATAATCGGTATTAGTTTAGTGTTCCAATAGCGTCTATGGGCTTGCAACCTGTAACGTGGAACGCTAACTGGTTGCAAAAACATGTATCGAATGTAATCTTTGAACTTATGTCTAACTACCCCTTATATGGACTCAATAGATTTTCGTACCGTGCAATAAAACTCCGACAAGAGTTGACCACTAGTACAAATATGAAGAACGAACCTTATCAAAGCCTTCGTCGTCCGAGAAGCCTCTTGCGTCATGCTTACTAAAAATAACCCGTTCCCGCCATTTGTTGCTTGTTTCGAAATCAAAGAAATAATTCTTGAAAATCAATTGAATTCTGCAAAAAAAATAAGGATTTGTAACATAATATTACATATCTACTTTACAGTGTTACAGCGTAGGTATTGTCTGTCACTGGTTACAGCATAGACAGATAATCTACAAGACAAAATATATAGTACAAATTCAGCTAACTTTCTTTGACGAGATCCACAAAATTAAATTGAGAAAGTTGGTAGAATATCTTGTAATAGATTTCCGAAAGTAAAATAAAAAATAAATAAAAATAATGCTGGACGATATCACACAGCATCATGTAGCCCCAAACTAAGCAGAGCTTGTGTTATGGGAACCACATGATTGATATACTACACATATATAGTTTTTTTTTTGTAAATCTTACTTATCATACATAGAAAACACCCAGACCCGAATCAAATATCTGCAGAACATGTAAACATTTGTCCCGCAGCGGGAATCGAACCCGCAACCTTCTGCGTCTCAGGCGGACCTTCGCCCACTGCGCCACAGAGGCCGTCAGTCACGCCTGAGTCAATTTATTAGTGTTACACAGCATTTATTTAGAATATATTCTATGAATAGCGCTTAAATTCAATTCTATACTATCCTTTTAATGCTTGTCACATTCGGTCGAGAAAACGCTACTGCGCGCCATTATTTGAACCGATATTACAACCCATACGCCCACATTACTTAGGTCTGCATTAACGAGTAGGAGCTGCTTTGCTGCTAGGTTTTACAGCATATATGCTGCAAACCCTGCTCCGTTATAAGCGACCCCTACTTTCCGTCATACTTAATTATTAATGCGAAAAATTTGAATGTGTTTGTTTGTTCGTCCTTCACGCCAAGACTACAGAAAGGAGAAAGGCGATCATGAATATTCCAACCTCACGTATCGTAAGCGTAAGGAAAAATTTTGCCCAATGACATGGCGTTATTTCAAATCTACGCTTTCTCATGGGCCAAATGCTTACTTCCACGATACGAATATATTTTCGCTAGTCTTCGTGATAGTTCTGATTGAGCTGAAATTCGCGTATACTTAGTTCTAGACATTATCATAATCATTATCATCTTTAGCCGGTATCAGTCCACTGCTGGACATAGGCCTGTCCCAGTAAGCGCCACTAAGCCCGTGTCGTGTCAAAATGTCCCTCTAAATATATATTTAGGTGATGTGTCTACATCCAGTGTTGCAATGTTTTAATTTGTGTAACTTTTTAGCACTGAATCTACACTATTTTAATTAATTTAGCAACCGTTTGTAAGTTTGTAACCAGTTTTTAAGCATATTCTTGAATGCGTATATAGAGGAAGCAGTAACAAACGTCTTTTGAGATCATGTATCATGTGATCCTTACCTATTACACCTAGATACAGATACGTCGTTGCACACAATAACGTCTGGCAGCAGTGTTTGAAGCGCGACTAGGGCTTTGCCACCGGGGGCGGAGCACAGGTCGAGCACGCGGTCCCCGGGGCGGAGGCCTAACGCGAGGACAGCTAGGACGCTGCCTCCGTCCATTGGATAGTAGTTATGGACGCCTGGATATCAAAATCAAGATTGATAATCACATCACAACAAAATAAATATGCCATTGCTATTAGATTGGAGAGTGGTACCAGGCACCATACATTTTTGCCCATTGTCCTTTCACAAACTTTCACCTTTATAAATGTTAGGATAGGATTTGCCATACCTCCTCCGCTATCGATTCCAAAGACATTATTATTGTGGATATGTGTTTGACTGGCTTTATAGCGCAGTTGGTAGAAGCTCTTCCGAGCTGTAGATTGAGGCTCGATTCCCACTCAGGACAAAAATATTTGTGTGGTAAACTTGGATGTTTGCTTTGTGTCTGGGGGTTCTAAGAGATTCTATGTATGTTTATCAGTTTCTGTGCCCAGGCTCTGCCTAGTGTTGAATGTGACCATGTAAGATGTACCGTATTTATATTTGAACATGCTAAGGTTTACCTGTAACTCCTCGCCTGGGTTCGGGAAACATCGTCATTTCGCTGTCCATCTCGTAGGTATACACTTTCAAATGCTCTGGATAAATTAGTTCAGTTTCTGGCTCTATAACTAGCGGAAAGTCTGTGCCCTCTGAAATTGGATATCATACTTAGTTTGTGTTTGTTTGTGGTTCCCATAATACAAGCTTTGCTTAGTTTGAGGCTACATGATGATGTGTGATAGTGTCCAGCAATATTTATTCATTTATTTATTTATATTCCCCTTCTTTTTAGATGAGGCCTATGTCCAGGAGTGGAGTGATATAGGCTGGTTTTGCAATCATTATTATTACTTTTTCCCCATAAAGGTGCTCTTCCACTCCGGACAGCAGCAACAGTTGTGTGGTATGTACGATTCTCACTCACCTGCGCGCGTCGGAGCGTATTTTTAAACATGCTAGAGGAAATTGAAACATCCACAAAGCATTTACGTTCATTATTTGCATGCTATTTACGCAGCTTTGACGCCGACCGGCTAAACTCTGCGACTCACTCGCGTACGCGGCCAGCTGCTCTCGGCTGCTCACGGCTGCTCACAGCTACTGTCTCGGCTCGACGCGTCCGCCAGTCTCCAGTCAGCGCGGGGGTCGTTCGTTATGATTATGTTGTTTAGGGAATTCACCGACGTTACACATTTCAGCCATAAATCATCGACCCTGATTATCGTTTTTTTCCCTTTCTTTTACCATTATTTTTTCCTATTCTAATGCAATTGCCAGTAATACCACGTCCCATTCTACCATTTTACTCGTCATATATATTTATATCGTCATACAATAGCTCTGAAACAGACTGACTGCGACGTGGTAGCACTTTAGTCGCACTCAGATTCCAGCGGCTTTTAGCCGTCAGGCGGTTCCGGTCGGTTGCCGGCGCGTACGCGCGAATCCCTTGCGACGCGCTGCGCTCCGCTCCGATGCGGCCCGACAAGTGAGAATCGTACATTAGTATCTGTTAGTTAGCAGGGTGCACCACGGGCAGGTTCGGTTAGCTTGGGTACCAAAGACGAAGTTTGAACCCCTCAAAAACCCATAGATTCAGATTATTACATATTTTTTGCTTTTTGGATTATTTTTGTTTACTCACTTGAATAATATGAATAGTGTAACGACTCAGATACCCACTCATCCATGCCCTTTAGTTTAGTGGCCGGTATGAACTGGTATAGGGCTTCAGATGTAATACCCATTGATGGGTCTATGATACGGGACTCATCTATCTGTGCTTGAGAGAGTGACTCCTCGAGGGTTTCATTTGATGTTTTTCTGTTGAAAAGTATATTTAAACCAACATTAAAATTGATATTATCGGCCCTAATTACAGCTTTTTAGGATTAAACTCTTAGTATATTACAGACAAGTCGACCAGCGCGAAGATTACGACGCCGTCGCGACGTGACGCATTTCTGAGAGCTTGAAGTTCTGGAGATGGCTTTTCAGGTTTTACTATCAAATATAGCTTAAAATATGATTTCAAACTTTTAAAGGTTGTCGGGATGAGTTGGTTATACGTGATAAGACCGCCTATTGTACCTTTTTTTTATTATAATTTTATATAATTGTAAATTGTTGAATTTTGTTTGGTGTACATTAAAGAATTTATCTATCAATCTATAAAAAAAAATTAACTAGTAATTTAGGCATGATTATAAACAAGAAATAAATTTATGGTGATTAGATGTGAAAATGTCCGATCAGCCTTCATGTCAAAACTAATGAAAAGGTTGAGCTAAAAATCACACTAATATTATAAATACGAAAGTTTGTGTGTGTGAGTATATTTGTTCCCACGCGGATTTATATTACACTAAGAATAGTTTGTGACCTGGATTAACACATAGGCTCAGGGCCGGTCCTTAGGCGGTGCGAGCGGTGCAACCGCACCGAGCGCCTTCAAGGGGGGGGCGCCAAAATGAACCAAAACGTGAAACAAAAGACGCTCGACCGAGCGCGCGAGTCGCGTACCAAAATTGCGGGGGAACGGGATGCGGGGCGGGGTGAACTTTCGTCAGTCACTTGTTTCAATAAAGTTCTTCCATCATAAATATGGTTTTTTGACATTTGAAACTCAATGCTGCCAACGTTCTTATATAAAACAGTCCGAACCCAAAGCTAAAAAGATTCGTTTTGCAATCCGATTTTTTTCGTAATAAATTAATGACTTTTCATAATTTGCTATGATGCCCTAATAGATGGAGAGGTATCATACAGATGGATGACAATAATAAGTTAATTGTATTATTTGCATATCAAACAACACTTTTTAATAATATGACAGGATGAATAGGAAAATAATCCAAAATACATTGATATTTTGTATAAAAATGTTAGCAAATGCGTTGCCAGTTGCTAATATAAGAGGATAAAAAGTCCGCCGAAATCAAATGAAGTCCGAAAACGGACCAAAAGTCTCCATTCAGAAACACTGATGGAAGTAGTGATTGCAGCTATCTAAATACTTGGTTTAGCGATTTGACAACGTAAAATCGATTATACTTCTCGGTTTTAGTTGTTTGACATAAAATAGGTATTTTCAATTTTATGTTACTATAATATATTTAAAGATGAAAATATTTAAAAATAGGTATTTACAATATCGTGGGATTTACATAGCAGGTATGTCGCCTGGCATAGGTAACTGCTTGCAAAAAGTGATCGTCTGTCAAATATAATCTTTGGATTTCCCTCTGACTACTCCATTTTACGGATTCATCAATCTATTATAATTTATTCTCATATAAATTGGCGTACTAAGCAATATCTGAGGATATTCATATTGGGAAAATTCATGATGATGTTTGATTTTTGTTTTCTTTTGTTATACGTAAATAGTACCAGCTACCTACCTAAATTAATAAAATTTATTAATCATCGACCGACATCAAACTGGCGTTAGATGGTGAGTCTTCGCCTAAACTTATTAGGATTGGTTCTTCCTCTCTTATGTTATCGAAAGTCACATTCCTTTCCCAATCCGATAATATTAATTGTTTGGTCTTTTCCACCACACTTGCCCAATTTTCAGTTGTCACTTGATTGCAGGCATTCTTTGGCGATTCGAGCATCTTTTTAGCTGTAAATGGTGGGCTCGTGTTATATCTGGCAGCATATCCTTTCACTTGTGCCCAAATAAGTTCTATGACGTTATATTGGCAGTGGTATGGCGGAAGTCTGAGAACTGTATGACAGTGTTCAGCTGCTATTTCATCCACAACGTAGAGGTTTCTGTTTTTTAGTTTTTAAAATTTTTACCAGTTCACACTTCAACATAGATTCACCTACGTTTTCACCATTATCGCAAAGCCAGTTTATGATATCTGACTTTTTGTTGGCTTGGGTTGGCATTTTATTCAACTGGCGAGAGTGATATGGTGATAACAACAGATGGTCCATGATGATAACAGATGGTTCTTCTAGTGCCAGCAGTAAGTCCATAAACCAACCTTCAAAGACTTCAGCATTCATTTTTTCATGGTATTCCACGGTCTTTTTTGATTTAAATGCTAGCAAAGCTCCATCTACAAAACTTTTTTACTTCCTGCATGACAAACGATTAATCTTTCTCCTTTTCCTATAGGTACTTTCGAGGTAGACGCAGCATTATCATCAGTCCAGTACCTCTATAAAGTGTGGTTAGCATTAAGCCACGTTTCGTCGATAAAAATTACGTTTTCTCAGTCCTCTATTTGTTTTGCTTTCTTCAAAAAGTTACACCGATCTAGTGCAATATCTGTGCGCTCCTTCAAAACTTTTCTTTTATTCGTTTTTTTAAATAAAAATCCAATTCGTTTTAATTCTTTTGCTAACGAAGACTTCAGCCCACGAAACAAACCACAGCGAACCGGAGCCATATTGTCAACTTCTTTAACGCTGGGAATTCATTTCTCAAGTAGTAGTTGTATCTGTGACGTCGTATTGCAACAGCATCATATTTATCCACATGGCATACTAGGTGCGGTCTCCTTTTTTGGCGATGAGGCCTTATTTTTTTCGGTGCCGCTTTTGCCATGAACTTCGTTTGTAATGTTCGTTACAGTGGTAGCACTGATGTCTAGCGCTTCTGCAACACGTTCACGCACTTTTGACATAGGCAGAAGGGGTCCATTATTTTGAATTTCCTTTTCAAAATACTCACGCAAGCGTATCACCAACTCCTTCGATTGTCTTCTCAATACATTTCCCTTAGCCATTTTAGAATGACCTACCAGACAACATTCACTGGTCGCGTGGTATTGCAACAGCATCATATTCATCCACATGGCATACTAGGTGCGGTCTCCTTTTTTTGGCGATGAGGCCTTATTTTTTTCGGTGCCGCTTTTGCCATGAACTTCGTTTGTAATGTTCGTTACAGTGGTAGCACTGATGTCTAGCGCTTCTGCAACACGTTCACGCACTTTTGACATAGGCAGAAGGGGTCCATTATTTTGAATTTCCTTTTCAAAATACTCACGCAAGCGTATCACTAACTCCTTCGATTGTCTTCTCAATACATTTCCCTTAGCCATTTTAGAATGACCTACCAGACAACATTCACTGGTCGCTCTAGTTTGCTCGTACGCCCAACAACCTCCTGTGTTCATGTGAAAAAGCAATCGTGAAAAGCATTTTTCCTTTGACGCATGCTTGTCACAGTTTTCAGGAACATCATTTTGACGTACCTATGTTCAAACCTAAGTTCTTTGACAAGAGTTTTCATGTCTTTTTCATTCACATTTTTTTACGCCATTTAATTTTCTTCAACAATATTAGCAATACAAAAATAATAAAAATAATTATAGTTCTTGATGAAATAATTAGTTTGTTGAGATATTATGACCCAACAATTAATAATGACAAAATAATGATATCAGCTTTTTTATTCGACGATGGTGTCAATAATCGATTCAAAAATCGTTCAATGTTATGTGTCTGCAATCACTAGTTCTGGACTTTGACATCTATCAAAAATACATTTAAAAGATGGCAATACTTTAGTGATTGAACGGTTTGAACAGAATATATAAAAGTTGACAATCATTAAAATTATTTTTTATTTATCCACCACTTCACCTATAGGTATTCGCACAAACTGCTTCAACGAACTTTTGACAGCAGAATAATCTGAAGCCACTGCTTTTTCTAGTGGAAAATAAAGCAACAGCTTAATTTTTTTTTTATTTAGAGGGGCGCCATTTTTAGTCCTTGCACCAGTTAAAAATGTTAATAGGTCCGGCACTGCATAGGCTACTTTGTATCTGGGTACCATGGAAGAAAAGCTGTGGGCAGAGGCTAGTAGAAAATAATTTGTTTTAAGCCAGGAATATTTTATTTCTGGTTTAATAGAAATACTCAAGATACAATAGAATAACTCAAGCTGCTGGAAGAAACTGGTACTTACATATCTTTAACTTTCACAGGTTTTTTGACATCTACCTCGTCTCCTGTTAAGTCAAGTTTCTGTGGTACATTATCACCTTGTGGGTACATTTGAGCAATTTCATCCAAGTGTAGTTTTTCAGCGTACTCTGCTAGTCTATTCACTGGAACGGATTCGGCAGGCTTGGGGTTGGGTGCTGGAGAATATTGGTCATGGAATTCCTTTTGAACGGATATCAACTTTTTCAAACAATGTGCCCCTGTAGATCATTAAACAAAGTAGATTTGATCTGTAAGTTTATGAATATTAATTTATAGGTAAATAATGTTTTTTTTTAAATAAAATGATGATAACATCTTTGTTAAATTGTGCCGTAGGTACCAACGCTCGCCTCCAGAGTTAGTTCCAAACAGAAACAATATTAGTACAGTAGGAACCTAAGTATGACACAATTAGGTAATTTAAAATTAAAACGATGTTAGCTATGCAAAACTCAAAAACTTAAGGCCCTATGAGTACATAATGTAAGGAAAATAATAAAAATAAAATAAAAATGTATGCTCGAGAGTGAAATGGTGTGTGTATGTGTGTGTGTTTGTCTGGGTGTATACATATAATATGTGTAATATATATATATATATATATATATATATGTGTGTGTGCTAGATACCTTGATGATGCTGCCAGTCTCTTCAGAGTCTGGGGTTCACAAGAATTATCCAAATACAGAAAGAAAAGTATTAAAAAGAAACGGTATTATCTAATAACTCTAATCAGATCTACTATTTCACCATATGACCGAAATTGAAGCCAATGTACAGTAGGGCCTCGATAATCCGTACCCAAGCTAATCCGAATACCTCTATAATCCGAACGACCCCGCCCCCGTGCCTCTGCCGTTTGTTGGCAACTTGCTATGCCATACTCTTATTTTAGTGCATGCGTTAGCATCCTAGTACTCTGTGTTTAGTGCCGAATTGAACTTTTTAGACGCTACACGTATCGTACTTGAACGCTCCGCGCGCCGTTCAGAAGTGCAGAAATATAACGTTGGAAAATCGACTATTACCGAAATCAAAAAAGGAGGCAAAAATAAGATCATTTGTCATATGTACAGAAACTCTTCAAGTATAAATGTACATGAATTTAAAGCATCATCCTATAATTATATTGTACCATTTTCTAATGATTAAAACATAGTTTCCATAATATTGACTGTTTTTTTTTTCAAAAATGTCTGCATACTATAATCCGAACGATGCGTCCATCCGAACAGGGTATAAATTTTAGGCGTTCGGATTATCGACGCCCTACTGTATCTCTTTTGCCTTGCAGTTACGAAGTGTAAGAGGGTAAATGTTAAGGTGGTAGTTCTTGTTCTTTTTTATTTATGGCCTCTGTGGTATAAAGGTGGTAGTTAACTCTGTTGTAAAGCATCAAGCTGATGAAAGAGTTATGTCGGTTTGCAAGTGGAGTTCTACGGGACTCTTGCACACTTTGTCAGATCTCTGCTTCCTACTTATGTTGGGATCATACGACAGCAGGGAGTGTTTAGCTAAGATGGTTTTGAGAATGAACAACTGTCTAACAGTCAGGACACCACAGAGAGTATAGAGATCCATTGTGGGATATTGAAAGGGCTTTTGTGACATCACCTTCAGGACAGCTCTTTGGACTCTCTCAAGTCTTAAAAAAGAAGACTTAGTAGAGCAGCTTCAAGCAGTAATACAGTAGGGTAGCATTGATTGAGTCAAAGAGAAGTACACAATTTTTAAATTTTGGATGTCTAGTGCATGACGAAGTTTCTTAAAAACAAAGATTAGCTTCCTTGTGCAAGAGATAGTAGAGGCCATGATAACGAACTGTCAATAGTAACTACTATGTACTTGATATAAGATGTTTGTTCAAGTGGGGAGCAGTCACAGATGCCCGTATCTGGAAACACAGAATTACAGGTATGGGGTCGAATGGTAGTATTTAGAGGGAGCTTGGCTTGAGACATTTAAAGAAAATGTGATGTATTTTGTTTTATTTAGGTTAGAGCCAAAAGATTTGAAGTTAGCCAGTGCATAACAACAACTAGAGATTCAGCTACTTGAAATGACTTCAGCCTAATTTTTACCGTTTATGAGTAGTACAGTGTGATCTGGGTAAGTGACTATGTGGCAATTCGGTAGGTAGGTACTCATTCGGTAGGTAGGTTCGGTAGGTACTCATGGGGCAGAGCTGATTGATGTAAATGAGAACTAGGGTAGGTCCTAGGACACTGCCCTTGGGTACACCAAAAGTTATGTTTGCATTCTTACTTTTATGTCTATCAATCACTACACACTGGGACCTACTCATAAGGTAGCTTCGAAATAGCTCTAATGTGGTGCTTCTGACACAGTGTCTTTGAGAGGTCCAGATACTGAGATACTGTACTTTTATTCTTTTTATCAATATAAGAAACTATAGAGTTAGTTACAACTCGAACTGCGTTTTCATTCGAGATCTCTCTTCTGAAGCCGTATTGGTTTTGGTAAAGAATGTCATTGATTTAAAAAGTTGAGGAGCTGCTTATTAATAATTTTTTCAAGTACCTTTGAATAAAAAGAAAGAATGGAGATTGGTTGATAGTATGTTACACTGTCTCTGTACCAACCTTTGCAAATAGGGTATACCAAGGCTTTCTTAAAAGATTGTGGAAAATCACCAGATGAAATAGAGAGATTGAATATGTAACATAATACAGGCACTAGGATATGTCTGGCAGTTTTTACGACAGAGGTGGGGATGTTATCCCACCCAACAGCTCAATTGTCTTTCAGGTTTTCTTTATTGTCTACACAACATAGTGCCATAGAGTTCACCGATGTGGGTTGGGATGAGGAAGGCACCGAGCAGAAATCAGGTAGTGAGGGAACGCCTCGCTTTATACACTCAGAAGCCAAAGAGTCCCCAACGTTGGCCAAAAAGTTGGCCAAAAAATGATCCTTTTTCTACAGGATATATGCAACCTAATGGGTGTTTTTATCTATTAAATTTGAAACAGTTTCCACATGTAAATTGGTTGCAATATTCATGTCTTTCGAGTTAAGAACGCTATGAAAATCACAAGTTTCAAGGTATGACACAATTCAATATACCTTGCTTCTCAAGAAAATCCATAGTATCTTCAGTGTCCCCATAGTTATTTACTACAGCTACATATTTATTTCGACGCAGCATAGCTTCTCTGATAGGTGCCCATTTATCTCCGAAGACAGATCCGTAGAAATCATCGAAATGGTTCAAAGCTTTGTATTTTGGGCCGTCTTTCTTTTTCAATTTGGCCTGTTAATTAAAACATTTTTGATTATCCACAACACAACAGTTCGATTTATTTTATTCAGATGATCTGCATGAAGTCGAATTTATTTACTTACCCAGTGCGTTTTGGTTTTACTTCTAATTTGGACGATTGAGCAAGAAGATTTGTACAAATTTCTGCAAATATAAGTTAGGGTCAACATTTTTTTCAATTCGTCGCATTCAATTCAAAACATTGCATTCACAGATTATTATTAGGCATTGCACGGCATTGCCACCAGTGTTGCCGTTTTTTATTTGGAGAAAATGCTAAAACATGTTGCAGAAAATGCCAATAAAATGCTAAATAACTTTTAAAAATGCTAAATAAAATGCTAAAATCTATATTTTATTCCCGAATAGCAAACTAAAGTAGTCTACTGTTAAAATAGATGCATATTCGCATATAAAGAACGCAAGATAAGACTGCTAAAGAGCAGTCTTGAGATACCCAAAGGGGTATAAGATTAATTTGCATCGTAGGTTAATTATTTTTCATTGACATATACATTTTGCGTGTAATGTGTTGCTTCAGTAAAGGATAATGCCGGTTGATTTATGGCGCTCAGTACCATATTAATCTTAATACCCAAAAAGTAAATTTTGTAAGTACAAAATTTTTAATAAGTTAAACTCTGTCATCTTTTCCCGTTGTTCGCGCTAAATTTTCTCATAAATATAAGAAGCCGTGAAAACAGATTGTCTCTGGTTTCTATAAAATCTTTTGAATTCCTTAGGAATTTTGAATTTTTAGGTAACGTACAAAAAAATGTTAATCATGAAATATGCTAAATGCGAATTTTTCAAGCTAACAGACCCGAAAGTATGCTAAATTTAGCATTAAAAATGCTAAAACGGTAACACTGGGAATGATACCAAAACTTTTAAAGTTTTCGAAAACTATCAAAACTTGTGGTAAGCCCTCTGTTTCCATGAATATATGATTATAGGAAATAGTATCAAGGCATATTTTTGGCATTTTCTGACGTCAGTTCGGCAGATTTTGGCAGAATTTTGGGCCAGTGTGCGGCAGAATCGCCACTTTTGAGATGGTCACCCCGACGCTGCAGGTAGGGGGTCCTGATATTGCACAGCCTGATTATCCATGTACAAACTAAGGAAAGCAAAAAGTCCACCAAATCCTGGCTGTGCATAATCGTCACGTGACGATATTATACGCCCGATTAATCACAGCCTGATTAATGATGTACACATAGCGTCACGATCTGGTATACCCTTTTCAAGTATAAATTTAAACTGCTGCCGTGGAGGCTACCATATTCAAATGGACAAAATCTTATACCAAAATATTTATACTTGACTGGGGAATCGAACCAGCAATTTATTCATATCACACCAGTTTATGAAATAGACGCTCTAACCAACTGAGCTATCGTAACGGTTGGCAATCACGACGAAATTTTAAACAACAGTATACGTTTATTATTTTGTCTAGGTATGAATGGATGCGTCTGCTAGTAACTTTTTCATTTGTTTATCACGGTAGTGCGCAACTACTTAAAATTATAACGAAAATAAAAAAAAACAAAAATACATTCAGGCATCGAGGGATTTGAACCCAGTACTCTTAAAACATAAAGATTTATGTCGAGTGTTGTAACCGCCACTCAATCGTCTCATATAGATATATGGACGAAATTTAGAAGGTTTATAAAACACACATTTGTGCAAAAAGTTCGAGATCCACGACCGACACCGCGACCGTTTGAACCTACTAACGTTAACTAGGGGGGTTACCAGACTCTGACGCTTTCTGTACATGGCTTCTGATTGGTCGATTTTATTGTTTTTTTAATAAAAATCGCGTCGAGTAAAAACGTCCATAGACTATAAATCACTAAAATGTAAATAAAAATTGATATTTGACTCCGGTATCGGCTCTCGCCAGAACTCTCGCAAGGTCACCCCTGAGTCATCCCTGATCTCTCACGCGAGCTTCTGGGTTCGCATTTTTTATATACACTCTAGGGGCAGGGACCACAAGACTGGATGGCATCTGGGTGCTCTGCGTCGGTTATGTATTTAGAATCTAATCTACTCAAGTCCGGGTGCCTTGTATTACCTATTACTGTCCTAATCTATTCTTGGCATCTCGGGTAAGTACTGTAAGTAAACGAAGCATAAGTCTTGTCTATGGTGTGTATACGGATGATCAGGCTGTGCATTCCATGGGTATGAAAAATCAGCACGTGCAAAACATGTACAGCCTGGAAAAAAAATATAGATATTAATGGAGGCGCCACCGTCGCTATTATATGGCCACCCGAAAATGTTATTCCAAATAGTTTTGATACTTGATAAGGAGAATGCCGATTACCCGTACCAATTGCGTCAAAACCTTATCCCATAAAATTGCCTATATTTTATAAATAACATTAACATTTTTTTTAGTCTTACAGACCGACTCGATTAATAATCACGTAAAAAATTCTTTCGTTTATTTGGTTTCCGGCGCACGGCGCCATGACATTGCAACCAGCCTCACTTTTAATTTTAGACAGTAGAATTTACTGAAAACATTGGAGGTTTTTTCACTTTGTATAATCAAAGAGGTTGGATCAGAAACTTTTTTGTGGTACTACTAAACTATCTCCTATCTTTATGTATTACTAGAGTGTTCTGTGTCATTGTGTAGCAGTGATTATTCTGAAAATAGATATTTTATTAGACATCATCACAATAATGAACGATAAACAATCGTGGCATCAACTGTTTGCTAATAACCGGTGACGCGAAACCAGCATAGTTTGGAAGAGGCATCCATGGCCTTTTCGTGGTTGTGATGAATGTGTTAAGATCTTGGATCTTAGCTTGGATTTTACCTTCACCAGTAAGTACTAATACTTATAATGATGTAAATGCCTATCTACTTTCTCATCACTATCATTATTTCAAAATAATATAAAGTAGAACACAGTAGTAATGTATGTAATGTCCTACCTACGAAGTAGAAGTTAAAACACCCTTTTACCTATCTGTGTGAGGTATATAAACCTTTTCTTATAGATATAGAATCATATTTAAATGTTTATAGTGTAATACTTATAATTATGTAGACAAAACTGAACACACAAGATCTCGGGAAAGCAGTTTTTCAAAAACAAACTCTAAAACTAATATCAAATCAAAACAATTTGTTTACGTTTATCTTAAAAAATACTTAGTATTCCATGAATAACAGTATAATATCTTTCAAAAAAATTTAGTTTCGTTTTGACGCAATCACTTTAGCATTGGTACCGAGCGCCATACATCAGACGGCATTATCCTTTTCCACTAAAGTTGTTCATTAAATTTCATCTAAATCATAATTTTGCATTTATTTGGACAAAAAAATAATTAATATAAATAAAAAATAACACATTTTTTTTTACAAAAATAATCCATGAGATCATCCTTCAAATACTCAACTCCTGATAATTCCGATTCACTTCCAATTTTGAGCCTTGCTTGTGCAATAATATGATGTAAGTTATCTTCCCGGTTACCATACAAATTCAAAACTTCTCCATTGTTTACTGTACCCTCATTTACGATCCTTTTACCTATAAGGAAACAAAGATTTAACGACCTCATGATTGCTTATCAAAACGACACCAGTAAAAGTATCAAGTTGATAGGTTACTCTATTTTGTTTTGTAAACATGAATGCAAAGGCTTGAGACTAGTATAATGAAACCTAAATAGCTCCATTTTACAGGAGAAATTATCTTATTACAGTTAAATACCTATCATTTCAGCGATTTTCGGTAAAACATTGTCGAGATCGGTCAACATTTTTCCGGCCTCTTTTTCATACCAAAATCTCTTGTAAACCTTAAAAATCAATCTTCTCTGGCACTGCTCCGGATGGCTTTATTCATTTTTAACATTTTATCCACAGGAAATCGCCGAAATTGAAAAATAAACATAAAAACATTCAAGAATATTAAGACTATCTGATGTAACATGTACTTGAGCTTGACCATATGAAAAGGGTTGCCAGTGCATAATAATTTTAGTTCCGTTTCTATACATTTTTGCCAGGCTATACAGCCTGATCATCCATGGCCAGTCGTGTACATGGATAATCAGGCTGTGAATAATCAGGCCGTGTAATATTGACACACGCAGGCGGGTACTTTCTTGGTGTTGTTTGTTGACTTTGTCACACAAGTTGTGTGTTGTGAATTTGAGACCTGACCTGCAAAGACCTGTTCAAGCCAAAAGCACAGGCCGTGTGCGTCCGTGTCGGTGTAATCAAGATCAAGCTGTTCCGAAGTCCGAAGGCACAATGGCTCCGAGAAAAATAGCCATAGGAACTATCATAATCCTAGATATTGGACGAAAAGTCTCAGTGCCAGAAGAAAAGAATGAAAAAAGTTTCTTTGAACAGGCGCAAGAATGCGCAATCCGGCTGATTGAACGAAAAATCATAAGTCAAGGGAAAGATTTACTCGGTATCATGCTGTTGGGGTCACATAGGACGAAGAATGCTATGGCTAAAGAGGTTCCGGGTGCCTTCAGACACATTGAGATGTACTCTGAGCTGGTTACTCCTACTTGGAATATGATCCGGAATTTGCCGGATACTGTAAGTTTCTTCACTTTTTTTTACCTACTTATTTGTAATCTACTTAAGTATAAAAGTTAGCTTGAAGGGCCGCTGTAATCATCATCACCATCATCATCCGAAGCCCGATTTCAATCACTGCAGGGTATAGGCCTCCGTCAACTTGTGCCATGCCGCTGCAAACCATAGAATAAATACATAGTGTGCGTTACTCCAGCGGCATGTTGACTCGGATCGGGATGAAATTAACAGAAAAATTAGAGCACTATGTCCTGTAAATGTGCACCAAAAATTAAATTAGTGCCTATTAATATTTCAGAGTTATTTGAGAAAATAAGATGCCGCTTTAATGCACTGCCGCTTTTTTAACACACACAAATACGTAGTCAATAACCTATCTAAGTTCATTCCAATCTGCTGGGAAAGCTGGGAAGCTGCAGTAAAATCTGCTTACTATCATTCCAAAAGAATAATTGGGGAGTTTTATTTACTTTTGAACCATTCAACACCATTATGGTGCAAGTGGAAGGTATTTTAAATAACTCCAATCAATGATGATGTACATGGGCGCTGCCAGGATTTTTTAGTATGGTCATTTTTTGGACTTTTTTGTCATTGCACCCATTGTAGGTGTATAGGTAGAAAAGACGAGATATTATTTATTTATTAGTCTGGTCTATAAACCAGCAGCTATCGCTGATGTGTCTTCATCACATAGTGTCACGCACAATGGACCAACTGGAGTCCAATTGCGGAAAAGGGAGTCCATTTACATTTACATTTTACATCACATAGTGTCGAAATGTTCCAATTTATATATTGTAACTGTTTTTGCACTGATTTAATTAATTTACTAACAGTTTTTCGGTTTTTTAGAGGGGAGGCCTATGTCCAGCAGTGGACTGATATAGGCTGGTGTGGTGGGTGTGGTTGTGGGTTTGTAACCATTTATCCAGCTTATTCTTGAACGAGTTTATAGAGGAAGCAGTAACAACTTCTTCTGGCAAATGATTCCAGTTATGGACCAATCTGTTACTGAGGAAGTGTTTCCCAGTATTGGTGTTAAATTGTGTACGGCTTATTTTACAGTTGTGGCCTCTAGCAGATTTCAAACTTTCCTTCATAATAAAAATTTTGTGAAATTTAGGCAGTTTATAGATGCCAGAAAGGATTTTGAGTAGTCGGCAAAAAAGGCACAATCAGTTTCAAGAAGATCCACCAAGTTGGTTATGTAGATGCTAAAGAGAAGTGCTGAGAGTACAAATCCTTGAGGAGAGTACAAGCACCACTGAGAACCGGTTTTAGTTGCGATAAAGTGTTTCCAATGCACACCTGAAATGTTCAATGAATTAGTTAAATAAAACATTATGCTCAGATATTTTTTGTGGTCTCTACATCTATTGTATTTACTTTATAAAACTTAATCTCGTTGGTAAGCCGAATGAGAAAATAAGTAGATATAAGATACTAAATAAGTAAGCTTACCCAAATCAATGCATCTGAATCCGCAATAGGCATTTCTCCTCGTAGAAGGCATTGTGCCGTGCAATGCGCGTTCGGAAACGGACGTGTATTGCTGTAGCACTGTTTTGAATTTTATAATTCTCGATACGCGCGGCTCGCGCCGCTGCCCGCTGCTGTGATGGGTTCGAAGGAACTCATTGTCAACGAGTTATTGGCATTCATTCAGAATGCCATTGATACTATGGACGAAATCAGCATCCTGCAGATCTGTAAAACCAACTTCAAGGAGGAGGAAATTTGCAGTGGCAAGGCGCTGATCTTTCAAGCGCTCGGCAAGACTGCCCAGATGCCGTCCCGTCGGAGGGATGGAGGTGAACGGAGTCTCCAGGATATCATCACCCTGTTGAAGGAGACGGACCCAGATGACGTGCCGGATTTCGTCGCAAAGGAGCTGCATAAGCTCCCACCGGTGGGATTCGACCACGTTGACGTCACCAGGTTGCTGAAGGACATCATGTTCCTGAAGACGAGTCTGGCCGAGGTACACGTAAAGTTGGCAGCTTCTGATGATGCCGTCAGTGCGCTACGTGCTGAATTATTATTATTACAAAATAGTAGTAATAATTCAGTAAGTAGGTCATCGGTCATTGCCGCTAGTAATGTGAACTTGCGTCGCGGTGCGCAGAATGCATCGGTGTGCAGTTTCACCTCAGCGGAATTCGCTGACACGGTTGAGTCACCGGTCGTCGCTGCGCATGAGTCGTCGAGAGCCCCCGCCCCCCGCGCCGTTTCATCACCCGCGGAGAGGCCGACACGTGTCACGTTGCCTGCTCCTCAACGTGCCTACGCAGCTGCAGTGGCTAGCCGACCTGCCACACCTCCAACATCGAAGGGGACAAGCGAAAATATTCGCAAGACTGCGCCTCTCAAGAGGCTGGAAGACAAGGAGGGCTTCATCAAAGTGGAAAGGAAGAAGAAGAAGAAGCCCTCCTGTCAGAATAAGTGCGGTACAGCACCGAACTGCCATAAGCTCCTGCTGCGCTCTGAGGTACCGACGACGCAGCTCTATGTGTCTCGCGTGCATTACTCCGTGAAGGCGGAGGATGTAGCGGAGTACTTGCGCGCAAAGACCAAGGACAACCTGAGGGTCGAGCGGTTGGAGTCCCGCCACAGAGTCAGCTTTAACTCCTTTGTGGTGCGGGTTCCGACCGAACATCTGTCGACCTACATGAAGGAGGAGCTTTGGCCGAAGGGTGTCGTGTTCCGACGATTCCGTGGAAGAATATTGGACACCACGCGACCCACGTCGTGTATATTACGTGGCAAATAATAATTTGTGTTTTAATTATAGTTTTATTAATATATACCATCTGTATTTATTCTATTGTAGCCTGAAATAAAGTTTATATTATAATTATTATTATTATTGTAAAAGCCTATTTTAACGATAAAACTAAAACAAAAATAATATTTGGACGGTCGCGAGTAATTTGTGCCTATTCGTTCCAGAGTTAGGCCTATGATGTGTGCATTACCCCAGCAGAATGTTGTCGCCGATTGATATTTGGTAAATGCCAATAATTTGTGCTCCGTCTCGTGTAAATGTGATGAGAATTTTAAATTTGTGCATCCAGGAATTATCGAGATATTCGCGAAAAACAGATTCCGCCAGCGTAACGTTACCGCAGCGGCATGTTTTTGTTCTATTGGGTATATCCAGATGGGAGATATCTCAAAAGAAAGCTCTTAATTTTTGCTAAATGTGACGCAAATTTCATATTTGTGCATTCTTAATTATTTCTTAAATATTCGAAAGAGCTCTTAAGGCCTTAGTTTCTGAATCCAGAAAACAAAATTTTCATAGATATTTGAAAGTGCAATCACTCCAATTCTTTACGAAAACTCCTAAACTTAAGGTAAGGAAAAAAGTTATAGAACATAAAATATTTATTCAATACGTAGTTAACAATTCCAACCAGTTTAGCTCTTAAAACCTTACTTCCTCTGTATATCCATCCTGGTTGGTATACGCTCTGTCCATGACGTGCTCCTCCCTATCTGACCTTCAAAAAGTCGGTTTAAAGAGTCTGTGAAGAGTTTGCTAAGTAGGTACCTGTTACCTTTAGTAAAGCTATTTCAATCGCTCTACGCGAGCAAAGCCGCGTGCGGAAGCTAATAAATGGTTTATAGAAAATAATTAATAATTGTGCACACGTCACACGATTAATATTTGTGCACTCGAAGTATTCAAATTCGAATCCTGCCAATTAAAAGAGGTAGTCTCAAAGTATTGCGCGGCCGCTTTTTAATAGTCATTTGAATTTGGGCGGCTAATCGATCCAATCATCTGGTGATAGTTTTTTATGAATATATCAGTGATTTTAATATGTGCAGAGCTGATATTTGGTATTTATATAATTAGCTTAGAGCACAAATTCGTGACTGTTCAAGTTAAACGCTAGCTCATCAGGCTAAAAAGTTACTTCTTCTTGAATTTTGAATCTTAATTATCTCAGTAACCTATGGATGCACAAATTCGAAATTTGCATCACATTTAGCACAAATTAAGAGCTTTCTTTTGAGATATCTCCCATCTCGATAGACGCAATAGAACAAAAACATGCCACTGCGGTAACGTTACGCTGGCGGAATCTGTTTTTCGCGAATAACTCTATAATTTCTGGATGCACAATTTTAAAATTCTCGCCACATTTACACGAGACGGAGCACTAAATATTGGCATTTACCTACCAAATATCAATCGGCGACAACATTCCGCTGGGGTAACGCACACGCCTATGATATGTTCATTACACAGACATCTGTCCTGGACAGGAGTCAAACCTACACCCTGCAGTTCGCATGGCATAGCCATTACTAACTGAGCCTGAGGCAATGATTAATGTTTACATTGTTACAAATTTTTATAATGGTTTTGAAAATTTCAGCCTACACAAAACAAAGGAGACTGGGTGGATGCCATCATAGTAGCTGCCGATCATTTCAAAAAGGTTGGTGGGGTCAATATTGAAAACAAGAAAATTATTCTGATGACTAACTTCAAAGTACCGACAGCTAATGACCCCAAAGATGTACAACTCGTAAGTATTTTTCAATAATATAATATTTAGTTTAAAATGGATTATAATGTAATTTAGTTGTTTTCAATACCTTTGTAATTAATTGGTTGTAGATTTTGAAGGGGTTAAAGGATGACAACTATGAAGTCGATGTTATAGGTCCTGACCTCTTTGATGACATGACTAAAGGTGACATACAATTGGCCCAGCAATTTGTAGAAGCCACCAATGGCGTTACAGCTACCTTCGAATACACCATGAGATACCTTCTCTTCCACAAGAAGAAGGATGTATGCTCAAAACCATGGAATGTAGATCTTAGCATTGGCCCTAACATCAAAATTCCTATCTCAACATACATACGATTGAAAGATGATACTGTTGTCAAGAAATGGAATAAGGCAGTCAAATGCCCCGTCACCAATACAGCCAGCACTACAGAAGGAATAAAAAAAAATACGTTTTTTGTTAATGCAGAAAACGAAACCAAGCTCCAGAAGAACAATGAACCAATAAGGGGATATCAGTATGGGCAACGAGTTATACCATTCACAAAAGTTGATAAATCAATGCTGTACGAAGGTGGAGATAAGTGCTTGTCAGTTTATGGCTTCACAGATGCCAGTAACATTACCTGGCAAAACCTAAATGGCGAAGGACTGCATTATCTATTTGGAAGAAAGGGTGACAAGAAAGCACAGGAAGCTATCAGATGCCTTGTGGAATGCCTTCATGAAATGAACCTTGTTGGAATAGCTAGAAGAGTTTATAACTGCAAAAATGCACCCAAGATGTTTGTATTATTCCCAGTTATAGATACAAATAACCAAATCTGCCTTTCAATGGCCCCAATATGCTTCAAAGAAGATATCAAATACATGTCTTTCCCAGCCACTAACTTGAAGAAATTCAACTGTACTGATGCTCAAGTAAAAGGTTTCATAGACCTCATTAAAGCTATGGATCTGACCAGAGCTTACGATGAAACATTTGATTATGCTGAAGCATTTCCTGTAGGAGAGACAGTCAGCCCATTTGCTCAGCACATGCTAGACTGCATTGCGTTTAGGGCAATGCATCCTAATGAACCATTGCCACAACCTAAAGATGAAATCATGAAACTGTTCAAAATGCCACCGCTAATTGAAAAGAGATCCAGGGAACCCATGGAAAAGATAAAATCCTTGTTTGAGTTGAATAAAGTTGAGAAAAAAGTGAGAAAGCAGAAAGTCAGGTTTCTGTCTGAACCATCAAGTATTATTGAGGCAGCTCAAGACATGGGTGCATCTGATGAATCAGAAATGGTGAAAATTGAACTGCCAGTGAAACTGACTAATGAAATCATAAAAATTGGCACATTAGATCCAATTCGTGATTACACAGAACTCAAAGCAAATGAGAAGCCCATGGCTAATCTTGCTGAGGAAATGACAGCCGCTTTGGAAAGCATGATCATTGGCAATTTAGATGGAAACTACACTAAAGCATTTGATGCTATGCTTTTTTTTAGGAAGGAATGTGTTGATTCCAATCCCTCATATTACAATAACTGGCTGAAAACATTCAAAGAAATGTTGAATCATCGTAAGAAACATGATATTGTTGGAATGATAAGTGAGAAAAATGCAGATTTTATATTGAAATCTGAGAATAACTTGAGCGACTATGACACTAAGGACAGTCACAATGAGTCCCAGCTGTATGAAAATAACACAGTTCCTGATTCAATTGAGCTAACATTACAGACGGAGGATGATATGTTTGCAGATTTTTAGAACTATCCTAAAACCATTCGGCATTACCCAGTGAATTATTAAACAAATTATTTTTTTATATTCTCACACAAAAATAAATTATGATTTATCAGTCGTCAGCGTTTTAATTTTAAATTCACCTGTATACACAGGTATACAGTGCAAAATAGACCACCCCTGTCTGTGTGACGTTTTTGAGAGTTTCGGCCGTTGGCCGCATTTTTACGACGTGCAATTTTACAAGACGAGTTACTTGTGAAAACTTAGCGTAAGACTGGTAAGACGATGTTGATTGGGGTGTTTTATTTATAAAATATATTTAGTTTTGTATTTAGATATAAATAACTTTCATTTCCGTAGCCAAACCTATTTTTACAGTGAAAAAGACTAAAGCACCGCACATAGGCAAGATAAGTTTCAAACTGGTTTCAAATCAATTTCGTAAATTTTCGTACAATCTACCCATAGTTTTATGTTTAATTAAATTTTACATTTATTGTCAATGAAGAAGATAAAAAGGTTACAATATCTCGCATTTTACGTACGTAGAATCAAAGTCTAGGCCGTACCAGGCCTCTCACTCCGCAGAATAGGTATAAAAATATACCTACGCATCGCCGGCCTTGCGAGCGTGGTTCGTTTGTTGTGTTTTGTTATTTTAGTTTGTTTTTGTTAATGTACCTATATTTTTCGCCAAATGAAGGCAAAAAAATACTACACAGCATTTGGTTACCTGAATAATAATAAGAAAATGTAAATAATACCAAGAGTAGGTACAGAACTGAAAGTTTTTCTACTAAATAATGCGTTGTTTAGATATCAAAGTCTCCCGTATTTACTTCAGTAGGTAGGTACTTAGGTACAAGTTCTATTTGAATGCGGTACCTACCTACATAAATAAACGTAATATTATTATGTAGGTAGGTATTTTTTCAAACACTTAAGT
Source organism: Horisme vitalbata (assembly GCA_951804965.1). Lineage (NCBI taxonomy): Eukaryota > Metazoa > Arthropoda > Insecta > Lepidoptera > Geometridae > Horisme > Horisme vitalbata. The sequence goes on from OX638091.1 coordinate 12,813,636, forward strand.
AAGTGTTAAGAACCCAAGTACCTACCTAGTAGGTATGCCTATTTTCTGAGCTCTTAATGCAGCCCGCCAGTGTAAAATAGTTTTCTGATCTAATACTAGGTAGGTAGATTTGAATTATCATTGTTCCTAAAAAGAAATAGGTGGCTAGGTAACTGGATAGTAAAATGTTCAACAACAACAGCCTATAGGGGAGGCCTATGTCCACTGCTGGACAGGAAGGATAAGAAGGGGGATATGCCCATAATCCCCACGCTGGGCATGCGGGTTGGGGATCGCAGGATACAGCTTCTCGCACCGCCGACGCTGCTGCCCGTCGGCGGGCAGGTTATTATTATTCGTCACAGAATAATTCTCAAGACAACCCTAACGTTACACGTGCCACGTCAGTAAAGATAGAGCTATACGATAGAAAGGGATGCAAGGTGTAGGTCCTCTCTGTATTCTGTGGTGTAGGTTAATATAAATGTTAGGCACTGAGTTCGGTGCGAGCTGAATAGCACTTTATTGCGTAGCAGCTAAAGTCGCTATTTATTTAAATGATTACGCGGAGTGAAGCTTCTGTCCTCTCTGTATTCTGTGGCCGTACACATTATTCTAGTTTTTATTTCACATCGATCGGTGCAATATTACCGGAAGTTATAAGCGTCGGAAGTTTACGTAGGTTTTTTAAATCTCGTCAGTTGGAAATTTTAACTATCTGGCAACCCTGCAGTTGAAATGAGAGACTCATGTGGCCACGCTCGAGAATCTATTATGCAGCGTTGCCAGAACGTACTAAAAGGTACGGTTTTCCGTACCTTTTTTCAGCCGGCCGTACCTTTTCCGTACCTTGGCTTTGACCGTACCTTTTCGTTATGTTATTGTGACCCATTACATTCAAAGGTTACACCGTCAAAGCAAACGACCAAACCGTCCTGTTTTACAAGTTTTAATTATTAGGATGATATCCGGATATAAATTCTGTTCTTATTTTGTGTCCGTGATGCTAGCGTACACATAACCGTATTCACGTTTGTTGATATGCCAATAAATAGAGCATAAATAGAGCATAATTAGTGCAATAATAAAATAAATAGTTCCTCTTTGGTTTAGGAAATAATGACCATTCTTTGTGTGTACGCCAGCATAACGATCAAGCTAGCGTACACATAACCGTTCTCAAAAACGGCTTAGACTATAGGAACGAAACTTACACACAAAAATAGAGCATAAATAGTTCCCGAGCTATGCAAAATTTCATAATGATTGCTCTTATAGAAACGGAGATAATGAACAAGACTTTGAAAAACATTCCGAGCTGGCGTGATGCTAGCGTACCCATTAAACAACGCGATAGTTCTTATAGAAAACGAGCTTTTCTTAATAAAAATCCTGTATAGAAAAATAGTGCGTGAAATAGTTCCCCTGTCGGTAGTAATACTTTATGGAAATTCGTTGTGAAACAATACAAAAAGTCCATGTGAAGTTCTAGGAACAAATTAATTGTGGTACAGTCGCACACAACCAGGGTTGCCAAGCGTTGCTCAATGAAATCGCCAAATTTTCTGTTGAAAATCGCCCAATATTTTTTTACTAATATAGCTTAAAGTAACCCAAATATTCATCCCAAAAGTTAAATATTAGGCTTTTAACCGACTTCGAAAAGAAGGAGGTTCTCAATAAGTCAAAATCTTTTTTTATGTATGACCACTGACCACCGATATCTCCGTCAATCGTGGACCGATTTCCAAATTTTTTTTGGGTTTGCTCCCTGTTGATTAGATTCTGATAGCGTTGTGATCTCTTTCATGCCACGCAAACTGAGAAGCCGAGAGATTTGACAGTTCATGTGAGAAAAGTCAAATAGTTAGTTAGTTAGTCAAAAAAAAAATTTGGAAATCGGTCCACGATTGACGGAGATATCGGTGGTCATACATAAAAAAAGATTTTGACTTATTGAGAACCTCCTTCTTTTCGAAGTCGGTTAAAAGCCTAATATTTAACTTTTGGGATGAATATTTGGGTTACTTTAAGCTATATTAGTAAAAAAATATTGGGCGATTTTCAACAGAAAATTTGGCGATTTCATTGAGCAACGCTTGGCAACCCTGGTTGTGTGCGACTGTACCACAATTAATTTGTTCCTAGAACTTCACATGGACTTTTTGTATTGTTTCACAACGAATTTCCATAAAGTATTACTACCGACAGGGGAACTATTTCACGCACTATTTTTCTATACAGGATTTTTATTAAGAAAAGCTCGTTTTCTATAAGAACTATTGCGTTGTTTAATGGGTACGCTAGCATCACGCCAGCTCGGAATGTTTTTCAAAGTCTTGTTCATTATCTCCGTTTCTATAAGAGCAATCATTATGAAATTTTGCATAGCTCGGGAACTATTTATGCTCTATATTTGTGTGTAAGTTTCGTTCCTATAGTCGAAGCCGTTTTTAAGAACGGTTATGTGTACGCCAGCTTGATCGTTATGCTGGCGTACACACAAAGAATGGTCATTATTTCTTAAACCAAAGAGGAACTATTTATTTTATTATTGCACTAATTATGCTCTATTTATTGGCATATCAACAAACGTGAATACGGTTATGTGTACGCTAGCATCACGGACACCTTATTTTCTGGGGGGGCACAGAAATGACCAGTTCAGGACCAAGTTTTAATTATAGTAAAAAGTTTGAAACAATGACGAACTAGAACTCAAGAGCGATAGTTAGAAAAAAATACGTGGCTCACTCCACTTGCCGACTTCGTTTACTACGCCTATTGTTGCAACAACCTGTTCTTTAACGCTGTGAGTGCTGAAAACACAAATGTGATTCTGCACGTCGTCCTCCTCCAAGTGCATGGCGCGGAGCGTCATGTGCGATGCCAGCAGCCAACGTGTTAAACGAAATTGCCACCATTTTCCTTGTCGTGTTCTTTTGTGCACCAAAAATTTTGCTGATTGATTTTGTTAGCTGCCTTAGTTTCTTTATGGTACTAGGCACAGAGAAGTCAACCTTTACGTCATATTCTGGAACGCGATACAGAAAATGTTACGGGCGTAGTTATAGGAACTTGCACCGGGCGCATAAAAGGCTATTTACGGCACTGGGTAGAGGCGATTTTACGTTAGTTTACTTCGAATCAAAGTTTGTTTAACATCTATCAAGAACAATACAATTGCGGTAAAGAAAACATAATGATAAGAATATATCATAAAATCTATAAAAAATTATAATTTCGTAGTAAAAGCTTTTCAATTGAATTAGACATAAAATTTTAGAAAACCGTACCTTGAAGCGAAAAACCGTACCTTTTGAGGGAAATATCGTACCTTTTCCAAAATTCATACTGGCAACGCTGCTACTATGGCTATCAGCTAAAACTATTTTGGATCTATTTCCTCTCTTTTCCTATAGGGTCTAATACTTTACTCTTTGCAATTTTGCATATTTACTCTTTGCCATCCACTAAAGTTTAACGTTGGTATTGAAGCTTGAAAACCATGAAACACAGAACACTATTTGAAGACGCCGAAACAAAAGAAGGGCCGGGTTTGGCAGTTGTTTTTATTTTATACGTCGGTCCAGCATCCTAGTAGTCTGTGCGTCGGTCGTAGAAGTCTGGAACTAAACATAAAAATCGGAAAAAGGCGGGAAGCTTGAAAAAGGCGGGCGCGTTTTTTCAAACAGAATTTTAATTATTATTTTTTCTGTAAATAATTGATCAGTAGAGTTAGTTTCTTGTATTTATTTTGTTTATTATTTTATTTAATATAGTGTAGTGTACATATTTTATTCTGGTAAGTCTTTAATAAATATTTTTCCTATGGAGGAGCCGCCGGATCCCGGGGACCCTGTCCCTGCGGTAGGCAGTTACATCACAATTTCCAATAGCTTTGAAAAGCTTCTTTCAAATGAATCGGCAATGGACACAGATACCTCCGCAACCAAAAAAGGACGAAAACGTAGTCGCCTGCACAAAATGTGCAAGCACTGCAACAAGCGAAAACGCCATGGTAGCTCGGAAACAAAAGGTTGCCATTGTGATGGAACCCCTTCACCTTCAGCTCAAACCGATAGTGACCCCAATCCGATCCCTCCTTCCTCTGAACCCATGATTATTCCTGAACCTGTTACTGCACCCGTCACGGTCGAAACGTCGACTCCTCCAAGTTCATCTCCGCCTTTGCCAGTTACGCGAACGAAATACGACGCTACTGATAGTGCTCCTTTTATTGTCCATGTTCAGCGTATAACAGAATCCCCGAATGACAGCTCCACACTCCACCCAATCATCTTTGGAAAATTCTTGAAACGCAATTCAATTTACAATGTTGTAAATGGCAGTGTAAAACGGATTGGGAGAAATAGAGTGTCTATAGCATTTAATAATTATCTAGATGCAAATTCATTCATTACTCACAAGAGCTTAGACGAGAACAACTTTAAAGCTTTCATACCAACATACAATGTGTCTCGAATGGGAGTTGTCCGTGGAGTACCCATTGACATCACTCCTGAGGAGATGATAGAATGTGCTTCAGTACCGGATGGATGTGGAAAAATTTTGAAAGTGAGACGTATTAATTATAAAGAAGTCATCAATGGTACTCCGGTGTGGAAACCAACTCAAACGGTGGTTATAACATTTGATGGTCAAGTGTTACCCAGCCGTATTTACATCTGCTACAATGCTCTGAATGTGCAATTATACACCTATCCGACCATCCAATGTTATAACTGCTGTCGTTTTGGACACACCAAGTTACAGTGTAGGTCTAAACCTCGCTGTTACAAGTGTGGCCGAGAACATTCAGGTGATTCATGCAATATAGACGAAGAGGATGTTTCCTGCTGTTCTTGTGGTGGTATACACCATGCAACAAGCAAATCATGCCCAGAGTTTACCAGACAACAAAAAATAAAATTCTCAATGGCTGATCAAAGCATCTCATATGCAGAAGCATCTAGAATCCATCCACCCCTTTCAAAATCATATGCTGAAATTTTAGCCACATCTAAGGACCAAAAATGTATACCTGATAATCATCTAAAAACAAATCAACAATCATCCCATAAAAAGACTGTTTTCATGAAGCCACGCTCACCACCGAAATTAAGCCAAGGTTATGATCAGAAAGCATACCGTGACCTGACTAGTCAACCTTCCACAGCACAATCTAACGGTTGTGCCCTTATTGGGGGTGAGAAGGATCGACAGATCAATATTTCAGATATAATTGCCCTCTTAACTACTTTATTACAGTCAAATATAATAGAACCGTCCAACGCTGCTAAAATAACTGACACAATTAGTATACTACACACCCACCATAATGGATCACACCAGATCCGCAGTTCAATGGAACTGCAGGAGTGTAGTAAGTAAAAAATGTGAGATTATCTATTTAATTAATAAGTTTAACCCTTTTATTATTGCTATCACAGAAACCTGGCTGAAGCCAGGCTCTGTGTTTAAATTGAGCGGCTTCTCCTGCCTCAGGGATGATAGACCTGATGGTTGGGGAGGGGCCGCTCTCCTTGTAAATAGTTCTTGTTCTTTTTCACAATTTCCTTTACCTACCCATAACACTAGTAACTTTACTGCTGTTGCTTGCATAATTGATAGAGTCTGCTTTGTATCCATTTATATACCTCACCCTTCTTTTCAAATATACATTGAAGTAGAAAACATAATTTCTAGTCTTCCAAAGCCATGCATCATTATGGGAGACTTTAATGCCCACCATAGATCATGGGGAAGTTCTGTTACAAACTGCCATGGGAAAGATCTCATTGAGATGATTGATAGACAAAATCTATGTTTATTAAATGATGGGACTCAAACTAGGCGAACTAGGCCTACAGAAAACATAAGTGCTGTTGACCTAACATTGTCATCTCCTAGCCTAGCTTCATCCATATCATGGGCAACCCAACCCTTTACACATGGCAGTGATCATTTCCCTATACTGATAAAGTTTGCCCAATTTAAAGTAAATATGTTACCCAAACCTCCACCCAGAATGATTTATAGGATTATTAAAGATAAATGGAGTGATTTTAAATTACATGTAGAGAACAATATAAATACATTGCCTCCAATTACTCATGGTAACTCTAAGTGTTCAGATAGTTTAATTAATAGTCTGATAGATGCAGCTAATGCAACATTCCCCATTAAAAATAGTGCTTCTGGTAAGTTGTCTTCACCGCCATGGTGGGATACAGATTGTAGTGCAGCTGTCGCTCAGAGAAAGGAGGCGGAGTTAAATTATAAAAGGGATATGTCTGAGGAAAACTTTGATAATTTGATGGCCATAGTAGCAACCACAAAAAAAATATTAAAAGAAAAGAAATCACAAGGTTGGAAAAGTTTTTGTGCAACATTATCTCCAAATACAAAACCCTCAATTGTGTGGCAAAATATAAGACGGTATAGAGCTGGAGTTAGTGAATCTAATTCTGCAACTATGCCACTTTCTCTGAGCGACAGGTTTTTGGACCGTTTGGCCCCACCCACGGTTCCATCAAAAGACCTATTCCTAACCTCAATTCTTTCACCAATAAACATTTGCCCCTATGGTCTCGATGCGCCCTTCTCTATTCACGAGTTGGAAGGTGTTTTAACACTAACTCGTGATACAGCACCTGGTAAAGACGGCATTCCGTATTCATTATATGCAAATCTTGGTAATAAAGCTCTGCAATATTTTCTGGACCTCATCAATTCTGTCATGTTGACAGGTGACATTCCTTCAACATGGAAAACCCAAATAGTGTTACCATTTTTGAAACATCTAAAAAATCCTTCAGATTCTGCATCCTATCGACCCATAGCACTATCTCCTGTAATAATTAAAATTGCTGAACATTTGGTGAAAAATAGAATTGAGTGGTATATTGAAAAACATAATCTTTTGCCTCGAAGTCAATATGGTTTTAGAAAGGGTAGGAGTTCTATCGACAGCGTTAGTATATTTACAACAGATATTCGTATAGCTTTTTCAATGAATCAATCTGTTGCTGCGGCTTTCTTAGACATAAAATCTGCCTACGATAATGTTTTGATTGAGTTACTTATGAAAAAACTAAATTCTTTGAAAATTCCTCATATATTATCTAACTTTATTCAGAACATGTTAGCTGGGCGGGTAATCATTTTAAACAGCACTAACAATTCACGAGTGGCATGGAAAGGTCTGCCTCAGGGCTCTGTCCTGAGTCCACTTTTATATAGTGTATATACATACGACTTAGAAGCAACTGTAAATGACACTGTAAATATATTGCAATATGCGGACGATTTGCTCTTATACACTCCTTGCAGTTCCATTGATACAGGATCTTACAAATTATCATTTGCTCTTAATTTTCTTAAGTTATGGCTGGATAAGCACGGTTTGGAACTTTCTGCAACTAAAAGCACCGTAGTTACTTTTACACGTCATCTTAACCCAACACCAGCAAAAGTTTACTATGACGGAATTCTTATTCCTCATAAAAGTTATTGTAAATTCTTAGGTGTAATATTAGATTCGAAACTTACTGGGCATCCACATTGTGAACATATTGTTGCGAAATGTGAAAGACATCTGAATTTACTCAGATGCCTTACTGGTGTTTGGTGGGGTGCACATCCTTTTTCATTAAAATTAATTTACAATGCACTTATAAGAAGTACGCTAGATTATGGAACTTTTCTATTAGAACCTGGCAGAGTAGCAGCATTTAAAAAACTGGATGGAATCCAGTCAAGAGCAATGCGTATCATTTTAGGGGCGATGAAATCTAGTCCTATTAATGCTCTACAGGTGGAATGTGGTGATCCACCTTTACCTTTAAGACGTCAGTATTTGTCGAGTAGATTCTTTTTCCGTGCTTTTCAGCTTTCCAATCACGAGCTTCTAACAAAACTCCAGCTTCTTTCACGCCTTATTCAAACTTCTTCTTTTTGGAAACATAAATCGCCTCCCTCTTTAATTCATAGCCTTAGAAAACTTGAAACACTATCAGCCCCAACGCATCAATCTATTAATTTACCTATATTTGACTGCAACTTCTGGGCTTTAGTATTACCCCCTAGAGTCTGTTTTAATTTAGGTATAGATCGTGGTGACACACATGCTAATAATTATTTCAAGTCTGCTGTTGATGACCGTTGGCATGGGTGGCATCAGATATATACAGATGCTTCCAAGCACTCGCAATCTGGAAACGTTGGTGTAGGTGTATATCACAAACAATATAATATTGTAGAAAAAATTAAATTTCCTTGCGAAACGTCTGTTTTTACTGGTGAGTGTTATGGTATTGTTAAAGCATTAGAATACGTTCTTTTGATGAAACTTAAAAATACTGTTATATTTAGTGATTCCAGGAGTTCTTTACAATCATTGGTTAAATATCCATTTCGCTCTAAAAATTGTTACCCTCTCGTAATAGAAGCCAGATATAAACTTTTTGAATGCATGCAAACTGGGCTTTCTGTTAATTTTGCATGGATACCAAGCCATTGTGCTATAATAGGTAATGAACGAGCAGATAAACTTGCTAATGAGGCGGTGGAGTGTGGAGATATGTTCCCTTACAAAAACTTTGCTCACGACATTGTTTCACTTCCTAAAAAATTCTTGAATGATTCGTGGAATAAAGCTTGGGATGATTCCAGTAGTAAAGGACGGCATTACAAGGGTATTCAAAAAATTATACCATTGAAACCATGGTTTTTTAAACTTAAGCTGAGTAAAAGGGCGACGACTATTCTGATTCGTATGCGGCTGGGGCACACTTGCACCCCAGCTCATCTAGCCCGAATGAAAATAATAAACGACCCATCTTGCGATTGCGGAGATGAAATTGGGGATGTTAATCATATATTCTTTTCATGCAGCAAATATGATCACATTTCTCTATATAATGATTTAATGTCCCTTCATGTCCCGCTTCCAACAAATATTACTGTGTTACTTTCTTCCTTGGATCCCTGTATATATCAATGTTTAGCTTCCTATATAGAAACTAATAATATAAATATTTAGCCATCTATTTTATGTAAATATCATGTACATAAATTATCCTTTTTTATTCCCTAACCCTGCTGATCCTTTTTCAAATTTCGTACGCTCATTGTTTTTTGTAAATATTGTTTCCCTAATTTTTTTTATAAAAAAAAAAGTATAATACAAAAACATAATATGGCAAATGCACAAACCGTGCGACGCCAAAAAAAAAAAAAAAAAAAAAAAAAAAAAAAAAAAAAAAAAAAACATAAAAATCTGTGGTCTGGATCCAAGTTATTACAATGCATACATCATACATTACATAAACTAGACTGGATGGAAACAATGCTAGACCAGCAAAAGAAAAATAAACAATACAAAAGAAACGAACCCGAACCACTCGTCACACCAGATAGGCAGTATTTCTTGTTGTTGTGGTGTGTGTGATTGTTAACAAATTGTGAATTTGAGGCAAGCCAAGAGCAAAGGCCGTTCGTGTGTCTCAAAAATTCCGAAGGTAGGTACAATGGCTCCGAAAAATGGAGCTATTATCATCCTAGATATTGGACAAAACGTCTCAACGCCAGAAAAAAAAAACGAAAGAAGTTTTTTTAAACAGGCGCGAGAGTGCGTAATCCGGCTGATTGAACGAAAAATCATAAGTCAAGGGAAGGATTTACTCGGTATCATGCTGTTGGGGTCACATAGGACGAAGAATCCTATGGCTAAAGAAGTTCAGGGTGCCTTCAGACAAATTGAGATGTACTCAAACCTGGTTACTCCTTCTTGGAATATGATCTGGGAGTTGCCGAATACTGTAAGTTTCTTTCATCTTTTCACTTGAAGTATAGGTTCTCGCATGGATTTATAGGCTTGATCTAAAATAGTGGAGATACTGCGCAGAATACATAAACCAAGCAGTCCATACAAAATTATGAAAATGTCTTCTGAGTAGTCAAGGTTAAAAAAACCAGGCTGCTAGCTGTACCTAGGTATAATACTTGTAAGTTTGCTTGAGGATGCTTGAGGGTATTTAAATAGTTGATAAGACATAGATTTGTCATAGGTCATCAGATCATATTTTCTTTAAAGAACCTTAGAATTATTTTTTATATAGAGATAGAAGTTTGTCCAGTAATGTAGATACCAGAAATCGTGATTTTCCATTGAAAGAAAATACTTACTGTTCGGAAAACATAGTTATAAGACACCACCCAGCCACATAGAGTGATGTTCTGCGGAAAGCTGCTGGTTGAATCTGGATGCGTCAAGCTCAGGACAGAGCGCAATGGCGCTCATTAGGGGAGGCCTATGTCCAGAAGTGGACTGCTATAGGCTAATGATGATGATGATGATTTACTGCATGCTAGTCATTAGTTTTGGTAAAAGCATGGTGGAGTAGTACTCTTTGTGAAGGGCTTGTCTTGGGAAGTACTACCTCAATGTCTATTTCTGCTTTCTGCTGTTAAGCAGTTTTGCTGTTTCCATTTGAAGAGTGTGGGTGCCAGTGAAATTACAGCCACAACAGGCTTACTGCCTTCATGCCTCAAGTTGATGAGTGCAGGGTGTTGCATCTTAGGGCATGTTCCAAACAGGCTTAACCTACAAGCACTGCTTTGTGATAGGTATTGGTTACCACCTATCATCAGGTGGGCATGTGCTTGATTCATCTTCATGTAACATAATAATAAAAAACTGTCCTGGGTGGGAATCAAACCTACAACCTGCAGCTCAAAAGGCATGGGCATGATTATTGTTTACATTGCTAAAATTTTTTGTAATAGTTTTGAAAATTTCAGCCAACACAATACAAAGGAGACTGGGTGGATGCCATCATAGTAGCTATAAATCATTTCAAAAAATTTTGTGGCGTCTATATTGAAAACAAGAAAATTATTCTGATGACAAATTTCAAAGTGCCAACAGCTAATGACCCCAAAGATATACAACTTGTAAGTATTTTTCAATAATACAATATTTCGTAAAAATGATGGAGTATTGATTATAATATAATTACTTGTTTTTAATACCTTTGTTATTAATTTGTTGTAGATTTTGAAGGGGTTAAAAGATGACAACTATGAAGTTGATGTTATAGGCACTGACATCTTTGATATGACTAAAGGCGACAAACAATTGGCCCAGCAATTTGTAAAAGCCACCAATGGTGCCACAGCTACCTTCGAATACACCATGAGATACCTTCTCTTCCACAAGAAGAAGGATTTATGCTCAAAACCATGGAAAGTAGATCTCAGTATCGGCCCTAACATCAAAATACCGATCTTATCATACATACGATTGAAAGATGATACTGTTGTCAAGACATGGAATAAGGCAGTCAGATGCCCTGTTAAAAGAAAGTTTAAAAATAAGTTTTTTGTCAATCCAGAAAACAAAACCAATCTCCAGAAGAACAGTCAACCAATAAGGGGATATCAGTATAAAGAAGTAGTGCATAATAAGTTTTATGTCAATGAAGATAAACATAAACCCATACGCCAGAAAAACTGTAAACCAGTAAAGGGATATCAGTATGGCCAGCAAGTTATACCATTTACAAAAGTTAATAAATCAATGCTGTACGAAGGTGGAGATAAGTGCTTGTCAGTTTATGGCTTCACAGAAGCCAGTAACATTACCTGGCAAAATTTAAATGGCGAAGGACTGCAGTATCTTTTTGGAAGGAAGGGTGATAAGAAAGGACAGGAAGCTATCAGATGCCTTGTGGAATGCCTTCATGAAATGAACCTAGTGGGCATTGTTAGAAGAGTTTATAAGTGGAAAAATGCACCCAAGATGCTTGTATTATTCCCAGTTATAGATGTAAATAACTATATCTGCCTTTCAATGGCTCCAATATGCTTCAAAGAAGATATCAAGTTCATGTCATTCCCGGCCACTAACTTGAAGAAATTCCACTGTACTGATGCTCAAGTGAAAGGTTTCGTAGACCTTATCAAAGCTATGGATCTGACCAGAGCTTACGATGAAACATTTGATTATGCTGAAGCATTTCCTGTAGGAGAGACAGTCAGCCCATTTGCTCAGCACATGCTAGACTGCATTGCGTTTAGGGCAATGCATCCTAATGAACCATTACCACAACCTAGAGATGACATCATGAATCTGTTCAAAATGACACCGCTAATTGAAAAGAGATCCAGGGAACCAATGAAAAAGTTAAAATCTTTGTTCAAGTTGAATAAAGTGAGAAAGCAGAAAGTCAGGTACCTGTCTGAACCATCAATTATTATTGAAGCAGCTAAAAACATGGGTGCATCTTATAAATCAGAAAAAGTAAAAATTGAACTGCCAGTACAACCTACAAATAAAATCAAAAGAATTGGCATGTTAGATCCAATTGGGGATTACAGAGCTCTCAAAGCAAATGAGAAGCCCATGGGTAATCTTGCCGAGCAAATGACAGCAGCTTTGGAAAGCATGATCATTGGCAATTTAGATGGAAACTACACTAAAGCATTTAATGCTATTCTTTTCTTTAGGAATGAATGTGTTGATTCCAATCCCTCATATTACAATAACTGGCTGAAAAGATTCAAAAAAATTTTGAATAATCTTAAGAAACATGATATTATTAGAATGATAAGTGAGAAAAATACAGATTTTTTAGTAAAATCTGAGAATAACTTGAGCGACTGTGAAACTATGGACTGTTACAATGAGTCCCAGTTGTTTGAAAATAACACAGTTCCTGATTCAATTGAGCTAACATTAAAGATGGAGGAGGATATGTTTTCATTTTTTTAACATCTTGCATTTGAGAAGTTCTTAATTTTAAGTTGTAATGCAGTTTGTTTTTTTTTTAACACTATTAAAGTGATTATGTTACAATTGGTTTCCTTACTTACAATAAAACACAAAGTTAGGCCAGAATTTGTAATGTTTGTCATAGATAATTTAAGATCTGCACTCAATAAATTCATATCATAATTTTCACCTTATAACTAAGGTCTATATGTCACCGGGACACCATGGCGGCGCAGCCAGTCGCTACCAACAAAATGCATACAGCTATGGAGAGTTACTCAACTGGTGTTGCACAACCAATCAGACACCATACATTTTGTTGGTAGCCCCGACTGGTTGCGCCGCCATGGTGTCCCGGTGAAATATAGCCCTAAATGATTGCAGTGGTTGATCATGGGACAATATTAATTTTGTTCTGTGAATGGAGCAGTTCTAGGAACTCTTGAAGAGACAGATCTTCTTGACAGTCTGTGTCCAAGTCGTGTTCGAGCTGAGCCTCTGCGGAATTGGCGTCAGGGCTCAGAACGATGTTCTCATCAAGAACGACGTGATTCAGCCGCGACTTTAGGCTCTGGAGTATCTCCTCCAGCTCGGCACACTTATTCCTAATTGACGTGCCTAGGTCCGATGAAGGATCGATGTCTTCGATGCTTGCATTCTCAGAGAAGGAATTAGCAGGGGTTCTGGTCCGAGGAGGCTGTATCATATTAAACAAATTCTCTGGAATACCATTACCGTTTCTCGTTGGGGGCGATCGTGATTCCGTGAACTCTGCGAGGATTTCGTCGATGATATCTTCAGCGTTCTGCCTCGGATCCACCACTTCTTCTGGTGTGTCAGCGCCACTATCACTATTCACCATTTTGTTGTTCGAATCTAGCTTCATTTTAGCCAGTAACTCGCCAAAAATCGATTGCTTCACCAAAATAAATAACGGGCAATGTACACAACATAAAATCAGATGATTGATTATGTTTCAGTGTTGCCATGTTTATTATCATGATTTCAAAATCTTCTACGCGAGTAATATTACCCGTAAAAAATCCCAATTTCTACTATTAATTTCTCTACGTACATATTAAAGTACTTATTTGTGTCGGTAGGTACATAAGTACTTTAATTATTGCAAAACCGACGTTGTGGGAAATATAAATCCAGATACGCCTCCTTCCTGAGCTTCTTTACAATCTCCTCACTCTGCATTATCTTGAGTGCAGCCTTGCAACTGTTGTGTGCATGCATAAAAAAACAGTCTCTCACCGACTGCAAAGGAAAAACAGCCTTTTGTGATTGTTGATTTGTTGTTGTACCTACTTACTTCAAAAGTACATAAAGTACCTAGTGCCATGCCTGTTACATAACATAATCTAAACTTGTTGTAGACTATTTTCAAAATTAATATCTACGGTCGATTCACCGATATTCAGTATTATAATTGTACAACTCGTACTAGGCCCTCTGATCCCATAATTGTCGACTCAACTTCTGTTTAATTTACCTTAATAGGTATAATTAAACTAAAATTAATTGCACTAACGAACGATTAGTCTAATGTTTTTTTATATGATATTGGATGTTTGCACCAGTTTGCACTGTATATGAAATACGACTCATCTACTGATCTGTGGTCAATAATTATTCTGGTGTTTGTTGAATATGGTATAATGGTCGAAATAGCTACAATATTGTATTTTTCTAGTACCTACTTTAATTGCTGGCGCTTCGGCACGGCCGCTGCCACCACAAGCTCGCTCGCCCTACTCCGTGTGTAATCATAATCATAGTTCAAACCTAATCTAACCAACAGAATTCGATCTAACCAGATGTCGCTTAGTAGGCAGCTTGGATGAATCGAAATCTGTTGGTTAGGTTAAGTTTGGACTTTGATTATACACGGCGCGAGGCGAGCGAGCGTAGCGATCGTGTCGCGGCAGCGGCCGCCGAAGCGCGTAGCGCCGTAGCTATTTCGACCATTGTATATTTTTTTCTTTTATAATAATGCTGAACTTTATCAGTTATATCACACAGCATCATGTAACCCAAACTAAGCACAGCTTGTATGATGGGAACCACATGATTGATATACTACATAAATATACATTTTTTTGTAAATATATATATCATACATAGAAAACACCCTTATCTGCAAAACATGCAAACGTTCAATCAAACCCGCAACCTTCTGCGTCTCAGGCGAGCCTTAGCCCACTGCACCACAGAGGTCGTTATAAACAAGTTCAAAATGCTATCCAAAATATTAATCAGTAATTTGAACCCGCAACTCTTGAGTTGCATAAGCTGGCGGAAGCTTGCCAAGGTTTGATTCGTATGCCCTTGGCTACTTTTGTGACATAATAATTATAGAGAAACACACCCACTGCGCCACAGAGGTCGTCAATATTCAACAAACTACAAATATTAGCCACAGATCAGTATATGAGTCGTCCGTTATTTCAATCAACCGTAGGTGAGTTCTCCGCTATGTATATATCGTTGTAGTAGGTAGTTAAAATTAAATTCTGTGAAACGATCTGTAGATATTTCAAACAGTAGGTCTTTTGACCGTTGTTATTTTGAAGTTATAACAAGTTTAGTTACGAATATATTAATGATATGTAACCGCCATGCCATCTTTAATCCTTTCAACTAAATCTTCAGGTACTTATTAGAGGTAATAATAAGTAGTAATACTATAAATAATAGTATAGTAATAGCCCCACCTACCTACTTAATTTGTTAGGCGAAACCGAAACTCACCTTAAATTCTGCCAACATGGCACCTTGGAACTTTGCTAAGCAATGTTTGAATAATATATTATAGTGCTGCCTGCAGAGAAATATTCTGTTTTCAAACTGCCAATAGTCACCCTGAGCTGAACAAGAGCATCCGCAGACTCCACAAGCGTCCAGGTTGTAAGGCACACATTTTATCTGAATCAAAGAATAAATTTATACTTATAGGCTCAGACTAACGTTAATAGTCTAAGCTTATAGGTATAATATATTATAGGTATATATCTATGAAAGACCAACTTTCACAATAATGTATTATCACACAATACCTAATAATTAAAGTGTGATCATTGCCAGCTATATTTGTCTGCCTCATTACTATGACGAATTACAGACAAAAAATGTTTAAAGTAGGTAGAATCGGTAGAACCTGCATAATAGGATCTTACCTCAACTGCACAACGTAAGAACTTTTTTCCCGAGAAGCTGTATGCAAATTTCATCTCCAATTTCTTATATTCTGGGCAGTAATCGCAAGGTCTGAAGAAAAATTAATCAATATTTATATTTGGTATTAAAGAAATAATACTGGACACTTTCACACAGCATCATGTAGCTCCTAACTAAGCAGAACTTGTATTGGAACCACATGGTGACAACACGACACACACACAATAGGTAAATATTATAAATTAATAAATACATATATAAAAACCACCCAGACTTGAGACAAATATCTGCAAGATAATGCAAACATTTTTCCGCTGCGGGAGTCGAACCCGCAATCGTCTGCGTCTCAGGCGGACCTTCGTCCACTGCACCACAGAGCCCTTCATTAAAGGTATTAAGTAATCCGAAAATTTTAATGACTTCCCAAAATAAAAAGCTAAAAGTTTTCACTTATCAACCAATGGGTAAACTAAAATGAAAGGCGTATTATTTCAGGGCCCCAGGGCTCATCTAGCTTATTTCGTAACGGTTGACCGTTGGCCTCGGACATGACGCTCCGCGCCAAACTGAGTTGTAGGTGATGCTGAACATGGAAGGCTGTGTTATTCAGCACGCAAAGCGTTAAAAATCATAATAACTCAAGAAGACAATAATATTAATTAAAAATCTTACGCTGGACAATCGCTTGCTTTGAAAATGCCCTTTCTCTTCGAGGTTTGGTTGAAAGGTGCGCAGTTCTGGGGCACTTTTCCTTTCTTCGGCAGTTTCTTCAGAGGGGGTTGATATTCATGCTTAACTATCCACCGTGGTGTTTTTGCACCGACTCCGTATGTGCTGTAATGCTTTGGAAATCAAATAATAGGGTGGACTAAAAACTCGAGCACTAGCTCATACTTAAATAGAGAGAGAAGGAAGAAAGGAAGCTAATGGGTAAGCCTGGTGATGACAACGTGTACCTACACGTACTTAGACCACTTAGGAAACCTGCTTAGGGAACTATACCAGTGTTCAACACGTACTTAGACTACTTAGGAAACCTGCTTAGGGAACCACCAGTGCTCAACACGTACTTAGACCATTTAGGAAACCTGCTTAGGGAACCACCGGTGTTCAACACGTACTTAGACCACTCAGGACACCTGCTTAGGGAACCACCAGTGTTCAACACGTACTTAGACCACTTAGGAAACCTGCTAAGGGGAACTACCAGTGTTCACATAAACATGAGATTATCGTACCTAGGAAGGGAAGCAAATGTATGAAAATACAATCGCATGCGTGCGACGATAGACCGCTAGGTGTGTGAACAGAGATTGCATTTTTCATACATCTGTGGGGTGATCGGCTAACTCTGTTGCAAACAGAAATGATTGATACCGATCCTGTTTTTACAAACTTTGACATTTCATCCGTCGAAATTCAATGAACGTCAATTGACAAACTGTCACAGTTTGTTAAAACAGGATCGATGTCAATAATTTCTGTTTGCAACAGAGTTAGCCGATCACCCCGCTGATGATAGACATCATTATTTATAGTAAGTAGAACACATAATTATTTATAGTAGGTAGCAGCTAATATTAATTTGGTAATCAAATTAATAGCAGCTGATATTCTTAAAGACTAGTATACAATCTAGTTGGGTCCCCTTCATAATGGGTGACCACACAATGCATATTTACTTAAATAGACCAGGCTTCTTCACCTAGCACCACTTTGCTAGACAAGGGAGTGAGGGATGATGAAAATATCATCAGATTGCATTGCATTCATAAGCTGCTAAAAGGAGTCTTTCATGGACTTTTTCGATATATGTATTGTAGAACAAATAGTCCTATAAGTGTCGGTGATTAGAAAGTTACTTATGGTAGGACCTAGGTAATCAATGGGATGATTGGAATGATCCTCCAACTATAACACCATTTCTGATGGACTCTGGTAAAATTAAGAACCAACAATCCTTTCAATGTTGCTGATTAGAACGTAAACATTACCTAGCACCTAGGTACTAGGTGAGAATACAACCACTCATAAAACATGCCTAGATAGGTACATACTATCTGCTTGATCTACGTACTTTCTATTCTACCATACCTAGGGTATCTTAGGAGAACGTACCCTATGTGTGAGATCATAGAACGCATCTCTGCCATCATCATAACTGCCAGGGCCCAAGTTGGCTCTCACTTCAGGGGCATTCCGTCTCATGAAAGGACTCATACATTTCCCTTTTGTCGGCAGCACTTCGCGCTCCAATCCAGTACCAAAGCATATGGGTGGTTGTTCCTTCTTTGTGACGACGTATTCAAAGTCTGGAGAAAAGAATCAATATGCTAGCTAGTGTAATCAGCTAAATATATAACTTACCTAAATTAACATCGGTAATACCTACTTGCCTACCTATGTATGCAACTTCATTTAAATCGTATAATATCGCTGTTAGGTAGGTAGGTAGGTACTATGCTTATCACGGTTTTCCGCCAAATAAGCAGGCGGACGGGTGATTATCCTGTCTAGCTAAGTATTCGATTAAGAGCCACTGCGATCCTAGAAGGTATTTAGAGGCAAGTCCAATCTATAAACAGAGTTTTACCGCCATAAAACGCCTCTCGCATAACACTCGGCGGCAAATACCGGCGGCCATACGGGCGCTGCATGGTTGCTTCACAAACTGACGAATATCGTGGGAACCGAGAGCTTTCGTGATTGTCGAGACAATAAAAAAATATGAAGAATACGAACCATTACGCTTTTATTGGGGCATTTCAGGCGCACGGTAGGAAAGGGTGCATACGTTTGGTGGTCTGGGGATATTTTAAACATCCTGCGCTGCGGGACAAATGTTTGCAAGTTCTGCAGATATTTGTCTCGGGTCTGGGTGTTTTCTATGTATGATATGTATGTATTTACAAAAAAAAGTATATATGTAGTATATCAATCATGTGGTTCCCATAATATAAGCTCTGCTTAGTTTGGGGCTACATGATGCTGTGTGATAACGTCCAGGATTATTTATTTATTTATTTATCCATTGCATATTTAATAGTTTTGTTTCATTGTCTCTACAACCTAGTATGTACCTAGGTACTTACATACTAGGTATTACCTACCTTTTGTTAGGTTATGGTGTAGTATGTTTTATTTTTGTACTCGATATTGAATTAACTTTCTTTATATCCAAAGGTTTGCTGTAAGAAAACTATGTTAGGGTTAAGCTCGCCTTTGTACATAGGTTTTAAGAAATCTTTTTCTGTATTTATTTTATTGTGTACAATAAAGAATAAAGGTAATTGTTTACTGCCTGTCTACATTCGCCTAGTTGATGGGCTTTTATTATACCTATATAGACGATGTAAATGTAACCTCAAGCAGTGCGGCATTTGTTACAGTTTTGATTCCTGGTGAGAGACAAATGTTTGATCCGAAATATTTGCTCTAAGTATGGGTGTCGTCGTGCTACCATTGCACCGACAAATCGCCGATAGATCCTAAAAAATACCTACATATCCCGCAAAAATCATGTTTTGTGGACATTGCAATGTGGCAATTCGTGGGATGGAATTATTCGCCGACATGAAACTGGATGACACGAAAAATTGCGAAGGTCGATGTCTTTTAGATTAGAACCTACCGTAGGTAGGTAGGTGGTATATTTTTGCCTACCTAACAATCATATTCAAATAAACTAACTTCTTTTATTTGTTTGGTGTTTAGTTTGTTTGAGGAAGCTAGCAAAGATAAATTCGAGTTTCTACCTAGGTATATGCTGTACTTAGCACCTACATACAGGCTTTAGTTTGTAGATTTTAATGATGTCTCTTGAATCTCAGATTTAATAGGTCAATAATATAATAGTGGTATTCCGACTTACCCAATGTTACATCCCAGGTCATTTTATGGGAAGGATTGGATGGGCGAAGTTATTATTTAAAAAACCTAGTGATCCTAAGCTCTATAGGTAGTAGCTACAGCTGGGCTAAGATGTTGCCTTTTGCTCATTTAGATATGTATGTAGATACCTCAGTATCTACACGAACTGCTTTGCAAACCGAGCTCTTGCTTATTGCGTACGTAGGTAATTAATTCTAAATAAATCTTGGAAAACTTAAAAATTGGTAGGCATAGAAAAAATGTTTTTATAGTTTTAAATCAAAATGTCAAACAACGTCAATTTTATCGTTCGGTGACGTACATAGAATGTCCCCCGCATACACATTTATTGCCATGCACAATAAGGTTTATTGTGAGACCACTCACTATGGTGGGGAAAACACATTAAATAATAATTATGCCAAAAAAAAACAATGTTTATAGAGTTTTGTCAGAGCCGTTGGGTGTTGTGTTCACCCTAAACATTCACGTCGTTTTTACATCTCTCATATACGTAGCCGAATAGATTATGCTAGCTTTATTTATTTTTATTTATTTTTATTTTTATTTTATTTATAAGGACACCCAACACAGGTTAACACCACACACACACAATAACATGTAAAAGGATAAAAGTCTCTCAAATATTATGCGAATAGTTGTAAAACTCACTGTAAATAAGATATGATACAAAACCAAGCCATGCTAGTAATAGGCGGCTCTATTAAGTCTAATCCGATTCATGTCACAGAAACCGAATTATTTATTCAACCCCTTTTAAAATTCACAGACACTATGTAGCAGAGTAATTCTAATTAAAACGTAGTTCAATGAATGGACCTATTTTAACTGTTATTAAAAAGTTATTTGATTTAACAGATAACTCGTACTGGAGAAGGAAAAAACTACCATTACTCGCCACATGATTAATTTAAAGGATTTGCGTATTCAGCGTAACTCACAATTATAAATGTTCCAAGATATAGGTATAGATTTGAATGATGTCATTAAAGGGGTGTACGGGATTCCAACCTCCATCTTTGGAACCCAAGCCAACCTCACCTGCACGTGGTGCACCCTGCTAAACAACGAACGGGGCTCTGGCGGCCGGCTGATTGCGGCATAGCACAGCCTTCATCGGCACAGCTAAATCCCCTGGCCACCGACGGGCAGCAGCGTCGGTGGTGCGAGAAGCTGTGCCCTGCGATCCCCAACCCGCATGCCCAGCATGGGGATTATGGGCATATCCCCCTTTATTAGGGGAGGCCTATGTCTAGCAGTGGACTGATATAGGCTGGTGTGGTGGATGTCATTAAATTTATTGATAGTTTTACAAAAGCTAAACGCCAGTTTAATAACTCTGAGATAAGTAAATTGTGTTATGAAACACTTTTAAAATAATCTGGATTTTATAGAATATTCACAGACTGTTTCAAAAATTTGAATAGTGACAGTATTGGGGCCTGGGGCTGCTTTTTTATGAGATGAATCCATATGAAAGGAGAATGCCGTCTGATGTATGGCGCTCGGTACCAATGCTAAAGTGATTGCGTCAAAACGAACCTAATTTTTTTGAAAGATATTATACGGTTATTCATGGAATACTAAGTCTTTTTTATGATAAACGTAAACAAAATGTTTTTATTTGATATTAGTTTTAGAGTTTGTTTTTTAAAAAATGCTTTCCCGAGACCTTGTGTGTTCAGTTTTGTCTACATAATTATAAGTATTACACTATAAACATTTAACTATGATACTATATCTATAAGAAAAGGTTTATATACCTCACACAGATAGGTAAAAGGGTGTTTTAACTTCTACTTTGTAGGTAGGACATTACATACATTACTACTGTGTTCTACTTTATATTATTTTCAAATAATGATAGTGACGAGAAAGTAGATAGGCATTTACATCATTATAAGTATTAGTACTTACTGGTGAAGGTGAAATCCAAGCTAAGATCCAAGATCTTAACACATTCATCATAACCACGAAAAGGCCATGGATGCCTCTTCCAAACTATGCTGGTTTCGCGTCACCGGTTATTAGCAAACAGTTGATGCAACGATTGTTTATCGTATATTATTGTGGTGATTGTGATGATGACTAATAAAATATATATTTACAGAATAAACACTGCTACACAATGCCACAGAACACTCTAGTAATACATAAAGATAGGAGATAGTTTAGTAGAACCACAAAAAAGTTTTTGATTCAACCTCTATGATTATACAAAGTGAAAAAACCTCCAATGTTTTCAGTAAATTCAACTGTCTAGAATTATAAGTGAGGGTAGTTGCAATGTCATGGTGCCGTGCGCCGGAAACCAAATAAACGAAAGAATTTTTTACGTGATTATTAAGCGAGTCGGTGTGTAAGACTAAAAAAATGTTTAATGTTATTTATAAAATAAAGGCAATTTTATGGGATACGTTTGGTTTTGACGCAATTGGTACGGGTTATCGGCATTCTCCTATAAAATTGATAGCAAGGTATCTTTAGTGCTCGCGGAACTTGTCGCGATCGCTGAAGCTTTATCGTATGTGGAATCTATTTCTGCAGATAAAGTAATATAAAAATAAATAAATAATACTGGACTATCACACAGCATCATGTAGCCCCAAACTAAGCAGAGCTTGTGTTATGGGAACCACATGATTGATAAATTACATAAATATTTTTTTTTTTGTAAATACATATAAGACTAACGTTCCTCCACCATTTTAACCCCTCATCTGTCAAAATTGGTCGTTCTGTCGGCTACCACCGACGGGATTCCCGCGCGCTAGGTCGCGCAAGGTCAAGGTCAAATATTATGATCAAAGGCAAATATTTATGTTATTTTAACACTAACACAATTTTTTTTTTTTTTTGTAATTTTACATATTTTTAAATGTAATCTAGTACTTAAATCTAACTTACTACACGCAGAATTTTTATAATAATTTATGAAAACTAAAAAAAAACCCCGCTTTTTTTGCAAAAACACGATGATAATTCAAAAATGAAAGTTATTAATTATAATTTAAATACTCCATTGTCAAGAATATTTTTACATAATTCACATTTTAGTCTCTTCGTGGTATGGTCAATAGACTTTAGCCTGAAAAAAAAACATTCAAGTCGTGGAAATAGCTGCAAATCGTACGTAATTCAGTCAGTCAGTCAGTCAGATGCCGATAGGAATAATAGTGTTCTGTGGTCAGATGTCAGTCAGCCTGGCAAAAGCGTCTACTTCAAAACGGATCTATGTTTGAGCCAAAATTAATGGGCTACTCTATACTCTATGCTTTATACTCTATAGTCTATCGTACAACCGCTGCCACCATTTTCTACGCTTCTTGGTGTCAATCTCTCAATTTGTCAAAAGTTTTAAATTTTATTTTTAAAAATATAGTTATGGTTTTCAACGCTAAGCGCTTATTAGAATTTATCGTGTGTTTCTATTATGTATTGGGTATGTGTATATATGCTTAGGGGCTATGATGCACTATAAAGCATGTAAAATATGTGGTACAAGATCCGGCTGGCCTAATGAGAAAAAGCGAATTTTTATGGCTGAATTTCGATTGAATAAAGATAGGTACAGTTCCCGTAAAATAACTTGGCTGGATTGAACTTTGCGCAAGTGGCTGTGCGGAACACATTTAGGAACCAAATGGGGGTATGAGATGGTATCGCGAGGGGATTTTTAATCTAGCGATGTTCCATTAAGCATAGAGTTATTATCCTGAATCGAAATCAAAAATTGATTATTTGTAATCGATTATTTGTTACCTAAAAATCTCTTTCGTCAATTCTAAGACAACATAAATAAAGTATTTATTTTATTATTCACTCTCAATACTATTTATTCGCAAAATCGTAAACTTAATCTCCGCTAAAATAAAAATAACTTTAATAATAACAATCGTAATTTTAATCGATTTTATTCATAGTCGATTATACAATACGCAGTAGCGCGTGATTATCAGTGCAATCGGCGTTCATTCGGCTGGACTCATGACAGATCGGCACGAGGCTTCTTGTCTTTGTCACACCAATTAAAAGCCAATGATGTTCGTGTTACTATCTCGTTTTTACTATTTCATTAGTAGTTGCGGTTGCATTAGTTTATGTGAATGGTAGTTAAATCTTATTTCCATATCTGTATTTGCATTGTATTTCAAAAGAATATACCTACATTTTATAAACATCGAGCTTTTAGTTCGAGGCGAGCCATTTGTAATATTAAAACGGAAATCTTTCTGGGTACTTAACGCTTTGAGTACTGAATAACACACCGCCGTACCTGCTGCAGGACGTAGCCTTGGGCATGGCACGTAGCGTATTATCCAAGGCCCGCTATCAACGTGCTAGAAATTCTCACTCCTGCCACAGAATAAAAAAGGAAAGGAGAAGTTTCACTCTGCAAATCGTTAAAATAATTAGCGACTTTAGCTACCACGAAGTAAAGCTCTATTCAGCTCGCACCGCGCTAATTACTAAACATACATTCACCTGCTCCTTGCATCCCTTTTTATCGTGTAACTCTACTGACGACGCGGCGGCGCGTTGTCCCGCGAATTATTTTGTGCTTGTGACGAATTGTGTAAGGTATTTTGGTAAGTTACTATATATATTATACCTATAATTTAAGTAGGTAAGTAGACCATGAAAATGTGTACCATCTGTTGTAGAATTATTTACTAAGTAAGTCTTAGTTTGGGCGAACCAATTGCAAGATTAACAGAGTACATGCGCAGAAGTATAAAGTGCCTATATTTAATCCAGCCAAGTTATCTTGCGAGAACTGTAAGCATCAATTTAATTACAAATTGATAGACTATCAGAGGAATCGCAATTTACAGTCACTAAATAGAGTTAAGATTTAAAAAATCTTTGTAACCTTGCCTTGTAGTGTTTGTTAGTTTTCTATCGACTATCGATATTCTATTTTTCTATTCACCACCTATGCTAAAAATAACTAGCGTATGCCCGCGACCTCCGAATCAAAGGTGATTATCTACTCTATGTCCTTTTTTGGTACTCCTGACACCGTAGAGGCGTAGTAGAAATTTCATGATTTTCTGTAGAGTGCTTGGTTGAGGCGTGAAAGGGTAGAAGCGCTCTTGGTGAGCATTACTTCGGTGTTCTTAGCAGATCACCTTTGTTACCAGCAACACACCGACCGGTCATTACTTGGATGGGTGACCGTTTAGTGACATTTAGATTTGAGCGCTTCCATGCTATGGAAGGCACGTTAATATATTGTTCCCAGCTTTTCAGTCGTTATGACTTGTCGGAGGCCTTCAGGCGGCCTAAAAACTCCGACACCAGAGTTGGTCACTAGCTCATACGAAGAAGAAAAAGAAGCGTAAGAAACACATAAATTATCTTTGGTATTTATATTGTAACATTGGCCTCAATGTATTTAATTCTCAACCAACTTCAAAAAATAAAGACAAACATCTGTGTGGTGAACCATAATGTTTGTTAGATAGATAGATAGATAAATTCTTTATTGTACATCAAGTTAAAAAAAATACAATTTGTAGAAACTTTACAATTTAAAAAAGGTTTGCAAAGGTGGGTAAGGTTTTTAAAAGGGTTTGTTCTGTGTTTGGGTTTTATAAATATGTATGTTTCTTATCAGTCTCCGGTCGACCGAATGTGAGATGTCACGTATATTTTTTTGTATTTGACGCCCTCTGTGTCTCTCGCCTCTCTGTGCGTCAGAAACTGGCGGGATTTCCACTCCAAGACAAATGTTTGTATTTTCAACAAATACTTCTCTCGGATCTGGAGGTATTCCATGCATAATATTATGTATATTTTTCCAAAAATAAAAGGATATGAGCCATTTTATCAGACATTGGCCGTATCTAAGATGTGATGTGATGTGATGTGAGCTATGTTTATTTAGGGGCTACAAAATGCTAAATGATAAGTGTCCAGCATTATTATAATATTATTTATTTTATTCACTGTATTAACATAAAATTGGAAATATTACAGAATTATTGGAAACGAACGAGGAACGAGTTGATCCTTCAATTCAATTCATTTATTTGTTTATAATCACAGGTAAATATACAATATCAGATGGTAAAAAGGTAAACATGGATCTCTGTGCTTCACCTAACGGCACACAAACATTAAAGAGAGGTTAAAACTTTGAATACAATAGGTAGATTACATAATCAAGCATTATAAATTATATGTATACATTATTTTAAAAAATGTCAAGGATCTTATTATCTAAAAAATCACGAATACTATAATAAGCTTTTTCTACAAGCATTTTTTTCAATTTTACCTTGAAAACAATCAGGCTATAAATGTCCCTACATTTAGTACAGCTTGAGGAAGTTTGTTGTATATACGGGCAGCCATACATGTTGCTATTTCATAAATGTATAGACTGGGTAATGTCAATATTTTAATCTCGGTGAAAAATGGTTTACAGCTATCAGTTCTCTGGATTTTACATATTGCTCTAATACATTTCTTTTGACTTATAAGTATTCGGACTAGTATACCCCAAAATATAATTCCGTACCTTAACACGGATTCAGCATAAAATATCCAGTGGTTACAGCTGACACATGAACAATTTTTCCAAGTATGTACAAAGCGTAAGAAAATTGATTAAGTTTCTTGTATAGTGTCAGCGTGTGCTTTCCAATTCAAATTACGATCGAGATTTATACCTAGAAATTTTGTTGTGTCAACATTATTAATCGCATATCCTAAATATTGAATATTAATGTCAGAATTGTTTATATTATTATAATTATTAGAAAATGTCATTAGCTGAGTTTTGTCAAATTAATTACTAAATTATTTTGTTTTAACCATCCTATCTTTACACTTACATGTGTCAGAAAACATCACTGTACTGTCATCAGCGAATTATACCATCTTTTCAGAAATTGCTTTTTGGAGATCATTTATAAAAATGATGAAAAGAAAAGGCCCTAAAACACTCCCTGGTGGTACTCCAAACCTAGTTTCACGATATTCTGATCTAAATACCATTTGTTTTTTAGATTTATGACAGATACGTGTAATGTCTGTTGCCTGTCTTCCATTTCCCAAATATGATTGAATTACGTTCAAAATATTGCATCTTACACTGACAATGTAATGGAATGGTCCAAGTAGTCAAAAGCTTTAGTAAGGTCCATAAAGCACAAACTTTCTTTATCATGTCCAGGCTACACATTATTGTCTGAAGAAACTTGTATATTGCCAAATTTATGAACCTACCTTTACAAAATACTACCTACTCTTCAGAAAATAAATTATAAACAAATAAATTATAAAAACGTTTATATAATGACCTTTTCAAAAATCTTTGAGAATACTGGAATTAGAGCAATTGGCTTATAACAATTCATGCTTTCCCTGTCAAATAGTGGCTTGATGATTGTGAACTTTAATTTTTCAGGAAATATTCCCGAAACAATCGAAATGTTAATTATGAGACTTAGAATTGATGAAATGTATTTAACTGTTTCTTTTATTACTTTTGCTCTTATACCATCATAGCTAGTACTACTACAGTTTCTTAGTGACTTGATTGTAGTATTTATGTCAAATTTAGTGGTCGGAGTCATAAATAAATATTTTAATATACTTGATGTCATATTGTAATTTTGAGGATAATATTTTGGTGTGATTATGTCTATAAAATAGTTATTGAATAATGAAGAAGAAAACCATTTTTTGTTACATATGTCAAAAAATTCTACAAAAAATTACGAGAACAACTGTGTTTTTATTATTTTTTTATCTCTAAAACTGACCGCGATATAAAAGTGCAAAGTTAACATTTTTAGTCTAAGCCGCGGACGGAGCGCGATATCGTTGATGACGTCACGTGTACTATCTCCACGCGAGCGACTCGGGGATTCAAAGCGTTTACCCGAATGTGCCCGTCGCGTGCGGAACTACTTTCTTTATTTTAAATAACAAACAATAAAAACAACTTGAGTCCATCTAATAAATACTGTGTCGTGCCTCAGTGTAAAAATACGGCCACAAAAAACCCGAAAAGTTGTTTTTTTACGTTCCTAAGGATCCAAAAATCAGAATAAAATTGATAAATGCGATGTGAAGAGCCCCCGTTAGGGCCAAAAACGACAGTATATTGTTTTGAGCATCATGTCGATGTAATTATTCAAATACCATGTGATATACTAACTATGTAGTAGGTACTTAACCTTGCAATGTGAAACACTAACTAAGGACCTAGTAGGTAGACTAGGTAGGTTCTTTGTTAATGCTAGTAAAATGCTTTTTAGGGTTCCGTACCCAAAGGGTAAAAAAGGAAACCCTATTAGGTACTAAGACTTCGCTGTCCGTCTGTATGTCCGTCTATCTGTCACCAGGCTGTATCTCAAGAACCGCGATAGTTAGACAGTTGACATTTTCACCGATGATGTATTTCTGTTGCCACTTTTTTTGCCGTTTTTTTGCTCGATGGTAATAACGGCAACAGGTAGACCCTTGAAATATTCACAGAATATTTTGTTTATATATTTAGGTACTTAAAAAATAATAATAATTAAAATTAATTAAGGGGTGCTCCCGATACATGTAGTAGGTATGTCGTATGTAGGGTACGCGACTCGCAGTTTATTGAACCATTCCAAGGTTAATGATCTCTTTATTTTTTATAAAACATTCTGCCACCATCAGACCGTGAACTATGGGAAGGTTGTTACATTGCTCTTTTTGAAATCCTTCTTCCATTTTAGTATAATTTATAATAATAACCAATAATTTACACAATATACTCAATCAATCAGCATTATTTTAAATTAATAAAAATAACCAGAGCACACGAGAGCAAAAAACTTAGCAGCGAAATGTACTACGGACGCCCGCCGCGCCGAGCGATGACGTCACGCGCTACTCGCGATCACTGACGAGATTTAAAAAACCCACGTAAACTTCCGACGCTTATAACTTCGGTAATATTGCACCGGTCGATGTGAAATAAAAACTAGAATAATGTGTACGGTCTAGACTTTGATTCTACGTACGTAAAAATGTGATATTGTAACCTTGTTATCTTCTCCATTGTGCAATATAAAAGGGATTATCTACAACTTTACCACCAACATTTAATTTACATATTTCATTTTTAGGTTTTTTTTATTTTTATTAATTATTGAACAAGTATACAAATTATAAGCTTGATTAGGGCATTCAGTATTGTATACTTCGTTGAAAGTTAAAGAGCTCAAGCATTTTTAAACCTTTAATGTTTTCTTTACTATAACATATCCTTTCGATTAACCATAAGTCAAGAGAGCCATAATTATTATCTGTTACTGGGCATGATATGGCATGCGCAGTGTGGCCAGATATAGCAAATTCCATTACTTTTACTTTGCATCCCTTTATATTGTGAGCAAAGTTATCTATATACGTTCCACTTTTTGGTCTAGCTGCCTCAAAAATAGTAAGTTTGAAATGTAACTTATTAATATCTAATTAAAAAAAAAATATTTTTGTCCGGTTTTAATAAATTTAAATTAAAGTCACCTCATATCACAACCTTCTTCTTAGTTAAACAGAGATCATAAAGTATAAAGCAAGGCTGGTTTTAGGCGGTCTATAAACGCAAATAATTATAATATTATATTTAGGTATCTCAATTGCACATCACTCTATTATGCTTTCCTTACACAACTTATTTATTTGTATGAGCAAAATGCATTCATGTTTATTATGTGTAAGAATACACGCCCCACCATATCGATTTTTTCTAGTATAGGCAGACATAAGCTTGTAGTTCTTAATATAAATAAGGTTAAGATCATCTTGGATCATATTGTGTTCAGTGATACACAAAACATCGATTGGAAGACTATTTTCTACAAGAGCATCCAAGTGAACTGACAACAAATCCAATTTGGAATTTAAACCATCTATATTTTGGTGTAGTATATGGATCTTTTTATTAACGAAAAAGATTGTTGTTTGAGTTATGTGCTTCCACAGATTCACCAAGCTCTGGGACTTCATCTGTCTGTGTACCTTTATTAATAAAACGCTGTAGCTTAGCTTTAAGAATGCTTTTACAACAATCATCACATTTAATCTTGTGACTCAAATTTAAAATTTCCCTAAGCAGGTTTTGGTTGGCGTGAAACGCAGTCTTCATGGTATTTCGAGTAAATAATTCATGTCTACAAATCTTACATTTCTAAATTTAGAGCAAATAAATTTCAATTCATAATTAAGTTTTTTCTCTCCTAAATAATCATTCCATGGCACCATCAGAGACCAAAACATTAGTGTTTTTTGCTAGTGATAGCCAGTTCGCCAAACATTATTGAATGTTAAAAGGAGACCTAATGTTACAACCGCCTAAAATTATAAGAAAGTCTTTATATTTCAAACTCTGTATTTCACTATGACCAGCAAAGAGCACATCTTCAAGTGCAGCGCCGGCTTTCCAAAAGCACGTAAATAAATATCGGTCGCCAACTAGTGTCTGCAATGTATGTTAGAAGTTCCGCCCCCGGTCATCTTCTACGACGACAATCCTGTTTCTGTTTATTTGATCGAGTTTGGGTGTTGTTAGCCGTCCGGTGGAATCAGTGTTTGCAGTTCTTTGTGAATCTGTAGTATCGTTCTGAATTTTGGGTGTGATACATTCCACATCATGGTGACCGATCTTAATGATCGCATCGGAATGCGATCATTAAGATCGATCACATTTGGCTGGGTCGATTGAGTATTAGTAGTAGTCGATGCTACTGGGACTACCACTTGTTTATTCGCATTTGTCTCGTCTAGTGATACCTCTTCTTGCGACCCGCTAAAGTGTTTATATTACCTTTTGTCACCTCTGAGCTAGTGACTAATTTTAAATTCTAAATAGTTTTATGGCATTTGGTTACGCGGTTTGCCAAGGTAGATTAGCGATGATGATATAGTGTGTAGAAATCAGTTGTTTAGATGGAAGGACCACCGGTGAAAGACCGGAAGCGACCTTGGCACCTTCGATATAGTGGAGAGCTGGTGGAAGCTGTAGTAAAATATCCCATAAAATGAACCGGCCGGCAAGGACTCGATGGCGAATTCCCCATACACTAACCTGCGTCTTGGTGGTTTTTCCTTGATGCGTGCCGGGCCCGGCTTGCGGCGAACAAACAGTGTCTTTCCTCTTCTAGTCACAATCTGGGGTTTTGATTAATAATTCGCGTAATGATAAAATAACCGCCCTTTTCGTTCGCGTCGTTCAACTTGACACTTCCAGCGTTTTTTTTTTTTCTCTTTTTTTTAGCGTTTCGCGGTATGTGAGTGTATGTTCCAGAGCCGTACGTTCCAGAGCTCGCACCACATGAGACGGATGTTATAATGTATGCTGTTGTGTGTATGTGGGAGTAAGACGGAAAGAATCGAGTCCTTTAGGCGAAAACACGAGCTTAAATATCATAATAAATTAAGATAGGGTTGGCGTAAACATCCCCCCCACCTTGAAGGGTTACCTTAAAAAAAAAAAAGAAGTGGGTACGGACATACTAAGTAGCATGGAGACCCCTTATTTAAATATTAGGAAAAAAGTAGGGTAGAATAAGTAGGGTTGTACATAAAGAATATCCACCAAGAAATAAATTTTGTGCTAGAATTCATTTTTAATAAAATATTAAGAATAATTGGATAAATCTAACAGCGGTTGAATTGAATAGAAAGAAACAAGCGATTAATGTAAGTTATGCGTGAGTATAAATTTAAGAGTGGTTAGATAAGTTGTATTTCATGAATAGGCTTAAGCAAAATTATTGCGTTGGCAATGGACACAGACGTGTCACAGGTCTCACTAATACTCCCTTGGCGGTTCGAACGCTAACCACGCGAATCCTTCCATCTTTAGCGGGGTGAAGTGTTTGCACAACGCCTAAGGGCCAAGATAAGGGCGGAGCGTTATCATTTATTATTATAACCACCTTGCCCTGCTCTATCGAAGTCGACTCTACATTCCACTTTTCTCGCGTTTGTAGTTTATGTAAATATTCACTTCTCCACCTTTTCCAAAACGACTGGACCAGCTTATCAAGCAATACTTGTCTTTGCCTGATCTGATTCTCCGTTAAATCAATTTCCGGAGCCATGGGCAACGAAAGAAGCGGAGCTGTGTGCAAAAAATGCGCTGGCGTTAGGGCAGCAGGTTCGGCCGGATCTGAACTCAGCGCTGTAAGCGGCCGCGAGTTCAGCAAGCACTCTATTTGCGTCAGAACAGTGAGAAGCTCTTCATACGACAGAATCTGCTGCCCGATAACCCTGAATAAATGAGTCTTAACACATTTGACCATGGACTCCCAACAACCTCCATGGTGCGGCGCGGTGGGAGGAATATTCTTCCAAACTATTCTATTTTCCGTAAGCTCCTCCTCAAAGCGAGGGATGTATTCTTTATTTAAAAAGTCATACAGGTCTCTAAGATAAGACTTAGCCCCGATGAAATTTGTACCATTGTCGGAATACATGCAGCTCACTGGACCGCGACGGGCGAGGAAACGCTTAAGCGCTGAAAGAAAGCTGACAGTGCTCAAGTCTGTAGCCACCTCAATATGTAAAGCACGAGTAGTCAAACACGTAAAAATACAAATATACCCCTTTCTACTTCTAACTCCTCGAGCGCGCATGGGTGTATATGATATAGGCCCCGCGTAATCACAACCGGTGTGAACAAACGCCTTAGCGGCTTGGATCACACGTGCCTCGGGTAAATCACTCATAATTGGGGCGATAAGAGGGCGCGGTTTACTTCTGTAACAAATGTTACACCTGTGAATTCTACTTCGAACAATACGCCTCGCAGATAAAATCCAATATCTCTCTCGCAAAAGGGACATAAGATGTTCAGGTCCGGCATGCAGATATTTACGGTGATAATAATCAATCAGCAGATCTATCGCTCGGTCATGACGCGGTAACACTACTGGGTGTTTTTTATGATAATTTTCTGCGGACTGATCGATTCGCCCACCGACACGGAGAAGGCCATTGTCCATAAATGGACGAAGTTTCATCAAAGCGGGTGATACCCGCTCTCCTTTATCCAGGTTGTGAATTTCGGCAGCGAAATGGCGCTGCTGAATATCCTTTAACAACATGCGTTCCGCGAATTCTATTTCGCGCGCGACAATAGATACTGACTCCCGGCGAGGCAGTTTTCTCGCGAATCTAAACATGTATACTAATATCCTTATAAGCTTGGCCCAAGAGGAAATGCGTTCAATAAGAGTTTCTATGAGCGACTTAGTACGGTCACAAGTCAAGAAGACGCCAGGTATGTGTGTCTTCTCTTCTGGCACTTGCATGTCGTCTATTTCTTCGATCTTATTAATAGGCCAATCGGCGGGACTCAAAAGGGCCCAGGGTGGACCTTGAAACCATAACGGGTGGTCTATTATCTTTTCCGGTGTTAAACCGCGAGAAAGACAATCCGCAGGGTTGTCTTTTCCAGCGACATGGAAAAAGCGATTAATAGGAATGTTGTCAGTCGCCTTTACGACGCGGTTTGCGACAAATGTCTGCCACTTAGACGCTGGGGCTCTGAGCCAGCAAAGTACAACTTTGGAATCAGTGAAAGCGAATACATCCTCAATATTATATCGTGGATTATAAGTATCATGCACCCGACGCAAAACTCTTGACATTAACTCAGCCGCGCAGAGCTCCAATCTTGCGATAGATAGTGGTTTAATCGGCGAGACCTTGGACTTGGCACATACCAAACGCACAGTAACTCTACTGCCTTTCGTGACGTGCATATATACTACTGCGCCATATGCGCGCTCACTAGCATCCGCGAAAGCCATTAGCCGTACAATACAACCATCCGAAACGCCTAGATAGCGTGGAATTTTCAAACGATTCAATCTAGGGAGTTGTGTGCAAAATTGATGCCAAACCTCGGTAATCGTCTGCGGTGGAGATTCGTCCCAATCTAGCCGCATCAACCACAGATCCTTGATCAATAACTTCGCGAATAACACGACGGGCGCAACGAAACCCATTACATCCCACAACCTAGCCACAGTGGACAAAATTATACGCTTGGTGCATTGTCTTTCTGGGGTATGAACCTCGAACTCAAAACAATCGCTGGAGTGCGACCAGCGAAGACCGAGAATTTTCAGCTGCGTTTTATCAAATTCAAATAGTTCACTGTTTTTATGAGACGCGGGAATGTTCCTCAAAACCCTTTCAGAATTGCTTGTCCATTTCACGAGATCAAACTGCCCCTGTTTAAACAACTGGATCAATTCTTGTGACGCGATTATCGCCCTATCCTCTGATTTCTCACTGAATACGATGTCGTCCATGTATATTGAATTAGACGCTATCTCTCGAGCCATTGTAAAGGCATCACCATCGTCGTCGATAAGCTGCTGCACGGTACGGAGCGCGTGATAAGGGCTTGACTTCAGACCAAAACACACACGCGAAAATTGATAAACGGTCAACGGCGCCCGAACATCGAATCTGTACAAGATACGCTGGAAACGCCGATCCTCAGGGCGTACTGAAATCTGCAAAAACATCTGTTTGCAATCTGCGGACAGCGCGATCGCGAATAATCTATAATTGAGTATAATGGTGAAAAGATCACCCTGTAAATTAGGGCCACTGTGCAAAATGTCATTAAGCGAAACACCGGTACTAGTTTCACAACTAGCATCTAACACTGCGCGGAGCTTAGTCGTAGTTTTATCTTGGCGTATTACTGCATGGTGCGGAATCACATAGGACGCGGTATGAACATTAATCTCTGAAAGGGGTGCGGGTGACAAATAACCTCTATCTAGATACTCGCGGATTACCCCGTCATAAGCTATGCGCAGCGTTGACGAGGATTGCAGCTTCTTTTCCAAGCATAAAAAACGTTTGCGTGCGGTTTCGTAAGAATCTCCTAACGAGTCTGCATCGGCACAAAACGGTAACGCTACTATATATCTACCGTCCTTATCCCTCTCCGTGGTTTCGCGATATAAATATTCGCACTCTAGTTCTTCCGATGAACGAATGGGAGACATTTTTGTCGGTAATTCATCCAAATGCCAAAATTTTTGGAGTAGGCTTTCCACTCCTTGTTCATTATCGCGCTGTACTATACAACAGTTGACGAGTGGAGCGACGTATGGTGCACGTACCGCGGGTACAGATCCCATCAAAACGTATCCAAGTACCGTATCAATCGCGGGCGGCATACCCGATGCGCTTATCACGCCTGGCAACAAGAGGTGTGGAAACAATGAGGCGCCCAAGAGCACGTCAATTCGTCCAGGAATCCCAAACGATACATCCGCGAGTCGTAGGCAATTCAAATGCGGCATCGCGGACACATTAACTGGAGCGGTCGGTAAATTTTCTGTGATTTTGTCAACAATTAATGAAGACGCCTCATATGTAACCTCTGAATCAAATCGAGAAGAAAAACCAAATGACACTGATCCCTTCACAGATTTTTCGGTGCCTCCCAGCCCCTTTACTTTTGATTGTTTGTGAGTCATATTCTTGTGTAAGCCTAGGCGCTTACAACAGTCCCATGTTATGAAGTTGCTCTGTGAGGCAGAGTCCAGTAAACACCTGACCTGATGTTGCCTACCCTGTGAGTCCATAGCGTTAACGACAGCGGTGGCTAACAAAATTGTAGACGGCATATCTTCTAGCCCATCTCGAGTCGGCAATTGGCTCGAGACGGTACGAGCGATCTCGTGCGTAGCACTTGCAGGGTTTGGCGCAATGGAATTCACGAAACAGTGGGGTGCTTCCGACTCAGGCGTGGGGGTTACCTCAGCAATCGTCGAACCCTCGGAGAGCGGCTGAGCGGGTTTAGTGTCAAAATGCAATGACGTATGGTGCCTTTTATTACATGTCCTGCAAGCCGACTGTGAAGCACAATTGAAAGCCTTATGCCGTATACTCAAGCAGTTCACACACGCACTTAGGGATTTGACCGCCATAAAGCGTTCTGACGGTGACATCTTACCAAATGCAGGACACTTGAATAAATGATCATGCACAATCTCATCGCATAGGCACTTTTGTATATTAGATACAGCCACATAAGTTTGGGGTTGGGGCGGTTTGCGAGAAGGTTGCACCACACGCTGATTCGCTTTCCCAAAACTGGTGTTTTTAAGTATTTTATCTTGGTCGCGAACAAATTTAGTTAAGCTTTCAAAAGACGGAACATCCATATCTCTGACAGCCATCTCAAAGGATCTAACTGTTTCCTTGTCTAGTTTCTTAAGCGCAATTGTTAAAAACATAAAGTCTGTAACATCACTCAAACCCAGAGTTTTCAATGAGTGGGCCGATGACACAAATGTATCAAGGAACGTTTCAAAGTTAGCCGTAGTAGCAATTTCAAAAGGTTTATAATCGAATATATTACTTAAATGAGCGGTAGCGAGCGTGCGTTTATCAGCATATCTGCTGATGAGAGCATTCAAAATCATCTCATAATTATCACCACATGGTGTTATACCTGCGAACGCGGACTTTGCTTTGCTTGATAATTTGCTAAGCAAATAGTACATTTTCTCTTCATTCACTAAAGTACTGTTATTGTGTATAATAGCTTTAAAATTTTCATAAAATAGCGGCCAACTCCGTATATCACCATCAAATGAAATAATTTCCAAAGGTGGCAATCGTACTGAATTTTTTGAAATAGGGGCATCTGATGATGGCTTTTCTTCATGAATGACAGAGGGCAACATTTTGTGATATGTAAATTTAATGCGACAAAACAATTCCTCAAAAGCATTAAACGCCTGATCATCAATATGTGCATTGGCATCACACTGCAGTTTACATGTGTTATATTTGTAGCATGCTTGTTTAAATTCTTCCCGAAGCTGGTCCAGATTCATGCATGCACAAAGAAATTTTTCTTTATTGCATTCATCCATTGCTACTTTGGAAATATCAAAAATTGTTTGAAGTCTGCCAAACAAAGCATTCCGAAGAGCTAATGCAACCTTTAATTCAACCGAATCACTTACTAAGCTCCGACTTCCACCTTCAAGTTTATCTTTTACAGACATGGTTAGAAGTAAGGCGTATTAACTATAAATAAGGGAGTACTTTTATGTATGTTCCTCGATAACAAATATTCTAACCAGTAACTAGCCTAGTATTGCCAAGCGCGGTAGGCTGGTAGCCCAATATAATTATATTAAGTTATCCAACAGGCCAGTAACTAATATTTCTTTATAAATTATTACAAAATAAGTTTAAATCAATCATTAGTGTTGCAAATGTTTCAATATTAATTTTGTTATTGTGATTATCTACCCTATCAATGAAAGCAAAGAAATATGTGTTTATCCAACCACTATTCTCACCAACTTGTTGTATTGTAATAACAAGGTAAATCCAGATGCAATCACTAAAATAACTTATTTTTCTCTATTCAACCAAACGTTTTCAATGTAGCACAATAATAAGTAAAATAATAGGTAAACACTTTCGAAAACTCGATAAACTGCGTAGGCTTTACAAATCTCGACAAAATGGCGTTACATTACAAATTCAAAGACCACGCGTACGTATGAACTTTAGCACAAAATATTGTCTTCGCGGGTGAAAACACTGTTTTACTAGAGGACCACACTTCTAAAATAAATAATAATGGGAGATTTTCAGGGCTAGTTCCATAAGGATATGAAAATATCCGGCTCGAAGGACCAAAATGGTTACGCGGTTTGCCAAGGTAGATTAGCGATGATGATATAGTGTGTAGAAATCAGTTGTTTAGATGGAAGGACCACCGGTGAAAGACCGGAAGCGACCTTGGCACCTTCGATATAGTGGAGAGCTGGTGGAAGCTGTAGTAAAATATCCCATAAAATGAACCGGCCGGCAAGGACTCGATGGCGAATTCCCCATACACTAACCTGCGTCTTGGTGGTTTTTCCTTGATGCGTGCCGGGCCCGGCTTGCGGCGAACAAACAGTGTCTTTCCTCTTCTAGTCACAATCTGGGGTTTTGATTAATAATTCGCGTAATGATAAAATAACCGCCCTTTTCGTTCGCGTCGTTCAACTTGACACTTCCAGCGTTTTTTTTTTTCTCTTTTTTTTAGCGTTTCGCGGTATGTGAGTGTATGTTCCAGAGCCGTACGTTCCAGAGCTCGCACCACATGAGACGGATGTTATAATGTATGCTGTTGTGTGTATGTGGGAGTAAGACGGAAAGAATCGAGTCCTTTAGGCGAAAACACGAGCTTAAATATCATAATAAATTAAGATAGGGTTGGCGTAAACAGCATTTTTCCAGCTCGGTTTTTAGTCTATTTTTCTTGCTATTAACTTTCTCAACTTCTGCGTGAGCTGTTGTCAAGTCATTTTGAAGAAATTTGTAGGTCGATTATTGTCAACTTTCATCGAGTGAGGAGTGGGGAAGGCTTCTCACAGTAGCGTCAAGCAAAGAAGAGTCGTCTTTGGATATACTTGTCATAGAACTCTATTGTCGCATTTTTCGGTATCTGTGAGTTGTATTCCGCTCTTCATTCATTATAGCGTTAATTCGTTTAAGAAAATGCAAAACTATGCCATATTTTTTCACGCTTGGTCGTGTTTGTTTGAAACGATGTAAATTCAGTAGTAATAAACCACATTTTTTTCTTTACTGCCTATTCAAAGTGATCATAGGTTTATTGAATAAAGAGTTACTAATAATAATTTGTTTTTGTTTTATTTTACCATCATCATAAATAACCTGGTCCTGCCTGCGAAAAAAGGAACCCTATATTTTTTTTGTAGGTAGCTAATTTATCGATAAAAATATGTGGTGCCACATCCCTTTTCAATGTAACCCATTTGGTAGGTTGGCAGCTCTGACGCTAATATGCAAAAAACACTAATGTCATTTCTGTTACATTGGTAATCAATTTTAGCTCAAATCCATACAAGTGACGTTTGTGACGTTTGACCACAACTTTGTAGAGTTCTCCCGACTCTTAGACGTAGTATTAATTTATTTCAGTCTGTCAGACTTTGATGTCAGATGGATGGATGAAGAGGAGCCTATTTCTTGGAAATTGGAATCCAGGTTGTTCTATTTGAATGAGATTTTCATGTTTTGTTGTGTTTATCAGCACCGCGTGGAATTATCAAGAGCTTTGTATTTAAATGTTGGAGCTGATTTACCGAACATAATAAAGGAAACGAAGGTAAACATTAATGCATTGAACTGGCGAGTAGATATCATATTACTCGTGAAGTAATTTTGTTTTCGTTATTATGTCACAGCTGCTAATAAATATGACTTCTTCAATAGAAGTGGGACAAGATAATTTGTCCTCAAACGATATTTACAAAATCATATAAAAAAAATCAGTTTCTGTGTGGTTTCTGATTGTTTTGTTGATTGATTCAGGCATAAAAAGTAGTCTTTCCTGAGAGATTCTAATTTTAATTCTAGTTTTGGGGAAAAAGTTCTGCACTCATGTTCCGTATAGAGGTGTATTGTGCATTGCCCCCTGCTAACCTGACCCCAGCCAGCCTAGCTCCTTAAAATATCGGAGAAGGACCTTGAGCTGGTGGCAACATTGCTCTAGAATTCCCAATACTGCCTGCGTTTGCGAGTTTCATTCTGTAGAATGGTACATAATGATGTACCATCATCATAATGAGTACAACAGTAACTTTGTCCCTGCGGGGCTCATGTTGCATACCTTACTTAATATAATACTCAATTTACTAATAATCACATGAAACCATAAAGAACAATTATGATTATGACTTGCTAACAAAGTCCTCTGGTGGCCCT
Source organism: Horisme vitalbata (assembly GCA_951804965.1). NCBI lineage: Eukaryota > Metazoa > Arthropoda > Insecta > Lepidoptera > Geometridae > Horisme > Horisme vitalbata. Next base: position 12,853,246 of record OX638091.1, read on the forward strand.
TACAGTTCTTTGATCATCAGAATCAATTTAATGTTTTTACAAAAATTTCTCTTTCAGAACGATGTCATCTAGCGCTAGGTTTGTCCTGCCAGTGGCTCTGGGCTTTTCTCTGGTTACAGTCAGCGCTTTTGTTGTCTACTACATACTCAAAAAGGATGATGATGCAGCAGAAACCGGAAACAAGAGCATCAAGTCATCGAAAATGAACATAATTGAGATCAAAGTGCCCAAGAGTATTGTTCCTGCGTTAATTGGTAAGAGATAGTAGCAGCAATCAGCTAAAATATGTTTCAACTGAATAGAGATTAATAGTAGATTGCGCCGGATATATGGGCCCTGATTCTCAGGAATAGATATTCACATTATGATAGATATATCCCATCGAAATAATATATCATCATCAGAGTCACAGTCTTGTGTTCAAGTGAAAACTGTCAAAAATCATCCAAGCATATTTGACGTAAATAAACTTCAAAATACCGCATTTTCCACGTTTGCGGCTCTGGAGTATAAATATCTCGATGATATATCCTTATAGTTTGGACAGTTCGCCAGTTTGGGGGATTGATATCTAATGCCATAAATATATTGAATCATGTTCTCAGGAATAGAGATTAATGTCATATTAGACGTTTTTCGCAAGAACTGTCAATACTATTTGACAGTTATCAAGACAAGGGAGTTGCAGGCAGTTTCATCCCAAGATTTTGATCATCTGCTTTATATCCTACTTCCTACTTTATATATATATATATATATATATATATATCCTATGTGTTAATCCAGGTCACAAACTAACATATTCCAAGTTTCATGCAAATCCGTTCAGTAGTTTTTGCATGCAAAGGTAACAAACATTTATCCATACATCCATACTCACAAACTTTCACATTTATAATAAATATATAATATATATAATAATATATATATAATGAATATATTATTATATATATTATATATTAAATATATTATTATATATATTATATATTTATTATAAATGTGAAAGTTTGTGAGTATGGATGTATGGATAAATGTTTGTTACTTTTGCATGCAAAAACTAATGAACGGATATAGATGAAACTTGGAATATACATAGTTGGTGACCTGGCTAAACACAAAGGCTTCGAAACTTGGAATATAAATAGTTTGTGACCTTGATTAACACATATGCTACTTTTTATCCCAGTACCATGCGAGCGGAGCCGCGGGTGGAAGCTAGTATTTTATAATAGGACTTTTTACACAGATTATATGAACACTATTCAAAATTAACAGGATAAATGCTATAAAGAAATAAGTTTCTCAGCTCGGTTTAGTTCAATAAACTTTTTCATAGATGTTTCTTTCTTCCTAAAATAGTTGTGTTAAACTACAAAAAGAGATGAGGTAAGATCACTATCTGGAATATCACTAATTAAGAAGCCCAGGGAACCAGTTGAAGAGACATTACCTACAACACAAAATATTTAGTACAAATTCTGTAAACCCTCTCCTCTTATTTTTTTTAGTTGCGCACTGCTTCGAATTAATCTCATTCAATTCCACCAAGCTAAGGATTGGATGAGTTGCCCTCATTAAGGAGGCTTGTCCTTCAGTGGACTTTCTTCTTCGTATGAGCTAGTGGCCATGGCCAACTCTGTTGCCGGTGTTTTATAGTCACCTGAAGGCCTCCAACATGGCTTATCAGTAGACTGATATGAGCTGATGCTGAAGCTGCAGCATCAAAATAACCACATGCCTAGTCAGTGTCAATGACGTCAGCTTTACACAAATATACTTAACTAGTTTCTGACCGCGGCAATTTATGAGATGATATTGTAAGCCTATTTTAAATGGTCTAGTGTCATCTATAACTATGACCTCATAACATGGAATAATGGCATGGTGAATCATGGATTGAAAATCTTATTTTCTAAAAGATAAAATATATCTTTAATGATAATGTTCTAAACTAAATAAAAGGTTATATAGATTTCTATTGACTCCTACTTGATGTAAGTGAACCTACCGTATCCATATCATTTAAAATATGTACCTTTTTTTTTAAAAGCTTGACTCCATCACACAGCATCATGTGGCCCCAAACTAAGCAGAGCTTGTATTATGGGAACTATACTGGTATATTACCTAGATACTTTTTTTTGTAAATACACACATATTATACATAGAAAACACTAACCCCCTTACTAATGAACGCTACTCAAAGTTTATCAATGCTCAAAGCACAGATATAGAAGAGAACTAGATGAAGTCTTAAAATTCACTATGCTCTGAACGTCAATTCATACGGCTGAGCTCTACTTTCTTATGTCCATATATCATTTGCTAGAAAGGGATGCATACTTTGTCTCAATGAGATTGCTGCGACTTCGTACCAGGGCATTTCTATGAAAATGCATAGCCTTTTATTCGAGCGCTCTAGTACGATTTACTTTTTGAACTAATTTGAAGTTGCATTGAAGAGAAGTATGCATCCCTTTCTAACTGATGATATTGGATATAAGAAAGTAGAGATCAGCCGTATGAGTTGATGTTCAGAGTATGAATTAATTTTAAGGGTTCTTCTATGCTTTAGTCATAATTCATTGGCTCATAGTTAGCCCCTGTCAGGATGTCAGTGTTTGTCACTATCCAACAGTAAGAGATGGCAATAGTCTAATCATCGTTTATCTTTTGAAAGATGTTCAAAAGTAAGGCCACCAGACTCGAGACAAATATCTGCAGATAATGTAATCATCTGACCCGCGGCGGGAATCGAACCCGCAACATTTTGCGTCTCAGGCGGACCTTCGCCTACTGCGCCACTGAGGTCGAACCAGTTTTCCAAATTATTTTGGAAAAGTTTGAATAAACAATTTAGTTTTTATTTGGGCACCAAATATTCATGGCTTAAGTATCAAATAGCATGCTAACTTGATGTGTGTCAACCAACCTGACCTTCACATGACAAATTATTTCATATGTTACATGCAAAATGATAAGTTTGTTTCTCTTTAATATTATATAACAAAAGTAGCCAAGGGCATATGAATCAAACCTTGGCAAGCTTCCGCAAAGCTTATTCAACCCAATAGATGCGGGTTCAAATTACTGGTTAATATTTTGGATCGCATTTTGAATTTATTGATGACGACCTCTGTGGTGCAGTGGGCTAAGGCTCGCCGGAGACGCAGAAGGTTGCGGGTTCGATTCCCGCCACGAGACAAATGTTTGTATTATTAGCGAATATTTGTCTCTGGTTTGGGTGTATTCTATTGTATGTGAGCGTGTTTAAAAAACTAAAATTACTAAAAGTTGTATGTCACGTGGTTCCCATCAAGAAGCTCAGATTAGTTTGGGGCTAGATGATGCTGTGTGATAGTGTCCAGCATTATTTATTATTTGCATTTCAACTCTTTTGGCATTCAATTTAATGTTGAAACCTACTCAGTTGTTAAGCCATGTATAAGAACTTTCTTTATTATGAATTAGCTTTTGCTCGCGGGTTCGCTCGCAGTAAAAGTTATTTTTTTATGTCTTGGGAACAGTACCTTTTCTGGATGAAAGGTCATTTTATGTACTCCTGACAACGCATATGTGAAATTTCATGATGATTGATTGAGTAGTTAAGGCACTACAGCGGTAAAACAAACTCACTTTCGCATTTATATTGTTTTAATATAGTATAGGATTAGGATTGACACATGGGGGCCTGCATGCTGCCCAAAAACTGCTACTCCAGAGTTGACCACTAGATCATATCATGGCTCATACTAAGAAGGAAGGAACATGTATTCTTCTTCGTCTTACAACAAAGACAACATCAACACCAGTCTATATCATTCCACTCCTGGACATAGGCCTCCTTTTATGAGGAGGATATGCCCATGCCATAATCCCCATGCGGGTTAGGGATGGCAGCACACAGCTTCTCGCATCGCCGACGCTGCTACCCGTCGGAGGCCAAGGAATTCAGCTGTGCCGGTGTTAGGCTGCGCTATGCCGCAATCAGCCAGCCGCCATATCCCCGTTTGTTAGAAGGGTGCGCCAAAGACAGGTGGCTTGAGGTCCAACGATGGCGGTTCGAACACCGTACACCCTTTACACACTTCTTCGTTTTTCTTATGAAACGTTCTGATTCCAACTCTAATCAATAATCCATACGTTTTTTAGGTCGCAACGGCAACAACATAAAAGAGATCGAGAGGAAGTCCGGAGCGATGATAAACTTCAAGAAGTTCACTGACGCCGATCACGATGTGTGCATGATCCGCGGCCGGAGCCAGGCGACGCAGCTAGCTGAGATGGAGGTCCTCGAGTTCATTAAGCAGCAGCCTGAGCTGTTTGATGATAGCCTGACCGTGCCCAGTTGGGCTGCAGGGCGGATCATAGGTTGGTATTCATTTTTTAAAACTTCGACACCCAGTGTCAAATTAAGCCAGAGCGCGGGGCTCGTAGCAAATTCTACCAAGGGGGCCTTGGTTTGCTTTAGGTTACCTATCATGTTTATGGTTATAAATAAAACAAATCTAACGAACTGCACTAATTCGTCGCCTGGGCTGTCCTCCAAATACTCAGCGTACCTAAGCACTTTTCAAAATCTCTTATGTTGAAAGAGATTTTGTTGTCGGATTCCTAAAATGCCAGTATATTTTCAAGCTTCTATCTAAATAGATATTTTTTTACTGTCAGAAAGCGTTAATGTGCGAGGCCCGTAGCATTTGCTACTCTTGCTTCGTGTCGACAGTGGCGGATTGCCACTGTCGACACTAGTGTGGTGACTCTTCTTTCATCCGTTCCTTTGGTAGCCTAAAACTCAGGTCCATACAGGTCTTAATGCCCTTCTGGTAAATTTTTCCGTGGCATTGGGGGGTCGCAAGTTGTCCCATTTCATCCATCCAGCATTTATTCTATACTATTTTCCCGGATACTCGGATACCCGGATAAAAAGTAGCTTATGGCCTTGGAATATAGGTACATACATAGTTTATGACCTGGATTAACAGGTCATAAACTATATTCCAAGTTTTTTTCCAAATCCGTTATTTAGTTTTGGCGTGAAAGAGTAACAAACATCCACACATACATTTGTACATCCTTACAAACTTTCACGTTTATAATATTAGTAAGTTAGGGAGTAGGATTTCTTCACGACCCGGTATATCTTACTGCCGTTCTGGATCTATGAACCGAGGTACCGGAAGTCGGAGCAGACGCATGTTTTCAAAAGTCGGCTAATGTACGATTCACACCTACCGGCGCGAGTCGGAGAGCATGCGAAGTGCATTTTAAAACATGCTAGAGGAAATTGAAACATCAACAAAGCAGTTAAGTTCCTTATTTGCATGCAATATCTACTTACGGATCTATTTATGCCAGTGTTTGACAAGGCTCAAAGCTGCGTAAATTGCATGCAAATAAGGAACTTAACTGTTTCGTGGATGTTTCAATTTCATTTAGCTTGTTATAAAATGCTCTCTGATGCTCTCTGACGCGCGCCGGTAGGTGTGAATCGTACATAAGGGAATATCCTTCTTTTTAAAAATAAATGTATGTTTCCTTTGAGTAAAATTGGCTAGTACTCACACTCCAGGTGCGGTTAAAAAAATCCTCCTTGTATAATAGTTACAACGGATATTTGTCCCTCTGAAGTTAAGGAGCAGCAAACGATTCTACCTATCCTTGTATAATCAGACCTAAAAATAGGAACTAAATCGCTACAAGTAGCGGTACGAAACTCTAGCGCTGACCGTTATTGCGCAGAAGTCAAAGGTAAGGTATCATAATATGAGAGCTAGAGGCGAGAGAGAGCGAGAGACCCATGCGCAGAAGCTTCGTTCACCGCTAAGACTTACGTGCCGCTAGCTATACTTGCAGCCAACTTCAAAGAGATAAAGATAAGAGAGTATATGTGCATCATTTTATCTCGATCCACACCATCAAGCTCTTCAACTACCGAAATTAAGGTGACGATACATGTCAAATCTCCCTCTCGCTCGCACAATTCAACATTTTAAAAGATATAAATTCACTGAATGTAGTTATGCAAAATAGCAAACCTTCACGGCCTAGAAAATAACAATACAAAGGTTCAGCAAGAATATCATCTTAAACCCAACATGTTTTCCTACTAAAAAAAATTGTACCAAAATTGATCAAATTGGTACAAGTTTTTTGGTAAGAAAACGTGAATCAAAATGATATTATTGCTGAACCTTTGTATTGTTATTCTCCAGAATGTGAAGGTTTGATATTTCGCATAACTACATTCAGTGATTTTATATCTTCACAAATGTTGAATAGTGCGAGCGAGAGGGAGGTTTGACAGGTATAGTCGCCTTAAGCATGAAGCGGTAAGATATATCTACCTGCTCGTTCTCGTATTGGCTAAAAACCAGTGTTTTTGCTTTATAGTAAAAAAATGAGCCAAGGCCTTTTTATCGTGCACACACAAAGTTACAGAATATAACATTACCTACCGTAAATTATAAGACGTACATAAGACGACCTCTGTGGCGCAGTGGGCGAAGGTCCGCCTGGGACGCAGAAAGTTGCGGGTTCGATTCCCGCCGCGGGGCAAATGTTTGCATGTTCTGTAAATATTTGTCTCGGGTCTGGGTGTTTTCTATGTATGATATATATGTATTTACAAAAAAAAAGTATATATGTAATATATCAATCATGTGGTTCCCATAATACAAGCTCTGCTTAGTTTGGGGCTACATGATGCTGTGTGATAGTCCAGCTTTATTTATTTATTTATTTATCTACCTGTTTTTTAAATGTTTTCTGTAGACCCAAATAAATGTTTATCAATCTATCTATCGATCTATCTACATATAGGTACATCACCACACCTTACTCAAACATGCATTTACAATTAGGAGTATTAAGATTTTTTATTGATGTAATAAAAATTGACAGGTGCGGGCGGATTCAACGTGAGCGAGATCTGCCACCGCAGCGGAGCTCGCGTTAAGGTCCAGGGACTATCGACGGACAAAACGAGCGAACGAATGATCAACATTCGCGGCACCAAAGAACAGATAGAGCATGCCAAAAAACTTATTGAGGGTCATGTAAGTACTATGGAAGGTAAAGAATATTAATTTAGTCGGAAACAGCCTCTGTGGCGCGGGTTCGGTTCCCACCTCGAGATGAATGTTTGTATTATTTGCAAATATTTGTCTTAGTTCTGAGTATTTACAAAAATATTTATGTAATTAGTCAAGTGTTTACCATAATACAAGCTCTGCTTAGTTTAGGGCTATATACGATGCTATTTGATACTGTCCAGCATTATTATTATTATAATAGGCATGACGACTGGGTCAAAAAATAATAATTCTAATTAGTCCGTCAGTCAGATCAACAAAAAATACTGGACACGTATTTTTTTATTTATCGAATCAATAGAAATTGACGAAGATAAAGAACGCGAAAGTTCGGGAGTGGGGGGCTCGTGACGTCACGCCTAGGTAAAAAATGTACTACCTATATCGTGACGTCGCGCGGAACTTTAACGCACTATATCTTAGTTATTTGTTGTTTAATTGACAAAAGAAAAAATACGTTTCCAATATTTTTAGGATATGTAAATAACGGACTAATTAGAATTTTTCAGTCGTCTAGCCTATTCACCTAAAATACTCAAATGTAAACGACGACGGAACTGTTACCGTTCTATTAATAAAAGTTAAGTTATAACTTAGCGATAATGGCGTTAAAATATGTCAACTCTTTTAAGACAGGTACAAGCTTACTTTATCGATCGTTATAAAATGACATTTGGTTATGAATTCATATTCTAGGGGGATATCTTTGGTAGGTATCTATCAACTACTAGTTTACGAACTGATACAATTTCGTTTAGTTCCTCACTTAGCTACAAGTATAACAAATTAGCCCCCATTTAGCCACGTGATTAACATTTTAAACCTGAGACAAATAAAACAAAAAAAGACAATGGAGTCGTAGCCATAACGCTACTGATTTAACACTTTTGAGTGTTGAAAACAACAGATGAAACAGATGTGCTTCTGCAGGGCGACTTCTTCTTCGTGCATGGCGCGTAGCGTCATGTGCGAGACCAGCAGTGAATGTGTTAAACGTAGTTTGTTTTTGTATGCCAGGATTCCAGACACAATAGAAAATGTGCTATTTCTAATCTAAGCCTTTTAAAACTAAACGTACTTACTCCTCAGGTAGCTCAAGAGAAATGCCGCCGCGAGATGGAGCAGGCGAAGAGTCCCCGTCATGTGACCCGCTCCCCTTCCCACTCCCCCTCACCTACCCCGCCCGCTGAACGCGCCGAGCGAAGCGAGCCGCCGAACGAGACAGGTGAACGACCGCATGCCAAATATAAACGGCCTGGTAAGATTTGCTGCATGTTGTGTTGTTTTACACATCTCATAGAATCTTTGATTTGTTGGAAAAATTGCATCATTGAGGAAGGAAACTTGGGTTTTTCTGTCTACGGGAGGGCGATCACGGATATTTCAACCTGACATATCGTAAGCGTAACGAACAATTTTGGCCAATGACAAAACGGTATTTTTCTACGCTTTTCCACTGGCCTTTTACGTTGACGATATGAATACTTTTTTGCTAGTCTTCGCGATCGAGCCTCTGATTACAAACAGTCTTATCAGACAGAAAGCGTACTTGAATTCTACGGCATTAAGCAAAACGCGAACGCGGAACGATCAGCATGAACGCACACACACACAGACGGCCGCCAGAACAGAAGCACCACAGAATGCATGTTAGAATGAATGTTAGCAGAATGCACCACGGGCAGGTGAGGTTGGCTTGTGTTCCGAAGATGTAGGTTGGAACCCCTTACACTCCTGATAGGACCCGAGTGCTAAAGCCCGTATTCTCAGCTTAGATTGCTCAGGGACCTGAAAATGGTTCTCGAAGACGAGCCTATAACTTGTGTTTTATAAGTCTTGGGAATTTGCAGATAAAAGATTGGATGTGTAGTATTAAAAAGTCCATTACAGTATTGTTAGCTTTATAAGCAGCAGATATACCACCATTGACATGTTTTTACATAATAAACATTAAACAAAGCTAAACTGTTTAAAAAAAATCTAATGAAATCCACAGCAACCAAAGTTATAAGTAAGACATTGGACTTAAAAAAATATATGAAAGGAGTAAAAAGAATGCGAAATTAACTATTGATATATTTTCTAATCATTTCAGCTGGTACAAGTATTAAGTTTTTTGTACCACGCAAAATTCTAATAACATTGTAAGTCTCACGTATGTTATTCACACGTTTTTGCTTGTTTTGGTAGCAGTATAACGGTTTTCAGCACAATGTTGTTTTGTCCCCTTTATCCTATTTATGTTGGTTTTTGTGATGTTGCCTTTTTGGGAAATGTGTGGTTTTCTTTGGGTACACGGTTGTGGTAAAATACTTTAACGAAAAAAACAAAAAAATGTAGGTAATGGTTCTTAAAAAACTGTTAACTTAACCTTTTTTATATATCTTCTATTCCTTTTCGTATGAGCTAGTGGCCAACTCTCGCCTCCGACGTGGCTTAACGACTGAAAAACTCGGAACTAACATCTTAACGTGCCTTCTGAAGTACGGAAGATCTCAGATCCAAATGCGACTAAACGGTCACCCATCCATGTAGTGACCGGGCGAAGTGTTGCTTAACTCAGATGGTCCCTATTTTAAACTTCAACTGTGTTTGACAGTCTGGAATTCCGTTATAAAAGAGGAAATAACCCCATTATTATCGATTTATAACATATCTTACCCTTTAGAATCATCGACGCCGTGCATCGAAGTGTACGTATCAGCTGTGTCGTCACCGTCTCGCTTCTGGGTCCAGTTCGTGGGCCCACAGGTGGCACAATTGGACGAACTTGTCACTCACATGACTGAGTACTACGGGAACAAGGAGAATAGGGACAATCATGCGGTGAGTGTTAGCTATAGGGATAATCATGCGGTGAAATTCAAACATAGGGACATTCACGTGGTGAATCGAAATTATTGATATATTATAAAATCTTATAAATTTCCATAGTGAGGGTTTTAAAACGAAATAATCATGCGGTGAGTGTTAAATATTTAGGGACAATAATAGGGTGAGAGTTATTCATAGCGACAATCATGCGACGTGTATGTATTACGGGAACTAGGCGAATAGGGACAATCATGCTGTGAGTTTTATTCATAAAAACAATCATGCAAAGAGTATGTATTACGGGAACAAGGAGAGTAGACATTCATGCGTTGCGTGTAGAACATTGAGACAATCATGTGGTGAGTCAAAAATTTTGAGATGTTTTAAAATCTTAGAAAATCCCAAGGGTAGGCTATCGCCATTGCGCCCCGTCCTCGGTTCGGCGCATTCATCTTCAAGGACCAAGTATAATAAGATAAAGTAAGATGTGGCAATACCAGCCTATATCAGTCTACTGCTGGACATATGCCTCCCCTATTTAAGAAGGATATCTCAAAGGACAGAGATGGTTGGCCGAATTTAGGGGGAGGGTTTTGCCCAGCAGTGGGACGATGCAGATTACTTAAAACCAAAATGCTCATAATCCCCACGCTGGGCATGCGGGTTAAGGATCGCAGGGCATACTTTCTTGCAACGGCGGCGGTCAGAGATTTTTGCTGTGCCGATATTAGGCTGCGCTATACCGCATTCAGCCAGCTGCCAGAGCTCCGCTTGTTATACAGCAGGGTGCACCACGACCAGGTGAGGTGGGCTTGGATTCCAAAGATAGGAGGTTGAAAAACCTTACACACCACACAAATTCTTACATACTTTGCATACCAAAATTTGTAGAAATAGTAAATTTGTAGGTACGGTAGAATTATTATTTTAAGAACCTATTTGAAGCAAATAAATGATTTGATTGATTTTATTTCCAGTTGAAGCACGTATCGGTGGGTCAAGTTGTAGCTGCGGTGTTCAGACACGACGGCAAATGGTACCGAGCTCGCGTACACGACATCCGACCTAACGAGTTTGATCCCACACAAGAGGTGAGCAATACAAATGCTATTATTTTTAATTTTACTTGAAGAGGGAAGTAGCACATGGCCCACCTGATAGCATACATGGATTCAATATTGTAGCGAAAGGCCCTTCATAGAATTGTGTGAAAAACTTATCTAGTCACGCAGTAGCGTGTCAAGCCAAGTTCATTATATTTTTACAAAATTTTATTATTTTATAAGGTAAGTTACTTTGGGAAAAGTTTTCCTGTTGGGATTTTAGCGATTGAGGTCAACTGGTTTTTTTTTGACAAATTTAATTTTCTAGCCTGACTGTACCTACATTTAAAACAATGCGATAGTGCGGTTGTTTTTTTATTAAAAATAAACCTATATTTTCTAAGAACAAAACCTTCTAGCTACAAAGTAAAAGGTAGCTCTCCTTAATAAGGTAAAATTTGGCCCATCGTGTATAAAGGCGGGGTGAAGATGTGAAGATATATTTGTTATTTCTTCACTCCAAAACTCCTGAACCGGGCATTCATAAATATTTTAAACAAATTTGAAAATGCGATCCAATATTTTCGGACCAGACGGAAAATCCTGTACCCGCATTTTATCTAAAGTCAGCAGCGCACTATCCGATTGTGCCAATAGTCCGAATGACGTCATACTCGAAAACCTTGGATAGACAGTGACTACCCACACTTCAGTAGATAAGCAAACTTCAGTAAATTGTAAAATCTTTATTGATTTCAAGTATTAATGTCGTAATCCCTAAGATTTTGACTCATGAGAAAGCTTCATTTCTTACTAGCTTCTGCCCGTGGCTTGGAGTCAGTATATAAAACCATCTAGGTCAAAAACTATGTAAAATAAATTCAATTCAATTCAATGTTTCATTGAAATCCGTTTACGACGTTACGGAGTTGAGTGGGAACAAATATAACCGACACTCACTAAGTCTGGAATTAGAACTTATGTTATTAACCCATCACAGATCCTTGATGACGGCCTTAATGACGGCCTCTGTGGCGCAGTGGGCGAAGGTTCGCCTGAGACGCAGAAGGTTGCAGGTTCGATTCCCGCCGCCGGACAAATGTTTGCATGTTCTGTAGATATTTGTCTCGGGTCTGGGTGTTTTCTATGTATGATAAGAATGTATTAACAAAAAAAAAAAAACTATATGTGTAGTATATCAATCATGTGGTTCCCATAATACAAGCTCTGCTTAGTTTGGGGCTACATGATGCTGTGTGATAACGTCCAGCATTATTTATTATGGGACATAGATACCATGTGACCCTGAATAAAAACAGAACAAAGGAAATTAAAATTGTATTAACGCCTTTGCGCAGGTAGCGGATGTTTTTTTCCTCGATTATGGCGACAGCGAGTACGTGGCGACGCACGAACTGTGCGAACTACGAGCGGATTTGCTCAGGCTTCGATTCCAGGTTTGTACTGTACTATTCGTATTGTTTGTACTGTACTAGCCTAGTGTTCCGCAAACTTTTTGTATTCAAGGAAAATCGGAAAATTTTAAAGGTACATAAATATAAAATCATTTGTTGTATTTATTCAACAATCTTTTATTAAGCACACTAAACAGTAACCAGGGTACATCAGTGTGCAGTGGCACACACTTACGGAACACTGTACTAGACGACCTCTTCGGCGCAGAGAGTGAGAGCCCGCCTTAGAGGCAAAAGATTGCGGGTTCGATTCCCGCCGCAATATTATGTACGACTAGCGGCACGTCCCGGCTTCGCGCGGGTGGACATAAGATTTTATTTTTTATTTTTACCTAATATAGCCTGTGTTATTCAGGGTGAATGTAGCTGAATTTGGCACAGTAGTTTTTGAGTTTATTCATTACAAACATACACACAAAAATATATTTTTTTCCCTCATTATAATATTAGTGTAGATATTTGTAATGTGTTGACTGAACTTTTATATCGGTTCTTGGTGGTATTTTTGCACTTGGAGAATACACATTATGGCATTTTTTTGTGTTTTGCATTGACGTTGTTATTTGGATTGACGTTTGTGTCGCACTTACAACGGACCGAGGCCGACTGAGATCAAATGATATCCTGACCGTACTTTGTAAACTTGAAGGACATACAAAGAAGGAAGGAAGAAAATCTCTAAGATTTACGGTTCAGGCTGATCAACTCACAGCCTGAACCGTAAATCCTAGAGCCAGCCAATTAGGCGACTATAAGGGTCAAACCTCCCTCTCGCTCGCACTATTCAACATTTTTGAAGATATAAAATCAATGAATGTAGTTATGCAAAATAACAAACCTTCACGGCCCAGAAAATAACAATACAAAGGTTTAGCAATAATATCATTTTGAACCCAACACGTTTTCCTACCAAAAATTTGCACCAAAATTGATCACATTGGTGCAAGTTTTTTGGTAAGAAAACGTGATAGAATCAAAATGATATAATTGCTGAACCGTTTCATTGTTATTTTCTAGGCCGTGAAGGTTTGCTATTTTGCATAACTACATTCAGTGATTTTTTTATCTTCAAAACTGTTGAAAAGTGCGCGCGAGAGGGAGGTTTGACCCTTATAGTCGCCTTCAGTCGGCATCATTACAGTTTTATTATATTTATATAATGTAGTGTTATATAAATAGGCGATGGAGTGTTTCCTTGCCGGCGTGCGTCCGGCGGAGGGACCGGATGGAGAGAACCGGCCGGAGAAATGGTCTGCCGCCGCCGTCGAGCGGTTCGAAGAATTAGCGCAGGTAAACACTAGTTTTTTAAAAAAACTCGACTGCCAAAAAGTATTTAGTACTTTTTAGTTCATCGTAAATTGAAAATGGCTTCTTACAGTCGCCACATTAGATTTTTTAAATTTTCATATAGCCTATGTCACTCTTGTGATCTAGACTAATCCAATGACACCTCATTTGTCAAAATCCGTCCAACCGTTTGGGCTACAGCGACCGATCAATAATATTACAAGCATACAAACACTCTACAAACATAACCTGACTGAAGAGGACTTCAGTCGTGTAAAAACACATCAACAACTACATACTAAGAAGGAAGGAATGTGTATTCTTCTTGGTCTTACAACAACAACACCAGTCTATGACGACCTCTGTGGCGCAGTGGGCGAAGGCCCGCCTGAGAAGCAGAAGGTGGCGGGTTCGATTCCCGCCGCGAGACAAATGTTTGTACGTTCTGTAAATATTTGTTTCAGATCTGGGTGTTTTCTATGTATAAATAGTATGTATTTACAAAAAAAAAAAGTATCTATGTAGTTTATCAATTATCAGTCATGTGGTTCCCATAATACAAGCTCTGCTTTGTTTGGGACTACATGATGCTGTGTGAGAGTATCCAGCATTATCTATATTAGTTGACTGCTGGATATAAGCTTCCCCAATAAGAAGGGGGATATGTCCATTATCCCCACGCTAGGCATGTGGGTTGGGGATCGCAGGGCTCAGCTTCTAGCAGCCGTCGCTGCTGCCCGTCGACGGCCCTGTGATGTAGCTGTGCCGATTTTAGGCTGCGCTATGCCGCAAGCAGCCGCCAAAGCCCCGTTTGTTAGTTACGGGCCGTCCATTAATCACGTGATGTTTTTTATCATTTTTAACCCCCCCTCCCCCTTGGTGATACATGGTGAGGTTTAAGACTAACCCCCCCTCCCCCGACCAAAATCACGTGTATTTTTTAGTACCTATAAAGGATCTTAAAAAATTTAGAATGTTATCTTTAAATACAGGTATAAAGCTCTGAAATTAAGGACCATGATTAAGAACTTCGTTCGCTGCCTCGCAACGCCGAGTCAAGGTCACACACTACACGCCGCTTTTCGGTTTAGAAATCGTGTGTTTGACGAAAAAATAAATACACGTGATATCTTACTACACCCCCCTCCCCCCTTGTGATATTTCGTGATTTTTGCCAAACCCCCTGCCCCCCTTTCGAGACTCATGTGATTAATGAACGGTCCCTTAGCAGGGTCCACCACGGGCAGGTGAAGTCGGCTTGGGTTCTGAAGATGGAAGTTTCATTCAAATCAGTTTAGCCGTTACGGAGTTTAGTGGGAACTGTGCTATTGAATAACAAAGTGTAGTCACTCTGCACGCGGCAGTCGAGACGAGCGGACGTGCTACAGCGATACAATTTTGTGCATTGTCATTCGACCCCCCTTGTATATAGCTCATATACTCTACAGGAACAAACATATTTACACACAAACTTTCGCATTTATAATATAAGTGTGATTCTGTACTTAAATTAAATGCAGTTTAGTGT
Organism: Horisme vitalbata; assembly: GCA_951804965.1. NCBI lineage: Eukaryota > Metazoa > Arthropoda > Insecta > Lepidoptera > Geometridae > Horisme > Horisme vitalbata. Next base: position 12,868,487 of record OX638091.1, read on the forward strand.
GCATTTAAAAATTCTGAAGTCGGTTGAATTTTTTTTAATTATTTTATTTATTTAAATTGCCCATTATCAACGAAATATGTTTTTCGGAATGACAATGTTTTAATTACCAAATTTAGGTAGCGAGATGGAAGCCACTGGTATCTAGAACGTGCACGTACAAAAAGACATCGTCCGCGGAGGGAGACAAAGAGAAGGAAATACCTGGCATCAAGTTGTACGAAGTCACTGATGGTAAGTACCCTTTTCCGTGTGTGGCTCGGCTTCGCCTCGGCCCGACATTTACACGTTTGTCCATCAATGCCTCTTTTGCTGGCCGCTGCAGTAATGTACTATTTCTCAAATAATGCGCGGAAATTAAAACTAAGTAGCTTCTAGGCAGAACTTGTACATTTTTCAATAAACAGCTTTGTATTTATAAGTTCGAAAGGAGAATGCCGAGAACCCGTACCAATTGCGTCAAAACCGAACGTATCCCATAAAATTTATTATATTTTATAAATCACATTAACATTTTCTTTAGTTTTACACACCGACTCGATTAATAATCAAGTAAAAAAAATATTTTGTTGATTTGGTTTCCGTTACACGCCGCCATTAGACTACAACAACCAATGATATACACGTTGCTATGACAACAAACATTGATGTAAAGTGTTACTATGGTAATAACCCTCATTTTTAATTATTTTGACAGTAGAATCGACTAAAAACTTATTGGATATTTTTTTTGACGCACTCACTTTAGTCTTGGTACCGAGCGCCATACATCAGACGGCATTCTCCTTTAAATAAAACCTTTGATTAGTTACCTCCTTGGTTGCCATGTTTCGGAATAAAAGATAGTTCCATTTTTAAATAACACGGCAGATATGAGTTTACATAGTAATTTATTTGGCCGCTAAACACGACAGATATGGATTTTCAAACCACTTTTGCTGGTTGCTGCAGTAATTTACTATTGTTCGCAGAGGGTGAGATGGACATCGGCGCGGTGTTAGTGGCGGAGGGGTTGGCGGTGGAAGGGGCTGGGTCGGAACACGCCCCCCCGCCCCCGCGCGGCACGCCCTTCGGAGACCTCGGCAACTCTAGGTACACCACTACCATCCCTCCTACTTACAGCATACAAGCACCAACAGCAGCCTATTGTGACGTCCATTTATATAGCAAGTATTTATTTAAAGAAAAAAAAAACCCAACTGCATAGCCAGGAAGTTTTTAAAGGCTTATTAGAACACGCGGTATTCAGTCTGTCTTAGTAAGACTGTCTTACACTTAGCGTAGTGTAATAAGAGTAAGCCACTAACGGCCGGTTCCTATAATATACCGTTACCGATTACGCTTCGTTTTCCCCTGAAAAACTGTCAAATTTTCAACGCCTCGTTGTTAATTTTTGATAGTTGACAGGGAAAACGAAGCGTTATCGGTAACGGTATGTTATAGGAATCGGCCATAATGGCCGGTTTCTATATTATACCGTTACCGATTACGCCTCGTTTTCTCTTGAAAAACTGTCAAAAATTAAGAACGAGGCGTCGAAAATTTAACAGTTTTTCAGGGGAAAACGAAGCGTAATCGGTAACGGTATATTATAGGAACCGGCCATAAGTCGGTCATAGTAAATCTAGTTCCGGCCGGTTTCTATATTATACCGTTACCGATTACGCCTCGTTTTCTCTTGAAAAACTGTCAAAAATTAACAACGAGGCGCCGAAAATTTGACAGTTTTTCAGGAGAAAACGAGGCGTAATCGGTAACGGTATAATATAGGAACCGGCCATTAGTCAGTAAGACAGACTGAATACCGTGTGGTGTAATAAGTCTTTCAGTACTTAGTCAGTTTAGTAAATTATTTTTGAAATTGAAAATGGGTTCTTATAGTCGCCGTATTTGATTTTTTGAAATTTGATATGTCATCATCTATGTGATTTTGACGAATCCAACGACACCTCATTAGTCAAAATCTGTCCAGCCGTTTGGCCTACAGCGACCGACAAATATTCATACAAACATACATACGTATCTTACATACGTTATGTTTTTAGGGCGTATACCCTAAAAACATAACCTGACTGAAGAGGACTTCAGTCGGGCAAAAATCTCGTGTCACGGTGTTTGTGGTCGCACTACTCCGAAACGGCTCGACCGATTTTTATGTTTTTTTTTTATTTATCCACATTTATCCAGCCTATATCAGTCCACTGTTGGACAAAGGCCTCCCCTAATAAAGGGGGATATGCTCATAATCCCCACGCTGGGCATGCGGGATCGCAGGACACAGCTTCTCGCACCGCTGACGCTGCTGCACGTCGGCGGTCGGGGAATTTATTTGTACCGGTGCAATGCCGCAATTAGGCGGCCGCCAGAGCCCCGTTTGTTGTACAGCAGGGTGCACCACGGGAAGGTGAGGTTGGCTTGGATTCCGAAGATGAACCTTTTTAGAGCTTTTTATGTACATTTTCAATGTATATTTGGTAGGCATGAAAAAACATGATAAAGTAGGTTCATAACGCTAAGTGATTAGGGTGTCCCTATCTAGTTTTTTTTCATATTATGTAATTCTAAACCTTGAATAACACATACTTTTTATCTGGGTACCACACGAGCGAAGCCACGAGCGGATGCTTTTAATACTATAAATATAAATACCTCAAAAAGAATAGTGTGATTAACTTACAAAAACAAAATAAATAAAACAGTAACAGGATAAACAAAAATGCAGGTATTACTCAAATCTTTTACACTTCATATTATATTAGTGTTATATCTATCAATCTGTAAGTTCTTCTAGTATCGAAGACTTGAATGTATTTTTCTAGACTGCTGACGTTGACACGTGATATTTTATTCTCTTTGTTAATGCACCTCAGGCAGGCCAGGTTCAAAGCTATGAAGTAAAGGTAATTAGTTATAGTAAGTAGTTTGCTAACCGGGGTAGCAAAATATTATCTGAATACTACCACCATGCTTTGGTCATTTATGATCTCAAGTATATCCTATCCTACTAATTTTAAACGTAAAAGTTTTTTACTCTTTCACGCCATAACGACTGAAGGGATTTGGATGAAACTTAGAGTGTACATAGATTGTGGCCTGGATTAACACATAGGCTACATTTGATCCGGGTACCACGCCGAGCGAAGCCGCGCGCGCCAACTATTTTAGTATATTTGTGCTACGTAGTAAATATATTTATTTCATATGAGTAATCTATGCATGTTTATAAGTCTCTCTGACCCATAGAACAGGTTCTGTCTTGTTTAGAATCAGTAGACCGTGTGTGAGATGTCCCGTATTGTTTAATGTTATAGTTAATGTAAATAATTATCTTCGCAGGGTGTTAGGTATGTTGATGTCTGGCGGTTCTCGTTCTTCGTCTCTCCCCAAAGACCACAAAGACGACCAAAAGGAAATGAAAAACGATGAATTTACCAAAGGTAATCAGTGCTTTATATTCTTTCGTGGCTCCTCACCCTTGCCGTAGGAATCGTACCCATACCACTCGCCTCTGATAGAGGAAATAACGCTCAATCCACACCAGCCTATATTAGTTCACTGCTGGACGTATGGACTTCCCTAATAAAGGGAAATATGCCCATAATCACCACGCTGGACTTGCGTGTTTGGGATTGGGTCAGCTTCTCGCACCGCCGAAGCTGCTGCTCATCGACGGTCAGGGAATTTAGCTGTGCCTTTGCTAAGCTGTGCTATGCCGCAACCGGTCGCCAGAGCCTCGTTTGTTATACATGTAGAGTGCACCACGTCCAGGTGAGGTTGGCTTGGATTCCGAAGATGGAGGTTGGAACCCTTTACACTCCTTAGCCACGTCTTTAGATAAGCCCGGTTCTAAGTAGTTTTTAGCAGAAATGTTGAAATAAATGATTTTTTTATTTCCTTAATATACTTCAGCCATCTGTAAACTGAAGTTAGGTTCATATGCTCCTGCATCAATCCTGGCCGTATCAAACTTTTGTAATACTTTTATCTTTTGCAGAAACGGAAATAATGGCCGCATCGACATCACTAGCATCAGGCCTGGAGAAATCCGACAAACCCTTATCAGTATCTAACTACGACCTATCCTCGATCGCTTCACAACCGGACACAAAACCTCACGTCAATGGCACAGACTTCCTAGACGCGGAGCGAACACACATGGACTCGCAAAACGCATCGTCGGAGACATTGACGCCTAAATCTGATGCGCTTACGAAAATTCAGAGGGAGGAGTGTAAAGCTAATATAAATAGGATTGACTCGCATCATAGTAATTTGGAGGATTTAGGGCGGTCGGTGAATGAGCTGCATTAGTTTAAAGGCCATTTGCACCAGCCAACAGTCAATCTTATGAATAATGGAATGTTCAATTAGTCAAACATTTTACGACCCAGACCTTCCCGCTAGGGGGGAAGGCCCCACTCAGACCTTCCCGCTAGGGGGGAAGGCCCCACTGTTGTCATAGTGTGTGCGGTTCAGTAACACTTCATTGCTAAAACTAGTTCTAGCAAACTTAGTCATTTCGTCCCTGTTATCTCCATCTTTAAGAAAGATAAATATATTGAGCAGGAGAATGTGAATCATCATCATTGACGGCGAGAATGTGACTTATCATATGAGTCTTAGGGATGAGACGATTATTCTTTGGGCCATATTTTTTCTTTGTGCGTTTCGGCACTTTTTCTGAGAAGAAAAAGTGACGAAATGCTTCAATTTATTTTAGACAGTGTCTATATTTTATGGTATGTAAATAAAACTCGAATTTGTTGTTTTTTGTAGTAAAAACTCACTAACAAATTATAGAGTCTCAAATTATTTAATAAAGGTCCTATGGCTATAATTAATTTGTGGTCTACTTTGAGTAAAAATTACAGATAAAACGATATAAGCAATTTTCTTTGACGATATATTATCTCTATAAGATAATATACAAATTGAGTTCTTGTCCTCTAAGTGGTCCACAAATTAAAAGGCTTTTATAATGTATGTAGATTTTGTAAGGTGCTTTGAATGCGTTTTTTTTTCAGGAATATTAGTCATGTGATTATTATATAGGTATGTAGGTAAAAAAGTCATTTAAGTACTTAAAATTTAACCGCTAACTAAGAATTTGGGAAAACTACACTTTTCAGAAGTTTCTGAAAAGTTCAGTTTTCTAAAAAAACAAATTCCTAGTTTATCTTATATTAAAATATGTAGTTCTTTAAATGATAAATGAAAATTGCTAACACTTTAGTCTGTGATTGTCAATAACATTTAAAAACTGAATAGCTGAACAGAAGTGACTTGCGACTTAAAGTTGAGGTCATGCTTAACATTGTCAAGTTTCACGTTTATTTATATGCACCATGGAATTACTACAACTACAAGTACAAGTACAAGGGAAAGCGCGCCTAGCATAAAAATCCGCGCCTCATATTTCCAGCTCATAGGTGTTTTGTATAACATTAAAGAGAGAAAATCTTTTAGCTGGAAATTATAGGCACAGATTTTCGTTAAAAGCGTGCACTCCCATAGTAAAAAGGCACTAACACAAATTATTTGTTTTTTAGCTTCTGTAGTTCTTTTTGACAGGAGTTTTGATGTAAACACTGTCATCTCAAACTATGGTTATATTTAACTACAGCATTTAAGCGTCTGATTTATGTCGGTGCACACTAGGTAAAGTTAAATATCACTTAAGTCGAAATCACTTCTTATCTAAGATTGTTATTTTAGATTTAACAATGAGTAGATTGTGGTAATGTTAGTGTTTAGGTACAAGTGGTTGTGTTTTATATTCCAAAATGTGTGGATTCTTCTTGACATGTTCACGCTTTCAACACAGGTCGCTTCATTGAGTTTCAGCCGTTAGAAGTTCATTGTAGCCTCTTTAAAGAGGATCAGCCAAAATCAAAAAAGCGTATTTAATTTCCTCAAAGGCTGGCATCACATCTGTGTCGCATCTGGTGAAGGAAGTGTCCATGCGGTGACTACTTCCCATCAGGTGGCCCGTCTGTTCGTCTGCCAGCTTTGGCATAAAACAATATCAACAGCAGTTATCAGGCAGATCGGTAATCGAAGTAATGCTGATATCCAGCCCCTGCTGAAATGAAATGCTCGACGTTTTGGACAAACGAGCAAGATCGGCCGTTATCAGCAACCGAATATATCAACCTTTCGTATGTACGCGTATCGTCGAATTGGCTAATAACAAGTTATTTCTCTACGTTTTCTGAAGCGAACGTTCTAAGTGCGCTTTCCGATTTTGCTCGATTTTATTTTTGCTCCATTTCTAATCTGCGCTCAGTTGGTGGACAAGGGCATGAGTGGTATAGCGGTGGCGTTTAGGAACCAGACCCATAAGTCCTTTCTCCTTTGGCAGGATATGTATTCTCTTTAATCGGGTTTGACTGACGTAATTTCTATTTTTGGTTCAGATTGCACTATTATTGGTTGAATGGTTTGCTGTGCCTAACTTCAGAGTGGTATTTGCCGCGTTTAATCCGTTGTGACGATTGTACACGCAGAAGCATTATTAGTCACAATTTGCATCATCCACAGGAAAACTAACCTACCAAATATATAAAAGATCTTTTAACTAAATAAATGTATTTTGGTGCAAGCAGATGCTTTTTATCTTGAATATTTTATTAACACATTTTGTAAAACTGTGTTTTAGTGTTAAGATACAAAACGTATTATTGTAGATATTTATGCTCAAATTTAGTGAATTGTTTGCGATTGTTTGTTTTCCGAATATAGAATACAGAGTGATTCGTTGAACATGATCTTACTTAGTTTTTCTGTAAAGAGCTTGTTCTTATGTGTATGACAAATGTCTTAGTCCATGTCCTGAGGAACATATTGTATTACGTAGCATTTTAGACGTCACGTGCGCACTAGGGTGTCGCAGTAAAGTTGAGCCATTCGACAAGCGCTTCCTAGTTTGACTAAACTAATCGTATATTGTACGATTCTCACTTACAATAATTATTAAATGCATGCAAATAAGGAACTTAACTCCTTTGTGAATGTTTCAATTTCCTCTAGCATGTTTTGAAATGCGCTTCGATACTCTCCGATGCGCGCCGGTAAGTGTGAATCATACATAATAGTTTGAGTACTAATTGTATACATCATATTGCACATACACACAATAGTTACAACGTATCTATCCAAGTTTTTTTTTTACATTGGATGGACCTGCGTTTGACCATGAACCTATTCACTCTAGACTTAAATAGTCCCGGATTATAGTTATCAGGAAAGACAGAGGCCGGTAGAGAGTTCCAATCCTTAGCAGTTCGCATTATAAAAGTAGAAGAAAACCGCTTAGTGCGAATAGGTGGTATATCTACTAAGTAAAGATGGTACTGACCCATTCGTCTGCGTCCTAAAGTGGAATGGAGACGGTGGGATCAGTTCATGTAGATCCTAAGAACACTCATCGAAATGTAGCCTATAGAAGATCGATAAGCAAGCAACCTTACGGCGGTGTTCCAGACTTTGAATCTTGGGCTTCGAAAGGTACTGCTCATCAATAAGTCTGAAGGCTCTTCGCTCAATCGTTTGCTGCAAGTAATGCCGTAGTTCCTATTCTTGGTCTGATTGTGCTAGGATTGGTCAAATCGCTTGCTGACTGAGCCATTTCAGAGCTAAGTACAGAGGGACATAGATTCGATGTCACTATTGTACATACATCCGCAAAAATCGTGAATCTCAACGCATTTTCGAAAGTCAACCCATCGCTGAGTTGATTGACGTCGTTTGCGTTAGCGTGTCATATTCGTGGCTATGAATCGTGCCATAATGTACCGAAATAGTACAAATTATAATGACGGTTACTGACGCCTGGGGGTTAGTCCCGATGCCACGCAATTACTCTAGAGTTTGAATACCTTTTTGAGAAAGTTCTAGTTGTTCCTTTTGGTTGTCTTTCCACTGGGAATATTGAAATAGAGGATGAGTGATGGCAATCAAGGCTTTCAATTAAATAAAAAGTAAGGTAATCATAATACAAAGTGAGTGTAATCATAGGGATGATCGTTATGAAATTGCTAAATTAATGATGATGAAGGAAATCCTAATATTGTTTTGATGTCATATTTTCACGATACTTTTAACACATTGACTGTGGGCCTCGGGCATAATGAGAATCATGTCCAAGGCCCCCATCCTAAGGTGTTTGAGATGCCATACTTTCACGATACTTGGCTTGTGGGCCTTTAACATGCTCCGCGCCATGCCCGAGGAGCTGGTCCTTCGGCAGATACGCCGGTGTGTTTTCAGCAAAGCGTTAAACTCTAGGGTCTTCGTATGAGCTAGTGGCCTCCTGGCATACACTAGGGACAGATGTGATTACATCGCGTTTTAATCCTCATTTGGCAGTTTTTTCGGACAATTCCTTTAAAAAAGCAATCTAATTAAACATGCATAGAATTAACCTTTTCTGTAATTATTATACTCTGTACCGTAACTCTAAATATCTAGATCAGTTTTCAACGAATCTATTTTAACTACTTGAGTTGCCGGTCCAAGCCTTGCTAATTTGTTAGAAATATTGCGATGTAGCAAATAATATGGTTAAATGATTGGACTAGTCCTACTGTTGTATTTGTTGCTTGATTTTTATGTTGATTTTACTCTGTTTATTTAGTTGTCGAAATACATCTGTACTTTGAGAATTTTATTTGATTTTTATTTTGTACGAGCTGACCACCGCTTCGTTATGTATATGACAGTGTCACCTGACAAAATCCTTTATTTTCATAGGCACTACCACTTGGCACTACTAGTAGAGTGAAGGGAAATGTTACTTTCCCGTGACACTACTGGTAGTGCTACGAATAAAAGTACATTTCCGGTAACCGAATCTTGAATCTCGTGATCGTGAAGGGTTCTACCCCTGGAACGGTACCGAGTTAAATTCCTGACTATGATCCTTTTTACTTTTATTTTTTTATATTTTTGTATTATAATGTATAAACGATTAAAATAGTCCTAATTTGCCAAATAAAAAAAATAAAGAAACTGAAACAAAAAAAAAATCAAGTTTTTCGAGGAAAAACGAAGCGTCATCGGTTACGGTATTATACTCATGGACACTCAGAGTTAGTCTGAGCATGGACATAATTAAAAGAACGGAACAAAATATTGACGGAGACGGACGGAGAACGGATTTTTTTTGTATGTATTATATAAATTATACTAAGCACTTTATACATTTTACCATTCTAATTAAAATAAAACTTACTTCAGTAAAAGACAAGACTAATGAACAGAAATGTTAAAAATTATGTTTTGATGAATTACCCTTCAATCGTCATTGAAAATGTGATAGGAATCGAACCCGGTACTGTGCTAAAGGTTTTAATCACTAATCACGATTAAAGATTCAGTCGCTGAAAATGTACTTTTACCCGTAGCACTACCAGTAGTGTCACGGGAAAGTAAAATTTTCTTTCACTCTACTAGTAGTGCCAAACGGTAGTGCCTAAGAAAATATAGGGTCAAAATCATGCACGCCATTTGCGCACGCTGCGCATAACGCTTGTCACTCGGCTACTCGCCACTCGTTCGTACGTCACCAAACAGTATGAGTATTTATGTTTTCGTTTTCGAATTATCATAACTCAATTAGGTTGTAATCAAGGCTTTACATTATTGCAATTGTCTTAGGGATTTCGATATATTTTTTTAAATTAAAATTCTATGTAGGTATGTACTATGTAACTTAATAACGCTGATAATGTAGCTTTCTATAAGTAGGTGAAATAATTTTAAAATTGGGTAGTTTTTGAGTTAATCCGCTACAACAAACAAAAAAAATCAAATCATTTCTTTATAAACCAGCTCCGCCCGTGATTTACAAGGCATAATCTTGGTGTCAATGATTTTACGACATAACTGCGGCAACTTCAACAATTAAACTGTCGTTTCGAATCAACATAACCATTCAATATCCCTTTAATTGCAGTCTTAAAAGTCTTCTACAATCTGTATTGTAAACCTTATGATGAATATTATAGAGTTTATATTGAGTACCTAGGTATTGTTTATAACAAACAATGCGTTACAGAAAGTTGGAAGCTCTCTCCGTACAAATTGTTATTTATTTGAAACGGTTTCGAACTAAAATTACGATTCAACACGAGAAATTTAATCCTTTTCACTCCACGATTATACCTACATTCATATTCAAAGCGTAGTTTAAAGAACCTATTGTAGGTAAAGTACAAGAAGTAAATCTATCTATTCATTACGAGAAAAAATATTTTTGAACAAGGTTTTTTTGACCCTTGAGATAAGGGAAACCACATTACTGATATAAAACTTATATATTTTTTTACATAAAAACACCCAGATCTGAGACAATTATCTGCAAATAATACCAACTTTGCAAATATTTGTATTTGGCGGAAATCGAACCTTAACATGGGCCTCCTGAGACGTAGAAGGTTGAAGTTTGAATGTTTGTATTCTGCAAATATTTGTCTCTGGATAATTTAATATGGTTCCAATAAATTCTGCCTCAGAAATGTTGTGCAATTTAGGTACAGTCAGCCACAACAGCCGATTACAAAATAATGTTATAAAAATCGTAACTTAAAAATCTTTTAATTCAACACATTTATGAGAACAATTTAAAGCAAACCTTCAAATAAAGCCTTGTTAGTTTAGTCAGAAGTTTGATAGTTACTAAATCATAGCAATTTGAAAAGTATTTAAGCCTACTTTTGTTGATGACTGTACCTAGATACTTTTTTTAAAAAAAAAAATTATTTGGCGTCGCACGGTTTGTGCATTTGCCATAATAAACCTGGATACTTAGATTATATTCCAGGCCAAAACGTACAAAGGTGTAGCTACTTATCGAAATATGGGTATGTACATAACCTACGACATTTCATAAAAATTGGTTCAGCAGAAAAAAAAACGCGATAGATCCATTGATATACAGGGTGGGGCAAAATTTTACCCCATTGAGGGCAGCTACCTTTTCTTTTTCCATACAATTTCTATGAAACATCATTCGCCATAACATTGGCATGCAATTCGACGCATAGTGGTAATCGGGGTTATCATCATTCTGCCAAAACATAATGAAAGGTAAATTTAAAATAAGAACATTTCCTGGCAAGTGTTCGAATGGCATACATGGACTTATATATGGCAGAATAGTGGCGAATGATGTTTCATAGAAATTGTATGGAAAATTTATTTTTGTATATTCGCGAAAACTTACACTTTGATTTGGTAAGTTACTTTGGGAAAACTGATCCTGTTTTGTAAAAGAGTCGATTGAGACAAACTTGTTTTTTTACAAATATAATTTTCTGGGCTGATAGTACATTTTTTTAAATCCATAAAAGCCATTATTTTTTTCTTAGTTACTTACTTACTTAGTTTCCTCAGAACAAAACCTTCTAACTACAAAAGAAAAGGTAGCTGCCCTAAATGAATTAAAATTTTGCCCCACTCTGTATGTAACTCCGTTGTGGTTATGACTTTTTTTTACAGTTAATAGACTTATGTTTGACCGCCATCTCACCTGTTGGTAAGTGATGCGGTCAAGATGTAGCAGACTTGTCTAGAATGTATCTAATTACTCTTCGCTTATAGACCCCTAAGCCGTAGTGGTCAGGAAACACTGACGCCGGAAGAGCATTCCATTCCTTAGCTGTTCTAAGCATGAAAGATGCAGCGAAACTGTACTATTCTTAAAGTTACTATTGTAAGTAGGTACCTAATAGGACCCAGACACATCCATTTTTCTCTTAAAAATTAAACTCTATCGATATCGGAAGCCGATTTATACGCCTCTATTAAAATTGTCGCGTCACGGCAGTTATGCAAAGTTACGTAAAGTTACCGATACGGTACCTAAACATAGTCATTATTGTCTCAGCTGTTAGTCGGGAAAGTTGGCGCAATGTCACTTTCAGATGCTCTAGAAAACTTCGTTAGACTAGTACTGGGTTTGTTATCTAGGAAAGAAAATATATTGAAATTGATAAATAAATAATGCTGGTCAGCATCACAGAGCATCATTATCGTTACAAACTAAGCAGAGCTTGTGTTATGGGAACCACATGACATATATTTTCATAAATACCTACAACCTATACATAAGATATTATTTATTTCATATTAAACACTCAGACCCGAGACAAATATTTGCTCATAAAAACATTTGTCTCGCGGTAGGAATCGAACCCGCAACCTTCTGCGTCTAAGGTGGGTCATTGCCCACTGCGCCATAGAAGCCATAAACTCGCTTCCGTAGATGTACCTTAGCTGAGTTTAGCCAAATTCTAAATCAGTTATCAAAGTGAATGAACTATAAAAAAAATGGCGATCCTTAGTATAGGTAAATTCTACTACCAACTTAGATATGAAGCCAGTCAAATCAATCGTAACTTTTGAGTAACTTATAGCTAATACTAAGAAAAAGCTCTTTATAGCTAATACTAAGAAAAAGTTGGAAAATAATTTCGTTCCTGGTACCTCCAACTATAATTATGAAAGGGACATTAACGATAAGTTTAATGAAAATCTTTCAGAATCGTCGATGTCATGTCAGCTCCGTTCAGGTATTATGTTCAGGTGCACTCGTTGATTGAGTTTATTCAGCTTCGTCAATTTCTCATCACTTTCTCATAATTATGTGCAATCTCAGAGAATAAGCGCCGCTTATCAACATCATTTAAACGCCCCTATAGGTATAATGGAAGGTTTTCAAGTCTGGCTACTTTCACAAGCAAGACCTAAGATAGCACTTATGGTACAAAGTAGAATTAGTTCGTAGAGGTACAGTCAACATTTAAAGTTAGGTATATTAAAGTTAAACCAAAACTTTTTAAATGACATCACACTTTCGCACTAATGTTAAAATCCGAAAGTTTAGAATCATTTTGTTACTCAATCACACGCTTTTTGCATGGACAAGGTAAATTGTCATTTATGTAGACTGACTTGATTACTTAGATTACTAACCTAGATAAAGCAAAAAAAAAAAAAACAATTATTGGATAAAGCAGTCTACAGACCAAATCCTCCAACACCCACCCGACAAAACCCACCTCCGAGTATGCTGCTTTTATGTGGCTGTGTCGTCGGCGGCTTTGGTGTTTGACATGCTTCCACCTATAATAAAAATAAAATAAGTTCGATAAATAATCGAAAAACACAATATTGTTAGAAGTTTTTCCTTGGCAAGTGGGTACCTACTTGAAATAATAAAAACCAGCGAAGTGCGAGTTGGACTCGCGCACCGAGGGTTTCGTACAAACCCCTGTTAGCTGTGCTACAAGACTTCACTTGCCAAATTTCGTGATTCTAGGTCAAACAGCTACGTGTTCCTGAGAAAAAGGTCTTGATACTCGATCAAGACTCTTGACAAACAGAGACAGTAAGACAACAAAGTGATCCTATAAGGGTTCCTTTTTTCTTTCCTTTTGAGGTATGTAACCCGAAAAATTAAGTAACCCGAAAAGTGAGGTCGATTCTCTTGAAAGACAGACAGACAGCCGGACAACAAAGTGATCATATATTTGTTATTTTTTTCTTTCCTTTTAAGGTATGTAACCCGAAAAATTAGGTTTTGTTGTGAGAACCCCTCTTTGGCCTCCAGAGCAATGCAAGCTTCTCTACCAAGAGCTAACTCAATCCAGTTAGTTCCTGTTACCGAAACTAATTCGTCCTTGGTCCTTTCATCTTCCTTGTTCCAACGTGTAACGGACGGTTAATTGTAAATATCGTTTAACAAGTTGACGGGCCTCGGACATGGGCCAATCAAAACTTTAAATACAGATATCTAATACATGAAATCATCTTTCTAACAGCCATTGGTGTTGGTGCACATGGCCCGAATAGGTAATACATTACCAATAGATCTCCCGCACAATGAGGATTTTAATGGTCTACCTGCAATAAGCAGGTATTTAGCAGCATTTATGTACCTACTGTACTGAATAGAAACTTGTTCACCTTTTGCAAAAGGAAGTCAGATTATAGGTAGATTATTAGATCACCTATTTTTCGTGAGAACGGCTGCCATTTATTTTAGGGATGTTTGTTTTTCTGTCTATTATTTTGTTAGACAACATGAATTTTAGGCAGGTTTTAGGGGCCTTTAAAAGCATCGTTTCTACGGTACTTATCTCTGTGTGGTCGGTAACTTCATGACTGAAGATCGTGATGACTATGCGTTGTCTCCGTGATGGACCGGACCGCTTGTCTGCACCGGCTTCTGTTGGCAGCCACCTGCACCATTGGTTGAGATTCATTTTGCCGGACCATCATCTTTTCCCTTTGAGTGTCCAACAATGATGGATGACCTACTTCTCGGGGCTGTCGTCGCCACGTTACGCTATACGGCTACTAGGGGTACATATACGTAGCCTTTAATAATCTAACTGTCAGTTTCGGACTCCATAAAATTACGTTTCCTTGATAAATGGAACGAAAATGTCATTGTCAGTTGAAAGGCAAGGTCATCCAGATTTTAAAAGGAAAGGATTAATAGCCAGTTTCACTTTTTATGTAACTTAATAAGTTAAGCACCTATTTATATTTACTTGTAACAAAAAACATTAAGTAGGTAATTACATATGCCTATGTATATTAGATTTCTGGCATTGTTCAAGTTCATAATTCAGCGTCTCTTGGCGAATAGCTGGCTGAGATGCGATATGTTGCGGGTTCGATCCGTGTTGCGGTACAAATATTTGCATGATCAACAGGTATTTGTTCTGAGCAGTGACTGGAAAAGAGGTAGAAAAAGGTCTCTAAGAGGAATTCTAAAACAATGGGTGGACCAGGTATCCGAACGAACACATAGAGATGCCAATCAGCGTAGCTCTCCATGCAGCTGATAGAACCCGATGGAGACTTCACCAAAGGAGTCACGAACCTCAGAAGGGTACGACGGAGGAGTCAGTTAATAGTCTCACTACGATGGCCTGATCTGCCGTAGATGCGTAGGTAAGTAACATTACGTACCTTCCGCCCGCGGCTTTGATCGCGTGGTACCCGGATAAAAAGTACTTACCCTAAATGTTCAAAAAAAAAATGTTAAATGGGAGTTTCAGCTCCCTCCGTTCAGTCGTTAGGGCGTGAAGGAGGAACTAACATTTCTCATTTCACATCTTCACTTTTTCAAACTTTCGCACTTATAATATTGGTAGAGTATTATATTTTAAGTAGGTTGGATGTAGAATGTAGGTGGACATATACTGTCTTATTCCAAAACAAAGAATAAAGATAGTCTTGGTTTAAAACTGGTAGGTATTTTGTACACAAAATGTCATATTTAAACTTATCTTCTTACTATCTTTAGTCTTCGTTTTGGAATGAGGGGGCTAGTCTCAAGGCGGTGTTTCCTTCTCTTCCTTACCGTCTCTAGCTATCTCTACTAGCTGAAAATGTAGGCACATCTCTGTAACTGTATCTACATTACTCACAGCGCTAGGAAACTGGAAGTCCTCGACTTACAAAGGGCATGTTCCTTGCCTTTCTGCATAGTGTAGATGTAGTGTAGATGTTCGTAAAAGTTATTCCCTGAAGGCGTACAGGGGGTAAAAACCTCTTGGCGGACGAAACAGGATACACATGTAGGATGACATATAAAACTACTATCTTCCGCCCGCGGCTACACTCACGTGGTACCAGTTCTTAACGGGTAAACTATGTATGTGTATTCTAAATTCATTCAAATCCATTCAGCCCTTATGGAGTTGAGTGGAAGCAAACGAAGAACACACACACAGAGAGAGAGACAGAGAGAGACACAAACTTATGTACATTTATAATAAAAGTGTGATGTGATCTCTAGATAGAAAGGATTGCTCGGGGGCTGCTGACGTATCATAAATCAAACCCACTACCATCCATTTTCCAACTGACCTTTTCAAGTAAGGAACCAGTATGACCAGTATCGGCCTAAGTACTTACAAACCTTTAATTGAATCAATACTTTTGTTACAAAACGGACGTAATCGTGGTCAGTGAGACCCTGAAACATGTTTTCTAATACGATTGTTGGGTTACTTGGGGCGTACAGGTTAAAAGTAGTAAGATTCTAGAGCTTTTGGTAGTAGAGCTCTTTGTGAAGCTCGTCTAGGGAAGTAAGTACTACAATGAAGCTACAGTGCTGTTTTCGCTTTGAAGGGTGTGGGTGCCGGTAGAATTACAGGAATATAAGGCTTAATAGGGGTGTAAGAGTTTCCAACCTCCATCTTCGGGACTGAAGTACAAACCTCACCTGCCCGAGGCGCATCATGTTAACTAACAAACGGGGCTCTGGCCGGCTGATTGTAGCATAGCGCAGCCTCACACTGGTACAGGTGACCACCGACAGCAGCTACGGTGGTGCGAGAAACTGTGCCCTGCGATCTCCAACCCGCATGCCCAGCGTGGGGATTAGGGACATATCCACCTTCTAACCAGGGGGGCCTATGTCCAGCTGTGAACACAGGCTGGTGGTGTCGAAGGCCCAATGGCTCGGCCAAAGAGCCATGGAGCGCAGTGTATTAGGGGTGAAAAGGATAGACAAGACCCGTAACAAGACGCTGCGCTTCAAAGCCGGAACCGGAAAAGCGGACATAGGTGACAAATGCGCTAGACTGAAGTGAGATAGAGCGGGTCACGTGAGCCGTAGGAACCCTGATAGATGGGCACTGATCGTCACCTAATAGGTACCTGCAGATGGGCAAAGAAACCAGGCTTCGGTAACTTGGGCGTGATAAAATCGAACCCTTTCGTTCTAACTGGTGAGAGGCAGCAAGGGAATAGGAAAGGCACTTTGTAAGTTGTAGAAAGATAAAGGGGAGACATTTGAAAAAAATTGTAATACTTCGTTGATCTTGATGGGCGCAAGGCGTTGCATTGCATCGTAGAGCTAGTTCCACTTACGTTTATGTTTAACTTACGATGCAATCATTTATAGGTAAGTACCTAAGGTTACCAGTTACCATCAGGTGGGCCATGTGCTTGTTCAATATTCAAGTACAAATACTATTAGATAAAAACGAATTAATTGGGTACCGACTCAGACCTAGAAAATCATCGCTCTAACGTCCCATAAAATTAAGTTGTAATTGCATTATTACGAAACACTAAATTAACTTTGATTTCCGGTAGGTAGATGTACTGCAATATTTTCATCGTTTGATTTTCGGTCAATTATTTGATGGTGGAAGGAAAAAATGTGGTGTTTAGTGGAAATAATTTAGTGGAAGTAACAGTAACGGTAACAGTAATCTGAAGGTGGGGTTACGATCTGCGAAAGGTTGCTGGTAGAACCTGGATGCGTCGAGCTGAGGACAGGCTTCAATGATGGTCATTAGGGGAAGTCTATATCCAACAGTGAATGGTTTAGAGAATTATGAACTTGAGCTATTTCATAAACATACAAGTTTTTTTTTCTGTACTAGTTAGGTACTATACTAAGCAAACGGGCATACGGTGCACCAAATGGTAAGCAGTTACCGTGGCCAATGAACGCCTGTAACACCAAGAGGTATCAGATGCGCGTTGATTTTGTATTTACTATGCTTGGATTTGGATCACTTTGCTCAGTACATAGGTAGGTAGAGTATCTAGTACCACGATAGTAAATTAACCAGATGGCTGAATAAAAAACAAAAGCCAAGGATAGAACATCTGGCATGCGAGCGTGTATTGTCTACTCCAGAGTCCAGAACTCTTTGTTTACCACGCCATAGATAAAAGTAGATCATGCCAGAGCCAGACCGGCTTGTAGAAAGTGAAAACTGCTTTGTCGAAACGCTATAAAAAATGTATCGGCCGCCAAAGCCAGCTCAGTTGGCGCGAGCGCGGGAACGGTGACAGTCAGTGCTACCAACATGACGGCAATGGTCAGTGACGTTTTATTTCACTTTCTTTGTGTTTGTTTTTGGAATTAGAATGGTCGGTGATGTAAATTTTAGCAATGACACATTTCATTATACCCTATAGGGCCATAATATATTGATGAATATAACCATAATTTTTGGTGGATACAAAAAATATACTGTAACATTTTATGTGGATGTATTTTTTGACTTTTATAATTCATTCAAAGCAAAGCCCAATCTGCACACGAAAGAACCTACTCAACAAAAAAAAGTTTACCTGAAAAATTTCCAAAGTACTATCGTTGCATTTTTGTCTATGACACGCAAACAAAAGATTTCAACGCGCTCGCGTAGAGCTTCCGTAGAACTCTTATCAAATTTCAATATTATACCACATATTTCTTATTTTCCTAAATAATAACACTCAGTCTCATACATAAATAAATGGACAGTGGGTACCTAATAATACATAAAATAAGTAATTAGATTACATAGGTACCGTCAATAAAATAATATTTTGTGTTGTAGGCCTACTAGGTAGATACCTACATACAAGTTTTAAGTTCATCATTACATTTTAAATTTAAAGTAAAATAAAAAAAAAAAAAAAAGTCGGCGTGACCAACTTGCAGAAGGCCAATCCATAATTATTTTTTGTTGCAAATGCAATTATATTCTATTAGGTTCTTGCCTAATTACCTACTAATGTTGCATTTAATTACCCAGATCATGATTATGTAAATTAATTGAGTAACACTAAAATGATTTTGCTGAAAACGGCTGTGATATGTGAAAACTTTACTTTAATTCAAGTTTAAGTTGACAATGATAATTTTAATTTTTAATTATTATTTCCTTGCATCACCTAAACGTTTTATCATCACGTAAACGGTTCTCCATAAAAAAATTACCTATTGAAAAAAATTATACATGTATGCAATGCATTAACTATAAATTACATTAGAAATCACGCGCAAAAACTGCCGATTCAAATCGGTCAAACGTTTTTGGACGTAATATGTCCAATTAAAATATTTGGTTACAAATATTGGATATACATGAACGAAGGTCCTAGGCATTACCTATTTAATTTAAAATTAAATATTTGATATTCAAGGACCACAAAACATTGTTAGCAAGACACTTCTTGTTATAGATTTATGACAGCCTTGTTATTAATTAACAGACTACCCCTGACACGGAGATAAATTATACAATAAAAACCAGTTTTCGCGATTATCTGTTATTATTGCATTATCAGAAATATTATTCAAGGTTATTAAGAAATCTTATGCTAAGTATAAAATAAGTGGTCGCCCCGTCACTTTGTCCACATAAAGCTTTTTTTCCTTCTAAACCCCTGAGCTGTAGTTTGGGATATCCTTTCTTAATTATATAATGCACCCCTAAGAAGAAATTATACAAGTTTAACTGAAATAAAAATATCTTTATCTTTATCATTACTAAGCAAGGTACATAATCTCAAAATTTCAAGTCGAAAGACTTTACCAACTATCATACTATTAATATAAAAGCGAAAGTTAGTGTGTGTGAGAATGTTTTTCCCCACTCAACTCCGTAACGAGTGAACGGGTTTGGATGAAACTTGGAAATATACATAGTTTATGACCTGGATTAACAGATATGCTTTTTATCACGGTACCACGGGACCGAAACCGCGGGCAGAAGCTAGTTATGCTAATGTTCTGTGCTTACGGCTTAGGCCTAAACCTAAGGCTGTGCGTTAATTGTCAGTCAGTCAGAAAGTGTACACTTTTGTAGTGCTATGATTACAATTTATAAGAACTTATAAAAATACCTTTTTTATCTGAAGTTATGATTTAATAAAAACATTTTAAAACGACTTCCGGCCGGAAACTTTTTGTTTGTGTTTGACTTCCGTTTTTTTGTATCCATTTTAATTATTTAGGTGCCTACCACCTACTAAGCACCGTACGTAAGAGATTCTTACTAATTGTCCCACATTGAATTAACTACGTGAATACATAAGCAGTTTAACATTATAACAGCCAAAAAGTCATTTCGATGTCCATGTCCTATTGTCTCCATCAAAAGATTAAGTACTAGTGTTTAGTTCGCGTACTAGATACCCGGATAAAAAGTAGCTTATGAGTTAATCCAGGGTTAGAACTACACATGTATGTAAAAAACTTCAGCTGAATCCGTTCTGTATTATTGGCGAGGAGGAATGATAAACATTAAAAAAAAAACCACATTTTTATAATAATAATAAAGTATAATTTGTAGGATAGTACAACCTACCAAGATAGCAGACAATAAAAAACTATATATCTTAATCCCTAAATAGATTCAGTTTATTTTACATGCACTCTGACTCATGTCAAGTGAATTGAAGTGATTGCTCCACATTTTCAAAGTTAGCCTTGATATTGTGTGACAGAAACTCAATTGCTTTTTGTTGAATTATCACAAAGCGGCATTGTATGTACTTTGTCTTGAGTTTACATACCTTTCACCTGAAACCGAAGGTCAGTGCATGCGGAACATTGAAAATAATAGTACCTACAACATTTACCGATTTTATTGACTGACTGTGACCGTTAGACTGTACCTAATTGTAGCATGTTTTTATGAACACGTTAAGTAGGTAGGAACTTAAAAAGTAAAAGTACATTATGGAGTACATTATATTCCCTTCTTATAATTTTATTTTTGACAATTCTAATTAGTCCGTCAGATAGATCAACAAAAATATTGGACACGTATTTTTCTATTTATCAAATAAATAATAATTGACAGAGATTAAGAGCTTCAAAGTTCGGGAGTGGGGGGTCGCTAGGTAAAAAGTGTACTAAGCCGTGACGTCACGCGGAACTTCAACCCACTATATCTTTATAATTTTTTGTTTAACCGACAAAGAAAAAATACGTGTCCCATATTTTTTGTTGTACTATCTGACTGACTAATTAGAATTTTTCAGTCGTCATCCCTATTGTCAAACCTTGTTTAAATAAATAAATGAATTAGGTTAACAGAGATACAGTCAGATAAATACAAAATGAAATGTTATTTATTTACTAGCAACAAAAACACTACAGTTCTCGCGACATAATGTCTGATGTGTCAATAATCCTAAGAATCGGGACCTCCAGCTCCATTCGAGAGTTGTGTTTCCTTGATCACTCAAAGCGAACTGAATCTCAAATAAAGATGAGAACTTAAAATCTTACATCTCTAATCAGGCGGGTAATTAAAAAAATACAGTAATTTGACCGCGTCCGATCGATACATAACTAATTCGATTGTGTAACCCAACTGATCTCTTTAAAGCCATGAAATAGCACTTAGTCCACTTTCTAAAAGCACGTAACAAACATTTATTTTAAACGTTAACAGAAAAAGGCTCTACTATTACGACGGTGAATATGTTTTGTTATGTATAGGTAGATATATAAAACAGTTTCTTAATATTCCTATCAAATAATACAAATGCAAAATAATCTCTTTAAATAAATAAATAATGCGGGACGTAATCACACAGCATCATGTAGTCCCAAACTAAGCAGAGCTTAACCAATCTCTTCCAGACAGGTATTAGGTATTTTTGCTGATGTTTTGTCATCCTAAAGTCTATTTTGTAACCCTTTCAAAATCTGGTCACCATAAGTTCCCACGGTCGGTTATTTGGACACTAACAAAATAATAAAACCACACGTTAAACAAACTCCCACATGGTCGCAATGTTCCCAAGATATTAGTAAACTGGCGAAATCCACCTAGTTTTAGTTTCGTGGGTGGAGGTTTCTAACGCCCACATTAGATATCTTGAAGGTTGGGAGTAGGTGACTGTCAAACGTACCTAACTTTGGACTGTGACTTGTCTGTCACTGCCGTTGGAGTCCCTTCAAAACTGCTATTACGAAGGTCGAAGTTAAGGAGGTAAAGGACGATTTCAAGTCCAACTATAACTTTAATTATGTGTTGAATCATTTATTTACAAAAACTTCAAGACGTGATTGAAGCAAGGCCGCACATGGTAACTAGTATTTCACAATGTTTATTATTAAAACTACGCCTGACTTAGCTGTTATGCAACTGTCTGTTTGTTTATTCTTATGGTGTACATGTGCTTGATTTCTACTGCAATACATGACGTGAAAACAAATTATGAATTACAAACAAATATTATTTTATTTTATTTTAAGAGTTTTAGGAAAACGAAAGCATATACATTTATAGTAAGATTAATAATAATAGATGCGAAGCATATATTGTATGCGGAAAGACAATTACAAGTTTCCACTTTTATGTATTAGTGTAGTTATGTAGTTTAGAGTAGACGACAACAAACTTAAATACAATGCTAATTAAATGATTCGAATCAATTCAAAAGAAAAAAATAGTTACTACACTGAAATTTTTTTTGAAAAATATAACAAAATAATTCCACTTATACTGTTACTGTCGAAAAAGAATTTATCAATAAGTATGCGTTTTAACTTAGTTACTGAGCTATTAAATAGGTCAATATCAATATTTGCTTTTGCCAAAGTGTTAAACGAAGCGCAAGCTCTGATAATAAATGAGTTCTGCCTATAGTTAGCTTAACGTGTGGCCATAAACAGCACATTGGGGTTTCTTAACGTATTCACTAGGTATTTAAAAGAAAAAGTTGTGTGCTATACTAGGTATAGTGAAAACAATTATGAAACCTACAAGATCAGAAACGAAACCTTGGGAAACCTATTCTAGAGCTAAGACAATAAGGATTATCATTTATAAGTTACAAATTATATCGCAACATCACAGTGCGTTATTCTTTAAATATTATGAGAAGCACCCATGCTCATAATTTTAATGATATTGTGAGAATTCCCATGTACACAATATGCTATAATCTCGATCGTTTTGTTATTCGTGCTGAACTCATAAAGTTACATTAACAATGAAATTTCGCGGTGCGGTGCGCATGTCTTGGCATTACGCAAGGAGTTCCAACCGTTCCAATTAGGAAACTTGTGCAAGCGCACCCGAAGGCACGTAACTAGAGCTACCGTTCGCAATATGATTGGAACTGAAATGTTACCTACGGTCACCTGAGTACCTACTTTCCAAACAAAATATGTTTTTCTAGTAGTTAATAAACTCACTAGGTAAGTTGCCAGTTTCTTTCTTCTTTTTCTGATTGAGGAAAGGTGGGACACGCGTTCAGCATTTTTCAACCCAAAGTGGAATTAGTTACGGCTCCAATTCATCAAAACGTAACGCGTTTTGAAAAACGAACCCCGGTTTTCAAACTATTACCGACAACAAACGAATTACCGATCTTGTGGTTTAGTCTATACATGCTCCGGATACTCTAATAGTGAGGAAATATGGCGATGAAAGGGTCAAAGGGTGACTTAAATCGTTCGTTGACTGTACCAAACCGACCGAGTACTAGGAACTGTCATACTAAACCAACCGATAAGTGCAGTAGACATGTTGAAACGGTTGAGAAAGTCGACATAGATTATAATTACTTACGTACCTATTTATTTATGGAATACTTTGCTGCATTATGGAGCGTGACGTAACGTAATGTTTATGTCGTAGCCAACTAGTTTAGCGAGCGTATCGCGGCAGCAGCCACTGAAGTGCCCAAGTAAAAAAATCACTAAGCGAATGTCTGGGCAGTAGAAACGTTATTGATCCAAGTCATGTAGGCAAATTGAATTGTTTGATTGAATGGCTGAATATAATTCAAGCAGATAATTGAGGCTAGCTTGTTAACTGAAAGGCAAAATAAGCTAGTTGGCTGCGATATATTCGAAAACCATGAATATCGGTTGATATTCCACTTATAAAGACTAAGCGTTTCCAAGCATCATTTATGCACACTGCTAAAATTTGGATTTGTTTTTCCCTTATAATAACGACCCTAACAGCTCAAAAAGAGAGATAATAGGCATTTCCTGGGAAAGCTTGCCCCATTGACGACCTCATCCTTGTCCAAACATGCGAGCTTACCCATAGCATTATTTTAAAGTTCAGGCAACTGGTCCCATTAGAAACAGCTGTTAAAATATATGTAATATACCTATATGGTACCTACAAAGCTATAGTTTATTTATATTTACAACAGATGCTATTGATATATGAGCCTGTGTTTCAATAATTACTTCAGTCTTGCGTTTGTCTTCACACCGTATTCATATTCAGACCTATTCATAGAAAAGTCTGAAGGTACCTAACTTAAAAAGCATAGATTCTATACTTTATCTTCACTGGTACTCAAACTCTCTCATTTCATCAGCGACATTCTTCTCAAATAGGTTATCGACAAAAGAACTTCATTTTAGATAACATAAACAATCAAATTATTTTAATAATAAAGTCAAAGTTATTTATTTCGTAAATATGGGTAACTAACCAGTTCTATTTATTTATGCGATCGATACAGTTTAGAGCCTACGAGAATACCTACGCATGCAATATTTATAAATTTTACATTATTAATCATTTCAGTAGGTATGTAGGTGTTACATCTTTACAATACGAGTAGGTACAACAGTTTTTAGTCAAATTTTTAAACATTCAAAACGTCACGGGTACAACAATAAGCCATTTCCAATATCTGTGTTGTTTAACACGTTCTTGTATAGCAACGCAGTTTTGTTTTTGTTAAAATTAAATTTTCTTTTGATTTGTTCCAGCTCTCAATATTTTTTGCTACAATGGCTGCCGTCGCGACAGCAATGCCGTCTTACATAGCGGTCCCTGCTGACCAGATCGCCTTCGTGGACCTACGGGATTTAGGCGTGAGAAGAGTGCCCAGACAGATCCTGACTCCACCACCGCCGCCGGTACACCAGCTGCCTCTGTACAACCAGGACTTCCAGCCTATTTTGCAGCAGTATCAAAGACAACGTAAGTAGCTAACAGTCTCATTGTCTGATGAAAAGGTGGAATATTTAATTTTCTATTCGGGAAACTTATAACTCGAGGAATGGGCGATCAGGTAGGTTCACCTGGTCGAATGGAAGCACTAGAGAACTGGCTTAGATAGGGCGTTTTATAGATTGATTTTATTTATGATTATTTGTTTGACGATCTCTGTGGCATGGCGTAGTGAGCAAAGGCCCGCCCGAGACGCAGAAGGTTGCGGGTTCGATTCTCGCCGAGAGACAAACGTTTGTATGTTCTGCAAATATTTGTCTTTGTGTTTTCTATGTATATAATAATTTGTACGTATTTACAAACAAAAATGTATTTGAATATCAGGCATGTGGTCCCCATAATACAAGCTCTGCATAGTTTGGGGCTACTTGATGCTGTGTGCTAGTGTCCAGAATTATTTATTTATCTATATTAGTATTTTTAAAATATTAATCCCTGTCGATCTAATACAGATCACACCTTTGCTGGTAATAATTTTATTGTCTCAGTGCTTTTATGAAATTGATGGATGTGTAAATGATTTGAAAAATCCATTCCCAAATTTAATTTCGGTACAAGCTCCCAATGTTTTCGAATGTCTCCTGACATTTTTATTAGGTCTACTTTATGTCCGTTATTAGGTACTTCTGACAATAGCGACCATAGCTTAACTCAACAAGCCCAGGAAATATCGAAGGCTTACACAACCGGTTCAACTCCAGCCTCCATTGCAAAGAGAGCGTAATGCAAGTCAGCATTATCATTTCCGATATCAACCAAGGCTACCTCGACCTTTCAATGCTTTCACTTTCTTTGCTCTCCAGTTTTGGTTATTGTTCAAACCTCTCAAGTCAGCTGGTGCACTAAGGTATGAGGTACTTACCTACACAAAACGAAATCAGTCTACAAAACGATCTTATCATTTCAAAGACTTCCCCAATTCCCCATTTATAATATTACCTAGCAGGTTTATGGATAGTATTTTTTTACGGTTCTATTGAACTTTTGAATATGGACGTTAAAATCAAAAGAAAACACCCTATCTATCAAAATTCTTATATCACTGACCTTTACTTTACCACGGTTCAAGATCAAGCGATGCAATCGTTAATCGGGATAGGGTCGAAGCTCCTGTTCATAATTAATTTGCCATTATCATCTATCAGCTAGGGTAGGTAGTACCAACCTATTCGTCTTATGGGTGACAGAGCCTAGATCACGGGGAAGGTTTTGATTGTTCATTTTCAGAAATAATGTCATTTATTTGCAAAAATGTTTTGTCAGTCGTGTAGGCATCCAAATATTTATAATATTTTGAAGGTGTAAATTAGCCTAAGTACGTAAATGTTTTATAAAAATTCAAAAAGTATCAAAGAATTCTTTTTTATACATAATTTCCAATTAAAAAAATCATGGAAAAGATTAATTAATTAAAACAACAATTAAATTAAATTTTAACTTATGCGGTATGTAAAATAGTAGTTACCTACTTCTGTCAATCAATCGAGAAGGTCTAAGTTAAAACATTCGGTTATTTATCCCTACGAAGGTCGCACCAACAGCACCAACACTTTTGTTATTGGAATTTTTAACAAAACTTTCGAACATTATAAAAAAATCTTACTCAATGTTATGTATTACGCCATGTTAGATAACTTTACGGAACGTAATCCCTAAAGATTGAACCAGCTTTCTCAGTTAACAAAGGACGTTACTTTCTACAGTCGACCACTTTACATTCAATACAATTCTTATCGCTGCATATTTAAAAGTTGTAAACTGGTTACAAGCCTTTCACATCAACAGTAACAATGGTGTTATTTAAATCTTGTTGAACAAGACGAATGTCTATTTAGTAGAGTGCAAATGGTAATAAGCCAGATGCATTACGAGGTTTTTGTTTTCGATCTACTTTCTTTGCTTTCAGGGAAGTTTTTAAGACATTAACCTTTATTTTAACCCTTTGAAGTATTCAATGCTATGTTACGTACCATGTCTCTGTAATCCTTTGTAGGTGTATCTAACCTACTTACTTGACTCACGAATCTATTCTAGTATGGGTACTTACTAGCTTAATTAGTATTTTCAAGGATCGCCTTCAATATAGCTTAGCAAGGTAAAAAATGGGACTTATCCTGATCTACATCGCTGGGATAGATTGTTTTAAAAAAATATTAATATCCTATCAATTGTTTTCCAATAAGTTATTATTATTCAATTTGCTGTAAAACTCCTTTCCAAGACAGCAATCAACAGAATATGCTGTTTCATTGAATGTTGAAAAAGAAATCGTAAAATTGATTTCTTGCTTTGATCTGAAGACTAATGACGGAAGTCATGCTGTAATCATTTTCTGCGGTGTTCAATCAAATTGTTGATAGGTCAGAAGTCAGCTTTCGTTTATTGCTTAGCAAATGGAAATCCAAATAAATATCTATACCAATACTAGACTCTGCTACTAGTCAATAACACACATTTTTCGTGTCGGGGTTAAAAAGAATATGTGTCTCTTATGTCGTAAGCGTAACACTTCTAATTTCTGGAAGAAGCACCGGGGGTTTTATTTCTTTGGATTTTGATAAAAAGTGAAAGCATTCAAATACCTAATGACTTGTTATTGTCAGAACGAAGTGTTTATGTTGACAATAACTTTTTACGAAAAATCATTATTTACCATATCCCATTATCTTTCGTTAGAACAAAATATTTATCTCATTAGGTAGGTACTTATCTAAATGGTTCGTGTGACTGCGAATAATTTCCTTGCTTGTACCTTAATGTTGCTATAAGTACTTTCCACTCTGTTTGCCTTTCTCGTGAAGACATCT
Source organism: Horisme vitalbata (assembly GCA_951804965.1). Taxonomy (NCBI): domain Eukaryota; kingdom Metazoa; phylum Arthropoda; class Insecta; order Lepidoptera; family Geometridae; genus Horisme; species Horisme vitalbata. The sequence goes on from OX638091.1 coordinate 12,896,049, forward strand.
GATCAATTTGTGGGCTATTGTCTGGGGAATGATAAACATCCGAATGGCCTTTCTCTTCCTGCTCCGGTTCGACTGGAACTAATTAGTTTAGCAGAGATAAGTAGGCAGGTACTCCATTATTCGAATGATTTAGTTATTTTGTCATAACCATTAATTGCTCTCATAGATAGTACAGTCAGCATCAAAAGTAGATGATGAGTTTCAGAATTTCAAAACAGCTGATAGGAATTTGCGTCAGAATTAGATAGCACTAAAGTGTTCCATAAATAGGTGATTGAAAAATATGCCAACAATAAGCTGATGACACTAACCACCACATGTACCTGATGACTTTAAGGTTCAAAAGTATCTGATGTAAAATAGTTCTATAAATATAATGCTGTACCCCGCGGCTTCGCCCGCGTGGAAATGTATGTGTCAAAATGTGTTTCATTATTTACATAAAGGTTTATTTTTACCACGTTTTGCGCGGAATAAAAAGTACTAACATATTATTAATGCATTACCTAGCACCCGTACACGTTCCGTTCTCGTTCCCACTCCTGTTCACGTTGATCACCAATTCAAGTGCCGGTTAAGTATGATAAATTTTAATAAACTTAAATGATTGGTTCCCCATACAAACTTTCATTCCCAATCATACCCTGTTCAAGTTTTATTTTCATAATAAATAGGGATGGGCCGAATGTGGTTTGAACCGAATACGAACTTCGGCCGAACCTTCGGTTGAAATAAAAAGTTCGGCCGAACTTCGGTTTAATTACGCCGCGCTTTCTCGAGAGCTACACGTCATGAATTAACGAGGTTTAAATTAATACATTTTGTTATTTGCTTGTTGCAAAGATGAGTGGAAGGAAGAAATCAAGTGTTTGGACATTTTATAGTGAAATGTACCTTATGTGGTTCCCTTATATCTCGTGGTGGTATTGGCCGTTCAGCGTCTACTTCTGCACTGACCAACCATGTTCGTGTGAAGCATGATCGAGAATTTGCACAATTAAATCATCCTATTCATACGCCAAACCTCTAGTAAACTTTGAATACGAATAGATGGATAAAATAATAGAATTTTAAGCATTTGATTGAAATTAAACACCCTTTCTTAATTCTTTATTCTAGTGTGTGTAAATTCTTGTTTAGTTTGTAAACAAAAAAAGTGATTGTTGACATTGTTGATTGACATGTTCCTAATTTTAGAAACTATCATGGTTGTGAAAATAATTATAAATATCAACGGGATATTTACCATGATTTGTGAGTTCTATTGTTTCCAGATATTTGACGCAGTTGCAGGCGCCATGATCACGGGAGGAACTGAAGACTGTGCGAGTGGGTAGTTACTGGCTGACGAATCTATCTACCCTCTTTCTTAGTTTTTTATTACGAATGACACCACTACCACTGGTTTCAATGTCACTTCTAACTTGATCACGACACACAACACTTACTGTATCAGGACACACTTCTGAAACATAACTTTTTCGGTTCCTACACATTCTAACAACAGGATTCCAGACTCCAGACAATTGAAAACCATCTTCTCGATTGAAATTCCAGTGTTTGGTAATCTCAATCGCCTCTTGAACCAGTCTTTGTATATAGTGGCGTTCTGTTGAGATTACCTGCGGATTGTGTAGTTAGATCCAGTGATTTGAACCTGATTCCAGTAGATGTTCAGCTATGGCATTATGGTGTCATTCGTAACAAAAGACTAAGAAAGAGGGTAGATAGATTCGTCTGCCAGTAACTGCCCACTCGCACAGACTTCAGTTCCGCCCGTGATCATGACGCATGTAACTGCGTCGAAATATCGGGAAACAACAGAACTCATAAATCATGGTAAATATTCCGTTGATATTCATAATTATGTTCCTAACTAAATAAAGGACTGAATATATTAAGGTCTAATTTTATTTTACGGTTATTATGATATATAAATATGATTTCTATTAATTTCAGTCATAATACTTAGTGCATAAGTTCAAGAAGAAAGTAAAATTAGTTACCTACATCCTACTTTTTTCTTGCACCGAATGTTCGGCATTTAAACCGAATTTCGACCGAATGCCGAAGTTCTGCCCAAATTGCCGAAATTCGGTTAAACCGAATGTAAAACGAATTTCGGCCCATCCCTAATAATAAAATAAAAATAAAAATAAAAATAAAAATAAAAATAAAAATAAAAATAAAAATAAAAATAAAAATAAAAATAAAAATAAAAATAAAAATAAAAATAAAAATAAAAATAAAAATAAAAATAAAAATAAAAATAAAAATAAAAATAAAAATAAAAATAAAAATAAAAATAAAAATAAAAATAAAAATAAAAATAAAAATAAAAATAAAAATAAAAATAAAAATAAAAATAAAAATAAAAATAAAAATAAAAATAAAAATAAAAATAAAAATAAAAATAAAAATAAAAATAAAAATAAAAATAAAAATAAAAATAAAAATAAAAATAAAAATAAAAATAAAAATAAAAATAAAAATAAAAATAAAAATAAAAATAAAAATAAAAATAAAAATTAAAATTAAAATTAAAATTAAAATTAAAATTAAAATTAAAATTAAAATAAAAATAAAAATAAAAATAAAAATAAAAATAAAAATAAAAATAAAAATAAAAATAAAAATAAAAATAAAAATAAAAATAAAAATAAAAATAAAAATAAAAATAAAAATAAAAATAACTATCAAGAATAACTATCAAGAATAACTATCAACTGAGCTAAAAGGCCAGTTAAAATAGATAATCAGTTATTTATGCTATGCTAGATAGTCAGTTATTTTTGAACTTATATCTTTATTGCCAAAATATTGCAAAGTAACATAATTCATATATTTATAAAACTATTTTACATCAGATACTTTTGAACCTTAAAGTCATCAGGTACATGTGGTGGTTAGTGTCATCAGCTTATTGTTGGCATATTTTTCAATCACCTATTTATGGAACACTTTAGTGCTATCTAATTCTGACGCAAATTCCTATCAGCTGTTTTAAAATTCTGAAACTCATCATCTACTTTTGATGCTGACTGTACATATATATACTCTCATAGATGCTACAATACAAGTAGATAGGTACTGTACTTTTTACACTTATTACTAGCATTTTGCAGCATGACTTCTGATTGGTTCCCCAGACAATATATTCACCATAATAATTATAGCCTATAGCAGGTTATATAGGCCTCCCATAATGAGCACCATTGCACCCTGTTCTCAGCTCGACGATATATTAGGTACCAATAGTTTTTATCTTGTTACAGCTATAGCACCTCCAGAGCCAAGAGCCTTAGCCAGAATCCAATCCCAAGATGCATCTGGTGCGGCCACTTTGGGGGACACCTCTCAATACGCGGAGAGGCCCCCAGATTTCGGAGAATACGTCGATTTTGGCGCCCACACAGGGGACAATGGCGCTTTTGGCTGGTACGCCGACTATCCGATCAATAATCAACATGATAACGGATATTAAACCAATATTGACTAGTTTTATTTAGAATCCTTCAAGGATTTTGCACTTGCCAATGCACAAAATCTTACCAAAGACAGTATTAAAAGTGTCGTAAGAAGAGAATTGCCGCACATTTGTTCAAGACGGTCAATTCTGAATGCACTTTTTGAAAACTAAGTTCCTTTTAGAAGTTTTAATTGTTTGAAGTACACTGTGATACACGTTATGGTAGTTCATCTCTTGTACTTATCTTGCTTCATGGTACTTATTTTGCTTTTGATGCTTTTTATCACGCTTTTTACAATTTTAATTTATTTTATCTTTCTTGCTTGCAATTATAACTAGTAACTACTTATTCCATTTCAACTATTACTCAATCACATCATGATTTACACTTATTTAATATATATGATATTTGTAATGTAGAGAGATCCTTTTCAGTATTCATAGATAAGATTTCATTATTAATTTCCTACTACTTTTCATAATTTCTGTTTCTCTGTATTCGTGCATATCATCCTCTGTACCTATCTAAGTTTTACCTAGCCTAACATATAGTACCTAATTATTTTTTCCTATCATTTACCATTTATACTTTACCTCATTTATAACTTCGAAAAATATTAAAACCTACATAACTTTTCTAAAAATGTGTCTGATACTTATTGTTTATGTTTTATAAGTTGTACCTGCTTACTTATATCTCTTTTTTACTCTATCCTTTCTGTTTTTATATTTTCTTCAATACTTCTTCGTTACTTTTATGCTCTATTCATTTACACATTGTTTTCTATAGATTGGTCTATTTTATGCTTAGTACTCTCATTATAAACTCTGATGATCTTTTAAAAATCTTTTATCATTCTATTCAACAATAATAATATGCATTTGCGATGTTTCATTCTTTTTTACCTATTTATTGTATACCTACCCTTATGATTCTTCTTTTATATTTACCTCTTCTTCCTTCTTTCTTCTTTTTTCTTACTTTTCATACCTAGCATAAGTACTCATACTCATCCATTTTTGAGTGAGTTTAAAGCACGAAAAACATTACTTTGTTTTTCTTACATTTTTTTCCTTAATTATTATTTTTCATTACATTTTCATCTTCACTTACTTTACTTACTTACTTATCTTTTTATATTAATTACTTTTATCTCTTTATATTATTGTACATTTTGTCATGTAGGTACACGTCTTGTACATGTTTTACTCAGTGTAACCTTTGCTACTATTCTATACTTCATTTCATTTTCATGACAATGGTACAATATGACATGCATGCAGTCAGTATCGTACATTTTTGCATCACTTTCACAGCGCTACTTTACCCATGTTTTTTTTTCAATTTCTTTGACTACTTTTGTTTTAATCCTATATTTTTCTTTAATTCATACCAATTTATTCTTGCACTACACTCTTAATTTACTTACTGCCTTGAATCTTACTCCTTTACTGTTTCTATTCTAATCTTTACTTTTACTAAATGACCACTTCACCTTCACTACGATCTTTACTTTCTATGCTTCATTTCATTTTTATGACTATTGACAATCGTAAAATGTGTATTCTGTCAGTATCATACATTTTTCATCACTTTTACTTTATTTACGTAACTTCTATATTTTTCTTTAATTTATACCCATTTATTCTTGCACTACACTCCTATCTATACTACTTACTGCCTTGTATCTTACTCCAACCATTACTCTCTGTTCTATTCTTCATTAATATTTCTTATTATGTTTCGATACATTATTTCACAGCATCTTCTTGCTTCAATATATACAAAAATTTCACCCCACTTCATTATCTCATTTCATTTAATTGAACTTTTCTTGATTCATTTATCTTCTTTCATTTTCTCTCTGTTTTATTCCTCATCAATATTTCTTATTATGTTTCGTTACATAGCATCTTCTTGCTCTAATCTAAGTATGCAAAAATTTCACTCCACTTCATAATCTCACTTCATTTAATTGAACATTTTCTTGATTTTCATCTTATAGTATTTTATATAACTTAAACTCTATTTTTTATTCTTCTGCTGTTTTATTTGTAGGTATCTTATTTCGTTCAGACTTGTCTTCTTTAATTACTAAACATCTCTCACTTCTTAATTATTTTTTGTATTCATGCGGTTAACTTTGTTCGTATTCGGTATTTTGCTTGAGTATAATGTATCATGCAAATGACGTTTCTTTTATAATTTCTTACTCATTTTCTCATTAATAGTGGCAATACTTTTTATTTTATTTATTGCCTATTTTTGCCTATTGCCTAATTAGAATTTCATTTACTACAATTGCATCATTAATTTCATTTACTATTATACTTTCCTATTGATTTTATATTTCTCTCTTCGCCCTTTTTTCTTTCTTTTCGATTCTGAAGTACATACTTATTTTTCTTATCTTGTTTAGATGGTCTCTTCACCCTTTTACTTTTTTCAATTCTGTACCTATATTTGTACGTTATTTCACAAATGTATCTTCTAGTATTTTGTGTCTTTCTAAAACTTGAATACCTACTTATTTTTCTACTTTTAACCGCTTCTACTGCTTCTTCTAGCCATTTCTTTAATTTCAGTTATATCTACTAAATGTTCTTCTGTTTTTTTACATTCATTGAGTTAATTTTGTTATTTCTTAAAAATATTTTTTAATTTCGATTTTCATGTATTTTATGCTATTCTTTTGTTTCTTATTTCGAACAAAAACTTTTTAAAAATGTATAAAGGACAAAATTACAAAAAGCTCTTTATTTTCATTGATATCTCACAAATGATCTTTGTTTATCTTTTCTTACTCTAGTTTTATAGTTTCTTACATTTCCTTCGTTATTTGATGTTAATAAAACATATTAGTTCCACTCTCCTTCTTTATACCTTATTTCTTCAATTTACTTTCATTATTTTTTTTACCTTCATCTTTGTACCTACTTTATCTGTTTTCTGACTTATTTACAAAATATTTTCACACTGGTGATTTTACTACTACTATAGCCTGTAAGACCCAGTTGGATCAAGGCTTTTTCGCTGAAGTGGAGTCAATTTTGTACGTAAGCAAAATAAGGAACAAATTAATAAATGGACTTACCTATTATAACAGCTTTCGTTCCCAGAACAAAAAATGCGTTCCAACAAGATTTGATCTCAGCCTCATGTGGTCATCATAGAATATGAATCACTTGCTTGTATGACCTGTAACAAAAAAAATATTTTCACGATATGAAAATAACTTATCTACTTGTCAATTTATATTCTAGTTTGTACTCACTTCCATTTTTATTTCATCTTCTTTTCGTTTTCTGCACAACTTTTTAAGTCTGAATATTTTTCTTTTTTCACTTTTGCCTTCCCTTTTCAATTTAATTTTTCTTAGCACTTCCTTCAAACGCCTACTCTTGATTTTTCAATTTTCTCTTTTCCCTTACGTTAGGATACTTCTGTATTTCATTACCTACCTATACGTTCATATCTTCCCTTCTCTAAACATATTTTTAAATAATTTAACTCCTTCGAAGCGCTCTTGGAGTGGCTTACTTCGGTGTTCTTAGAAGATCACCTTGGTTAAGCAACGATCCGCCTAGTCACTACTTGGATGGGTGACCGTTTAGTGGCATTTATATCTGAGCGCTTCAGTGCTTCGGAATGCACTTTAAGATTTTCGACCCGGCTTTTACAGTCGTTAAGCCATGTCGGAGGCCTTCGGGCGGCCTAAAAACTCCGACACCAGAGTTGGCCACTAGCTAATACGAAGAAGAAGAAAAGATTCCATAGCTTCTCTCATTTAATATAAACGTACCTACATTTGATTATTGTATCTCTCATTCCTATTCTGCTGTCTTTGGATTTCTATAAATTACTATTTACTTTATATAATGTTCTTTACTTTTCCCTTTCATTTATTTCTCTATACATATCCTTGTTTTCAATCTTGGCTACCATTTTACTTAATTTTCTCTAAATCTTCTTTATATCTGATATATGATCAATTTTTTTCTTCGTAATTATTTTCTATTTCAATTATGTCTTTTCATTCTTTTTCCTTTTGCCTGATTTTTAAATTCTTATTCCTTTCTTCTAAATCTTTTTTATATCTATTTACCTTTCATCTTTTTTATTCAATAGTTTCTGTTTCAATCTTTTTGCCCATTCTTGATTTATTTCTTTAATATCATGTTATTTCTTCCATTCCGTATCCTATTGCCTGACTTTTCAATTCTTTCGTCTTTCTTCTAAATCTTATTTTTATATCTTATATCTATTTACCTTTCAACCTTTTTTTTCAATAATTTCTGTTTCAATCTTTTTTCCCATTCTTGATTTATTTCTTCAATATAATCGTATTTCTTTGATATCATCTTATTTCTTCCATTCCTTATCCCTTTGCCTGACTTTTCAATTCTTTCGTCTTTCTTCTAAATCTTCTTTATATCTTATATCTATTTACCTTTCAACCTTTTTTTTCAATAATTTCTGTATCAATCTTTTTTCCCATTCTTGATTTATTTCTTCAATATAATCTTATTTCTTTAATATCATCTTATTTCTTCCATTCCTTATCCTTTTGCCTGACTTTTCAATTCTTTCGTCTTTCTTCTAAATCTTCTTTATATCTTATATCTATTTATCTTTCATCTTTTTCATTCAATAATTTCTGTTTCAATCTTTTTTCCCATTCTTAATTTATTTCTTCGATATCATCTTATTTCTTCCATTCTTTTTCCTTTTGCGTGACCTTTTCAATTCTTACTCATTTCTTCTAAATCTTCTTGATATCTTTTATCCTTTTGTCTTTTTTAATACCTACAATTCTTTTTCTTTCAATCTCTTCTCCCATTCTTGCTTTATTTCTTCAACGTTATCTTATATCTATTCTTTATGCCTGCCCTTTTTAATTTATTCTTATCTTACAATTTGCTTTGCTTCATTCTATTCTATTTTCATACTATTTGTAGAACTACCAAACGTGATTTAGTATCGTAAGTTTTGCACAATATTTTTGTTGTTTAATTGTTATTAAAGTTTTACTTGTTACCTACAGAATTGTTTATTTTATTTTCCCGCTACTTGAAGATTACCTATCCTAAGTACTTACTTAAGTGTTTAACGTTTAAGTGTAGAACGTTGACTGCGGGCCCGGAACATGACGCTCCGCGCCATGCTCGAGGGTGATCTCCAGCAGACGCGCCGTTAAGTTTTCAGCATTCAAAGCGTCAAGTGTAATTAAGGTACCTAGTTATGTGGGTAATTTTTTTCCCGCAGTGGTAATCGAACCCACAACATCTTGCGTATCAGTCGGTTATTCGTCCCTTTCGCTAATGGGGTCTTCAACACAAATACAAATGTTTTTATTTCCATGAAGTTAATAATTAGTTTCTTCATATCCTATGTATTATTAATGATGGTGACACATTGTTCGGTTAGCATTGCTCTACCCGCCGTACTATTTATGAACTGTATCTCCACGAGTAACAGGATGGCAGGTATTAATAACAAAATGTAGTTACACATACAAGATGGTAGATTTTAAATGTTTATTTCATACAGTTAACATTATAATCTCATACATTGATATTTAAAATAGATTCTTTGATTACATTAACAGCAGAGTATAATAAGATAGATCTAGAGACTAGCTTATAATAACGCCTAACATTATGACCGGTTGAACAAAGTCAACGTTCACAGATCGGCCATAAAGTTTTGCGCTACCCCAAGTAATGTACAGATAATTAATAGAATACAGTGTATGAAAGATAAGTCAATTATACTTTAAAACAATATTCTATTAATAACAAATAGATTATACATTAATACCTACATTCGTTTTGGAGAAATAAAATAAGGAGTAGAGAAAATATTTTCTAGAATATTAAAAATACTTAGTCAAGAATTGTACCACACAAATTAAAAACAGCTGTATAAACTGCCTTAATGCTGATTAGTAATAAAGTATGATATTCTCTGTATCAATATTTTAGTAATATTTAACTAAAAACTTGTCTGGTAAACTTTTAGTTCGTTAGATTTTTAGCGCTAGGGGCGCTTAACAGAAATAGCTTTACGTTCACAATTTATGTAAGAAATTTAGAAATTTAGCTCCTGAATACATTTTAATAGCCAATAATTTGGCACATTTCAATTTGAACACTGTTTTGTTACATTTAGAATATAATCCAATACAGGCAAGCAATCATACTTAACATTGTATTCAATTTAACAGTTAAAAACATCAAAGGCTAGACCAAACTTTAAAATTTCTTAGTATTATACTCACACACTTTGATCGGCTAAAGGACAGCGCACACTTTAGTAATAGCGACAAAGCAACTAGCTGATCCAACAGACGTTGTCCTGTTAAAAAACTTGAATCAATAAAAAAATTGTATAGATATTTAGTGCTTGCTGTCAACTCTACATATTTTTACAATACATGACAAAATTACAAATTATACTAATAATACAGAAGAGTTAAACTCTAGGCTAGAGAAATTAAAATCACAGATTCAACTTACAAATAAAATAAAAACAATATAAAAGTAAAATAAATATGTCTGAAGTATTTTTGGTAAATTTGCGAGATCAAAAATAGATAGGTATATAAAAACTAATTCAAGCACACGCAACGTACTGGGCCCACTACGGTACGGTATGTATTTCTAAATTAACACTTTCGTACAATAAGAAAGCACGTAAATTAGGTAGGAAGTCTGCAAGCCTAATAAGACACTGTCATACAATCACAACTTCAATTCCATCAAACACACACACATTTGATTTCATACATAGTATCTAATAGGCTAGACGACTGAAAAATTCTAATTAGTTCGTTATTTACATATCCAAAAAATATTGGACACGTATTTTTTCTTTTGTCCGATTAAACAAAAAATAACAAAGATATAGTGCATTAAAGTTCCGCGCGACGTCACGGTATAGTACATTTTTTACCTAGGCGTGACGTCACGAGCCCCCCACTCCCGAACTTTCACGTTCTTTATCTCCGTCAATTTCTGTTGATTCGATAAATAAAAAAATACGTGTCCAATATTTTTTGTTGATCTAACTGACGGACTAATTAGAATTATTATTTTTTGACCCAGTCGTCATGCCTATTGTCATATAATACCTGGCTTTTTTGTGTTACGGGCCTCCGGAAGACGAATTGCCCATACAAACGTAATACCAAAATGATTTGAAATTTAAGCATATTTCCACTATATTATTGTATTACTTGTATTCCAATAGTATTCATCTAGGTTCCTGGATAGGTTTTTTTTTACAAAATACTTACCTAAAATGATTTAAATACCAATAGCATTTTGCTCATTTTTATGCCAAACTTGACCACTTTTCTTCCTCTTTGTTTCGTATTAAAAACAACAATATACGTGTCGTTTATTTAGGAACATAGCATATATTATCTAGTTACAGAACAACATTACTTTGTAAAGAATACATAAAGTTTTCAGTCATCATTTTTGGTATTACGGAACACAACCAAATTCTCTGAAAATTTTGAACGGCCAATAATCCCGGCTGAATCATCCGTCAGTTATACGGAGTGATCATTTGCCCGCGTCTCGAATTGAAGTTGAGAGCGACGTTCGCCGCATTCTTGATTTAAAAAAATTGACGATTCAGTGTTCCTAATGGTACAAATTCTTCGACACTTCAGACAGAAGCTGCGGCGACATATTGCTGCGACACTATTGGTTTCTATTATTTCTTTGAAATACCTTCCGTGCTAGCCACGGGCAAAGGACGACATGTCGTCTGCCGCTACGGGCCGAACGTCAGACGACATTGTCAACAGTGAAGGCTCTATACTTGTATAATGAAAACAAGTCATCATCGTCTGCTTCCTCTTCTAACAAAATACACAAAAGCAAATCGCGATCAGAAACCTTGTCTCACGGAATACTCGGCACCAACTTATACGGCGCTGTCTGCTACTGCCGCCTGCAATCGGGTTCGGATTTATGATTGCAGCGACATGTTGCCGCGACGCAACGCTTTGTCATTGGCCAACATTTTTCGTTACGCTTATGATCAGGTTGAAATATTCGTGATCATCCTGTAAAAACCTAAAGCAATGACTTTAACGTAAGACTTTCCTACAAATGCTGTACGCGGCAGCTAATTATATGAAGTACCGTAGGTATAATCAATAATCATCAAAAAAAAAATGCTAAATAATACAGATCTAAAAGCAAATAACTAAATGCAATATTTGGTTTAGAGAGATCGACTATTAAGAACGAATTAACCTATTTATAAGTATTTTACATCCAAGTTACACCAAGTACACATTTCAAAACATCTATTTTAAGAATACAGAGTGTAATAAGACTTTTCCTTGAAACTTAAAATATGCATAGATTACTGAATTTTATAAATAGTAGAATATTTATTAGCTTGTTTACAATAGCCATAAGTTAATTCGAAGAAGAAAAACTATAATAAACGAAGCATTATTTTATCTCTAATGCTGGGGCTGCACCTGTGTTTAGCGCATCGAAGTTTCGTGCAATGATACGTTACACGTACATATGCTTGCGTCTAACATGAAAAGAAAAAGAAAAGAAAATGACAAATATTTCATTATTAGTCACTATCTGCACAAAACACTTCCAAAGAGGAGACATGCAGTTTTCTGCTACTGTATTCAGGTTGCAGCTGCTCCAAATTCCACTCATCAGGGATCTAGATAGTTTTATTGCGTATGACGGCATGAAAACCATCAACATGATAGTGAGCAAACATGGCATAGTAATGAGACAGTCCGAAAGTTGCGCATCTAATTCTATTTCACAGGACACCATCGGGATACATGATACGGACGCAATATTGAAATTGACAGCATAACATTTTACTAATCGCACGAAACAAAACACGAAATTTCGTACTTAGCCCATAGTAGACCTCCAGGGATAGTAGGCGGAAAGCACACGAAACTTTGACACGCATTGCTTTGTCACGATAGACGCAAGTGCGACCCTATCATAACTGAAATAGTCTGAGTGGTTTTAATACACCCTGTATAACGCTAGTTTCAATACAATATCAGAAAATACAATGCTACTCTTAGCTTTGGTATTGGTAATGATATGATGATAGCTGAATGCAGTCAGATAAAGTTTAAGGTGAGTTTTTATTCGTATTTTATGCCGAAAGGGGGTGATTTGGATGAAGGTTGTCCACAAGTGATGACCTCAGTTGAAAATACGTGATTCAAAACTTTTATCCAAAAACTTTAACCTTACTTTTGTGTTGTATTTAAAGTTTTAATAAATCTGTATTTCTAGGGCTACCTCACAAGTTTTTTAGTTAAATTACGGTGTAACTTAACAAGCCAGTTCTTCAATGAACAGCTACAAAATATGAAAAGCCTTGAACAAAAGTTGTTGACCTTCGAGAGTAGATTTAACTCTTTTCTGGATAACATACAAATTCAAACTCACCTTGTATTACTAAAGATTGAAGTACTATGTCCTTAATTAATTAGTACACACAAAAATTCTAAAAATAATTTATAAACATATATCCGTTTTCGCTTTTGACATTTTGCGCTTTCAGAAAATGTGATAATAAACTAGACACATACATTGGTACGATTATTTTATGAATTCAGAAATATTGACATTAAAATATTATAAAATAAGCACCGTACATGGTTTTTTAAGCATCTATAATATTATGTAAATTACAACTAGCGGGTCATGTGCCGTGGCAACGACATTTGAGACTCAGTGTGTTTCAGAACACAGGGTATTCATTAACAAAAAGCTCATGATTTTGTTACGATTATATTTTTGAATATGATTAATCCCCTAGTTTGAATAATCAGAATAATCAATTTATTGGTTATTAACACACATTACACGTCAACGTGATGCACGTGATGTTATGAAAATTGTACCTAGGACCCACCCTATTTGTTTTCCAGGTTATGGTACATTATCTATATCAATAATATATTTCTTTTTAATAAAACCGTTTGACTTAAAAAACTATTTTTATCTATTTTATTTTCTCATGAAACTAATATTTATTTATTTATTAAATAGGAACGCCAACAGCTTTAATATCAATACATTGTAGAGTTACACTGACAAAGTTTTCATTCTGATATAGAAACCAATTACAGGCGGACACAGCATTCATAATAATAATAATAACTAAGTAGTATGAATTAACTCTTTCATATCAACGAAAAAAGCTTTGTTGTTGTTACCTACCTATCTTTTTACTCTTTTCTTCTTAGTTTTTGTGATTAGTAACATACTCATCTGCTAACTTATCGTCCTAACTCATATTACGAGCTGTTTACAAAATGTGGATTCAAATTGGTTTATGTACAAATTATGTTTAACTAGCCTATAATTTAACATTGTAAAACTGTGAATCCTTGTTTAAATAAAAATAAAATAAAAAACCGGCCAAGTACCCTGATGTCAATCGAAGGTCTTAGAAATCTATAATTGTCGTTGACACGGCATACATGTTACTTGATACAAGCATTGACAAAATATCTACATACCAACCTTCAGAGCCACGATCACGGAGACGAACGAAAAAATATTCGTATCGTACACGTAAAATTTTGGCCAATTAGACAGCGTAGATTCAAAATAATGCTTTATAATTTGCCAAACTTTTTCGTTACGCTTTACGATTACATTAGGTTAAAATATTCGTGATCACTCTTAGAATACAGGAAATACGCTAAAATTATTTATAAACCGTTTCAGTACATACAAATTTACACACCTCTAGTACCTTCATATTAGTAATACGAAGGTCAGAGAACCGCAGTCGAATAAGAAAGTTATATCCGAAGACTTAAGATCCAATATCGTATAACCTTTCTTATTTCACTGAACCTGATATCAGAAAGGCGTACATTTATACACGCTAATGCATAAAATTAGCCTACGACGGTGAACACAGTTCGAGATTACGTCTTATTTCCTTAATAGTTAGGTTTAAATCACAATATCTTAAGCCATACTGATTTTACTAACATTCGAGGCAAATTATACGTGCAATTTGTAGATATACGCGTGAGTATAAACCTATAAATGCGTTGAATTAGGCCCAGATATACTAATTTATTTAATATTATAAGAATATACATTTGACATCGATTTAAAACATTTATCTATAAACATCCTACGACATCTAATTAGACAATTATTATTTCAATTATGATCAAGTACTAGGCCATTTCAGGGCAAAATTGGGCGTATTTTTTATGTATATCGAGATCATTTTCATTTACACAACCTTTTTTTATCAACTCTTTGGTAAGTTAAGTTAGTTACTAACTTAAGTTGTCCCGTCCCTATTTAGTATTTCCGCCCACTGAATGTGCATTATAAAGTATATTACTAGGATTTTTACAGCAAGTGGTTGGCCGTTGGTTGAGTTCTTGAGTCAAATCAGGAATTAGTAGGCAACAATAATTTACGTTTTGTGTACCTTTTTACATTCTAACAATGTAAGCAATACAAACAATGCCATATGCCTTTTTTCTTAAGAATTCCGCTAACTAATCCACGGTAGATCTAGCGGCACGGACTTATACGTCTAACTTTGAAAACACATAACATTTTAAAAAAATTATATGGACTTGCGGTCTACTTGTTCTGCGCAGTATCCCCACAATTTTAGCTCACGCCTATAAATCCGTGCCGGGGCTTATAAGTAGCCTGACCTTAGTTAGTCCAGGCCATCACCACTTTGGAAAAGGACACGAACAGCGCGGTGTACTGTGATGGTATTAGGAAGTATCTTCTACCGCGCTGAGTTCCGTCGATCTTGGACTTTGCAAATACTGCTCCTAAAACCACGTTGCTAGCTAGCCTGGCTCCGTTAGCCCAGGCCATCATCTTAATTAGCCCAGGTCACCTTTTTGGATGCACGAATAGCGCGGTGTACAGTGGTGGTATAAAGAAATATCTTCTACCGCGGTGGGTGCCGTTGGTTATTTACATTGAAAACACAGCTCACAAAAACATGGTACAAGCTAGCCTGACCTTAGTTAGCCCATGCCATCACCACTTTGGAAAATGGTACAAATAGCGCGGTGTACTGCGGTGGTGTTAGGAAGTATCTCCTGCCGCGGTGAGTTCCATCATTCTTGGACAGTGTCGGATGCTGTTGCAGTGAGAACTCTGCTCCCACCACCATGCTGCTGGCAGCGGATGTGCCGCCGGCGAGGCCGACATACCTGGGGTTAAAATAAGATATCATGAAGAGGAATAAAATCTATGAATAAAAATCTTCAAAAAAATCCACACGCTTCATTTGCTTTATCATATAGTTGATGTATTTACGTTGGTTTGGAAGGCGTTATTTGTTGCTGGTAAAAGAATAGTAACACGGCCGCATATATCGCACACCTAGAACAACACGGAATTATGTCGAAAGACTACTTTTTTCAGAATCGTTGAAAAAACCGTTATTTGCTTATGTATCGGATTCGAATATGCAATAAAGTCGATTTTGAGATTTTTCGACATAATTCTGTCGAAAAACTACTTTTTTCAGAATCGTTGAAAAACCGTTATCTGCTTATGTATCGGATTCGAATATGCAATTAAGTCGATTTTGAGATTTTTCGACATAATTCCGTGTTGTTCTAGGGGTGCGATATAGCTTAGTTTATCTTAATTAAAAAATATTCTTTTACATAGTGAGTTCCATTATTTAAAAGAATATTTTTATTTATTTCTACACACCACACCACACCAGCTTATATCAGTCCACGGCTGGACATAGGCCTCCCCTAATAACCCTTTATTGTGGGTAAATCCCCCTGGATTTACCCACAATCCCCACGTTCTGGGCATGCGGGTTGGGGATCGCAGGGTACAACATCTCACACCGCCGGCGCTTCATATGATATGCCACTCGACCTATAGTTAGCCCTCTTACTACAAGTTTGAAATTTTTATGTTTTTTATTTTAGATGTTTGGATGAAAATGAAAACATTTCTTTATTTTTTTTACTGGAAATCATATTCAGTCAGCGCATCTTAAATCTATACCAAATTTCAAGTTCTTATGTAGTTCCTGAAACATTATTACACAAGCTTCGGTAAGGTAGTAGGTTTTTATATTGTGTTACTTCGAGATGTACTCTCCTACAGCCACAATCGTGGAAAAAAATATTCGCACCAAAACTCAGCGCATGCTACCTATTGCGCCGATATAAACACTTTTCAAGCGACATAAGTTCTGAATTAGTGTAATTGTGGCATTTTGATGTTCAGTATGTCAATGATTGTTGAGTTTATACTCTCGGTACTGTGCGAGTAGAAGCTTACCTTACTCTTCCGACCGCGATGCGTCCATGTGGCGTTATGATCTTGACCGAGTGTCCCAATCGAAGTTGTTTCGGCCCGGCCGGGATGTAGGGTTGTCCGGTTTGAACGAACGCGCAGCCTGCTGGTAAAATAATAATTTTTTCATCCCCCATCTCGGAAAGAGTATTTTTGCTCTTCAATATGTGAGTGCAAAAGCCGTTTTTATCCGCTAGAGGATAAAGTAAATTGAATATAGAACTTCGTGTGCACTAAGTTTGTGAATTCAAAGCATTACACCTATTAACTTCTACCTCCACGGTGTCGAATTTATCATATATCCTTTTTTAATTTGTTAAAAAGACAAATTAAAAAGGTTGAGACTATCACGAAAGGTACAGAACGGCTTCGGGGGAAGCAGAGCAGTAACTTATTTTTAAAATTCTCAGAAACTGTTGGGCCTTTGCAGTCCAAATAAATACTAATAGAGACTAAATAAATGTTAAAAAACAACTTTGCACTATTTTCTTAGAAATAACGATTACTTATTAAGTATCACACACTAATCAAGCCGAAAAATGTTCCGAATTGCACACCTCAGCATTGAGCCATAGATTAATAACAGTATCGAAAAGATACTGTGATTGTATTAAAATCATAACTCATTAGACCGTCATACAATAAACACCGAACTTAAACATGAAGATGTTTCATTTGACGTGCCCACCCCCGTATGAGGTTACGCCATAGTACCACTATTACATGGCAACCCTCCCAGCCATTACAGAAGAGGGGAAACCGCGAAACCATCTACGTTTTGTTGCGTTTGCAGGCGAATATTTTGGATATTCACTGTCTACAAGACGATTGGCTATCCAAGATTTTTGAGCACGACGTTAATCAGACCAATAGGCTATATGACTCAAAAATTCTAATTAGACCGCCATTTACAAAAAATATTGGACACGTATTTTTTCTTTTGTCAATTAAACTAAAAATTACAAAGATATAGTGCGTTGAAGTTTCGCGTGACGTCACGGGTAAGTACACTTATTACATACAAGTGACGTCACGATCCCCCACTCCCGAACTTTGACGCTCTATAACTTTGTCGATTTCCATTGATTTTAAAAATAAAAAAATACGTGTCCAATATCTTTTGATAATCTAATTTACGGACTAATTAGAATTATTATTTTTCTACCCAGGCATCATCCCTATTGGACTCGTTGCTGGCTTTAGGCAGAGATGCTATATGCCCTATTTGGTAAAAAAAATTTTGGATAGCATTTAAAATTTGTTTACTTTAGTAAAGTCAAATCAAATAGCTTACCATCTGTTTCCGCAGTATGCAAGTTGTCTATAGACCGTCGTATGAAGGTTTCAGCTTCCTCCAGCAGTTCGTCCGTGTCATCGCGTCTCACGTCGGGCAACGAGCTGCGCCACGGACGGTTGCCTACTGAGAAATAAAGTTGAAATAAATATTGGATAAGGAGAATAATGGCCGGCTGATTGCGGCATAGTGCAGCCGAAAACAGAGACAGCTAAATCCCCTGGCCGCTGACGGAGAAGTTCTGCGCTGCGTTCCCTAACCCGCATGCCCAGCGGATGGTTATGGGCATATCCTCCTTTTTATTAGGGGAGGCCTGTGTCCAGCAGAGGACAATATAAGCTAGTGTTGTTGTTGAGGATAATAATGATTGATGACCTCTGTGATGCAGTGGGTGAAGGCTCGCCTGAGACGCAGAAGGATGCCGATGCCGGTTCGATTGCCGCCGCGAAAGAAATCTTTGTATGTTCTGTAAATATTTGTCTTGGGTCTGGGTGTTTTCTATGTATGTATTACTAGCTACTACCCACGGCATCGCTCGCGGGATGAAAAGCCTTTGTGTTAGTCCAGGTCACAAACTATGTATATTACAAGTTTAATCCAAATCCATTCACCCGTTTCCGACCGTTGAGTGTTTCCCACACCCAACTTTCGCATTTATAATATTAGTGAGATCCAAAAGTTATAATTACAAGTAGATCAAATTATTGACAGTTTTTCCACTTTTTCGACTGCATACCGTAAGATAGCGGATAAGTAAATTTATCTTTATGAAAATTAGTTCTAATTCACCTCTAAATGGCGGCACATAGATTTGGTGCGGCGTCCAATCAGAACTCCGGTCTATGCTGGGACACGGCGACCTATACGATGATCCACGAGACAAAAATCTGAAATAATATTCAGTATTAAGAAAAAAAAAAACATTTTCTTACTCAAACACCAAATAAAGAAAATCATTATGAAAATAATTTAAAAAATTCAAGAATGTAAATAAGTATGTGAATAATTTTAAAACCTTCAAGAATGTAAATAAGTATGTAGGCAGACAGGCGCGGGTCAAAAGACCCAGCTACAGCATTGTTGCACAGTGTTGTCATAAATGGAATACTACGCTGAATATTCTTTAATGTCACACTATAATGAAGCGCTCGTAATGCTGACAGTACCTATTAAGAATCCGGCGACCCTCGCTCGCAACTACAATTCGAGGCGCGTGCAAAGATCGCTTCGGATATCTATCTCTGTTTCGGTGATGGATGATTTAGCCGTGCGTGCGGGATAGCAATATTGGCCGTTCAAAATTTGATATGAATTTGTTTGTGTTCCGTAATACCAAAAATGATGACTGAAAACGTGGTACCGGGATAAATAGTAATCTATGTGTTAATCCAGATTGCAAACTGTGTATATTCTAAGTTTCATCCAAATCTGTTCAGTAGTTTTTGCGTGAAAGAGTAACAAACATTCATCCATTCATCCATACATCCATATCTACTCACAAACTTTCGCATTTATAATATTAGTAGGAGTATGATAGGATAGTAGGATATTATCTAGTTACAGAATAACAACACGTAAGAAATTCTTGTTTGTTTTAAATACTAAACAAAGAGGAAGAAAACTGGTCAAGTATTTCGTAAAAAAACTATCCTATCTAGGTTCCTATAAATACTATTGGAATACAAATAATACGACAATATAGTGGAAATATGCTTGAATTAGAAATGTTTGTATGGGCAATTCGTCCGTCGATGGCCCCCTAAGAACAAACTGTTGATTATAATTGATAACACATAAAACATATATCTTGTTTGATCTTTTTATGACTGGAAGATGGAACAAGCACACGGCCCACCTGATGTTAAGTGATAACCGTTACCTATAGCAATCATAATAGGTCACACTTTTTTGCGTATCCTACAATGCAAAGCCATCAACTTGAGGCATGAAGGTGTTAAGGCTTACATACCTGGTAATTTCAATAATTTCTGTAATTGATATGCATAGCAAAAGTAAAGGAAAAAACGGTAAATTTGTAGTTACAACACAAAAAATTATTAGGAACCTAAAGTTTGTTCAGAACCCTCAGAGCGCTAGTCCAACCGCACCTGTCCGGGTTTTGTATGAAATTTACCCTACATCCCTTTCTGTAAAAAATCCATCATGATCGGTTGTAAAGAAGCGTGACAAACAAACTCACTTTCGCATTAATAATTAGTTAGGATTAGATTAGTAATGCCTTTATACTCACTTGGACGTAGAATTAGTGATGGTTTCATCAGAAAGCTGTTTCTTCGCGAGTGCCCACACAGGATCAGCCGAACGAGACAGTTCCGGAACCATCGACGTGAAACCTGCATCAATTCAATCATCAATGACGGCCTCTGTGGCTCAAAAGGCGAAGGCTCGGCTGAGACGCAAATATATAGTAGTGTAACAGTCATGTGGTTGTTGGTTCCCATATAACTTTGTTAGTTTTTGTGAGACTGTGTGATACTGTCAAGTAGGTATTATTTATTTTATCAAACATGCTTGGAAATTATAGCATTATTTTGACAACCTTCTTCGAGATAAATCGAAATTGCTGTACCGGCCCAATACATGCGAGCAGCGGCTAAATAAATTACTATGAAAACTCATATCTGTCGTGTTATTTAAAAATGGAACGATATTTTACTCCGAAACAAGGCAATCAAGGAGGTAACTAATCAAAGGGTTTATAAGTTTTTAAATTTCGAACTGGCTTACAAATAGAATGCTGTTTATTGAAAAATGTACAAGTTCTGTCTAGGAACTATTTTGTTCTAATTTCCGCGCATTATTTGAGAAAAGTACTATACAAGCCTTCGCCACAACTAGGCATTGATGGACTCACGAATATGTGTGCCTCGGCTTCTCCTCGGCCCACATTTACATGTTCGTCCATCAATGCCTCTTTTGCTGGCCTCTGTAGTAATGTACTATTATCAAATTTAAGTGCAAGGCAGAGGCCACTGATTCATATTTTGCAAGTATACCGATATACAACAGCATCAACTCCAGCCTATATATCCGTATCCAGCGCACCCGAGCTTCAGAAGGCACGATCATTATTTTGGTCCCGTTTTCAGTCGTTAGGCCATGTCGGAGGCTTTCGTGCGGTTACATGAGAGTTGGCCTAGTCGCCAAAACATATGACGCAGTTTTAGGTCGCTTCTTCGTATGAGCTAGTGCTCATATGCTCCTGGAGTTTGGCGAGACCAAGATTTATAGAATATACATACATTTGTCTCGCAATTGGAATCGAACCCGCAACAGCAGGCAGCGCCACAGAGGCAGGCTCCCTATTATTTCCATCTGTCTATCGACCCTAACGGCTTCAAAAAGAACTTTCAAAAAGGCTGGGTAAGTCTGGGTAAGCTCGCTCCATCGTCGACCTCATCCTTGCACACGCAAGCCTCGAGGTCAAGAGCTGGCCCATAATTAATATTAAAAAAGGGACAGCTACTTAAAAGCCGCCACAAACAGAAACCGTGGTCGGGTCGAAGGCGAACGCATGCAGTTTATATCATACGAATTTGAATTGACGACCTCTGTGGCGCAGTGGGCAAAGGCCCGCCTGACACGCAGAAGATAGCGGGTTATTTGTAGCGGGATATTTGTCTCGGGTCTGGGTGTTTTCTATGTATGATATGTATGTTTACAAAAAAAAAGTATAGTATAAGTATATATGTAGTATATCAATCATGTGATTCCCATACTACAAGCTTTTTGATTTTCGTTTGGGTCTATATGATGCTGATTGCTGTGTGATAACGTCCAGCATTATTTATTTATTTATTTATATGAAAGTCTTCACATACACACTGGGCGGTGGCGGCGAACAAACAATCGGCGTGTGGCGGTGAGGCGGAGGCCTGGCGTATGAGCGTTGTATTTCAAGCTAATACAAGGGATTGGCTATACACAGAGCGTACGCGGCGCGTAGCGGTGCGGAGAAGAGCAGTGACACTAGCGAAGTAACGAGTTGCATTTATTTACAAAATTTTAAGCTAGCTAATACGAAAAGAAGCAGTTCTTCATCACTCTCGTCAGATATTTTTACAATAATGCGACGCGGGCGGCTTTTAGTTTACTGAAAATATTAACTCGCAGGAAAGGTTGCATGGCAGAAAATGCTTTAGCATTAAGTCCTCCTTTTGTACAATTCTTTGTATTTGTGCAATAAAGTTAAATATTTGAGTTTAGTGAAAATATTTCAGGATCACTTCTAGATTTACCAATATCGCTGAGCAGCACGCGTCGGGTCTCGTCAGTCCGTCGCAGCGGCGGCGGCGCGGGGCGCGGGCGGCGCGGGGCCCGCCCCGGCAGCGTCGGCGTGCCCACACACACTGACATCTGGTTCTGTACATAGTTTAGCTCATTCAGAACAACAGAATGTCAGCAACATTGTCCTAATCACTGAATAGTGTACCATAATTCGCGATATTATTATTTTTTATAACTAAAAGATGTTATTTGAAATATCAGTAGTTGTCTTGATTTGCGAGTACTAGCTGTCATAGCGCCGCCAACAATTTCAGAAGTGGGATAGATTAACAAGAAAGTCTAAAAACTCCGTAACCAGAGTTGGCCACTAACTCATACGAAGAAGAAAAAGAAGAACCACAGAAGCCTAAACCACAAGTCGAGTATATTTCTTGCATTAAGAAAGGTTTCCCTGAAGGGCTGGTTCTGCGACGCTCGATGTACTTTCTTGTAGTAAGTACAATGGTCACAAGTTCACAAGGGATCGATGTCCCTTAGAAAATGGCTGGCGCGACGTAATTCCTATATTTGGGTCGGATTGTACTAGGATTGGTCAAATCGTTTGCCGAGCCTAACTTCACAGATGTGGGAAATAACGTGTTGCTATGCTTATAAGGTTAGCCAGCATTAAAAACTAATGGCTGAGTTCATGAAACGACGCGTTCGAGACACGTTGATTGCCAGTAAGTCAGTCAGTTACCTTCACTACAGTTTCATATTTTAGATTTTAAAATGATCTGATAGGTAGTAGAACTAACCTGGTTATGTGCTAGATATCCGTCAGAGCTCCATCTATTGGGAAGGGCGGACAGATCTGTCTGAGCCGCATTCTCTCTTCGAGGGTAGGCGGATTCCCGGAGTACGGGACGGACGCGGGACGGGAGCGGGGCTTTGAACGGCCCCGGGGCCCGGGACACGGCCCGGTACGGGGGCGGCCTGGAATATACAATTTCGTTAGCTAGCTTTAAAATACAAAAAAGAGGAAAAAAAACAAACCGGGGACAGCGATTCTGATACAAATTATCAATGCCCTTCTATTAGATAGTCATCATCATTATCATCATCATCAGCCTATAGCTGTCCACTGCTGGACAGATTCCACCCCTAATGAGCGCCATTGCGCCCTGTCCTGAGCTCACTAGTCACAGAAAAGTAAACCTACTATCCAAAATATTTTTGTTGATCAGTGCGTCCTACCCGTCATGACATACGGAGCCGAAACGTGGACACTCACAGTACGGCTAGTCCACCAGTTTAAAGTCGCCCAGTGAGCTATGGAACGAGCTATGCTCGGAGTTTCTCTGTAGGATAGAATACGCAACGAGACTCTCCGACGTAGAACTAAAGTTGTCGACATAGCTCAGAGAATTAGCAAGCTGAAGTGGCAGTGGGCTGGCCATATCTGCCGAAGAACCGATAACCGTTGGTGTAAACGAGTTCTTGAGACCGCGGTTCGGCAAACGTAGTGTAGTACGTCCTCCATTCAGGTGGAGTGACGATCTGCGAAAGGCTGCTGGTAGAAGATGGATGCGTCGAGCTCAGGACAGGGCGCAATGGCGCTCATTAGGGGAGGTCTATGTCCTGCAGTGGACTGCTATAGGCTGATGATGATGATTAAGATAATGATGACTATCCAATAGAAGGGCATTGATAATTTGTATCAGAACCGCTGTCCCCGGTTTGTTTTTTCCTCTCCCTCACCCACTCGTACAATCCACAAATCTATGTTTTAGACGGCCTCTGTCGCACAGAGTGTTCGAAGGTCCGGTTGAGATACAGAAGGCTCGGGGTTCGATTCCCACCGCGGGACAAATGTTTACATGATTAGCATATATTTGTCTCAGGTCTGGGTGTTTTCTATGTATAATATGTATGTTTTTACAAAAAATAACTATATAATTAGTATATCAGCCATGTGGTTCCCATAATACAAGCTCTGCTTAGTTTAGGGCTACATGATGCTGTGTGATAATGTCTCGCATTTGTTATTTATAGTTTTTTCTCAACAACATCTTAACTTGTCTTCTTAGTTTAGTTCTTAGCATGGAAGCGCTCAGATCTAATTTGATTATGATTATGATTATCCATGTAGTGACCGGGCGGAGTTTTCCTTAACCAAGGTGACCTGATAAGAACACTGAAGCACAGATAAGCCACGCCACGAGCGCCTAGGCTATATGAATGGTGGTAACTTTGTTTTTTAATCCAAGATAAATTACCTGATTTTGACAACAATAAAAAATACCGCACCCAAATCGGTTCACCCCTTTCAGAGGTATGGTGTCACAGACAGACACACATTGCAGACACAGATTTTGCGTCGGAGGTTAAAAGATATGTACGAAACATAACGATGAAGGAAAAATTCGTGAAGAAACTCGCGACTTAGAAAATTTAACGTCAGCATTACACATATTATTTATTGTCAATCATGCTAGTGGATAACGCGCTGTTAGCCTAACCTCAATCTCTTATGATGCAGCTAAAATTGTTTATACTCACCTATATTGGAACGGATTTGGGCAAGTATTCCTGCGAACATTCAAACTGAGCGCCAAATCGTCCTCTGACGTCCCACACTTCGATATATCCCTCTCAGCGAATACTGAGAACCGATGCCCCAAATGATGATCAGTTAAAATATCCATACTAGATCCCATTTCAAAACTGCACGACTTATTATCAAAGCTAAGTCTGTTGTATTCTCCGGTTAAGCTATCAGCACTGTCCCTTCTACCAGCTCCTTTTCTATACAACATATTGTCTGACTTGTTCTCACAAGTTTTCAGTATCCCTCGTCCGGGTAGATCTAAACTATCTTTCTCTTTGTTGAATGCGACATGTCTTATCTCTTTGTCGTTGGGGAGAGAGACTCTTTTGCGTAGAGAATCAGATGTTTGCGGTTTTTCTGATGGAGAATGGTCCGGGTCTAGAGTGTGGAATTTGATGAGAACTGGCGTGGAGTGGGTAGTGGACGCTGAGTTAGGAGCCCAGGTGTCGGATGTGTCCGTCTCACGGATCGAGATGAGGTCCTCCTGTACAGATAGCATGTTTTTGTATTAATTAGAATGCTAGTTTATAAAATATACAGACATTGTGCGACATTGACATACACATAGTGATGATGACGACCAATGATACACGATGGCGAAAACCAATTTAGTTTGTTAAATTAATAAAAAGCCATTTTGGTTTTCGTCATCCATAATAGGTCGCAGATCGTCACTAAATTAACATAGATTCCCGCGATTTCACTCCGAAAAACTTACCTGTAAATTCATACTCATATCCTTAGACTCATGAGTGGTGAATATGAGTTCTATGTCGTCCACTTCTTCAGACTCGTTGCCGCTGCCTTCCTGCTGCTTCTCCTCGATGGCTTGTTCGACAGGAGTGGCGCCACCTTCCGAGAACACTGAGTTGTCGCCTTCAGAGAGCGATCTGCGGACAAGTCATTGATAATCAGGTGGTTTCCCAAAAGCTATTGAAGCATGAAGTAGAAGTAGTAGTAGAGTTCTTTGTGGAGGGCTCGTCCGGGGAAGTACTGCCACCATGCCTATTTCTGCCGTGAAGCAGCTGTGCTGTGTTTCGGTTTGAAGGCTAACTGGCTTATCATCATGATGCCTCAAGTTGATGGACACAGGGCGTTGCATCGTAGAGCACTTTCAAAAACGAGATTTATGTTGCAATGCTTTGTGATCAGATGGGCCATGTGCCTGTTCCATCTCCAAGTATCATAAAAAAAAGCATTCTCACAAAGAACCTTTCAGTTCACATCTATGGAGAGTGATATTAAACATCAGTTCCCACAAATATCTACTATTTTAGAAAACAGTAAAATCAAACTAATCGCACAAATATTATAAATATAAAAGTTTGTGTGTGTACGTTTGTTTTGTTCGCAATCAAATTCATAATAGCTGAATAGATTAGGATGAAACTTGGGAATATACATAGTTAGAGATCTGACTTAACACATTAGAAGTTATGAAGTTAAAATTTACTTGAAGGCCTACATGAACGATAATCGCTGCTGCCATTTCAGCAATGCGTGCTCACTGCTGAATAAAATCCCCCTTAATAAGAGGGAGTTATGCCTTTAATCTCCACATTGGGCATCTAGCTTGGGCATAGGAATTTAACTGCGCCAGTGTGAAGCTGTGCTATACGGTAGTTAGTTAGATGCCAGAGCTCTGTTTTTGACTGCAGGGTACAGGCCGGTCTGGTTGGCTTATTGACCCTACTGAAATCATTGTTGTAAAAGAATTTAATTGGAATGATAAAACTAAAACTTACCTAAGGCTAAGATCATCTACATCCAGGTTGAGTGTGTCTTTTCTTCGATTTCGTTCACCAAAGTTTTCTTTTACCAGTAGATTTTCCTCTGAAGTTATTCGCACTTTTACATCAAACTTGTCTGTCTTAGATTTTACATCTGCCTCATTTGGCACAGCCATTTTAAGGTTCTCGATTGCCTCTGCTTTAAAAGTTATCTGATTTCCATGTAAATCCTCTTTGTTGTTGAAATGTTTATGTTTTTCTTCAAATTCGTAGCTTTGATGGGTAGCGTCTGAATCTTTGCGGGTTTTTTCACCAAAAGTTGAATCACTGTCAGAAGTACTGCTTGACACAATGGTTCCCTCTTTCAGTGTTCTTACTTTTATTCTGACATCGAATTTCGATAGGAGCTCAAGTTTGGTTTTGAAACTTGGTAGATTTTTCTCAGAATTACTGACTAGTTGGCTGATCTCATCAGCCTCTGTATTGCGCGTGTCTTCCAGACCAGATTCAGCTGTATCAGCTGTAGAATTAGATTCTGGTGATACAGAAATTCTCTCGTCTGTTTCAGATAAATTATTCAAATTATCTGTGGAACAGAATTTACTGATATCCTCAGATACATGAGGGTCGACATCCGGGATCACACTAGCACTGTGGGCTTTGGGAGAGTCTAATGTATCACTAGCACTGTGGGCTTTAGGAGAGTCTAATGTATCACTAGCACTGTGGGCTTCAGTCGCTGTCTCAATCACAACACCGCTTGCAGGATAGTCCGTTGTTTGAGGGTACTGAGGACTGTAACTGACTTCCAACTTTATATTCTGGGCTACAGAGTCTCGTTCCTCCAATCCTAGGTCCAGTACCTTACGCCTTAGGATGTGGTTCTCAATACTTAATTTCTGTATAACATCAGCATACTCCAGGCAGTGGGAATGCCTCTCATACTTTTCCTTCAGCTCTTTCAATGAGTTCTTTGAAACTTCCAGGGCAGTTCTAAGGGATACCACAGTCTGGTGCAGAGCCCTCACCGTGTCTAGGTGCACAGTCCCGTTCGGGACCGCCTCAACCCTCCCGCTATCCATTCCACCTTATTGCCAAGCTTTGATCCAACATTCATCCCATACATGACTATTGTTTTTCAATATCAATTCAATTTACAATCTGTCCATCTGTAGCAGCGCATAAGCCGGACCTTGAATAAATAAACAGGTGTTATCGGTGCCATTGCGACGAGGACTTTGCAACATTCGAGCGCGGACACTGATAGTTCGATAAAACTTACCTGTGACCCAATTCTTCAGTTCCGATGACACATAGCGCATTTTTAGATCCTTATCGAGGTCTGCCTGAGCACCCGGGCCCGGAAAGGTATGCAATCGATAAAACAACTCGCCCAACATATATAAAGTTTCGAGCGCGGCGGCGCCGCTGCGTGCGCTGGCACTGGCACGGCGCGGGCACGAATCGTGATAAGCACAGACACGAGAACCAGTAATTAGCTGAAGTATTATCTCATAATCGTTCTTAGCTACGCGAACTTCAGGTTTTATGTTGAGAAAAACTTTAATCACAAAAATGTCTTTGTAAACAAATCAAATCAAAACCATTTTAATTTTTTTTTGTTATGCAGTTTTTTTTTTAATGTTGGGCTCGGCAGGCTAAAATATATTTGACCATACCGCGATTTCTTTCGTATTTTTATTTCTTCCTGCAATTCAAGACAACTTTCAACTCACAGCTTTCACAGAACCTATAGTTTGCCTATAATTTAAGTGATATAAGACGTCGCGTCGTATTAGTTGGAACCAACTCCTTCACCTGTGGGAGTTCCTAAACGAGCATAGGGAGATAGCTGTGGCCGCTGTGGGGTTCAATTAGTCGACACATTCGCCCCAACATGAACATTCAAAACGAATGTGGGAAAGGAATGTTTGTCAAAATTATTTACTGTGTAACCTTTATTATCTTAATTTAGTACTGGGAGTATCATTGATACCCGAAGAGGGACAACAGGTGGCCCTCCAGCTGATCAATTTTCAAATTTATAGAGAAAGTTCCTCAGCATTCTTGGGGAGGACTACGGGTCGGGGCTGCCTGGTATTGCAAGTCGACCCACAGGTGCCACGAGTAAGTGTACCTACTTATCTGCAATATACAATACTATAAGTAAGTAAAAATCATGCATTAACCAACCAAGACTCAACATATTCATTTACTGATGAGCCTAGATAACTGGTTGTGCCAACGAGTGAAGTAAGTTTATTAATATTCTGATAAACATTGATTGGGGTGATGAGGGGGTGTATGCCTGGGTGTAGGGAGATAGGCTCAATGTCCGTAATTAAAAGTTCCAAAGTTCACGAATATACAGACAGTTTAATAAAACACAAATACCTAAGTTTAAAGAAGATGTAGGTACCTACAATAAAAAAGACACAGATTGGCACATAGATCGGAATAATTTATTTCCGAATGTAAATGAACTCCCTTTTCCGCAATTGGACTCCAGTTGGTCCATTGTGCGTGTAGTTTTTTAAGCTATTGCATAGCTTCTATCGAGGGCCTTGAGTGCGGGGACCGAATCCAGAAATTCCGTAACGAAAAAAAACCTCACGCTCCCCACTCCGACGGGCACGGAGGTGTGGCTTGAAGGCCGTGCATTGTCTAACGTCGTTTCTTTTCGGCAGTCTTCGACACGGTGTTTGTGTGCGTGCAACTAGACGTATTTTTATTTAATAAAAGAAAAAAAAGTTTTCTTATCGGTCACCACGCTCAAAAAGTGTAACTTGAATTAATATCAAAGAAAAAGAAATACTGCATAAATAAAATAAATAAATAATTATAATTGCATAAGTTGATACAAAATGCTATGCAATAGCTTTACCGCGGCAGTCCCCGAGTGCCACACATCTTTTTTTATTATTTTTTATTTATTTATTTATTTCCGAATTACTAATATTTTTATCTGATTATTTATCATCTTAATAATAAAGGTACATAATTAGTAAGTATATTTTCATATTTACAAATACCAAAATGAGACAATCGGTTCTCAGCCACATCTCAGCTCACCCGTGGACCCACCAATAACTTCCTATTTTTAGTTTACATTAACCACCTACCTCAACTTATGAGGGACAACCACAGACCGACAGAACCGGGTTTGCAGACGACACGTCTCTTTTATTTAAACTAAAGCGACGGCAGACCTGGGGTGTACGGGGTTCCAACCCCCATCTTCGGAACCCAAGCCAACCTCACCTGCACGTGGTGCATCCTGCTAAACAACGAACGGGGCTCTGGCGGCCGGCTGATTGCGGCATAGCACAGCCTACATCGGCACAGCTAAATCCCCTGGCCACCGACGGGCAGCAGCGTCGGTGGTGCGAGAAGCTGTGCCCTGCGATCCCCAACCCGCATGCCCAGCGTGGGGATTATGGGTATATCCCCCTTTATTAGGGGAGGCCTATGTCCAGCAGTGGACTGATATAGGCTGGTGTGGTTGACGGCAGACCAATTTTGACGACGTGAACAATGCAATAGCGAAAATTGTTAACTGGTTCGATGTAAACAACTTATTACTGAACGGAAATAAAACAAAATGTGATTTATTTTACCAAATGTTAAACAAGTTAAACCTAACATTAAAATAAAAGATGAAGATGTAAATCTTGTGGATACGACTGTATTTTTAGGCATAACCTTAGATAATAAGCTTCAATGTGGCGCTCACATAGATGGATTGTCGAACAGACTCAGTTCTGCAGCATACGCAGTCAAAAGAAACCGTCAACTTACTGACGTAGAAACAGCTAGACTGGTTTATTTCAGCTACTTCCACAGCATTATGTCGTATGGCATTTTACTGTGAGGGAATGCTGCAGAGTGGTGCAGAAGAGGGTTGTTCGTGCAATTTATAATATGGGCCCCAGAGAATCACTTAGAACTAAGTTTAAAGAAATAAATGTTATGACTGTGCCAAATTATTTAAGAAAAATAGCGACAATAATAATGTTAACACTAGAAATAAAGATAAACTAGCTGTTCCTACTGTAAGGCTCCATAGAGTTAGTTAATCATATAAAGGGCAAAACGTATGGTTTTTTAACAAAATCCCAAATGATATGCCTAATTTATCTGTAAATAAATTCAGAAATGTTGTTAAACGTAACCTCTGTAATAAAGCTTATTATAAAATTTCTGATTATTTAGATGACAAAAAAGCTTGGGATGAAACTGTCTCCAACTCCCTCAAAAACAATGTAATACTTAGTTAATACTAGTCTTTGTAAAAAAACAAGACTTTAAAAAAATATAAGCCAAGCAGAGTTTCTTGCCAATTCTTCTCTGTTTGGTCACGTTACGAATTGGTGTAAATTCAAATTAAAAAAATTGGCGTTTCAAAGTGTTACTATATGTGCTTATTGAATATAAATTTATTTTGATTTTGATTTTGAACAGAACACTTAATAGGTATGTAAGATACTTAGGTACCTACTTTAGAAAACCAAAAGTGTGGATGGGTGGATGTTTTCTACTCAACGGATTTGGATGAAACCTAGATTTTAATATTTTTTTACCTGGATAACATATTGGAAACTTTTTAAACCGGTAGCATGGCCACGGGTAAAAGTTATTAAACAATAAATTACGTTATTTAATATTGCTTGCTTTTTTCTTGATGGTTGTTGTGTTAGATAATGTTGAATAAGCTAGGTAGATAGTAGCTTTTTCAAGATGACATTAGAACCGCTCATCCGGTGAACGGAAAGTTAATCGGTTGTATAAGACTAAGACATCACATTTTTGTCAGTTATGCAATAAACTTGTTTTAAAGCAGGCCTGCATAACTGTCAAAAATGTGATGTCATAGTACCAAAAAGCAAGGCAATATACGAAAAGAAGCTCGAAGACATCACTATCGGTCGTCTTACCACCTGAAGAAGTGGAGGCCAATGCTATCTTCCATATGAAAAGGATGGTTCAAGCGAAATCGGAGGCTTCCAAACCCGCCCCTCGGATATCACCGCGCCGGGACGATTTCCCACAGGCGATAAAAGAGCTACTTCGCAAGAAGAGGACTTCCAACCGATTTTGGGCCAATACCCGGTGCCCAAGAGTAAAGACCGACACGTGGCGTGGAAAAACCTGGGAAACAAGAATAGATGAAGCCGCAGAACGAGACACAAATCTCTATACCTACTCTCAACAAGCAGCTGACCAACGCTCCAACTCCCACATATCCGCTACTGAATGCACAAGGGCAGCGTAGTTCACCCCAGCAGACCGGGCCGAAATACTGGCGGACCATCTGGTGGTGCAATTTTCTCCGCACCCCGTTGCAACAGATATTCCGGGCAATATCACCTCCCATCACGCCACTGTCGAAGCAACGGTAGAGGAATTTCTGTCGCACCCTATCCCACCACTCAGGGGCGCGAAATTTATTTCTCCCGCTGAGGTACGGCGAGCAGTCCTCCGCTTACCGAGGCGTAAAGCCCCAGACTGTGATGAACTCCTTAACTCAGCGTTTCAAAATCTCCCTCGAAGAGGCATGGTTGCCCTTAACATGCTTTTCAACGGAATACTCGCAGTATTCCGTTGCACTTTCCCGACGTCTAGAAACTAGGCAAGGTGATAATGCTTCCAAAACCAGGGAAAGACGCTATCCAGCAAGCTACCGGCCTTGCTATCGTAAACCGCTAAACTCTTAGAACGTCTCCTACTCCGGAGGCTTGCTCCGTGCATCGAGCCCAGGCCTGAATAGTTCGGTTTTTGTAATCAGCACTCCACAATACTTCAGCTCACAAGGATCCTCCAAAGTGTATGCACAGTTGGGCGTTATGTCATCGCCCGCGACGTGCAAATTCCCAACGTCAAGGACTTCGTGGTAACGTTGTAGCGTCGGATATATCACTGCGCAGACAACAGCCCCGCCACATTCACCTTAACGCCATCGCTCACACATGCACGGCCTCCTGAGAATAACTCCCCATGGCGACCTCTACCACGCGAGCTCCTTGAGACACTAAATTATCCGGACCAGCATGGGACCATCATCGTAAATTCGTAACCAAGTAATTGGACATCGTAACGACTCTGAAAACTCAACCCGTGTATGGATGGCAGTTGATGATAATTTTATTCACTTAATAAAAAAATATAAATTAAGTAAAATTAAGCATCACCATCTACCACCATGTAAAAACAAACCACAGGTTTGGCTGGTAGAAAATGCTCGTAGCATTAAGCCCACCTTTTTGTTACATTTTATGTGCAATAAAGTATAAATAATAATAATAATAAGCATACAATAATATAAATAAAATTAAGCATACAATTTTGGAAAACCGTACCTTGAAGCGAAAAACCGTACCTTTTTGAGGAAAAAAAATACCGTGCCTTATCCGAAATTTAAACTGGCAACGCTGTTCTCATTCCTGTCTGCTGCTGTTTTTTTCTGCGAAATGCGAATTTTGTTGTGACCAAGAATTGACGATTTCATTTTGCTTTGCCTTTTCCTGTGACTTTGTTTGTCAAAAATAAAAAATAAAATGTGAAAATATAATTTTGTTAGTTATCTTTGGCATGAATCAGATAAAGTGACACAGGCAATACACATACACGATTCCTCAGATGTTCAAAAGCAACAAATACATGGATTAATGATTGGGCTCCATGAAAAAAGATCCAGAAATGGAAAGCTCCCAGATAACAGTGAGATGATGTAAAAAATCGAATACTATTCAAGATGTGCACGACAAGTAAAAGCAAAGTAGTCGCAGAAATGATGAAGTTTTCGTTTCACCATAGAGCTTTTTACTGTTACCTTGGCATGACTATTTGGATATTCTTTTTGATAACTGGTGAGAACTGTTCATTGCATAGCGTATGGCCCATGTGCACCGACAGGCAGGGTGAGTGTCCGAGGTTAGTCCTAACCATTGCTTAAAGATCATAAAGCAATAGCAGCCTTATGTTGTGATCAATCATCAGCTGATTATCACTAGGGTCTTGTGGTTGAACACAACGGTCCTGGTAGAAAAACAGCATCTACTAATGCATTGAGCATAATCCTGACTAGGGGCTTATTTGCTGCTGTAGCACACATATGTATTATATGTATTCAGTGTTCTTTGTCTGAAAAATAATTGTAATTTGAAATGTATTTATGTGCTACATTATGTGAATAAAATTATGTCTATGTCTACCTGCTTAACACCATATTGTTGGTGCACATTGGCCCATTATTGCATTCTATACATTCATTAATTTTTTATTTAAGGGTCAAATCTCCCTCTCGCTAGTACTATTCAACATTTTTGAAGATATAAAATTACTGAATGTAGTTATGCAAAATAGCAATACCTAATTTTGATTTGTTTTATTAATTTAATTGGTTTTGTTACATACTGTTTTAATTAAAGTTAAATAGGTAAATACTAAATACTTGGGTGTAACTGGGGGTTGGGTATAGAATATTGTCGCACAAGTCTGAGGATTGTGTTAATGTTGGAGCGTTAAGTGAGTTCCCCTGAAGCCATAAATATTGATTTTAGCTGCAGAAACATGGTCTAAATACTATTAATTATTTTTAAAATATTTGTACACTTGCGAAATGAAAAATAATTTGTGTTACTTGTGAATTTTTTTTTTTGTAATCTGACAATGACGACATTTTTCGTTGTTTTCTCGGCATAGACAGTAGGTTATTAGGTTTTTTTAAAACCACCCGGAAATCCTTCCCGCAACAGGAGATTCTAAGACACCTCGACTTGAGTAGATTAGGTTCTAAATATATCATAGAAATGACAGAGCATCCCCATGCCACCTAGTCTGGTGGCCCCTATGCCTAGTGTATATAAAAAAAATTAGCTAGAAACTCTCATGGGAGATTCTGGCCGGAAATCTTTGAACCTTTATAAAAAAACTATCAGTCTCCTTTAGGGGGCGTATCCCCTCCCTCTTCCTAATCCCCCCAATCGTGCAACGATATTCAAATTTTTTACTGTAACTGGGATAAAAAGTCGCCTAAGTGTTAAATCAGGTGACAATCTATGTATACATATTCAGAGTTTAATCCTAATCCGTTCAGCCAACAAACTTTTACATTTATAATATTAGTGTGATTTATAATTTTCCAGTGATGTACAAATACATGTCTGTAGATGAAGAAATGCCGGTGAAGAAAGTAGTTCAAGCTGAGTACATATCGAAAAGTGATGCTAAGTTCAGGCGGATCTATATGAGGGCCTGCAATCCTGCTGATAACATTATACGAGGAGCCGAAGGTAATTTTATATGTTCATAGGGATTAGGGATTATCCTTCTTAGAAAAGGTTGATGTCCAGCTGTGGACTGAAATAGGCTAATGTTTAAAGTTATTTTTCTCGGTAACTTTTATGTCCACCACACCACACCAGCCTATATCAGTCCACAGTGTACACAGTCCACAGTGTACAGGGTTCCAACCCCTATCTTCGGAACCCAAGCCAACCCCACCTGCACGTGGTGCACCCTGCTAAACAACGAACGGGGCTCTGGCGGCCGGCTGATTGCGGCATAGCACAGCCTACATCGGCACCGCTAAATCCCCTGGCCACTGACGGGCAGCAGCGTCGGTGGTGCGAGAAGCTGTGCCCTGCGATCCCCAACCCGCATGCCCAGCGTGGGGATTAAGGGTATATCCCTCTTTATTAGGGGAGGCCTATGTCCACCAGTGGACTGATATAGGTTGATGTGGTGTGGTGTGGTGTGGTGTACAGCATCGGTGAATGGACGGGGATCACGATTGTCTCTGAGCTGTATCAACAACAGCAGCAGTCTATAATCAGTCCACGGTTGGACATAAGCATTCCCTTATAAGAAGGGGAATATACCCATGATTCCCACCATGGGTATGCAGGTTGGGGATCGCAGGACATAGTTTCGCGGTTTGGGTCTAATTTATAATATGAGGATCCTAAGGATTATGGCGACTACTTTGTACAGTCGGCGAAAACTCGCAGAAGCTTGCTGGTTCGATTGCCGCCACACCGGACAAATGTTTGTATGATCTGCAAATATGCATTTACAAAAAAAATATTAAGTAATACAAGTTCTTAGATTGGGGCTAGATGATGCTGTGTGATGCCCAGCATTATTTATTTATATTCACAATTGCAGGTCTAGTAGACAGTGACACTTGGCTCCTTCATGGTGTGTTGGTGGTAACCAGGCATGGTGATAGAGGGCCTCT
Source organism: Horisme vitalbata (assembly GCA_951804965.1). Classification (NCBI taxonomy): domain Eukaryota; kingdom Metazoa; phylum Arthropoda; class Insecta; order Lepidoptera; family Geometridae; genus Horisme; species Horisme vitalbata. The sequence goes on from OX638091.1 coordinate 12,931,971, forward strand.
GACTCACCTCCGTGGCGGAGACAAGCTGCCTTGCGATGCTATACCAGTCTCACCTTTACTGAAAAGGTTAGAGCTTTCAACCTATAGAAGTCCACTACTGAACATAGGTCTCCCTAAAGAATTTCCACGAAGAACGGTTGAGTCCTTCCTATCCACCGATTACCTGCAATCTTAACGATGTTGTCTGTCCATCTGAAGGCTCCCTATGCTTTCCGGATCGCGGTCGCGTTCGCCACAAGCGCGCCACGAGAACCTTTATTCCTCAACAGTTATCAGTTCTACGAGCTAGAGTTTTATACCGTACTCAATCAAAAAGCCAACAGAATCTTCTTCACTCAACACCAATATTGCAACTAAATCACAATTTGCTATAATATTGATTTTATTTGGTAAGTTACTTTGGAAAAAGTGTTCTTGATGGAAAATAATGTCGATTGACACCAAATTTCTAAATTCCACTAAACGGTCACCCATCCATGTAGTGACTGGGCGGAACGTTGCTTAACCAAGGTGATCTGCTAAGAACAACGAAGTTAGATACGCCACGAGCGCTTTCGATAGGTGACTAGGATTTTTACTGTGTTGAATGAGGAGAATAAATTAAAATCTATTGAAAAAATGGGAATCTTCGCGAACCAACAACATTGGTTTTAATGCTATCAAAAATAAAGAGTAAATTAGTTAACAGTACTGTTAATTGAAAATGATAATTTTACATTGTTTTATAGTTATGAAGAGTTCGTTCAAAACGCCAGCGCGTCAGGGCGAGCATGGTGGGTGGGTGGCCCGGGTCCCTTCCATAACTTCCCCTCCCTCCCCCCGCGGGCCAGCGGCACTCACTGCGCCCTGGGCCAGCTGACACCTCGAGGGCTACTGCAGATGATCACTGTGGGTGAGTTTATCAATGGAAAATCTACAATTCATTAAGGGCAGATTTTTTGTAAAAAAATGATAAATTCTCTTTTGTATTATAACATAACTCTAGGTAGTAAATTCCCTGCGGCCAAGTGAAGTGACGATCTGCGAAAGGCTGCTGGTGGACGCTGGATACGTCGAGCTGAGGACAGTGCGTAATGGCGCTCATTAGTGGAGGCCTTGGTCCAGTTGTGGACTGCTATTAGGCTGCTGACGATATGTTGATGAGTGCAACTTTGTACGCGTGACAGATTTACCCCACTGGCTGAATTTAAAGGATTGTTTAACCCCTACAATAAGCAAGGAATATGTTGTCTAAAATTCAAGTCACAAGGACTTACTAAGCTTAATTAAAGTTTAATTACATTTAAACTATTCCTGATGAACTTTTTATTCAATAGATACATAATCTAAGTTTGTTTGAGCTAACGCGCGAATAAATACGCCTTGTGTGCCAGTCTGATACCGCTCTTACAAAACTTTTTACGGGACTCATCCCAAAAAGCTCGTTCATCTAGGCCAGGCTAGATTTTAAAACTAATTTTCTATACAGGAAATATTCTCAGAGAAGCCTACGGTGAAGTACTGGGTTTGGATAGCGCCGAAATACAGGGGAAAAAGGATACAGGTGTGTGTCTCAAATATACTTCCTATTTTGTGCTACCTTAGGCTTCGGTACATTTTTACTCACTAACCAGAACGCTGTAGTGCTGGGACATGGTAAGATGGAGTAGGCTTGCCCACCACCTATACCATCCTCTCAGCCCTAGTCGTCCTTACCCACAGGTTAGACAATGGTCAATACTGAGACAAACCCTACGGGTTCTTACTGTCTACATTGTTGAATATAATACTGTGTTTTGATTAATAAATAAATACAAAAATACAATACAATACATGTGAAGCTGAATAATGGCCGGTTTCTATAATATACCGAACCGATGATGCTTCGTTTTCCCTTGAAAAACTGTCAAAAATTAACAACGAGGCGTTGAAAATTTGACAGTTTTTCAGGGGAAAACGAAGCGTCATCGGTTACGGTATATTATAAGAACCGGCCGTAAGCCGATTTTTCCTTCACAGGTTTGGGCATATGGTAATAATATAGCATATACTTTTTTCGAAACGAGTGTGCTGAACGGAAGAGGAAAACATATTGTGCCGACCCACTTAGCGTGGGATAAGGGCAGGGAGGGATGATGATTTATTGTAACAAAAAATCCATTGGCACGGCTGAAATTTGATCCCATGACGTCGAAGTCCGGGCTCTAGCGTCTAACAGGTTGAATAAATGCTTGTAGGTGATGTGATAGCATACAGTACGCGGTATCGACGTACCTACCAGTCCCTGGTCGGCGTACTATGGGGTTCCTTAAGGAATCTAGCCGGGCCCCGAGCAGCCGCCGCTAGGGAAAGCCACTCGGTAGCCTTCTGCTTCAGCGACTGCGCCTGCGCACATCACCACGCACTTAACAAGTAAGACTTGCTAATAAATAATGCTGGACATTATCATTATCACAACCCTAACTAAGCAGAGCTGGTAGTATGGAAACACCATAACTAATGTACTACTTTTATACTTTTCTGTAAATAAATACATCGTCATCATTATCATCTTCATCATCATCATCATCATCATCATCATCATCATCTTCATAATCATCAGCCTATAACAGTCCACTGTTGGAGATATACCTCCCCAATGAGCGCACATTATTATATTACACATTAATAGAAAACACCCGGATCTGAGACAAATATTTGCAGATCATACAAACATTGCGCTAGCCCGCGTGTGTGTAAAAGATATGCACACATTTTTTACCTGGCAATAACAATTAAAGACGAATGTGAGTACCTAGCCAAGGTTTTTTTAGTGAAGTGGAATTCGGAATAAGACTGGGAGTGCAAGTGGACGTAGGAGTAGGATATTCATATTCATATAGTTTATTTCCATATATAAATAGGATAGGGAGTTGGAGTACAATTGGAGTGGCATAGGGCGGAGGGTAGGGAGTGTAATAGGGTGTGGACGTGGGCGTGGGCATGGACGTCAGAATGGGAGTGGGCGTGGAAGTGGGTGAGCCTGGGAGTAGGCGTGGGTTAAGTTGGTTAGTTATTTACTTTTTGAGCACTAATATTTTGTGAGTTCTATACAAAATAGTTTCGATATTAGGGTTAAAAGGTAAAAAGATGTTAAAGGTGTAGGTGTACAAAGTTCACCGGGTCATCTAGTAACAATATGATTAATAATCGAATTACAAAATTAAGCAAGCAAACAATTCAGGCTAGAAACATGGACAGCAATACAACACATAACAGATCACGTCTCAAGCGCTTCTAAATATGTCTCTAATTAAGACTGCACAATATGAAGTCTCGAAAAGCAATCAGCGTGCGCCGGGACGCTGCTTTTATAGGCGGAGGGAGTATTGCCGCTCTTGAGTTTTGTTCTCTACTAACAGTACAATAATTACAAAAAATGTATATTTGTGTGTTTATAAATAAAAATAATAATAATAAATAAATGATTGATTGAATTTTTTTTTATCGCAGCGGCGATACAAACTCTGTACAAATGTTTGATCCACAGGGTATGCGCCACAGAGGTCGTCAGTGTTTGTGATACAAAATACTAATAATAGGTACCTATCCTCATTAGATTTGCGAATTGTATGGAAATGATCACGAACGACGCCAGGGACGCGTCGGCGGTGAGATAAATTAGATGTGCTAAGCCTAAAGTGCTGTGATACGGTTCGTTTGGATTTCTAAAATGGAGGTTGGAACCCTTTACAACCCATAAAATTAACTGCAAAATTTAATTTATCTATTTAATTTTTTCAGAAAGATCAACTCCCAATCGAAGAACCGCTTAGAATCACATCCAGCCATCAAAGATCTAGTCATCAAGCTGTCCAAAGTACTCTTCGAATCTCGGGAACGCCCAGACGCGGACGTCGTAAGAGACGCTGTACTAGCTTACATGTGCCACGACGAACCTTTCCCATGCACAGAAAAATCCACCAAAACCAAACTATCTATAAACAAAAATCGGAAACTCCGGGGAAATACTAGAGGCATTTTAGACGTTGACATCGATGCCCTAAACATAGAACTAGACTACATAAACAGCCAACTTGATTTCAACAACGAAATAGGAAGAAAAGCGCGCGATATAATCGGAAAATACTACGACAACAATAAGATAAAACCAGCGCTGGATTTTGACGCGCAAATGGAAAGAGAGAAGCTGCTATACTACCAGCAAAGGTACTTCGACAATGCAGAAGCTTATGACGATGTAGTTATCGTAAAGAAGAATTTAGACGCAGATTTCAACTTCCCGAATGACGCACGAATGGACACAGATTTTGAAGATGATTACAAAGAACCCACGCCAGATACAACAGAGAATATCTGCATAAGAAAGGAGCATGTGATGTCTCTTTTCGCGTACCTAGAATGGACGTACAGACAGGAGATAAAGAACTCTAATAACAGAAAGAGAGGACTGCTTTTAGCGTACGGATTGATACATAATATAGTGCAAAATATGATCCGGATGATCTCGGAGAACAAACCCAAGTTCGTTCTATACTCCGGACACGACAAAACTTTACAAGCCTTAATACTAGCTCTAGGACTAAACAATTATCAACATTACAACATACAGTACGCTTCGAGAATGATATTTGAAGTTTACAGGAAAAAAGATTTGCTAGATGAATTCAAATTCACGAAACGGAAAGCTATTGCCCAAGATTTTTACTTCCGTGTAGTTTATAACGGTCAGGATGTGACTAATATGCTAAGTTTTTGTAAGAAGAGAACGAATATTGCTATGAAAGTGGTACATCCGATAGACGATATGAAGATTTACAATACATATCTGTGCTCTATAGAGAATATAGTTAGGTTTATACATGATGATTACTTCGCTAGTTTTAATGCTAGTAACTTTAAGGATGCTTGTTCCACGTATAGTGGGAATGATAAACATTAATGACCTTACGTTTTGAATAGCCTCAACAAAATTCACAGACCATAATAACATGATAAGTTGTGCAATTTCATAGGATCTCGATTGACCAGTTTATCTTATTAGCATACTGGATTGTTAAAATTGTCTAGTTTAACAATTCTAAAATCATTAACTCTGTCCTAAGACTCAGTTTTATAATTATTGTTTGATGATTAGTTGAAAAGTACGGTATAAACATTGTTTAAGAGATAGTATAAAATTGAAATTATACTGAAGAATTAACCAACTACTCCATTTAGTTGAAAAGTACGGTATAAACATTGTTTATGGGACAGCGGAAAAGTAAAATTCTATTGAAGAATTAACAGACTACTTTTAGTGAAAAAGTACGGTGTAAACATTGTTTAAGGGATAGTGGAAAATTAAATATATATTGAAGAATTAACCCACTACTACCTTTAGTTGAAAAGTACGGTATAAACATTGTTTATGGGAGAGTGGAAAAGTAAAATTATACTGGAGAATTAACCGACTACTACATCATAGGCTAGTTAAATTAACACATAGATTGACGAGTTGAATACAATTAGAAATAAGAAAGAAAATACATTTATTTAATTACTTATCCAACAAAGGGGATGACGACTGGGTAAAAAAATTCTAATTAGTCCGTCAGACATAGATCAACAAAAAATATTGGAAACGTATTTTTTTTTTTCAAATAATTAAAAATTGACAGAGATAAAGAGCGTCAAAATTCGGGAGTGCGGGCTCGTGATGTTACGGCTAGGTAAAAAGTGCACTATATTATGTGTTTTTTAAAAGAAAAAAATAATGACCAATATTTATTTATACTGTAAATGACGGACTAATTAGAATTTTTTAGTCGCCATCCCTATTATGTCGAAGTACGCTCGTAATTGGTCCGTTTTGCTTTTTAGCAAAATCTAGTTAAGTTTCAATGAGGGTTTCCGCTACACGATTTAAAAAGAAAAACCAACCAAGTGCGAGTTGGACTCGCGCACTGAGGGTTCCGTACAAACTTGTAGGTATGATTTTTTGTGATGTATCTATAAAGGAGAATGCCAACTGATGTATTGCTCTCGGTACCAAGACTAAACTGAATGCGTCAAAAAAATCTCCAATAAGTTTTTAGTCTATACTACTGTCAAAATAATTAAAAATGAGGGTTATTACCATAGTAACACTTTACATCAATGTTTGTTGCCATAGTAACGTGAATATCATTGGTTCTTGCAGTCTGATGGCGGCGTGCGGCGGAAACCAAATCAACAAAATATTTTTTTACTTGATTATTAATTCCGTCAGTGTGTAAAACTAAAGAAAATGTTAATGTCATTTATACAATATAATAAATTTTATGGCATACGTTTGGTTTTGACGTAATTGGTACGGGTTCTCGGCATTCTCCTTTACGGTTTTCGGATTTTATTCCTTTACTTTGTGCTATAAATATAAGTACCGTACAATTTATTGTGTACACATTTTAGAGACCTGATTAACATGATACGTTTTACCGATTACTATTTTGTAACATATCATTTTTAACATATCATTTTTAACATATCATTTTTATTTCTGCTATATTGAGGCAGTTAGAGATAGATTGTATTTAGTTATTAAGACTGAATGGGGAATTATTATTTATTAGTTTTAAGTTTTATAGACTGCACTAAACCAGTGAGATTATTAACATTGTAAAACATATTTTAAAGATCTCATTTAAATTTTATTAATACTTTACTGAATTCTTATAACTTTTGTTATTGTAAAGCACTATAAAGAATGCCATATTAAACTTATTTGGATTTTATCTGATTATTTTTAAGTGTTCTATGAAGATCTCTTTGCGTTAGGCTCGTTAAATCTCGTTCTCAAAAAAAAGTAAAAAAAAGTTTATTTAGTTAGAAAAACAGAGATTAACTTTTTATGCTGAATATTTTTATTTTATTTCTAATTAACCATACAAAATAATATTAATTTATCTTGTAGCTCAAATGTATTAATCCTATCCTACATACTAATATTATAAATGTGAAAGTTTGTGAAGATGTATGGATGTATGGATGTTTGTTACTCTTTCACTTGAACTGAACTAACCATACAAAATAATATTAATTTATTTTTTAGCTCAAATGTATTAATCCTATCCTACTTCATACTAATACTATAGATGTGAAAGTTTGTGAGGATGTATGGATGTATGTTACTCTTTCACTTCAAAAATTCAAAATAAAATTCATTTTTAAAATAAAAGAAATAATCATTCATGTTTTCTTCTGCCTTGAAATGTAAAACATATGGCTTGTACACTTGTTCAAACATTTTCTACAAGTGTACAGTAAATTCCTGCAATCCTACTAATATTATAAATGCGAAAGTTTGTGAGTATAGATGTATGGATGGACGGATGAATGATGGATGAATGTTTGTTATTCTTTTACGCAAAAACTACTGAACGGAGTTGGATGAAACTTGGAATATACACAGTTTGTGACCTGGATTCACGCATAAGCTACTTTTTATCCTGGTCCACGCGAGCGAAGCCGCAGGCGGAAGCTAGTTGTTCATAAAAATAAAATTGTAAGATTATGAGTCATAAATGTGAGTAATGTAGGTAATTCTTAAAACTTGGTTCCGACAGGCCGATTTAATAGAAGCGTTTTACCTGAAATAAAACGCTTATTAATTTACTTACCTTATTCGAAGCTAATTTAATTGAGAGACAGCTACTTGATTTCCCGCCTTCCGGTTCATTGCTTTTCTGTCCTGTACCACCATATCCGGTCTACGTCACTTCCTCCTGGCAGGTGGAGGAACTTTACTTTTTGAGTTTCGCCATTTTATAAATTCATTGAGTCTTAATTACCAGGCAGAGATTATTCATTAGCTTCGAATAAGGTAAGTAAATTAATAAGCGTTTTATTTCAGGTAAAACGCTTCTATTAATTTGACTGGACCTTATTCGAAGCTAATTTAATTGAGACGTGTTTGTTATCGCCTGGTGGAAGTGACGCAGACGCCAATGTGATTCAGAGTTAGAGGAAAGTAAAATATAAAAATATTTGAGAAAAAAAAAAAAACAATATTTTGTATTTTCTAATATAGAAAAATAACTATGAAGTTAATCTACTTTGTGTAGGTATTCAAACAAAATCTCACATCATAAATTGTAAGTAATAAAAAGTTGTAGGAACTTTCTAATATCATATTTTCTATAGATAATGATCATAAGTACTTATGCACTAATCACTAGGTATAATCTTAATCAACTGGATTAAATAGCGAAGTTACTGACGATGAGCTACAAGCAGATTTGACTTCACGTTTATAAAATTTGCTAAAAGTATTTTGTGAACGCCAGTTTCCTCTAGCTAGTATCTCTTCCATGGAATAATTATCAAGCCAATTTTTTGAGGCCACAGCAGACCTTATACTTCCAGGGGATGCGTTTATCCCGGCACTAGATAATAATGACTTGACCCATCCTGCTATCAGTGTTCGTGATGCAGACTTTGGCTCACCTCTAACACTAATGAATAAATTATTCGTTTTCGCTGCAGTTCTACGATTTACTAAAAGTGGGGTAGTATGTTTAACCCAAAAGACGGGATCTAGTCTTTCTTTTTCAGGATTAGCGTATAATCGCCAACCTGACTGTCTATAATTAGCGGAATCAGTTTTTGATCCGAAAGCAGGCCATAAAATTATTGAATTTGCTTGGATCAAACAGTTGCCAGCTACTGTAAGTAATGTTAAATCATGAATTCTTCTCCCAGAGCAGAGAAGTAATAAGGCCGCTGTGTGTCTCTGAGCATGAAAAATATTATTCTTATCAATTTCACAATTTTCTAAATGAAAGGCTAAATCATCAATATTCCATACCGGGGGTTTGTTAGGACAAACTGGCTTCCGCAACGATATTGACTTTAGTATATGTTTAACTAGAACATGTGAACTTAGTTGGCCGGAACGTTCTGGATTACACAGAGTTGATACCACTGATTTGTGTAGCAATATTGAGTTGTATGAAAGATTATGTTTTAAATAGAGATCAGACAAGAATCTAGCAAGATCACAACCTTTTGGAATAGTAGGATTAATCTTGTGTTCTTTGGACCAGCCCAACCATCTGTTCCAAGCAACGCTATAAACCTTACGTGTCGATGGTCGCCAAGATTCCTCTAAGAGTTTCAGCTGTCCACTATCCCATGTGGTTAACAGCCCAGACCACCCCCACATTTCCACACCTCTAGGGTCATTTCGAGGACATTCGGAGGTGGTAGATCTGTCGCAGTATCGATCAGGACGTTGTCTAGGTGATGTAGGGTGAATGGTGGAGCTAGGGCGCGTGATTTGATATCCGGGCGCCAAAACACTCGTTCCCACCGTGGGACTACCAACAGGTAAGTTCCTCGAGCCTGGTTTAGGTGACTCAGGACCTTGGGAATCAGGTACGGAGGGGGGAAAACCCAGGCCAGACTGTAATTCCACGTTCGGGAGAAAGCGTCGTTGAACAGAGCCTGGGTATCTGTCAGATCCAGAGACACATAATTGATTACTACGTGGGCACGTCTGGAAGCAAACAAGTCGATCAACGGCGTTCCCCACTTCGAGAAAACCCTGTGGGTACATTCCGGAGAGAGATGCCATTCTGGAACTGCACGTAGTCTCGAAAGGTGATCGGCATGGCAGTTGTAGATTCCCGGAATATGAAAGACGTTGATGTGAATTTGAAAATCGTCCAATATTTGAAATACCTTGTAAGTTAAGTCCATGAGAGGAGTCGACTTCGTTCCTCCTTCGTGCCGAAGATATGCTATCACAGATTTGTTGTCGCTTTGTATCATTACGGTACTGCACCTCAGGAGCTGAAAATGACCTTGAAAAACTTTTAGGATTGCTAACATTTCCTTTTGATTGCAATGCAGATCTTTCTCGGCCTCTGACCACAGGCCCGTTAGTGACAGATTGTCCAATCGAGCGCCCCACGCAATGTTGGATGCATCGGTCGTGATAAAGTGCGAAGGGGGTGGCCTGTGTATTGGAGTTGAACGTCTGAAATTGAGAAGCCACCAATACAGGTTCTGTATCGCTGTGGGAGGTAACACATGCAACGTTCTTGGATATGAGCCCAAAGCTTTGTTCAGGAGGTTTAACAGAGCTCTGAAATTGAGCCTTCCCTTTGGTACTGCAAAGCTGGCAAAGTTTAAGAGACCTACGAGGCTCTGTAGATCTCTGAGCGTTGTGCACTTCCTCACCATCATTTGATTTATTTTGTCGATCAATGCAGGGGCTTTTTCCTCGGGAAGACTCTTGTGGTTTGACCAAGGGTTCCAGTAAATTCCTAGAAATACTAAGCTTTTTACCGGAGTCAGGAGAGATTTTTTGTAATAAGCCATCCTAACTTTTCTAACGTTTTGATTACAGTGACGACATGATTGCGTAATATATTTTCTTCTTGATGAGCTATCAAAAAATCGTCTAGATAAACTACTATTCTGATTCCTTTTTGTCTGAGCAGTTGTGCTATCCAGTTTGTGAGAGTTGCAAATGTTTTTGGGCTCGTGCTCAGACCAAATGGCAAACATGTCATTTGTAGTAGTTCGTTGCGATATATTAGGCGTACAAACCTTTTGTGACTGCAAGCCACGGGTACATGAAAATACGCTTGTGAAAGATCGATTTTGCTCAGCCAATCGCTCGGCTGTAAAAAGTCTGGTATGCGATGTACATTTATCAACTTGAAATGGTATGTTATTATATACCGGTTCAGTGCCTTCAGGTTGAAAATCGGACGTACAGAGCCGTCGCTTTTGGGAACAAGGAACATCGGGGAACAAAATCCTGGAGACGCCATAGTTCGCTCTAGAACCCCTTGACATTTCATTTCGTTTATGACTGCTGTCATTTGAGCGGACTCTGGCACATGCAGGTTGTATCCGATCGCATCGGGAAGCACGAGTGGTGGTTTCTTGCGAAACGGTATGCGATAACCTAATATTACTTTCAGGATGTATGCAGGTGCTCCCATTTGTTGCCACAGGGTTTGAAAATGTACAAGACGGCCGGCACTGAACGGTACTGAGTCAGTACTTACGGCGCTTATTGTCCTTGTTCTGACGAGTCGGGGACGACATGCGTTTCCTTCCATAGTTCGCTTGATTTTGCGGTCTCGTATTTGGTCGAGAGGAGTTTCCTCGAAAGGTATTCTGATACCTACTCTTATTCGGCGTGATCGAATTATGTTGGCATGTATGACTGTAGCCACCTTGCGGTGGTGGAGCGTAATAGCCACCTTGCGGAGGCGGAGCGTAAGCATGATGAGTTTGTGCGTTATTGCGATGGCTCGCATTATGATAACCCTGCGAGGGTTTCGCTGACCTTTGTGTAGGGCAATGGGATTTTTTAGACTGCTCTTGCGAGGCAGGGTTATTATATACTTTATGTATCGGCCAGAAGCACTTTCGTACGCCGCCGGCTTTTTCAATAGCCGCTGTGAACTTTTCGGCATCAAAAAGATTTGTTGATGATGGTGGAATCTTTTTTAGATTGACTTTGACCAAAGGGTCCTTTGCATGTTTTGTGACACTGTCTCTACGCATTTGGATAATTTCCGATCGGTGGCCGCAGATAATCTGCAATAAGTCTGAGGAAGTCTTATGAAAATCACCTGAAAAAAGCTCACCAAGTTTTTGATGAAGGCTTTCATAATTAGGAGCGCCACCTTCTCTGGTCCATTCCAGGAGATCCCTGAGGGCTTTTTGTAGAGATTCGTTCTGTTTTAGAACACACATGGTCAAAGCCGCAAAAGCCTTATCAGACTGGACGAGGTGTCGAGAAGAGTCGTATGCTTTGACTTCCTCATTCATTTCCAGATCTGTAAAGCCTGGCGTATAATTATATAATTTTTGAGACTCTGAAAACCTTACTTCATTCCAATCATCTCTATTTAAGTGTTGAAGTTGGCTCAGTAACTTCAAGTAGTGTTCTGAAGTCCTAGGAATCGCAGGTTCCTTGAGTTTAGTATCTATGTCAAGGGAAAATTCTTGTTCGCAATGTACAGAATCATTGGGTATATCATCAGGCAAATTGTGTTCAAAGTTGTCACTGTTGCCGGACATAAGTGATATAGCATCATTATCAAAACTGGCACTCACCTGAGAAGCGTTATTGTTATGACACGCAATTTTTTCGCGCAGATTGCGCAATTCCTTTTTCAATTTCCTGTAGTTATGATATTTTCTTCTGCGGCCCCCCTTCCTTTTTTTACGATATCTTCGCCTTAAGTATCTTGAATTTGATGAAGAAGTGCTGCTGGATGAACTATCGCTGGAACTCGACTACTTTCTGATCGAGCACGTGGTTTCGAAAATGTTCGATCGGGTTCCAATGTTACGTCTTCAGGTGCTTTAGCACTGCTTGTATTGGGTTCATCCATACTAGAAACGAAAATAACATAATTAATAATAAAACCAAAATGATATACGTCCGTTACACGTGGCTTTTAAATTATTTCCTCAAGTCCGAATCACTGGTGGGTAGATAGACATAAAATATCCGAATGAATAGTACTTATATTTAAATTATTAAATGACAGATATTTTACTCAACCATGATACACGGTTTAATAATTTAATCAAGAAAATAACAAAAGTATTAGAGTTTAACAACCGTTAAACACAGTTAATTAAATTATTTTATAAAATAAATTATTAATATTCATACATGAAAAACAAAAATTTAAACGACCGTTAAAAACGGTTAAATAAATTATTTTATAAATTAAATTATGAATATCTGAAAATAAGAAGTATCGGCCGTTAGAAACGGTTAATATTTCTTAAAATTACGAATCTATAACACTAACGGAAAAGTCCGTTATTTTAAACAAATGATCCGAAAAATGCATAAAATATAAATAATTCTTTCGTTTCGTAGACAAATAATGAGGTTTACTTACATGGACAGGCCAGTCTCTAACCTGAACTTTATTCACTTTGTATTAACTGCTTATCACGAAAGAAAATCACTGTTCACTTTGGAATAATAAGTATTCAATTATTTTTATTTAAGTCTTGTTGAAAGTGTCGACACGTCCGAACACTGCGGGAAACAAGACGCCAATGAATTTATAAAATGGCGAAACTCAAAAAGTAAAGTTCCTCCACCTGCCAGGAGGAAGTGACGTAGACCGGATATGGTGGTACAGGACAGAAAAGCAATGAACCGGAAGGCGGGAAATCAAGTAGCTGTCTCTCAATTAAATTAGCTTCGAATAAGGTCCAGTCAAATTAATGCATAGATAAGAAAAAAATATCAACAGCGTCATGTAGCCCCAAACTATGCAGAGCTTGTAGTATAGGAGTCACATGACCGATACTACATAAATAGGTATTTTTTAAATTAATGCATAATATATAAAAACCCAGACTAATATTTGAAGAACATACAAACGCTTGTATCGCGTTGGGAATCGAATATTGCGGCAATTAATAGTGCCACAGTTTTTTACATCAAGTGCTCGTTCTGTGCGCCTAATGTCAGAGCTGATGATACCCGCTTTATTTATACAAAATGCCGTCCAGACATTAAAATAATAATTTTATCGCTATTACAAGGCTATTACCAAATGAGTGTGTAACAACTAAACGGAGAGATGATATCGCTAAATAAATTCAAGGAAACTCACGATGCGATGTGGTTTTCTAGTTTTCATCTTCAATAAGCCGCTATATCCGATGTGATAGATCACTGACGGTAAATTGGCTATGTGACTATCTAACCAAACTAAATTCGTAAGTGGACAAAACGGCACAAAGTTTGGTAGGTACCTACACTTGATTTCTTGAGGAAATGCTTAAAAAACTACTAGGGGCCATTTCCATGTTTCACTCATAAATTTCTTATGCATTAACCAACCATGTTTATGATATAATATGCATGAGCAACTATTGTAAAGGCTTTACCAAGCAGGACTTTGTTATTGTGTTAACTGGTTCCAATAACTCGAACCCTTTAGAATTGCAATAGCACGTGTTTCCAGTACTACAGTCTAGTGCCAAAATAGTAGTTTGGATATCCTGACATACAACAACATACCGGCCTATATCAGTCCACTGCTGGACTGCTCCCAGCGTGCGGATATGCCCATAATGTCCACGCTGGATGTGCATGCGGGTTGGAGATCGCAAGACACAAGCTTCTTGCACCGCCGACGACGCTGCTGCTCGTTGGCGGCCAGGGGGTGTAGCAACTGTGCCTGACTGTGTTAGAGGCTGCGCTATGCCGCAATCAGGGCCGTCAAAGCCTTGTTTGTAGTTAGTGCCACGGGCATGTGTAGTTGGCGGCTTGGGTCCCGGTTTGAACCCCTTAAATTAGGTACCTACAACTTTCTTCCATGCGTTTATTATTTTACTAGCTTTTGCCCGTGTAGCTTCGCGTTAAAAAATATTTTTCTATACCTCGGACAAGTTTTGGTACACGTTGACAACGTGTGTTGGTATGCGAAATTTCATGATCGGTTACAAACAAACAAACTCATTTTGCATTTGTACCTAACGAGCCATTAAGATGTAGTATAAAATATCTCAATGTATGGATGTAACCAGCCTGTAAAAACACAAACTGTGCGTCCTTGTTTAAATAAATAATATAATATGTTATGGATCTATCTATTTAGATTGAATATAGAAAGAAGCATTTTTCGTTTTTTTTGTTCAAAAACTTTGCCCGTTGATAAATCGAATCTAGCTGGTTTGGTTTTACCAACCTATTAATAACGGCAGAACACACACGCGAAACTTAAAAGGTTAAAAATATTGACGAATATTAATATCGCAGCAGTTGCTAACTCCTCGATGTGGGTAACTAGGTAAAGAGATAAGATTATCTACGGTTTCTCTTTATCTTGCGAGGTACCTGCGTTCCTAGGTTGCCAAAAAAAGTACCTAGGTAAGTATCTATCTATCTACCAGTTGCTACCGGGGAGCGCTCGTGACGTCGCTTACTTTGGTGTTTTTAGCAGATCACCTTTTAAGCAACACTCCGCCCGCTCACTACTTGCATGTTTGACCACGTGGGTGGCATGGGTTTAGTGGCATTTAGATTTGAGCGGTTCCGTGCTTCGGAAGGCACGTTACCATGTTGGTCCCGGCTTTTTCAGTCGGAAGCCTTCGGACAGCCTACAAACGCCCGACACCAGAATTGGCCTCTAACGCATACGAAGAAAAAGAAGACTGGTTAGAAAGCACCTTGGACCAAAGAGTTTGGACTCGCGGTGGATCCGTGCTTTATACAAAAAGTTCACATAGAAACACTAAACCCTCTTTTGCTATCCATAGTACCTACTTAGAAAAACCTTTGCCATCTATGTCTTGGTATGCTGATGACATTGAATTACCTACTACCATACTACCAACGTTTAATTTCTCTATGCTACTAAACTTGGCTAAGTGGAAGCTGCCAAAGCCACGAGGTTCCCCACGCTGTTTTCCTTTATCACTTTGAGCACGTGGTAATGCGCAATATATTTTATAATAACTTTAACCAATATATTTTATAATAACCTATCTACTGTTTATAAAACAGTGCCAGAACTCTGAAATAATAATACGAAAAAGATGATGCAAACGTTTAGTACAGTTGCTTCAGTCGTCATCACGCTGTGATCAAGGCCGTTTGCTAAAACCCATCTAGAACTAAACCGTAGGTAAACATACTTAGTAATAAAACAGTTTATTTTAGTGTCATTATATTATTAACTTCCGCCCGCGGTTTCGCTCGCTCGCATAGTAGGTAGGTATACCGGGATAAAAAGCACACACACACACTACTATTATTTTGCGTATTATTTTGTTTATGGCTTGTTGTCATACCTACATAGTCAGCTACTACTATTTATAAGCGCGGTTTTTTTTCAAACCAGTACGCAGTGTGGTGAATGCATAAGAAGCTTTTTTTGGTACACTTTCGATCATACGAGATGCCGGTTTTCTACATGATGTTTTCTTTCACTTGTCGTCTTTCACGGTTTCGCTCGCTCGCATAGTAGGTAGGTATACCGGGATAAAAAGCACACACACACACACTACTATTATTTTGCGTATTATTTTGTTTATGGCTTGTTGTCATACCTACATAGTCAGCTACTACTATTTATAAGCGCGGTTTTTTTTCAAACCAGTACGCAGTGTGGTGAATGAATAAGAAGCTTTTTTTGGTACACTTTCGATCATACGAGATGCCGGTTTTCTACATGATGTTTTCTTTCACTTGTCGTCTTTCACGGAGTTCTACGCTACAGCGCTGCTGCGTAGAGCAGTGCTATAGCGTAAAACTCCGTGAAAGTGTGGTGAATTAATAAGAAGCTTTTTTGGTACACTTTCGATCTTCCGAGATGCCGGTTTTCTACACGATGTTTTCTTTCACTTGTCGTATAGCGCTGCTCTTTATAGCGTAGAACTCCGAGAAAGACGACAAGTGAAAGAAAACATCGTGTAGAAAACCGGCATCTAGGAAGATCGAAAGTGTATCAAAAAAGCTTCTTATTCATTCACCACACTGCGTACTGGTTTGATAAAAATAGAGACGCGCTTATAAATAGTAGTAGCAGACTATGTATCACAACAAGCCATAAATAAAATAATTCGCAGATAAATAATATTATAATAATGCTGGACTAGCTTGTATTATGGGAACCACATGATTGATGTATTACATATATAGTTTTTTTTTGTAAATACATACATATCATACATAGAAAACACCCATAAATCATATTATTATTTTATTAATTCGAATGTGTGAAGAAGATAAGAAATTACTGCGCAAGGGGTAGAACTAAAATTATTGTACTAAGTACACGGAAAAAACGGAGCACTAGCAAAGTACCAATTTGGCTTGGTTATTTTTTTTTGGGCTACTTATAACTAAAACTTATTTAAAACGCACAATAAAGCTCTGTTGATAGTAAATAAGCAAGTTTTGCTGTATATTCTGGGTAATACTAACTAAGTACTTGATAATTTCCAAGTGAGTGCCTTAGTTAAAGTAACCTGATATGTTTCCGTTTGAAAATAGATACGTTTTCAGATTTATAAACTGTTAAGTGACCTACCTAATTTTAGACTAATTCAACTCGGTTTCATTTTCATAGATTGTTAAGATTACAAATAACCAAGACTTATTTAAAACGTATACAATAGTGAGAATAGAGATAGGTATGTATGCATGTTTGTAGTAAACAAGCTAATTTTGCTGTAGGTAGGTAGGCATAATAACCAAGACTTATTTAAAACGTATACAATAGTGAGAATAGAGATAGGTATGTATGCATGTTTGTAGTAAACAAGCTAATTTTGCTGTAGGTAGGTAGGCATAATAACCAAGACTTATTTAAAACGTATACAATAGTGAGAATAGAGATAGGTATGTATGCATGTTTGTAGTAAACAAGCTAATTTTGCTGTAGGTAGGTAGGCATATTCTTCTGAGTAGGTAGGTAGGTACATAATTATTTCTCCGTGAGTGCCTCTGTAAAAGTAACAGTAAACCTACGCATAAATTAATACTGACCAAGTGACCAGCAAGTAGGTAGGTAGGTAGGTATAGGTACCTATTTAATTTTAGACAGTTCTGAGGGCCTAGTACGAGTTGCACAATTCGATAACTTATAAAGTATACTATAATATCGAGCTCAATAAGTCTACTTAAATTACAAATAACCATGCTCAGTGTCCGTGTGACGTAATCGACGCGAGGTGCAAACTTAACTTGGTCGAGTTGTATTAAAACATTCGTTGTTTATAGGCAGTGTTACTAACTTTTATAAATCCGTGTATGTAACGGGTTAAGCAGGGCTATTCTACGAGTACTACATAGATATATGTATGTTTTATTACACATAGAAAACACACGGAACAAATATCTACAGATCGTACAAACATTTGTCCCGAGGCGGGAATCGAACTCGCAACCTTCTGCGTCGCAGGCGGACCTTCGCCCGCTGCGCCACAGAGGTCGTCAAAGAGTTGGAATAGAACAAACAACAACGGAGGAACAGAACTATACAACTACTACTAAAATAATTGATATTTCGGTTTGAGCGTTACTGAGGTAGGTTAACGTAGGTGTACGTTTTTTGGAAATTACGCAACTGGTTTTAAGTAGATACTGATCGAACAACGTAGGTAATTTAATCTTCTTGCAGATTGTAATAATTTCAACTCAAAACGGTGAGGTAATTAACGAAAAAAAGTACTTCAAAATTGAGCTCGATATAGTATAGGTACTAAAAAAGTTTTCGAATTGTGCTACTCGTACTAAGCCCTCTGTGTTTACAACCGACTTTGTGGGTTACAATTTATCAAGTGAATTAGCTGTAAACAAACAAGTAACTTATCAATCAATAGATCTAAGTGTGTTGCTAAAACGAAATTTAAACAAGTAACATAGTTGGATCAATCGAGAAAACGGTTACGCGTTGACATGTGAACTGTGTAAACACGGAGAACGCGATACTAGACACGCGTGCAATGCAAGGACAACGGCCATTTCTTTTTGACAAGTTCTTGGGTGCGAACGCTTTCTAGGAAGGGTACCGAAAATAACTAGTGTGAGAGCAGAGGTTGTGTTGAGTGAAAATAGATAACATTATTGCACCTGAACAATAAAAAGTGTTCAGTCTTTCTTGTTAGACATCAATAACTTCAGTGAGAACTTCAGCAGTACAAAATACCCGATGGATGAAGACGTAAGGAACCTTCTTACTGCTTGGGGCTTGGAAGAGTATATCGAAATATTTCAAAGTAAGTACAACCACAGTGATTTATTGTAGTTGGCAGAACTCGTTGCTATCGTTTTTCATATTCATCGGGAAGGTCGGTAATTAATAATTTTTAACTCGATAGACCATTCCACGTGACATGTGGTGGTAAGTGTGCCTTGGCGCCATTACTTACGATTTCAATAAGGTTAGTTCTTGATCTCGTGGTAAATCTTCCCTTACGTACCTACATTATGTGAAAGACAAACAATTACCTACCTTTCTGCAAAGAAACCGTAGTTCCGATATTAAAAGTGCCATATTGCTTGACATGGATGCTACACACTATGCGCGGCTTACCACCGCGTCTTGACCGGCGGCGGCGGCGCGCCGCGCCGGGCAGGCCGCGGTGCGCCCGCGGTAGGCTCACTATTAGCACAGAATACAGAAGGGATGCTTTGTTTGCTATTAGCAAACAAAGCATGGTGCGTGCGCCGGCGGCGGCTGCGCGTGTGTAGTAGCCATAAAGTGGAACATGAGTTCGTATTCATTTTGTTAACATAACTGATATTTTCTTCACTTTAAGTTGTGATAAGTACCTACAACTTATTTCTGATAGTGTTGAATTTATGATATTATTTTTAAGAAACAACACCTCTGTAACTTAGCCTCGCCTCGTAAAAGTCTACAAAGAGATTTCACCAGAAGGGCAGCAGCTTCCTTCTGTGTGTTATTTTACTCCTGGCAAGCGTGGTGATTATTGCCAGGTCCAGCAGTGGACAATAATGAGCTGTTGATGTGTTGTGTGTTGAATGTTTTCTTTAAGCATATTTATTTACTTATTTATCCTCTTACAGAAAATTCTGTGACGTCATTATCACTTCCCTTGCTAGAGGAATCCATGATAAAAGACCTGTTTCCACTTATTGGCCCCCGGGCTATATTTTCCAAAAATTTAGAGGTTTACAAGAAAAGTATGCATCCCCATACCCAAAATGCAACATTCATTGTGAGTTCAACTTAAAAACTTAGCTTAAGTAAATGTGTGATGGTTTTTTACTGTTTATATAATTCATCAGTCATATAATCTTTTATTTTTGGTTTGCTTGCAGAATGATGCTGATTTTTCAATCGGTGACCTATTAACCTTTCCGCTTGATGAAACTTCCTTACACTCTAAAGAATTTTGCACTAGCACGCAATCACCAAATTCACCGATCACTGTCATTCCACTAACAGTATCTGGACCTACGACTAATGCTTTGCCAGGAAATTCAACATCATTAGAATTATGTGTTCGTATCATAATGTTAATAATGTTTGCATGCTTATAAGTTTTATATCTAAATCCTTACTGAAGTATTTAATTTAGTGACTGATTTTAGGATTTGCAGTCGCTGTTGAATACCACTTTAGAGGGAAAAGGCCTGTTAAATCTGGAAAAAAGATATTCCACTGAATAATGCTGCCAGAAAAACTTTAGTTCGAATAATTGGAACATCAATACTTCAGAAAAACCCTGAAGAAATTGTCAAATCTTCTGTCTATGCTAATTGGGCACATGCAATAACTAGCGTATTTCCTAAAGAAAAATCTTCTGTGTATTTTCATACAAAGATTGTTGAATCTACACGTGGCATTATTACAAGAGTGGCAGGAAAATTGCCAGATCAAATCCACAACTTAAAGAGAAAGTATAGAGAATCTGGTGTGGTGGCAAAGCGCCGTCGACTTTCCAAATGTTCAGAGTCTTCACGATCTTCAAGCTTACGTTTACCAGATGACTTATCTGATGAGGAAGATGCAAAAGAAAAACTTTTGTGGCTTAGAAATTCTACTGAGCATTGGGCAGCTGTAGAACAAAAATGGATAGAGACCACACAGTCAAGGCTTAATGCATCAAAAGAGTCAACCATAGCTCAATACTTTAATGAATATCAGGCTCTAAAAAGACCCCAAGGATATTGTCTGGTGAGTTTAATAATACTTTATAATAAATATATAACTTTAGAGTATGTTTATTTGAAAGGTGTTTGTATAAGTAGGGTTGGTACCATTGCTTAATGTATTGTTAGAAATTAGCTTTTTAATTTTATGTATTTGGTATACATAGTGATTTAATTAGTTATTCATACTGTTTATTTGAAGTACTATTTTTTGTTCGCGGCTTCGCCCGCGTCGTACTCCGATGAAAAGTAGCCTTTATGAACTTCTATATATAATAAAAAATTGTATTGTTCACAGCTTGTAAAGGATTTCGAACACCTGTATGCAGGAAAATATATTGATGTAACAGAAACTTTTCCTGCATTGAAGGAAAAAATCTTTGAATTGGCTAAACTGCGCACCAAGACCAAGGACAAAAATTTGGAGTTTCTCACAACTTATCAGCATGGTAATTTCATGACATCATTAATATTTATCTTAAAATATTGATCAGTTGAGCTACCTGTAGATTGTTTGCAACAGTCTACAGTTATATCAATTGTTTCAATTGTAAATACTAGTTCTAATTTATTTATATTATTTGATTCTACTTAAATGAATAAATTATAAATTTGTATTTTGATAAACCATTAAGATAAGGTTACTAGGTACGAACAATGCTTTCATAATATAGTATTTTTTTTTTATTTTTCTTTTTAGGTAAGTTATTAGGTACTTACTATAATTATCTTATTATCGTTTATAAATGTTATAATCTTATTTTAGGTTCAGAGGAGGCATCAAATATAGCTTGTTTGCTGCTTATTCCATGTCTCTTGGCTGTAACAAGTGTTCGTCTGAAGAATAGTCGCAAAAAGATCTGGCGTCCTTCGAAAGCTGAAGCAACTGCTAGTTTTATACAGCATGTGAAAAACGACTCGGATATCCACAGTGCAATAGCAAGTAAGCAAACAAAGTTTCAGGAATATGGACTTACCATGCAGCCTTTTATTATGGTCGTAGGCGAATCTCTTGACAGCATAACTAGCTACTTCGTAGTAATCAATGAAGTGTTCTATGCCGTATCAAATATACTGTCTGCAGTAAGTTTATGTTTCAAAATAGTTTGGGTTGTTAATGCTCAGTACCCAATTGAGTGTCATGCTACTTGGATGTTCATTCAAAGCGCATTTTTCAAATTTAAGACAAAGTTTGATAGTAACTCAACCTCTGCTCTCACACTATTAGGCGAGTTAGCCATTGAGTAGGTATTGATTAAGTCTTTAAGGCTTTAGTTACCTACCAAATAACTAAGAAAAAATGATGCCAGCTGTCTTTGAAGTTGACAAATTTCTAACTAAAAATGACTTTCAATCACTGAAACAGTTAAAGTGGCCTTGGATAAATACACATTTCATTTTGTCTAAAAAATGTTTTGGATGTGGTATTTTCACTGTTTGTAATGAAACACAACCAGCACATTTTATGATAAAAGGCGAAGAATATGTCAAAAGTTTATTGTATTTTGACTTTTTTTGGTGTAAACACTGTTTAAATTATTCTATATATGATCATTTTATCGAAGATGAATGTGAGTTTTGTGTAGGTTAGATTTTGCAGCAGCGTTCAAAATTACCTGGATAAAAAGTATTCTATGTGTTATTCCTGGTCTAATCATTTACTGTGCAAAATTGTATTATAACCCTCCAGCTATTTGAGCAAAACGCACAAATTTCGCATTTTTTTATAAGTTATATAAATCGGATAAACATTATTGTAACTTACCATTATGGTTCTTTGTTTTTTATGTAAACAAACATTAGATCTTAAGTTACTTAGAAATCATTTCATGTTAAAACACAGTAACCATGACTTTGTTGAATACTTTTGTTGTGAAGATCGTTGTGCTAGATCATTTCATTTATACAACTCATTTAAGAGACACATACAAAATTGTCATTTACCTAGAAGTGAACATAACCCCAAAAGTGACGAGTTAGTTAACAATATTCGGGATATTAATGTTATACAGCCTTTATATAATGAAGGAAATACAGATTGTACAATGTTAGGAAATGAGGTTCCATGCTCTAGTGCTTCAAGTTCTTATACTACTCCTTTAAACCAAGTTCAAGACAAGGTCATGTCGGTTGATGACGTTCTTGCAACATATATAGCATCACTTTATGGAAACACTTTGTTGCCAAGAGGTATAGTGCAAGATGTAGTCAATGGTTTAAGTAACTGCCTTAATTCGTTAATTCCTACACTCGAAAATTGTATTGATAAGGTTTGTGCTGAACAATTGAATCCTACTTCTAATATTTCTAAAAATGTAACAGAGAAATTTTGAGAGTAAAATTTCGATTTTCATGCATAGATAGGTAGGTACTTTGTTTGTTAAAATATTGTTACCTATTTCATAAGTTACCAAAAATATTTAGGATAATTATTGATTTATAAAAAAAAATATTAATTGAGATAAAAAAATGACTGTACAAATTCACAATGTAAGAATATAACTTCTCGAATGTAGGTTCTTACAAAGATGTTTTAAATAAAGATAGTTTATGATGTAAGTTACCTACTTAAACTAAATCTAGACGTTCCAACAATACTAAAAATCTTTTATTCTTATTCTGAAGTTTACATCGTTGTTTAGTTCCATGTACAAGATATTAAGAGCGTTTACATCCTTCTGTTGCTTACAACAAAAAAATAACAGAGGTTATTAGGAAAAATCACGCCGAGATCTTGAAATACGTTCATTTCATACGAGCCATGTTTTTAATAAACTGTTAGAGGTCTATCATATTTAAGCATTTATAGATATAGACTATCAAATATGGTTTTTATTAAAATACATTATTATAAAGATAGCTGAAAGACTGTGCTAGACGGGACGCGGAGGGAGAGCGTCGCGTTCACTCACCCTGATTAAGACTCTTTTAACGAGTCGAAACGCCGTCGGTACTTTAACTGACGTAACGGTACGTGAAAATTCCCGTTTTTTCAATATGAATAGCTGAAAGATGTAAACGCTCTTTAAAATATTCTAAATAGAAATATTTTTGTACTACGAATGTTATTATAAGTTGATATTATAATTTAGATTTTGGTTTATAAACATATGTTACATAATTTAAATAAAACTTTATTATTTCGTATCATACATTCTTTTAATGTTGAAATATATTATGGTCTGTCGGCTAGTTAAATAAGATCGTTCAGTCTTTATTTTTAAGGGTGATTTTACTTTTTCGAGTTCGCCAGATTAACGATCTTTTTCAATTCCCTACATATCAACTTTTTCTTAGCCTCAGAATGAAGAGTCACTTTTACTTTTGTACTTCTAACCTATTGAATTGGTATATTTTTAGCAATATTGTTTTTGTTGTTCCTAAGCTGTTTTACTTATTTAACCAGTTAATACTGCTTATTACTTCGCTGTTGGTACCATTTCCAAATGACAACAATATAGATATGCTACAGATTTAAAGTTTAAACTTGCATTGTAATAAAAGCAACTTTCAGTACAACACAAGTTCAAACTTAAAACATCTGTAACTTATTAATATTCTTTGTCGGAAATGGTAGGTACCAGCAGCTAAGTATTTAGCAGTATTAACCCAATAAACCCGCATAAGAACAACAAACAACATTGCTAAATATAACAATTCAAGTAGGCTAGAAGTAAAAATGTAGATTGGTTGAGGCGAACCCAATAAACCCGCTTATAGGAACAATAAACTACTTTGCTAAATATACCAATTCAAGTAGGCTAGAAGTAAAAATGTGGATTGGTTGTAACTAACCCAATAAACTCGCTTAGAAATAACAAACAACATTGCTAAACATACCAATTCAAGTAGGCTAGAAATAAAAATGTTGATTGGTTGTAACTAACCCAATAAACTCGTTTAGAAACAACAAACAACATTGCTAAACATACCAATTCAAGTAGGCTAGAAGTAAAAATGTGGATTGGTTGTAACTAACCTGATAACCCCGCTTAGAAACAACAAACAACATTGCTAAACATACCAATTCAAGTAAGCTAGAAGTAAAAATGTAGATTGGTTGTAGCTAACCCACTGAACACGGATAAAAGCGCCGAGTAACTTTGCTAAGTATACCTATTTGAATTGACTAGAAGTAACAAACTATATCAGGTGTTGCTATCCAGTGGACACGATTTACCGCGCCGAGTAACTTGGCTAAGTATACCCATCTAGTTGAAAGTCACTTTGTTAAACATAGAAACGTTCATTAGCTGCGTTTACAAAGTTGATTTGATTAAATCGACGATTTAAACTAAGATGCTTGGTTATACCTAATTGAATTACTTGATTCCCGATCACAATTAAGTTTGTTGTCTTGATCAAATTAAAAGGTTGGAAGTTACCCAGCTCTGGTTATCAAATTTGAACCAACTTTTTGGATTAATATTACCAACTTACATTAGCAAAGATGGCTTGTCTAGCATTAGCAATAAACTTTGCAGGCTCCCTCCGAAGCGAGTTACTCTGTTGTAAATAGCCCTAGGTTATTTAATTCTAACCGTTACGTTTTTTCCGTGTACCTATGCTTACCTTATCTACCGATCCTTCTAAAATTAAGCATTTGAATCAAGTGCCTATAAGTAGATGATTTATAAAACGTCAACTGGTAACTTTTTATCCACTCACCGGGACGCAGAAAGAACTTAATGATAAGGAGTAGGCTTGCCCAGCACCTATACAATCCTCTCAGCCTAGTCGCATACAGGAAAAAAAACTTTATGAACCACCATCAAAACTTACAATTCATAGTACAGACCCTTATAAAATGTCTATAAAAATATTTAATAAAATTCCTGAAAAATAAAACATGCAGAGACAGATTCGTTATTTATTAAAAAAATAAAAATATTCCTCATTGACAAATGTTATTATGACCTAAATGAATTTTTGACAGGTAAATTGAAATAATTTAATTGAATACTTACATACTTTTGACATTAAATTTGTTATTAATTTTAATTTTGTTTCACTAAATCTTATTGTTTTTTTCAATATAAATTTTCTACTTTCATTTTATTATTATACTTAAAACCTAAGATAAAATTATATAATACCTACTCATAAAAATCTACCCACCTAAAATCTAATGCATGAAAGCCTCGGTCTGCCTTCCACATATTGCTATGGCCTAAGGGGTCCACATGTGATACTACCTACCACACTATACTGTGTTAACTCTGTTACCTTATAACCATGTGATGACAATAAATATATTGAGTATTGAGTATTATTGAAAGACACCGTTAAATAGGTCGTTTTGACCTGACTAAGCTCACTAAGCCGCGGGTTTTCATCCCGATGTATTTATTCCTTTACCGTTTTGAGCATGTGGAAACTAAGCGAAAAACAAAATCTAGGTGCGTGCACAACGTACGAGGATCGATTAAATATGTAATTTCGACTCAATTCCTCAATTCGACTCATTTCCATCTAACAATCTCAATTTTCCACCTATATTCTGATCCGACTCAGTTTTCCTTAACGACTCTACAGACTCTATGGCGCTTACTTAATTCCGCCAGCCTTTTAGGCACTTTGCCAATGCAGTTGTAGATACCTAATTTCCTTCCTACCTATCTCACAGGAAACCTGACTGACTCTGGAGATATTAGATTTCAGTGGACGCAACGTTGTAGACATGCAGGACCCGGGATATCATTAAAGCATCCGGAATCAATAATAAAAAAGGAATACATACGTACTAGCTAGGTACACTACACAAACGTATCGTTGTCCCTATTAGACGTAGTTCCTATTTTTGAATTGGATTGGTCAAATCGTTTGCTGAGCCTAACTTCAGAAGGACAAAGATCCGTTGACGATATACTTGGTACGGTGGACCACGTTGTACATTCTCTGCTGAAAGGTTTTACGTAGGTACCTTACCCGCCGATCCGTTTTATTTAGGTCCGTAGGACTGCTGCGATATATTTTAGGTAGGTAAGCTTGATAAACGCGATTTTCTACGTAGGTAGGTTAGTATTCAAGGTGAGATTACCAGTGACCTTGACCATAACCTAGGGTTATGTAAGATGCTGGATATGCCGCAGCGAAATGAGTATATGCATTCTTACTTGGTCACGGTGGGGTTTGTGTTCTGTGGTGGTATGTTATACAATATAACCTACCTAGCTTTTTTATGTTAAATACCTCCCTACCTAGTTGCTTGATAATGGAACAAGCAAACGGTCAAAGATATTTAGCCCTAACGATACATCGTTGTCGTTCAAGCATGTTAGGATAGGAACAGGAACGTACCTACCAATCGACTACCTTTGGTATTTTTCATTCATTTGGTTATTTGATACAATTTCTGCAGTTTCCTTCGCTGTGTCTATCTTTTTTGGATTACAAAACACTATCAAGCCGTTACAGAGTTAAGTGGGGACAAACTACAAACGGATGGGGCAAGATTTTACCTCATTCAGGGCAGCTACCTTTTCTTTTGTGGTTAGAAGGTTTTGTTCTTAGGAAACTGTATATTTATTTTGAAGGAAAAAATAACGGCTTGTTAGTGTTTTATAATCCAAAAAAAGATGGACACAGCGATGGAAACAAATTGTATAAAATAAGAAATAACCAAATAACTGCTGATATGTTGCTTTTATGGTACATTATCTTAACTTCAATTGTATATTAATTTTGATAACCTTGAATAAAAAAAATACCTTTTGAGAAATAAATTGAATTACAATTCTATTCATTGAGCAATGTTCTGCGACTCCTTGCCGACTCACAATCACAACCAAAGCAAGCATGCTTATTGCGCGTTCTTTTCGTACGGTAGAGCGTGGCCGAATTGCTTTTACGGTTTCGATACCAACTGCTGGTAAATATTGGAGTTACGATGCTATAGCGTAAACACTTTTACGGCATGCAAAAAATTGTTTGCTTCGCTTCTTTAGTCAAGGCCACATAGCCAGGCAGGCAGAAAGTTAGATTTTTCTAAAACATATTTTTTCGTGAAGAATGAAGTCTTGAAGTATTTTCATCTTTATAGAACCTTGGATCCCTAAATTATCTTTGGTTAGTCGCATTTGTTCCTACAGTTGATGTTACAAGATATATGTAGGTACCTATTAAAGCCGCCTCTAAATAAGAATCAGTTTTTTCCTGGATTTCCCCAGTAATTTTTATGAAAATAGATAACCTTTATTTTTAAAAATAATTTTACAAATGCGAGAATCTACCACAAAGTGAGCTACTTTGTGGTAGACAGGTACAGGAAAAAATAGAAGTTCTTTTATATCCTACATAGTAAATACGAAAGTATGTTTGTATGGCTCCTCGAATCTATAATAAATTACCAAAAACTATAAAAGACATTCAAAATCCTAATCTATTTAAGAAAACTTTATATAGTATACTTATTAATAAAACATACTACACAGTTAATGAATATCTGACGGACAAGGACATTTTGTAAATTTTTCTTTGTTTGATATTCCTATTTTATTATATTTTTGACATTGTTTTTAATTGATCTTATTATTGTTTGTTTAATTCTTCTATCGTTTAAGTATGCGCGTTATACATGACATAATAATAATTCTTCTTAGTTTGACATCATATCATAATTGAATGATCTGTTAATTTATCGTAATACCCATGTTCGTTGCAAATAAATGATTATGAATTATGGATATTTCTTAATCCTTCGCGCCTTAACGACTGCACAGTTCTGGTTGATAGGTAGGAATTTACGTAGATTATATAACCTGGATTAACACAATGCTATTTTTCGGCTGGTACACTTATCCCTAAGTACCCGGGTACTACGAGTGTGAAGCCGGTGGATGCCAGTAGCGAATATTCTGAAAAGCGCCTGTCGCACAGTGAAAAATGTTGGCTTAATTTCCTGGTTCAGAGCAAAATGGATGGTCGCCAATATCTCTGAAATAAACGACTTGTTCTTGTGACGTCTTTTGCACGTTTTGCGTATCATAGATTATCGTATTATTTCTGAATGTTTATTAAATAAGTCAAGGTTGATCAAGTTCAGCGGACAGCGGAGAGTTTTGTTTAAATGAAATGGCAAACTGTTAGCAAGGGTTTTGCATTGGGTGGGCTTTTACATTTGTTTCTAAACTTCAATATCCTACTTATTATTTATCTTGCTTCCTCTTGCAGCTTCACTCGCGCGCGTGGTACTGGGTTTTGTAAAAAGTGCAATCTCATTCGTAGATCTCCCTTTATTATTTTTTACTCGCTCGTTATATATATCATATATAATTATTTTATGCATGTTGCCTATTATGTACTTTAATTATAGTAGCACTAAGTTCAACTCATAAATTCGTAATACTTGTAAACACTTAAAATTTTCATTCTATTACGTTGATGATTATCAATAAATAAATAAATAAAAGTAAAGGTATAAACATTAATAAAACAAACATTATATGTGGTGGGAAATGAGAAACATTCTTTATCGCTAAAACTATAAACTAACTAAAAGTCATCATCAGAAATCATCAATCTTTTAAATTAATTCCACACTGCCGGTTACCATGTACATGGTTAGTTCAGTGCATTTGATTAAAGCTTAGAAAAGCACATTAGTTTTGGTCACGACTTTTTCAGAAACTATTCAATCAGAATATAGAATCCAACTATTCATGACCCAATTTAGGCAATATCTTGAAAAATTCAAAGACAACCAAGGAGAGATTGACATGCCTCTCCTCATTCAGCAGTGACTCATGAGTGGACTATTTGAGCTGCCAATGATAACAATAACATGACTACATTGACTCTCAGTGCTCGACAGGTTGTTTACCGGGCTACTAATGTATGTAACCTATTTGGATGTTGGCCAAAAATGGCGTCTGACCACCGGCCATCCACCAGTTAGCATTATCATCAATTATAGCTGCTAACTACAAAAAATAGAGGTAAGAAACATACAAACTCTAGCAGTTTTTTTAAATTTTATTATTATTTTAGTTGCCTCGGAATACGAACCTAACCAATCTGATTATTTAAATAAATAAATAAATTGTTTTCGCATACCTACTAGATCTTATAATGCTTTTTATTGGAACACTGTCAAAGGAGGCTTTGATGAAAGTTACGAGGTACAAATTAACTGTGTTCGTAACTTTTATGAGTTAGGAATGAGTTGAGTGCGGCATAGCTCAGCCCACCTGCACAGCAACATCCCCTATGGGGTGATCGGCTAACTCTGTTCTGTTGCAAACAGAAATTATTGACACCGATCTTGTTTTTCCAAACTTTGACATTTCATCCGTCGAAATTCAATGAACGTCAAAATCAAACTCAAAATCAAAATATTTATTTGCAAACACGGGTTACAGTGGTTATAATTTTGTTATATATATATATATATATATATATATATATATATATATATATATATATATATATATATATATATAAAAGGTTATATAAGGTTGTTTGTAGAAGTCCCATACAATGTCTTACCAACTAAAGGCATGCAAATATAAAATAATTTGTTTGTACCTACTTAGTTAAAATGTCACATGGCATACAAAACAAATATAATTCATAATCTTGCTAAATGAAAAATGTAAAGAGATTTAAATTAATAAATTTAAAAATAACAATGTACAAATGTACAAAATGTCAAAAAAATAAAATTAAAAGCAATGTCAGAAAATACAAAAATAAAAATAAAAATGATCAAATAATAATAATAATAATATTTTTATTTTTGTATTTTCTGACATTGCTTTTTATTTTATTTTTTTGACATATTATACATACATTATTATTATACATTAATATGTCATTTAATTCACGAAGAGAAGCAGGTAGTTAATTAAATATTTTTGGAGCCATTGCACATTGCACATTGCACCACGCTTTTTTGAAGCAGGGCTGTATTACCTTTAAGCAGGCAAAGGCGGCTTACATCGCGTCTGCTCCGTCAATTGATAAACTGTCACAGTTTGTTAAAACAAGATCAGTGTCAATCATTTCTGTGTGCAACAGAGTTAGCCGATCACCCCGGCGCTGGCCGCGCGCCGCCCCATCACGCGTCGTCGTCGCGTCGGGCAGTCGGCGCCGCGCCCCGGTGCGAGCTGTGCCCAGCGGTTCCCACCCCGCATACCTGCGTGGGGATTATGGACCCTCTTAAAATGGGAGGCCTGGATTTAGAGTGGATATAGATCCAACAGTAGACTGATACAGGCTGGTGTTGTTGTTGAATGAGTATCCCGGTATATGTTATTCCCACAAAGCAACGTATAGGAATCAGTATTGGCTAACTACTGTTGCTCCTTCGTATGAGCAAACTAGGTTCTTAAGCTGTCCGAAGGATCACCCATCCAAGTAGTGCAATAGGCGGAGGGTTGGTATTTAAGGTGATCTGCTGAGAGCACCGAAGTAAGCTACACCACGAGCGCTTCGTCGTTAAGAAGTTACATTTATGCCCTAATGGTACATCGGATAAGCAGAATTATTTACTCGATTTATTATAATGACTTTAATTAATAAACCAGTGTAACATAATTCAATGAAGCCCTGACTCTTAAACTAGGGTAACTTGTACCTATGTCAGGAGTCAGTTTCTTCCCATTAATAGTCACGATCACAAATAATATGGTTATCATAGACAAAACAGCTGTCAGACCTGCAATGATGTGGATCAGAGTATTGGACCACCTTAAATAGCACGTCCAAAGTCTTCACACAGCAGAAATGAAAATGCTACGCTGGGCAGGTGGTGTAAAACGTCTTGACAGAATACGCAATGAGCACGTCAGGGGATCATTCAAACTAGCCCCAGTATCTGAAAAGATAACAGAAAGTAGGCTCCGATGGTATGGCCATATAATGCGTATAGAAGAAAACTACTCCGTCAAAACAGTCCTAAACATCTCAACAAAACCCCGAGGCAGACGAAGACCGCCGTCTACATGGTGGTCCAATGTCGAGAAAGACTTAAAAGCCCTAAACGTCGCATCTACGACAACCCAGGACAGAGCGTCCTGGCGCCGAAGTACTAGGAGGCCCGACCCCGAATGAAATGGGAAGAGGGACAGGAAGAAGACGATCATAGACAAAAATCATAATTAGAAATGACTTACTAGTTTTACTTTTCATATTGTATTTCTCATTATGTACACGTGGAAGCTAGGTATAAGGTGGTATGAGTATGTTAAACACCTATACATTTGTATCGTTTGTGGTATGAGTTATCACAATGTTTGTTTTGCATTGGCTTATGATAAAATGCATTGTGTTTATTTAATACATGAGCTTAGTTCTCATGAATTAGTTTCTTTACACATACCTACTATGGATGTTTGTGTTTACCTACTTACATGTAAGTACTTCGTACTTATAATGGCAACGATAAATTAACAAGTACATGTGGGTGGTGAATATGTATAGAAGTGTGGGCATTTACTCACTGTCTCCAAGCTTTTCGAGCATGACGTCACATGGACCAGTAGCACAATTGGATAGTGCGCTGCTGGCTTTAGCCGAGATACGAGTTCATTCCCGTCTGGTGCGAAAATGTTGGATAACATAGTTGTAATTCTGTAATTCTTTATTGTACACGGAAATAATACAAACAAAGAGTATGACAAAAAATATGTACAGAGGCGAGCTTAACCCTTTAAGAGTTTTCTTCCAGCAAACCTTAGAGTAGAGAAGAGGTGATAGCACAAAACAGGTAGAAAAAGTGTACAACAGGCAAGAATTTAAGTTGACAGAGTAGTAACAAATAAACGAACTGATAAACTACAAATAATATACTTTACTTATATTAAATATAATAAATTAAAAATACATACTTTATACAAATATAATAGAGGAATACATAAATATAACATAAACATAAATAAATACTAATACCTAAATAAGAATAAATTGGTTGTTTTAAAACCAATCATAAAGAGACATTCAAGATATTTATTTGATAAGTGTAACAATAGTTCTTGAGACTAGCTTAGTTTAATATGTCCTGTACCTGCATACCTACTTATCTAAGTAAATACATTTGTTTTAAGACCAATTCTAAAAAGAGAAACTGACATTCAAGATATTTATTTGTTTATATTTAAGTGTCACAATAGTTCTTGACTACTAGTTTAGTAAATAAATATTGTGCCACTGGGTATTATTTGACTTCAACAAATGATATTATTGCTGAACCTTTGTATTGTTATTTTCTAGGCCATGAAGGTTTGTTATTTTGCATAACTACATTCAGTGATTTTATATCTTCAAAAATGTTGAACTTGATACAGTGTAAACCAGGCTATAGTTATGTCATTCATGATCATGATGCTGTCATCACATCACGTGTTGGCGCCTGTTGTTTTTACTGTTTTAGTTGTGGTAAACAGGGGGTGTGTCTGCTGCGTAGTGTACTGACTGACTCATATGTTTTGTATTTAGGTCGTACTTTATAAAATAGGTACCTATACATACCTGTTGTGGTTAATAGTAAACATTTTCAGGGTCAACATGGTGCGATTGCATTGGCGTTGATAACACTATTGATATTATTTAATCACACTATTTATATGCTATTTTTCTAATAGGTAATTTTGTTACCTACTAGTAAACGTTACCTGTAGGTTAGATGATAAAGCTCTGATTAGTTTGATCACAGATAACATATTACAAATTAATTTAATTAGAGAATAATTTCAAACCGTTACAAAAATATATTAGTTTTGAAGAATTGGAGATATGAAATTAGATTTTTTATTGATTGATTCGATTGAACCTTTACGTGCCTTGGTTTATTTATACTTGCATACTTTGCGTTATTATTAAAAGTGAAACATTTATAGTGTGTAGTTTATGGGCCAGAAACACGATGTCCATCCTTTTTATCCGTTTATTTATTTAACTTAAATTAACACGCATTATTAAGCTATTTACATGAATTAAAAGATCCAGAATAGTCACAATAAATTACTATACTACAATATTAATTATCATTTATTTGAGCAGTAATAAAAATTAACTTTATAAACATACTAGCGGCCCGTCCCGGCTTCGCACGGGTGGACTTTTTTTTCACCTTGAGTTACGTTACTTAAGTTTTAGTAAGGGTCCCTAATCTTTTCTAGCAATAAATATAGCCTATGTTACTCAGGGTGAATGTAGCTTTCCAATGGTGAAATTATTTTTGAAATCGGCACAGTAGTTTTTGAGTTTGTTCATTACAAACATACACATACACAAAAATACAAATTTTTCCTCTTTTTAATGTTAATAGTGTAGACAATCATTAATAATTTAAAACAAAATCATACCCACACAAAAAGTCAAGAACTCCGGGACTACGAGTAGAGTCCTTCACACGGTCTCCCATCAAGAACTCGTTTATGTTTCCGTATATGGCACTCATTAGGCCTATGTCCAGCAGTGGACTGCTATTTTGATGATGAGGACTAGCGTTCCGAAAAAGTATAAAAGGAAGTAGGACCTGTACTCTGAGAGAGAGTAGAGGCCAAAAAGATTGTTATGCCCGAATTTTTGGCAGATGTTTATTAGATTCTGGTTATAGATAGGTGGGTGGGTACCTACAGAAAACATCAACGAAAACTATTTTTCGAATAATCTATTATTTTGAACCTTTTAACAGCAAAACAAAATAATTAGCTTTCTTGATCCTACCGTACGATCTAAACGCTACGATGATGACTCAATTCAATTTAATTTAAAATGCAGCCACTTTTCTTGAAAACAACTTTTAAATTCAAGGCCATTCGTTCTTAAAGTAGGAACGTTCGTAGTTGTAGTGTATTTAGAATAACAATCAGTTGTTTCTATTCTGTATTCTATTTCACGGAGGCCGGTGAATTATTGGATTTTGAATCTTAATGTTAATGACATAAAAGTCATCGCACTATGTGAAATAGATGAATCCTAGCTCATTCGACTAATGTAGGTACCTACCTATTTGATATTTTGATACAGTAGCTACAATCCGAGCGTCGTAACTTCGTTTGTTGGGTTTTTCTCGCGCATCAATCAAATATAGCCAAAGATATAGTTAAGATGTCTAGATTATAGGTGCAATGCTTTGTGATAGGTAATGGTTACCACTTAACATCAGATGTGTTTGTTCATTCTTCAAGTATCATAAAAAAAGGTACCTATTATATCTGGATCGCCTAACTGATGACATTAATAAATAAATAATATGATAAACAAATTATTCTAGCCAACGTGCACCGTATACTCATTGGCATTGTGAATAGGAACCTACACTATAGTAGTCTATTTTTCGCACCTCGGACCTCGGGTAAGTACCTACTATATTTAAAAGACGCATTCTTGTCTATGGTGTGTGCGTACACAGATGATCAGGCTGTGCATTCCATGGGTGTGAATAATCAGCACGTGCCAAACGTACAACCTGATCATTCATATACAAACGTTCATATACAATCGTGTACATGGATAATCAGGCTGTACATAATCAGAATGTGCAATATTGGCACCACAGACAAGCGGCTACTAAAAGCTTCTTCACTTTTCTGCATCAATCAATGGACATCAATGTACCTACCTACTAAGTATTAACACACACAGTATTAGCATCGAGATATAATATTAGTATACTTAGTATATACATCTAACTCATTCTGTGCCCAACTCATCTAAAATTAGCAGCAGCCAACAAAAACCTCATTCAATTAAAATGAGACGCATAAAACAGAGAAATAAGTAATTCACATAACATTCACGCTTTCATTAGCACAATTTTTTATGGAGCGTTCAGTCCTTGACCGTGCCCGTAAACAGACATAGAATAGACAGTAGTTTGTATGCCCTGAACCCACGTCGAGCCCACATGGCACATTGCCTTTTTGATAAAAAATTATTAGCAATCACATTTGCGTTTTGTTATTGTATGTACACGTGGTTAAAGTGGAATTGTTTTGCGAGATGAGGCCATGGGGATACCGGAAAT
Organism: Horisme vitalbata; assembly: GCA_951804965.1. Lineage (NCBI taxonomy): Eukaryota > Metazoa > Arthropoda > Insecta > Lepidoptera > Geometridae > Horisme > Horisme vitalbata. The sequence continues at coordinate 12,967,574 of OX638091.1, forward strand.
GGAAGGTTTTGTACTGTATTACTACGGCAATTAGTGACATATTGGCAAGCTTTGCCTAGTTTGGGTACCTATCTTTAGTCAGTGGTTTGTAGTAGGTATCTTCTGTCACTGGTGGTTTGGGGCTACATGATACTTTTACTGTGTGATAGAATAAATAATAATAAAAATTACTTTCTCGTATGTATATAAATATTTATAATATTGTAGATATTTTAAATAGGTCTAAGTATGGTTCTTATTTACCTTGTTTTTTGCCCATGCAAGCACCTACCAAAAGTATAAAATTTCACTCAAAGGAACCTTTAATTTATTTCCGAAGTAAAACATATTGGTATTTACCATCTAAGTATATCTAACTTGGTGCACCCAGAGCAGCAAGATTATTAACAAGTTCCTAATGCTTACATACAAACTTAGTTTCTTGAGTTTCTTAGGTGCAAAGTGAGCATAACTGTAGACGTGGGCTAGATAAATGGATAAGTTTGATTACACAGACCGACTTAGTTCGGAAATCGAATTGGAAAAGTTCAACCACGCATGCAAATCCCGTATTAATTTGAAAAGGATATTTCTGAATTTAACCAAAATTTATGGGACCATCGTTAAAACGTTGCCATTTGCCAACCGTTACCTCTGTCAGTTCTAATCCTGTTCTGGGGTCCATTCTATTAATCATACTTTAGTATCTACATTTTAGAATTTACCCACCTATTATCTTATTTAATACCTACCACATAGATAGGCCTACCAAACATAAAACATGACACTACTATTAAACTTACATGCAATGTTTGTGTGTTTGTATGTTTGTTATACCTATATATTTATTTGGGTGAATATTGAAGTACATATATTTATACTACATATTTTGTGATTTGGATTAAAACATGGGCCAAGTTCCTTTAACACGGTAACACGCGAGCGGATCTGCGGGCAGAAGCTGAAAACAGAAGCAGAAGAATAGGCTTCATTTTATCAAAATCTGTCTAGTAGAGCCCGAGATAAAGGTCGATCACAGAAATATATGCAACCATACAAAGAAGAGGTCTATATTATATGCTATTTATTGAGTCGCTAAAACTGATACTATCCCTTTCATATATATGAAAATGTGACAAGAATATAACTTTAATGCTGTCAAATTAAGTTAAGTTTAGAAAAGTGAACAACCGAATCGACACCATTGGCAAACAATCTCCGTAGTGTATCCCAAAGTATGTCACATGCATTTTAAAGAAATATTAATAAAACAGTTCTGCGTAAGAACCTGTAAACTAAACAGAAAAATCAATGTGCTAAACAAAATCAAACAGGAAATTGAAAAATGAGTATCTACAATAATACTAGACTACAAATGATAATGATTTACAATTCTTACAATTTACTAGCACTTGATTTGTTGCTACAGAATGGTGGAGAATATAGATATAGAGTACGAGTATAGAATAGCGATAAATTATATACACTCTCACTAAAGAGTTATTGTTATTTTGAATTTATATAGTTGTTCGTTAAAAATGACAATATTTCTACTATTATTTAATTATCAAACTAATATACAGACGACACAACCGAACTATTGAATTATAATATGAAGTGTTATTTATTAGTGTAGACCTGAAGGGCGAAAGTGATTTAATTATTAAGTGGCGAGTGGTTAATAATTTAGTGGCGAAGTAAGGGATATCGAGATCTGGGCCTGATATTAAAATTATTAGAAGATAGAAAACTAGAAGAGTCAGTTTCGTTTGTACAATTTTAAAAAGGTTGACCAAGTCGAGGTATTGACGGTGAGTTTTAAGAGACACGAGTTATTGTTAGTGGTATTTGACGGACTGCTCAAACAGAATTGCGTGCATGTCAGCTAGCTACATAAGATGAGTAAATTCTCCGAAATAATCTGAACGAAAGTGATGCGTCAGCTTCGACGCAACTTTATTCCCGTCCATGGATACCTCAAGCTATAAGCAGTGCGTTGGTCTCTGGATCAAAAATAAACTTGTAAATACACTAGTTCCACTGTCACGACAATAAATAAACGATTTAAATTAATTTTATCATAAAGAACCAATTAATTTTGTTGTTGTTTTTTGTTTGTTCAGGGACAATAACTTATGTATAACATGGTTGGTTTTAAGTATAGGTAAACCTTGAAAACTACTAAAACTAAGACAATAATAATAAGAATAAAAAATAACAATTTTTTGTTTAAATTTGAGACATAAGAGTAACGTAATTTTTTTTCGAAACCATATTTAACCAAATTATTGCTTTATCGGTATTGGTTCAAATAGAATAATAAGGGTTAATATACCACTTGAGGGCTTTATATTTTTAGGTCTGATCTGATTTTATCAATAGCCCATTATCTGTCAATTATAATTACTTATATCTAATTGATAGATAACATATTAGGTAGGTAATCATTAGTGTGGTATTCGTCGCGGTACCTTGGTAAGATCCAGTCTTGATGTTAGCATGAAAAATATGTACGTTACAAATTGTATTGTACATAATTACTTACGATATTATTATATGGTACATATTTTTGTTATGTTATACGTATAACCGATCATCATTAAATTTTGCACAAATCTTTTCAGGGGTACAGAAAAGGACGCATGGCGACAAATAAAACATTTGGCAAAATCTAAAACAATCAAACAAATCAAATCAAATTCGGAAAAAGAACGCGTACTACCTTTTTTCGTACTTTTTCGCATTTATTTTTAAGCAATGCGTAGTGTAGTAACTCTACATAATACTGTGATAATACATACTGTTCGTACAGTCACTTTAGAATAAAAAATATCAATACATATGCTACGAATAAAGGCCTAATCGCTTATTAATGAATTTATCTAGAAATCGATTTCTTCAATGTTTTTAAAATGTAGTACACACTAGTTCGCACTCATAAGCATACTTAGGAGTGCGAACTAGTGTGTACTACATTTTAAAAACATTGAAGAAATCGATTTCTAGATAAATTCATAGCAAAACAAGCAAAGTCTAAAATTGTAGACACTCCAAGGTCATTGTCAAATGTCGATAAACAAGAAGATATTCAGAAAATGTATTTAGCTTGTATGTTTATTATCTGCATGGGATAAACATCTACGCAGGTTAGTTTTTGTTTTGGGTTAGTTATCAGCTTTTTTGCATAATTTAATTTTGAATTTAAATATGACTGATTAAATTCTAGAATAAATATTTTGAAGCTTTTTAGCTTCAGAACTGATCTCCGATTTTGATCGGGTTTTACAGTTGCCGAAACTTTAAACTTATAAATAATGCTGGATAAAATCATTACAAAACGACATCCAGCCCAAACTAATCAGAGTAGTAAGGGAACCAGATGACTGATATATATATATATATATATATATATATATATATATATATATATATATATATATATATCATCTCATATATATATTATCATCTGGTTCCCTATATATATATATACAATGCACACTGCCTATGTAGGTACTTATATACATTTTTATCAGGTATAGGTCTCTTCCTTCCTTCTTTGTATGAGATAGTGGCCAATTCTGGTGTTCGACAAAAAAAAAATGCGTGTCTATTGCAAAACTTGTTAGGTATAGAATATTTCATGTCTATTTTCTGATTATAAAGACGATGACTCTGTCATACAGAGTATCTCAATTCATTAAACTTTTTATAAATTCTTCTTTTAAACAATAGTTCTTTTAAGTCACCTAAGTAAAGCAACTATAAAAACACAATGACCTACATTCTGGATTCGCTTCATCATTATCAACACTACGCTATGTAGGTAATACTAGTTGTATACCTACCTACTCAGTTTCAGATGTGTAGGTAAATCTACACTGCCTCTACGCTGCATCTACTCGTCGCCTATGGGATATCTACGCGACCTCTACGCTGCGTCTACGCGGTGCCTACAGAACATCTACGAGACCTTAACGCTATGTATACTCACCGCCTACGGTACATCTACGCCAAATCTACGCTGTGTCTACTCGTCGTTTACGGTACATCTACGCGAACTTTACGCTGTGTCTACTCGTCGTTTACGGGACATCTACGTGACCTCTACGCTGCATCTACTCCTCGCCTATGGGCCATCTACGCGACTTCTACAATGCGTCTACTCTTCGTCTACGGGACATCGACGCTCTGCGTCTATGCGGCGCCTTTGGGACTACGCGACCTCTACGCGATGTTTACGGTATATAAGTATACTCAAATTCTACACTGCGTTTACAAGGCGGCACCCCAATTTTAATTTAAAAAAACCACTATTCCCTATTCACCGCCGCTGCTAGGGAAATAATTACTTTTTTAATTTATGAAAAAGCACTCATATCATACCTACTTATTTATAATCTTATTAAATTCGGTACCTTTCTCGAAAATCTTATTGTGTGAACGCCAATAGTTATTACTTAGTATACTGGAAGCTTACTCACTCATTGGACATCTAAGCTAGATATAATAGACGTTTAGCGAAGTAAGACATTTAGGTGTAAATATTTTATAAATTCACCTCCTGGGCCACATTATGCTACGTACATAGGTATTGATTCATACAATGCATACTTATATTCATCCGAACAGAGTGACTTTCGCATTTAAATATTATAACAACATCATAAATGCTATTAAAATTCACAAAACCACGCGGTGCTATGTCAAAGCTAGTGCAATAGTTAGTACGGTTTAAGAAACTACGCATATACCCCGAGATAACACTGTGTGTGTAAATGGTGTAGACGCTCGATAACATTGTCTATGTGTGAGTGGACAAAGATTATGTAATGTGATTGAGTAAGTACTTAACTATTGTATGAACAAACAAAATGTCTTCTTTGTTATTGATGGTGTTGTTATCCTCTTTTTTATACAAAACTAAGTAGTAAGTAGGTAAATAAAAAAACTAAAGGCATATGAAGAGGCAATGATTTCAAACGCAAGACAATTATAAAATAATAATAAATCATTGAGCATTTTCACACAACAGCCTCACAGAAAGAAGAGTTTGCGTATAACGTTATGCTAAAGTTCACAAACTTTTGTAATTAAAATGAAAGAGTAGGTACATAATGCCCCTGTTTTTTGTAATCGACCAAAGAAAAAAAGGCACGTGGCTGAAATTATAAGAGATCACTAACTTTTGACCGCGACTTCGCTTGCGATGATTTAATTTTTGTTGCCATAATATTTTTCTTCTTTTTTGTACCCCTGACGTTTATGACGTTTATGCAAAATTTCATAATGACGGCGTGAAAGAGTAACAATCAAACAAACAATTTCACTTTCGCATTTATAAATTAAAGTGTAATTACAATAAAATAAAACGTCCAAATTTGTGTAGAGTGGGCTGTGGAAGCAGGGAGTAGGGCTAAATGGTAGCTAGTTAAGCATTATAAAAAAATTAAACATTTTAAAAAATGTACTAGTATGTACCTACAAAGAGTACTACACAAAGTAGGTACCTATTTACTTTGTATATGGTTGTTCACAAATTTTTGTAATTAAAAATTAAAGAACCCATACAAAAGTATGAATGCCCATGTTTTTCACAATTGCTTATAGAAGAAAGGCACGTGGCCAAAAATTTCAAAACATTCGGAAGTTGCGTCAAAGGTTCAGAACAAAGTTTCAAAACTTTTTGACTTAAACAAATGAATAATTAAAAGTTCATTGTTTTGAGAACGGATGGCGATTACGACAACAACATGTGACTTGACTTGACTCCGGATACAAATGTTAGAATAGCACTCTCCTATGCCGTTGATACCTATTAGTAACTTTTAGTTGATGACTATGAGAAGTATAAACACCCTCATATTTGGGACACGTTTATATGCAGTTACGGTATATGCAGTTTACAAACAATACAGACATATTATAAGTAAGTATGTTTAAGAACCTAACCTAATTCGAAATTGCAACGTTCAGTCTGTGCACTAATCTATGATTGTTTTGATGGATCCCGCTCATGTGTTGAATGTTTAGATCGGCGTCGCGTCTGTGTGCGTGCAAACCTACTGGCGTATTTATTTTAGGCACCGCTAGCACCCGGCTCAGTCCTCCTTGTCATTCCGAGCGACCAGCAGTGTCAGTGATTTGTGAATTTGAACTTTGATAAAGCCAAAAAGGGTTGAAAATGTCTGCATCCCCAATCGCAAGAGCGGCTACGATCAGCCAGAGCATTCCGGCGAGGAGAGTGCTCATTACAGACCCATCACAAATGCCAGATGTGTATTCCAGTACACCTGGGGGCACCCTGTACTCAACGACACCAGGAGGTAATAAGATCAATTGGCTTAAATTGAACAATAAAATGACCTCGATAAATATATCTGCTTTTATATCGGACGATAACAAAATACCTACTTGTGATAAACTCAAGTTAAATCACATGGCAGTATAATTTATTAGTAAATAAATAGTCTTGGGTACGTATATCGACGGCAAATTATCAGAAATACATTGCTCTACTAATGTAGAATGTAGAGCCTACCAACACCAACTGTTTAAGAGTTATAGACAAATAATAAAATGATAATAAAAGCGAACCAGTATAGAGCAACACGCATAGAGACGCATTTGATGAAGAAGGTTTTACGGCAATGTACCCGCAGAATGCCGTAAAACTCATAGATTCAGTAAAAGAAAAAATCCAACCTCTTTGGTAAAACCTATAAAAGGCAAAAGTCGATAGCAGCAGCGTATATGTAGAATAAAACCAAGCAAAGCAGTTACAACTTTTCTAACTAAACCTCTGTGATTGAATAATAGTAGAAGAGCGGTAGCGGTCACAGGCCCGGTAGTGGCCTTGACTTTGTTTCCGAAGGCCGCAGATACGAATTCCGGTCATACTGGAATGAAATCCAGGAAGAAAATAACAATATTTTTTTGTTTTTTATATAAGATTATCAAACGGCATCGTATGATGTAGATAATTCTATAATCGTGTAAAACCTTTCAATGAACCTTTCATGAGCCAACTGAAGAACGAAATTATAATAAAAAGTTCAAAAACCTTAGAATGGAACCTATTTAGTTCAATTAGTAAACCCACAGCACTGTACTCTATCCGACTCTATCAAGCAGTGGCAATAGCAGAACTATATTTAGCTGTGACAATGACCTCGGTACCAATTGTACCTATTGTTTATTTTTCGCAATCGTTGCTTTAAAAACATTGCAGACTAGATTATTTTCTGCAGACATATTGAATTCACAGAAAGTGTGGGTTGGTTATTTATATCTAAGTATATAAAATTGTAATAAAGCAGTTTGTCTGACTTACAAACGGACTAACAATCACATTAACGCAGAGCCTAAACCGTAAATTTGAAGACACATATCAAATGTGCTTGAGGAGGGTATGTTTTAGGATTTGCGCAACCAAACGGACACCATACATTTCGTTGTTAGTGGCGACTGGTTGCGCCGCGTGGTGTCACGGTGAAATATAGCCCTTTAGGCTATAGGCCGCGGTCACGAAGTCAGCGGGAGCGGGTGGCGGCGGCGCGGCGCGAAGAAATGGCGCGTTTCAATGCATAGATTTGCATTGGCGCGCCGCTGACTTCGTGACCGCGGCCCTGCAGCGGGGATCAGTTCTGACGAAGTCGCGGGGCAACTGGTTGTGTATAGGTATTTTAGGATCACATCTATAACTATAGGTTCTTTAGCTATGTGGGAAGTTGGTCATTTCCTACCTACGCTAGCATCATCATCTTTCACAGCCCCTCTTTATAACCGCTGGATATATATCATACACATCCACACATCCACACACATCCATATGGATGGCCTCACGAAGTTTGTGCCATCCACCACGGATGTGTGAATTGTGATTTATGTTGTAGGTACTTGATGTAAAATGAATATCGGCAAAGCTTTAAAACTAAACTTGAAAGGTAAATATGTCGTAGGTCGTAGGCATGTAGGTACTTAGTGGTAGATTGAGAACTAAAACCAAAAAACTTACGAAAACGACTTTAAAAAATAATAACCTACTCAACTATCGTTGTATCAACATTAATAGTTATCATAATAGTAATTTTTCTCAATATTCTTTGTACTTACATTCTACGTCTTATAAGATTCAAAAGAATCGAAAAATAATATAATAATAATGTTTTCTACTTTAATATCAATAAAAATAAATGAATAGGGACTTTTTATTCAAATAGCTACGGACAACATTGTTTTTTCTTTAAAACACGTAAATAATAAAAACGCAAAATCTCGAGAAATACCTTCTTACGAGGTAGGTATTTAATAATAAAAGAAATATACAAACTCAACATTATCAGTGCCGATTAGATTAGCATAAATAAATATGTTAATGTTTGACTGTACCGCGTCAGTGTGTGTGTTATCTACACACACTGTTGCCTTGAGGAATTATGTAATAAAACCACATGGTTTTTGCGAGTGTTTTTGTAGAGCTTTTTTTAGGTTAGGACTACTGAGTTGTCGATACATACATTTATTCATATAGCAACACGATTTCTATGAATACAGGTACAGCCCACATGCATGCACACGTGGGTCAATTGCAAAAATAGGTTAAGGTTACGTTAGTTAGTATATTTGCTGCGGCAAATTACCTTAGGCCCGATTTTTCAATAGTCGTTATCATCTGCTAAATAATTTGAAAATAGAATGCTAATAAATCCTAAAATAACGTCTATAACAGCCTGTATAAACCTAGGATATAAGCCTTTCTTATAAGAAGGGGGATATGCCTATAACCCCCTCGCTGAGCATGCGGTTTGGGATCACAGGGTAAAGCTACTCGCACCACCGACCAACGATACTGTACGTCAACGGTCAGGGAATTTAGGCTGTGCTGGAGTAAGGCTGCGCTTAGTCGCAATCAGCCGCCGGCCAAGGCCCCGTTTGGTTTTTAGCAGGGTTCCTGCAGGCAGGTGAGGTTGTCTTGAGTTCCGAAGGTGGCGGTTGGATGGAACCCCTTACACCCGAAAAAACGCGCTTAAAGTTTAGACGTTTTTACACCCATATTTGGTTAAACGTTAAAGAATTAAGAATTGTTAGAATGTTTGGAGTGTAATGGTGTAGCTAAATTACAGGCAGCTCGTAGGTTTCGATTTAAACCCAATAACCAGTGACAATAGCTAGTAATACTAGTTAAATTGCGCAATAAACAAAAACGTGTTTTGCTAGGAATAGCATGCTCAAGTATTTAGGCTAACGATCTGGGATTACTTTGGAAACTTGCCTGCTGCGCCGACGCACGTACGCAGTATGTATACTGTATTTGTTTACCTTTTGTTATCAGCGTATCGGATAAGGGCTCGTATAGGTTGTGTTTCTACATGTTTTAGTTTATAGATATTGGACGGAAATAGTATAAAAAAAAAGTAGGGAGATAAATATAATACCTACTGCATGATAAAATATATTATTTATTGTCTACAATGTTTGTCTTGGGGAAAAAACTCATGACCTGAGCGGAGACAGTGTACTACCACTCTAAACATAAATTTCAGATAAAATATTGCAGTTGAGGCCAATTTTTTAATACGGGGTGCCAAGGACTAACTGCGACTGCAATCGCCAACCCATGTGGATTCCCCAACCCGGGCATGCGCTTAGCGTGGAGATTACGGGCATATACCCCTTCTTATTAGAGAAGGCATAAGTGTAGCAGTGGGAGAGGACTGATAAAGGACGTTGTTTATATTGTTGAGGCCCATTTTTTTCTTATGATGAATAAAATTTACGAAGTAAACCATGTCACAATTAAAATTAAATTTACTAATAAAAATACTAACTCTTTCTCTCTTCTCTTTCCAGGCACCAGAATAGTTTACGAGAGGTCTTTCATGATGTCGCTGAGCAAGTCACCGATCTCCCAAACGCCGCCAAAGTGCGCTCTTCCAGCAGCAATGCTGAAGAACCCAACCGGGCCGGTCACAGTCATGGCTACCCCGCAGAAGAACCGCTCCAACTCGATCTCTTTCGATGAAAGTCAGGAGACTTTCAGCATGGATCTCTAAGATTAAGTTTAAGGTCCCTTTCCTAATATTCCATGGTCACCATCATCATTAGTCAGAAGTCTACTGTCAAATAAGGAAATCCCAGATTAACGGTCTTTCCAGCAAATGAAAGGTCTTTCATTCGATGTCCCGCAATTTTGACGTTGCGGTCATCTTTTTGGGACCAAGGTTAAACCAGAAGTCATTTTCACAAATCGACTGGCAGTAGAGCTCTATGGTCTATTGGGATGTACCCCGACTTCCTATCTGGAAGTCAAGGGTTCGAATCTCGGCCGTGTACCAAACGCATTTTTCGTTCGAAAAATTTATTTGTCCATCCACATGTTTGAAACGGTGGAGGAAAACATGGTGAATAAACCGAAATGCCTTAGAATTAAAATTTGAAGGCATGTGCTACGTTAGTGTACCTATAAGCGGCGATTGGCTTGTACCCAGTGGGCATGTCATGTACCGAATGCTGTTTGAATTTTGGACTACCTCCTATTTGGTATCATTAATACATCTGGGTACTGAGCCATACGTTACGTATGGATATCCATAATGGGATATGTGATGATGTCTGTTTGTTTGTTTTTGTTTTGACTGTCGGTACCCTGACTAAGGTTGATCTTGATCATTGATTCAATGGGAAGGGTAGTTGTGGACTGCTTGCTCTAGGTAGGTAGGTGCAGGTGGTCCTCTAAGCATTTGGGGTAGCTATTGCGAGTGATAAAGAAGTGGAAGGCTTTAGTAAGATTAGATGCCTATATGTCAAATTTGGTTTTCAAATTTCAAACCGGGACGATTCTGATTCCACGCTACTTAGCACCAAGTATCAGTTTACCGTGACAAAGTGTTATTTCAGTATTTTTATTGATACGCAACATGTCATTAGTTAATTGTTGTAATGGTTAATCGATACCTCGCTGTCCAAATTTAAAATGGTACATAACATAATGATTGAAAATAATCATTATTTCCATTCTTTTTATACTGTAAAACATCACATAACTGTAAACCTGCGTGCTACCCCATTTTACAATTAATTTGACCTAATTTTAAATTTTAGTTTAACAGTGACTGAGAGCCGACGCGTTTTGAACGCAATCCCTTGCTACACACCAAAATCAAATAAAAATAAATAAAACAAATAAACCAAAATAAAAATATTAAAAATTATAAAATACAAAAACATAATGAATTATTAATGGAATGGTTTGCGATGCAATTGTTATTGTTACTTTAAAACGTAGTAAGGGTTATTGTAAATAGTTAATTTTAGTTTTTAGGCGTATAACGCACATCATGTGCCTAGTATTGATTGCAAGTGCCATTTTATTGAGAGAATCGTTTTTAGATTCTGTCAGAACTGGATTTGCTAGAAAGAAATCTCAAATAAAAATATTTCAAAACTAAATATTGAAATATTTATGATGTAGGTCACAGATATTGTATTGTATCTTAGCTAATTTTAAGCAATGTGAATTTTTGTAGTATTGAAATAAATGTCTTCTCTAGTCGAGAGACAGTTCGCACTTCATAGTTGCTACAAGCCTATTCAGTAGAGCGATCACGAATATTTCAACCTGACCTATCGTAAGCCTAACGAAAAATTTTGGCCAATCGGAAAGCATTATTTTACATCTACGCTTTCTCTTTGGCCAAAATTGTACGTCTATCGGTACGAATAATTTTTCGTTAGTCTTCGTGATGGAACCTCTGTGGCTTCAGTGCGAATAATATAACGTACAACTAATGCGTGTATTTTTTACGGAAATGAAGTAGCGCCCCTAGCGGGAAGTTTGTAGACATCCTAAAAAAAATAAATATAAAATCTTTGTAGTAAGGTATGTTTTTTGCACTCAATCCACTGATCCGAGTGGTATCGATGTTGGCCGTCGTCATTTATTTTAGACACATGGCGTTACAGCCATCCTCAACACTTTTCGCTACCGACGGTGGCAGCAAAAAGTGCGAAAAGTGCGATATCATATCTAACAGCCTTTATTTTTAAACTAAGCAATCGTGTTCTTAGCGACTCATACTTTTGAAAATGTAAAATTAATATAGATTGTTCGAAAGCATTTATTGTTAAATATGTCTGTAAATTTCTGATTCAATATCCAATTAGCCAATAAATTGGTATTTTGGAAACTGAATCAAAAATGGTTTAACTTTTAAGATTTCCTTTTCATAAAGACTCTCTTTGTTAATTTGTGCGTGATTTAAAATCATTTGTGTGGATGTATAGCTTCAATGATATTACTTTGACTGCCAGTATAATTAAAATTATAATAAAAATGTACAAAAATGTTTAAGTTTCTTTTTGTTTTAGTGTTTTATTATAAAATAGTATTTGACGTCAATTCAGTATAGCATGACGAAAATATCTGCAAAATAAAACAAATGTTTACAAAAACATTTAATGACTCTTCTAGATTTTAATAGGTAAATTATTAAAATGATAAAGAATAAGTAATGATTTGGAGTTTCGTTAGGAATAATTACTATTTTTTTCTCGTAAATCCTTTCCTACATAAATAAATAAATAATAAATAATCCTGGACGTCAGCATCATGTAGTCCCAAACTAAGACTATGAGTAAATGGACGGCCTCTGTGGCGCAGTAGGCGAAGGTCCGCCAAGAACGCAGAACGTTGCGGGTTCGATTCCCGTCGCAGGACAAATGCTTGCATTATTTGCAAATATTTGTTTACTATGTATAATAAGTCTGTATTTACAAAAAAAAAAATAGTTTATCATTCACGTGGTTCCCACAATACAAGCTCTGCTTAGTTTGGGGCTACATGATGCTGTTTGATAGTGTCCAGCATTATTTATTTATTTTATTTATATAGATATATGTAAAGTTTTGTGATCATGGATGGATGTTTGGATGTTTGTTACGCAATCATGCCAGAACGGCTGAACGGATTTGGATGAAATTTGGAATGTACCACGCAAGAGAAGCTAGTAGTTTGATATAGGTACCTAGTTAATTACGAACTTCAGGCCGTTGCGGCTTTGGACCAAGAAACCTGGCAAACTCTGATGTCGGTGTCCAAGATCCATTTTAGATAGCCTCTTCTTCTTCTTCTTCTTCGTATGAGCTAGTGACCAACTCTGGTGTCGGAGTTTTTAGGCTGCTCGAAGGCCTCCGACATGGCGTGACGACTGAAAAGCTGGGACCAACATCTTAACGTGCCGTCCGGAGCACGGAAGTGCTCAAATCGAAATCTCACTAAACGGTCACCCATCCAAGTAATGACCGGGCGGAGTGTTGCTTAACCAAGGTATCTGCTAAGGACACCGAAGTTACCCACGCCACGAGCGCTTCGCTTTAGGTCGCTGTGGCACTGCAGTAAGTAAGCACTTTAGTTTGGTTTATTACCCTGTAATTAGGCTGATGATGATAATACTGATTTAGTAGCTTAGTATTTTACAATAGAACGATATAACTTAAATTGATTAATATCAATGAATATTATACAATAGGCGGCTTCTGTGGCGCACAGTGGGCGACGACGACGTGACCGCTCGCTTGTAGCGCAGAAGGTTGCTGGCTCGATTCCCGCCACGGGGCAAATATTTGTATGATCTGCAAATATTTGTCTCGGGTCTGGGGGTTTTCTTTCTAAATTATGTAGCTACAAATGTATTTACAAAAAAATAAATGAGTAGTATATCAGTCGTGTGGTTCCCGTAATAAAAGCTCTCCTTATTTTGGAGCTACATGATGTGTGTGATACCGTCCAGCAAACAACTAAACTAGTTGCTGCCCGCGGCTCCGCTCGCGTGGCACCTAACTCGGTGCGGTTTCGGAAAAATAGCCTTAGTGTTAATCCAGGTCACAAACTAAGTATATTCCACGTTTCATCCAAATCCGTTAAAGTAGTTTTTGCGTGAAAGAGTAACAAACATTCACCCATTCATCCGTATGGATTATATATATGGACGTATATCCATACTCACAAACTTTCGCATTTAATATATTATACAAGTAGGAGTAGAAAGGATAGTAGGATTTGGTAAAGATAAACTAAAACGTATCATTTATAAAAACAGTCCTTTTATTTTGCTTTGCAGTTGCGACGTAATAATTACAGCACCCCTTTGGGTCATTGAACTCTTGCACTGTACCTACTGCAAAATCCATGCGTGCAGAACACTATCAAATTAAATTACACCTAAATGCTTTAGGATAGGGTTGAATTTTGATGGCAAAGGGCGGCCCCTACCACCCTCGCCCTATAGTTGGTTGCGTCGACTAGCTACGTCATAATCAGACTTGTTTTAATAGCTTCTGATGTATTTATTCACGTGTATTAATATGATATGACTTGCGTTGGACAACATTGGCGCCGTGGGCGAGAAGATATTTTAGATCACAGGTGCAATTTGATCCCTTATTTCTACTTATTTTCACAATCTTAACAGATCATCTTGGTTAGGTAATGAGTATATGAACTACTAGCGGCTCGTTTTGGCTTCGCACGGGTTAGGGCACTTTTTTTACACCTTGGGTTATGTTACTTGAGTTTTTGTAAGGATCCCCAATCTTTGCTAGCAATAATTATAGCCTATATTACTCAAGGTGAATATAGCTTTCCAATGGTGAAAGAATTTTTGAAATCTGCACAGTAGTTTTTGAGTTTATTCATTACAAACATACACATACACAAAAATACACATATTTCCTCAGTGTAGGTTTTTCTTCAGTGTAGATGTAGATGTAGATAGTGTAGAAGTGTACACTCACTACATGTGGTTGAATGACAATGCATAAAATTGTATCGCTGCAGCAAGTGCGGTCGCCTCGATTGCCGCGTGCAGAGTGAGAACCGAGACGAGCGAGGTCACTTTACTATTGAACACTACTGGTAACACTGCACTTGTTCACTACTTGGGTGGGTGACCGTAGCAGCATTTTGATCGGAGCGCCTCCGTACTGCAGGCATGTTAAGATGTTGGACCCGGCCTTTCCATTCGTCAAGTCATGCCTTCGGGCGGCCTAAAAACTTCAACACCAGAGTTGGACACTAGGTTATACAAAGAACGAACGAACTTCGTTTCCGTAAACATGGGCTTTCAAGTTTTTAGGTGGTCACTTAACTCATCGTTCTTCCGAATCGCACATGGAACACCAAAATATAACATGGCCGAGGAAGGTTTGCTTACGGATGTGACTTTAAAAAGTAGATATATTTTTCATTCGTTCTCTTGTCATATTTCGTGATCTCACTTGTAAAGGGCCCTAACTGAAAACCCGCGCAGCATCTGAGCTTTGTCTCATATGCTGCTTATGCTGAGTAAGGATCCTGTTTTACCCACTGTTCAAGTGCATTACTTATAAAACTAGGTACCTAATTTTGATTTTTGTAATTAAAGTTAAGCTAGTACCTAGATACTCGCATAATTTTAATCTGGGTGAAATAAATATTTCTTTCTTTCTTTCTTTGATAGTAACCAATAACACGACCACATCAACAGTCTATTCAGTTCACTGGATATAGGCCTCTCCTATAAGTAGGGGGACATGCCCCACGCTGGTCTAGTTGGAAACATAAGACATAGAAATTTATTGGTAAAAATATTTATATAGGAGATCGCCGAACACAGCTTCTCGCACCTCCGACACTGCTGCCCGTCGGCGGCTAGGGAGTTGGAATCCCATACACCCCCGTAACTAATAAACCGAGTAGCAATGATGACCAAATGACTCAAACTAATAATATTTAGATAAAGTAGATGGCACAGCATGATATAAAAGCGATTGAAGTTGGTAATATTATCTGTTCTGTGGTTAGAGACTGTAGAAAAACAGCCCAAAAATTTTGTAAAAAAATGTATTTTAGAGATTTTGGTCTGCTTATTACAGTTTATTACACAAAACGGTACGTTAGTATAATTCAACACAAAGTAATAGGAAAGCCGCGCCCACGCGGGCATCGCAGTTAATTTAGTAGTCAGTAGTACATACTTTATAAGTATTTACTCTAAATGCACTAAACTTTTTCGTAGCTTCAATATGTTGAAAAAAAAACATTTTAACTATTAACTATTTATTTTTTATTATCAAATTTAAAAACATTTTTATCTTAAATTGTTGTTTTCTGTTACTCTGTTTTTATTTTGGTTTTATTTCGCAACCGCAACGCACGTCTAGGGATCCGACGGAAGATCAGCGTTGTATTCTCAAATACAACTTCATGCTGAGTCGGACCCCAATTTGTCACTGTTTCACACAGGCTTTTGAGAGACACACATTTTCAAGTTTTTATTATTTAGGTTAATTTAAGCTAGATTATTTTTTGTTTTTTTTTATAAAAATGTTGAATGATTGTCTCGTATTAAGTATTGCTATAAATAAAACAGTTTTATTCTTATTCTTATTCTATTCTGTTCTTTAAAAAGACCCAACAACAAAAATGTGTTCGTTGGGCCAGGTTCTCGCACCGCCGACGCTGTTGCCACTCGGTGGTCAGGAAGTTTAGTAAATGGTGGTTGGAACCCCTTACACCCCGGCTGGAGCAATTGACTTGCCCAGACTAAGGTCCACCCATCGCTAGCATCTTAGACGATGATGGACGGTGTAGTAATGGCGTAGGAATTCCGTAGCGGCAGCGTAGTACCGCAGCGTAGCGATGACGTACCTATACCGCACGAGCGTAGCTGAATAGTAGTGGCGGCGTAGCAGTGTGATTTCGGTATGTTATTGGTATTTTAGTTTCCTTGAAGTTATGATGACTGATGATATGTTACCTTGCTTTGGAAAATTAGGCGAACATTGAAAAATTTTGAACAAAAATTGAAATAGAAAATTCATTTAAAAAACTCAAAGTAAAAGGAAACTGGTGATGACTGGTGATGGTGATGACAGGAACTGGTGATGACTGGTTTTTTGGCGCAATTTGGTCAATAGCGTACATTAATACTTATCTCAAAAGGATCTTTCTCCAATCTTGGAAAGTTATTATTTTGTGTTCACAACAAAGGAGAAAAATGTCGAAGATCCTGATCGAATATCGGTGCCATTGTTTAGCTTCTATTGAACAGATTGTTTTTGCGGATAGGAAAGTTTTGGGAGTTTGGTATTTGGTTTTATACAGCAAAGGTTCAAAGGAGCAAAGGCATTGATTCAGGTTTCTTTCTTAGCGCTAGTCCAGATGGGGTGATCTAGACTAGCTGTTAGGTGGAATGAACTAGCTTTTTTCTCGATGTAATTTCTCATCTAACTTTCATCCATTATGTACCACCACCACGCCTATTTCTGCCGTAAAGCAGCATTGCTGTGATTCGGTTTGAAGGGTGCTTTGTGAAAATTACAGTCATACACCTTTTTGCCCCAAGTTGATGAGCGCAAGACGTTGCACCGAAGAGCACGTTCCGAACATGCGTAACCTAGCAATACTTTGTTATAAGTAATGGTTACTACATCAGGTGGACCATGTGTTAGTTCCACCTTCATGTATCATAAATAAAGCCCCATTGGGGTACAAATCTTCAAAAACTCAGTGCTCGTTATAGAAGAAACTTCTGCACAAAAATTCATGTTTCACTCACCGCAGGCTATGCGATGTTTGTCGTTCACGAAGTTTTGTTACGACATGATTTTTAAAGTGACAGCCCTATAGCAGTCTGTAAACAATAGCTTAGTCTGCGAGCGTTGGACGTAGGGCTTCCACTAAGCATATTATTGACGACCTCGCTGTCGGCCACGGACAATTGCCGTGATATGTATAGTTGCTTTAATTAGAAAAAAGAAATAAATTGGACTTACCCCATCTTAAACGCTTACCTAGCTTTACAGATACAATACTTTAGTTAGGAACGAAGGTGTTAACTTTTACGATTTCTGTGACGCAGTAGGCGATAGCCTGAGACGCAGAAGGTTCTAATTCCCCGCGAGATCTAATGTATGAATGATCTGCAAATATTTGTCTAGGAGTGTTTTCTATGTATAATTTGTATGTGGTATACCAGTCGTATGGTTCCCAAGCTTTGCTTAGTTTGGTATTATATGATGCTGTGTGATAGTGACCAGCATCACCTACTTACAATGTTGCTGATTCATTTGCAGCTTAGTCGAGTTGGATATAGTGTAAAATCAGCAAAAAACATCACTTGCGATTCAAAGAGGTCCTATGATCTTTGAATAAAGCACTTACTACTTTGACTTTGAATTGAATTTAATTAGTGCATCTTCACGTGCGTATATGCTCGATGAGCTTGATATCTTTAAACATGACAGAGCTCGGTTTATATGCATTAAGTTATTTTTCGTGCTCGGTTGTTTTGCTTTCAATCGAGCAAGATCGTATGATATTGCTCAATTGAATGAAAAAACTTCGAGCGTGGAGACTGCATTAGAACATCGAAGTAAACTTCGCCACAAATGTTTGTTATAGCAAACCTATAGTTATAGAAGAGGCATTTTCTGCTGTGGACTTAGCGTCTAGTAGCGACACACTATGCCGAAAATTACGCGACGTAAGTTCTGCAGCT
This sequence comes from Horisme vitalbata, assembly GCA_951804965.1. NCBI lineage: Eukaryota > Metazoa > Arthropoda > Insecta > Lepidoptera > Geometridae > Horisme > Horisme vitalbata. Next base: position 12,986,089 of record OX638091.1, read on the forward strand.
AATTTTGACAAGTTCAGCTGTATGCCATAACGCAACGCAATTTCAGGATAATGTGTCATCTGTAATTCAAATAGCATTGCAGGCGTAATCATGCCGAACTTACGCCGCATAATTTCGGCTGTAGTGTGTTTAGACACTTAGATGATTTAGTCTACTTATATGATTTACACGGCAACAAACAACTCCAACAACACCAGCCTATATCAGTCCACTTCTAGACTTAGGCCTTCCCTGTCCCGGTCTGTCCCCCGGTGCTTGTCCAGCACCTGTAACATCTTCTTGGCTTCTCCTTGTCGGCCTTACTCACAGGAAAGGCATTGTCAATACGTGTAGAGGTGGTTACGCCACGGGTTCCTCTCGATGTTTTTCTTCACCGTTTCGTTCGTAGTAAAGCGAACACATTTTTTTCTAAACACAAATTCCATTGATGCATGTCTGAGATTCGAACCTATCGTAGTAGGATCGCTCCGAAAGTTGGTTTTTGCCACAGATATACAAGTCTGTGGCAAATGGCGCAATGGCGCTCATTAGGGGAGGCCTATGTCCAGCAGTGGACTGCAGTGGACTGCGATAGGCTGATGATGTCGATGATGATACAAGTCTGTGGTTTTTCTGAGGTCATTAAACCACTGAGAAATGGAAGCATCAATAGGCGCTTACTGGCTTTATGACCTTTGACTCTTCGGTGTCACTGGGCCTATCGTCTTCTTATGAGCTAGTGGCCAATTCAATGGTATGAATTTTCAAGCCACCCGAAGGTCTCTGACATATAGGCCTTTTGTCATACGTGCTTGGCTTCGCTAGCGTAGTACAAACCTGATAAAATAGTCACTCACAATCTATGTCTATTTCCAGTTTGAACCAAATCCAGAATAGAGTTGAGTGGGAACGAACAAACATACCAACCATAAGCATTCCCATATTTTATAATATTAGCGTGAAGTATGATAGGTTGTCTACATACGTACACGCTCATCTTGATCTGTCTGAAAAAGCAGCATTATTGACTCTCTACACATAAAGACAAAACGCGAATCTTCAAAGGCGCATAATGAAGCGCGACCTTATCACAATGCACCTGCAAAGTGTGTTGATTAAATACAAAATAATTAGAGACCTTTTTTCTGTAAGTTAACTATTTATTTATTTTACTTTACTTGGAAACAGACGGTACAAAATAATAAAAATTAATAATCATTGTCACACGTGAAGTTTCCGCTTACACACAGAAAAGAGTTGACAAACTTAGTTATTTAAATGAATATAGATGAAAAAAAATCTTCTCGTCACCCATACCGCAATGTTTGAAAACGAAAGTTTTCAATCAGTGCGCCCTACCCGTCATCACATACGGAACCGAAATATTGACACTGACAGTACGGCTAGTCCACCAGTTTAAAGTCGCTCAGCGAGCTATGGAACGAGCTATGCTCGGAGTTTCTCTGAAGGATAAAATCCGTAACGAGTATCCGACCTAGAACTAAAGTTGTCGACATAGCTCAGAGAATTAGCTATATGGCCAGCCATATCTGCCGAAGATCCGATAACCGTTGGGGTAAACGAGTTCTTGAGACCGCGGCTCGGCAAACGTAGTGTAGGACGCCCTCCGGCCAGGTGGAGTGACGATCAGCTAATTGAGTGGAGACCGCGGCTAGGCAAACGCCCTCCGGCCAGGTGGAGTGACGATCAGCGAAAGGCTGCTGGTAGAAGCTGGATGCATCGAGCTCGGGACAGGGCGCAATGGCGCTCATCATGGCCTCCCCTAAGGCCTATGTCCAGCAGTGGACTGCTATAGGCTGATGATGATGATGAAAAAAAATCAATGCGTTTAAATGAAGGATTTTTAATTCCAATTTTTAAAAAAATATGTGTATATAAATACAAGAACAGATAATACTAAAAAGAAGAAAGACGGCGGCTCTAGAATCATAAAAACTTGTTTTGGAGGTGGTGGCGATGCTTACAGTTACAGATAATTAGTAGATATTTTCTGTCACTGTGATGCTTTTACGTAAGTTCAGTTCAAACCAAAGAGATTGGATAGATTTTTTTATGGTTTAAATAAGTTCAAATTTCAATATAGTTAAAAATATGGTATTAATTATTTTAATGTTGCTCAAGAAGATGATGGTCTGATGAAAACGCATAATGTAGACATAACATTATTACTTAAATCACACTGTGTTGAATACACAAAACCTTCAAAAAGATGATATAATGAAAAATATTAAATTATTCCGTGGAATCGCAAAGACAGTCACGTATGAAATTCAGCATTGTACTTGAAAATTCGTTGTCTAGACGTCAGTTCTCTCTTACTTTATAAGATGAAAGTTTGTAAAAAATATTTGAAATGAGAAATGTTTGTTTCTCCTTACCTTAGCGCCGAAATACTGAACGGTTTGAGATTAAATTTAACATAAACGTAGTTTAGACTTCTAGACTAGAACAACATCTAAGATACCTTCTTTTTATCTGTGAGTCAGTAATCGTGAGAGTTATAAAAATAGATCTGTGAAAAAAGGTTTTTTTTTCTATAGAACAGGGTCTTTTGTCTCTAGATTGCACTCACAATTGAGATACGGTTAATTAATACCAGCCTTGTGTTTTGTCAAATGGATTAAGCTGCTCAATCTCAGCCTATCTTCAAAAAGCTTTTGTTTAACTTTTATTCATCTGTTTCACATGACGCTTGAAATGAAATTTTCGTCATTGTTTTATAGTATCTATCTATCTATTTTATGATATTTATTTGTTTATTATAATTTGGTAGTTGGATATTTATTAGTTTATTATTATTTAATTAGTATGTAGTGTAAGTACATGTAGCTTTTTATGTTTATGTATATTATAATTATATTATTCAATAATCTTAGTCCTCAAGGGATAAATTTGTGTTTATTGATATTTTCACCATCGTCTGCTATAGTCTTATTAATCCAGTCCATCCAAAGGTTGTCTGGAAGAGATCGCTCTAAGCGATAAGACCGCCCATTGTACTTTCAGTATAAGTTATTGTTTGTTTTGTATTTTATGTTTAAGTTGGTGTGAGTACAATAAAGAGTTATCTATCTATCTATCTATCTATTAAGAGGTTCCAACCTCCATCTTTGGAACCCAAACCTTACCTGCCTGTGGTGTATCCTAATAACTACCAAATGGGGCTCTAGCGGGCAGCTAATTGCGGCATAGCGCAGCTTTACATCGGCATAGATAAATTCTCTGACCGCCGACGGGCAGCAGCATCGGTGGTGCGAGAAGCTGTGCCCTGCGATTCCCAAATCGCATGCCCAACTCGGGGATTATGCACATATCCCCCCTTCTTATTAAGGGAGGCCTATGGCCATCAGTGGACTGGATTACATAAGCTGGTGGTGATGTCAAATTGACTTTCTTTGGGGAAATTGAATTTTCATGATTCTCATCAACTACTTTGATAAGGAGGTCAAGAGGAGGATTCAACTGGGTTGATTATCTGACAGAGAATTGGAGTTGTCGAAATATCTTAGAGAATTAGCAAGCTGAATTGGCAGTGGGCTGTCCATATCTGCCGTTAGGGTATACGTTGCCTAGGACTCCCTCCGGCTAGATGGAATGACGATCTGCGAAAGCCTGCTGTGGTAGGAGCTGGATGCGTCGAGCTGAGGACAGGGCGCAATGGCGCTCATTGGAGGAGGCCTATTTTCAGCAGTGAACTACTATTTTATAGGTGATGATGATAATGATCAGGTTAGCATTTAAAGACGAGATCCATTTTTAAATGTTTTCAGCCAGTCTAAGTGTTTCCAGAGAACCTGCAGCTGGCGCCATACCTTATGTAAATCAGCCTTAAAAGCTTTCAACTGAAGCCCATAAAACTGTGCTCGTCACTGCTCGTTAACAAGCTTTTGTTTGTGGCTGAGAGCGTCGCGCGTCGCATCGATGTCTCTCCGGTGCGGGTTTAAGGTTTATGCACACAGCAGTCACTTCACTGATCGGTCACTCTTGTTGATCGTAACGTGTTATTGATGTTTGAGGATACGCGGATACGCATGTCTGATAGTGGTTAATAACCACGGCAATTATGATTGATAACTATGGCATTAAAATGTAAGCTTTATGTAATGTTACTTAAGAGTGAATTTGTCAACTTGTGAGTTAAAAGTTTAAAGGTATACGACGCGTGGTCCACGCGTCACCGACTCGTTTGCCCCTCGTTGTCCACGAATCGGGCGCGAGTCGGCAATGTGCTTACGGTACGGCTAGCGGGCGACGCGTCGCCAGCTCGTCCTGGCCGCGCGCGGGTGTAGCACCCCTCCCTTCTTCATTCCGTGTATAGTTGCAAAACAGAGTGCACACATTTGGTCGGCGATAAGTGATCATTATTGCTAGTTCTTAATATGTGAAGCCAGACATTTTACGCTTGCTCGAGATAAAATTCTAGTAACGACTGAAAATCAGATTGAGGTCGAGCTAGTTGACAACGCGCTTCTCACTTGTTGACGACGAATTGCCCACTTATTGACGCCAAGTTGTCCACTGGTGTCAATGTAAATGGACTCCCTTTCCCGCAATTAGGCTCCAGTTGGTTCATTGTGCGTGTGGGAGATCTGGTTAAATACTTAGCCAGCCAAACTCCGTCCAGAAGCACAGAAGTTTCCTGGGGTCTTCGCAGGCTTCGCGGAGTGACTTAGGGGTTGCAAGGATTTGTTCGTTGTGATGCAACTCTCACGCATTCCTGGATTACATGGGCTGCTGATTCTTCTTCGGTCAGACACCATCTGCAGAGTGGGCTGTCTGTTGCTCCGATATTGTAGAGGTGTTTGTCCAGAGGAGAGTGTCCCGTGAGGGTACCAACAGTGCGAAGATCTTGTCTTTTGAGTTTTAACAGACGACGGATCAGCCGCGGTGAGGTGGCCAGTAGCGCTGCTCTGGACTGCCTGCAGTTCGTCGTCCGTAGCCAGCGTTCGTTGTGTTGTTCAAGGGTACGTAGCCTTGTCCACTGGTACAGACTGGTAAGGGTATTGGATCGGCGTTGAGTCGGTTTAATGTGCGAGTAGCTTAATTAGTATTGATACGACCTTATCGTTTACTAAAAGTAAGCTTCGTTTTGCGTGAAAAACTGTAATTGATTGTCAAATGTTCTACAGTTTTGAAAGAAAATCAGCACCATCGGTTACATGCTGATAAAGGATCACATTCAGACGTACCGACCTAAAATGACTCACGTGTACGGGGCTGCTCTATTCTATAACCTAATATTTCAACAAAAACTGTATTTTTGACTGGGTTTATTGCTATCCTACTATCCTCCTTCCTACATACTTCCTACCCTAAAATAAATGTGAAAGTTTGTGAAGATGGATGGATGTTTGTTACTCTTTCACGCAAACATTACAGAACGAATTGAACTTGGAAGATACATAGTTTGTGACTTGGATATCTTTAAATTTTTTAGAGGCTTATCATTTTACCCGGGTACTGTGTAAGCAAACCCGTGGGCGGAAGCTAGTAAATAATATATAAGCTACACAAATCATTTAATTAGAAAAGATGTTACATTTCGTTTTTTATATTTTTGGACGTGGCAGATCGTAGGCTGTGTGTGCAGACCTTTAATGGAAATTGTATGTAGGTCACGTGAAGCTCACCTATATTCAGAGTGGAATTGAATATAGACCGTCACCTCACTTGATGCCGTATATTAAGTTTTCATTATGAATTATAAGGCCTCATTGATTCACCCAAACGTATTAAAGGATCTCATGATTTTATGTCAAATATTTTCACGACTTTGAAGTTAATACTTAATTCCTAAAAGGTCGTGATCACCATGCGATGTTCTGCAGGCGTGGACGACCTGTCTTCAGTAACTCCGATTTGTGGCCATTTGCACCCACTGTTGACGGTTTATTGTATCTTAGTTGCAGCCTTATCGACTAAGTTACGTCTTACCAAGACTTTGATGTTGTGAAACCAAGGAACTGGTTTAAATTGAACATTTTTACACATGATTGTGATTGTTGCCTTGGTTTTCGGACTTAGCCGTTAAGGCAGCTGATCAGACCATCGGGTTGGGAACCTTCCTCGTAACGTTTCCTCTCTACAAAAAATATTACTTACACTTATCGCCAACTTTAAAGTTGAAATGAGTTTTAAAGTTCATTAAAAATGTATAAAACCTTAAAAAATACCAATCACCTTCCTGTGATAAAAATGATTCAAAAGAATAGGTAAAACCATATTTCTTTCAAAAAGCCCTTCTTAAATACCAATTAAATTCAGTTCAGATTTGATTATGTGGATTTGCAAAAAATAAGTAAACGTTTAATAAGCAGTTTGTTGTGGTAACAGTGTTTACAGTTCCGTTTATTTAGGTACTAAAGGGATACAGTTTGGAACCTTAATTATGCTTAATGACCAGCGTTACACAGGGTATAAGTATTTCACTAATATTATAAATACGAAAATTTGTGTGTGTGTGTGCGTGTGCGTGTGTGTGTGTGTGTGTGTGTGTGTGTGTGTGTGTGTGTGTGTGTGTGTACATATTCACAATGCTGGTTCTCACCCAACTCGGAGCACTGCCACTTAAACGAATTTCAATCAATCAATGAATCAACCAATTTATTTATCTGCTACAAATAGGGTTACAAGGTTCTTATATAAAATTTCTACCGTACCGTACTATTTTTACCAATTTTGGCATGCTAACAAAAAAATTATGTCTAATGTATAATTTAACCAATTAAATTATACATTTGACATAAACACAAACATTACAATAAACTACAACAATAAAAATAAAAGAAGAAAAAAAACAATAATTAATGTCAATAACTGTCCGTCAGATTTGAAATCAATTTGAAACTTGGAATATTCATATATTGTGAACCTGGTTTAACACAGGCTACTTTTTATCAGGGTACCCCGAGAGCGAAGCCGCGGGTGGAAGCTAGCAAGTATCTATATAGTCCTCGTATATACGTTGTATATAATCCTCCTCATCGATTTCGATGACGACGACCCTAGTTATTTTTTGTTTTTAAACCAGTCATATTAGGGTCCATACTAATATGAGCTCTAATATTGCCAGACAGCAAGCGATGATATGAATTTTGGATCGGGCAGCTCGATTTTGTATCATGACTTCTGAAAATGCAGAGATGAAGATTATTGCGGGATCCAGGTTACGCAATAATGCGACGTCGAGCCTCCACCGCGGCCCGGAGGCATAATCGAATTTGGACCCACCTCCGCAGTGGGTAGTTGCAGACTCCAGGTTTCGATTTTCGTTTCTATAAATTTACTGCAACATTATTTAATACAACAACTTATCAATTTCTATTTCATCGCTGGGATTGGAAGCTTTCGATGCATGTCTTGTAAGTCTAAGTATCATCATCATTATCATCAGCCTGTAGCAGTCCACTGCTGGATGTAAGCTTCCCTCAATGAGCGCCATTGCGCCCTGTCCCCAGCTCGACGCATCTATGCTGTATAAGTATTTGTATTTGTTTTTAAATTATTTTCATAATTCTAGCAAGTAAAATAGGTGTTCCACCAAATTCTTATTTCAATGATATGATTGGCCCAATTAAAATTATATCAACATCAAACATACAAAAATCATCACTTCCATTAAGTACCATGCATTTCGATATTGGTTGTACGCTAATCTATTATAGTGATAGTCAGGGTGAAAACGAATTACATTCATAAGCTCACTTTATTATATAGTTAGAGCGTTCCATGTTGACAGATTAAAAGCCCGTCTACAATGTAAGTTAAATATTTTTTAGAAAAATATACCTACAATATAATACTTTTTATCTACCGGGTCACCAATATGATACACAGGTACACTTTGTACCGTAAAATGCGGGTTCGTATAACACTGAACCTTTGAAGACCGCTGACCGTAGATAATGCTGACAATTGTGGAGTGTAGCATGCGTTGTATTGATTGGTGGATTGGTGGTGAGGTGAATTTGTTAAAATTCGAAATAAAATAATAATCGAATGTTTATCGACGTTTTTAACAAAAGAGTGGGTTTTGAAAAACATGATTATTAAACTTTTAATAAAAATGATCGAAACACCAAATTAGTTTAGTAAACCTCAAAAAATCAATGATTTGAAAATTTTAACACAAGTATTTATGAATGATTACGAATCTAAGATTCTTTAATCAAAGTATTTAAGTTGAAGATAAAATTAAATATCTTGCTGAGATCTCTGATTTACAAAGCTCTTTATCGTGACATCTTCAGTCAGGTCTTAATTAAAATTAATAACCTATAACTTATTCTCTGATTTAGAAGGAAGGGTTTGTTTACTGGGCGTCCATAGAGACGCTTGTCATATAATGAGAAAATGCCGGACGAATGAAAGAGCAATTTTTAAGGAATTCTCGAAAACTTATTGTAGGATGTAGAATTCGGCTATAGGGCTTCAGGGTTAAAAGTAAAATACGCTATACACCATTCGATCACGTTTACATATCTATCATATTACATATCTCACGTTAACGGATGATTGTATTGGTTGCTATAGAAAGTGGAGTTATCCGTCTACACGCGATCAGTTTGAACGGAAGTCATGTATAGACCGGGAACGATTAAATTTTATGGCAGCCTCCAAAAAGCGCTAAACCTCTGACAAAAGTCGGGCATGATACAACCCTAAGAACAGGGGTGTTGGGCGGGGAGGGTCCCGGCGCGGCGGGCGCGGGCAGGGCGGCGGCGTCAGCTGGCGCGGTCGATAGGCGGAGGGCAGCAGGGCGCAGGCGCCGCGGGCGCGGGCACACACGGTGTGGGGCCGCCGCGCACCGCGCACGTGATGCATGCGGGGACCTAGCGGCTGCACGCGCGCGCCGCTCATGGGCACCGTGCTGAGCTTCAGCCCGCGAGAGCGGCGCCCGCCGCCCGGCGCGCCGCCGCCCGCCCAGGCGCACCTCGCCTACTCCTACGAGCGTCTCAATAACGCCAAAAATCGCGAGAACCGCGATCTACCCCGGGACGAACGCCGAGCCACCCTCGATGATGCCGCCAAAATCATCTCCGAGAAGACGGCGTTGGAGAAAAATCTCAAAAAACACTCCCTCTTCATAAACGCGCTATCATGGAAAAGGTTCTCGACGGCGAATAACAACAAGAAAAAGCTGGAATGCAAAAGCAAGAGTGTGGCGACATTCCGTCCGCCGTTGACGGACAATGCGCCGTTGGACCGCAACAAGAATGTTAGCGGGGCGGCGGGCGGGTATGTGGTCAGCTCGGTGCGGCCAGCGCCAGCGCTGACGCCGAGGCCGGCGCCGGTGGATGTAGCGCGCGCTAATGCCTTGAACAATAACGTATGCTTTGAGAAGCTGCCCACGAGCGGCCCTCCCGTCCAGCCTCGGAAGACGGTGATCCAGGCGTCAACGAGTGAGTTGTTGAAGTGCCTTGGCTTGTTCCTTCATTCGCGCTGCCACCGCCTGAGGGATTTCCAGGCGGGAGATGCCGTCATGTGGCTGCGAACGGTGGATCGATCGCTGCTGTTACAAGGATGGCAGGTAAACAGACACATTGCTCATACAGAAACAGTTCACCTACACCTTATAACAATTTCGTGTTCACCTACATTACATACAACAAAAGTTGATCAACAATTTTTTAAACCGAAGAAACCATCAAGTTTGAACGTTTCAACATGCACCCCTATTTCTCGCACTTTCACTCAGTTCTGCCATCTCTCTTGTTCATCTTGTATTTTGTAATAACTAGGCATCGAGATATAACTAAAATGGTACCTTTTTGGACGATTTATTCTAATGGCGTTGGTATATAAATAAGTATATTAGAATTTATTATAAAATATATAAAAAAATATGTCTTAGGACAATACCTAATAATAAATAATAATAAATAATTTCAATAATCCTCAATACCCAAATAACAACAAGATGTTGGGTCAGGTCAAAGCACTTGAGCGACCTGCAGAGCAGTCACAGGTAGGCTATCGATCGCGACCACCTCGACCCTTTCCCTTTCCAATATTATTATAATACGATTTATAGACCTGGCTCTTGTCGGTCTAGTGATGCAATTTTCTCCATTTTGCTGTTTCCATTGCGCTCCTTTACACTTCCACATACGACATGACGGCGACCTTCTCTTTTATCTGACTCATGTAGTTTGTTATCCTTGATCTTCCTCTTCCACGCTTTCTTTCCCTCGAAGATGTTCTTAATTAAACTGTGATGTCGTAAACGGTGTCGTCTATTCCCACTTAGTACGGCTCCCAAAATATCTACAAATAGTTTATTATTATTGAAACTAGCGTAACTAATTGTAGCCTGTGTTGTAGGTCCTTGATACGTCTCTCGCTACACTTTATGGCGACGCGGTGTTCCCCTCAACACAATTCAAATAGGGCTTTTTAAACTAACAAGGTAGGTACTCATGATTTTATTATTAATAACACCGATATATATTAAAAATAGAGAATCCAATGTAGATACAATCGGCGGTCTTATCTCTAAAAGCGATTTCTTCAAGACAAACCTAGAATACAAAAGAATTTTAAAATATAGCATAGGTTTGCAACAGGACGCAACACGCAGATTTTTGGTGTTCAATACTTAATTTAATATATGTACCTATGTATTTATTTATTAGCGTATGCAATATACTCGTATTTATTCCGAATCGTACAATATATTGCGTTGATTTCTAAGGAAGAATTATCGTCTGTTATTTATTTATTTATGTGTATGTATCTACAAAAAAAAAATATGTGTAGTATATCAATCATGTGGTTCCCATAATACAGTCTGCTTAGTTTGGGGCAACATTATGCTGTGTGATAGTGTCCAGCATTATTTATTTATTTATTTTTTAGAAATCACACGTTGGAAATTATATGTTACTCATACAATCAATTCTAGCATTTTAATGATTACATACATGTCGATTTCCTGTGAGGAGGCCTAATCTTAAGTCCTTTATAGAGACCAGTCAACCACTAGCAATTCAAAATAGTAGTATCTACGTTGAATTTGAATGGTATGTTCTTATGTATCTCTGTGCAGGGGTGCACTGAAAGATTTCTTAAACTTTGGTCTCTGAAGGGGACAAGGGGTTCAGGGGGAAACCTCTCGCCGTACAAAGTCATGGGGTGCTTACTAGTTGTACATAAATATAGTTTAAAAACCTTGGGTAAAAATAGTGCTTTCATGAACTTTAAGACATCAATGCGTATTATTTATTCAACATGGAATAGCACGGTGTTAGTCATTTGTAAGTGTAACCGTTCTAGCTCTTCGTCCATGACATGGTTCGATCGACCACGAGACTCTTGACATTCTGATGTCTCAGCTCCAAGGCTTAGCATATCTCAAGGGGTGGATTAATTATGCATATTAAACTTGTCAAGCTCTTTTATAAACTCTTTTGTTTTTAATTACTTTACTGCTTACTTTGTGGCTCTTGCGTAAAAAAATCAAGCATTTATATTTATAATCAAGACTGGTTTACTTATAAAATTTCAGCACAAATCTTTCAATTTAGGTACTTCACTTCAAGAAGGCAGTAACTTCCTGAAGTGGAAGTACAAGGCCTGAACTCGAGGGAGTATAAGGCGCAGAGAATGCTTTAAAGTTTAAAAGGATTTGCTTGATTGCGGGAAAACTTTGAAAGCTAAGATGGAGTAGCTAATCTTGCCCAGCACCTGTATCATACTCTCAGCCTAGTCAGCCATATCCACAGGACACACAGAAACCTGTAGAGCAGACTAATAATATCACAATTAACAAGAGTCAATTTACAGCTAGTAAAAGTTACCCAAATATAATCTAGAATGGATGTAATGATTGATTTAAAAGTTATAAAGTTTTTTATCTTTATTAGTAGTTTGTTCCTATGTGTAACCCATTCAAAATGTAATTTTGATCACAGAGGAGAGTACACCAAGACAAAGGACAATGCCGTCTGATGTATGGCGCTCGGTACCAATGCTAAAGTGATTGCGTCAAAACGAAACCTTTTCGAAAGATATTAAACTGTTATTCATGGAATACTTACTAAGTCTTTTTTAAGATAAACGTCAACAATTTTTTTTAATTTGATATTAATTTTAGAGTTTGTTTTTAAAAAATGCTTACCATTGACCTTGTGTGTTCAGTTTTGTCTACATAATTATAAGTATTACACTATAAACATTTAACTAGGATACTTTATCTATAAGAAAAGGTTTATATACCTCACAAGGATAGGTAAAAGGGTGTTGTAACTTTTACTTCGTAGGTAGGACATTACATACATTACTACCGTGTTCTACTTTAAATTATATTCAAATAATGATAGTGACGAGAAGTAGATAGGCATTTACATCATTTATGGTTATAATAGGTATTATTACTTACTGGTGAAGGTGAAATCCAAGCTAAGATCCAAGATCTTAACACATTCATCACAATCACGAAAAGGCCATGGATGCCTATTCCAAACTATGCTGGTTTCGCGTCACCGGTTATTAGAAAACAGTTGATGCAACGATTGTTTATCGTACATTATTGTGATGATGTCTATTAAATAAAATATCTATTTACAGAAAAAACACTGCTACACAATGCCACAGAACACTTTAGCGAGAGCATATTAAATACATAAAGATAGGAGATATGTTTAGTAGTACCACAAAAAAGTTTCTGATCCAATCTCATCAAAAATCTCCAATGTTTTCAGTCGATTTTACTATCTAAATAATTAAAAGTGAGGGTGGTTGCCGTGTCATGGCGCCGTGCGCCGGAAACCAAATAAACGAAATAATTTTTTACGTGTATATTAATCGAGTCGGTGTGTGAAACTAAAGACAATGATAGTGTTGTTTATAAAATAATGGCATTTTTATGGGATACGTTTGGTTTTGACGCAATTGGTACGGGTTATCGGCATTCTCCTTTACTAGTCGAGTGATTTTAGCTCAGTATTCGTTTGTGAATAAATATATTTCTTTATATAATTATTTCTTAAAGTATCACACAGAGCGGCTGATAATTGTTACTTACCTACTCATATTCTGTTAAAAGTAGGTGGCTTTAATTGCTCATTCCCGTCAAAACGTCCAAAATTTATGGTTTCTTTGGGTCAAAAAATGGTTGATCACTTTTGAAAAAAAAAATTCTTTTTCTATTTCTAAAAGTATCACACAGAGCGGCTATTAATTTTTACTTACACACTGATATTTTGTTAGAAGTATGTAGCTTTAATTGCTTATTCCCATCAAAACGTTCAAACTTCATGGTTTCTTCTGTTCAAAATATGATTGATGAACTTTTGAAAAAAAAAACACTTTTTCTATTCCTAAAATTATCACACAGAGTGGTTGGTAATTGTTACTTACCTATTCATATTCTGTTAGAAGTAGGTAACTTTAATTTCTCATTCACACTGAAATAGTCACCATTTACAGTTACGTTACAGTTACAAGAATGATGATAGTGTGTCATGTTTGAGTTTGAAAGATAAACATTATATTAGAAGTTATGTCTGAGCTTGTCTGGCTTCAAATTAACTGAACAACAGGTAGAACAAGACGACCTTTGAAGGGTAGGAGGCTTACAGAAATCATACAACTCAATACACGAAGAAAGACAGAAACATGAATAGAATCAATTAACAAAAGATGATCAAATATTGAGTTTGTAGTGGTATTGGTGGTTATGGGTGATTAGTCACCGAGTAAATTGGTAGGTTACAAACCGATAAAAAAATACTCTTTTTAGACTTTTTTGTTTAATTAATATGTTGTGTTGGGTATTTTTCAAATAAATTGCTTCTATTTCTATTTCTGTTTCTAAACTCGTCAGTGCTCAATTTCTTGGAGGTTAAATTTGTGGTATAATTGATATTCTTATTGATATGGACATGTAGGTATGGAGGGATGAAAGTCAAGTTACAAGAACATTGTTAGTTAAGAATGAAGGATGTGCTGGCAGAGGTTGGCCAAAGAAATGTGGATGGATTGTGTGAGAGATGATATACGTATGAAAAGAGTAAATTTAGCGATGACGGCTGATGGTGCTGAAGGAAATGAAAAAGGAAAACATGTTGTGCCGATCTCACTTAAAATCATCATCCAACGATGATTAGGTATAAGATTTTATAACTCAGGCGGTTATAAGAATCCGCGACCTTTCCATCAATACCATGAAGTGTGGGTTAACACTTCAAAAACAAAAAAAAAACTATATTTTAATGACAAGTGTTCACTAATACCACGCTGTCAGTACTAATACTAGCTTTTGACTTTGGGATGTCAACATCTTGAGCTATATATATTACATCCCGCGATTGCTATTCACACTGTAAGATACATAAATGTGTTTCAAACAAAAATAGGCTAGACGACTGAAAAATTATAATTAGTCCGTTTTTTACTATACCGTGACGTCACGTGGAACTTTACGGACACCGCGCCTCCCCCTGCCTCACTCTCAGTTTGAATGGCGACGTTCGTGTGCAGATTGCAGAAGTGTCAACTGCGTGTTTTGAATAGGGATGGCGACTGGGTAGTGGCTAGGTAGGTAAAATAATCATTCTAATTAGTCCGTCAATTAGATCAAGAAAAATACTGGACACGTATTTTTCATTTATCGAATCAATATAAATTCATGGAGATAAAGAACGTGAAAGTTCGGGAGTGGGGGCTCGTGACATCACGGCTAGGTAAAAAATGTACTATACCGTGACGTCACGTGGAACTTTAACGCTTATTTTTTGTTTAATTGACAAAAGAAAAATACGTGTCTAATACTTTTTGGTACATATCCAAAAAATATTAGACACGTATTTTTCTTTTGTCAATTAAACAAAAAATAAGCGTTAAAGTTCCACGTGACGTCACGGTATAGTACATTTTTTACCTAGCCGTGATGTCACGAGCCCCCACTCCCGAACTTTCACGTTCTTTATCTCCATCAATTTATATTGATTCGATAAATGAAAAAATACGTGTCCAGTATTCTAATTACGTGATCTAATTGACGGACTAATGAGAATGATTATTTTACCTACCTAGCCACTACCCAGTCGCCATCCCTATTCAAAACACGCAGTTGACACTTCTGCAATCTGCACACGAACGTCGCCATTCAAACTGAGAGTGAGGCAGGGGGAGGCGCGGTGTCCGGGGACGTGAGGTAAAATATACACCAATATCGCCGAAAAAATATTTATAGTTTGGAAAGTAATATATGTTATAGCACAGTGTAAATGGTTTCGTTCGAAATGGATGACGAGCGATAAAATATTATATCTCAAGATGTATTAAGATATCCCAGAGCCAAAAGCGGCTTATGTGAATTCTTTATAGAAAAAGGTTCACAAACATTATAGCCGCTAGTTCTATCTGCATTGCGTGCCGCTTATGCCCAAACAGTACAATTCATTGCAATCTCTCAATGTCCTTCCATGAAGGAAATGGCATGCCACGCACATTTCGACGAAATGTGTCGGCCAAGGTTTCATATTATTACCAGTCAAACACCAAGGACGGAATTTTGATCACTTTAGGCTTAGAATGTGTTTGCTGCTATGTTATTCATGAACTTAGATTATTCTGTGCATATAAAATGGTACTAAAGACCTAACAAAGGTGGGCATTAGTCATCAACATCGGTCTTCAATATAACACGGCTAGTATTGCTCTTCTTAATTATACGAGTATGACCTCTTTGCTTCCTGCGTTCTTCCTTGCCTTCTTCTGTCGCGATTTTTAGTTCGCCGGAAGGCCTGCGACATGGCTTGACGACTGAACATAAACACACACCGTCTTAAAGCCTTCCGAAGCACAGCACGGAAGCGCTTAAATTAAATGCCAATAAACAGTCGCAGTCAGGGGTGTACGGAGTTCCAACCCCTATCTTCGGAACCCAAGCCAACCACACCTGCCCGTGGTGCATCCTGCTAAACAACGAACGGGGCTCTGGCGACCGGCTGATTGCGGCATAGCACAGCCTACATCGGCACAGCTAAATCCCCTGGCCACCGACGGGCAGCAGCGAAACTGTGCCCTGCGATCCCCAACCCGCATGCCCAGCGTGGGGATTATAGGCATATCCCCTTTTATTAGTGGAGGCCTATGTCGAGCAGTGGACTGGTATAGGCTGGTGTGGAGTGGAAACAGTCACCCATCCAAGTAGTGACCGGGCGTAGTGCTGTTTATCTAAGATCTGCTAAAAAAACAAATAAGATTTATTCAATATATAAACAGACAACCTGACCTGACGAAGTTCAGACACGAATGTCATCGTGTGACATTCGATACACGATGACCGAACCGTATTGTCAAAGCCGGAGATATTATCAGAGATCGAGGACTTCTATGGCCGACTGTACACGGCACATGCTCTTTGCCCCCAACGTAACAACCACGATTCCAGAGCCACCCTCGCCCGCCACTACACCGACGAACTGCCAAACAGAAATCGGCCAAGGCGTGATCGTGTTGGCTCTGAGACAGCTTAAAAATGGAAAAGCCCCGGTGAAGACGCAGTTACTTCAGAACTTCTGAAGGCTGAAGGAGTTGTGCAAAAGTTGCATAACCTCTTCAACTCCGTCCTTCACTGTGGGAGAACTCCAAAGGCATGGAACGAGAGCTTGGTGGTTCTGTTTTTTAAGAAGGGAGATAAAACCCTTCTTAAGAACTACAGACCTATCTTGCTCCTGAGCCACGTCTATATGCTGTTCTCAAGGCTTATTACGAATCGTCTCGCCAGAAGCTCCGGAGCAGACCGGGTTTCACGGAGGGTATGGCACCATAGACCACATTCACACAGTGAAGCAGATTATACAGATGTACTAAGAGTATAATCAGCCCCTGTGTCTGGGTTTTACCAAGACCTATGACTCTGTCGAAACCTGCAGCGATGCCAAGGGGGTGTCGAGGGTTGGACGAGGGCTGTCCTGGAATCCTTGCAGCGATGCCAAGTGGACTATATGCTAAGTGGATATCGAAGTGTTGAGATGTCTGTATGAAGCCACTATGAAGCCATGTCTCCGAAACTGTTCACAAGCGCGTTGGAGGATCTGCAACAGAAGCTGGACGGCCTAGCATCAGCCTCTCGAAAGATTAGTCTCGGCATGAATTAGGACAAGACAAAAGTAATGGTCAATGACCAAATTGATACGAGACTTGTAGTCGTTAATGGACCCCTTCTCGAAATTGTTTCGGAGTACACATACCTTGGGCAGATATTGCAGTTAGGTAGAAACAACTTTGAGAAGGAGGCCAAGAGGAGGATTCAGCTGGGTTAGGCAGCATTTGGAAAACTACGTCTAGTTTTCTCGTCAGCCATACTGCAATGTTTGAAAACGTTTTTTAATCAGTGCGTTCTTCCCGTCATGACATACGGAGCCGAAACGTGGACACTCACAGTACGGCTAGTCCACCAGTTTAAAGTCGCTCAGCGAGCTATGGAACGAGCTATGCTCGGAGTTTCTCTGAAGGGTAGAATTCCGAACGAGACTATCCGACATAGAACTAAAGTTGTCGATATAGCTCAGAGAATTAGTAAGCTGAAGTGGCAGTCGGCTGGCCATATCTGAAGATCCGACAACCGTTGGGGTATACGAATGTTCTTGAATGGTCCGCGGCCTGGCAAACGTAGTGTAGGACGCCCTCCGGCTAGTCGGTAGACGCTGAATGCGTCGAACTCAGAACAGGGCGCAATGTCGCTTGTAGCTAGACCTATTTCCAGCAGTGGACTGCTATAGGTTGATTATGATGAAACAGACAATTAAAAATTAGCCCGATCTAAAGGTAAACTAGTAAGTACGATGACTTTAGCCTCCGTTCGTGTCAAAAAGAAATAGATTTCTTATCAATTCGTGACTTACGGAAGGCCTTGCGTTAGAATTGGTGTGTGGGCGCCAACTTTGACTAACTAAATTAAGCGTAGGTCGGTATACATGTACTACTAAAGGAGGTACTTTGGCCCAAAATATTTCTTTTGGACTCCGGAATCATTAATCGATTATATTCAATACCAATCTAATAAGTGAAAAAAAACAGGAGATATTCGTATAAATGATTTCATATAAAAGGACTTATATTTCATTTGTTACTAACTGTATAAAATCCAATTAATAAACTCAAAAATGTATAAGATCGTGCACTCTTCTTTTAAAGCCAGATAAGCTCTATATGTAGGTAGTTAAATTATTTGACTGGGTATAATTTTTAGTCCAAAGATGATTCGAAAAACTATGGCTCATATTCTAGTTAGGAAAAAGTTAGGAAGCATAGCAGGAACAAAAACTAAATATCATTCATATGTAAAAGACATACGAATGATATTTAAGTTTAAAACAAAGTTCCAACTGGCTTAATGGATGGCCTGACTGAATTGGAGTCCAGTTAGCCAAGTTGGTTTTCATACCCTTGAGTAGGTAGGTATATCAAGTAAGTCGTCTGGAAAAGTATTCTGTGATTACTAAGACTCCGAATAAGTGAGCAACATCTTAAAAGCCAGACTTATTCCTTTTTAATCGTGTTGCGTAAACCCCGCATTGTCAAAAGCTGTTTCACTTCAAAATGTTCTAGCTCGATGAAGTGTATCTAGGATATCGCTTAAATTTTTAAACTTGTTCATGGTACCATCGATGCTCCTGGCCTTTTGAAGAATTCATCTTTTGGTGTTTCAAATAAACTTCTTCAAGCCGCTAGATTATATCTAACCTACCTCTTCCAATTTAACGGCTCGAAAACTAAATTAGGGTGCAATGCGCCTCTTACAAGATGGCTAGGCACTTCAACTCAAAGTACCAATCTTCCTAAAGTGATTTTATCACTATTGCAAAGTGACAAATTATACTCAAAGCCATAAGTAACTATAATTTTGTATAAACGTAATGGTGAACCCAGCGATGGTGATCTAATAAATAAATGATGTATTCTAATTATGTGTCATTGGCGCTTCGCCCCGAAAAATAGGGTCTGTAAAAGATGACACTTAAGCTCCTAAGCTTTTTTGTTGGCGTTATTACATCTGGCTAGACTGGTATACAAGCTGCGCAGATTTAACGACATGGTAAAAACTCGAAGTTTTATGTCGAAGGGGTAAGGACTTATTTTGTAATGTAGATATTCTGAAAATGTTGGAAACAACTCGCTCGCCCTCCAAATATTCATCCTCAAAACGTAAGCCACAAAAATGTAGACAAAGACGGAATTTTCGAAAGAATTTCCCTCGAATAATTGCACCACATTATTATTATGTTGCAGAAACTCTAAACAAAGTTCGTTAATAATTTTATTAATTTATCTTTTTAAACATAGGTACAACTAAATATTATATAAAGCTAATCAAAACTAGAAACGAAAGACCGATCAACTTTCAAATAATTTTAATATATGTTTTCTGTTTTAAAACTAAAATCTATCTGGAACTATGAGAGGTAGCATAGATTATCTGATATTATATAGACTGCCTCCATTGTTTTGTAAATTATACATGTTTTGTACAGTCAGCATCAAAAGTAGATGATGAGTTTCAGAATGTCAATACAGCTGATAGAAATTTGCCTCAGAATTAGATGCTATCTAATTCTGACGCAAATTTCTATCAGCTGTATTGACATTCTGAAACTCATCATCTACTTTTGATGCTGACTGTACAATGAACGTATGTAAGAAAATACATAAGGAAAGAAAATTCTTCATTTTATTCAGTACTTTCTTATATTATTTATCTATTAGTATAAAGTAAAATAGCTAAGTCAAGGGGCTTTAGCTATGTTTTCCACGTGAACAGCAAAAGTAACCATGGTGATTTTGACCAATCCTATTAATATTTATAATGTCAATTTTTTTAACATGTGAAATGTTTGTCTTTCCTTCACGACAAAACTGCAAAACTGAATGAGCTAAAACTTTGCATATATGTAGTTTTACACCTGGAATAACACGTAGGCTACTTTTTATCCGGATACCACGCGAGCGAAGCCACAGGCGGAAGCTAGTACAGGTTACAATTTGTACAGTTTACTAACATCTTACATCAGCATTTCCGACACTTCACAAACTCCACATATACTCATCTATTTCCTCGGTAACTCTACCTTTAATCCCTCAGCACATAACTCAAGTCCGGGGAGAAACTTACGACGCAATCCCGTAAAAGGCTAGCTCATTCAAATTCTTGCGCGTGACGCTCAATGCTTGCATTGGGGTGCCCATGAAATTAATGCTTCTAAAGCAAATTGGTGATAGGGATTTCATTTATTCTGTCAGATTTTTTAACAATGAATGTTAGTTTTATTTTAACAACAAAAATAACATATATTTATATAAGGTACCTATAATAAAAAATAAAATTATATCGCATAAAAATATTAAGGTACCTTCTTATGAAATTTAATTTAATTATTGAGATTTACCCCCTTACTTATGAACTCTACTTAAAGTTAATCAGTGCTCAAAGTTAGCCCTGTCACTGTTTGTCATTATCCAACGGTAAAAGATGGCAATAGTTTAAGCATTGGTTAACTTTTGAGAGATGTTCGTAAGTAAGGCCATTAATCCATAATGAGATAGGCACATAATTTCAGTACATTAAATCCACTGTTTTTTTTATCCAAAATTCATAGATGTATTTAATTCTGTATTCCAGTTTTTAATATATTTTGGTCTAAAGGCATAATGCTGAATTTCCAGTTTCCTCATTAGCGCTACCTAGGTAGGTATTTATTAATTCATAATTTTGAAACGATTATGATTTTATACGTACACTACGCCTCAAGCTTGCTTGGTGCTTGCGGGCACCCTGTATTTTGCGCAACTTGATTCTGACGTGGGGTGAGGATGAAGTAAGGGTTGTCAGAGGGTACGAGCCCTAGTGATCACACATTTTACTGATTCCAATCGAAATCCAAAGCATTCCCAGAAACTTAATCCCATTATAATATGGAACATTATAATTGGATTAAGTTACACAAACATTGTATGTCCGAAATTGACAAACTGTTAACTTTCTCAAACTTACATAAAAGACCTATTCTTTACACAGTTTTGATAATAATGATTCTTATTCCATTTTTAAGGGCGCTCTCTAAAATCTCGAAGCAATATTTTGTTTTATGTAATGTTAACATCCAGTGGGCCATGAGAATGCCATGAGCAAATTCCATTTTTAGTTACCAAAAAAAACTGCGTGGACCAAGACTTAATAAATAAATGAATAATGCTGGGCTACATGATGCTGTGTAATACACAGCATCATGTAGCCCGAAATTTAAGAAGAGCTTGTATTTTGGGAACCACTTGATTGTAAAATTACTTATAGGTATTTTTTTTTTGTAAATACATACATATCATACATAGAAAACACCCAGACCCGAGACAAATATCTGCAGAACATGCAAACATTTGTCCCATGACGGGAATCCAAACCGCAACCTTCTGCGTCCTTCGCCCACTGCGCCACAGAGGTCGCAGAGGTCTTATTTACTGATGCATAACATCCTAAACAATTCATAAACTTTAAATATGCTTGACTTTTTAATAAATACCTTTTTTTTTGCCCGCGGTTTCGCTATAAAATTTATTTTTCTATCTTTCGGGAACAGTAATTCTCTTCTAAATGAAATATTGACATAGGTACTATTAGTAAACTTTAGTATGAAAGGAAAGGAGGTTGACATGAACATACGTTTATCAGCATTATTATTTAGTATAACAGTTTATGCTTTATCACCTACCCCCTTACTTAGAAACGCTACTTAAATTTAATAATTGCTTAAAGTTATCCCTGTCACTGTTTGTCAATATCCAAAGGTAAGAGATGGCAATAGTTTAAGCATCGCTTATCTTTTGACAGATTTGTATAAGTAAAGCCCTAACGGCCGGTTTCTATATTACCGATTACGCCTCGTTTTCCCTTGAAAAACTGTAAAAAATTAACAACGAGGCGTCGAAAATTTGTCAATTTTTCAGGAGAAAACGAGGCGTAATTGGTAACGGTATAATATAGGAACATTAACCATTCGATTTGTCAGAGCACATAAACCTTAAAAGCTGCCCAGAAGGTAATATAAAATAAATAATAAAATCCACATTTAAATTGCAAACAAAACGGTTTTGAATTGGGTTTGCTCACTTTCAACAGAACGTAACTTTATGTCCTTCAATTAGTAAAACCTGACACGAAGGTTTACATATGTAGGTTGAAAACCTTTAACCGAATGTCGAGCGACCGAAAATACTTACCTCTTAAATTGTAACAAAGATTATACGACAAATATTTATTTGCCTATTGGTAAGCGACGACATATTGTAATATTGGTTTAATATTTAAAATAGATAAGATAAGCTTATAAGCCACAAATTCTGCACCGACGTCCCGCATTGGGGTGTATTGTGCATTGCCCCCCTGCTAACCTAACCCCAGCCAGCCCAACTCCTTAAAATAACGGAGAAGAACTCTGGGTTGGTGGCAACATTGCTCTAAAATTCCCGATACTGCCTGCGTTTGCGAGGCTTGATAAAGCAGTTTTTGTAACCCGGATTTTGTTCTGGCTTCGTTTGTGGCAGCGCAGTGTAAGATGACGTGCTTCACTGTTTCTTCAACTTGAAAGCAGCCGCGACAGGTGCCGCTGTCCGTGGCTCCTGACTTTACTAGGTGGTGGTTCAGGTCACAGTGGCCTGTAATAACACCAACCAGTATGCGTAAGTCGTCACGCTTCATTTTTAACAGGGTGTTGGTTATTTTGTTGTTTCTACTTGGTAGCATTAGTTTTGTATTTTTGCAGTCCTGTCTCCGGTCCCACAATCTTTGGTGTTCGCTTTCAGAGTGTTCTCTTAACCTTTTCTTGATCTCCACCGAAGGTGGGTTGGAAAGGCTAATATGAGTGGCGGTTGGAGTAAGCCTGGCTCCTTCCCTTGCCAACGAGTCAGCCTTGTTATGTCCAGGGTTGGAGCCGTGACTCTGCGTCCATGTTATGTTAACTGTGTAGTCGGTTGTTAGTTTTTGGAGGGCACTGTGGCAGTCCGCAATCGATTTGGACCTGGTGTCTGGACTGCGGAGTGCGTTAATCAGTGCCGCGCTGTCTGTTATAAACAAAAGCTGTGGTTTTTTATTTTCTGATATAGAGGCGTCAGTGTTCTTTATTGAGTAGTCTATCTCTGAGGCCCCTAAAAGAAGTCCTAGAGTTTCTGCCTGAAATACTGTGGTGGTTCTGTTGAGAGGCTGTGCTTTGGATAGCCCTGTTTCGGGGCAGTAAAAACTACAACCTGCACCACTTTTTGTTTTGGATCCATCTGTGAATATATGATAGATGGAGTTTGACGTTGGACCATGTATGTCCTCTATGTTGATTATCCGATACCCTTTGCTTGTAAGGTACGTCGTGTCTACTCTGTCCGTATCCTTCGATGCTTCAGGGATGATTTCTGTAGCCTTATTCAGTATTTTACAGTGGTTTGTGGTCCTACTACTGCCTTTCCACTGGTCTGATGACTTTATTCTCAGTGCAGCGGCCATGGTTTCTTGCTGTATATGCAAGTGCAGTGGCGTTAGTCCTAGTATAATGTCTAGCGCGGCCGATGGGGTTGATTTTGTGCAACCACTGATCATCGAGCACGCAAGTCTTTGTACCTGTTGTAGTTTGTTTATAGTTGTTACTAAATTTGTTCTTGGCCACCATACGACCGCACCATAAGTGAGTACTGGACGGACCATAACCGTGTACATCCATAGACAAAGTTTGGGTTTGAGCCCCCAGTCCTTGCCGATGGCACGTGTACACTGCCACAGCACGTTGGTTGCCTTTGTTGTGACATGGTCCAGCTGTTTGTTCCATAGAAGTTTGCTGTCCAGCCATATCCCTAGGTACTTAACCTCCTTACTGAGGACAAGTTTCGTTCTGAATAAGGATGGTAGTTGTAGTGAGGGTAACTTGAGCTTCTTCTGTGAAAAGCACTAGTTCTGTCTTGTTTGGGTTTACAGAGAGACTGTGCCTTTTGCACCAGGCTTCCACGATACGGAGTGCCTTCTGCATCTTGTCGCAGAGGGTGGATTCAATTAGCCCTGATATCATGAAAGCCAGGTCGTCGGCGTATCCTACTGTTTGAATGCCGTCTGCGTTTAGTGAGTCAAGAAGTTCATTTGCTACAAGCACCCACAGCAGGGGGGATAGTACTCCTCCCTGGGGGCAGCCTCTAGTTACTAGACATCTTGCTGTTTCCGTGCCCTCTATGCTGGCTGCTCTGTTAGCGAGCATTTTTGTTATCCAATCGTTTAGATTATCATCAACTCCCCGATCTCGTAGGCCTTGTTCGATGCTGGGGAAAGTTGTTTTATTGAAAGCTCCTTCAATATCTATAAACGTGAATAAACATGATTGTTTATTTTCTAAAGTGCATTCGATCTTGTGAAGAGCCGTTTCAGTGGATTTACCAGACTGGTAGGCGTGCTGGTTTTTGTTCACTGGATTGTCGACTAGGGGTCCACTTCGTATATGTCTGTCGCATAGTCTTTCCAGGGTTTTCAGTAAGAAGGAACTCAGACTGATCGGTCTGAATGATTTGGAGTCAGTGTAGTCCGACTTACCTGGTTTTGGTAGAAAGATCACTTTCACTTCTCTCCTCATGGAGAGAAGTGAAAGTGATCTTTCACTTTGAGTTGCATTGCCTGGAAATACATTCCACACTCATGTGTGGAATGTATTTCCAGGCAATGCAACTCCTAAAAATAGCAGTAAATCAGTTTAACGAATTTATTTACTCAAAAGAAAAATGTTCACTTAAATGAGTACATACAATATTCTTACTTACTATCTTAACTAATTATGTAATATTAAACTACACACAGTTCACCAACTGTAGGTAGCAGTAGGTCAAGTAAGTTTTATAAATTTTACTATAATGGTTGGTACCGTTACGCTAACTTAATAAATATTGTCATAAATATATTGTTTCAATCTTTTCTTAAATATGTGCATTGATAAACAGTTCTTAATTGTATCGGGTAAGCTATTGTATAACTGTGCACCTTCATAAAGTATATTTCTTTTTCCATAGTTTGTTCGCGGACTCCTTAGTGATAACTTATTTTTATTTCTCAAATTGTAGGTGTGGGTTTTTTTTGTAAGTGTAATTTGGATATGTATATTTTTTGTTAATATTTTCTTAATAAGGATACACGTTAGGTAAGTATAAAGTTGTTTGATATTAAAAATGTTAGTTCGTTTGTAAATAATACATGTGCTAGTTAGGTAGTCAAATTTGTACAGAACTTTAATTACTTTGTTATGTGTTATTTGTAATGCTTTAAGATTTGATACAGCTGCAGTCCCCCAAACCTCTAATAAATAAAATAAATAAATAATGCGGGACTTAATCACACAGCATCATGTAGCCCCAAACTAAGCAGAGCTTGTATTATGGGAACCACATGATTGATATACTACACATATAATTTTTTTTTTTTTGTAAATATATACATATCATACATAGAAACACCCAGACCCGAGACAAATATCTACAGAACATGCAAACATTTGTCCCGCAGCGGGAATCGAACCCGCAACCCTCTGCGTCTCAGGCGGACCTTCGCCCACTGCGCCACAGAGGCCGTCAAAACCCGTAAAGTAACCGTGGCTTCGATTTTTCTCAGGTTCCACTGTAGGAGTCTCGGGAAAATTTCATCAGTACCAGCGGCTTTGTATGGTTCGAAAGTTTTTATTGCCCATATAAGTGCTTCTTCAGAGACTATTGCCAACTACGGGCCAGCTCCCAGTCATTATGTTGGGGTGTGTGACCCTCATTTGTCTCCCAGTTGTTTTAATCGCTTAGCGTACAGCCAGGGAAATGCGTACTAAGGAGCAGTTCGAATTGTTCCCTTTCCGTTAGCGTGTATGACCCGTCTGGTTTCTTGAGGGTACCTAACTTGACTTGTTTGTCTTTAGATAGTATTTTGCTTAGACGAGTCGTCTCACTTTGCGTGGCGATAGAACTACTGTACTTCCTCCAAGTGTTATTCCGGCTATGTCTTATTTCTTTTTTGAGTTCCTGTCTCTTTACTCTATAGTCTTTCCAGTCTTCTTGGCTGTCGGTGTTCATCGCCCTGTTGAAGTGATGTCTTACCGTTTTTCTAAGTTTGGTGAGGTCCTTGTTCCACCACCTATCCTTTCAGAGAGCAATTTTATTGTTTTCGGTGTTGAGAGGACACGAGCTTTCGTAACTTCCCTTTAGGTGGTCATTGGGAGACATTAGAGTCTTCTCTATCTCGCAGGGCGTAAGCATAGTTGAGGATTCAATTTTTGATTGCTTATCTAGCGCCTTATTTAGTAATTCTGTAAAGAGTACGGTGTCTGTTCTCTTTGTATTTCGATAATATAAGCCACTGAGCGGTGATCTAAATGATGCCCGGGCGGATGATGCTCTGCTAAAAAAATGTAAAAACGCAATAAGCCACGTTTTGATAATTTCACAAGCATATGCCCCCTTACTTATGAACGCTTCTTAAAGTTAATCAATGCTCAAAGTTAGCCCTGTCACTGTTTGTCATTATCCAACGGATAGAGATGTCAATAGTTTAAGCATCATTTATCTTTTGAAAGATGTTCATAAGTAAGGCCAATAATGTCCTCAGATAACCTATACTTATACTATATTAGTGTACATTATTTTTATACCGAGCCACAACTACACAACAAAACTCATTGAAAGCTCGTTATTTTCACAACAGCCCTTCCAGCCCGGTTCATTCAGTAATGGGGGAAGCACGTGGATCGATATTCACGACGATTCGCAGTCGGCCAGGCTATTTGTTTTGATGATGGGGCAGATTTGGTTTCTATCTTGATTCTCACATAAGTAAGGAAACCTTATCCTATGTTTATACTCATTGAGGGCCCAATTTTAAAATAATAATAAATAATATTTCTGACATAAAATTGTTACACATTATAATGTGTACCAATTCAATTATATACTAATGAATCCGCTCCCGAACTAGTTTAGAACTGTGATTTGACCAGTGGCTTCTCCCGTCGTAATTATATTTGTTTTATTTTGTCTAGGTAGCTACTAATAAAGGGATCAAAAGTACTTAATATTAAAAACCTAAAGAATTTACCACAAAAAAAGTAAAAGCAAGTCAGGTAAGCAGCTTGTAGTAACATTTGTTATATATTAATATTATAAATGCGAATGTTTGTGAGTATGGATGGATGTATGGATGAATGGATGAATGTTTGTTACTCTTTCACGCAAAAACTACTGAACGGATTTGGATGAAACTTGGAATATACATAGTTTGTGAGGTCACAAACTATGTATATCCAGGTGGATTTACACATAGGCATAGGTTATCCCGGTACCATGCGAGCGAAGCCAATAAATTTGAGAGCGAATAAATTTGATTACATTTCAAAACTAGGTAATAAGTGGTAATGTCTGAGGTGGTATAAGCAAGTATACGAACGTAGATAATCTAATAAAATGTGTTTGTAATAATATGTTGAGTACCTACACTGGTGTTAACTACAAAAGGCACAAAGCATTTTCAATGCCTTCATAATCTTATACTTTAAATAAATAAATAAATAAATAATGCTGGACTATCACACAGCATCATGTAGCCTCAAAGTAAGCAGAGCTTGTGTTATGGGAACCACATGATTGATATATTACATGTATACTTAATCTTAATATAATCTTTTCGACACTTATTTATCGGTCCGCTTATCCGAATAAGTACTATCTGTCTACCACTATGCGTATTTGCCTATGCCGTGAGAAGTAGCTGTGCTGTTTCAGTTTGAATGGTGTGGGTGCCAGTGGAATTACTGGCGCTTTTGTCTTGAACATTTCTCCTGTCACTGTTAAGCCTCTTGCTTCAATCCTAAATAGACTGATAATCTGTTTTCGTAAAAACAGACGACCCCATACGCGCACACTCACATAATCATCCGAATAAATGTAAAAAAACAGGCAAGAAAAACATTCAGGAAAAATTTTCAAGTTATGTTCCATTAGCGCCCTGCACACGTATAGATCGGACCGCGCATCGGGACTGCGTTCCAAACCGCAGTCCGATCTGTACGGTTTGAACTGCGGATCAAATTGTCTAATGGCGCGTAAAAATCGGACCGCGCATCTGGGACTGATCACTGACGTGATGCGCGGTTAAAACTGTGAGATTTGCCTTCGCGTCGACATGCCAGATCGGACTGTCAGCCCCGACACGTACGTTTCGGACTGCGGGTTGGAATGGCGCGTGCTGTTTCCCGCGGTCCGAACTTTACGTGTGTAGGGCGTTAATATCTAAACTTCATTCATGAGGACAATAAGGTTGATAAGATAAGCTTACCATAATCATGCCATAATATTACCATACCCCTATTATTTTGTCAAATCATTTCAACGCTATCAAAAATTTCTAATAATTTACTAAGTAAACAAACCTACCTAATGTGTAATACCTAGGTGCATTTTTTTGTAAGGGAAGGTATGCCTTTTCTGCTGTGAAGCAGCATTGTTGTGTTTCGGTTTAAAGAGTGTGGATGCCGGTGAAATAACATGCACATAACACTTTTATGCCTCAATTTGATGTACGCAGGGTTTTGCATAGCAATCGAAATGGTCTTCGGACTGGCCCTTCGTATAATTGGAATCGAAACATCACTAGGTAAGCTGGTTTGATTCATAATAATCGTCCTCCTTGTCTATCTATGTATTGTTATTTTTGACGATCATGTGCCCGAATGTGGCTAGCAAAGCCAAATTTGGTTTTAAAGGTCCATGGTCCGTTGCATGGCGCACAGTGCAACTGACCACTTGCATTGTTTGTTTGTTTTAAAAGTTCTTTATTTAACATATAAACATACTTAAAATATAGTATACAAAAACACAGTTCAGTACCTACAAGCAGTAAAGTTTTATGTAACTCGAGCAGGCTGTAGCACCTATAAAAGTTTTTTAATAAAATTACTATTTATGAGTTTATAAATAAACTTTGTAAATCAATAATATTAACATAGTGCAATCTATGCAAACAAACAATGAATTTAACTATGAGCACTTTGTATAGCGCGCATTTTTATAAACGTAATTATTCAAGCATAGTAACCTATAAAGATAATCTTTTAGGTTGTTTCTTATTTTTTAAAATTTACATCGAAGCAGTCACATATACGTTTTACGTACTTAATTACATACTCCTATGAGGGTACAAATAGATCGATGCGGACGGCACACTTGCATTGTATGTGTAGGCAAGGCAATATATAGCAAGGCTTTGGGCGGGTCTTTCTTATAAGGCGCGATATATTCCAAGCGATGCTCTTCGAAGTCAGTTACAGCCTTATGAACAGAGCTACGTTCGAGCTCTTCCCAACCCTCCCATGAGATGACCTTTGAAGCAATACTTTGGTATGGATAATGATTACCATATATCATCAGATGGGTTATTTGCTTGTTAATTCCATCTTCAGGTCTCATAACAAAAAAATTGCCTGACTTTTAAGTTTTTCAGTCAAAATTAATTGCAAATGGTAATTAGGTAGGTCAATATTAAACACAAAAAAAATCATTTTCAATTAAACTTTTTAAATTAACATTATTTTAAGCATTAAATTTATGTTTGCCTGATAGATTTTCCTTAATTTTTGCAAATTTTATCTAAATATTTCTAACGAAAACATTATCGCCATCGGCTAGTTTTCCAATAAGCGGTAATGGGTTTGCGAGCTGTCACCAGAATGGTAATGTACTAATGACCCAACTTCATAATCACTTCAAATCTGTTTTCGCAAAGGTTCGCCATTTGCCCAAAAATGTCGTAGTAAAAAACGTGTCAAATTATTAGAAAAAATGTCTTTCTACACGTCTAACTAGTTTCATCATATTGTAATTTCATAATTAATAATCAGTTTGATTTGATCATTTACGCCCTCGACCGGGGTAAAGTGACGATTTGCGAAAGGCTGCTGGTAGAAGCTCTGGCTGCTGGTAGAATGCGTCGAGCTCAAGACAGGGTACAATGGCGTTCATTAGGGTAGGCCTATGTCCAGCAGTGGACCGGTATGCTATTTTAAAACCAATGCCATTGATATATAATACAATAAAGCGCACGTAAATTCGATTCGAAAAATCCACTTTTTCATACTTTTGTTATGGCACTTGAAGATGGAACAAGCACACGGCACACCTGATGTTAAGTGGTAACCTATCACAAAGCATGGCATCGTAAATCGCGTTTTATTTGCAACATGCAATGCCCTGCCTCCATCAACTTGAGGCATGAAAATGATAAGCCTCTTTTGCCTATAATTTCACCGGCATCTACAAGCATAGCTGCTTCACGGCAGAAATAGGAATGGTGGTAGTACTTCCCCGAACGAGCCCTCCACAAAGAAATCTACTACTACTATCTGCAAAGTGTTTCAATAATTAGTTAAGGGGTTACATCGTAAAATAGTCATTTCCGTGGGGTGTCGTTATGGGCACACAGTTTGGTGTTTCTGTGTCAAGCCCTGAATGAGCTATACCTATGTTAATGACCTCGGTAGGGCGGGCAAGAATATTTCCATTATTTGCAAATATTTTTTTTATCAATTTTATTTTTCTGGTATAAAATAACTACTTAGGTACAACAGAGAGTGTCATCAATCGGTAACCCCCTTGTTACTTCTAATAGGTAATAGGCCGTGTCGTGGCTGTCTCGCTCGGTGACGTTGTAGATGAATCGTGGGCTTTGGAAAAGTCTACAAAGCTACAAAATCATTGTTCTTAGTGATAATATAGAAAGGTTTTTCTTTATTCCAGGATGTGGCGTTCATAAACCCCGCTAACGTGGTGTTCGTGTACATGCTGGTCCGCGAGCTGGTCGACGGCGAGCGGATAGGCCGCCCGCAAGAGCTGCAGGCCGTCGTTCTAACCTGCCTCTACCTCTCCTACTCCTACATGGGTAACGAGATCTCCTACCCGCTCAAACCATTCCTCGTCGAAGACTCTAAAGATAAGTTTTGGGACCGATGCCTCCTAATTGTTGACCGACTGTCCTTCAACATGTTAAGAATCAACTCTGAGCCTGGTTTTTTCACTGAAGTGTTCACGGAGCTGAAGGCGTGTGGGGTGGAGAGCCTTCCTCCCCCCGCGCCGGCGCACCCCGCGCCTGCCCCCCCTCATGCCCTCACGGCTGCCTGACATACGGAGGTCGCTGTGCTTCGACTGGCGCTCACTGACCGCCCCAGTCGAGTCTGATGTCGGCTTTTGACGTTTGAAAGGCTTGGTCAATCGGTCCATCATGAGTGGGTTACGTCTTCAGTCAAAAGAACGGAGAACCCTTTTTGCAATTGAAGACAGGACAGAAATGCTGAAAATGACTGTGTGCATGGAACCTACATTGCGGCTTTGATCGGAAGTAATTTGGGCATTAATAATTAATTATTAAGTACTTTTGACTAGTCATCTTCTAAATAAATTTCATACAGCTAAAAGTTTATGCAATTTGCTGAGCACATAAATCAATAGCAAAAAAGTGATTCTGATCGAAGAAGGTGACTAGCCAAACAAGAGACTTACACAAAATAATGGCAGACCATACCTTTATAATAAAGCGATCGGTCAATCTTAGTTATTTAAAATACTTCTATAATTGCTCAAATTGCTGTAATGCCAGGTTAAGATTGATCAAGCCTTTTGAATAAGTCACATTCTTAACACAATTCAAGTTCAAGTAAAGCTTAACATTCTGAGTTGAACTTGTGTCGTTAATTAGTTTGCCTAAAACATCCCGTATTCGAAAATGAGAGATTAAGGCCATCCGCCCTTTAGTGATGTAAAAGTATTGATGGGCCAGTCATGTGCAGTCAAAATGTAAAAGCTGTTTCACGACATAGGGAGCTTACCAACTAACTAAGCTATTAGCTAAGTACCTATTCCTTGTTTTTATCCAGTAAAAAGTCAGATTGGACAGGAAAATTACTGTACCACGTGTCATGCCAATCAATGGTGGGTTGTAGGGTTAAAATATTGGTTACTTACACACATTTAGTGTCTAATACGATAATTACTACAGATTCGACGCAGCTGAATGATCCAATTTAATTCGATGATACTGAGAAGTCATCGAATCAAATAAGATTATAACCTTTTGCGTCGTACATATACGCTATGAGTAACTGAAGTAAAGCTCATTTTGCGAAGAGCCAATTTTGGCTTTTATCTTTACGACTACGAATAATAATAAACTTGACGATGGGGAATCGTTTAACTACTACTAATCGTTACCGTCGGTTGGTTCAGCTTTTACAAATTGATTACGACACGAAAACTGCATAATCTACTGCATGTATGATGATTTCCGCATATTTGGACCATAAACATAATAATGCCAATTTTAATAAAAGACTTAGAATGAAAAAAGAGCATCTTCGATAGCAACTCCAATTGAAAAATTTGCTTATCGTTGAACAATGCAGAACAGATATGTTTGGGGTATTCTCGTTAATTTCAGAATTATCGGGAGAATTTGTGAGAACACACTATGAGCATGTAGAACGTCAGAAACACAGTTCTTGTAACTGATATCTGAATTGCCTCAAAATAACACCTTATTTGAAGAGAAATGTTCTTTTTATAGCATTTCATTACTCATTTTCTGGTCAGTCCCTTGATTAGTATTATCCCGCACTTGAACCCCGGGAAAGATTATTCAACAGATAAGACTAATTAGGATGGATTGGTTTCTATTAGCATTTTCGTATTTTTAAATTGTAGAAGTCGCACCAGTTATTTCACAGCAAACAAAGTAGCAATGGCTAACGTGTAGAAAACACCTAACACTTCGGCTAAGGAATCAATAAAAGTATATATACGCCTCTTTATACATAACTACGGTAATGATAAATTTATCACAATAAGTGGTGTGAATTTACGTCATACATATAATCATTATCATAACCCGCAGCCCGACTTCACCCACTGCTGAGTTTGCTCTTGCCACTTGCTACAAATTAAATAAATATAGGTATCATTTGTAATTAATTTTAATGAAACAGAAATAGCTGCTTTGTTAAGTACAGTTGTCGTCATGCGCTTACGTTTGCAGTACTCTTCAAAAATGTAGACAATAATAAGCTAAAGAAACGAATGCCAATTCTAGAAGTTCTATCTTCCCTCGTGGGTTATTTAGTGCGGGTGGAACGGACTTTGCACCTAGGTATGTAAAGTTTTAGTAGGCAATTGTCTGATATTGTTATTTTTAGCCATTCCACGGCGTTAGTCCAAATAGTACCGCGGTTAGTTTGTAAGTTATCTCGTAAAGTAGTGAATCGTATGCCATTTATAGTTAGAGGATTATTATAGTGAAAAGTGACAGGGCGGGAGGGTGCAATAAGTTGTGAGTCCATTATAGAAACATTCTGAGAGGGTCAAGGAATAACAACGGGGTTTAAAAGTAATTTCACGCATAATAAACGTACTGTGCCTTGAAACTACGCTGTCAAACGACAGTTTTAATTTCATTTGTATTGCGAATTTCAGGTCATCAAAAGTTATCATGGAGCGAAATGATTGAATACAAAATGCATTCGACGATAAGAATAGTAATTTGATGCATGTTACTCTAGAACGTGGTTTCACAACCAATAGTGCTTTTAACTGACCATGTCTGAGGACCTTTTAGTTATTAAATGATCGTCTCTTAATGTTTCATCTATATCTGGTAATCCCTTCTTCGAAGTGTACGTAAATACCGGCTTAAAGTTGGAATGACTTCATTGGGGCGTTGGTTTAAAATAGGTCAAATTTCGCGATTGATTATGCGCGTTTTGTACAGTAATAACGATTAATATCTAAGTCTTAAACGTTAGCATATGTTAGAAAAGATTTTTGGGTGGTTTTAAGAGGGTAGGCACTCGGTATTCTAAGTTTTGAGTAATGACCAATTCCGTAGAGACTTTCCAAAGCCCTACGGAAAGGAAAATATGTTATTTACTTTTATTTGCGACAGCATTATTCATACCTACAAAGTTAATACATCAATTACACATACGTATTTGTCTACTTTAAAGTGATAGGATTCATAATCTTTCAGTTAATTGGGAGTTACACACCTAATTAAACGTTAGTTCATGGATCAGACGAGAGTTAGTAAAATACGATTAAAGAACTTCTGAATATGCTAAAATCATGATTTGTTTCTTAGCAGAATGTTATTTTCAATTAGGTAATAATATTATAATGAACTTTCAAAGACATTTTCTGCAATTGTCTGCAAGATATGTTATTGTAGTTAAATTTAAAAAATCATGATAAACCGAGTGCCATAGCTAAGATAAATTGTTTGTTGACTATCGTATGGTGTAAGTATTATTGGTAATATTCTGATCGAAGCGTTCCAGTCATTATAATAAGTTAAAGTAGGTGTCTGTGATGTTCCGAGGTTAGCTTTGTGTTTGTGACTTACTTGTTTTACTTTTGTTGATGGTGTTGGGTCGATAGTTACAAGGGCAAAAGGTATGGCCATGAAAATTAAAAATTAAAAATATATTTACCTACTTAACTACTATTACTAAGATCATGTCCATAAAAAAATTCACACAATCGTTTACCAGAGGTGTAAAGTTCAAAATCTGACAATAAGTTTAATTTATAAAATAAGATTTTGTTACTACTATAGAAAGACAACATACATAAATTTTAATAATAAACTAACGTGAATAAACTCATTCTATTGAAAACCGGGAACTAGATGGGACGTCTAAGGAGAGCGTCACGTTCACTCACCTTGATGAAGACTCCCATAAGGAATCGAAACGCCGTCTTGCCTTCAACCATGGAAAGATTCATAAGCATTCCCCTTTCTGATTAATTCATACTTAATGAAGTAAGTAACTTTAAAGTTTTTAAGTAAATGTATTTCTAAACAGGTAAATATCAGTTTTGCAAAATAGTATCAGAGCTTTATTGTTCTTGTAACTATTGATCTTCTAGTCAAGTTGTGTGATTTATGCTTTAATGCTCATATTATTTAAGTTTAGTTGATATCTACGTTACTAACTATTTATCTATTATTTATTAAGGTTACCTATGTGGTACTTATTTGTTTTGTTGAAAAAACAGCTGTAGTATTTATTATGCATAATAGCACCTCGTATTATCTGTTCACCGTAGAAATGTTTAAGGTAAAATGTTATGAAGTTTATGGAAAAAACTTATAGATAAGAAAGAAAATATGACCCTACTATCTTGATTTGAAAAGGTTTATTTGAACTAGTTCGTTAGGGTTAGGATAAATAGGGTGGCAATATGGCCTACATAATAATACATAAAATTTACTTTTATTATTACTCTACTCAGCATACGAAATCGGAACTGCCAGTTTTTTTTACTTATAACTTTAATTAATCGTCATTATACTGAAAATACTGTTGTATGTAATAGTTTATCTTACAACATATTATCAAATATATCAAATAATAATTTTTGGTACAAATAGCATTTATTTTCCTTTTTTTTAACAAAAAAGCGCTGAAAGTTAAACGACGCTAACAAAACGGTCTAGGTATAATTACAGCTTCTAGTTAAGTCGTATTTCATGCTAAGTTGACCTTATGACTCAAGCTAATGACATTTTTATCTGATTCTATACAATTCGGCGCCTAGCATTTCTCCTTGAACAGAACTACCTACGAATTTCCTTTTAATTTTTATGTAAAATTGGTACTTAGATGATTTATGATCTCAAAATGTTAAAGTTAAGATATGCACGTATGAAATAGTCATGTTTACATTCCAATTAATAAAATAAGTCATGTAAGTTCTAAGCTCTTCAGACAAAACTCGTTGATGGAAAGATGACGATTATTCACTAACCATTTGTATGAATTTCAAAGTGTTTTCCATCCAAAAATCGGTATCGTCTCGATGCACGAGGTTTTTTCAAGAATCACTCAAGTGACACTGCATTTATTTAAAAAGTTGGTTGCCAAATTCCAAAGAGGTCAGTTCGAACGAGTTAAAAAATTCATTATTCTAAAGAGGATTTTTGTGAAATCAAAAATGATGCATAATAAAAGTACTTGGTGTAGTTTTTGTAGTGTACTGGCGATAACCTGTTTTCTAAGTAAATGCAGTATAAAGTCTTATTTCGATGATCTCTATAGGATATTATTTAGCATAACTTTGATATTTGAGTGTGAATGTGCGTACATTATTCAATGAAAGGTTTTTAACAGTCAAAACCTATTCTAATATTCATGTAACTCACGTTTGTTAATTAATCTATTGTAAATATACCCAATTATTAAAAAAAAACTTTCGTATATACAAACTGTGCTGTTTTATTTATTAGATTTCCTCTTAAATATACGTAGATATACGGTGGTAGGTAGTAAATATAACAGTCAGTAGCTATCTTAAGATTTAACCCCGATATATCGTAAGCGTAACGAAAAATTTAAGCCAACCACAAAGTGTTATTTTGAAGTTACTCTTTCTCATTGGCCAATTGACGCCTACGATACGAATTATTTTTCGCTAATCTCCGTGATCGAGCCTTAAGTTTTCTTTTACGAATTGAAGCTATACAAGTCATACATGGGCTAATACATCATGACTACTGTATTAGTTTATTTTCGATTATACCTAAGATTATGATATAGGATGGTAATCCTACCTAGGAGGAACAAGCATTGCAACATGCTGTAATTTTGCAGATAGATGGATAGATAAATGTTTCTCCCTTCTATGTGCCCAAAATCGTCCTCCCCGTTCCTTGCATTGTCTACGACTTAAGACCCCCGAACACAATACCTACCTCCTTCCACATGGATTCATTTACTCTGTCTGCTATCCGTCTGTGGAACTCTCTGCCAGCAGATATTCGTAGCTCTGTCTCCGAATTTTCAAATCCAAACTTTATTGTCACTTTGTCTCTCTACGAAATAGTCCATGAAAAAATTTGAGCTTTAAGGTATATGACGACCTCTGTGGCGCAGTGAGCGAAGGCCCGCCTGAGACGCAGAAGGTTGCGGGTTCGATTCCCGCCGCGAGACAAATGTTTTTACGTTTTGCAAATATTTGTTTCGGGTCTGGGTGTTTTCTATGTATAATGCAAATAAAAAATATCTATGTATTTTATCAGTCATGTGGTTCCCATAATACAAACTCTGCTTAGTTTGGTGCTACAAGATGCTGTGTGATAGTGTCCAGCATTATTTATTTATTTATTTTTGTACTTTAAGTAAAATAAGTATATATGTTTATGATATTTTAGTCTTTGTATGCATGTTTATTTTTATCTTTAGTACCTATACCACCATGTTTTATGATTTTTTTCTAATCTCATTTATATTTTTCTACAATTTCATTTATAAAAATTACAGCACTATCAATCTATCTCCACACTACACGAAAGTAATCTGGAAGAAAATGCTATTAAGTTCGCCTGTGTACCTAGTGTTTTATCTTGTGCAATAAAGAATTTTCTATCTATTTATCTTTATTGTACACCGGAGAAAATTACAAATATTTTTAAATTAGTTCACTAATTAAATAAAAACACTAATCCGCGGTTGTACAATCAGCGGTCTTTCTTCAAGGCAACCTTATGTAGTAGACCAGGATTAATAGTCTGGACTAC
Organism: Horisme vitalbata; assembly: GCA_951804965.1. Lineage (NCBI taxonomy): Eukaryota > Metazoa > Arthropoda > Insecta > Lepidoptera > Geometridae > Horisme > Horisme vitalbata. The sequence goes on from OX638091.1 coordinate 13,023,698, forward strand.
TTTTATCCGGGTTTATTACGCGTCAAGTAAAAAGAACGCTGGTGGTAAGCTGCGCAGTAGTGAATTCACGAGCGGAAGCTAGTCTAAAAATGTTCTTGAGCTGTGGGACCGGCGTAGCTGCTCTACGAAATGTAGGCAGCATCTGTTACGTTACTACGCATTGAGCTATGTGGCAGCTCTACGATGCTTTGCTTAGTAACTATTGCGACGTAGGTACTTTCGAGCTTCGTAGCAAGTCCTTGTTAGTCCTGCACAGCCTTCACTTGTAGGTATTATTTGGGTCTCAGAAACACCGAAAAACGGTTCACTAGCATTCTATAGCAGTACTTCTACTACCATGCTACTACCTATAGTTGTAGAACCCGTTGCTACGGATAGTCAACCCATCGTAGCAGTTCTACGAGCGTCAAGTACCTAGTAGCTAATAAAAAAAACTGAAATCGTTTATATAATTATTAAATAAACGCTATCCAAACGCTGCCTTGCATTTAGGCTAAGGTCATTTCTAAAGTTATAACTTGATTGACCTATATCTGATAAATGACTGGTAAAATGTTCCTTAGAGATAGCTATACTGGATGTGAGTGGAAATCTTTTTTGGATGTGATGGGAAGGACCGCTTCTAATAATCTAATACAATATCTACGTGAGATCTTGGGGTGATCGGCTAACTCTGTTGCAAAAAGAAATGATTGACACCGATCCTGTTTTTACAAACTTTGACATTTCATCCGTTGAAATTCAATGAACGTCAATTGACAAACTGTCACAGTTTCTAAAAACAGGATCGGTGTCAATCATTTCTGTTTGCAACAGAGTTAGCCGATCACCCCGCTGATCTAATCTCTTGGTATTCATTATGTATATCACCATTTGTAATGTATCATTAATACTATGTAAAAACAAAAATCACAGGACTAAAAATAAAAGCAGAGTAACGTACGTGCATAGCAAAGCGCCATCCAGTGGGAAGTAGAACATATTTTTTTTTAAAGAGCGTCATCTATTGGGAAGTAGTTGAAGCACTTATTAACGTCTTATATACAATGGCTTCTGGGATAGTTTTCCATTAGTTCATGTACATAAATGATTTGACAATTCATTGACACTGAGAGATGGCTGGCATGACATGACATCATATGATAAATAATGTGACATTGGTTAGGTTTGTCAACAAATGTTGAGGTTGCTTTTGGCTTTTGCTTGATATCCCAGTGTTGCCGTTTTTGCATTTATAATGCTAAATCTAGCATATTTCGTGACCCAGTAACATGAAAAATTTGCATTTAGCTTAAATCATGATCAGCATTTTTTTAACGTTAGGTACCGTAAGTACATTTTAAAGAATTCAAAACATTTTATGGAAACCAGAGACAATTGAATCAACGTACTTTTTTATGTAACATGGAACTCTCTATCTCGTATACTTGGAATTTGATGACTTAATATATTATGACGGCTTCTCATAGTTTAGAGCAAAATTAGGCGAACAATGGGAAAGGATGACAGAGTTTAACATATTGCAAATAATGTAAGTCTAACAATAATAGCTAAAATTTACTGATTTAAGCAACACATTTCCACCACCAAACATGCAAAATCTAAAAGGCCATTGAAAAGTAATCCACTTACGATGCAAATTAGTCCTACTACCCAAAGAGTAGTCTTCTCTTGCGCTTTTTGTGTATGATTATGCATCTATTTTGACAGTTGACCACTTAAGTTTGCTATTCGGGAATATAATTTGGATTTTAGCATTTTATTTAGCATACTCAAGTCAAGTTATTTACCATTTTTTGGCATTATTTGCACCAAGTTTTAGCATTATCTGCAAATAAAAAACGGCAACCCTGCGGTTGCCTGTGTTGATTGCATTGTTTGTTTCTGTTTGTTTTGTTTTGTTGTTTAAATTTAACACCTGAAAATAGAAAGAAAACTTTCGTTTGTATTGATTGCATTCAGAATCAGGTTTTTGAAAATAAATCTCTAAGTTCTTGTAGTTTCGCAGAATAACGAACTTGTGGAGAGTGTAAGTAAAGCTGGCAAAATGAGTGAATTCCCAGACCCTGATGAGGAATACGAGCTTATGTATGCTGAGGAGTTGGAGATGATGCGGGAGCAGGAAGATGATGGTATTTGCCTGCTTAATTCCAAATTTAAATATATCTATATTATCATTTGCCAGAAGTGTTTATTGCTTCTTCTAAATAAACGCATTTGAGCTGGCTACAAACTAGCAAACTTTTACATATATTTATCTAATTGAAAACTGCTCATTGATAAATAAATAAAAAAATATTTTTTTGAAGTGGCATATCTCCCTTAATAAGGGGAGGCTATGTCCAGCAGTGGACTGATTAGGTAATGGTAATAAGAATACCCAGTATACTATACAGTATATTTAAAAATTATTTACTTTGATGACAGTGTTCAGTTTATTGGGTATCCCATAAAACAACCCAAAGGTTTATCAATGTTTTGTTTGTCTAAGCAGTTTTTATCAGAAATATAATAGGTTTAGGTTTTACAATGGATCTGCCCCTCTGAAGTTAGGCTCAGGAAACAATTCAACTAATTCTAGTACAATCTGAACCAAAAAGAAAAATTAGACATAGAATTTAAAAAAATATATTGCATTGGTCTTAAGTCATATAAAACTTATTCTGTAGCAGCATTAATCTAAGTATATACTAGGTACGAGTTGGTAAAAGTTGTGTAAACAAGACCCTAAAGTTTGACAATGCTTTGAGCTCGCTCTAAGTAGAAACTTGTATGTAGAAGCGAGGGCTCCTGCTCTGACTAACAATAGAAATAGAAACTACATTGCTTCTTGTAGCCAACATTGGAGGGGCATAGTGTATGCATTTGATTGTACAAACAAACAAAACAAATTGTGATATGCACAAAAAAACTTACTTCATATTAATAACAATTTATTTTTATAGAAAATAGGAACATCACTATAATATAATTAGAGGTACATTATTATTATATTATACCTATTTTCTATCAGAATAACTTGATAATGAATATTATGAAGTAAATTTTCTATGCATGATAAAGTTTGTTTTGTATCAAATATCTTTGCATCACCTTTCAGATCCTCCTGCTGCCAGACCAAAAATCTTACCTGCCAAGAGAAGCCTTAATTTCGCAAGTCCTGTTTCAAAAGCAAAGGAAAAGAACAAAGTTGAAGAAATATCACTATCGCAAAGCATAAAGCCTCTACCTTCAAGCCAGGAAGTGAATCTAGTACCTTCAAACCATGATCTAATCACAGATTTAGAACAAATTACCCCTAATATGGTTAGAAATAACTCGCCTATTTACACAGAAGATTATTCAAACACAAACAAAAGAACAGCGACAGATCTATTTGGAGACATTGGTGATATTGACTTTGATGATATACAGTTGCCGAGTAAAAGGCAGAAGACGGAGGAAGAAAATGACTTGGATCTGATAGATAAGATTATTGAAAGCAGAAGGCTTAGGCAAATATTGGCAGAGCCAACAAAGCAGCAAAATGACAGTAATCCTGGTTATAAAGCTAAGGAGAATTTGTCCTTGGATATACCCAGGTAATCAATTTATCCTATTCAATTAATATTAAAAAGGCAATGGTAATTGTGAAGGACATGTGCAATGTGAAATGCTTTTACCTCCTTCACGCCAAACCTACTGAAGGGAATGAGCAGAAATTTATGTTCTAGAACTAGAATAACATCTTAGGCTACTTTTACCAAGGTACCACGCATGCATCGCTGCAGGTAGGCTAAATAATGAAAATCCACCTAATTAATAGTAAAAAAACATTAGTTTTTGATTGTAGTATTATTAAATTACACCTATGCTGGACCTATGGACTGTGGAGATCTCAAAGAAGTGGGATCAGAAAAAAAAAATCCTATTTCTATGGGTGGTCTTTTGACCATGTATGATGCATAAGCTAGTCCAAACCTTACAAACAATACTGCCCATTTTTGCTATGAAGTTAGAGTTTCTATAGGGACCAGATGACAATGGTCAACCATGGTGAATTTGTGATGTTTCTTAGAATGTCATTTTGTGCTCTTTGTATGATTGAGATATTGGAGTTACAAGCTGATCCCAATGTAATAAATAAAAAAATATTACACCATTTTTAAGGAGATACAGAGACATGTGATGAAATAAAGACGATATAAAGAAATTGTATTTTTAACTTTCAGCTGGGCATTCATGCCATTGACAAATTCAGAAGGAGACCGCATATATGTAAAGCTTGACTCTGAGGAGGGCTGGGAGCAAGCGATAGACAGAACAACTGGGCAGGTGTCCTTGCACTCTATGTATGCAAAGACTTGGGATGAAGCTAGAAAAATTGTGAGTCAATCATTCGACCTTCTAAAGACCTTGTGCCTGTGTGTAATCAAATCACAGCTTAAACCTAACCTAACCAACAGATTTTGATCTGAGAATGGGTGAGGGGGGTAATATAACAAGTAGGACTTTAAAAAAAAACCGACTTTAGATAAATCACTTCTCAATTGACGGAGATATTGGTGATCATAGGGCGAAAATTACAAGTGAGAATGAGGTTTTTGAGTCGTCGGTGCCTTCACCGATGTAACGGTACGTGAAAATTCCCGTTTTTCAATATGAATGAGTTAATTCACGTTAGTTTCATGAGTAAAATAGGTTTTTGAGTTTTCCGGGAAAAGTACCAATCCCTCAGCAATAAAATTTATATGGGAGCACCTGTAAAGTATACTCTTTTAAACATAAAAATAATTTTGACAATGGGTTTACAATTGAAGGAGATATTGGTGAACATACATTTAAAAAAAAGACGAAAAGAAAAGATAAGACGAATTGAGAAGCCACTAAGTTAGTCAACATTAAGCCATCACAAAAACTTATAACTGAAAGGCTAATTGGCTGCAACATAAATATTTGTATATTTCTTTATGTTCTGTGTCTGAGATGTAACAGATATGCTATAAGCTAAAAACAAAAAACAAAAATCTGTAAGACTACTAGAAGCTTGAATTACTTGGGGTCTGGATGTTATAGTACATTCAAGCACTTTGTTCTTTCATCATTGTTATTTTCCATTTGCTCTGTTGGTTTAAATGTTGGTGTGAGTAGCATAAAGGGTTTTCTATCTATACTTCATGAGATCTTTTAAGTGCGGACTCTATGTGTGTCTTTTGGGTGCATTACAAATTTAGGCTGCTGGTTTTTTTCCGTTTCTGTATGTACTTAATTAACCTCTCTTCCTTCACTAGTCCGCCTCAAACTAAAACCTTACGATTAATTTTTTGTAACTTTTCCAGATAGAAACAAAACATGAGCCAATTGTGCAAGAGACACTACCAACCCAGGTAACAGTACATGACTCACTGTGGGTGGACAAGTACCGGCCTGACTGCTATCTAGATTTGCTTTCTGAAGAGCCGGTGAACCGAGCTCTGCTGCATTGGCTGCATTTGTGGGATAAGGTAATGATTCATATTTTTAATGAGGCCAAGACTTGTATATTGAGTGCATTAACACTGAATGTACTGAAAAATATAACTGCTTTGTGGCAGCTAGGCGAGCTCTACGCTCCGCGTTATGCCCATAGTCACATGTTAAGTGAAAGGTACTCAAGTACCATGATCAGGGGCCAACTTATCTCTGGGAAGTCTGAGATGAGATTTTTACTGACTTAAAAACTTTTTCTTGTCAAAATCACCTTTGAAATCAGATCTTGAATACAGGCCTAAAACTTGTTTATTGAAACAAAAGTCTGAATCATGTGTGACTCATATGGGTCTAATGTACGGGGTTCCATTCTAGCGTCACCGGCCCGTGGTACACCCTGCTAACAGGACTCTGGCGGACGGTCGGCTGATTGTGACATAGCGCAGCATAATATCAGCTCATGCTGACGGAAGATGCCGGGAGAATTTAGATAACTAGTCGGCGGTGCAAGAAGCTTTATCCTACGATCCCCACCACGCATGCTCAGGGTGTGTATTACAGCCATATCCCCCTTTTAAACATCCATTTCCAATTACCAGATAGTGTTCAAGAAAGAGGTTAAGATGAAGGAGCCACAGCAGCGGACTAGCTTCGTGAAACGGACGGGCCAGTTCCAGCTGACCAACAAATGGAAGGGCAAGAAGGATGAACCGGAGTTGGATGAGGACGGCAGGCCCCATCATAAAGTGGCACTGCTCTGCGGGCCGCCTGGCGTGGGGAAGACTACCCTGGCACATCTCCTGGCGAGACTGGCTGGTAAGGAGACTCATGTAACGACAACCTCTGTGGCGCAGTGGGTGAAGTCCGTCTGAGACGCAGAAGGTTGCGGGTTCGATTCCCGCTGCCAGACAAATGTTCACATTATCTACAGATGTTTGTCAGAGGGCAGAGGGTACGAGTTGCACAATTCGAAAACTTTTATAGTATAGTATATCGAGCTCAACTTTAAAGTATATTTTTTGGAATTTACGCAACTGGTTTTAAATATAAACTGATCGAACAACGTAGGTAATGTAATTTTCTTTCAGATTGCAATAATTATCACTCAAAACGGTATCGAGGTAATTAACGAAAAACGGTACTTCAAAATTGAGCTCAATATATAGTATACTATAAAGTTTTCGAATTATGCAACTCGCACTAAGCCCTCAGAAGTCTGGGTATTTTCTCTGCATAATATGCATTAACAGTCATGTGGTTCCCATAATACAAACTCTGCTTAGTTTGGTGCTCATACATAATGCTGTGTGATAATTTCCAGCATTATTTATTTATTTATTTATTATAATTAATATTTAATCATATCTGCTTTGCTAACTGACAAACGGGGCACTGGCGGCCGGCTGATTGCCTCATAGCGCAAGCTAACACCGGTACAGCTAAATTTCCTGATCGCTGACGGACAACAGCGTTGGCGGTGAGAGAAGCTGTGCTCTGCGATCCCCAACCCGCATGCCCATCGTGGGGATTATAGGCATATCCACTTTCATATTAGGGATGGCCTATGTCTAGCAGTGGACTGACATAGGCTGTTGATAGTGGATACGTATGTCTGCTACAAAGCAGCATTGCCATGTTTTAGTTTGAAGGGTGTGGGTGCGCGTGAAATTACATGCACATGAGGCTTATACTGATATACTTGTATGTATAAGCTTCATGTGGATGTAATTTCACGCGCACCCATAGTATATACGACATAGAACTAAAGTTGTCGACATAGCTCAGAGAATTAGCAAGCTGAAGTGGCAGTGGGCTGGCCATATCTGTCGAACCGATAACCGTTGGGGTAAACGAGTTCTTGAGTGGAGACCGCGGCTCGGCAAACGTAGTGTAGGACGCCCTCCGGCCAGGTGGAGTGACGATATGCGAAAGGCTGCTGGTAGAAGTTGGATGAATCGAGCTCACGATAGGGCGCAATGGCGCTCATTAGGGGAGGCCTATGTCCAGCAGTGGACTGCTATAGGTTGATGTTGATGATGATGATGAGGCTTAACTTTCATGCCTCAAATTACAGGTCTGTGCCTTAAATTGATGGACGCAGAGTTTTGCATCATAACACACGTTCCAAACATACGTGATCTACGATGCAACACTTTGTTATGGGTAAGGAGCACCACTTAATATCACGTGGACCATGTGCCTGTTCCATATTGGTGTTATAAAGAAAAGCTGAACACACCGTCTTATTTACGTTTCTCACTTACCGGCGCGCGTCGGAGCGCATTTCATAACATGCTAAAGGAAATTGAAACATCCACAAAGCAGTTACGTTCCTTATTTGCATGCAATTTACGCAGCGGATCTATTTATGTCAGTGCTTGACAAAGCTCAAAGCTTAGCGTAAATTGCATGCAAATATGGAACATAACTGCTTTGTGGATGTTTCAATTTCCTTTAGCAGGTTTTAAAATGCGCTCCGATGGTCTCCGACGCGCGCCGGTAAGTGTGAATCATACATTAGCAAACATAGAACACCCTACGGACAGATGGAGTAACGACTTGCGAAAGGCTGGTGGAAGCTGGATGCGTCGAGCTGAGTACGCAATTTCGCTCATCGGGGGAGGCTCCAGCAGTGGCTGCTATAGGCTATATGCTATAGGAAGCAAGGAAGCGCTCAGCGGGGTGATCGGTTGATTCTGTTGCAAACAGAAATGATTGATACCGATCCTGTTTTAACAAACTGTGACAGTCTGTCAATTGAATTTCGACAGATGAAATGTTAAAGTTTGTAAGAAATGGGTGCCCAGTGCGAGTTTTTTTGCCAGCTCGATCGCGTTTGCGTTTACGGAAATTTGTATGGAAAGGAGTCAGTGCCACGCGTTTTTCACTAGATGGCGCGACCTCGATTCCATATAAATTTGCGTAAACGCAAACGCGATCGAGCTGGTAAAAAACTCGCACTAGGCACCCAGGATCGGTGTCAATCATTTCTGTTTGCAACAGAGTTAGCCGATCACCCCGCTGATCTAAATGCCATTAAACGGTCACCTATCCCAGTGGTGACCGGGCGGAGTGTTACTTAACCAAAGTGATCTCCTAAGAACACCGAAGGAAGGCACACCGTTTCTAGCTTATTCCACTCACTGTGTAAAACCTTTGCATAATATTATAGATATATTTGTATCCTTTTAGGTTACAGGCCAGTAGAACTGAATGCTTCGGACGAGAGAAGCACGGAAGCGTTTAGTACTGCGCTGAAAAGCGCTACGCTTATGAGATCTGTGTTAGATGCTGATAAGAGGCCAAATTGTCTGGTGCTAGGTATGTACTTGAAGAGAGTAAGATTTTATGTCAACCAGACTATCGACTTCACCATTGAATTATATTAGTACTAACGTACAATAGAATTTGCGCTTTCTATAAAAAAACTATGCAGCAGTATTCTCCCTATAAGATGTTGTGTCGTGTTTCCTATTTAGTAAAAGGAAGTGGTGAACATACAAAAAAAAAATATGTTCTGTCGAGCCAGTTTTGAGCTTTTGCGAGACTAAAGCACGGTAACTAGCTTCCGCCCGGGACTTTTGTCGCATGGTACCCGGAGTAAAAACTGAAAATGTTAATCTAAGTCATAAACTATGTATATTCCAAGTTTCATCCAAATTCGTTCAGTAGTTTGCGTGAAAGAGTAACAAAAAAATATACATTCATCCAACCATCCATGCTCACAAACTTTCAAATTTATAATACTAGTAGGAGGATAGGATAGGATACCTTATAGGCGGTAGTCAGAAGCAAAGGAAAGTCCAAATATACATGCCCATCCATTCACACATTCCACTCACCCCTTACCCATATTCTAATGGGTATAAATAATTAACATTCCTTAACAGATGAAATAGATGGAGCGCCACTACCTACGGTGGAACTCCTGGTAAAGTGGTGCACCGCCGTTGTGGAGACTGGCAAGAAGAAAGCAAAGTCGCAGCCGCTGCGGCGCCCCGTCATAGCTATATGCAACGATCTTTACGCACCTTCACTTAGACCTTTGAGGTAACTTATTTATAGAGATTCTTTTTACTAACTATTTGTCTCGGAACCCACGGCATGATTGATATACTACATAATATTAATAAATAATAATATTCATATTTTTTATTATTTATAGCAATTTTATTTTGCCAAATGCATTCATAGAAATAATCAGATCCAGACCAATTTCCATCAGGTGGCCGTCTATCCGTCTATGGCATTAAAGATTTTAATTTATTTGGAACAATAATAGCTAATTTCAAATGTAAAACATTATTTTATTTAAAGATATATATATATATATATATATATATTAGAACAAGAAATCCTTATAAAGTTTTCATTTAAAGAAGGAACGGCGAATGCTTTAAATAGTTACACAATTTAAAGGTTGCCTTGAAGAGACTTAAGATAAGGCCGCCCATTGTACCATTTTTAAATGTCATTGTGTTCTATCTATGTGTTTCATGCAATAAAGTGTTCATTTATTCTAAAACTTAAAACCTGAGAATGAAAAACGAATAAAAAAACGATAAGTCTTCTATTGTCCAGCATAATAGAAAAATTTATTTTTTTTCTCATTCAACCTCTGTCTCTAACAGCCTTCAATAACTTGACAGGGCGGTGGCGTTAGTAGTCCACGTGGGCGGTGTCTCCATCCCCCGCTTGTCCGGTCGTCTGGCCCGCGTGGCGCAATGCGAGGGGCTAAGTGTGGCCCCGCACGTGTGTTCTGCGCTAGCGGCGCGTGCGCAGGGCGACGTGCGGGCTGCCATACAAGTGCTCAGCTTCATACGGGCGATGGCGAAGGAGCAGGTATCTACAATAGTCACAACATACAGGTCGCGTCACGTAAAAAGAACGCTGGAAGAAAGGGAAGTGGGGGGGTGTTTGCGCATCAAAGTACTAAGTAGTAAAGTATGCTTATTGTTGAACTAGCGTTTCACTCACGGCTTCGTATATTGGTTATTGGTAGGTACCTTCATTGAAAAAATATATTAGATAAAATTATCATTAAATAGAATTAAAACCATGTTTGATTCAGTACATAATTAATCTAATTACAAAAAAAATGTTGTTTTTTAAATTATCAACTGCATTATTATCAGCCTCTCTCTTCATAAAACAATATAACTACGTCAATAAACATTTTTTCTCACTATTCTATGTGAAACCATTTCGTAATTAAAATCTTTGCGATGGTGCGGAAAGCAAAGCTTGGCGGACGAACCAATAGCGCACCGTCAAGCTTGTGGTGCTTGACCCCCGCCCCGCGCCTCACCTCATACCACCAAATAGACCGATAAATAGCCTAATGCGCAGCTTGCCCGCCAGCGTTCGTTTTACGTGACGCGAGCTATATCTATATCCCTCTGAAGTTGGCTGCAAGTAGCGACGAAGTTCCTTATTTGGGTCGGACTGCACTCAAATTGGTGAAATTTGTGGAAAAAGGCACTTAAAATCTTCGTGCCTCAAGTAGATGCAGGCCGTTTTATTGTGGGAAATCCAAACATGCGTGACCTATAAAGCAATACTTTGTTATAAGTAATAATTACTACTTAATATCAGGTAGGCCCTGTCCTAGTTCTATCTTAAGGTATGATACAAAAAACAAATAATAATTTTCCCGTATATGTTAAGGCTAACCTTAAAAAAAGTAGTTGTGGGTAAGTCTTCCTTGAAAGTTTAGTTTTATGGTAAGTAATTTCCTCAGTATAATGTTTTCTTTCAACGTTTTGAGCATGAAATTTAATAGATACAATAAGGTTGTCATAACTTAAGAGCCTGTCTGATCCCACTGCAGGGCAAAGACCTGTCCTCCTGCCACACTTCCCGATTTTGGGAATCCGCTTGTCCGGATACCGAAAAACAAACAGGTCTTCACGCCACCACCGTCACGTTTTTGGAATCCGATCTTCGCCCACAACTAGTCCGACATGCAGCAAACATGTCTGGCCCTGTCTCGTCCCATTTAAGGCTATAAGGGTCAAACCTCCCTCTCGCTCGCACTATTCAACATTTTTGAAGATATAAAATCCAGAATGTAGTTATGCAAAATAGCAAACCTTCACGGCCTAGAAAATAACAATACAAAGGTTCAGAAATAATATCATTTGGATTCTATCACGTTTTCTTACCAAAAAACTTGCACCAATGTGATCAATTTTGTTGCAAATTTTTTGGTAGGAAAACGTGTTGGGATCAGCATGATATTCTTGCTGAACCTTTGTATTGTTATTTTCTATATTTTAACCTTTGTATTGTTATTTTTTACTCGGCAAACGTAGTGTAGGACGCCCTCCGGCCAGGTGGAGTGACGATCTGCGAAAGGCTGCTGGTAGAAGCTGGATGAATCGAGCTCAGGACAGGACGCAATGGCGCTCATTAGGGGAGGCCTATGTCCAGCAGTGGACTGCTATAGGCTGATGATGATGATGATGATGATTGTTATTTTTTTATATCTTCAAAAATGTTGAATAGTGCGAGCGAGAGGAAGTTTGACCCTTAAAGTCGCCTTATGTTTGGCGGACTTGTGAGTTACATCAGCGATTTTTGTCTAGGAGCACAGTAATAAGGTTGTAACTAATCTATATTCTACCTTACTTTCAGTTGAGCATGGCCGACGTTGAAAACGCGGCGATAGGAACAAAAGACTGCCACAAGACAATGATGCAAGCTTTGCAAGCTGTTTTCGTTATCAACGACAAGCAGCCGGATGTGCTGCGGGTTATACAATCCGCCGGCGACTATGATAGGTCAGTTTTAATCATTTTTTACCCGAGTGCGAGGAAGGGTAGTGTTTTAAGTATGTATGTATTACGGATGTAAGGGATTCCATTTCCATCTTCGGAACCCTTTTTTTAACGTAGGGAAATCCTCATGGATACCATTCCATTACGGGGCAACTGATTGATTATGCCGGATTCCTACCGGCTAAAACCACCACGATGTTCCGTCCTAGCTCCATTATGCCAAAACCATGGGTGCGCTTGAGGACTCTTCCACAAGTTCAGCAGTCCACATAGTTGTAAGCTCCTTATTAACAGCTAAATAACTCTATTACACCCATAGTGTACCAAGCACGCGTAATCACCGCGCTCACCACCTACCATCTTCGGAACCCAAGACAACCTAACCCGCCCGTGGTACACTGTGCTAACTAACAAACGGTGCTGGCGGCCTGCTTCTTTTTCTTCTTCTTCGTATGAGCTAGTGACCAAATCTGGCGGCCGGCTGATTGCAGCATAGCGTAGCCTAACACTTCTTATTTTTATGATACCTGAAGCTGGAACTAGCACATGAACAACCTGATGTTAAGTGGTAACAATTGCTTATCACAAAGTTTGCTTCGTGGTCACATTTGTGGTTTGTGGTGGTATGTTTGGAACGTACCCTGCGATGCAACGCCCTGCGTCCATCAACTTGAGGCATGGAGGTGTCATGCGTAAACACAGCAACGCTGCTTTCACGGCAGAAATAGGCATGGTGGTAGAACTTCCCCAGATGAACCCTCTAAGCTACTTCTAATCAAGTTAGTTATAGATTGACACTAGAGGTTGGGTGGTGCGCGAGCTGCACGCAGCTCGCGGTTTATGTTTTAATTAGTAAAGCTATCAGAGAGGGTTTCGATGAGGAAAAAGCAATCAAAGAAGATATCGATGTGGGAGAAGCAATTAACGATGATATCAAAGAAGAAGAAGCAATCGAAATCGAAATCGAAATCGAAATCGAAATCGAAATCGAAATCGAAATCGAAATCGAAATCGAAATCGAAATCGAAATCGAAATCGAAATCGAAATCGAAATCGAAATCGAAATCGAAATCGAAATCGAAATCGAAATCGAAATCGAAATCGAAATCGAAATCGAAATCGAAATCGAAATCGAAATCGAAATCGAAATCGAAATCGAAATCGAAATCGAAATCGAAATCGAAATCGAAATCGAAATCGAAATCGAAATCGAAATCGAAATCGAAATCGAAATCGAAATCGAAATCGAAATCGAAATCGAAATCGAAATCGAAATCGAAATCGAAATCGAAATCGAAATCGAAATCGAAATCGAAATCGAAATCGAAATCCAACAACTACTCTACTTACACCTACCCTACAACTACTCTACAGCTACGCTACAACTACCCTACACCTACCATACACCTACCCTATACCTACCCTACAACTACCCTACACCTACCCTACAACTACTCTACAGCTACGCTACAACTACCCTACACCTACCCTACACCTACCATACACCTACCTTACAACTACCCTACACCTACCCTACAACTACACTACAACTACCCTACAACTACCCTACAACTACCCTACAACTACCCTACACCTACCCTACAACTACTCTACAGCTACGCTACAACTACCCTACACCTACCCTACACCTACCATACACCTACCCTACAACTACCCTACAACTACCCTACACCTACGCTACACCTACCCTACAACTACCCTACAACTACCCTACACCTACCCTACAACTACCCTACAATTACCCTACACCTACCCTACACCTACCCTACAACTACCCTACAACTACCCTACAACTACCCTACACCTACACTACACCTACCCTACACCTACCCTACAACTACCCTACATCTATCCTACACCTACCCTACACCTACACTACAACTACCCTACAACTACCCTACAACTACCCTATAACTACCCTACACCTACACCTTCACCTAACCTACACTAAATATCTATACGATTCCACCAAACATCCACACATGTCATTAAAGTAAAGAAAAAAAAGTTTTGTATGAAGGGGTGAAAATTTTGTATGGGATAATTTTTTTTTTGTATGGAACCCTAATTTTTTTTTTCGGATCTTTATAATAAAAAGCACCCTGAGCAATATTAGTTTGAGCGCGAACCCTCTACGACCTATAGTTTCCGAGATACATGGGGGGTGGGGGTGAAAGGGGGTGAAAAGTGGAAATGTCAGATTTTTCCTGAGGTCGCCCCCACTCCCTCTATACAAATCCACCAAAAATTTTAACCCTACGAGGTGGCATCTGGGAGAACAATCATGTCAATCAGTGAATCAGTCAGTGAGTCAGTCAGTGGTAATCGAGCTATATATATTATAATTACCAAATTTTTGGCTGTTCTTAAAAAAATAACAAGTTTTCTTTTACACAGTCTAACTTTAACTTAGTTGATTTTAACAAAGCCTATCCTGTGTTGCAATCAACTAGGAAATTCTTTGAACCACTGTTGACCTTCGGGAGCAGATTTACGCCTTTTCGGGATAAGAAAAGACAAACTCAACTTGTACCTATATCTCTAAAAGTATATCTTTACAGGTTAGCAGATGGTGTATTCGAGAACTATCTAACAGCCAGAGTTGATGCCCGCCTACTAATAGCCTGTGAGACTCTCTCTTGGCTGTGTCTCCACGACACCATACACTCCTGGACTCTGCGAAACCAGAACTACTCGGTGTATGGCGCCTTACCACTTTGTATCCTGCGATGCCATCAAGTATTGGCGTCTAGAGCGCCGCATAGGATCAAGTTCCCTATGCAGGCTCAAGAGGTAATTAAATGCTGGAGACCATGATTTGAGGGGCTTAGCTTATTGGGGGAGGCCTATATCTAGCATTGGACTGCTATGGGCTGATGATAATGATTTGTGAACCTCTGTGGCGCAGTGGGCAAAGGCCTTTCTGAGATGCAGAAGGTTGCGGGTTCCTGGGCGAGTAAATTTCTCCAGCCTTTCGCTCCAATCACATTTAAATCTTGCTCTATGCCGTCTAGCCACCTAAGTTTGGGTCTGCCACGAGGTCTTTGGCCGTCGGGTTTGCCCCTAAGAAGACGCTTTGGTGTTCTGGCGTCCGACATACGGTCAACATGGCCAGCCCATCGGAGACGGCCTACTTTAATAAACTTTACAACATCCGGCTCCTGGAACATATTGTAAAGTTCTTGGTTATATCTGATCCTCCAACATTCACCATCCAGCACAGCGCCGTAGATCTCAGCTCAGTATTTTCCTTTCAAACACTTTAAAAAAAAAATGTATGTATTGTATAAGTCATGTCATGGTGTTCCCATAATACAAGCTTAGTTTGGGGCTACATGATGCTTTGTGATAGCATCCAGTATTCATTATTATTTATTTCCTAGTATTTAACATAACACAACTAAGCAGAGCTTGTATTAACTATTAAAGTATACTTTTTTTATAAATACACAAGTCTAAAACTTGTATTCAGTACATGCCCCTTGCCTACCTCATGTCCACTTAGTGGACTTCGATCTAAAGATATTAAAAAAAACCTAAATTATTTGTTTTTATGTTTAATCTTAATGGCGTTTTCCAGGTGTACAGAAAGAAGTTGGAATGTGAGAGTATAGTGTCGTTAGTGTCTCGCGGCAGTGCGAGTAACGTCGCTTGCAGTCGCGCGGCTCTGCTGCTAGACGTTATACCACTCTTGCCGCACATACTGAGGGTGCAACTACGATCAGCTAATGTACAGGTGAGTTACCAAAAAGTTTGTGTACAGAAAGAGGTTGAAAGCATGTAAAAGAGGTTGGAATGTTAGATTGTGACGTCTTGTGTCCCGTGGCATTAGATCTAATATAGTTAAATTATTTCTCAATAGATCTAGTGTCCAAATAAGCTCTTCCTAAACTTTATTATTCGAAAAACGGAAAGTAATCCAGCAGTGGATAAAGATATTTTCATCCCACCATCTCGGAAAGAGTATTTTTGCTCTTCAATACCTGAGTGCAAAAGTTTTTATCCGCTAGAGGATAAAGTAAATTGAATTTAGAACATCATGTGCACTATGTTTGTGAATTTAAAACAACGGATGGCACGTCCCTGACGGGAACACTGTCGGAACACGGATAGCCCTGACCCGGAAATGTGTGGATAGCGCTTAAACCTATTTACTTCTACCTCCATAGTGCTGAATTTATCATACAACTTTTTTAAAATAATAATAAATTCTAGTCTAATTGGTAATCTGACACTTTGTATACAAAATACCGGTTTTTAAACCTATATTATCTTTAGTCTTCGTTTTGGAATACAGTATTTATGTTGATTTTTTTAGTCATTTCCTCGACTGAAGTGGGATGAAATATTACGTGTCGCACTCGAGTGCAAAGATTTTTCACCTCGTGCTCTTTTGATTCCCTTGCTAACGCTCGGGATTCTAATTTCTGTTTTCTAATTTCAATTTTAGAATCCTTCGCTTGCTCGGTCATCAAAATTGAGCACAAAAGCAACTTTGCACTCTTGTATATATCAAATAACTACTATTTATTTATTTTCAATTGTTTACCTGAGATGTCCGGTATACATATTTGTGAATTTAACTTTGAGTAGCGATTAAGTATGACGGTATTTGTTTAAAATAAAAGCGCTTTTCCCACAGTTGTGCAGCGAGAACGAGCGTAAAGCGCTTAAAGCGTGTGCGGGTGCAATGTGCGACTATGGCCTGCAGTATGTGCAACAGAGAACACCCGAAGGAGTCTATGCGTATGTTTTGGAACCTGATATATACAGGCCAGCCTTTTATGGTGAGTTACGGCACTTCGTATGTGTTCACTTCGTCCAGTTAGCTAGCTTTTATACGCAGCTTCGCCTACATACATGCGATTAACATGCGTATCCAATCACGCTTATTAAATGTCACGTGGAATGTGACGTACGTTCATATATTAGCAAGCCTGATTGGATACACGGGACAATCGCGCGACTCAAATCGCGCGTAAATCGCCTGTCTGACAAGTCTCTAAAGTTATTCGTCTATCCCTCAAAGACAGTACGTTATTACTGGATGAAAGGAACCCTAGCTTTTGCCCGTTTAAAGTTCAAAGTTAATGTTCTATCCTTTGAGAATAGTACGTTATTTTCTGGATGAAAAGTACCCTATGTCCTTTTCTGCACCTCTGTAAACAAACTGTTGGACCGTTAGAATATCACCTACCCCCGTGAGCTATCGCTGTGTCAAGTCCACGCTATCTGGCCAAGGGCTTTAACGTAATTCTAAACTAATAAATAAAACTCCTAAATCATTACCAATTGTCTTAGACATTGTACAGTTTTTCAATGTTGTCTTAATTTGACGACCTCTGTGGTGCGATGGGCGGCCTTTTCTATGTTTAATTTGTATGCATTTATGAAAAAATATGTTAGGTAGTGTAACAGTCATTTGGTTTCCATGATTAAAGCTCTGCTTAGTTTGGGGCTATGTGTATGCTCTGTTGGGTGATCAAAAAATATTTTCCCTTGCATACCACCACCACCACCAGCCTATTCAGTCCACTGCTGGATATAGGCCTCTCCTATAAGAAAGGATTTGCCCATAATCTCCACGCTCGGCATGCTGGTCGGAGAACGCAAGGCACAGCTTCTCGTACCACCGACGCTGCTGCCCGTCTTAGGCCAGGGGATTTAGCTGTGCCTCTGTTAGGATGCGCTATGCCGCTGTTAGCTGGCAGAAAGAGCCTTGTTTGTTATTGATAAGGGTACACCACGGGCAGGTGAGCTTGGCTTGGGTTTTAAATGAAGGTTGGAATCCCTTTCACCCCATGCATACAACTTCCATAAAATATTTTGTAAATCATCTATTTTTGTTCAGGCAATGATGAAAAACTACGGCCACCACCTGCCATCAGGCAAGCTATATCGCGGGAGCAGCAGCTAGAAATTATAAGAAGGAATGAAGAAATGGTTAGTAATCATCACCATCATCATCCCCAGGCTTTCGCCCACTGCTGGGTATAGGCCTCCCTGAACTACGGGTACGGCGACTTTGACAATGTTGTCTTGCATCTCGACGCCCCACGCTCCTAAATTCATCATCTAGCACAGTGTTCCGATAACCTTTGCGTAGTGTGTTAATAAGTTAAATCTAAAAATAAATAAATAAGACAAAGAAAACAATCATAAAACAATAATTAAGCACATAACTAAACTTACATACAAAAACATAATATGAATTACTTAGGCCGTTGTCACGAAGTCAGGGCGGCGGCGGCGCGGCGCGTAGGAATGGCGCGTTTCAATGCATAGATTTGCATTGGCGCGCCGCTCCCCGCGCCGCTGCCGCTAACTTCGTGACCGCGGCCTTAAAGTACATACATCCAATTTTTTTCATTGACTATATTTTAAAGAGATAAAATTAATATAAAGTTTGGATTGGAAGGAAATATGAACAATGAACATTAAATGTATGTCCCTTGCGAAGCCGGAGTGAGCCTTATTATCTGAGTAAGTTAAGATATTAGTCCTTTGCAATAAGTACAATTTTGTTCACAGGCCAATCGTGTCAGCAACAAAAGCAGAGCCAATGACTCCAAATCAAAAAGTACAGACAGCAAGAAAAGTGCGATCAGCAAAGAAAGTACAGATATGAAGAATAATGAAACGCGCATCCCGAATCATCTACAAAGACTGAAACCTAAAGAAGTTGAAAAGACTGCACCACAGGTAAGAATTTAATTTAAATTGTATTTAGATAATTGGATTGTGTTATATTATTGGTGTAATAAGGGCTTCCAACTTCCTTCTTTGGAACCCAAGCCAACCTCACCTGCCTGTGGTGTACCCTGCTAACTAACAAACACGGATTTGGCAACTGACTGATTGCGACTTAGCGCAGCCTAACACCAACACTGCTAAATCCTCTGACCATCAACGGGCAACAACATCAGCGGAGTAAAAGGCTGTGCTCTGCGATGTCCAACTTATTTACACATATTTCTAGCGTGGGGATTGTTGACATATCCCCCCGTTATAAGAAGAGGTCTATGTCCAGCAGTGGATAGTTTGTTGTTGGATTTGTTATATCGATGCATTGAAATATATCAAACATGTAGAAATTAATGTACTGAAATATGGATTTTGCCATTATTTTGTGGGACTGAATGGTGCTGCCAGGTGAATTTCTTACCACCTCTAAAGTTCTCATAGACGTATGCCAGGTAAATTTCTTACCACGGTTACCACCTCAAGGCTCCCATAGACGTATGCCAGGTGAATTTATTACCACCTCTAAAGTTCTCATAGACGTATGCCAGGTGAATTTCATACCACCTCAAAGTTCGCATAGACGTATGCCAGGGGAATTTCTTACCACCTCTAAAGTTCTCATAGACGTATGCCAGGTAAATTTCTTACCACGGTTACCACTTCAAAGTTCGCATAGACGTATGTCAGGGGAATTTCTTACCACCTCTAAAAGTTCTCATAGACGTATGCCAGGTAAATTTCTTACCACGGTTACCACCTCAAGGCTCCCATAGACGTATGCCAGGTGAATTTATTACCACCTCTAAAGTTCTCATAGACGTATGCCAGGTGAATTTCATACCACCTCAAAGTTCGCATAGACGTATGCCAGGTGAATTTCTAACCACCTCTAAAGTTCTCATAGACGTATGCCAGGTGAATTTCTTACCACCTCTAAAGTTCTCATAGACGTATGCCAGGTAAATTTCTTACCACGGTTACCACTTCAAAGTTCGCATAGACGTATGTCAGGGGAATTTCTTACCACCTCTAAAGTTCTCATAGACGTATGCCAGGTTAATTTCTTACCACGGTTACCACCTCAAAGTTCGCATAGACGTATGCCAGGTGAATTTCTTACCACCTCTAAAGTTCTCATAGACGTATGCCAAGTAAATTTCTTACCACGGTTACCACTTCAAAGTTCGCATAGACGTATGTCAGGGGAATTTCTTACCACCTCTAAAGTTCTCATAGACGTATGCCAGGTAAATTTCTTACCACGGTTACCACCTCAAAGTTCGCATAGACGTATGCCAGGTGAATTTCTTACCAACTCTAAAGTTCTCATAGACGTATGCCAAGTAAATTTCTTACCACGGTTACCACCTCAAGGCTCCCATAGACGTATGCCAGGTGAATTTCTTACCACCTCAAAGTTCGCATAGACGTATGTCAGGTGAATTTCTTACCACCTCAAAGTTCGCATAGACGTATGTCAGGTGAATTTCTTACCACCTCAAAGTTCGCATAGACGTATGTCAGGTGAATTTCTTACCACCTCAAAGTTCGCATAGACGTATGTCAGGTGAATTTCTTACCACCTCAAAGTTCGCATAGACGTATGTCAGGTGAATTTCTTACCACCTTAAAGTTCGCATAGACGTATGTCAGGTGAATTTCTTACCACCTCAAAGTTAGCATAGACGTATGTCAGGTGAATTTCTTACCACCTCAAAGTTCTCATAGACATATGCCGGGTGAATTTCTTACCACCTCAAAGTTCGCATAGACGTATGAGAGGGGAATTTCTTACCACCTCAAAGTTCGCATAGATGTATGTCAGGTGAAATTCTTACCACCTCAAAGTTCGCATAGACGTGTGTCAGGTGAATTTCTTACAACCTCAAAGTTCGCATAGACGTATGTCAGGTGAATTTCTTACCACCTCAAAGTTCGCATAGACGTATGGCAGGTGAATTTCTTACCACCTCAAAGTTCGCATAGACGTATGCCAGGTGAATTTCTTACAACCTCAAAGTTCGCATAGACGTATGCCAGGTGAATTTCTTACCACCTCTAAAGTTTCCATAGACGTATTGATACTTGGCGAAGTGGGTATATCAGATTGCGTAAGTTCTCTGTTCCATCTGCCGAACTATAACATGTTAAGAGGTTACCGGAGAAAAGGCAAGTCTACTGGTGGTCTGATGAGATTTCTTCTCTACGGTCTGACTGCATGAGTGCTCGTCGCGAATACACGCGTTGTCGCAGAAGGCGAGTACACACCGCAGATGAGGAGACTACTCTTTACGACAACTACCGACAGGCTAAAAAGGCGCTACAGACGGCCATTTTTAAGGCCAAGACAGAAGCCTGGCAAGAATTTGTAGAAGACCTGAACAGAGACCCCTGGGGACGCCCATACCGTACAATGCGAAAGAAACTTAGTGGTCAGGCGCCCCCTACTGAGTCATTCCAGCCCCAAATTCTCGCAGATGTCGTTACGGGATTATTCCCTTCATGTTCGCCTCATGAACCGCCTTTTATGGTCGCTCCTGATCCACCTATGGAGTCCGCGGAAGAGGTGCCTCCGATTACTGAGGAAGAGTTTGGTGGCGCGGTTCTCCACTTAAGGGCTAAAAAGACAGCCCCTGGAGTAGATGGTGTACCGGGCCGGGTATTGGCACTTGCTTTAAAGCATCTGGGAAGCCGACTTCGGGAGCTGTTTGACTCATGTCTGGAGTCAGGCTGTTTCCCCAAAGTCTGGAAGGACGGTAGGCTATGTCTTCTCCGGAAAGAGGGGCGCCCTGCAAATTCCCCCTCTGGTTATAGGCCTATTGTCTTGCTAGACGAAGTAGGCAAGCTACTTGAGCGCGTGGTGGCTACCCGCATTATCGAACACCTATCTATGGAGGGACCTAATCTAGCGGATGAGCAGTTTGGATTCAGATCCGGACGATCCACTGTGCATGCGTTGCTACACCTCAAGCGCATCGCTCAAGAGGCTATAGCACAAGGAGAGCGTGTAATGGCAGTATCCCTGGACATCGCTAATGCATTTAATAGCCTCCCCTATGAATGCATAGATGAAGCGCTTCGTTACCATAAAGTACCTTTATATCTACGGCGTCTAGTGGGACACTATCTAAGGGGGAGAGATGTGCTCTATTTGGATGACTGTGGTACAATGCGTGCTAGGCGTATGTCGTCCGGTGTTCCGCAAGGGTCGGTGATGGGCCCCTTGCTATGGAATATCGGCTACAATTGGGTACTTCGAGGGGAGTTGCTCCCCCGGACGCATTTAATCTGCTACGCGGATGATACGCTATTCATTGCCCGAGGGAAAAGTTACAACGAGGTCGCTCATCTGACCTCAATAGGCTCCACGCTCTTGGTTGGTCGTATCTGTTTACTGGGGCTAAAGGCAACTCAGCAAAACTGAAGCCATCTCTTTTCATGGAAGGGGGGGTAGGCTGCCTGCTGGTGCCTATGTAAAAGTCGATGGCGTGCAGGTCAAGGTAACGACCCGCATGAAGTATCTGGGGTTGGTTCTGGACAGTACGTGGAATTTCCATGAGCACTTCGAGCGGTTAACCCCTAAGGTGCAGGGTGCAGCGGGAGCGCTTGCACGTCTTTTGCCTAATTTAGGAGGACCTCGGACCTTCTGTCGGCATCTTTATGCCGGGGTCATCCGCTCGATGGTTCTTTATGGGGCTCCAGTGTGGGCAGATGCCCTATCATATAAGAACAAGGCCCTTTTGAGAAGAACACAGAGAATAATGGCTACAAGGGCTATAAGAGGCTATCGCACTGTGTCACATGGGGCTGCATGCGTAATAGCAGGAACTCTTCCGTGGGAGAAAGAAGCAGAAGTGCTTGCAGATATATATCAGCACAAAGAAGAGAAGCGGACAGAGGGCTATCGCTTAGCTCCACAAGAAATATTGTATGCCCGAAAACAGGCACAGGATAATGCTCTTCGGCTATGGGCTGAAGAACTTGAGTCCGCCGAGTATGGTCTGTGGACTATAAATGCCATACGGCCTGTGTTGGCTGAGTGGGTTAACCGTGAGCACGGTACCCTAACATTTAGAATGGTGCAAGTCCTCTCCGGACATGGATGTTTTGGGAAGTACCTGCACCGCATAGCAAAGAGAGAAGCAAGCCCAGCCTGCAAACATTGTGGTGCAGCCGAAGATACAGCGCAGCACACGCTGCAAGAATGTAATGCCTTTTCGTCGCAGCGCCAAGCGTTAGAGATGTTAATTGGACCAGACCTCTCTTTGCCGAGTGTGGTTAAGGCCATGCTCGATAATGACAGCGCCTGGGGGGGTATGGTTTCCTTCTGTGAGGATGTAATTTTGCAGAAGGAGACAGCGGAGCGGGTGAGGGAAGAAGATCCCCTTGCTGACCCACTTCGCCGGCGGAGGACCGGCAAAAGGCGGCGACAATTTAACCGCCTTCTTCCGCTTGATGGAGACCAGCGGGGTATGGGAGCGGGGAGCCCCAGCCCTGCATTGCAGAGGTCTCCAATGGTGGGGGGTGTCTGTGATGTTCCGGGACATCCCCCTTCCCCAATCAGGGAAATACGAGGGGTTCGCCTCAGGCGAACGATCACCGACGGGGCCGTGGTAGAATCCTACCGGGACCCCATGACCCCGTCAAGTGCTGGTGCAGCGTCGAGCCCTTCATCAGGCGATGAATGGTTTGATGATGCACTAGCACTACGGTGAGTGACGGAACACGGTGTGTTTTTAGTCGGTAGGCCGCCGGGCTAGCGAGAGCTAATCGCAGGCGGAGAGCCCGACAGACCCCTCTAACTCTCCCCGAGTTTGAGGACATGTGTAACGCATTTTCACACCGAGAAAAAAAAAAAAAAAAAAAAAAAGGAGGCAACTTCAAAACATTTTCATATTAAATAAAGATATTCAGAAACACGATCATTATAAAAAGCTATACTTACAACACGAAAACACAGAACAGAAAAGGTTTGTTTCATTGTAGCAACTGCCGATGAAACAAGAATTAGAAGTAAAAAAAAAGTATTTATTATTTATTTAATAGGAACGCCAACAGCTTAAATATCAATACATTGTAGGGTTACACTGAAAAAGTTTTCATTCTAATATAACACCCAATAATTACAATGATTTCATTCCCAATTGCGCACATAAAATACTTATATAAATACGTACAATCTAATTCCAACCATTTTAGCTCTTATGGCATTACTTTCTTCCGTTAATCCAACCTGGGTGGTATACGCTCTGTTCATGACGTGCTCCTCCCTAACTGTCCGATTTTCTGTCCTACAAAAAGTCGGTCTGCGGGGAGCCTTATCATTCTTGTTTTTTTTTATTCAAAGCCGTAAAAAAGCCGGGGCCAACATCTTAACGTACCTTCCGTAGCACAGAAGCACTCAGGGGTCGAAAAAACGAATATGTTGACTTGTTGAATCGTAAGCGTATCGTTAAATTTTTGGCCGATGACAACGTGTTATTTTGAAGCTACGCAGCATTGGCCAAAATGTAATATTCTTCAGTCTCTAATCTAACTGTACTAAATAGTCACCTATCCTAGTAACCGGGCAGAGAATACACCGAAGTAAACCACGCCACGAGTTGTACTAAATAAACATTATTGACCCTTATCTTAATAGTATCTCGAGATACGTATACAGTAAGTAAACAGGGGCACTCATCAAATACCGCTTGACAAGCGTTAATATATTCCATCAGCTCGTGTAAGCGAGGCCCATTCATCAGGTAATGACCTCTTTCACTCGCGTCACCGCGTTAGCATGTGTTGTAGGCAATGCCAGTATCAGACAGTGATGCTTTTGCCTAGATAAAAAATTGACAGAGATCTGAGCGCAAATCACAATTATTTTAACCTGTCGTAAAATTTTGGCCAATGAGGAAGCGTAGAGAGAAATAATGCATTGACATTGGCCCAAATACCTAACCAGGGAACTTCGGTCACGAAAAATTTTGGCCAATGACATGGCGTTATTTTGAATCTACGCTGTCTGATTGGCCAACATTTTAAGTTTACGATACGGTGACTGAGCCAGATATAGAAGAGAACTAGATAAAGTCTTAAAATTCAATACGGCTGATATCTACTTTCTTATGTCCAATATCATCAGTTAGAAAGGGATACATACATGCGACTTCAAAAAGTTAATTGTACCAGGGCGCTCGAACAAATTTCTATGCAGGTTCATACAAATGCCCTGGTACGAAGTCGCAGAAATCGCATTGAGATAAAGTATGCATCTCTTTCTAGCTAACATATATGGACATAAGAAAGTAGAGATCAGCCGTATAAGTTAATGTTCAGAGCATAAATGAATTTTAAAACTTCTTCTATGCTTTAGTCCTATTTCTTTGCGATACGGTGATTGAGCCTTGATTTATCTATGGACATGTGGGCGTTACGCCTTCTCATTCAAGAAATTTGACATCGCTTAGCGAATTCCACCAATAAGAGGTTAAGTCCGCGGTTCTGATGGTTGGACTGCAACATCTACGATCTAGATACGTTACCACAGATTGCTTCATTCACTGACGCACGACAATGAGACGCATTGCTAAACTTGAAAAGCTTTAGTGAAACGATGATGGCATTTCATTTTTGTAAAATTAGCCTCCTCTGCTTACTCTGGCCACTTGATGTTGTGCGAAGTAGTCGAGCATTATTTTTATTGATTAAAAATTAGAATAAAATTAGCGACTCGTCCCGGCTTCGAATGGGTAGTAAAGCATAATGACCTATCCTACAATATGTTTTGTTATATCCGAAAGTGAATAGGCAGACCAAGTGACCAACTACCTCATACGAAAAAGAAGAAGAAATAGGCAGAGTTGAAAGCTCTCAGAAGGCTTGACTTTTTCCGACATTTTCAATTATCGACATAATTCAAACCAATTTACAAAAAACCTTTATAATACACCTAAAACCTTCGTGTTGAATCACTATGTCGGTAAAAACCGCATGAAAATCCATTGAGCAGTTTTTGAGTTTATCGCAAACAGATAGACAGATCAACAGACTGAGTTTGTTTTATACCTACAAATAGTATAAACCTACAATAGTATGCGGTATACAGTACAGCCTTAAAAGTCATTCCATGTTACATTATAAGAGGCAAAGCGTTGACAAGTGTGAGTCGCGCGAGATGGGTTAATTATTTCTTTTTGTGCGCACACTCGTCGCGAGATTGCCGTGATTACGTGACTTCGCCGCGCGAACTGTGTTTAGTGACAAAGATTAGGGATGAAATTGTAGATGAGACATACTTAATTTTTATTTTCTAACACAAACATTTCTTACAAAAATCCCAAATGCGAGTCGTACGATGGTATAACATATAACATTGTGTACTTATTAAATTATTTTTTAATTTTTTTGTTGTTATAGCAACAATAGAAATACACAATTTGTGAATATTTCAACTCTACCTGTTACTGTTCATGGGATACAGACGGACCGTCAGCGGAGGCTTAATAATAGCACAGCCTTTAAATCAAACAGTCGTTCGACGAAGGCGTCTAGACAGGGCAATCGTCCGGGGTGACAGGGGTGAGACGCGGGAGGGCCGGTCCCGAGTTGTATACATTCAAAATGTATGCAACTCGGGACATAAGTTACAGGGCTACGGTTCTTTTTTTAAAATTCTTAGCGCCGCTCTGCTTATTCATTTGCCATTTTATATTTTTATTCTTGGCGTCGAACGGTTTGTGCTTTTGCCATTTTATGTATTTGGAATTATTATTATTTTATTATTTGAATAAAAATTAAAGAAACGTATGTATTTACAAAGACTAAGTTGGGTATAGTTGTCGTGGCAGAACGGCGCGGGAATACGATTACCATGAAAATATTTACCGAAAAATAAATACTACCGCAGGCATTACCTACTGATAAAAAGAACACTTCTCTTTATGAGACTTTTATTGTGATAATAAAACTACGAGTTAATAAGAAAGTGAATAAACATAATAAATTGTATTGAAAATGGTGCATACGACGTGTGCTGTGAGTAATTGTAAAACATCATCTTGCACAAACAAAAATTGTTTGCTTGTGACAAATTGTGCCCTTGTTTTCCTTCACTGTCGCGTCACTTGTCGGCATTTAGCGCGAAATCAAAGGCGTCAGATTACTGTATGATCTTTATACTATGGTAATAGAGTCCAATTAACCCTAAAAATATAATCTAAAAATAATAGAAACTAGATTTAAGTATCAAAACAGTACCCAAAAGTTATGTATTACGTCCCGCATTATTTATTTATTTATTTGTGTATTACATTAATAAACTTCAATCGAGCTTATTGTTAAGTAAGTACCTACTATTCATGGAAAAAATGCATAGTATTAAGTAATAACATATGTAATACAATCACGCCTTTTGCGACTTACGGTAGATATTGGGTCCAATTTGAGTGTATGAGCAGAAATGAAAATACTGTAATACTGATATAAATAATTTTACTTCAGCAAAACACGTCATTTAAAACTTTCTTTTATGTTTATGCAATTAGGGCTAGAACGTTATTTTACAAAATAACCTTAAAATGTTGTCAAGAGGCCGTAAGACATCACAGACACTTAAATAGTTACTTAGCTCATTTTGCAGCAATGGAGGTGTACTTAGTCAAAGCCGAATTATACCGACAGGGTGTAGAGCGGGACGTGTCTCACTTCTCGTAGCTCGAACCAGAATCTCAGAATCCACCGCCCCGGACTCCCTGACTACATTCAATACACTTCCCCTCTTTACCACCTCTGACTACTTTAATTCTCACAGTATCTGATAAGTACAACATGACATGTACATCGTACATCTCTCATAAAATATTTGAGTACATCTCTTATCTAATTTGAAATAAAAATAACAAAATGATCAACGACTGTTTTCAAGAATCGAATTCAAAAGTGATCCTGACTTGAGCATATATTTTATGACAGATTTTCGTAAAAAAATGTGCTTTATATAGTTTCTGCCGTGTCTTAAAAAACTTTCTAAAACTATACGTATGGTATCAAATAATCTGACAGTTCTCAAACTAAAATAAATCATTCTGTACTTTTCGTTGAAAAAGAAAAATGCACTGGCAAAATTGGCTTTAGCTATTTGCCCAAATCGCCAGCAAAATTACGTAAATATTACAGATTGTCTATTTATAAATTACATTCGTATGTAGTTTGTTGTAGTAGTAGAGTTCTTTGTGAAGGGCTCGTCCGGGGAAGTACTGCCACCATGCATATTTTTGCCGTGAAGCAGGTTTGCTGTGTTTCGGTTTGAAGAGTGTGGGTGCCGGTGAAATTACAGGCACAAGAGGCTTATCATCTTCATGCCTCAAGTTGATGGACGCAGGGCGTTGCATCGTAGGGCACGTTCCAAAAAGCATGATCTACGATGGAATGCTTTGTGATAAGTAATGGTTACCACTTAACATCTGGTGGACCATGTGTTTGTTCCATCTTCAAGTACCATAAAAAATATTTACAAATAAATGTAGGTGTATAAATAATATATCAATCATGTGGTTCCCATAACACAACGCTCTGCTTAGTTTGGGGCTACATAATGCTGTGTGATAGTCCAATATATTAATATATATTAATTACTCCTTTATTACCTACACCAAGAAATTTTACTTCTTCGTATTTTTTATGGCAAACAGTGTTTACCAGCGGGGTGATTGGCAAACTCTGTTGCAAACAGAAATTATTGACACCTATACTGTTTTAACAAACTGTAACAGTTTATCAATTGACGTTCATTGAATTTCGACGGATGAAATGTCAAAGTTTGTAAAAACAGGATCGGTGTCAATAATTTCTATTCGCAACAACGTTAGCCGATCACCCCCCAGGTGATCGCAAAATTAACTTGAAACTATTCTCTGTGTATGCCCTTCTGTAATTATGTATCTAATAGTTGTATCATTGTAACAATCATTGGTACACCTAAAAAATAAATAAATGAACTATCAAATTCTCAGTGGTGTAACATGCCGAAATGCGTACATTGTTTACAATTGTTCTGCTGTACTTTAACTTTCTGTTCAAAGGCATTTTTTTAATGGATATGTACTTTGTCCTATCTGTCAATCTTGTCATTTTCACTCTGTGCCTTCTCTAGAGCGCTTTCACGCTCTCACAATACACCATGCAGATTTAGCAAACACAGTTTTAATTAGCGCCATTCGTACTGTCTCTGTTGAATTGAATGTATGTTGTGATATTGCACTAGAGCGCTCGTGGCGTGGTTAACTTCTGTGTTCTTAGCAGATCGCCTTGGTTAAGCAACACTCCCCCCGGTCATTCCTTGGATGGGTAACCGTTTAGTGACATTTAGATTTGAACGCTTCCGTGCTTCGGAAGGCACCTTAAGATGTTGGTCCCGGCTTTTCAGTCGTTAAGCCATGTCGGAGGCCTTCGGGTGGCCTAAAAACTCCGACACCAGAGTTGGTCACTAGCTCATACGAAGAAGAAGAAGAAGAAGATATTGCACTTTGCTGATGAACTTTATAAGTACTACGAGATGACCCGCACGTAAAGGAGAATGTCGTCTGATGTATGGCGCTCGGTACCAAGGCTAAAGTGAGTGCGTCAAAAAAATCTCCAATAAGTTTTTAGTCGATTCTATTGTCAAAATAATTGAATATGAGGGTTATTGCCATAGTACTTGCCATCAATGTTTGTTGCCATAGTAACCTATATATATCATTGGTTGTTGCATTGTAATGGCGGCGTGTGGTGGAAAAACCAAATCAACAAAATATTTTTTTTACTTGATTATTAATCCCATGGGTGTGTAAAACTAAAGAAAATGTTAATGTAATTTATAAAGTAAAATATAAAATAAATTTTATGGGATACGTTCGGTTTTGACGCAATTGGTACGGGTTCTCGGCATTCTCCTTTGTACTTGCTTACTTGATTATCGATGCCTACGCGGAACCCTAAATAAGTATGTACTGAGCAAAAACTAGACAGGTTGAGTCAGCCTGGCATAGGCAGGTTTTTGATACCCTGATTACATTTTTGCAATAGGGAAGACGACTGGGTAAAAAAAAATCTAATTACTCCGTCAGATAGATCAACAAAAAATATTGGAAACGTATTTTTATATTTATCAAATAAATAATAATTGACGGAAATAAAGGGCGTCAAAGTGGGGACTCGTGACGTCACGGCTAGGTTAAAGTGTACTAAGCCGTGATGTCTAGCGGAATTTCAAAGCACTATATCTTTGTCATTTTTTGTTTAATTGAGAAAAGAAAAAATCCGTGACTAATTAGAATTATTCAGTCATCATTCTCTATTATCGTAGAGATCTCTAACTCTTTCCAAATAAAATATGTTTTACGCTAATAATGTAGTTTTTTATGTGTGAAAGCCTTCAAAAAAACCGGAAGTTCTTTTTCTTTAAACGCGCGTTACGAAATTGCCTAATTTATACCAGCTCAGTCGCCGCTTGCAATTAAAATCATTTTTTTTACAACGGGTAATCAATAAACGTAATTATTTTTAGATTCTTACTCCTCTCCTCAAACTCTTCAAACCCAATATTCTTTCAAACTCACTTCCCTAATTACAGCGTCCATTATTTAAAAAGCCCATTGGGATAGGGTTGAGGTACTTAATTAATAAGCCGGATAAATTTTAATATCTAGTTAAGGGAATATTTCTCGTACTCACCTGAATATCGGCCTTTTGTAAAAAGATTTTTTAACTTCGTTACGTCCATGAGTAGAAACCGCGTCTCGGTAAAAGTAGTGTAGGACGCCCTCCTGCTAAATAGAGTAACGATCTGCGAAATGGTGCTGGCAGAAGCTGGATACGTCGAGCTGAGGATTGGGCGCAATGGCGCTCAATGGGGAAGGCCAGTGTCCAGCAGTGGACTGATGTTATTATATGATAATTTTTTTTATTTTTATTTATTTATTTAGAAACAACATAACATCATAACAGGTTTTTTTTTAACCCTAAAGCGATGGTATATGTAATTAGATAGGTATATAATATAAAATAATACATTAAGATATGTAGTTACTAGGCAGTAATCAATCTAAACATTTAGTTTCAATGACTACCTGTGCTATTTGTAGGAGTCTCGGCAGGTTATTGTTAAAAATATCCACACTGTTCGCGGTCAAGATATTGAGTAAATAGATAGCGAGTGACATGGGGGCAAACTTAAGTAGGTTGGTCCTACAGTTGGGCACCGCAAGCATGGCGGGGCGGCTAACTAGTAATGTTACGTCTTATAATACTTGAAAATGAAACTAGCACATGGCCAACCTGATGTTAAAGGGCAACCACCACATACACATATCAAAGTATTGTATCGTATATCACATGATTGGAACGTTTCCTACGATACAGAGCTTTGCGTCTCTCTCGTCAATTTGAGTTTTTTTTTTTTTTTTTTTTTTAACTATTAGTTTACTTACTTTTAAAATGATCATTCAGAAGAAAATCTACGTCACTTATTTCCAATAAGCAAAGGCCGACTAACTTAGCTTGCATAAAAATGTACATGCCGGAAGGCCAACCCTAAACAAAAATATAAAATATAGAATACTTAAAAATGATCAGTGTCAGTGAGTTGCGATTTTTAATTCCCATTACGTAAGTATCTGGAACACGGCCCGGCTG
Source organism: Horisme vitalbata (assembly GCA_951804965.1). Taxonomy (NCBI): domain Eukaryota; kingdom Metazoa; phylum Arthropoda; class Insecta; order Lepidoptera; family Geometridae; genus Horisme; species Horisme vitalbata. The sequence goes on from OX638091.1 coordinate 13,055,350, forward strand.
GCGGCAAGCCCCCTGCAAACACAATAACTAATCACTATAAAAGGGTTGCGGGTCTATTAAAAACTCTGCAAGAATTCCGATGGAGGGATGTTTAGGGACGGCTTACACTTAGCACTTCATACTCATAATCATCATCATCATCATCATTATTAGCTATTTTCGATGCACTGCTGGGCATAGACCTTCTTTTGATAATGACACTTGCCTCGATCCTGCGTTAGTCTGAGCCAGGTGCTGCCCATAGTCTTTGTAATAACGTCGCTGGACGACATCTCCTGTTCCTGTAACCACTTAAGACTTGGCATTAACTTTTTTTTTTACTGTATTAGATCTCATTTAAATTTTCGTATAACATGTAGTATATTGTGTTGATCTGAGGGTCTATTAAATATCACAGTTGCCTACTTAATGAATTTGAATGTAGGCCATGAGAAGCTTTTAGATACTAGTGACAAAACATCGAACTGACTTGTAGGACCTGAAAAGGTTCTAGTCTTTTTTCGCATGAGTTAGATTGCAACTCCACTATTTCCACTATTTCTATGATACTCATCGCATAATTTACTGGTAGATGATCAAAAAACCAAATAATCTACGTCTCACGCTTGAAATGCTTGGTTGCAAATTGGGTTGAATGTGCGTTGTCCTTTACAGTTTTTTTTCTTACAACTTTTCTCCCCGCTAATGGCGGCTGAGTGGGCGGTCGATTCGTTGCGCTATTTAAATGGAAATACCGAACTAATTTGTTATTCTACGCGGGTAAGAATTGTTTATTTAATTTCGAATTTACTTCTCAATTTTTTTTTCTTATTTTGAAAAAAAAAAAAATTATCGCAAAACATTTTTTTTTTCTTTCACTGCCGGACGTAGATAATTTTATTGTTTTGTTATACCAAAAACATATTGAAACATGTGAATACATTTTAATGATAGGAGGTTCAATAAAAATAATTAAACACCTTTTTAAGCCGCTTCTTATTAAAATACAGGTAACTTATCATAACAAAAAATTATAAACCGAATTAATTTTTCAGAAATATCCAAGCTAGATATAAGAAATACGTATATTAAACTACTCCTAACGGGCTAAAAGAGGAAACATTTAAACCCGAGCACTTAATAAGAAACATTTAACGTTTTGAGCTACAATTTTGGCAATGTTCCATTAGGAGCTCCAGTAATTGCTTACTAGGATAGTTTTGTTCATTCCACGGTATTGCATCACACTCTAATCGCGGAACATAAAATCACAACGAATCACTTAGGTCCATCCCACTAAACTACCACTTAGAGGGAGCAAGGTGGGGTATCAGAACTAGCGGGTAGAGAGTTCACCGGCGGTCCGCCCCTGATCACGTAAAATTTTGCGATATCTATGCGACAACAATTACCACGCTTTCTATCAAAAATCTTCTTTATCAATCATAGTAGTGAGTGGACAAAATTGTATAAGTTCATTATTCCATGTCAACCATCATCGAGCGATCACGAGTTGATCTCGTTCTTAGTTTTTTTTGTCCAGTAATTACAATTTTTCGACAGAAAGAGTAGTGATTGCTGTCGCAATGTTATTGTAGAGTTGTACATAATAACCCCGTCGGTATCCATTAAAACAGCTTATTATATGTGGCAAAATAATAATAATCCGATCATATTTTCGCGATTACACTAGCTGATTTTGCTTATATCCTTTCCTTTCAACCTTGGTACCTCGGTGAATAGAATACTGGTAATGTAAATGTAAATGGACTCCCTTTTCCGCAATTGGACTCCAGTTGGTCCATTGTGCGTGTAATAAATAGAATACTGGACTCTAAACCACGTCTCACGCTACGTGTAAGGATAAAAAAAATCAAAAAATCTGTGTAAGTATCAAATATTTTGCAAGGACGTCATACCTATACAGCACGTTTTTACACGTTTTTACAGCTGTTTTGATTTGAAATGTGTTGATTTTCTCCTTTCGATTTTCATTCCTTCGTTAGTTAACACTTACTACACATTTACACGACTTACGGCCGTTACCAATGACGCTTCGTTTTCCCTTGAAAAACTTTCAAATTTTCGACGCCTCGTTGTTAATTTTTGACAGTGGAAAACGAAGCGTCATCGGTTACCGTATATTACAGGATTCCATGGTTAGAGAATCAGATTTGCCCGCTTCATCCTCTTACGTAGGCCGCATCTAGTAAGAATCAGACCAAACCGCAACATCTTCTTACTCTGGCCGTATCTAGTAAGATCCGGCCAGATGGAAAGATTGCCGGTAGGAGCTGGGTGCGAGTTGAGAACAGGGTGAAATGGTTCTCATTAGGAGAGATTTATGTCCAACAGTGGACTGCTTTAGGTAAGATGATGATGATTATCTAGAATTATAGTTAGCCGCTTCATCCCCTCACTTGGTACGGACTCTGGTCGCGTGCACGCAGCGGGCGGCGAGTTAACAGCGAGTAAATTTATTACGTGGGCGTGAACACACATTTTTGCGCTCTGCCGGCGTAATGGAGCGCGCGCCCGGCTAATATCTGCTAATAAACTGACCAGCCCTTTATTGTGGGCCGCGTGTTATTGAGACCTTTTTTGGGTTTTAGCTTTGGTTTTCTCTATATCTGTTAAGTACTTCATGATGTAGCCTAGTCGTACTGGATAGATTTGTAGAAATAGAGCAGATTGCCCGATGGCCTACAGATGAAACTAGATTTTTTTATTATGAAAGTAACTTATTTACAAAGTTCTGTCATCATCATCATTTCAGCCTTTTCAGCCAGTTGCTGAGCATCTTTGCAAAAGCAGCTTTTATTATGTGAAACATAATTTAATATTTCTATTGTTTTGTCTTTTTATCAATTAACTCAATTGTATTTATTCCTAAAGTCGCATTCTATCTATGTCGTTAAATACTAAATTGTTTTCGTCTATCTTTTACTTATGTCGTCAAAAAATCTTACTTTGTCGTCCTCTTTTTCTCTCGAACGCCACACCGCTTGCTACGACAATACTATGTTAAATGTAATGTTTTTTTTCGTAAGTTTAGTTATAGAGTTGCCTCTAGAATATGATTTAACCTTCGTATTTAACCTACTGGTTAATTTATTTCTATAATTTAGTGATAATGTATTCTTATTTTGTTTTTTATATATTGAGTAGGCTTGCGTTTGACTACATGCTATGTATACCTAATGTATTTTTTATAATATATAAAAAATTGTACCGTATGTGCGTGATTGTAGTTGCAAATAAACTTTAAATTACAATATTTTGGTAGGCCATTCTTACAAATTATTAATCATATTCATAAACCTTAGAACCGTGTGTTACACAGATAAACTCCCAGCAGTCATTGATATGACAGAGTTACGAAACAAGTTCCTTACACTAAAGTTCATTATATGTTCACTTCATATAAATATCATTAATTTAAATTAATTATCAAAATTTTGGCTACATATACCCACAAATTATTAATCATAATCACCTTAAAACCGTGTATTTCACAGATAAACTCTCCGTCGTCATTGCTACGATCTACGACAGAGCTACGAAATAAATTCCCTACACTTAAAATTCATCGTATGTTCACATATGAGTATCATTAATTTAGCTCTGAAAAACATCGCATAGTAAGTTATTCTGAACATTAACCGACTCGCTCTCATAAAGGCAATAACAAAGTAACGCGGAAAGCGCCCTCTATAATGCGTCTGGTAAACGAATATGCGGGGAAATTGCCTTCGGGGCCGCGCAGATGCGATTGCTAGGATCGGTTCTAGTGATGCGACGTGTTTGGACCGAGACTCAACACCGATACTTGTGTGATTTGGATTTTTTGAATTGACTCGAGACTTGTGTGATTTGGAGTTTTGAGTTGTGAATTTTGTGTAGCTCCGCCAGTACGGATATCGCTGGCAACGTATAATCATCAACAACAACTACAATAGTACAAGTGTAATTGTTAAACATAATGAACATTGCTTCAATTAGGGGGTGTAAGGGGTTCCAACCTCTCATCTTTGGAATTCAGGCCATGCAGGGCTAACTAACAAACAGGGCTCTGGCGGCTGGCTGAATGCTGCTGCTGAACTTGCCGCGACGATACCCTAGTAGACAAAAGCATAAATTAGTACTACATTGTTCAAAATTTAAAATACACAGTTCTGGCCCAAATAAAATGGCTGTTTAATAAACTTCCGGAAAAACTCAAAGACGAGGAAGATGACAAAAATTTTGAACGACATCTAAAAGAAATATTAGTAAATAAATATTATTATAGCTTAAAAGATTTTTTCAGTAACTCATTTAAACTTCCAGAAATTAACAGTCAAGTTGAGTTAGGTCTATAATTTCACTTACATACCTACCTAAAATATAATTTTTTAACGGGCTGGCTCCATAGTCCATGCCATTCATGTGCCCAAAATTGGGCTCATAGTGTTAGAAATAAATAAATAAATAATGCTGGATTATCACACAGCATCATGTGGCCCCAAACTAAGCAGAGCTGGTGTTATGGGAACCACATGATGATATATGATTGATATATTACATATATGCACTTTAAATACATACGTATCATACATAGAAAACACCCAGACTCGAAACAAATATCTGCAGAACATGCAAAAATTTGTCCCGCAGCGGGAATCGAACCCGCAACCTTCTGCGTCCCAGGCGGACCTTCGCCCACTGCGCCACAGAGGTCGTCATTATGCTAATAATTCATGTTTTGTACCTAACATTATGACTGCAATAAATAAATGAGTATGAATGCCGCATAGCATCTAACATCCGCACAGCTAAATACCCTGACCGCTGACGGGCAGCAGCGTCGACCGTGCGACCGTGTGAACGTAATTCCCTTTTATTAGGGGAGGCCTATCCAGCACTGAACTGAATAGGCAGTTGGTGGTTTCAATTGATAGGTGTTCCTGGGATTGATCAAAATTGAAGTCGGTATCTTTTTTTGGCGGTTTATTTAAGAAAAATATTTTGATGTACATTCGTAGTAGTTTGATACGATCCAAAATCGATGTCATTATTTTTAATTATGTATGTGTATCTGTGATTAAAAAACATATAATGTATTACATATTCATGTAAAAACTGAAAAGGGACCTATTTCAGTTCTGTTTAGCCTTACCCCATCCCTGCCGGATACTGGCAATCATCAATCTACCCCCTCGCCTAGCCCGCTCGTAAATCACGCTCACAATGGCCGCAGGAAGTTCTTAAGAAGAAAAACTATAGGTTGTATCCTTCCGGGCCACCGGCCAATCGGAAGCCGGCTCGCGGGGGCGCGGGACGCCCTCGCAAGGGTTAGATATGGCCCGTAATTGCGAGTGGGGTAAATGATGATGCGCTCAACTGGCTAATGAAGTAGATTTGGTGGAGGATTGTTTTACTTGATTGTTTGAACTTTCTATATCTATTGCTACGTTTCTGAATTTGCTGATTTCGTCTAGTTCTCGGATAAGTAAGGGTCTATAATTGCGAATAGGTTAAATAATGATCAGCTTAGTCGCCATGGGGTATAACCGCTTCCAATCTCCATCTTGGGAACCCAAGCTAACATCACCTGCCTGTTGTGCACCCTGCTTAAAAAGAAACGGAACTCTGGCGCCGGTTGATTGCGGCATAGCTACATCCCCTGACCGCCGACGGACAGCAGCGTCGGCGGTGCGAGAAGTTGTGCCCAGCGATCTGCAACCCGCATGCCCAGCGTGGGGATTAGAGGCATATCTCCCTTCTAATTAGGGGAGGTCTATGTCCAGCAGTAGACAGATATAAGCTGGTGTTGACGTTGCTGTTGTTGTAGAACTTTAAGTTTAAGCAAACAATGCACTGTTACTCAATACTTCCATTTTAGACGGACTCATGGGAAACTAAAAATAAATCTATGTGACACAGTTCTGAGTTAAAATCTTTATGAAGACGGATAAAAAAGCCGCATAAATAAGGCCGTATCACGGTACAGGAGCATTACATCAAGGGTTTAATGGATTCGCGAGGGTGATTCGGTTACAGACGATTTTTCCACGTCGGCCGACCGCCGCGGCGCCGTCCTTCATCTGAGGATTAGCGTGATCCCTCAGCTCTGATAACGGTCTGATGGTATTCGTAACCTTACTAAGGATTTTGACAATTAATAGTAGAGCGAGTATTTTGAGTATTGCAAAAATTTTTTTTTCTTTATTATTCATAAAAAAAACCTTTTATTATTCATTACTGTTTGTAAACCAGCTACCATATTTATTAATTTGGTATGAATACTTAAATAATTGATACCTAATTTAATGGATAATGTAGCATTTATTGACATAAAAGTTATTAATTTACATTTAATCATTTTGAAGCATATATGCACGCTCATATTAGGCTTATTACAGAATATAATGGAACCCTTGTAGGGTTTATCTGGGATTACCTGACGACCAATGTAAACTTATCCACTTATGTTCTGCAAATAAAATATCCTTCTCATCATCATCAGTCTAATGTCCACAGCTGTACATTGACCTGCTCTAATATAAAATACATTTATTCATAACTTTAGGATTTGATTATAATTTCATGATACGTTTCATCACCTTAAGAATGCGGTGACCCTCACTCGCAACTTCAATTCGAGGCGCGTACAAAGATCGCTCCGGATATCGCTAGCTCTGTTTAGCGGATGGATGAGTTAGTCGTGCGTGCGGGATAGCAATATTGGTCGTTCAAAATTTGATATGAGCTTGGTTGTGTTCCGTAATACCAAAAATGATGACTGAAAACTCTATGTATTCTATACGTAGTGTTGTTATGCTGTAACTAGATAATATAAACTATGTTCCTTAGCAAACAACATGAAAGATATTTTCGTTTTTAATACGAAACAAAGAGCAAGAAAAGAGGTCAATTTTGGCATAAAAAGTGCAAAATGTTATTGTTTTTTTTTTTTTCATTTTAGGTAAGTTTTTTTTAATCTATCCAGGAATCTAGATAAATTCTATTGGAATACAAATTATACAACAATATAGTAGAAATATGTTTGAATTTGAAATCATTTTGGTATTACGTTTGTATGAGCAATTCGTCCGTCGCGTCGGTGGCCCCTGAAGTTAACAAGGACAAGGCCAGTGATTCAAAGAGGGCTTGTTACAATTATCATGGTCATAAGCGCTTGCAGGATTCTCTACTAATTCTCCTTTCTTAGTCTTAAAATTACTAGATTTACGGAAATACCTAGGAAATAATAAAATTAAAAATCACTTGTAATAATAGTTTTTAAAAACTACCCATTTGCTGCTTATGAAATATATTTTTCACTCAGAATAACTAAACATCGCAAAAAACTAAAACAAATTTCGCATTCAAACAATTTCTTTTCCAAATCCATTTGGTAACTGGCAGCACGGTGAAAATTTGAATTTAGAATGCGCTCCCCGGGTGCGGGCGGGCGCGGCAAATTGTGAATTAGACCGCGCCGCGGGCGCACGCTCCCGCGCTTGTTAGCTAGTTTTTACGCTGGCAACCCCTTTGTCAGTGGGATTGCATCAATGCAGTTGGTTATTTAGACGAACCGTACAGATTGGGTGTGGATTGTTTCGTTTCTAGTTCGCAGTTGTGTTAGTATTCTGTTTTTAGTGTTCAATACCAATACAAATAACTGACTGAATATTTATGGATATGTGAAATTTTCTAACAACGAGACTGCAAGCTAAAAAAACGTAACAGTTGATTCGAATGAACTTTCTACAAATTATTTTTACCATTTTTTTATTTAGGCTGCATCAATGCGTACTATAACTTAATAATTTCAAACATTTCTCTTCATCATCATCAGCCTATAACAGTCCACTGCTGGACATATGTTTCCCCTATGACCGCCATGGTGCCATGTCCTTAGCTCTACATATTGCTTTTAAATTAACCAGTATTTATTTAGTTTTATTTTAGTCTGTGCCAATAATACTATAGGTAGTAATTTAAAGTGTCTCTCGATCACGCGTTGACAAACAAAAATAAAACGGCAATAATTAGAAGTAAGCAATACAATAGAACACATCAAATACCCCCCGGAGTTCGAGGGCTGTTCGTTTTCACCATGTTATAACATGTATCATGTGGTTTAGGGACACAAGTGTCAGCTTATTACTAGCAACATTATTATGTTTTATTTTTAACAATATTTTTATGGCCTCAGTGCTTTCACAACTTTGCCGAGGCCTGTTATTTTGTCACTCTATGTTGAAGGTCGGCAATCATTGTTAGTTTTTAACAAAACTAATTATATTTACCTTTTTAGCTTAGTTTTAAATGAGAAATTCTTGGTAGTCAAGAAATACCTCGTTTTTTACCTTTATTTAAATTTCATAATTTTATAATTTTTTGAAAAAAACTGTCTCATCCGATTAAAAGCCTGTAGTTTACGTTTATGTATACTCATTTAATCCGACGAATCGCGATAAACAAACATTCGTATTAAATCGACGGCAAAAAATATTTGTTAATTAAACATATACCTAGCATGTTTCTAAATACCTAACACATTCATCTCCGTAGACTTGAACAAGAGCCATTTATAACAAAATGTTCACATTAAAACTACAAAGACATCAAAAGTCTTAAAGCTAGCAGACGAAAACAACTTAAATATTAAAACACTCATCGCTCTCTAACCGCAATGACGTCACTCTTAAAACCTGTTCCATAATGGTTGCATAAAAGAAATCTTTGTACAAACAAATTGCTATTAACCCTAACATTATGTGTTTTTCGCCCGGGGCGGCCGCTGATGGTGTAGTTGCATAGGCCTGCGGTCGCCTTTCCAAAATTGTTTGCGTTAATCAGATACGTCTTTGCAATATGCCGTGTGTTTGGACAGTTCATGAGTATGAAAAAAAGATGATTAAAGGTAGAGGGAAAGTGATGCTTTCGATCAGACTTGACTTTATACATTAAGTTTTTTCTGGGAAATGATTTTTGAAACATATATTTAGAGAGATAACCAATCGTCCCAACCAGATCACAATGAATCTCTTCCCTAAAAGTCTAAAAGTTAGGTTCAGCAAACGATTCGACCAATCCTAGTACAATCATAAACCTAATCAAAAATAGGACCTACGTCTCTACTTGCAGACAACTTCATGTGAGTGTACTTTGGCGTGTAATCTATGATTAAATTTACTTGATTCATGATCGTGGTCCCATTTTTAAAAAGGAACTTGTACCTATGTATATTCTTTGGATTAATGCATACAAGTTTCTTAGGAATGTGTCTTTTGGGTTTCGACCTTTTCGGATTAATAATGCCGTAAATCTTCTAAGACACCTTGTAGATGAAACGAGTTGGAGATGAAACAGCACTTTATCAAAGAAAATTTTCTCTAATAAAATATTCAAATTTATTTAGCGAGAAAGAAAGCGTAGCATTGTTGGCTCACACTCAGACAACGGGAAAAAGCCAATAAAACCGTTTGTTATCCGTTCACCCCACTTTTGAATATATTTGGCTATGTTAATGCTCGTTTAACGTCGCACAATGTATCCGAACTAATCTAACCGAGCGACTTTGTGGCGCCAAAAGAATATGGCCGCGAGCGCTGCATATGGCGTGAAATTGGAAATTTCGAAATCATACGCGTGTTTAAATTTCGTACCGCATTATTTAAGCCTGTTTGAATTTGGAACCGCGTTCAGATACATAATCGGACTACGATTTTGTGACAAGATTAGTTACAATAATAGAGTGAGGGGGTCGGAAAATTGGGCGCGTAATCCTGATAATGCGAAGTGAAATGAAAATTACGGTGTATTAAGTCAGTGAATATTTTAACAAGAGAATTACTATTAGACACGTGTGTGAAGGTTAATATAGAAATTTTGCTTTAGAAGACATAATTTAAGACTATAGTGGATGGATTAGCAAATTAATTTTAACCTTTCCAACATTGAATTATAATTTTAATTAGACTTAATACTGTACGGCTTACCTTATATATTTTATGTAATGGATAAAGCTTAAATAATTATTTGTACTCAGAGCTTAAAGTTGATCAGGGCTTTAAAATCTAAACATGTATTTTAAAGAGCGACAATTACGCTGAACAACTCCAAAACTAACAGGTAGGTATCTAGATCTACCTATGTGGTAAGCGCATAGATCGTAAGGAATAAATTTATAGAAAAAAGGTGGATGAACCAAAAAATAAGTAATTATTTTTAACTTTTTAGTTTTACAGTTTTTTCAATAAATTTTTTGAAGTCGGTTTTTTTTATTTTAAATTGTTGTTTATGTTCTGTCCGATTTGGAAAAATCAACCTACGTATTATTATTTATATATGATAGCAAGGCTACGAGTTCAAGACAGCACGCAGTGGCGTTTATTAGGGAATGCCTATTATATATATAGTTTTATTAAGTATTGGCCGACAACATGTATGTGAAATGCATAACAAACAAACAAACACATTTATGCTAAAATATTAGTTAGGATCCTACCTATAAGGTTGGAAGTCTATAGACGTCAGAATTCATCAATAAGATGCCACAACTTCGTCTAGAATAAAAACGCTCTCACGTAATTTGACGTGGAAACGCCACGGAAAGTTGTAACGTTATTTTTAACTGGTATTATTGACGTTGATACGCGATTGATCATCCCCGCCCGTCGGGAGTCGATAATTTACAAATTCCTCGTGTAACAAATCGTTTTCTCCACGTAATTTGCTTGAAAGCATTGCCTTACTGCTTATTGGGATCGTAGCGGCTTGTAATTGGTTAATGGTATTCTATGGTCTTGGTTTTTTCTTATATGCTGTGGCCAACTTAGAGTGTACCTAAGGGGTTCCAAACACCGGCACAGCTACATCCCCTGACCACCGACGAGTAGCAGCGTCGGCGTTGCAAGAAGCTGTGCACTGATCCCCAAACCGCATGCTCTGCGTGGGGATTATTGGACCCCCTTCAGACCTTTGTCCAGCAGTGGACTGATATAGGCTGCGTATCGGTGTTGTATTGTTATGACCAACTTTGGTGCAAGAGTTTTACACAACAGTTAGTTTAACAACATCGTCATGGCTTACATTTCTTTCACGAAAGAGGTACTGTGGTACCTCCGACTTTGTTTAAGACTGCTTTAGGTCCGCTGACCGGTGGCCGTCCGCGCCGATCGGCAGCCAGCGACAAGTACCTGTTTAATTGCAGTTCATCGTTACGTGTAAGCAATCAGTGTAGGTGTATAAAACGCCGACAGGCGATCAGCGTGACTGTTGAATCAACGTTACTTATCTTATATATGTGGATACGTAGGAGGTAGCCGTAGAAGTCAACACATTATTTAATTCGGTTCATACATAAATAAATAATAATGCTGTACAATAGGACATAGCATCATGTAGCCCCAAACTAAGCAGTACCATGTACCATGTACCATGGGAACCACATGACTGATATACTACTTAGGTACTAGGAGTAGAATCCCTACTAATATTGTAACGTGAAAGTTTGTGAGCATGCATGTATGGATGTATGGATAAGTGCTTGTGACTCTTTCACGCAAAAACTACTGAACGAATTTGGATGAAACTTGAAATATACACAGTATGTGACCTGGATTAACACAATAGGCTATTTTTCATCCCGGTACCACGCGACCGAAGCCCCGGGTGGAAGCTAGTACATACATATACATAGTAAACACCCAGACCTGTGACAAATATCTGAAACTAATGCAAAAATTTGTCCCGCGGCGGGAATCGAACCCGCAATCTTTTGCGTCTCAGGCGGATCTTCGTCCACTACGCCACAGAGGCCGTCACATACATGTCCACTTTAACAGTAGTAGTACTTAGCTAGTAAAACATATCATAAATAAAATCCACAAATATTGTTACCTATTGGTTATTATAACAAAGGAAAATATATTCAGCACTAATGTATCGTGGCCGGACAATAAATAAAGATCATAAACAATTCAAGAAAGGATATAAGAGGGAAAGCCGATATTTCCATTTTCCTATTATTCGTTCTATTGTCTATTGGTGATTTATTTTTATTGATAACTGAGATTGTGAATTATATCATCTCATAATACTTTTATATTTCTCTTCATTTTTATCAACGGTCGGTAGAACCATCGTCGTGTGTTTGCGTGCTGAGTTATCAGTATCACTAATGGCAGTAATTAAATATACTGAAATAATGATTTCAAGTCAAGTTATAATATACCTTGATTATGTAGCCAAATATTTAATAAAACCTACCAAATGCGACTTGACTCGCGCACCGAGGGTTCCGTTCATACTTGTAGAAAGGATTTTTTATGTGATGTAACTACAAATTTACGGTTTTTCCTTGCTTCTTGATAAATTTCATAATTCTAGTAACTCAACAGTAAGTACCCTCATAGGTTTTGACTCCCTTGCGAAAACATTGACATTGACTCGAAAGTAGAAGAATAATACTCACTTAAGCTCATCCAGCCATGTACAAGCAACCAAAGAAAGCACATTTGGCCCAACCGTATCGTACGCGACTGGAATAGGCTTCCAGAAACAATAGTGCTCCATCAGTGAACTCCTTCAAAAATAGACTGGACAATTTAAAGTGTACTGAAAAATAACCCCGATATACACGTATCAGCTTTAAGCTGCCTGTGTGTATAAACAAATAATAATAATAATAATAATAATAAATGTATGAGGCACCGAATCATAGGCCTTCTTGTAGTCTATCCATGCAGCTGAGAGGTTCCCCTTGCTGCGCCTGATCTGCTGGCTAATAGTCATGTCAATGAGGAGGAGCTCCTTAGTACCGCGGGACCCAACTCTACATCCATTCTGAGCAGGAGCCAAAATACTATTTGCAACTATGTGCGCATTAATTTTTACGGTCAGAATGGACGTAAGGAGTTTGTAGATGGTAGGTAAGCACGTTATGGGTCTGTAGTTCTTTGCTTCCGCGGTACTACTAGATTTGTGGAGCAGGAAGGTGACTCCAGTCGTCATGAAACTTGGAAGAGACCCAAGCTCGAGGGCTTCTTGAAATTGTGTGGCGAGTACAGAGTGTGAACATCTAAACCACTTCAGCCAGAAGTTATGCAACCAACCCGGTCCAGGACTTTTCCAGTCATAGGCCGAACGTATTGCAAATCTAACATCTATGGGGCTAATCACAACTACTCCCATGGCTTCGATAGGTTCACTCTCTCTACTCACCACATCCATCCAATCTCCCTCCGTGTGCTGGATGGGCACAGACCAGATGCTGCGCCAGAAATTATTCATGGCATCAGCGTCCGGTACACGCCCATCCATCACACATTGGTCAGGTTTCTCCCAGTATCGGTACACCTTCCTCTGGTCACTTTGGAAGTTTCAATTTTGCCAATATCGGTCCACACGTTCTCGATACCGACGAATGCGGCTTGCCCATGCAGAGATTTTCTGCTTCAGAAAGTCAATGCGTTCTGTGACACATGCCATATAATCGTGGGGCCGAATATCGGTTCCAGCAAAGGCCTGTGTCACAAAACGTATCACTCGGGGCCGGGTATTGCCTCCTCTGAAGCAACTTAGATTTGCAATCAGGGTCCTGAATTTACCGATCCGCCGTTCGATCCGTACTTGCCAAGCTGGAGTTTGGTTGACAGGTCGTGGTGCTCGCGTGGAGTTTGGGAACTTGACACGAGCAACACGACACGCAGCCACGGCTCCGCAGTAAAGGATCGAATGGGTATCGGCTAGTCCTTCGCTAGTCTCTAGGAAAGGGACCAACAAAGGATTCAAGGCCTCCATTAGAGCCAAGTTTCGTCTGTGAGTGGGCAAGCGAGGCAAACGCGGTCTTTCATTGAGAGGTGCGGATCGGTATGACAAAATCGCATCCTCCAAAGTCCTCCTCAACTGCTCATTTACCTGGTTACTCACGCTGGTGATCCCGTAGTCGACGTCATCAACAGCGGGGTCCGGTTGCGTCGTTACCGGTATCGAAGTTGTCGTAACCGGTGGCGTGGCAGCCGGGGCCCGCTGCGAGTGGTCAGCTACTTGAGCACTTTGACTTTCAGCGCGAAGCCGGTCAAGTAACGAGTCATCCAACAATTTTAATCGTTGGATGGCTCGTACTGTACTCGTATCATGGCTGGAGAGGATCTTAGAGTTGTATAAAATTGATGCAACTTTGAGATCCTTCTTAGGTACATGCATGAGACAGTGGATCACAGTTCTTCGTCATCCAGGTAGCGGACGGGATCCCTCTGCTCCGCAAGATCTGATTCGCATAGAGCGGGGTATTTTCCAGGGCGACAGTCTGAGCCGCCTATGGTTCTGCCTGGCACTGAATCCTCTTAGTACTCTGCTAAAGGATTCAGGGCTAGGCTATCGACTTCGGAGAGAGGGTGGTATCGTTTCTCACCTGTTGTACATGGATGACCTCAAACTTTTCGCGCCGAGAAAACCAGAGCTGCTGACTCTGTTGAATATCACACAAATATTCAGCAGTGCCATCAGCATGGAGTTCGGTGTCGAGAAGTGTGCGGTCATGCAAGTACAGCGGGGGAAAGTTGTAAATACTACAAACAAACAGTCGGTGAAGGAGCGATTCTTTTGCCGCCTGACTAAAGTACTCAATAGTCTTTTGTCGGGTGGTAACAAAGTTCGTGCCTTCAACGGCTGGGTTATGCCTCTGCTTATATATACCTTTGGCATATTGAGATGGACTCAAACTGAACTTGACGCCCTTGACTGTAAGGTTCGTCAACTTCTTACGACACACAGAATGCGACATCCACGTTCGTCGGTGATGAGGATGTACATCCCGCGGAAATGTGGAGGTCGGAGCTTTTTAAATGCCAAGACCCTCCATAACCGCGAGGTGTGCAACCTCAGAGAATACTTCCTCCATGCCGACAGTGAGATGCATCGTGATGTCGTAGCAGTTGATAAGAACCTTACCCCGCTCTCACTGGCTTAGGAGAACTGGCACAAACCTATGGTGCTGAGTGCCCTTGACCGCAAGATCGTATGGGAGAGTAAGGAGCTGCACGGACGGTTCTACAAAGCCCTTACAGGGTCTGATGTAGACCTACTCGCATCCGTGAACTGGCTACGTTTCGGTGACCTCTTTGGGGAAACCGAAGGTTTTATCTGTGCGATTATGGATGAGGTAATAAAGACGAACAACTACCGAAAGTATATCATGAAGGATGGAACCGTTGACATTTGCAGAGCTTGTCATCGTCCCGGTGAATCCATCAGACACGTACTTTCGGGTTGTTCGCACCTCGCTAACACTGAATACTTGCACAGACACAATCAAGTAGCCAAGATTATCCATCAGCAGCTTGCTCTCCAATACGACCTTGTCGGCCCAGAGGTTCCGTACTATAAGTACGCACCGGTGCCAGTTCTCGAAAATGGTCGTGCTACGCTCTACTGGGACCGCTCTATCATCACGGACAGGACTATTCTAGCGAATAAACCTGATATCGTCCTGGTAGACCGGTCGAAACGCCGGGCGATACTTGTTGACATCACCATCCCAAACGACGCTAATCTCGTGAAGGCCGAGAAGGACAAGCTTAGCAAGTACCTTGACCTGGCCCACGAGATTACCGCTATGTGGGATGTCGACTCAACAATTATCGTTCCGATAGTCGTTTCAGTGAACGGTCTGATAGCGAAGAGCCTTGACCAATATCTTAAGAGGCTCTCGCTAGGCAGCTGGATCAAGCGTCAGATACAGAAGGCGGCTCTCCTGGACTCGGCACGCATTGTGCGGAGGTTCCTTTCTCTGCAGCCCTAGCCACCGACCGTTTGAGCCCTGCCCCGCGGTCGATGGTCTCCCGCTTTGATACATTTTTTACTATAATGTTTTTGATAGTTATTTATGTACATAAGTAGTATTAAGTTTAATTATAGTAAAAAATGTATTTTAGATGAGTTTACAATTAAATAAAGTGTCATAATAATAAATAGGTAACCCTACCCAATCCTTAACATATAAACTTATAAAATTCCCATTTCCGAAATCGTTTACGTATTTGGGGCATTAAATAAATATAGCGCAGGTTACCGAGATCGAGCCACGATCTATGACGCATATTTACGGTACAAATGGGCAATTTGCTGGTAAATATATTTCTCGGAACAGTATTTATATGGGCGATGGAGCAGAATATGTATTAGGGCATTAAGGAAGAATTGGATCTGTGTAGGATTATTTTTATCGTTCTAGAATGAAATGAGAAATAAGTAATCACATCACTTTAATGTTTAAATGCGAAAGTTATTATTGTAGTATTGGGTGGTCGATTCTACACAGTAAGCCAGCTATCGAGAGGCTGGTCTAAACCCTCAACTTCTATGTTCCTTAAACACTATCTATGTCTTCATGTGTTCGAAACAGCTCAAAATTAGAAAATAAATGTCACTTCACTGTTTAGAGAAATTCTCAAAGTTCTCAAGTTTGTGTGTGTGTGCGTTTGTGAGTATGTTATTTTCCACTCAACTTCGTAACGGATAAACAGATTTGGATGAAACATTAGATGAAATAATATATATATTTTTTATGTTACTTGAAGATGGAACAAGCACATGGTCCACCTGATGTTGAGTGGTAACCATTACCTATCACAAAGCATTGCAACATAGATCACGTTTTTTGAAACGTGCTCTACGATGCAACGCCCTGCGTCCATCAATTTGAGGCATGAAGATGATAAGCCTCTTGTGCCTGTAGTTTCACCGGCACCCACACCCTTCAAACCGAAACACAGCACAGCTGCTTCACGGCAGAAATAGGCATGGTGGCAGTACTTCCCCGGACGAGCCCTCCACAAAGAACTGTACTACTACTAAAAATACTACTACTAAATATGTAGGAAAATTAGAATACCGAACGAACTGTTTTAGATTATAAAAATAAGTACTGAACGAAAGACAAGTGAATGGGCAGTCTGTATTCTGCGGTGAAAGAGGATGGCGTGCGGCTTCATTTAGTATTATAGTATATATATATAATCAATGATGTATTCATCTTCTTTGCTATTACGTTGCTTAAACAGAAATTCGGTTTATCAAAAATGTTGTAGGTAATTAACGAAGAAAAATATTCTTCATCTTAAGTACGGAATGTGGAAATTTTTAATTGACTTTCAACATGCATCTACCTATTATGCATTTAATTTTTATTACCTCAATAATATTCTTACTAGTTTTCCTAAAATTAGTAAGAATAAACGAAAGCTTTCCTAAAATTTTAAATAAAATAAATAAAGTAAGTCACTTTCTAGAAAATTGTGTTAAAGAGACATTAATCAATAATTAGTCTTAACTGATCCGTTTCAAGAATTTTCAATATAATTAGATAAACAACCGTTCCTCGGATTAGAAAAACAAGAAGTTAAGCTACACTAGACTCATGACACGCAATATCAATATAACAAATAAAAACTCTCAAACAACAAAATGAAAAACCCTTTCAAACAAATTTCCCGGTACCCCAGCGTACCCTATTTACGGGCGGCTACAAACAAGTATCGAGTATACTACTCGAGTGGAAACAATGAAAAATGACCGCTGGAAAATTGCGGGATTGCGCGCCAATCCGACCGAGAGACGCGACGCGATCTCTGCTTAAGATGTACAGGGATGGACTGCAGGGATGACTACTCCTTTTACCCCGTAAAGGGTAGAGACGTTTTTGATTAGATTTTGAAGATGTACAGGGATTGCAGGTTTTAGCGAAAAATACTATGTATATATTGTATGTTCTATAGCAGCCTATTTTAATCGAAGTAACACGCAATAGAAAATGTTTTTCAAAACTTAAGTATACCTTGTGATGTTATTGAGGAACAAATCATAGCTATTTTCCTTTTTAAATATTATTTTTTATATTTAGTATTGTTTGCTACGTCTGGGCATTTTTATACTACCCTAAGTCGCAAAAAATTCCACAAACTCACACTGCTTCAATTACGCGTAAAACAATCGAATGAATTAATATGAGGCATGCTAACCTAAAGCCAGCCAGTAACCTAGCCAGTAAAAAAAAAGTGTCACTATTGGCTTTGTTACAATAGTGGTAGAAATTAAAGAGTTAAGAATACGAGTAAGATTCTATTGGAAAAATAGGTAAAATATGGAGTAATCCTATTGTGTTGTATCATATGAATTTAGTACTTGTAGATATCAAATATGCCATAAATGTTGACGAACATTATGCAGTCTCTCCTAGTCTCACAATCTGAACTAATAGTAGCGTATGCTTGAAGGCAATGGGTCCTCACCTAGCCCGAGGCGGCCCTGTCTACTCGAGCACTCTATTTTCCTATTTGCGCGGCAGATTGGCTCTGATTGTATTGTTTGCTGCGGGGCGGGGCGTATTGATGCCTAGCTACCCCTACCCCCTACCCACTCCCCCTTGCATCCAACTGGAAAAATGTTACCTACTGAAATATTGTATGTTTTCTATAAATATTTGAACATGCACCGTATCAATTTTTTGGTGCAATGCCTGGTCGGGTTTTTAATGGATGATCTGTATTGATATTGGATTACGCTTGTGGGCTGATAGATTACGAGGGACATGATTTTTTTGTGATGGTGAAATAAATAAATTATTTTAAAGATTATTGAACACTGGCTTCGCTCGTGCGATACTCGGACAAAAAGTAGCATATACGTTACACAAGGGTTGAACTTATGTGCAAAATTTCAACTCAATCTGTTCAGTAGTTTTAGCGTCAAGGACGGACAAACATTTTACGTGTTAATATTTCATGAACTTTTGAGATAAAGCAAAAAGCATATTTTTATAAGATAAGCCATGTTATATATTTTAAAGTAAAATCTTTTTTAGCTTTATTTAATCCAGCAGATTATAAAACCTCTTTCCATAATCCCTAAATTCATAGCATCATCGTAAAAATCTTCTCGTTCGATAATGCTTCATAAATCAAAGCGTATAACCTTTTTTCACTCACGACGTTCGCTCGTAATTGACAATATAACCGCTACACCATCGTAATAAGCCTTAAGGTTTACCAATACACCCCAGGTAAGGGCAAGTTCAGAATGCTTAGATATTTCTTTAGGGGTTTTACAAAACCATTGCTGAGGTTTTTAGCACGCGAGCCGCCGTCAGTCGGTTTTTGGTCGCGCGTCAAGCTGCGTACGGACAGCGCTTCCATGGCGTTCCAGGACACGCGTAACCGACTACGCGTACCAATATACGCGCTGTCCGTACGCAGCTTAAAAATCACTAGGCTAGGCACAAAGTACGTTTACATGCTGAGAGACATCTAGTAACTAAACTATCTACAAGATGACAATGATTTGAACATAAGTGCGTGCAAAGAGCATTACTTATTTCTAAGTATTGTATTATATAGGAGCGATGTTTTATACTCTAATATCTCTGCTAAGGTTTGGCCCCTCAACTCGGTAGTTGTCATATCCTCTCTTCACTTAGTTTCTGAACCTTCGTAATAATAAATACCTGACAACTCACTGTGTAGTTCATATTCCTCAATGCTTCAAATAAATGCATATAGCTATTATTAATAGTATATATTATTTATTTTATATTTTAAATGCGTCCAGCTGTTACGGAGTTGAGTGGGTACAAACGTAAAACAAACTAAGCTTTCGCATTTATAATATTAGTTCAGATTACCAAATCTAGAAAAAAACGTCAAAAAGCAATATCAAAGTTCGATATGAAAATATTTCTTTCTTCCTTCTTCATGTGCTAGTGGGCTAGTGACCAACTCTGGTGTTTGAGTTCTTACGCCGCCCGAATGTTTCTACGTGGCTTAACGACTGAAAAAGCCCGGACCAACATCTTAACGTGCCTTCCAAGCACGGAAGCGCTCATATCTAAATGCCACTAAATGGTCACTCATCCAAGTAGTGACCGGGCGGAGTGTTGCTTAATTCTTTGAGTGCTGAATAACACACCGCCGTACCTGCTGCAGAACGTGCCCGTAGCGTCATGTCCGAGGCCCGCAGTCAACGTGTTGACCAAGACGATCTGCTAAGAACACAAAAGCAAGCCAGGCTGCGAGCAAATTCCAAATAACATTTGTCTATACCCTTACTCGATGCCATAAGGCGGCCATAAGGAGGGATACACGCGTCATCCCCGCGATAACTTTTATGAGTGCCAAATTGTGTTTATGCTCTGTCGCGGCCGCGTAATCAGAAATGTTGCGCGAGAACAAAGTTATACGGAACAGGGGATCGAAGCTAGCGAGTGGGCGATTTATCTTCTTACCATCATATTCCATCACTTAGACTCTTATATAAAGGGCGATATTAAATTCGTATGTTACCCCGCGATTTATTTCACTTTTCAAAATTAAAATTAAAAATTTCATCATAAATCGATGAAATGACTTAATTTTACTCAAACTCTGGTAAGGCAGCCTTAGCACAGCTCGCTTTGTTGTACTTTGTTCTTGACTTAAAGATGTTGATGATGATTGTAGCTCCGCCTTACAGTTCTCTTGCCATGCATATCTCAAAGCTAAGTTTAATGTTTAGGTATTATTCCATACCTGAATGAAACCTAACTCACAATTCTGTCACACTTATTTTTAGGAGAGATTTTCTGAACATGTGCACAACCACGGAACACATACGGGATAACATACGAATTCAAACTCACTTTGTATATAAAACCATTTATTTCGGAACACAGAACGCTAGTACGCTACGCTAGTAGTAGGAACAAAGCTAAGAAATACGAACCAAATATTAGCTACTAGGTACATGAGAATAGATACATGGGAGTATAATTAGGACTGTGGGTGCCTCGTGAGTTCGTCCGCGTTAAAGTTCATCCCGCTGCACCCCTACAGGGACTGAATTACTTGAAATTCATCCTAAGTGTAACCCTACACGCTAGAATGTTCTCGCCAACATTTTGCATCTTTAGAATCGTATATAGTGAATGTGTAAAATACTTGCAAACCATCGCTATCTGTTCTGAGGCTAGGTTCCCCGCTTACTCTTATGAGTAGGACTGGCATAGCTGCCAATCCTCTGAACTTGCTTTATTGTCGATCCCATTCCGTCGGAGTCGAAGTCGCGGGTAACAAACTAGTAATTGGTTTGCTATTGACTGCTTCTGTTGATAATGTTGAATCGCTATTGGGTGTTTTGTTGCGGTCTTATTATAGGACTAGATTTTTAGGAAGAACCTCCACCAGGTGGAACGACGACATAGGCATATGGAATTGAATTGAGAGTACTCGTAAATATCTTTATGCCCTCATAATACCCATGAGGGGATAAAGATTTAAGAGTACTCTGACACAAAAAAATTAAGGCTGTATTATTATTATTGTCTGTAAAATTACTGAATCTATTTTCGGAACTGAAACCCAACAAATAACAGGAGTCTAGTTAGTTTTGACCGAGCTATGTTTTCATTATCATCATTTATTTTAAGAACTTCACATACAACGGTATTACCCCATATTTTTAAATCTTAATGGATGAGGCTAAAAAATGTACACTAATGGAATTCCATCAACGGAATCCGTAAAATTCCTAAACGAGTTAATGCCATAATCCGTAGCAGTGCTACGCTGCTACGTGCTACGAGCGTAGCTAATCTCGTAGTGCTGCTAAATGCTACGTTATTCGATAAGCTGCTCCTGAAGTTTGTTTTCGTAGAGTAATAGTGATAATAGAAGTTACAGACTCTATCGTTTTATTTTTGAAAGTTATTGACAATAACGATATTAATAAAAGTATAAAACATTTTTCTATTTTCATGTACGATTTTTTGCACGCAAGCCTATAATTGGTTTTGTAATTAAAATATCTTACATACGATATCACTTTTGATTGGTTAACAGATCGGTGAAGTTACCTATGTATATTGACTTAAATGTTCAAATCTGCTTGCCAGGTAGCCATGCACAGAAATAAGTAGGCAAACACCTACCTAGGCATATTCTGTGCGTTAGTAACTATCAGATGACATTAAATTCATTCGGTTATGAAGAGAGTGAAGGTGATTAAATTAAATTGATTACAATTAATTCAATTAAAAATAGCTATGTACACTTTTCGATAGGCAAGTTATCATATGCATGTTTGTTAATAAATTATATTTGATAAAGAATATGTCTCATCAAAAGTTATCTGATGGGTGAAGGTCGATCAACACCGGCTCTTAGACTAATCTTATAGTATATAGGGGGTACCTTCTAGTTATAAATTGTACTACACGTAACTGTCTTCTCAGTAGACAGTAGATGATTCGTACTCAAGTTTCTTCGAATGGTGAGAGTGCCGTAATTATAGGCACATGAGGCATATCACCTTCATGCTGCAACTTGTTGGACGCAGGCCCTTGCATCGTAAGACACGTCTCAACAAGCAACAACAAGCGTGACCTATAATGCAATTCTTTGTTATAGGCAATGGTCACTTAACATCAAGTGGGCAAAATGTATATTAGGATTATCAGTCATGTGAACCACAATACAAGCTCTGCTTAGTTTGAGGCTACATGATAGGTTAGGCCTATACCCAGCAGTGGACTGCTATAGGCTGATGATGATGATGATGATGATGATGATGATGATGATGATGATGAATACAGTAGATTTCAACCTATGTCATGTATTGTACCGCTTTGACACAATCGCAAAACGGGAAGTATGCTTCAGGCATTTTCACGGTAACGATGTGCCTCGCGTTGATTGTGGTGACGATACGTCATTACCGCGACTACGTCATTACCTACGTCATCAACCAACGGCGTCAGACGAGTGCACTTAACGGAACTCTTGTAGCGTAGGTTACTTATGGCCCGGTTCATACAGTGTAAGGTTAGACGAGAGATATACAGGGTGTCACATAAATCAATGTCAAACCGGAAACGGGCAATAAGCCAAGTCGTGACAGTTACTGAAAATTATTTTAAAAAAATCAAATTCATTTGGTCAGTTAAAGTTTGGTGGTGTAATATTTTGTATTCAATTTTGGGCAAAAATCTAGCATTTTATTTTAAACTTAGGCAGTTATGATTTATCTTTTAACTGTAATTTACAAAAGGGTAATTGGTTACATTACAGGATCTTGAATCCTTAATCAGAAATTTGAATCCTTTTAAGACAGGACCAAGATTATTTCTCATATATTTTTAATAACTGTCACGACTTGGCCTATTGCCCGTTTCCGGCTTGACGTTGACTTCTGGATCACCCTATATTACAATACATTACTGTATTAGTAATAATGTAATAAGTATTCGATTCTCGTTTGATATATCTAAAAATCAAGTCCATACAATATTTTGTAAAGATATTTCTCGTGATTTATCAGTCTTTATGCTCACTTTTCGCACTTTACTTTGTTAAGAGGCAGTCATGAATTTATTGATACAACAAAACACCAGCGTATTATCAGTCCAACACTGGACTTAGGCCTCCCCTAAAATGGAGAATATGCCCATAATCCCCTCTGAGCATGCGGCTTTTCGTCGGCGGTCAGGGAATTTAGCTGTGCCGGTGTTAGGCTGCGCTATGACGTAATCAGCTGGCCACCAGTGCCCCGTTGGTTAGTTAGCAGGGTGCACCACGGACAAATGAAGTTGGCTTTAATTCCAAAGGTGCCAGTTTGAACCTTACTCGGACCCCAGAATTTATTAATAGCGTTATTTTTGTTACAGGTACACAAAGATTTCTTCGGGCGAATCGTTCCTCTATCTCAAATGCAGCGCACTGGTAAGCTATCCTATCATCTTCATTATTATGTTTAAGTTTATTTATATCCTTATTTATTTATTTATTTATTTAATAGGAACGCCAACAGCTTAAATATCAATACATTTTAGAGTTACATTGACAAAGTTTTCATTCTGATATAGAAACCAATTACAGGCGGACACAGCATTCATAATAATAATAATAACTAAGTAGTAGGTACTTATCATATGAAATCATTACCCTTCCTTTTGGCTTTGTCGTAGTCGGGTAAAAAGGCCAAAACTGTGATCGTGATCTCTCAGAATGCCCTGTCTGAAAACCAGCGCTGCATCAGTACGTAGGTGAGGACCTTGGTACCTACTTTACGTGTCCAATGCGGCATAAAGTTGAGACAGGGATCTATTTTTACCGTACGCATTAGCATAGTTATGTAATTTCCTGTTTATTTTCATTTTGTGTTGTACTGGCTAAAATAAATGTATTTCTTCTTCATCATCTTCTTCTTCAAGCTGCTGAACGTATTGAGCTGAAATGTTACACATATGTAGTTCTTACATATGTAAAACGGAAAAAGCATTTAAAGGCTACTTTTCACTCCAGCGAAACCGCGGGCGGTAACTAGCAAGAAATAATAACGAAAATAATGGCTAGAGCTAAAAAATATTAACGAAAAAAAAGCTTGACTGACTCATCGACGCACAGCACAAACCGTAAATCCTAGATAATTCTAAATTCGAGACTACGTTGATTACACGTATGAGCAGAATTGAAATTAGAATACTGTAATAATACTCATAAAAATAATTTTACTTCAACACGAAACACGTTAATACTTTCCTTTATGTTTATGTAATTAAGGCTAGAACGTTATTTTACAAAATAACCTTTATATATTGTCAAGAGGCCAAAACACATATATAAGTTACTTAGCTCATTTGGCAGCAATGGAGGTGTACCTAGTCAAAGACGAATAATACCGACAGGGTGCAGAGCGGGACGTATCTCCCTTCACGTAGCTCGAACCAGAATCTCACAATCCGCCGCCTCGGACTCCCTGACTACATTCAATACACTTCCCTTCTGTACCACCTCTGACTACTTTAATAACATTTAAATAAAACCTCAAATAAAATGTTATTAAATCAGAAAGATACTTTTGAAAAATAATAACTACCTATTTCAATTTATCTTTAAAGTACAATTAACATGAATTTTAGTTTTATGCTACTTCAAAATAGCTTTCGGTAATTATTTTATATCAAAAATAATTGTTATTTATTTAGAATATGTTACGAAAAATTAACTTTACATAATGAATTATTAACATAATATTTTATCTGTAAAAATTATAATATTTTTAGACTGATTTTAAGGAGGTTTTACTAATTTCAATATTTAATTTAAAACATTACTTACAACAGAAACCGCTATTTTATTTTTTCATGTAAATACTTAGTCATACTCACAGTATCTGATACACGTATACACTACTAGTTGACTCGGCACACTATTAGTGAAAACAGCATGAGCATCTCTTCAGTAGTTTTTGAGTTTATCACGAACAGACAGACAGGCAGACGCGGCTAGAGACTTTATTTTATAATATGTAGAGAAATAAGGATTTCCTAAAATTATGCCCTTGGAAAGGGGAAATCTTAGAAAAATCTATCGGAAAAATAATCTTAGGGAAAAAAAAAGTCACAGGGCATCGTAGTTGAGTACAAAACACAGCCAGACTTGATAGTCCACCACCACAACCAGCCTATTCAGTTCACTGCTGGACATAATGGCCTGCACTATTAGAAGGGGGATATGCCTATAATCCACAGGGCCCACACTAGGCATGCGGGTTGGGGATGGCAGGGCACAGCTTTTCGCACTGACGCAGCTCGTTATACAGCTAGATGCACCACGGGCAGGGTTCCAAAGATGGACGTTGGAACCCCTTACACCCCTTGACTTGATGGTATTAGTTTGATTAATAAAAATAGTCTAACAAATTCAGAACATTGTTAGCTATCTCCACCGATAAATAATCATCTACCCACAGCTATTATTCTCTATTATCCCTCGCGGAAGGGTTGTTTGTTTTCATGGCTGTGTCGCACCTGAACCCATCCTGATATTAATCGCGTGGTTTTAATGCGATTGTATGCGCTCGAGCGTCGCTTACTTCTGTCACTTCAGTGTTACTTCGATGATCGTATTCTTATTCGCTTGTTCACGAAGACTTGCGATAATTATTAAAGATATTAGACTGGCGTATTAGTATTGTAAACGGGGCCAACATTTGGCCAATAAAAACAAATAGTAACTTATTTCAGACATATAAATTGTCCATATGTTTAATTTAAAAAGTAAAAACCTATAGCTAATTTTAGTACCTAATAATACATGGCTCACTCACTGAGTAGGCATGCACTCCTGATAGGGTAGGTCGCTAGCACCGAGTGCACCTCCACCCAGTGACAGTGACAATGAGAAAGCTTAAATTCCAAAAAAAGCTTTGTCATTAAACAAAATTGTTCGTAACGCTGACGATACGTCTCAGGTTGGTTAATTCGTGATGACTGTAGAGTCATATGTGATCTATAAAAATCATCTTGGTTAAGCAACGCTCCGTCCGATCACCACTTTGAGTGACCGTTTAGTATCATTTAGATCTGAGCTTGATCTGAGTAGTTAATTCGTTTTATGATATACTTATTCAAATATATAAATTATTTTTTTGAGTTCTGCTACAAAAATCTAGGCTGCAATTACAATACCATTTTATCAACTCAATAAGAATATCAGCTATTCACAACCCACCCCACCTTACAGTTCTCGTTAAAGTGACGTTATAATAATCTCAATAGCATTGAGAGCGAGATGTCTCCGGACCCCTTGTTTCTGTATAATCACGGTAGCGTTGGTATATTCAATCAGAGATCTTTATTGTTTTCGACTAGTGATATTTTTTTTGTCAAGAAATGAATCTGTATATATAAATATAGTATATAACTCGAGTTATATACTATATATATATATATATATATATATAGATCTTCGCACATTGCATCGACTCAACAGCGACTCAACTCCAACTCAACTCAACTCAAAAATATATGTGTATATCAATCATGTGGTTCCCATAATACAAGCTCTGCTTAGTGTGGGGCTACATGATGCTGTGTGATTACGTCCAGCATTATTAAAAAAAAAAAAAAAACAACAACAACACAGTATGGCATGTAATGTGCGAAAAGCTTTAAAGTAGATTTTATCAAATGTTATGTTTCATGCCCTCTGTACGTTAAAGTTTCCATCAGAATCACTTCAACGACATTATAATATTCAGTCATTTTACCAATGAGCTCGTTTGGTAAACATCCCTTTTCGTAATCCAAGAACCTTAAAGTATCTTCTACATTCTCATCAATATAGATATGTTCTACATTCTAGGCTATACAAGGTGAGTTTGAATGCGTATTTTATCCCGAAAAGGAATAAATCTACCCTCAAAAGTAAAGTATTTGTTCATGGATTCTTCGTTTTTTTTTTGTTTTTCTTTGAAAAAATTTTTTGTTAAGTTACATCTTTATTTTGAATCACACATTTTAACTTAGGTTCTCACAGGTCGTGGACAACAATGGCCCAAATCACCCCCTGAAGAGATAAAATTCGAATTCAAACTCATCTTGTATAAACCAACTCTTCATGTATCTCACATAAATTAACATCCACACAGTACAGAGTAAGTTATAACAACGGCGCTATCTACTTAATTGTTTCCAGCGCCGTCGGCTAAACGTAATGGACTTATTGTTTGATTTGGCTGCTTACATTGATGATGGGCACCTGATTCGTTCACGGCTGGGCCAATGCGGTTAGCTGGGTTTTCGCTTTTAATATTGGGTGATTGATTTTATGATTTGTTAGATTGGACCGATTGGGCTTTCAAATCACAAAGTTATAAAAGTTAGTTGATAATGATACTGTTTTGTGTGTTTTTTAGTATTCATTTTCAATCGACTTCAAAAAAAGAAAGCGGTTTGTTACCTCATAACTCCGTTATTTAAGAAACGATTTGAAAAAATATTTTTTTCGTTTGGGAGTGTATTCTTCCCGTTTGATCCCAGTTAAATTTGAAAAAATACCACCCTAAGAATCAATTTATCTCAAGTCGAAGTTTTTCAATTATATAAATGCGTGTCTTATCATTTGTTAGTTATCTAGTTTTGTGTTAAAATTAATACATTGTCCCGTGGTATGTTAATCGTCCTGGTGATAAGTACGTATGCAATAAGATTTGTATTTAGACAATAATCAAATAAATAAATAATGCTGGACGTTATCACACAGCATAATTTAGCCCCATACTAAGCAGAGCTTGTATGATGGGAAACTATGTGGGATACTACTTACATAATTCTCGTTCTGAATACATATCGTAGTATAAATAGAAAACATCCAGACCCGAGACAAAAAATTGCAAATCATTGAAAGATCTGAATATGATCTCATCTTATGTGGGTTCCATCTCGCGGCAGGAATCGTATCCACAACCTTTTTCGTCACAGAGGTCGTCAATCATCAGGTAAAGCCGTGGGCAAAAAAAAAACGCAGAGACAGTTTGCATACTACAATTAGTACGACAATGTTAATTCGCCTTAGACTTCTCATTAAAGACAATACTGAAAGGCAGACATTTGCTCAAAATGTGTATAATTACGCTAGGGGGAGGTGTTTGCTCTGTATAATTGCCACATTGTCTACACCCCCTGTAGATTCTGTTAGATATGTAACGCGAAACAAGCTTGGGTAATTATGGGAGGGTTTGTATATTGCGATACTTTTAGGTAAACGACTTATAAGTTTTTAACTGATTTTTAAATGAGCCATAAAGTCTGTGGTTTAAACGGTCCTCCTTGTTTAAGTTTTGAAGTTTTACAGTAGCAATTTTTTCTCTCTAATGTCATATAAACGTTACGATACATTCTTCCGCATGTACTCGCGCAAGTATCGTAACGCGCAAGTATCGTATATATCGTAACGTGTATGGCTGCTATAACCACGACCAGCTAAAAGTCATGGTCAAGGTACCACCCGCAGCTTCGCTCGCGTGGTGCACTTTTACCGTGGTAGTGGTTATGGTACATAAAAAGTAGCCTATGTGTTAATCCAGGTCTTAAGCTATGTATCTACAGTAACCATTCATACACACAAATTTTCGCATTTATAATATCGAGCCATCTATTCTATTCATTCTATTCTATTATATTCCCTAGGCCACTACTCTCTAACTACGCATTGTCCATCTTCTTTCGTACTCCGCTGCACCACTTCTGGGGCTGAATTTCGGGAAGTCATTTCTTAATACCCCTACACAATGCAAGGAAGATTCCATTCCATTGCAAATTTTAAGGCTCTATCTGGCTCTATTATTTATTGATTGATTTATTATATATTGTTACAGATGCAGTGAGCGATGTGATCTCTTCTAGCAGTGTGTTCTATCAGTACAGAGAAGGATTCAACAATGCCGTAAGAAGAAATGTTAGGACTAAAGACTTGTTATAACATATGTTATACGAGTCCTATGACGTAGCTATCAGTAACTACGAAAACTGAGACTCGAAACAACTAGATGAAGCAACAACAGTCTATTTAGTCCACTGCTGAACCGTAGGCCTCCCTTATACTCCTTGGATTCCAATTATGAAGGTTGGAACCCTTACACTCTGATTTACAAAGCTTCAATTGGTAATTTTAGTTAATTTGTTCGTTTAATAATGTACTCTTTACTACTTTACTAATGTACTGGCCGACACGCTGTAGAGCCTGGGACATGCTTTTCTGAAGTAGTCTTTCCCAGAAATTTCCATTCTCTCCGACTAGCCAGCCTTATTCACAAAAAAGGCATGGTCAATTCGTATGAAGCTGGCTATGTCGCGGGTTTTCACACAATGTTTTCAAACTGTTTTTGAAAACTTATACCTTCACTTAGTCTAGACCACTAGAACTTGACATAAAACGAGACCAACTCAAATGTAAACCGCCATCAACCATTATGTATAACTTTGTAAATAATATTTTAACGTGTGCTGTTTGCTTAAGAACATTCAAAGCCAAGATACGATATATCAGTCACTTAAGGGCAAAGCATCCAGGCATGTAGGACAAAACGTAAAAGCCAGTCACCAAAGCCGAAAACGGCTAGGTTGATTATTAATTAAATACCAGGATTTAATCCGGCTCGGTTCCTATCAATAACTAAAACTACAACACCCATTGAATATTATATCGTAAAAATGTAAGTTACACAACTGTTGAATATTGATTATTTTTGTCATGAAGCAGGAATGTAACCCGCACCTCTTGTGTCTCAGTTATTAATATACTATTGGGTCATTACCATTTGCTATATAATGGTTTTATATAGTGTGAAAACGACAGAGTAAGTACTTATATATAAGTAGGTAAGTTTGTAAATAAAATTCATGTTTTTTTTTTAAATAAAATAATGTAAAATATTTTTTGTTTTTTTCTTATTGAATGTAGCAAAAGTAATGACGTTCAAAAGATATCAAAAGAAGCTCAGTAAATAAACAATTTATATTAACATATTATTTAAATTATTATGAGTAGCGATTTGCAAAGGCTGCTGGTAAAGACTGGATGCGTCGAGCTGAGTACAGGTTGCAATGGCGCTCATCAGGGGAGGAGACTTATGTCCAACTGAAAGGCAAACATGTGAAATATGACCTTTAAAATTTGGTGTTCGTACAAGTTGCTCCGTATAACCTGGACTGCACAAAGAACAAATAAGTTGACTCTAAAAAAGCATAACATATCCATATGTCTTGACCGTACTCTCTCTCTCTCATACTCTAGGTAAAAAATTTACTATATCGTGACGTCACGCGGAACTTTAACGCACTATATCTTTGTTAGTTTTTGTTTAATTTACAAAAGAAAATACGTGTCCAATATTTTTTGGATATGTAAATAACGGACTAATTAGAATTTTTCATTCGTCTAGCCTATTGAAGGACGACAAGAGGACGTAGTTCAATGCGCTAGTCAGACCAAAAACGTACCGCACACACTCAAGTCCTCAAAGCTATTCGAGTCGCGCTGGAGACCGGAAGAAGTGGAAAACATCATGAGAGAAAGGATCATGACGAGAGGTCACGATCACGACCCTCTGCAGTGAAGATTCTACGCACAGAGAGAGATATGTCCAGCAGTGGACTGCTATAGGCTGCTATAAGGATTGCGCGATCAAATCGCACATCCATTGTCCCCTCATCATCCCATAACTGAAAACTGCATCAAAATCGAACTATGAAGAAAAACGGCAACATGGATTTTCCCTATCAACCTCTCATCCCAAACTCATATACCGTCTCCGTTCCGTCGTGGGTAGAAAAAGTTTATTTTAAGTATTTATTTTCAAAAAGGTTTAAATAAAAAATAAATTAATGTCATAGCTCTGCCTTAATTTTAGGACTGAGGTTGTCACAATTTATGGATAACCATTGTCAGAATAACTCCTCAAAATCCATATACACTAAGTGCATTCAAGGCAAGTAATCACATAAGTGCAAAGTAGGTACACAGCATAACAAATGTTTATTGCGCACTAAATTGCGAAGTTGTACCGTCTGTCTGTCTCAACACCTGAGCGCGAACTTTGCGAATAAATCCACTGGAATATTAACTGGTGAATTCTAAATCGTTTTGTCTTGTTGTTGAAGTGAAGACGAGAAAATAACTGCTTATTTCATCCGCTGTGGCCTAGTGAGGTGTATTCTGACTTCCTGGTCGTGGGTCCGAATCCCGTTCATGCACCAATGGATTATTTATTTTCATTTCCCATTAACGGACATTTCGAAATTAGACGCACATTTTTTAAATAATTTATAGGCTTACGTTTGACCATCATCATCTGTTGGTAAGTGATTATGCGGTCGAAGATATAGCTTGCTTGCCTAGAATGTACATATTCACTCTTCGCTTGAAGACCCCTAAGTCATAGCGAAAACACGGACTCTGGAAGAGCATTCCACTCCTTACTTACTTGCCTTAGAAAAATATCGTGAGGAAACCGGCATGTCTTAGAATTAAAATTAATGGCGTGTGCCTGGTTATGTACGATTCTCATACCGGCGCGCGTCGGAGCGCATTTTCGCTTCGCTTCACGCAAGTGTGAATCGTGTGTGTTCCGATAAAAGTGGCGATGGGCAACCTGTCACGTAGACGACGAATGCTGCTTGAAAAAAGTAGGCATGTCATGTACCGAATGTAATGTTGCGTTGCCTCTGACTAGGTACCCTCTATGGCATAGCAAGCAAGCCTATTGTGGATACCATTTAAACAAATATACCATAGACATTATATACATACTGAGCAAAGGACCACGCCAAAGAGTTTGCATCAAGAACCTTTGATCCAAGCGGAGATTCGCGCGGGTGTTTTTAAATCAGTTCTTACAATTTACTAACCAAAGCTACTGTATCTTCTTCTTAAAACTAAAACTAGCAAATTAAAAAGTAACTATCTATGCCCACCTACATGCTAATAATCCTACGCACTTAGGTAAAACTTACTTCACACAAGATACCAACAATTCTTTCTAAACTTGATACATGAATTCATCCTAAAATATTTATGATTGTTGTTTCTTCAAATATAAATGATAAACAGCTAAACTTGTGGACATAAATAATTGCGTTGTTTTCGAAAGTAATTGTGAAGAGTTTGAAATTTAGTATGAGAGTTGCCTCTTAGGGGAACTCTTAACTCTTATGGGCTAGCTTTAGGCAAGCTAGGCGCGGAAATCAGGGAAATAAAATGTATTTTTGCACTACTGTTATTCTTTACTGTAATGAGAAATGAAAAGCACCATTTGCACTAAGTATTGCATATAGTGCAACTGGGGATAAATTGTATTTCATGGGGCACAAGTTGGTCATAGTTTATTGGTTCAACATCTGAGTGATCATCGTCAGCCTAAAGTATCAGTCCACTGCTGAATAAAGGCCTCCCCCAATGAGCGCCATTGCGCCCTATCCGTCAGCTTGACGCATCCAGCTTCTACCAGCACTTAACTAGGCGCCCTACACTAAGTTTGTCGAGCCGAGGTCTCCACTCAAGAACTCGTTTACCCCAACGGTTGTCGGTTCTTCAGCAGATATGCCCAGCTCACTGCCACTTGAATCTTTCTAATTCTCTGAGCAGCCTATATCGACAACTCAAGTTATGTGTCGGATAGTCTCGTTGCTGAATCTACTTATCCTTCAGAGAAATTCCGACGTCTGAAAACCTAGTTCGATTGATCAGACAATATTCAATGTCGATTTTAAAATACGCGGTCTACTAGCTCAATTGATCACGTAAAAGTTGACAGTTGGATCAGTATACCTGGGTCGATTCACCGAACCATTAAGATGGGTAGTTTTCTGATCTAACTAAAGTGAGTGTAATATCTGTCAACCTATAAAGGTTATACCTAAGGTTAGAGGCTCTCTCATGAAGACTAGCGAAAAAGTATTCGTAACGTAGATGAAAAATTTTAGCGAATGAGGAAGCGTAAATTCAAAATAACGCTTTCTCATTGGCCTATATTTTTCGTTACGTTTACGATACGTGAGGTTGAAATATTCATCCTACAGATAACAGCAAAAGCTAAAAAAATTATGGGCTTTGGCAAGACCACTACAAGTTGAAATGTTGAATGATAAAATTGCACTTGTATGAGTTGCTAATGTCAATCTATTCCACACTGATTGTTCTGGTAACAATCGATTTATAGGTCCAGCATGATTTTAGTTTGATATATAACAATTTATACCAGAATCAGTTACTTAAGTCATAAGTAGGCATCACTTCTGTTATGACTTTGAAACTTAAGACATTCCATGTACCACGATTACGTGATTGGTTGCTAATGTACGATTCAAACTTACCGGCGCGCGTCGGAGATCATCGAAGAGCTTTTTTTACATGCTAGAGGAGATTAAAACATCCAGAAAGCAGTTAAGTTCCTTATTTGCATGCAATTTACAAAGCTTTGAGCTTTGTCGAACACTGACATCAATAGATCCGTAAGTAGATATTGTATGCAATTATGGAACTTAACTGCTTTGTCGATGTTTCAATTTCCTCTAGCAGGTTTTAAAATGCGCTTCGATGCTCTCCAACGCGCCGGGATGTGTGAATCGTGCATAATACAAAGGGTTCTGGACTGGTTTCCTCGTAATTTTTCCAGTATCTACATTATTCGAATTAACTTGGTTTTAAACGACGACCCATGGATCGAAATTTGGGTACTATCCTACCAGGCGACCTCTACATTTAAAGAATTTATAAAATTTCTGGATAAGCTGGGTATTTAATTAAAAAATGCAATCCTCGTACGTAATCGTATATTTCATAATAATTAAAACAACTAATAAATCTAAGCTACTGTAGGTACTATGTCACAATTTTATTTATTACCTAAACTAAATATATTAATTGTATAATTATGTTTTTACAATCTGCCCGCGATACAATTCCACCTGTTTGTGCATTCAGCAGTTGTTTTGTAAGCAAGTTTACTGATTCAGTTTTTTGAGCGTATACAGTGTCCTAGGGTGTCCAAAATCAAAAATGTCAAGCGTAAGTCTAGAGCTACCTCTATTCACTATGGAAGGTTTTTCCCTTCTAGCGTGCCTTAGTAGGTACAAAATCAATTCAGACTTCGCTTGATTTTTTACTACAATTTAACCTATCCAACACAGAATAAATTATTTTGAGTTGGTAGGAACCACTAACGCTGTTTTTATGATACCCGAAGATGAAAATAGCTCATGGGCCACCTGATGTTAAGTGGTAACCATTACTTATAGAAAAAAAAATAAAGTTATATTGATCTTCTTCTTCTTCTTCGTATGAGCTAGTGACCAACTCTTGTGTCGGAGTTTTTAGGCCGCCCCAAGGCCCCCGACTTGGCTTAACGACTGAAAAGCCGTTATATTGATAATTCTCACTCATAGGAATTTATAAGTTATTGAATTTACAAATCACCTAGGTGATCTACGTGATTTGAATTAGGATCAAATAGGTTGAATTTTTTGAGCGATCCAGCTCCCATAGACCATAGTCTATCTCCGCCTTAGCTACGCTTGATACTGCTTTCTAGGACGTCCTGTATAACCTATTAGATATTTTTTCTCCTATTAGATATTTTTTCTGAACAGTTGCTATCTTCGTTTTCCATTTAATTTCATTCGTAGGTAAGTTATATACAAACATCGCGAGCAGAACTTAAAAATAATTATTATTAATATTGCTTTAAAATTGATTTAAAACGTGACTGGCTTTTTCAGGGGTAAGAATAAGATATATATTTTTATTGATTTATTACGTGATTGGCCATTATTATATTATTTTATAGTATACCCAGTAAAAATACAACATACTTGAAAACCTCCTTTTTTTGAAGTCCGTTATTTTTTTTTTGCAAACTAGAAAAATAAGGTAAAGAAAAACCAAATAATATATTTTTTTTCATTTTAAAGTAACAACTTTAAACTGAAAGAATTTCATAATCCGTTTTCAGACTAAAATTGCCTTTAACCATGTGTAATTAGGTACTACTTTAATAACTTTAAACAGAGCATATTTTGAAATGTTAACTATTTTTTTTTTAATCTTTATCCTTCCTACATATTGGCCGAACATATTGGTACAGAAATGGAATATTTCATCTAATCTAACTAAATAACTTATATTTACAACTATAAACGGCTACCACGAACACCGATCTGTTTATTTACATTCATTTATTGCTAAAATTAATTAATTCACAATGTAAAATAATATACACAAGGTTTTGGTCGAATACTGAAATGGTAGTGCTATTTTTATTTACATATTTGAAAATTATATTATATCTTATCATAAACTTATTTAGCAGTTCACATTCTAAAAAATAAATCGGAATTAATATTTTTCCTTTCGTATTCTGGAACTAAACTACAGAATAAAATATCTACTCCAGAGGTTAACGCTTTGAGTTCTGAAAACACACTTGCTCTAGACGTCAAAGTGTTAAAGACGTTTTACGTCTTTGAAAAATTAAAATATTAAAAACCGTATACAAATATAATCTCGTAATAAAGTGGGTGGTGAGAAGTCGCTCAAGGATAGACATGTTTGGAAATGTTTGAGGGGAGATCTTTGCCCAGTAGTGGGTAAAAAGATCAAATAAAAAAAAATAAAAAAATCGGGGTAATTAAAAAACATTGCTAATAAAAATATCCGTTTTTTTGAATGTGAACTCCAAATAAGACCTACTTTACTCACAATGGCATCGTATACATTACATAAGCTTTACTGTGCTTTATTAATACATTTCTACATAAGTTTAATACTGGAATGTTGTAAACATGGCATTCAATCGGCACGAAACATTTATGGCACAATATTCACTTAAATTATATTAATGCAATACTTAAAGTATAATAACAGCTTATAAATAGCCAATCTGTGGATATCTTCATGCGGTAAGGACAAGACAGTTTTAGGTGTAAAAGAAGCATTTCGAACGACATACTCGGGAGCAGTCAGTGGTTTAATTGTACCTATTTGTTTTCACAAATTCAATCTTAAACTGATTTAAGTTTAAGATTGAAGTGTGTGTGTGTGTGTGTGTGTGTGTGTGTGTGTGTGTGAGTATGTTTGTTCCCACTCAACTCTGTAACGACTAAACTGATTTGGATTAAACTAATTTGTGACCGGTTTAAAACTTAGGGCATACTTTTTGCACGGAAATGCGAAGACCCTGGCGAAAGCTAGTAACTCGATAAAAGAAATCAGTCGTCACATCTCTTTGGGGCAATTTCATTTATTGAAAAGTTAATCAGTACTTACATAATATATTTAAGTAAGACAACCTTGGAATTAATAATTAAAAAGTGAGTGTGATAAAAATATCGCCTTATTCATGCTTCATCGACTCAGGTGGTGCAGTTGCAGGGGCAGATGTGTGAGACGAATCGTGGGGTAAAAGGTGTAGGGGCAAAGGCGGTAAGTGTAGGGGTAAAGGTAGCAGCGCCCGGGATTGGAAGCTGGCCAGCGAATGTAGCAACGCGGCGGAGTGCTCATGGGCTTTGCGACGGAGCTCAGCCACACTGGTCGACCGCGCTTCCTCTTTGGGGCAGCAAGGGCATGGCGCACCCCAACCTGGTGACAAGGTAAAAGTTGAGTTTGTTTAAAAATAAACAAGTTTTAATTTTTGCAGTACTCCTTCATTTCAACTCATTTTACTATGTAGTAAGCCACGCCTTATAAATTTGAAAGTTAGTGAGAATAGATAAATGGATGTCTGTTACTATTTCACACAAAAACTACTTAAGGCGACTATACAGGTCAAACTTCCCTCTCGCTCGCACTATTCAATATTTTTGAAGATATAAAATCACTGACTATAGTTATGCAAAATAGCAAACCTTTACGGCCTAGAAAATAACAATACAAAGGTTCAGCAATAATTTCATTTTGATTCTATTATGTTTTCTTACCAAAAAACTTGCACCAATGTGATCAATTTTGGTGCAAATTTTTTGGTAGGAAAACGTTTTGGGTTCAACATGATATTCTTGCTGAAAATAACAATAAAAAGGTATTGTTATTTTCTAGGCCGTGAAGGTTTGCTATTTTGCATAACTACATTCAGTATTTTTATATCTTCAAAAATGTTGAATAGTGCGAGCGAGAGACAGGTTTGAAATGTATCATCGCCTTAACGGATTTTGATGAAACTTGTAATATACATAGTTTGTAACCTTAACACAGGACTTTGTTATCCGGGCACCACGCGAGCGAAGCCGCGGGCGGAAGCTTGCATTTCATAATTTTATATTCTTTGAATGATCAGTAAAAATTAGGTATTAGAAAAAGTGTGTATTTACTTACTGTAAGCCCTTATCCAATTGAAGCGAATTATAAATATTTCTTACCTAATGCACTAAGCTCTAGCTATATTTGCATAGCCATCTGACATTTTAAAATGGAGCTTATTTCATTATTTACCTTTAAGTGAAGGAAAGAAAGGCTGCGACAAGTGATTGAGATGCTGCGAGAGATGAGACAGATGCGGGGGGAGGAAGAGTGGTGGCGCGGGGGGAGGGTCGCTCGCCGCGCCCCCTGGTGACGACCGGTAGGCGCCAGAACTGCAACAAAACGAGAGTTGAACTAAATGTGGGTAATAGAAAGAAAATAAAATTAAATCCAGTGTCGCAGGCTAAAGTCTCACTTTTTCAGGAAATTAGAATGTTTTTATTACACAATCTTATACATACTTATATATCCAATAGATAGTTATCTAATAACTAACAATATTATTATTTTGTTTGTGACTGGCCTCATAGCTCAGTTGGTAATAACTCTGCCTCCTGCGCTGTAGGTCGTGGGTTCGATTCCCACCCAGGATAAACATTTGTGTGGCGACCGTAGATATTTGTTCTGTGTTTGGGTGAGAGTATCGACCCCTGGCCTCCTCGTGGCCCTATGACGACCCCTGTGGCGCAGTGGGCGAAAGTCCGCCTGGGACGCAGAAGGTTGCGGGTTCTGTTTCCGACGCGGGACAAATGTTTGCATGATCTGCAGATATTTGTCTCGGGTCTGGGTGTTTTCTATATATGATATGTATTTATCTACAAAAAAATAAAATGTATTTATGTAATATATCAATCATGTAATTCCCTTAACACAAGCTCTGCTTAGTTTGGGGCTACATGATGCTATGTGATATCGTCCAGCATTATTTATTTATTTATCTAAGTATTTATATCAGCCTCTGGTGTCCCAAGTAGAGGCTCTGCCTAGTTTGGGATCAGATAACCTTGTGTGAATTGTCTTATACGTTTATAGGTACTTTTTTATTTAAAGATTTTAGAATATATCAAAAATTTCGACTGAGGGGGGATTTGAACCTACATAATTTGTTAAAGTTGTCCGTTAGTATGGTGATTGAAAAACCATTAAAAAACATAACACTTGCTTTAACGACGATTTAAACTGATCATAGGATCTCTTTGAATAGAGTTTTTTATTTTGATTTAGAATAATAAATATAAATAAATAAATAAATATTGTTCATTATATGTAACACGTTCTATAAAATAAAATAACTCCTGAATCAATTCTTATCTCACAAATTATTCAGTGTACTTTCGCCAATCTCCATAAAATGTATTATTTAAATCAGTTTGGCTCGGAAGTGGGTGCATATCGATGTCGTCCTTTGAACGCACAAACCTCGTTGGTGGCCAACCAACCGTCCAGGGCCCGAAAGACGCCTCTCAAATCATCCAAACTTCTCTAATACAATCAATTTGATGTTCTGTTACCAACTTACCCATTTGATTTTTGCAAGCTGGTCTTAATGAGATGGATTTTGATTTGATAATAAAGACGCTATTATACATACTATTAAATGTCTTTGATAAAAAGTTTGGATCTTTTTTATGAAATTGACATTTAGATTTGTTGGATAACTGGACTGAACATGTCTTGGGATTTCCGAAAACGGCGAAAGACATCTCTTTCCATTGTAACATTTCCAGTAATTTTATATTCAGTACTGCATCAATCCATCAATAATATACTAATATCTTTCTCTTACTACGAACTAACTATCCTACTTTATTTCCCTGAAATGTTTGTCCCTCCTTCACACCAAAACTACTGAACGGAAAGACCTGAATTGATGTAGAATAACATATAGGCTACTTTTATCCAGATGACACGCGAGCAAAGCCGCGGGCGGCTGCTAATTAGGAATAATAGGTTTGACATAACGCTAAGCACAAGGCACAAGTAGTAAAGATCAACAGAACATCTAGACTAAACTACATTGTCAAGTGTAGACCATTATGCTCCTTGTTTCCAAGACGTCAGATTTACAAGCTTACAAAGACAGCATTACGGAACTTACAAAGACAGTGCTCGCTAAACTAGTGCAAAATTCAAATAGACTATATCGCATCACAGCTGAGTGGCAGGGTCGTAGCCGAGGACTGCCTTCCTTCTAACCTCTATAACCCGCCAATGTTACTAATGCGAAAGTTTCTTTGGGTATTTGGATGTTTAAATATAGGTATATATGTTTACCCTTTTACGCAGAAAAGCTGAGCTAATCTAGATGACATTTGAATGAATTTTGTAGAAACATGTCATATTTGGAGCATGATAGTTCAATTTTCAAAAATTGACCTGAGTTCTTCAATTTTGCACAAATATTTTTAAGCTTCTCACCCCATTCAAGGCACCCTTGACCCATGCCTGTCTGGGATGCTGGGACAATGAAATGAACGGCCGAGGTGTCGCGCCACTCCAGCATTCCCTCAGTGAATACTTGATGCGCCAAAACGAGAACTGGGATAGGGTAGGAGATGTAGCGGAAAGCATCGTTGTGCGGTTCTACGAAGGCGTAAGAATATCTTTTGAGAAATATAATTGATAGAGAACTTACAGAAGCAAAGATTGATAGAAAACTTTTTATGGTAGTTACACCAAAAAATTACAAATATGTAGTTGAACTAACTAATCTATAAAACTAATCCGCGGTTGTAAGTGGGTGAAAATCAAAAAGGCGCAGCCAGTAATCACATGAATTTAATCGAACATGTTTTTCTGTATTTATAAGATCATGTATGTTTGTGGTTGCTTCACGGCTGAACAGATTTGGATGAAACTTGGAATATACGTATATTAAGACCTGAATTAACACATAGGCTACTTTTTATCCCGATATCACGCGAGCGAAGCCGCGAGCGGAAACTAGCTTATGATAAGACGCTGTTAACCTTTTAAACCTTGAGCACAACCGAAATTCTAGCTGCCGGCCGACGCAGAAACTCATTTCGGCTGTCATAAAAAAGGAGCTTGTAATTTTGGATCCTTGCTCAATCATTGATTTCGTTATTTAATTGTTTGTTTTTTAGGTATGACGTTCATAAGAAAATTTAAACAGACTGACACTGTAATTCGCTCAAAGATTTTTATAGAACCAATAATGGGACTTTTCTCAGGACGCTTTATTGCAAGTGTTTACTT
This sequence comes from Horisme vitalbata, assembly GCA_951804965.1. Taxonomy (NCBI): domain Eukaryota; kingdom Metazoa; phylum Arthropoda; class Insecta; order Lepidoptera; family Geometridae; genus Horisme; species Horisme vitalbata. The sequence continues at coordinate 13,096,146 of OX638091.1, forward strand.
TTCAACAGTCATTTACTTTGGCGGTACTGCCAGTAGTAAGTGCCTATTTTAAAATCGCAGCCACTCAATCCCGCACCACCCGTCACTTGTCCCCCAAATTCCCCCTGGCACCCGTTCAATGGAATCAAAGGATTTGTGTTCATTACGATCCGTAATAATTGATGTGCCGCGCGGTCGAGCCATGCTTTTAGTGCTGTTTGCGGGTGGGTTTGCTCGCCTAGTTGGGTAGTGACAGATTGCTATTGACTTTGTTATTGCTATTGGTACTACCTATATACTTTGATCTCCTGCAGATTTTGCCTATACAATGCACTGAATGCGCGTATTAATTGGGAATTTTTGAGAAAATTCAGGCACAGATTTTTGTTCAAAGCGCGCACTCTACGATAACTTCTTTATTTTATCTTTAATATCACATATTTTGACAATTTCTTATCTTTTCTACGTGCAGAAAGCACCTAATTCTTTCGTTGTTTCATTTTGATTTTCTTTCTTACCACCATTTACATTTATTTGTAATTTATTTGCATGCTAGCGACGGTAAAAATATTGCTGTTTCAACAAGTTCTTTTCTATTTCATCGATTGAATGTTTTTGTATGGAAGTCATGATCTAAGTATGGTATAGTACAGTGGCAACTATTACCTATGTCCTAAACTCTATTACCAAAGGGTCAAGAGTCAGTTTACCAAACCGTGCCTCTATTAATTGATTTTCAGGGACAGTCTTGCTGAATATTCAAGTTGCCAACAAAGAGAATTACAACGTAGCTAATAATGTTATTGCTTTGATTAAGACGCGCTGAAATTGAGTGCTTATTAACTATTTATTCAGTTATATAGTTATATTCGATAAACAAGTCGAAGTATAATTTAATAACTTTCGAGACTATCATGGGAATGACCTAAGTTTAAAACGATATAATTTTAAACTGAAAAAGTAACTTTAACAAATATAAATATTCACATCGTTCGATATATCTATATGTGTTTAAAAATAAAGGCCATTTGTATAAAAAGAAGAGTCAGAATAAGTACTTTTATAAATAGTATATAGTATAAGTAGTTTTATGATTTAACTAGTGATCGCACCACGACTTTTGCCGCGTAGAGAGGCTTCAAGAGTTGAATTTTTGGTAATCCTTTCTTTGCACACCCCTACACGGAGGATGCTAGGTACATTATCAGCCTATAGCAGTCCACTGCTAGACACATGCCTCCCCTAATGAGCGCTATTGCGTCCTGTCCTCAGCTCGACGCATCCAGCTTCTACCAGCAGCCCTTCGCAGATCCTTACTCCACTTGGCTGGAGGGCGTCTGCAAGGAATATACCCTCCAAATTTCAGGAGTTTTTCGGACTGGCAGCCCTACCCGGAGTAGTCGTAGGGTGCGTGTAGTAGTGGCGTTGCCATAATCAGTTAATTGCATACATAATTGATCTGTGTCATTAGCCGAGCCGCCCTAACGCTCTCTAGTGCTAATATATATATTTAATGGTGGATTAGGAGGAATAACATCACAATTACTACCTAAATAGGTATACATATTAACACCTATCTATTTAATATACTTTTAATTACCCTATAAGGTGGTATGTGTTAATCAACTTACTCATTTGATTAAATGTAGTTCTCACCTACTAATGAGGTTAAATCAAATGGTTATTTTTTTCACTTTTATTTTTTTATCCGTTCTTGTCCCACTGCTGGATAAAGTAATCTCCATATAATTTCAAACAGCTCTGTCCCGAGCTATCTCTCTTGTTTCACTGGTACACCAGAACCATTGAGACGGACAGACGAAATGAGCTAGTAAAAAGTAAAACTTAACTTAGTTTATCATGACGCGATTTTTAAATCGTCAGTTACCACTATCTGTTACATAATTTAAAATTATGGTGAATAGGTAATTTCATAAATTGAATTACTGGTCTAAAGACAATTGAAAAGTATGGCCTTACCTTATTAGTTAATCTAATTATATGTAAATTAAATAATTTAATTAAGTAAAATTAAATAATGTAAAGTCTAATGAATAATCATTCATTCATTTAAGTTTATGTAATTAAAAGTTTATGTATTTAATTATGCCTTTGTACATAGCATATAAGTAATATTATTCCTGTATTATGTTTTCGTGTACAATAAAGAATTAAAGAATTAAAATAAGTGAAATAACAAAGCCTGTTTCCGTAACTTAACTTTTTATAATTCATGTATTTAAGACTGCAGGTAGTAAAGTTCTTTGTGGAGGGCTCGTCCGGAGAAGTACTGCCACCATGCCTATTTCTGCCGTGAAGCAGCTGTGCTGTGTTTCGGTTTGAAGGGTGTGGGTGCCGATGAAATTACAGGCACAAGAGGCTTATCATGTTCATGCCTCAAGTTGATGGACGCAGGGCGTTGCATCGTAGAGCACGTTCCAGAAAACGTCTACGATGCAATGCCTTGTGATAGGTAATGGTTACCACTTAACATCAGGTGGGCCATGTGCTTGTTCTATCTACAAGTACAATAAAAAAAAGTTAGGAAAAAATTGTATTAATAATTCCTTCAAATAAAATTGAAAATTTAAAATTCATAACAATATAGTACTAACAAATTTAAATTCCATACAATATTAAAATTTTAAATAAATATGTGTTTTTTATAATATAATTGTAAATTCATGCGTTTATTAATAAGTAATTAATTAAATTACGGTGTATAAACCATAAAACGGCCGTGAACAAAGCTGTGTGCTTAGATCCTTTGATATTCATCGTCATGAAATAGCTGACACAACTATGAATAAATGATCAGAGCCGGCACACTTGTGCCTCGCCTTCATTATGCACGTCATAAATTGACAGTAATTATGTGATGTGCTGTATACGTGTTGATGTATTATAATTTGTCTATAGTTATTGAGGAAAGCCGCTTTGGCCCGTAGGTGGAACGACTGTTTCGCGTCCACAGTTCTTTTTTAACAGACTTCCAAAAAAAAAGGTTTTATGTTTGTTACCTCATAACTCCGTCATTTATAAACGGATTTCGATAGTTCTTATTTCAATTTTGGTAGGTATAGTTTTGGACATTCAAAAAAGAAAACTCCTAAAAAAGATTTCTCTATAGTTTGTTTTTTTTTTCAATGAATTATTATCTATAAGTACCTGGATGAGCGACCTTACCTCGATTTTTTCGTTTTCTAAAAATGAAACCTATCGCCCCCGAACACCCCCCAATGCATACTAAATTTGATGAAAATCGTTGGGGCCGTTTCTGAGATTCAGATTACATAATATAATTGCTCGTTTAAAGGTATTAGATTAGTATACAGTAGGTTATATCATCTCAAACGATTACATGCCGTTTTGCACCGACTTTCTTTTTGGCACTACACGCATTGACCATGTCCGTTGATAATTATGTTTTTTAAATATGATAATCATCCTATTACAAATTACCGATGAGCAAATCCTAACTAATATTATAAATGCGAATGTGAGTTTGTTTGTTACGCTTTCACGCCTTAACTACTCAACTGATCACCATGAAAGTTGTCAGGGGTACAGAAAGGTATCTTTCATTCAGAAAAATACTGTTCCCTACTGTTTCCTCTCGTATGCTTTCAAAAACATCAAAAACTTTATAAAGCAAATACAAATTAGCTAGTTTACACCATAACTCGCAAAAAGAAAATACTACAGCATCTCAACATTCAATTTGTGTACATCTTTAAGGTATAAATTTAATTTCTGTAGGTAAGCGAGCCCGCCTCGCGCGTAATTGCCAATTTTCCTTTTACGCCATTTTTTTAGCTTTTTAAGAGAAAAATTCGTTAATGCATATTTAATAGCTATAATCGTCTCTCCCTCTCACGAAATTACTTGACGCCAACAATCTTTAGAAGTATTACTTAGCTACTTTCTTATTTTTTAAGTATCTACTTATAATATATAATATAACCGCGATTTTGCTCGCTTTGTACTGGATAAAAATTATTTTATGTGTATATAGTCTATAGTGCTGTGTAAATACACTTGCTCTAGAGCGCCTGCTGCTGCTTTTCGCGCTAGTGTCTAGTTATTTTACGTCAAAATATTAAAATATAGGAATTGGTAACATGAAGTAGGTAAATAAAGACCAGTTTAATCTACCACATAGTTATTAATAGATATATGTATAGATAGTTATACATATATCTATTTCATTAATGACGAATTATTCTCATTATTGTCTTTGACATTGTAAAAATTAGAAATCAGTCCGCTAGACTGATTTTTATATTAGTAAGTAATTTTAGATTTTTCTATTTTGTAATATTATTATTAACTTAGATAAGACTAAGATATAAGGTACTCTATTGAATTGGGTGTGTCAGTATGTACATGTTTATAAATAAATAAATAAATATCTATATAATATAAATAATAGTAGGTACTCAAGTCATTGGACAAAAGCCGAGAAGTTGGCAATATTTCAATTTCAATTTATTCAGTTTACATAAGAAATAACCAAGACGTTATACATAAAACATCTTAAATAACAATATCTCACACAATACCATCATTATAAAAATCTTACAAATTCGAAATAAATATGAACTCATACTCGGTATACCTTATCAGAATGTCATGTAAAATCTTGCCAAGATCTCGATATTAGCCAAGGGAAAAACATGGGGTTTGAGACCATCCTCAAACATTTCTTAAACTTATTCATAATTTAAGAAAAGTATATATCCAAAGCCTCCCTAAAACTATCCAGTCTCCTGAGCCCGGGTCGGCGATCATTCCTCTCTAATCCTTCTCATACATAATGCGCGCATATAAATTTCAATTTTAAACCCGCGAGTTTCAGGTTACACCCATTTACGGGATTACGGGGGCTGGAACAAACTCCTATTTCAAAGAATATAAGGTTCAAAATACAATTGTTGGGTAAAGACCTAATCGCGTAATGCGTTTGCGACGGCGAGTATAAATAAGCAAGTTTAGTTGTATGATCTTGGGCGCTGTAGTACAGTCGCAACAATAACCTAGTATTCTTATCATAGTACGCTATCATATTTTGAACCTCAATAATAGTGGTCCAAAATCTTTATTTTACTGAACTTTTGATCGTATTCATGAGGGCAGACAGAACCTCGATAAAATTACTGGTACGCTGAATAAAGTCCTTCCGTCTCTATCATTCAACAAAAACAGATAGCATACTATTTCAACGCTCAAGAGAAAAAACTATTATTACATAGACGGTATCGTTCGTAATGCAACAGTCGTAGCTAAATATTCCAACGTAACACAATGCCCAATTTTACGTAAACTCATAACTTCGAACCGCTACCCAGTTGTAAGACTTCGTTCTCCGACTGTACCATTGCTACAGTTTTACTGATATTGTTCCATGCATTCGTTATAAAGTAATTTTTTACTACTTACGTGATCAGTGTTCTAAGTGTGTGCATTTTTTTGTGTCGCTATTGAGATTGCTTTAATATTCATAGAGGAATATATTTGCTTATATTTCAACATTTTACAACTGGGCTGGGGTAAATATGATCACTATTTCCACCACACGCACTGCCTATTCAATCCACTGTTTGATATAGGCCTCTCCTATAAGAAGATCTCCTTATATCTTGCATTTTCTCTCAACTACTTAACTTCGTTACATTATTGTTTGTTGATTTTTGTCTTTTTTTTTTTGGTTACTGATTTTTAGATTTTTTTATGTATACTTACAATTTCTATATTTTTTATTTTTTCAGCACTTTTTCCTCGTAATTGTTAAAATTAGGTACGGAGAAATGAACCTCCTTTTACATCTTTGTCAAACCATATTTGGTTTGACAATATGGTTTGACAAAGATGTAAAAGGAGGTTCATTTCTCCGTACCTAATTTTAACAATTACGAGGAAAAAGTGCTGAAAAAATAAAAAAATATAGAAATTGTAAGTATACATAAAAAAAATTGACAAAGATGTAAACACCAATTCGTAACGTGACCAAACAGAAAAGAATTGGCAAGAAACTCTCTGATCAGAAATTTTATAATAAGCTTTATTACAGAGGTTACGTTTAACAACATTTTTTAATTTGCTTACAGATAAATTAAGCATATCATTTTGTTAAAAAACCGTACGATTTGCCCTTTAAATCATTGACTAAGTTTATGGAGCCTTACAGTAGGAACAGCTAGTTTATCTTTATTTCTAGTGTTAACATTATGATTGCAGCTATTTTTCTTAAACAATTTGATATTTTTACGGACATACATTAAGTTTTCATATATATATTGGCACGGCACAGTCATAACATTTATTTCTTTAAACTTAGTTCTAAGTGATTCTCTGGGGCCCATATTATAAATTGCACGAACAGCTCTCTTCTGCAGCACAAATATGGTGTTGGTATCTTCAGCATTCCCCCACAGTAAAATGCCGTACGACATAATGCAGTGGAAGTAGCTTAAATAAACCAGTCTAGCCACTTCTACGTCAGTAAGTTGACGGATTCTTTTGACTGCGTATGCTGCAGAACTGAGTCTGTTCGACAATCCATCTATGTGAGCGCCCCATTGAAGCTTCTTATGTTATGCCTAAAAAACAGTAGTATCCACAAGATTCAAATCTTCTTCTTTTATTTTTATGTTAGGTTTAACTTTTGGTAAAATAAATCTTATAAATTTTGTTTTATTTCCGTTCAGTAATAAGTGGTTTACATCGAACCAGTTAACAATTTTCGCGATTGCATTGTTTACGTCGTCAAAATTGGTCTGCCGTCGCTTTAGTTTAAATAAAAGAGACGTGTCGTCTGCAAACAATACAATTTCGTGGTTGTCGTTTCGTTGTTGCAAAAAAATAATTATAATTTATAACTACACGTGTTTATGATTCCATCAAGCTATACTCACAGTAAAAAATGCCATAGGGTATTGAATAAGGGTTGAAAAACAGCAGTTGATCATAACCCCTCTTGCCGTCGAAACAAAATAAACACGTTTTGTAACAGTTGTCTGTAACCACAAACCCTCAGGTCATATCAAAAGCCGATAAGACAGATAATGTAGGGGGTTGTTTTTACAATATAATTGAACGACATAAAGGTCAAATTTTTAAACGTCATTTAAATAGAACGCGTATGTAATTAAAAATTAAAAATTTTTAGAATATACTAGCTGACCTATCGGCAATTTCGCTTGCGTGTGTACTCGTTTATCACAATCTGTTTAATGGTTTTGGAACGCATAGAGGATTAACATACAAACATACATTTTTACAACAAACATTTTTATGTGGTGTGTCTAAAATCATCTTTGTATTATTGTCTTTTTAATGAAACCGGTTTCAGGCACATCGGTTCGATCGTTTCAAAGTCTGGAGGACATAGATAGGTAGGTAGAAACATTTGTCACAATGTGACCCCACCCATTCATGTGCAAGTAACTTAAATATATAAAAAACAACATCATGACAAACCATTTTAACTCCCAAAAAAATTAAAAAGAATTAAATTACTGAATAATTCCTAGACGTACACATAAATACGAGTAAGTAAGTCCAGATGAGCATATGAATAATAAATTCCGCATGATGATTAATCAAAAAGAACATAACTAAAAGATCAGCGTTGGTTGCTGCAACCAGCATCACGCTGAGTTAATTTGCTGATCTTTTTGCAACTTCAATATAAATACTATTGTCCATCAGGTGGCCCGTCTGTTCGTCTGTCAGCTAACTTTTGACTACAATTGCTCATATCAGCATTCCCGCACCGCAGCAGTCACTCGTCAATCACCACTCGGTAATCCGGATATATATTAGAACATTGCTCCAATCCTCCAACGCTAATGTATTATCTCCCAGTAGACCAAACCGTACTGCTTTCCGAGGTATTTAATTTGATAAGGGGTTTGCGTGTTTCAAATTGTATTACCTACTCAGGTTTTAAAACATTTTTCGAGACATTTACTTAATATGAAAACTTGCGGTTACGGATTAGGTGTAGGTATATGTGTACCTCCACATTGTTTTATGCATTAAGTTATAGATACCTACAATGTGTAAAATAAACTAATAATATTAATAATAATAATCAACCTAGCCGTTTTCGGCTTCGGTGACTGGCTTTTACGTTTTGTCCAACGTGCTTGGATGCTTTGCCCTTAAGTGACTGATATATCCTATCTTGGCTTTGAATGTTCTTAAGCAAACAGCACACGTTAAAATATTATTTACAAAATTATACTTAAAAATAAACTACCTAGTGCGATGATGAACAATAATATAGATATCAAGTACACTACCCACAACGTATCTATAACCCTCTGAAGTCGCTGCAAGTAGCGTCGTAGTTCCTATTTTTAGGTCGGCTCGTACTAGGACCGTTCCCTGAACCTAATTTCAGGACAAAGATCCATTGTAACGATTGTACATGTTACAGCAGTGGGTTTTATGCAACCTCTCTGACAGGTTAAGCAACTTAGAAATTGTTTCTTTTTGTTGTATTTTTTATTTAATTACTAGATGACCCAGTGAGTGAACGAAGCCGCGGATGGAAGCTAGTTCAGATCATAAAGAATAAAGAATAATAATAACATTTTCGCAAATCCGCGGTCGCTAATGTACGTACCAATTCCCGGTGGACTTTAAACAGCTTATATTTCTTTAAAAATCCGACTAGCCGCACGTAAGCCGTTCCGTAACAATAAGTACGAAAGAAAGCTTATTTTTATGGAACTTACATTTTTTATATTTGCGAGGGGTAAAAATAGCAGACATGTTTCGGTGGTTATAGCTTATGTTTAGACAAAATTGAATTTAAAATGGTAAAATTGCTAGTTTAAAATAGCTACCTATGTTAAGTTACAAAAAAAGTGTAAATGCTAGGGGTTCCAACCTTTATCTTCGGAACGCAAACCATCCTCACCTGACGCCCGTGGTGTTCCCTACTGTAAAACAAACAGGGCTCAGGTGGCAGACTGTTTGCGGCATAGCACAGCTTAACAGCGGCACAGGTAAATCGCCCGACCGCCGACGGGCCGAAGCGTCGGTGGTGCGAGAAGCAGTGGCCTGGGATCCGCAACCCGCATGCCCAGCGTGGGGCTTATTATGTACGGGCAAATCCCCCTTCTTTTATGGGAGATCTTTGTCCAGCAGTGGACTGAATAGGTGTTGTTGTTGTTGTAAGTTAGAAACCTACTCTATACCAACGATATTATCAAGATCCATAAAATAATCGCAGAACAAATATTTTATCAAACAATTATGAGTATTGAACCAACCTAACGCGTCTCAGTTATTTTACCACCGTGCCATTAAAGTCTTACAATAATTCCTCACGCTCTATCCTCTTAACCCTTTTCCATCAAAACTCATAACCATATCAATATCCATAACATAATCGAATTAAAACCATCACTTCTCATAACAGAAGCACATTTGTTCGAAAGCCATTTGTTCGAATTACGCATTCAAATAGAGACAGTATCACTTACCCGCGTCTGAACGCATCATAAATTATAATAAAAGCGAATGATCAAATTAGAAAAATTAAAAGTGATAAATAAAGTGCAATTAAGCGTTATTGCGTAAAAAAGGCATAAATTAATGTGGTGATGCGACGCAATTCCAGTAATTGTGGATTAGGGGTGGGAAAACATCTAAAAAATACGTTTAGGTAAAGCGCTTAGCTACATTTGTGTTTCTGAAAATATAAATCCGCACTACCGGCAAGAATAAAATATTTTATATATAATATTTTTATGTATAAATCTTGAATGATATCTTATAAGACATAAAAAAATTATAACCAGAGATTCTTGAGCAATTCAGGGCCTTACTTATAAAAATCTGTCAAAAGATAAAACAATGTTTAAACGATTGCCATCCCTTATCGTTGGCTTTTGACGAACTGTGACGGGGATAACTTTAAGCAATGGTTAAATTTAAGTAGTGTTTTTAAGTAAGGGGGTCAGTTGCTATTTTAAAAGTCATTTTTTTATCCCTCGAGAACAGAACTTTTTTCGGGATCAAGGGTACCCAATTTCTGTACCTCTGACAATGTGTATACGAAATTCATGACTGAACAATTATTGCGTGAAAGCGGAACAACCAGACAAATAAACAAAGACAAACGAGAGCCGTGGTGGCCTAGTGGGATGTACCCCGACTTAAGATCTGGAGGTCATGGGTTCGAATCTCAGCCGAGCACCAATAGATTTTTCGTTTCGAAAAATTTATCTGCACATTATCACGAGCTCAAAACGGCGAAGGAAAACATCGTGAGGAAACCGGCATGCCCTCGAACTAAAAAGTTCGAAAGGTATGTGCTATTTTTGTGTTCCAATAAAAAAAAGCGGCGATGGGCTTGCAACCTGTCACGTGGAATGCTAACTACTTGCAAAAAGTGGGCATGTATCGAACGTAATGTTTGGACTTGCCTCTGACTACCCCCTTCAGGGTTTCCTCAACAGCGCGTACTGAGCAATATCTGAAGATATCCATAATGGGGAAAAAGTCGTGAAGATGTACATTATTTGTTAGTTTGAATATCGATGAATGTTGTCCACCACTAAACCCTGAGTCACACGTGTTCACTAATTACCCTTTATTGCATTAATTAGAACGCGACTGAAAGGGTTCCGTCGATTAAATGGAATTTTAGATGCCTACGGAACTCTGTCCATCATGGTTCTCAGTTATATGTGGGTCATTAACATAATCCTTATTATGTTATTAATTAATGTCATATTTGGTTAGAACTTTGTGATTGATTGATCTTAATTGAATAGTCAGATCAGATTTTTAACAAATGAATTCTTCATTTTATTTCTAAACGCAAATCGTAAGCATAAAGAAATGTAACGGTATAAGATTTTGTTATTTGGTTTTTAACATCATTTAGAGCTTTTTTTCCCGAAATGTTTACATGTACGTAGTTTCTATTTTGTTATTTTTGTTTTGTTATTTTGTTTTGTTTATATTTTGGGCAATTATAACACCATAATACGTAGTTGCACATTCCACCGTACAATCCTGGCGTGCACTCAAAATAATACTAATAATATACGTTAAAGGTAGGTACTGAGGGTCACTAAACTAACCACGACTAGTTTTACATAGGAAATATAAACCTCTAGTGAAAATAAAATAAAAGAAAACTGCTTCATAAAAGGTGAATAATAACTGGAAGGCGGAGGAACATCAAAGAGAGCTATTATGAAAAATCGTAACGCGTTTACTGGGCGGACTCCTCTGCATTATTCATGAGTACCTGTACCGTTATTTATAACGTTTACGGTACGCTACCGTTATTGGGGTGCACGCCCCGCCCTACTCACTTTTCTAATCCATGATTTATCGGGAAATAGTGTACTTACACTATTATAGTTTGACGACCTCTGCAGCGCATTGGGCGAAGGCCCACATGAGAAAAAGAAGGTTACGGGTTCGATTCTCGCAGTGTTTTTATAAAATGTAAATATTTGTCAAGGGTCTGGGTGCTTTGTACACTATATATTGTAACGGCAAAAGATTGTTAATATTCGAAATGTGTAATGTAAATGTTTGCCTGTGTGTTAATAGATCCTAAACTTTGTATATTCTAAGTGTCGTAACGCCTCGTTTTCTCTTAAAAAACTGCCAAAAATTAACAACGAGGCGTCGAAAATTTGACAGTTTTTCATGGGAAAACGAGGCGTCATCGGTAACGTATGATATAAGAAGCGGCCGTTAGCCGTTGCGGAGTTGAGTGGGAACAAACATACTAACACATACTCATTAACACAAACTTTCTTTTTTACTATGATTTATTGTGATGGTTGCATGTCGGAGGCTTTCGGGTGGCCTACTCTGACACCAGATTGGCCACAAACTTATACGAAAAAGAAGTGTGATGGTGTTGTTCGATTCAACGGTGACGGTTCTTAAATGCCAAATAGATGGAAGTACTTATTTGGAGTGGAAATGGCGAGGCAACAAAAGGCTGGGTCCCCGCTGAGACCGTCGACTTTGCCGTCGGTCGTATCAAATCACATCGTACCGTCACAACACTCGTTGGAGATATAATAAGTACCTAAACATAACAGTACAAAACAAACAAGCTCACTCATTTCATTCCAAACTTAAATCAACAGACACACTTCCTAAACGAAAAACAGAATATAAGTTAACATTCCTCTTGTTAAAACATAAATGAGAAAATTCGCGTCGAGCTGAAACGTATTCACGAATCCAATCTTGCTCTTCCCCGGGCGCCGCAGTAATTGCTTAAGAGAAAAATCCAAATGAGAAATGAAAAGGGAATCCCTTTTCAGAGGAAAAATTATATAATTGAATATCTTCTCCGTAAGTATTATGAGGTATAAAATATGATAATTGAGTTTTTGCTTACGGAGCGAGCCTTGTTATTTTCATCTTTACGCCGGCTCGGTTTGAGAAGCTCTAATGAGCGAGTTTTCAACTACGATATTGTGTAACTCGTTTTTGAATTTATGTGAACATGAATAAGCTTTGCGTGGTTCTACAGTGGCTGTACAGAAACTCAAATTGAATCGGGAGTCAAATATATTATTTAAAGGTAGTATTTATGTTGGTACTTAAAAAAAGACTTGAATTTTGGTGATCAGTAGGTTAAGTACTTTCTTAGCGAACATTATACGTTTTTAACAAATTCGAAAATTTCAAAAGGGATCATTATCGCGTAGTCGTAGAGAACAGACTAAAAATTGTGATTACCAATACCAATTTAATATATTATATGCGTAGGTATTACTTTCACTTAAAATATGCTAATTATATATTTTTTTACAAAAAATAGTCTAGCTCTTGAGACACACCAGCGGTTGCAAACAGAAATGATTGAAACCGGCCTTGTTTTTACAAACTGTGACAGTTTGTCAATTGACGTTCATTGAATTTCGACGGATGAAATGTCAAAGTTTATGAAAACAGAATCTGTATCAATCATTTCTGTTTGCAACAGAGTTAGCCGATCACTCCGCTGAAACAGGTGAAGATGTGGTTTAAGATGAAGTATGGAGAAATATTATATACATTTTACCAATGCCTTTGAAAATGCAACAATTATTTCATCTACTGTTTTATTCTGACCACAAAACCTTAAAACCGAATACCTATTTCAAGTTTATCATTTTATTTAGGCTTGTGTAACTAGCTAATCTAGATCAAGCTTCTTAGTCTTAACCACCTAAAGCAGCAATGATAGCTAATCCTCACATCTCAAATCTCAAAATGTGATTTCCCGTGTCGGCGTCGTGTCGGAGTCGTTAGCAATCAGTATTTGCGCCGTAACGAGGTTAGTCGCGACGACGCTAGATCGTGACCGGCTTGCTTATTCACCTCTTTGTAAGAGACAGTCCTTAGGGGTTCAAGAGTTTGAAATCGATATTATTTGTGGTGGAAACTTTTAGCAAGGTATGCCTTTAGTTTCTCGAGAAACTAGGTTTTTAACTGATTGATTTAATGTTATTAAAAGTATCTATATTTAGCTAAGAAATTGGAAACTATGTAATGTTATGTTATGTAACGTTAAAGTAAGTAAATAAATCTGAAATCTGAAATCTGAAATCTATAGACCGTAATTGTCAGTTATTTAAAAAAAAACATTAAATTAAATATATAATACAGCTTAATTATATTTTGGTCAGAAAATAATAAAAAATGTATATTGTCAATACCTATAATAACTTTCAACGATAAACAATTCAACAATTTACATAATACCTTCAAATTCGAATCAATAAACATAACTCGGGTAAAGTTACAAATACATAATTCAACCAAAAGCCACATTCAAATAATTCGAGTGAAAGTTTGAGTTAAATTCGTCTCATTATAATCGAACAAGTGAAGTTTGAACCGACTCGCTCAAGCGGCAACGGAATTCGATTCCTGGGATCGGATTCTCAACTCGGTAATCGCATCGCGGCGCGGCGGGCGCGCGCGGAACACAAATTACCTATTCCTACCGAAACTCGGTAACTTCGTCAACCCTATAAAGGAGGTAGAACAAAGCGGAACCACAATTGGCCGTATCGTCTACCTGACTCGATGGAACTTTTAAAAATGGCTGCTCTTTGATAGCAAACTCGATAAGGCCTCGCCCGCGGGACGCGTAAATTTAATTCTGTCTGAATTGGTCGTGCCTTTGACGTTGTGTCGTTTGAAGATTTGCCTGTTTGTCCGATACTATAGTCTCTTTATGTAATCTAAGCTTATTTATGTTAACGTGACACACGTTTAATTTTCCAGCAATAAATTCACTTATTAACAAGAATTCTTTTTTTTTTTTTTTTTCTATGTTACACTTTTTCCGGCCACTTCTCCATACAAAATTTCATGAAAATACTAATATGTAGGGTCAGTGTTTTAGCCGTGTTGACGTAATTTATTTTACAATAGCTAACAATACACAAAACTTACTGGCCTCTTAGCTCAGTTGGTAGCAACACTGCGCTGCAGATCGTGGGTTCGATTCCCACCCAGAACAGACAATTTTTTGGTTAAAACAGTCACAAAAAAACTTTTTTTGGTTAAAATAGTCACAAAAATCCTCTTAAAGCAGCACTGCAATACAAATTGCACGGAATTAAATGATAGAGCCACTCCACTCACAAATTACTCGAAAAATAATTTGTTATTTGTATCTGCTGCAATTAGTTCAGAAACTCAACGCCGGCGTAGCGTCGTAGCTACGGCGTAGCATCAAATTAATAGTTTAGGACGCGACTCATAATGCACCCTGCCACCAAGAAGCCGGCGCCGCAGACAAAGAACTTATCGACGAAAGAATAGAAAAAACTTATTTTCACATGTAGATGTAGCAAAATTTATCTTAAGAATGAATAAAAATTTGCGTTTAGGAAAAAATCCATTCCACTAATATTATAAAGGTAGATTTTTTTGCTACCACGTTGTTTTAGCTGCTTATGTATCAATGATGTTAAAAAGCCCACAGGTGGCATACAGTCTCACCAATGATCAAACGAAAAAAGTACGTATTTTGTAAGATTGGCGACTAAAAATCTCGTCTGACGAAATAAGCTTTTAATTTTCGAGATTCACAGACACCGTAGAGATAATAGCCTTCATAATTATTAATGAATAAACAATGTTTAATTTCTGAAAGTTGGCCGGAGATATTTTCGTTTTCTGTTATAAACTTTTTTGCGTTTTGTTAATCCTTAATATTTATTTATGTTCATTAATTAATATTTTATGTTCTAAATTTAAAACGTTCAACTTTGAAATACTTTTTTATGTAAACCTTCTTTAGCTCGCTTAAGATTCGAGTTCAAGCTCCGTTTTGAATGTCAATTTTAGATAGAGAATATTGCAAAGTTTAGTGAAATAACATAGTAAAATAGCAGAAGCACACAACGAACTGAAGTAACTTCATTACGGTCGTTAGTTTGTCGGACTAAGGTCCAGTTTCACCATACTCTGTTAGTTAATTAAATGCCCTGTTAATTGTTTTAACAGATTGTTAAGGTTAACGAGTGTTCCACAATGTGCTATTGATTGATTAGTTTTCTTAATCAGTTGTTAAACTTAACGGCTGCCCCACAGGTCCGTTAAATTGTTAACAGACGATTATTATTACAGTCAAGAATTCAAGATGGACATGGCGTATAATTTTATTTTCGAAAACGAAGATATTTTAGACAATTTAGATGATTTGGACAATTTAGTAAAACGTCCTAGAATATACGGCGAATGTTTTTCGAAGAATACGATGTCATTAATTTTTGCACGAGGTTTCGTTTATCGAAAGAATCTGTTTTGGATGTATTACAATTAATTGAAGACAAGCTTGAATACCCATCAGATCGATAAGTTCCTAATTTGCTTTACCTATGTAAGTAGGTACTTTGCAAAGGTGACATCATACGCTAACTTATTTTACTATTTTCACCAACATAATTATTTAACATAACCTCTATTTGTTTACAGGAATGAATCTTTTCACCTATAAATCAATTGTTTTTGACATTAAGATACTATGCAACTGGTTCGCAGCAAATAACTGTAGGAGAACTATTGTGGAACAAGCAAGTCTACATCTCACAGAATTATACTTATAGTAACCGCAGTAATAGCCTCCCTCAGCCGTGAATTTATCAAGTTCCGTGAGTCAGGGGACGAGTTAAGGAAAGCACAATTAGAATTTTATAATATAGCGCGGTTCCCAAAGGTTTCGGGTGCTCTTGACTGTACACATGTACGTATTAGATCACCTGGTGGAGAAAATGGAGAGTATTTTAGAAATCGAAAAGGCTATATGTCCATTAATGTGCAAGCCATTGGTAGTGCAAACCTAGAGATATTAGATTTGGTAGCAAGATGGCCAGGCAGTAGTCAAGATCAGACTATATGGAATGCCTCATACAGAAATCCACACCACACACCACACCAGCCTATATCAGTCCACTGCTAGACATAGGCCTCCCCTAATAAAGGGGGATATGCCCGTAATCCCCACGCTGGGCATGCGGGTTGGGGATCGCAGGGCACAGCTTCTCGCACCACCGACGCTGCTGCCCGTTGGTAGCCAGGGGATTTAGATGTGCCGATGTAGGCAGTGCTATGCCGCAATCAGCCGGCCGCCAGAGCTCCGTTCGTTGTTTAGCAGGGTGCACCACGTGCAGGTGAGGTTGGCTTGAGTTCCGAAGATGGGGGTTGGAACCCCGTACACCCCCATACATATATACATACAGAAATGCCATATTTGAAAGCAACTGGTATGGAGATGCAGTTCTTTTGGCTGATAGTGGATATATGAATCGACCATATATAATGATGCCATTAGAAGACCCAAGGACACCAGAGGAGGTATCCCGCTTGCATGTTAAATGCAGAGAGTCAACGATATTTCAATTTGGTCACATCACATAGCCCTTGACGTACCTATTAAACAACTAGCTGAAATAGTGCACATGTTTGCGTCAAAGAAATAACAAATAATGACATTTTGTATTGGTCGTTTTAGAAAGTGAGTGAACGATAAATGTGTCATTCGGTTAGATGCTAGATTTAGTAACGGTCTGTTAGATTATCACAGTGGGACATGAAATGTTTTAACAGCGTTGTTAATTTTAAACACGAATTAGCTAATCACTGATTAAAAAGAATTTGGTGAAACTGGGCCTAAGGCTTGCCAATTTAACAAAGTTCGTTACAATAACGATTCCAATTGAATAGTTAGGTACAGTAAAATGTAACGATGAAAGTTAGTTTTGAGTTTTGAGATCACGAGTGACAGAGGGAAGTAAGGGGAACACACAATTATGTGCCGACCTCATATAACAAGGATTAGGAAGGAGAGGGGAAATGATGATGATGTTGATCAATTTAATATAGAAATTGTATTCATGGTAAACTATTAAATTGCAAAAATATTATGGTCCATATAAAATTACTTTGTTAGGTACCCCTAACGTTTTCTATAGATACAATATACTTCAATAGTAGGTTGAGATAAAAGTAACATTATATATTGATGATTTTAAAGGGGATAAACAATTTACCATTTACACGCATAACGCAAAGAAAGTTTTATTTATACCTTTCAGAATGTCAATAAAAAAATATGGCGTTGCACTGACACAATGCACTATAATTAATATTTTTCTAAGAAATTCTCGATAAACATTTTCAAAGGAAATTTAATTGTTTGTGATTGATCTATATGTGAGGATAGAAATTTAGTGAAATTTTTCTTACGCCCTCGTTGTTGTAAAATATTTTTAAATTAAATGACATTCAACATAAAAAATATATTTTTCTAAAAACGTACTGCACCCGCATTGCGTAGCGGTCAGATCTAGGGTTAACATAAAGGCCGCGTCACACTCAATCTTTCCGCGCCGGCGATCAGTGCTCTCTTGATTTATTTTTTATGGCCACTAGATGCAGGCGTAACTAATACCCAATGGGTTAAATCGCGGCTACCATGCCTAATTGGACAAGGGGCTTAAACTGTTGAAGTGTGAGAACTTTTTTCAAGCCGCAAAAAACATATTTAATTTTGTTCTTAATAATGTAGATAGTTATTATTTTTAGAAATACGATTAGTAAACTGTCATTAATTTTACTAAGAAACCAATTTTCCTTTACGATCTTGTTAATTACTTTTTTTGTAGGTACAGTATTAGGTAGTATGAGGTATGAGCTAAGATTATATACGGATTAATAAAAACGTAATATGACTGAAACTAAATACTGATCACTACGTCTTAAGAGTCTTCAAGTAAGTAATTCAAGTAAATAGGTTAATTCTAGGCAAGCCTGTTACATCGTCCAGCGCATCATTATTGACCAACAGGTGAGAAAGCGGTCAAACGTAAGCATAACACTATATGAAAATTATTTATGATAGAACAATAAAAGCAGGTTTTTGTTTAAATCAATGAGCGATGTTTACAACACCAAACAAAAGAAATGCAAAAAAAAACTACTATTTAAATCGTTTTTTGCGCCATTACATAAACACTCGAAATCGCAGCAGCACGTGCCGCGTCGTATTATCACACAATATTGTGAGGCGCCCGCGGCGACGCAGCGGGCGGCCGAGCTGGCAATATTCCACACACGCCTTGTTGACCGTGGTTAGTATAAAAATATCGTTAATGAATCGAAAATGATAGCCCCTATTTGGGCTTAATAGACGATAAAAAGTCAATGCATTGCTGTTAAAATGCTTTAGAGAAATGTTTTTGTTAAAAGTAACGATTTAAAATCGTTTGATTGTTATTATTTGGAATTTTTGTTTAATTTAAACACATTTTGAAATAAAGAAAACAAGATGACCCGGTAAACTTCGAACCACCAAATCGATTGGCGTTTCCCGTACAATATTACCAAGCAATATTTTTTTTTCAGTTGTTTCTTGGGGTTTTTCTTTTTCCTTAACGTGAATCAAAGCGAACAAAACAAACTAAATAATATTAAAATTAGTCAAGACATTTTCAAGCTTTTGCGAGACACACGCACAGCAATTGAGTTTCATATTTAAAAACGATAACATAAATTTAAGTGCTGAAATGTGTTGGATTAATAGCTTAACCGATGGAAATGTGAATACATTTCATTACGCATAAAAAAATCACTGGCCATACTTATGTTACAGGTTTTCGCTGATCAGAAAGTTCGCTTCATTCATTCAAAAAGAGAAAACACATTGACATTTCAAAAGTATTCGAGATAATCAAATCTGTTACTGTCAAAGCTACGTTAAATGAGTCATCAAATAATTCAGCAACAAAATCAAGATCCAATTACGGTACATTTAACATCAATAGCTCCACTTGAGCTCACGCTCGCGTCGCGTGTCGCTTCGCCCGCTTTGTTTATCCAGATCCAGGGCAATTTAGCGTAAAGCGATCGTTGTTCCGAGGGTGACATGCCCTATGTGGAATTCTCATAAATACTTAGTTATTTTGCCTTACGGTTGTTTAAGTTTTCTCGATTTCTTTACTAGAATGATATCGGGAAGGAATTTATCTCATTAGTCAATCACGTGCCGGTGATATAACAGGCTCATGGGGCTTAAAACCTTCAAGGCTTCTTGTTGATGGACGAGAAGCGTTGCATCGTAGCGCACGTTCCAAATATGCGTGACCTTAGAAGAAATACTTTGTTATAAGTAATGGTTACCACTTAACATCAGGTGGACCACCTGCTTGTTCCACCTTCAGGTACCTATCACAATAAACAGTTACTTAACCACGTGGACTTTTGGCTAGAGATTGTAATATACTCTGCTATATTAATTTCAAAAATACATACATCAGGATTTCGAAAATTTAATATCTTATCGTTATAGTCAAATCTCTAAAAATTGAAAACGAACTTCAGTAGGTACTGCAAACATCCACAAACAACCACAACCACAAGCCACAAACTTGGAAAAAAATGACCGCACCAAAACGCGGCGCTCGCTGCCTATTGCGCCGACATGGAATACTATTCAAGCGACATAATGTCTTAATGAGTGGCATTGAGAACGATTTATTTGATGTTTATGTATGTCAACGACGCTCGGGCGTTTCTTGACAGTTTTCACTTGTAGACTGTGGCTCTATAGCGTACTATCTCGATGACAGTTTTTTTACTCTCACGTATCAGTGTCGTACGGTTTTTATCCGGACAGTGTGTGTGTGCCCTATTGTTTGTGTTGTTGATGAATTAGTTCCGCTAAAGGCTAGTGTATGGTGACATTTATTTTATTTTTATGGTTCGGTTATGGTGTTTTGATTTATTGGCGATGGATTTTAATGGGTTGGATGGTGTGTACCAACTAACCGATGATAATGGAGTTTAATAAACTTCTGAAGGGATTCAAAGTCACAAAAATACGAATAAACTTCCTGATTTCGTAATATTTTTGAAGGATTAAACTAAAGAAATAACAAAACACTATTTTCATGCTGCAATACTTTCAAAACTTTTACAATGTTGATGATTTTAGCTTCTTGAATCTTTATCTATGGTTTGGTCATGTGATGCAAATCTAAGAAGACTCCAAATAAGAGTAAGACTGGGGTATGTCCTGTATATATTAATTTTTTTGATCAATCAAATCAATTGAAGTAGGTAGGTATTTTAAAAGATAATTCATTATTAAATGCCCATATGGACGAGCTTATAATAATAATATACAAATAATCCTGGACATTATCTAGCCCCAAACACATAACTTATATACATATTAGACATAGAAACACACTGATCCCAGGCAAATATTTGCTGACCATAAAACATTTGTCTCGCGGCGGGAATCGAACCCGAATTCTTCTGCGTTACAAGCGGGCCTTCGTGCACTGCGCTACAGTGTTCCTCAAATTACTACGTTTTAAGTTGTACAATAGTAGTGACGTCACTGGTGTAAAACAAAGAACGTTGAGTCACTGCGACCGCGGCTCGGTGTTCATTAATTATATTAATTAATGTTTAATTGAGCCAAATAGAGTATCAATTTAGCGGACGGCAATTGGATCATGTAGCCGACGCGGACCTATTCGCTTGCTGCTAGTGTTGGTATTTTCCGTTCTATAAAATAAAAGTTCCATCTGTAACTGACTGTGACTTTAAATTGATCAATGTACACCCTCAACGGGATCTTAAACAGTTAGAGGTACGAATATTTTTTGGAATTTTATGTACAGCTGTTTTATGTTATCTATCATAGGAAAAAATGTGAAGCTAAAATATTTAAATAGGTATCTACAAATTTCGACTTGGATTTAAACACGTGAGCTTTCCATAAAGACTGGGATTAAAAATGTTAGATTTTCCCTCAAGTATGAGTTAACAGACAAAATTTACGTTTACATAAATTTTAACTTTAAAAAGTTTAGTTTAAGCTAGTTTAGCCCAAGAGTTTGGATTTTTTTTGTGGTAATATACTAACTTTATGTTAAGTACCTAGTATAACTAGTCTAAAATTAAGATCACCAAGCGGTGCCGCGGCAAACCCGAAACTCTATGAAAAATTATGTGCAAAATGTTTGTTGACTGCTCAACAGGAAGCTGTAGTGGACAGCGTCTCAACAGTCCCATTAACCACATTAATTAGTGCTGAATTGACTTAAATAGCACAATTAGTTATGCGACTCTGCACGCCGCATGTTGCTTGTGAACAAGCGTCTTTATAATTGGCAGCAATTCTAAAACAAAACCATGCTAGTTCCTTTTTAATTGGAAAATTAGAATTATTATAGATACACGGGTTGTTTTAGAATAGTCCATGTCAGAAATAATAATTTAGTAAAATTACGAGATGTGTATCACTCTCTTCACTGTAGTAGGCACTCTCTTTCGTACATGTACTTACATATACGGTATATCTATACCTTGCTATGTAAGACAGATAATTTCTATTACAAGAAGAGACTCATGCTAATTTGGTATTTACTTCAAATATTTATTGAGAGTTGGATTCCGGTTTTTATCGAAAAGTCCTAAATTCGTTTCATTTAGGGCCAAGCTTCGCCTTTGCTCGCATTGTAGAATGTGGATTAAAATTAGGATATTTTATAACAATTTGTTAAATGGTTAACAAAAAATCATTAGACCTTATATTTATAATCTACAGGTTTCAAATAGATAATTTACATATGAAATTTATAAACCTTTGCCTCATGGGGTAGGATACAAAAAAACATCTAAAGATTTTAAATTGAAGCTGTAAGATTTATAAAACCTATACATTTTTAATAAGAGATTAATATTGAATAGAAAAAAAAGCTATAACCCAAGCAAAAAAACTAAAATCATTACTTTAATCGCATCTGTCAAAAATGTATCAAATTCTTTGTCACACAAAATAAAATACTTCGAAATTTGGGAATTCCCTTATATTCCCTCATTCCTGTGATTATCTGAAAGCACACAATCCTGGATGATCGCACGTGTCGGCGCGATAAGCTGTATATTGCATTAGAGGCACTTCCGGCCGGACCGGACGCGACGCCATCTTGCCAAGCGGTTGTTTTGTACGAAGTTTGCGATAAATTTTATTTTGGGACGATCAATTTGAAGCTATAGTAGAAAATAAATAATGATTGCTTCATTTTTTCAAAAAAGATTACTTTTTTTCCTTTAATGAGGCGGCTACTTATTCACATTCCGGCGAAAATTTTGCGTTTTGTCTTTGTCTGAGGAGAGAAAAGCCAATAGTGCGTCTTTTTATATCGCGTGAATCTTCAGCCAAGGGCTCATAAGGATATCTACAGATAATGCTTAGTTACTTAGTTATCTACACAAACTTACTGAGAATTCTATTATACATACATACATTATGGAAAGAAGTCATAGTCATATTGTTCAGTCATCAACTTTTCCTAGGTTCCAAATAAAATGATTATGCATATTTGTAAAATTATGATATAACAGAACTTTCCTGCAATGAACATAATAAGTTCACTAAAGTTTTATATCTATAAAGTCAAGCCTATTTCTCAGGAGGGTAGGTAGAGATCACGGATCTCCATTTAATAAATAATGCTGGGCAATATCACACAGCATCATGTAGCCCCAAACTAAACAGAACTTGTATTATGGGAACCACATGACTGTTATACTTTATTGTTTTTAGTAAATACATACATATTATACGTAAAAAACACCGAGACCTAAAACAAATATCTGCAAATAATGCAAATATTCGACCCGCGGCGTGCATCGAACCCGCAACCTTCTGCGTAGGCGGACCTTCGCCTGCTTCGCCACTAAGGCCGTCATCTGCTACGCTAGGAGATCGTTCACCTCTTATTAAAAAAAATGCACCTTAGGAGTTTAATTTAATCTCACTTGGTTAGATACCTACCACGAATAAATCAAAATAAGGTATACCAATGGCCTCTGTGCCGTCACCCCAATAACAATAGATTCTCATAGCGCCGGCAATAACGGACAATTTGAATACGTCAGCGCGTGCGCACAATGTCCGTACAGTTGAGCAAAACACTGTATTTTTAAACTAGCTTTTGCCCACGGTTTCGCTTGCGTCTGGGTCTGGGTCCACTTAATAAACATCTCACACTTCTTTGTGGAGAGTAGGGATAGTACTGCCACCATGCCTATTTGTGCCGTGAAGCAGTATTGCTGTATTTCGGTTTAAAGGGTGTGGGCGCCGGTAAAATTACAGGCAAAAGAGGCTCATCATCTTCATGTCTCAAATTGATGGACGCAGGGTGTTGCATCGTAGAGCACTTCCAAAAGAACGTGATCTACGATGCAATGCGCTTGTTCCATCTTCAAGTACCATAAAAAATCAAATGTTTTGTTTGTTGTCTCGGCAACAGCAACAGTATTGTTTTTGTAGCAGTACTGGATAAAAGGTATCTCATGTCCTCTTATGTACCCCTGTACAACGTGTATGCGAAATTTTATCATGATCAGTTGAGCAGGTAACTTAAGGCGTGAAAGCGTATCAAATCAAAGAGTTAAGATTTTTTTCTTTTTCAGATAACAAACAAACTCACTTTCGCATTCATTGGTTAGGATTAGCTTTTATTCGCGACAGTGCTTGCATTGTACCTATAAATAAGTACCTTAACTACCCTATTATGGCACTTAACTAAAAAAATAAATATTTATTTTGACTAGGAAGATTCCTAGAATAGGCAAACATTAAATTAAGTGCTAATTGGGGTATTTCAAATATTTACTTAAAAGTTTTTCGTAAGGACTTGGTTATCTCTGTCAGCCATTTTGAATTATTTATTGGCTTCAAATAAGTACTGCGAAAAAACTCAATGCTATCCCTGATAAAACAAAAATCTTAACCTTTATAAACTGAAGTTCTTATACTTCGTTTTATTTATCAGAAATATCATATTCACATGGTGTCCATAACAAAATTACATCAGAAATTAGCATACGAAAATTTCGTGTCTGAAATTAACGTGAATTTAATTTGTAAAGTTGGAATTTCATTTGAACCGGCTCCACTGCAGAGTGGTTTTACTCCACATCTTCAATTACAGCTCTACATATTCGTACCGCCACACGAGTGAATTAAACAGAGACTAACCCTCATTAATATAAGTTGTGTCCTCGAATATTCCTCACCTCGACTCAATCTTAGAACAACACTACTATAGATTTTTGTTAACCTCATTTACTGTAAACTTTTCTTATGTACTGTAAACTTTTCTTGAGTAATAAACCGTAAATTGTTATACTAAATAATAGTGTTTTATAAGTGTGCTTATGCAGTAAATAAATATTTGTCTATGTCTGTCTTATAATGGTATTTTGGTAGTTTTTTTGTTTGGTAGGATACCGCAAAATATTTCCGTAGTCAAGGAATTGTCAACAGTATCAACTCAATATACATCGCTTCGTACCTTGAGAACTCCTCAAGGAAAAAATTGAGGTGACAAACTAAAAATATGAGAGTATCTCTCGGTATCAGGGGCAAATTATCTGAGTAAGACTAAAACTCTAACAAAATTGTGCTTAAGGCATCTTTGAATTTAGTCCTTGAATACATGCCTTACCGTCGTATTCTAAGCTGTCACCTCCAATTTTTCCTCGATAAATTTTTGAGGAATGTCTACCTATAAGTAACGAAATTTATTAACAATAAAATATAACAAACATAATTACTTAAGATTCATATCGCATTGCATAAAAGAGAATGAACTCAGTTTTGACTTAAACAATTGCAACATCATAAATTCGTAGAGCTTATGCTCTGAACGATATACTCCTGTGTTTGTTACGTACGCAGGCAATGAATTATCATAATAAATGTATCAACTGTCTAGAGTCGCGACGGCAATTTGTATACGGAATTGTTATTGAATTATGTGACTAACTGAATTAAGTGGCTGAAAAATGTTGAATCATTGATGTGCGTCAGTGAATGGTGCCTATTCTTTATTGTGAGTCTGCAGAAGTTAATTTTACGATGTCTCCATTTGGGCAGGTTTTTTATAAGTTATATTATAACATAAAACCCAATAAAGACGTCTCATAAAGTGAGTTATATGCAGAAAGATGATATTAATGATGTTATCAAAACACACTTGACGGATATAGACAATGTAATACAAGGCGAGTTTGAATGAGTATGTTATCCCGAAATGGGGTGATTTGGGCCATCCCATACAAATTGTGAGAACCTCGGTTCAAAATACGTGATTCAGTCTTATCTTTTTGTGACAGTCCTAAAATTAAGGCAGAGCTATAATTAACATCATCATTAAGTCAAGGAGTTTTATAAAATCAGCTAAGGCTGCTTCACAAGTTTGTGTTTCAATAAAAAACTACACAATTCGAAAAGTCTTTGAACAAATTTGTTGACCTTAGGAAACAAATTTACCTCTTTTCGGTATAACATACGAATTCAAATTCACACTGTAAAAAAAATAGATTTCAAAAAGAAAATAACTCAAAATTAAGAAATAATATTTTATATTGAACATGAAATTAACCAACAAAACCGAAATCAACAATAGTTAAGAAACAAATTAGGGGCCTACAATGTATGCAATGTAGTGCAAAATTCGAAAAGTCTGAACAAATTTGTTGACCTTAGGAAACAAATTTACCTCTTTTCGGAATAACATACGAATTCAAATTCACACTCTAAAAAAAATAGATTTCAAAAAGAAAATAACTCCAAATTAAGAAATAATATTTTATATTGAACATGAAATTAACCAACAAAACCGAAATCAACAATAGTTAAGAAACAAATTAGGGGCCTACAATGTATTTTGAGGTCTGTGCTGTGAGGTATAAAATTGTTATTATGGCTCAAATGGAGCCAAAATAACGATTTTCATGTTAATCATTTTAACTCACTCCCATCCCCATTACCATTCCTATTTTTCTTACATGCACTAAAATTTGAACAAGGTTTTGAGAGATTTTCTGTTTGACACCGCGCCCAACAGCACTATAGCCTGGCCGTCACACTTTATGATACATGTTTAGTCCATATCTTGAAAACTGTTGAACCGATTTTGATGAAACTTTCACTGTTCCCTAATTTGAAGTAAATATAAGCTAATCAAAAAAGAATGGTTAAAATCAGAGTAGTTTCGGAGATAAGCGTGGTTGTCCACGCTATATATGTATATATATATATATATATATATATATATATATATATATATATATATATATATATATATATATATATATATATATAAATCCTCTTATATAAAACATTACTACGGCCGGTGCTTACTTACGGTTCTGAATGCTGGGTATTGAGCAAAAATGACGAGCATAGCTTGAAAGTGTTTGAAAGAAAAATACTGAGGCGTATCTACGGCGCTGTGCTGGATGGTGAATGTTGGAGGATCAGATATAACCAAGAACTTTACAATATGTTGCAGGAGCCGGATGTTGTAAAGTTTATTAAAGTAGGCAGTCTCCGATGGGCTGGCCAAGTTGACCGTATGTCGGACGCCAGAGCACCAAAGCGTCTTCAAAGGGGCAAACCCGACGGCCAAAGACCTCGTGGCAGACCCAAACTTAGGTGGCTAGACGGCATAGAGCAAGATTTAAATGTGATTGGAGCGAAAGGCTGGAGAGAAAATGCCCAAGATAGACCCGGCTGGAGAAATTTACTTGCCCAGGCCAAGGCCCACCCGCGGCTGTAGCGCCTTAGATGATGATGATATATATACATACATACATATATAAATAAATACAAACATACATACATACATACATACATACGTATCGAATTGATAACCTCCATTTTTGAAGTCGGTAATAAAAGATTTAAATATGGAGCTGTAAATGCAGTTAGTTTGAAGTAAATTCGGAGTCAGTACATACATATTTGGCTAAATAACAGTTCTGCGTCCAAACAGATTTATGTTTTTAGGGTTCCGTATCCAAAGGGTAAAAACGAAAACCCTATTACTATGACTTAACTCTCCGTCTGTCTGTTTGCCTGTCACCAGGATGGATCTCATGAACCGAGATAGCTAGAGAGTTACAATTTTCACGGATGATATATTTCTGTTGCCACTATAACAACAAATACTAAAAACAGAATAAAACTAATATTTAAGGGGGTTCTCATACGATAAACGTTATTTTTTTGCCGTTTTTCTTTCACCAGGCTTTATCTCATAATAGCTAGATAGTTGAAAGTTTCACAGATGATGTATTTCTGTTACCGTTATAACAAAAAATACTCAAAACAGAATCAAATAAATATTTAAGGAGGGCTTTCATACGATAAACGTGATATTTTTTTGCCGTGTTTTGCGAGATATTAATAACGCTAATACGTAGACGCTTTAAATGTTCACAGAATATTTAGATGTATTTGCACATCAAAAATAATAAATTAAATTAAAATAAAATAAATTAAGAGGGTACATGTATAGATAATGGTACGGAACCCTTCGTGCGCGAGTCCGACTCGCACTTGGCCAGTTTTTTTTACTACTCATTTTCAAGGTATATAATTATAGTTAATTGAATGAAAAATTAATTTTGATCTATCTACCAATGTAAAATTTAACCAATTTAAAATTTTGGTTAAAAAATGCGTATACGCATGTCACGTGTACGAACATGTTTTGTAGTAAGTAGTAGAAAAAACATGTTCATTCGTACTATATTACCAGTGTCACTTTAATTTACACAATTTATCAATTAAGCCGTACTCTAATTACGGTTATTAATTCAACACCATTTTGGAATCGCTATCGTCGAATCAAATTAAAGCGTCGATTAAAACCGCATTACGTGTGTAGTGTACATGCGTAGCCACAATTATTCTTTGTAAAAACCATAAGCTAATAATTTATTTATCATCATTTTGACTATGTCTGTCTTTTTAACTGTAGATTAAGCCTAATCATATTACGTTTTTTTAAAACAAGTATTGTGCTAAGTGAGAAGTGAATAACCATTAACCTTACAAAACTTTAGCATTAGTAGACTTTGCGTATTTCTGCCTTGAAGCAGTATTGCTGTATTTCGGATTGAAGGTTATGGGTGCCGGTGAAATTACAGGCACAAGAGACTTATGCCTCAAGTTGATGGTCGCAGGAAAATGCATTGTTGGGCACGTTCTAAGCATGCGTGGAATAGGATGCAATGTTTTGTTTTAGGTAATGGTTACTACTCAACATCAGGTGGGCTATGTGCTAGTTTCATCTTCATCTTCAAATACCATAAAAAATAGTTACAGTGTTTTCCATGTTTTCCATGTGCACTGAGACCGAGCCACCGAGACTTCATCGTCGTTGAGTGTACATAGAAGTGATAGGTAGATCGATGTCTTTTGTTATAAAATTGACTTTGTCATTTGTTTATATCGATGTACATAGTAGAAGTACGCGATACAGTCGTGCGAGTAATTGGGTGGTGTAACGAACCGGCGGGTTCGCGTCAACCCTTGCGCCCGCATGCCGCACACCGGCCTAATTGTCCGTATTAATATGACAAATAGATTACGGGGCCTGTTGTACCCGCGATGTGATACTGCAGGGTTAATATGCGTGTAGTGTTTTTGACGCTGATCAAAGTTAATGGAATGGAGGTTTCCATAACCTGAGTCACGAAGACTAGCGAAAAAGAAATCTTCTAACAACGTTTTTATTATAGTATTG
Organism: Horisme vitalbata; assembly: GCA_951804965.1. Taxonomy (NCBI): domain Eukaryota; kingdom Metazoa; phylum Arthropoda; class Insecta; order Lepidoptera; family Geometridae; genus Horisme; species Horisme vitalbata. The sequence continues at coordinate 13,125,245 of OX638091.1, forward strand.
GCCAATGAGAAAGCGTAGATTTAAAATAACGGTGGATTATTTCAATATCAGTTGGTTATTAATTTAACTAACAAAAAATTCTTTAAACAATTTAAATAAATCAAAAATGTTGTACACTATCACACAGCTTCATGTAGCCCCAAAATGAGGAGAGCTTGTATTAGGGGAACCACACGACTGGCAAAGAAGAAGAAGATGAAGATATTTTTTTGTAAATATATACATAATATACAAAGGAAACACTCAGACCCGAAACAAATATTTGCAGATCATACAAAAATTTGTCTCTCGGCGGGAATCGAACCCACAACCTACTGCGTCACAAGCGGGTCTTCGCTCACTGTGCCACAATTTAAACACATAAACAGGATATTTTTCAATGGTTATTATTTTGATATTTAACTTGATTCAGTATAATGTCAGTCAAAACACTTGTTTCATCAAATAAAGAGCCAATAAATATTACTCAATTTTAATTTAATGTATTTCATGTACCTAAGGACCTAAATATGCAGACTAAATTATATTTGCTTTTAGCAGAACATGTAGTAGATATCATGTCATGTTTTTAAAATTTAACTTTTATTCTTACTCGTAGTATGCGAAATAGATCAAATTAGTCGCACCGAGTAGAATTAAATCCCATATCTAAGGTGACCGAATGAACCGTGACATAGAATTTTAGGCAGACCTTGAGAATCTATGCATAAGTTTTGATTCACGCTTAAGTTTTTTGTTTTGAATAAGGCCTAAACGAACCAAATCCCAAAGCAAACCAAATCCAGTGACATTAACCCGAGTTCACACTGTCGATTGTCGCATCGCGTCACTAAACTCGTTACGAGACCATTTGTCGACGCGCGCTAATTCCTCTGTGTGACTTAATCCTTATACAGTAAATTGTATTTTCAGCTGTTTGTTCTGGATGTTATCGCATTTTCATGGGCGATTTGGTCGTATTGTTGTTGAAATTTGAAACACGCACCTAACATGATTGATTTTACATAAACGATCGTAGATTTGAGGTAAAAATAATCATTTTGAAAAGAAGAATTTCTTTTGGGTAAGTTAGATAGATAAAGATTCTTTATTGCACAAAACACCAGGTAACCTTTTTATTTGTGGATTTAAACAATGGTGGCTATCAATACATGGGGGTATTTAATTGAGTAAGTGGGGGTTTTTAGAGAACTTACTTTAAATAAATAGTAGGTATATAATAAAATATACATAGGAAATAGTTTTATTCCTTTTAAAAGTAGGCTTCAAGTATTTTCTTCTACAATAACAACTTGGTTGGTGTCGAAAAACCGAAACAAAATTCAACAAAAACGATCCCTACTTTTATAAAGCTCTGCCAGGTATAAAAGGAAAACTTTGAGTGTAAAAAAAGCTTCAGATTATTTTAATAACGTTACCTATCAAATTAGTAGTAATTAATGTTACAATACTAGAAAAATAATAAAACCAAACTTAAAAAAATAATTCTAATTGAATATGTTAAGCTTATAACTAGCTTAACCATTAAAATCGTAACTTAAATTACTGATGAACTCAAAATACCCATCTTGATCAAATACGAATCGATACTTAACCAATTAAAGTGTAAAGTTAATTTGCAAAGTGGGTTTAACCTCGGTATCGGTATTGACAATTAAACTTGGCTGATTCGATTAAATGGAATCTTCAGACTTTGTACAAACTCGAGTTAAGTCGCCGAGGATCGAAAATCGTAAAACTTTCGTAGGTAAATGAGTAAATTGATATTATTTATAAATGAAACACATCTTTTATATATAAAAATCAATTGCCATTTCGCCATGCGTGTGTCTCGCAAAAGCTCGTAAAAAGCTGGACCGATCAGAATAATTTTTATTTTGTTTTGTTCTCCTTGCTGCTTATTATTAAGTTTTGTTTTAATTTAATTTCATTTAATATAAATTTGACAACTGGTAAGGGGAGGTGATGACATGTGGAGTTAGGTGATAACTGAATGGCGTCTAAGATCCTGGTATTGAAACGTTAGTCGTCCAGTTGCATGATGAACGGACGATATTGCATCCATCGTGTGCCGAAACCAGATGAGACGAGCTTTGGACCGTGGAGATTGAAACAAGGGAGGCCTATACCCAGTGGTTCAAGACGAGCTGCGGATGACGATGATGAGGTACCTACTTAGTCAGATTGTGTTACTACACGATGTAGCTTTGTCATCATCATTATCCTCAGCTCGACACATCCAGCTTCAACCAGCAGCAGAGCGTCACTCCACCCGTCAACGGGTGTCCTACACTACGTTTTTCGTTTCCGATGTGGTTTATTGAAATTAAATTCGATAAAAAGTTTACGAGTAACAAATAAGTTGGCCTAAATACTTCAGCGTTGGTAAATTATTGTAAATTGAGGGCATTAAATCATTGTCAATCAATGCCGGGCGTGATACTAGACCGATTTGTTTCAATAACACAGTTTCACAATATTTATTCATTCAATAATATTCTTCTTTCTTTTATAGTATAATACTGCTTACTGAAGCGAGCACCCGCATTTCCAATTTCTAGTAAACTCCGTCCCATACTATTGTTTTCATCATCATCATAAAGCAGTCCACTGCTGCATATAGGCCTCCCCTAATGAGTGTCATTGCGCCCTGTCCTCAGTTCGACGGTGTTTTAGTGCTGCGAGCTGCATAATGAAAATGTTAATCTTAATAGTATTATACATGTACCACTATACCTATTTCTCCCGTGAAGCAGCATTATTATAATTTATCCATATTGTTTATTTCCACAAAGGGTACATAGTATACTTAAACAGCAATGCTTATTACTTAATAAGCATTGCTGTTTCTGTTTGAAGGGTGTGGATGACGGTGAAATTACAGGCACAAGAGACTTATCATCACTTTCATGCACCAAGTTGATGGACGCAGGCGACAACTTGTGCTTGTTCCATTTTCAAGTGTCGTATTTTTTTTTACTTTGCGATCTCTATGGCACATTGAGTAAAGGTGTGCCTGAAAAGGAGAAGGTTGCGGGTTCGATACCTGCGGCTAATATTTAATCTTAATCTGCAAATATTGGTGTCAGGTCTGAGTGTTTTCTTATATGACGACCTCTGTGGCGCAGTGGGCGAAGGTCCGCCTGTAACGCAGAAGGTTGCGGGTTCGATTCCCGCTGCGGGACAAATGTTTGCATGTTCTGCAGATATTTGTCTCGGGTCTGGGTGTTTTCTATGTATGATATGTATATATTTACAAAAAAAAAGTATCTATGTAGTATATCAATCATGTGGTTCCCATAATACAAGCTCTGCTTAGTTTGGGGCTACATGATGCTGTGTGATAACGTCCAGGATTATTTATTTATTTATTTATTTATTTATTTATATGTTTATGATTTGTATATTTTTACAAAATAAGCTATTAAAGTTTTATATCAGTAATGTGGGTCCCATAACGCAAGCTCTGCTTACTTAAGTTAAAGTTTGATGTTGTATGAAATTGTCCAGATGTAAATAGTTAATTTTTAGGATAAGCTTGTGGCCAACTCTCAGGTGTTGGAAGCTTTAGGCCACCCGAGAATTTCACAAATAACGACAGAAAATAAAAAGGTATCCGCGCTTAGGAGGGCATGTGAAAATATCAGTCTTGAAAATTTCTAAAGACCAAAATCAATTTTACTTAAATGTCTAACTGAGTTTAAATGCACGTCATTGGTTGATGCTTAAATTTACCTACAGTCAAAGACGAATTAATTACCATTTCAGCATTTTCAGCTTCATAAAAGTGAGTGCCTATTTCGTTGATAGCCACCGATCCAAGCGAGCACAAATATAATTACCGCTGATGAGTCCGGGGCCAAATGCCATAATCGAGTAATTGCCGTAAACTCCCATCTTCATGACGACATACTAATCAACTTCATTACGATACAGACTGTTTGTGCCAGTCTTAGCAGCTTAATTACGTTGGACTGGGTTAATGCTTTTGTGGGTGGTATCCTTTAATTTTTATGAGTGGAGGTTAACTAGTCAGTGGCTGATTATTTTACTGCTTAGAATGTGGCTGTGGTAGAAACGAATTTGGGTCACTCTAGAAGTCTATAGAATATATTATATGTACAGAGTGGGTAATTTCCCTCATTGAGGGCAGCTACCTTTTATTTTGTGGTTGGAAGATTTTTTTCGGAAAAAGCTATGGGTTTATTTTTAATGAAAATACAATTGCATTTTCGGATTTTTGAAAAACTGCCCAGACGTAAATGACATTTGTCAAAAAAAACAAGCTGTCTCAATCGACTCTATTTCCGAACAGGAACACTTTTCTCAAAGTAACATTCCAAATCAAATCATAAAAATACGCAATATGAAATAAAAAAGTTTTCCATACAATATCTATGAAGCGCCATTCGCAACAACAATATGCCTGCCTATGCTATTCGAACACTTGCCGCTAAATATTCTGTTCTTATTTCAAATTAATCTTTCAAAAGTTGTTGGCAGAATGATTATACCACCGATTACCCACTTTGCGTCGAATTGTATGCATAAACTCAATGTTATGGCGAATGACGTTTCTTACAAATTATATGGAAATCATTTTTTTTTTATTTTCGCATAATCTTACGATTTGATTAGTATATTCTGGTTACCGTAAATGGCTTGCTTTAGAAGTAAAATGTTTCTACTGTCCTCTTTACTATTCTTGTAGTTTCTTATTTTAGATACTCACTGGTCGAAAGGCGAAAAGATGTTGTGGGTGGGTCTTTGCTCGGTCCCTGCGTCTCTGGAGCCCACGCTACCAACAGAAGGCGCAGGCGACGCACAACTGGTTTCAGACCTGCTGGAGACATGGAAATATCATAATTTGCTGTATTAAATCAATATTACAGAAATATTTATTTAAGTCTAGCTTCCGCCCGCGGCTTTGCTGGCTTGGTACCCAGGTAAAACTTAGCCTGTGTGCTAATTCAAGTCACAAACTATGTATATTCCAAGTTTCATCCAAATCCGTTCAGCCGTTACGGAGTTGAGTGGGAACAAATATACTTACGCACACACACAAATTTCGAAATTATAATATTAGTACAGGTACATACTAAATCCTAATGAATAAGTAGGTATTATTAATGCGAAATTGGGTTTATTTTGCGCTTTCACGCCATATCTACTAAACCGATCATCATAAATTTTCTCATTCATTCTCATTCTCATTCATCCCTAACAATGAAAAGAAGAAAAGAAAAGAGAAAACAAAAGAAAAGAAAAGAGAAGAACCTCCCTTCAGAAAAGAAGATAGGTACTTAATACCTTTCATACATAAAAAAGTACTGTCCCCGAGGGATAGAAAAATAACGCGGGCAAGAATAAGTAAATAATAAACATAATCCTGAACATTTTCACATAGCAGAAAATAATCTCATTAGGGGGAGGGAACTATGTCCAGTATTGAACTGCTATAGACTGATGATGATGATGAATCTAGCTTCAAAGTAAGCTGAGTTTGTGATAGGGGCACAAAATTACTGATCTATCAGTACACCTTTTGTTAATACCTACATATTATATAGGTATATGGTATACTGTCTGGGTTTTCTATAGACCCGAGACAAAAGTTTTCAGATCATACATACGTTTGTCCAGCAGCGGGAATTGAACCCGCAACCTTCTGCGTTCTAGGCGGGCCAGGGGTCGTTGTGATTTACGGGTTTATAAAAATATCTCCTGCCTAAATACATAGAAAATTGTATGTAAAGAAAATAAAGGTAACACAAAGCATAAGGCCCGCCTTCGAAAGCGGTTACTCTCCCTCCATTTACCCTTCTACCCTTACAACTAATACCTCTCGTGCCTAGGTGAGCGGTTCGGTGAGCGGTTTGGCGAGCGATGCGGCGAGCGGCGCGGCGAGCCTGGCGTGACGGGCGGTGAGCCTCGAGGGGAACCCCCGCCTGAGACCGGAGATGCTTCTGCCGATCCCCGAGACATCCCGCATTCTGATGAACCCTATAATATTATATAAAGTTGACTCCCATTCCACATATTTTAGATCCATTGGTAATTGTAGGTTTGTGAATAATAAGCAGTTATGGCCATTGATGAACAGTTTATTCACACTAATTTACTAAAGCAAAACACGGAAGCTTGCGACAACGCGGAGCGTAGCTTGCGACCACAGACCACTTATATCCAGGTAGGTACAACTCACGATTCTTCGTAGATTCCTAACACCTCCCCTCGAAGTCGTGAGCAACTCTGTTCATACCTTACATACACTCATCATGCCTAGGTTATGCATGCATTCTTCATGCTTTGTCCCGCTTAAACCTTTGGTCAAAACATCTGCAGGCATTCTTTCTGTACACAAGTACTTCAGATCAATAACACCTTGTTCGCACATATCTCGAACGAAGTGGTGCCTCACGTCGATATGTTTTGTTCGTGAGTGATAATTTCTGCTTTTAGCAAGCTTTATAGCACCCTGATTATCGTTGAATAATGTTACAAACTCACATTCCATCCCAACATTACCCAAAACATCTCGCAAATACACGGCTTCTCTAGTAGCTTCGGATATCGCCATGTATTCGGCTTCCGTGCTCGACAACGCTATACTGCGTTGCTTACGTGCTTCCCAGCTAATTGGAGCACCTGCTAATATAAATGCAAAACCAGAATAAGACTTACGATCAATCGCATTCGAACCCCAGTCTGCATCAACCACACCAAATAAAGGTAAACCAGTCCTTTCATACACTAAGCCGTAGTCTGACGTACCCTTCACATATCTCAGTACACGCTTCGCCGCTTTCCAATGCTCACCATCATAGTTAGTATTAAATTGGCTTAGATAGTTCACGGCATACGTAATGTCGGGTCTTGTAGTTACAGCTAGATACATAAGAGCGCCTATTAAGCTCTGATAAGGGAACTGATTCATCACATCATTTTTCACACATTTAGGTTTTTCTAACTTCACATTCACATCAATAGGGGTCATTGTAGGTTTACACTCACTCATACCAAAGCGCTCAAGAATTTTACGCACATACTCACTTTGATTTAAGTACACTCGGTCTTCTTCATCACGAGTAAATTCAATACCCAAACAATTATTTATCCTTCCCATATCTTTCATCTCGAATGCGCTAGATAACTGTTTCTTTACATTACATAACCATTCATCATCATTTGTAGCTAGAATTAAATCATCAACATAAATCGCTATTAACATCATTCGCTCACCTTTTCGTGCTACAAACACACATGGATCCTGCGCCGTTGCTTTAAAGCCAACACTCTTCAGCTTTCTCACCAGCTCCTTATGCCACTGCAATCCAGACTGACGCAAACCATACAAACTCTTTTTTAACAAACACACACTATTATCACATTCACTCAGTACTCTGTCCCAGCGTTTAGCCGTTTCTATAATTTTCTTATCTATTATGATCTTCTTTTGTGTTCCAATCTTTTTGTTTGCGAGTAATCTTTCTATAACATCGCGTAGCTGATCTGGTACTTCCATAAAAGCTTCCTCGTCCAGAGAACTATTCAGGTAAGCTGTCACTACGTCCATTTGATGGATCTCTAGTCCAAATTCAGCGGACAATGCAGCGATAAGTCTTATCGATGACGATCTCACGACTGGAGACGAGGTCTCATGAAAATCCTCCCCTGGCCGTTGAGAGCACCCTTTTGCAACCAGGCGCACCTTCTTCCCAGTAGTTTTGGTACTGAAAACGAATCTATTTCCAATAACCTTTCGATTCATTGGTCGAGATACTATTTCCCACGTGCCATTTTTTACCTGTGCCAAAAATTCATCTTCTAAGGCACTTCTCCATTCATTTACGTCGCTCGTCTTTTCGATTTCATTCCATGTCATTGGTTCAATAGTTGCTATTCCCGCTGTTAGCTGTTCATCCGATTCCTCAGCTTCTGACTCTGGTTCAGTATCCGTCACTATGTGTTCTGTAACTGGTCTGTATTCTTGTCGCGGTTTTCCCACAAAACCAGTACGAACTAATCTTCCCCTTCCTCTCTTTGAAGGTTCAACTAATCTTTCCCACGAAATAGTTGCTGTTCTTTTTCTATCTCCATCTCTTTTTGCCTTCAAGGGAGCCTCTCGCTCTTCTTTGTTCCTCTCATTTGGCATATTAAGATCTACAATAATCTCTCCGTCAATATCCTTTTCTTCAAGTATTTCCTTATATTCATGCCTGAAGGCCGTGTCATTCATAAATTTTACATCACGTGTTACAATGATTTTCCTGGTCCTAGGATCATGTATTCTGTAGGCTTTTGATTGGGTATCATATCCCATGAATATTCCCAATTCCGAACTCGAATCGAACTTCCCTTTCTGGGAGCCTTTGTCTTTATAGTACGCTTTCGATCCGAATACATGCATGTATATTACAGTAGGTTTCTTTCCCTTCCACAATGAAAATGGTATTTCACCATTCAAGGCTGTAGTTGGGCAACGATTTCTTATATAATTCGCAGTGTGTACTGCTTCCGCCCAAAACGCAGGAGGGCTTCCTGCCTGACGCATCATGCATCTCGCCATCTCCACCAACGTTCTATTCTTTCTTTCTGATATACCGTTCTGTTGGGGTGTATATGGCGCTGTCAATCTTCGTTTTATACCTTCTTTCTTCAAGAAGTCATCGAAATCATTATTCACATATTCACGGCCGTTATCCGATTGCAAGTTCTTAATTTTCTTTCCAGTAAACTTTTCCGCATAGGCCTTATATTCTTTGAATACTTGCAGGACGTCACTTTTGTTTGCTATAAAGTATACTTCACACCATCGCGATTTGTCATCGATAAAAGTAACAAAATACCTTTTTCCTCCAAAAGATTGTTGTCTCATAGGGCCACATACATCAGTATGAATTATTTCTAGTAGCTCGCTCGTGCGTTCTGCACTGCCCCTTGGAAACGGTGTACAAGTCTGCTTCTCACTTATACAAATCTCACACTCAGATAATTTTTCATCATCTTTAAATGTCAGCCCATGCACTAGGCCATTCTTCGACATTGCTTTTAAATCACGCTCGTTCAAGTGTCCGAGTCGCTCGTGCCATATATCTATAGGTTTCTTCACAACAACATTGTTAGCACTGTTCTGGCTCATTCGAACATGATATAGATTACCAACACGGTCCGCTCGCATGTGTATCTTGTTTTTCTCATCGATAACAATAGCGCCGTTTTTCTTGAAATGAACTTCGAACCCCCGATCTGTCATTTTGGCCACTGAGAGTAAGTTGGTTCGCAAGTCCGATACGTAAAACACGTTCTCAATATCTACTCGGCGTTCTTCACTGCCTGTATCAACCGAAATGCTTATCTTCCCTGCTCCGGCGATATGTGTGCTTTGATTATTAGCCAAATTAAGCTCGGAGTCCAGCCGCGTGAAACCCTGGATCATGTGCTTTTCATTACACATATGCCCCGTGCATCCACTGTCGATACACCATATAGGGTTTCTCTGATCGCTAAACATAACCTCTTCGGTAGTACTCATCAACATCGTCGTCTTCGGATCACTATCCCGTTCTAATTGTCTTGCACTCTGTTTGTTCTTATTGAAGTTCTTTGCTTTGCACTCTCTCGCCAAATGCCCACGACGACCACAACGATAGCATTCGATTTTATTTTTGTTGTAGACTTGGTTCTCATTTGAGTTCCTCTTCTGGTTGGCATTTGTATTGGTACGCCTGACGAACATAGCTCCTTGATCCACTACTTTTGACTTTCGTCCTTCGAAATCTTCGACAATCTTTATTTTTAACACTTCTGTTGACGGTAAATCATCCCTCGATTCCATTGCCGTGCGAAACATAGCGAAAGAATCCGGCAAACTATAAAGTAGTAATATAGCCAGTAGTTCATCAATCACGACTAAACCGATTTCTTTGAGCTTTTTCACAGCATCGAAAAAATCCGTTATGTGCTTCTTCAAGTCATCTTCTTCCTGCATACGAGTCAATACTAGTTTCTTCAACAATGAGGCTTTCCTGGCAGGGCCACTTGACTGATACAGAGACTTCAATTTATCCCATACAGCTTTAGAAGATTCCAAGCCATCCAATGCAATCAACTCACTTGGACTGACGGCCAACAAAATATCCGATTCGGCTTTTCCATCATTTCGCATCCATTCCGCATACTTTGCATCCGAACTCGTTGGCTGTGGCAATATTCCTGTTACGTAATTCCACAAGTCATTTTTCTTCAAAATAGCTCGCATTTGAATCTTCCAGGTATCATAATTATCGCCAGTAAGAGGATCAATTCTTATAGAAGCAGCCATTATTAAGTTTCTACAACTCAATAATCACAAAAACACACGAATTTATTACGATCGCGATGTTTTTACGTAATAAATACAAGATGGACGGTACCGATTGTGCAAAATGTCAATCACGCGCGGCCGGCCGGCCGGCTCGGCGATCACACAGAAAAAACAACACGCCATTACGGGCCGCTTCAATTATTGTTTTATGCAAAATGACAATTTTATCGCGGAATCACTTGTGCTGGGCCCATAACCTGTAGGTTTGTGAATAATAAGCAGTTATGGCCATTGATGAACAGTTTATTCACACTAATTTACTAAAGCAAAACACGGAAGCTTGCGACAACGCGGAGCGTAGCTTGCGACCACAGACCACTTATATCCAGGTAGGTACAACTCACGATTCTTCGTAGATTCCTAACAGTAATTTTGTCACCAAATAGTGAATTTTAAAATAAAATATTATGTAAAAGTGGGTACTAAAAGCTCAAGACCGTGATGACTGGGAGATCGTGGCAAGCCCTTTGCCCAGGAGTGGGACATAGCAGGTTTATCGAATAAAAGTGGTTCGGCTTATTAGTGGCTATACTTATTATAAAGGTGCAATATGATAATATTTGAACTAGACGGGGCTTGAACCAGCTTCAAACGAACGGTAAAATTGTGTTATGTTTAAATCAGATGGACTCATGCAGACAACGCTTTAAAGAACTAGGTATAATGAAAATAATTGGGGAGTACGTACATATTTCGAAATATGGTATATATATTATGTAAAATCTAGACAAATAGAGACATACATTATTTTAATACTAGGAATTGGGGCAAGCTAGTCATTCCAAAAACCCGACTAACAAAGGTTTCAAAGAGCTCTTATTGTATTGCAATGAAACTTTTATGCCTGTTGATATTAAGAACATGTCCAACATAGAATTTAAATCATTGGTTAGAATACAATTAGTATGTAAAAACTATTATAAAATTTATGAGGCGTATGCGGATAGTAAAATGTTTAATGCAGATTTTAATTTTAATTACCTAATTAATAGCTTTAATTTTATTTCTAAGTTTTAACTTAAGATAATATATACCAGTGTTCGAAACGTTTTCGAGTGATTCAATACTAAATAAGTAAACTCACTTTATCATCAGACGGGTCCCGTTTGGTCACCATATCAGCCCCTTCCCTCTTCCTCTGCTCTTCTTTTAGCCTCTCCGCTTTCCGCCATTTTGCTCTTCGGTTCTGGAACCATACCTAGGAAAACAAGCAAAATATATACATGAACATTCAAAGAATAATTTGTCATAGCGATATATACCTGGATAGAAAACTCTTTATTGTATTGACACAACTATAGTCATCAACATCATCGTCAGCCCAGAGCAGTCCATCACTGCTGAACACAGGAAGCCCCCAATGAGCGCCGTCCCGTCTTGTTAATATTAATAATATTGATTTTCATATCATTATATTGCTAAGTTTTGTTAAGTCAAAGAAACCAAGATGGACATAGCATTGACAATAGTAAGTTATGTACCTATAATGAGTTATGAGATCAATATTAGAGGTTAAAAGTTTATGCAACTAAAAATACTAAAATGCGCTAATAAACTTTAAACAATAATTTTATTTATTTTATATTATTATTATTGATAGAAATCTTACAGCTAAATATTAAATATTACTGAAGGCCAATTAAAAGTTTATTTTTACAATAGTTTGAATTATTCAGAATTTCAGGATTGTCCAGATTGAGGGAAGGCCCATGGCGAATCACTGTGACCTTGCTTTACAGGCTTTCCTAGACAGTCCTAGTGCGGGGAACAGGAACTTTGGTACCTACTTTTTGTAAGAATAGGAACACTTATTATATGTAACTCTGATTGTACCAGTCGAACTGTTTTGAAGCAATAAACTATTTTTCTTTCTTTTATTTTCTTTCTTTGATAGTCTTTCAAGATTGAGTCAAACTGGTCCTGATGAATTATTATAAAACAGTAATAATAGCAAAAAATACTACATTAATCATATTTTCCTAATTACTAACACTGCAATGATCCCATGACCAAAACAAACATTCCTCGCATCACCACCATCAAATATTAAAACCATAACTACAGTAGTAATCCTCGAACGAGCTGTCAACACCGCTGGTCGTAATATCCCATCATTAGCCCCCTCCGGTCGTTATAACTCCAAGATTACAAATCATTCACCACACCAAGGGTAGCCCAGACCAAAGTAAACCGACCTGCCTCTCCACTAGCTGCACTAAAATCTCCAGTCCTATTTACACTGGCTAGAGGACACCAATAACCAGAATTCCAAGAGATGGTGGCTGCAATAACTATCTCAGTACGAGAGGTCTAGATAATTTGGATGGTAGTAAGCCGGTTAGCCAAGTACAGGGCCACATTTGCACTGCAATTTTCACAATTTGGTTTTAATAAGCCCTCTGGTAGAGAAAGTGCTACGAAATGTATGTGGCATAGATTAGAAAGTCGAAAGTAGATAGATGAGACGTAAGATAGGTGTTTATTAGGCAGGTATCAATCAATCAATGTGAAAAGTAGGTAAACTACTTAGCTTTAGTTTTTGTTGGTTCTAAAAGACCCTAGAATTTACCTAAATCTTAAGCGACTGAACAGAGATACATTGATCTATTGATGAGGTAGTGCTGAAGTTTTCGAGTTTTAGTATTGGTGTATAAAACAATTTCGTTTAATTATCACGTTTAAAAATTACTATTTAGATTAATTATGTTGCTCACCGTAAATACCCCACATGCAATCAGAGTTAATCAATAAATAAATAAATAATTCTGGACACTAAAAAATCATATATAGCCCCAAATTAAGCAGAGCTATGGGAGTTATATGTGATTTAAATAATACACTTTTCATTCGTTCTGATACTTGAGTCTATATTTTGGCGGTAAATCTATTTTCATAAAATCTCCAATGAGACTAAAAGTGTTAAGTTCTATGTCGGTTAGTCTCATTGGAGATTTTATCCTTCAGAAAGACTTCGAGCAAAGCTCGCTCCATAGCTTGCTGGTAACTTTGAACTGATATACTAGCCGTACTGTGAGTGTCCAAGTTTTGGCTCCGCATATCATGACACGTGGACATGGACGTACTGACACGATTAAAAACTTTAGTTTTTGGGTCTAGGTAAAAATCTGCTTTTCTCATCTATATCTATTTTACTCTTTGACCTTAAGGGTCTGCCGGTCCCTCGCCGATACTAAGCTAATTTGGTTAAAATAATAATCTACCGTAATCCCTCCCTAATAGTTTTTATCTTACAAGGGTCGAATTAATAATTGAACGCGCTGAGAGGATCGCATAGACCCCGACTGTTATATGTTACTATAATTTTTTTTGAGAGGTTGATGTAACATTTTTTTTAATGTTAGTAGAAGTAACTTTTTTAGGGATGTGATTTTTTTATTTGGTTGGTATTGGGTGGGACACGTTTGTTGTAAGGTTCCAGAAGGTAGGCAAACATCACCACAACATGGACACCTGGCGGACGGTGGCCACGGGTTCTGCTAAGAAAACGTTGGCAAGATGATCTGGATTTGAGACTGAATGGTGAGAGACCGCCAGAAACAGAGACATCTGGGAGGCAGTGGGACGAAATGGGCTAATTAAAATTTATATACAGGATGTTTGGTGCAGGGATCGAAGGAGCTCATCAAGGGGAAATGTGATCATTTTAACCACAGCAGCTATTTTGAAAGGTGTCATGGTTTTTAAAAGAATACATAAACTAAAGATGTTTTTAAAGTTATTGTGTGAGCAGCATTTTTTTATGTTCAGATAACTTTATATTATTTCAGCTATTTTCGGCCCACAGCTGGGCATAGGCATCCTTTTGATTATGCCACTCACCTTGACCCTGCTCTAGTCTGAGCCAGGTGTTGCCCACGATTTTTCTCGTCGACCCATCTCAACGGTGGAAATCCCCTATTTCTAATTATACTACCATCTCTCGGCCACTCAAACCAACCAAACTACTTTACAATCAAAAAATAATGTTAGGAACCATACTTAATAAACGACACCCCCAATTAAGACTGTATCACCTATTAATATATTCATAGCGCCCCTCCCGATAAACCGACAAGGTTGTAACACACAAGAACAGATGTAAAATGCAACCTTGTTGCTTTAACTATCCAGCCATTGTAAGAAGAGCTGACCCTACTTCGCTTTTGTTAGGGAAACATACTGAACAAGAGCTCTTCAGATATTTGTTACATTGAACCAATATTGGGGTATTCGTTAGGGCTTTCACGTCTTAATAAATAATACTAAAAATAAAATAAAAATTATTTCAGCTTGGTCAATTTTATCCTACTATAAAGGGTGAAATGCGATTATGTGTTAGTCTCTCCTGCACGCCAAAATTACTAAACAGGTTAGGCTGAAATTTTGTAGTTCATGTAGCTCTAGAGCTATAATAACATGTATGCTACTTTTTGTACGGCTAACTGTGGTGTGAGTGCACACTTCAGCATTTAGCCATAGATTAAGCGACAATATCATAATATTCAACTTATTCGGCTAATTGACTCCTTTCATTTGATATGCCTTTCTACCTAGTGGCACCAGTTTGAAAACTTGATATTTCTTATTTTGGACCCTTTGGGGAAGAAAACTATTTTTTTTATATTTTTTCTCTTGCAATCTTATTCAATTAGTGCATTTTAAATCTATACCAAATTTCAAGTCGGTAGCTTTTGTAGTTTCTGAAACAGGTGTGAAACAGACAGACGGACGGACGAACAAAGCGGCACCATAAGGGTTCATTTGACAGGTTCGGTAACGTCACTCTGATACCATATTAATATACCTATCATCAACAAAGACAATTTATAAACCATTCACTGTCACAGTTAATATTTTATAGAAAAAATCATCTACATATAATGACAACCCTATTCTCATGGTAGGGGAAATATTAACGATTAGTTTGCAATGCGACGAGTGCACTCGGGTTAAACAATAACAAATATTGTTGGTGTGAAGTGCATACTAGCGGGAGATCGAGTAATTACCTTTGTTGTAAATTGTAATAGCCGAGAGGTATTGTTGTTTTGTAATTATAGACTGCCCTACTAGTTAGTATTACAGTATAAAGAGAACTACAATAGTCCCAACGGATCTTTGTCTTTCTGAAGTAAGGTTGAGCAAACGAGTTATTATCCCTAGTACTAAAAACCAGCGCTGTCCCATTTCTGTTTAGGTTTGGTGCAGCACCCTTTTGAACCCACGCAACACAAAAACCTAGTAGTGGTATCTACATTACCACAAAATTTTTACTTTAAGTGCCTACCTATAATTAGTTAGTTTCTGGTTTTCTGCGTGATCTGGCAAATGGGTGAGTAGGCATTATTGGCATCACCTACATAAACCTATATTCATTTATTTTCTTGTACGTGGAAAAATACATATTCCTAACTACTCCTACCTTTTTGCCTGTACCATTGTGCAGTTTACCGATGCTTCTCTTTTTTTTTTCTTTATCTTTTGTATTTTATAGACCCAGGTGAATACTGTTTCATGTGTTGTGTAATTTGGGTCAAATAGTTTGTTTTTCTTTTTAGTAAAATCCGACCCAAAAATATGAACTACGTCGGTACTTGCAGCCAACTTCAGAGGGATAAAGTACTTTGTGAGTAGGGAATTTCTTATTGTTTATAGACCGGGTACAGGCAACAGAGTTTTTACATAGGTATATACTGCGTGGAGCCGTAACTGTCCAAACAATTTGACCAGGCAAAGAGTTGATGAAGAGTTGAGAAGTTACGGTCTCGCCTGAGTCGAAATTTTCGGAATAAAATAAAATCATAAAAATTTTCATCAACATCTTAACGTGCCTTCCGAAGCACGGAAGCGCTCAGATCTAAATGCTACTAAACCACCATACCCATCCAAGTAGTGACCGGGCGGAGTGTTGCTTAACTAGATAACCTGCTAAGAACACCTACCTAAATAAGCCACCCCACGAGCGCTTCTTAAATTCAAAATACCCCTGCATGTCATCTCTTCATATGGAGTACGTAAGTATCTTAACTTTTTGTACTTAACCATTTTCCGTTAACATATTTTCACGTCAACTTAACGCTAACTTTAATGTTAGCTCGTATGAAATGTTTTAAAACATGACGTAATTAGTTGAGTGATAAGTTAAGTTCTTAACATAAAGTTCAAGTGGTGAGTTTGAATTTAACTTGAGTTGAGTTTTCAGAATACGCATCATGAGTTTTATGGTTATTTTAATTTGGGATAAGTGATATTTTTGTGTTTAAAGATAAAATTAAGTCTATACGAATGTATATAAAATGATATAATTATATGAACATGGATTAATTACTTAGTTAATTAATTAGAAATACTGTAATTTTTTTGTTATTCTGTAACTTTTTTACACAAAAATACGACCATCATTTATAATGGTATTTAAATAGAGGCCTTATGTAGTAACTTATTTGCACACCGAAATGGTCGGCACCGGACCTATATTTGCAAACTTTGACATTTCATCTGTAGAAATTCAAACGACAACAATAAACAAATTGTGAATCTTTGTAAAAATAGGACCTAGCACCGGCTAATCATTTCAGTG
This sequence comes from Horisme vitalbata, assembly GCA_951804965.1. Lineage (NCBI taxonomy): Eukaryota > Metazoa > Arthropoda > Insecta > Lepidoptera > Geometridae > Horisme > Horisme vitalbata. The sequence goes on from OX638091.1 coordinate 13,142,191, forward strand.
GGCAACTGAGTTACAAAATGCGGCTGTACTACACTGCTACTGAACTACTACACGGCTGGCTTGCTGTGAATGATGCTGATGATGAACGATCGTATTCATTACTTACAGCTATTACAATTATAACAAAAAATTATCCAAGCCAAATATTGCCAGCAAATTTAATCCAGCGGCTTCATCAAGTATTAAAAAGTTACGGTTAAATTACCGTGTACACGAGCCATTACGGCCTTTTAATAAACTCGCTCGTGACACTGGCGTCGTGTGCGAGGCCTTATTAAGGCGCGAGAGACGTCGCACTTTGTCGACTTTAAAAAAGGAAGAAGTTCTCGATTCGGTTATATTTTTTGGAGAATAAAATTTTAATCTTATTTATACGTGTAACACGTGTACCTACTAAAATGATGTGTTTTAATCAAGGTATTTGATGCAATTTTCCCTCATATTCTAATTTCGAAATTCCTTACTTGGACTCTACCTCCTACCTTGAAATGGTATTTTGGCAGCATATTTGTTTGGTTGTCAAGGATACTGGCAATATATCACTCAAGGTACGCTACGTACTTGAGTGATTCTCTAAGAAAAAATCGAGGTGACTACTAGTTCGTTCTTAAATGAGGGTGTGATTAATTTCTTACTAACATATTGTTATTTATTTCTGCATTATGATTGATTGAGCCTTAAAAAGTGATTTATATCGATCGTGATATTATTGATATGATTGAGTGATCGATTTCTTACTTAACTTATAACTTAAACTTAAAGTACCGTATTATTATTATTAGTAAAGTATTAAGTATTTGTGCGCGCTGCGCACCGCGGCCACATTTGCGCGAAAGGGCGACAGTAGACGGGGAATAATTAAAACGCATGAGACACTAAAGGATAAAATTACAATGAAACCCCGATAAAAAAACACGTATCGATACAATTTTCTATCATGATTTTATAAAAAAGGAGAAAACTAAATCAAATATAAACACGATTCAAAGATCAGCGTTTCACCTTAAACTCATAATACTTGCACCGTCTGCGGGGATCCTAAAACGTCTTGTAATGCTGGTTAATTAAGTAGGAAGGTTTTAAGCTAAGGAGCTTTCTACCGTTATTCCTGTGTTATTTATTTATCTTACATGGTTCGGTTCAGTTTAGCTATCTTTGAAATTATACTTGGCGACTCTGAGTCGCCAGAGAGCAATATAAAGGAAGATGGTAGGCATTATTCTGAAAGAGAGAAAGAAAAAAAGTCACCGATGTCATCAATCGCGAAATAAATAAATAAATAAATAATGCGACACAGCATCATGTAGCCCCAAACGAAGCAGAACTTGTGTTATGGGAATCACGTGATTGATATACTAAATATATATATATATATATAGTATATTAGTTATATTATATATATATATATATATATATATATATATATATATAATATAACTAATATACTATATATATATATATATATATATTTTTAAATACATACATATCATACATAAAAAACACCTAGACCCGAGACAAATATCTACAGAACAAATGAAATGAAAGTGGCAATGGGCTTGCATTCTAAGAAGTCCTAGTTACAAGTACTAGATATGTGGCACATAACTACAGTAGAGTGAGAGTAGCTAGTATACTAGTTTCAGGTTCTTTTTGACCATCTTCTTCTTCTTCTTTGTATGGCCTACTTTGGTGTAGGAGTTTTAAGGCCGCCTAAGGGGGTGGCATAAAGACAGAAGCCGGGATAAACTCTTAACGTCCCTTACGAAGCATGGAAGCACTCTGAGGCTCAATCACGAAAACTAGCTAAAGTATTCGTATCGTAGACGTAAATGGCCAATGAGAAAGCGTAGATTCAAATTAACACTTTGTCATTGGCCGACATTTTTCGTTTTGCTTACGCTACGTCAGATTAAAATATTCGTGATCGCCCTATCACTAAACTGTCGCCCATTCAAATAGTGACCGAGCGAAGTGGTGCTTAACCTAGATGGTCTACTAAAAACACCGAAGAAATCCACGCCACAAGCGCTATTTGTATTTTCATAGTAGTAAGCTATAAAATAAAGCTTTCTTAATGCACTACCTATGTACGATATGTATGTATTTACAAAAAAAAAATATATGTGTAATATATCAATCATGTGGTTCCCATAATACAAGCTCTGCTTAGTTTGGGGCTACATGATGCTGTGTGATTTCGTCCTGCATTATTTATTTATTTATGCACTTTTATCAAGCATGCTATTACTTGTTAGGCAAATGGCATACAAACTAATAGATAGGAAATTAACTGAAATAAATCATACTATACGATAAAACCACCTTTTGAAACGAGTTTAGTTTAACATTGCCTTTACTTACTTAAAACTGATTAGGTATGTTTTTAAACTGTTTTCTCAATAAATACTTTTTAGGGTTCCGTACCCAAAACGTAAAAACGAGACCCTGTCTGTCTGTCACCAGGCTGTATCTCATGAACCGTGATAGACAGTTGAAATTTTCACAGATGATGTATTTCTGTTGACGCTATAACAACAAATACTAAAAACAGAATAAAATTAATATTTAAGTGAGGCTCCCATGCGGTACGGAGTCCGACTCGCACTTGGCTTGTTTTCTTTTATAACTTAATCAGTCTCCATAAGCAATACCACTAGCGTTTTCTCAAGAATTTTCACCACAATATCATCACAGCTCATAAAGATCAGAACAAATTAATCTTAACCCGGTTTACGTAACCTGTAATTTATTAACTAATTTCTATCCTCTCCCAAAAGAGATTACACTCAAGAAGCTGTCATACATAATGTATAAGACAGGGATAGAATGTGGCGTTAAGTTTTTCATCACATGATTAGGGGCAAATTGCACCCCCTCAGCACCCCCTTGCACCCCTTAGCACCCCTTGTGGGAACTGTATCCTCCTTCATTCCGACTAAGATCCGTTGAGCTTTCTTAGCGCGATGGAGGTAAATGTTTATAGATATGGTATCTTTTTACTGAGCGAAGAAAGACAACATCTTAAAGTTATAACTGCAAACGTGGGAATCCCACGTTATATTGGGATACCACAAAATGTTTCCTTCTAAGATTTTTTAAAAAGTATCCTAAATATTAAGACTCAGGGGAGATTTGAACCTGCGCGCAACACCTTAAATTTATGTATAAGATCTAAGATTTTCCCTGAAGTTTGTGGTAAAAATTTAAAAACAAAAATTCATGTTTTTTTGTCAGTCGTCATCTAAACACTAACTTCTTTCTTACTCATGTCATCTTTCACACAGTCCATTCTTTATTATCTTAGTTACTTAGATCCTTTTCTTTGGCCTAGCAGAGATTTGCATGTGAAGAGAGGGATGTACTGATGTAAAAAAGTGTTAACTTTTCTCGTTAATTATAAATAAATAAATAAATAATACGGGACGTAATCACACAGCATCATGTAGCCCCAAACTAAGCTGAACTTGTATTATGGGAACCACATGATTGATATACTAATATAATACATAATATATAACATACATAGAACTTTCAACACATGACTTTCAACTATAATCATAATCATAATCATTTATTTAATTTTCTCGAAACATGGTTACAATAATTGAGTATGTGGTACCTATAGTATACTTGTAAAACTTAAGGGTAGGAACTTATCTTTAACCTGTTTCGAGAACTATCCTTACCTATAATGTGCCCTATATCTACCAATGTGACCTTCCCTTCCTTCTTCGTATGAGCTGTAGGCCAACTCTGGTATCGGAGTTTATAAGCCGCCCATAGGTCTCCGACGTGGTCTTCCGAAGCACGGAAGTGTTCAGATCTAATTACATACAGTATTGTCATTTATCGGACAATGCAAGTAGTGAGGAGCAACACTCCGCCCGGTCCTACCAACCAAGATGATCTGTTAAGATTATCAAAGTAATTCACGCCACGATCGCTTGCAAATGTGACAATACCAGAGAATACCAAATGTGGCAATATCAAGGAATACCAAATATGATAATACCATATCCAAATGATTTATACATCCGAACCACCAAGTAATTAGATTCCAAGTCGAGAGTGGTGTAATTCGCACAAAATGGAAGCCGTATCGCATTAAATGTGTTTACTGGAAATTATTCGAGTATCGATTATCGGGACTCGATTTGTTGGTCGAGACCAAACACGTGGTTACAAAGTTAAGTAAGATTGTTATGATAGAGAATGTTCTAATTAGACACAGTAAGGTAGGCTCTTATCATTTGGCATGGACTAAAAAGGTATTATTTGTAAACGTTGAATCACGATGATTTCGCAGAAGCCAATGTAAATGACCTCTGAGGCACAATGGGTGAAGGTCGGCCTGAAATGCAGAAGGTGCGGGTTCGATTCCCGCTGCGGGACAAACGATGGTATCGTGTCTAGACATAAATATCCAGGTATTTTCTAGGTATGATATGCATGTATTTACAAAAAAAGTAAGAATTATCAGTAATGAGTTTCCCATATCTCTTTCTGCTTGTTATGTAATGCACCTTCACTCTACAGCAATATCATGTCATTAAGAAAGTTGTCACCATCTAGGTTCCACCCACAACATGTAGGTAGCTATATACGTAGGTATTCTGTACGCAAAGTTGGAATTGCCATTATAAAATATAAATCATTTGAAATTCTTCAGTGGAAAATTGTCTGAAACGAATGATATAAAATGGATCCTCGCAGTTCGTTGGAATTCAATTTCCTCTGGAAAGCGTCTAGTTACTAAAATCTAGCAAGAATAGAATAATGAATTCTAGAAAATTATTTTCCGCTTTGTAAATAGCTCAAGGGTGAATATAGTTTTATTCTTGTTTATTTTACTCATGAAACTAAAGAGCCTGAGACGCAGAAGGTTGCGGGTTCGATTTTCGCTGCGGGGCATATGTTTGCATGTTCTGCAGATATTATTCTCGGGTCTGGGTGTTTTCTACGTATGTTATGTATGTATGTTATGTGATAATGACCAGCATTATTTATTTATTAAATTTATTTTTAAGTGCATTTATATTAAAATCGGGTATTTTCACGTACTATAATGCCCTCACCGATGCAGTACGTGAAATTCCTTGGTACTTATGGGGCTCACAAAATTTTCAAAGACTTGGCACAGCGCTTATTTCGAGACCACGCGTGATCGGAATGGTGGTTTCTACTTGGGCCAAAGGATCGGCAATGCAGCAAGCATTCTGGGCACTCTACCGTGGTGTCTGTGGTGACAGTCTGGATTTTTGTAGGCTATTTTATTTGAGTAATAAGTAGGTACATATTTTGTCAAATATGTCGGTATAATTATAAAATATTTGTTAAGATCTAGTTATTGTATATACTGTTGTGTATTTTAAGTTGTTATGAATAAAGCTTTTTTTCTAATATATGGTACTTTATTGGTGATTATTCTTTAAAAAAACCGTTTACGATTTCTAACCTAAAAGCTTGAACACACAATACTTACAATTTGACTGACTTAATCAAATGATTGGCCAAAAAATTAACAATATACCAGAGCGCCTTTCTTATTATAACAACACAAAGAGAATCTAGCAATCGTATCTAAAGTGACACCTTGTCACACCCCTGATTTAATTCACACAATGATTGATATAGATAGAGAGAACAATGTACCGAAACATAGGGTTGCTACGTTTAAAGAAAGAAGCGAAGTAAAAATATGCTTGCAATTTTATACCTATCATATTTTGCCGTTGAACTTTATTTGGGATAACAAACAGGTTACCTGTTCATTTAATAGAAGGTTACCTTTTAATATGTTCTTGATGTTTTTATTTAAATAACGCATGTTTAATAAATATTTTAATAAATAAATCAGAAATGTACTCATATTTCAAAATAAACACCATTAATGAAACCAGTCAGAATTCACGTATAAAATAACAATTAGGTACTTAGAGTACCTACCTACTAGGTATTTGACTGTTACTAATTACTATCAAAACGTCGAAAAGTTTACACACCACTTTAAAAAAAATCTAAATGACGAAATAAATTATCTGCACCATCTAGATATTAGCAACCCTACCGATAGGGTTGACAACGACAAGTGTCGTTGTTTTCGCTTTGTTCGCCTGACAGCCCTATTGTTTTAGCACTCTGAAGGATCTCTATGTCAATGTCAAATTGGGGGAATTGTTTTAAGTTTTTGTTTTTCGCGCTTGAAGTGGGAACGAGTGTGTTTTGAAGATTAAATTAAACAGAGTGTGTAAACATTGTTAAAATTGATTGAAGGGGAAGTGGAGATTCATTATAAATTAATAATAAAAAATGTTTATATTTTGTATATTTTTCTCAGATCGCCACTCAGTGGGTTCCACAGGGTGTGACGCGGCCGAGTGGCCGCCATAGGTTGCGTGACGAACTGCATGTTTTTATCGGTATCGTGGCAAGTGGATTTCAAAGATTGGGAATTGTGAAAAGAGGGAATGGAGCCTTTGCCCGCATCAATAGGCTCATAAGATAAAATGAAGAAGTAGTTTTTCTAGAGTACTATATCTATCGTTATTTTATATAACCTACCTAGTACCTACTTGACATTTACCTATAGATAAATACATGGGTACGCTTTAAGCTGTGGGTTAACGTTATAACTTGACAGTTCTAAGCTTTTAACTACACTTCTAAACTAATATTATAAAGAGAAAAATTTGTATTTTTGTGTGTGTGTATGTTTATAGAGAATAAACTCAAAAACTGCGGTGCCGAATTTAAAAAAAAAAACAACCATAAAATATAAATAAAAGGTAAAAATATGAAAAAATCTAATGTCCACCCGTGGGACGGGCCGCTAGTTATAAATATAGTGCTTCTAATTTCACGTAGAATTAATAATTTACTTATAAAATAATGTTGATCTTCTCTAAATAGTCGATATCAAGTCAAATATTATCACGCTTCTCTTAAACTATGCAACATATTATGATCTACGCTACGTCATTCACTAACATTAGGACAATTTCTTTCAGCAGGTTTACATAAAATGTAGGACAAAATTTGTACTTATAATACATGCATGTTACCTATGTATAATTTTACATAAGTTGATATTCCGATGTATGACACGTTAAGGCGCCACATGGTAGATACCTAATCGCGCAAAACCGGGATTTAAAAATAAAACCGGCCAAGAGAGAGTCAAACTCGAGCAAGAAGGATTCCGTACCGTTATATGTATACCCACATAAATATTAACTTTATTCTGTTTTTAGTAGTTGTTTGTAAAGCGCAATACATCATTTGTGATTTCAAGTGTCTAGCTATCACGGTTCATGAGATAAAGTCTGCTGACAGACAGACAGACAGACGAACAGCGGAGTCTTAGAAATAGGGTTCTGTTTTTGCTCTTTGGGTACGAAACCCTAAAAATTTACATAAGTTCATAAAATTGTCTAGTAAGTATTTATGAATCTGCACTGGTAGGAGTCAAGTCCAGACATTACGTTTAGTTTCCAAAAATTGTAACCCACAAATCTAATTCCAATTCAGTGAAAAGGTATGTTACACGTACCGCCAGTCTATCGAGTAATCCAATATGTCTGACGGCTACCATTGCTTCCTTTTTATATTTTTCTGGCGAATTATCAACGACACACCCCGGACGAGAAGCGAATCAAATTGAAAGCCGACTCAATTATATTACTCCAGGGCTGTTGGGTTTGTTTTGGATTCGGGTGGATCGGAAATAGATTGGAATGACGGGAAGGTCAATCATGATAAGTAGGTTCAGTCTAGCACTTTTTTGTAAGTCCGTGCAACTTGAGTTTTTTCCAAACTGCTATAAGTTGTCAATTTTTTGACAAAATTTAGAATTTCACATCTATAATCTCAAAACTATAAAAACAACGAATTTGTGCACAAATATTAGAAATTCTATTTGTTTACAAAATCCAATAATTTATTTACTAAAAATAAGTATGATTGTTATCATACATATTTGTTGAATATAACAAAGCTTATTAACTTGATTTTACTTAGGCACTTCTTATTAGATTTACGATTAAAATTATTATGTTAAATTGTATCTAAAAACAGGTACTCTACTACTCTTTATTTAAATAATCTGATAAAGCCGAGAAAGGGTTATCCTATATTATTACATTTCGCAATTTCAATTTACCTCAGCCCCAGACATATCGGGTTCCCAAAATAAATTAGTCAAAGTCACATTTACTACACATGTAATCATGATAAACGGGAAAGTCTAGAATTTCAACCCTCTCGGTGACACCCCTAATCCCAAAAGCACGTGCCCAAGGTGTGAGAGAAGAGGGGTGAAACGACCACGGAAGATACTTCAGTTATCATGAACCAAGGCTAACTATGAACAGTTTCAAAGCGAGTCTTGGTAGAGTTATAGTTTTAACAGTAACATTATTAAAAGTCTAATTACAGAACACATGCTTACATAAAATAATTGGAGGATGTTTATTGGCTTTGTCAAATTATAAATATAATATTTAAGCTAAATATCACAACAAAGGTGGAAATGATTTATAACCTAGGTACACAAATTTTTAAGCGGTTGTTGTTGTCAGACAGAACTTTTCATCTTATTTATACGATTATGGAAGAAATGAAAAATACGAAAGAATTGGTGGTATGGTCGATAGACTTTCGCCTGCTCAAAAGGCGTTGGAAAAAAAGTATTATCTGTCATCTCAAATGATGAATATATAACCGGCCGATTTGTTGGTGTTCATGGTATCACACTACGATGAATGAATTTTTACTGATTTTTTCCGGATGAATGAATTTTTTACTGATTTTTCCGACGTTTTCTCTCGATGGTCACAAAACGCATTGTTTTGATTTTAATGACTTATGGCCGGTTCCTATTGACGCTTCTTTTCCCTTGAAAAACTGTCTGTATGACGCCTTGTTATTTTTTAGCAGTTTCAAAGCGAAGTGTCATTGGTTACGGTATTTATAGGTTACGGATTCCATGGTAAGATAACTTCAAAATCTTGCTAGTAGAATCAAATAAAAGACTGAACTACTATTGGTTAAACTTTTCCAGATCACATAATTTAAAGTTACTTTTGTCCTAAATTATAAAACGAGAGCGCTAAAGTTCATTTTAGACTGTGTCTATTTCAAGTGACACATGGTCCTACCCTAATACCATTCCGAGATGAACGACTTAAACACGTTACAGACCACCAGTTTACGCAGAGCTCCAATCCAAAAGATATCGGTGGAAACCAATAAGCGTACGTGGACCAACCTTGATTGGTCTCGTGTGTGTCCAATTCTCAACTGTTTTGGCGGTTTTGCGAACTAGAGTGGGCTCTGACAATGGACTAGTTAACTAATGGAAGTAGAATCGGCAGAACGGAATTGGATATTGTCTTACGTTTAGCCGATTGGACCTATTAGGAGATGGGGGTTTTGTGGTAGTTGATGGTGACATCGTTATTGGATTATTTAAACGTTTCCATCTCTCTACTTACCCTCAAAATTTTAAGACTTTATTTTATTTTATTTATTATGGGTCAGCTCTTGATCTCGAGGCTTGGCAAGGATGAGGTCTACGATGGGGAAAGCTTTCCCAGAAAATGCCTATTAACTCTCTTTTTGAAGCCGTTAGGGTCATAAGTTAATGACTGCTCTCGTTCATTTGTATTTTAAATTATGTTCAATATTCAGTTTTTAATTGATGAGTGATTGAATTATAATAATTCTCAAGATTATTATTTATACAAGCCTTTGATACTTATACATAACCAAATCTCATTTTATAACCGCTCGATAAAGTAAACTTGTCCTTAAAATTTAAATGTAAGTAAAAAGAGGTGACATGATATTTGAACGTGATTTTAGCTATCTAAGGTTTATAAATTGATGAATAGGACGGATAATGTATAAGTCAAATGTGTAAGTAATTTAAAATCAAAGCGTATTTAGGAACACCTCTAAAAATATTCACCCTATTTTGAATCTGAACTGTTATAATTATAAGTAATGTGCTTCTCATTAGGCTCTTAATTCCCAACTTTAATTCGCTATTCTCTTCCAAACTTAAAACGCAGCTAAAGAAACGGCTAGCGTGCTACTAGAACAGCAACAGAATTTTGTCAGTTTTGCAAATAGGCATAACAAGTAGAGTTTATAACCGTGCAAGTTATCACTTAGCTGATTTCCCCGTGACGTTCGCCAGCCGTATATAACGTGTATTGACGTCACGAAGCGTCTGAATTGGCCATTTTTATTTGGGCATAAATAATACAGGCGCAATTTGCCTAAAACCTCGTGTCTGTCGCGAGTTGTAGGTACGTTACGGTTATTTCTGTACGTGGATTGGTTAAGTTAGTGCGCCTGCATCTGCGTATTATTTCTTGTCTTGTAATACATCGATTACATCTGTGGTGCAGTGAGTGTAGGACCCTTAGACGCAGAAGGTGGTGAGTTCGATAACGCCGCGTGACAAATTTTTTCATGATCTGCAGATATTTGTCTGGGGTCTGGTTGTTTTCTAAGTAGGTATAATATGTATGTATTAACAAAAAATATACATACAAGTAAGTCATATGGTCTCCTTAATACAAGCTCTTAATTTGAGACTGGATGATGATGTATGATCGACGATGTTATTTAATTGTTTATTTAATTACGTATTTGTAAGAAATGGTTTGTACTCTAGTTACTTTTGAGTTAAAGTCAATATATCTTGAAGATTGAAATTCAAGTTTTAAGTTATGATTATGACGCTACAAAAAAGGTAGGTAGTAATTTTATTTTTCTGGCAATATTTGTTTAGTGATAGTTTGGTGTGATTGAACATTGACAATATGCATTCTGTTTCGTTATATTCCAAGTGATCTCTAAACGAATATAAAAGTTACTCATAAAGTAACATTTTAACTTACCGTGCCTACCCGAGTCCTTCAAAGTACCTTCCCCTACCAAAGCACTTCAGTTTCCTCAAACAGAAAATTTACAATCATGTCGTCTACACACGCCAGTCCGCATCAGCGTTAAGCTACACGCTTCGTCGCCATGACATCGTAAACATAACCGTTATTGCGTGAACTGTCAAAGTGCTGTCAAAACGCCGTAAAATGTTATGCATGATGATGATCAATTTTTACTGGGAAAATTGAGGAAGGATTTTGTGCGGTAATTTTTATATTTAAAGTTACCTAATGGTAAAAGAAAATCTGAATTTGTCTTATGTATTTGGGATTGAATAGGGTCGATCTACATGTGTATACATAAATTTATTCAAATAGTGTGGTCTGAAGAAATTATTTAAGGTAAAATATATATTGCGGTTTTCATTCTAAATGAAGACCACACTAATATTATAAATGCGAAAGTTCGAGTGTATGTGAGTATGTTCCCACTCAACTCCATAACGGCTGAACGGATTTTAATGAAACTTGAAATATACCTACATAGTTTTTGAAACTGGATATTTTTTATCTGGGTGGCTTTAAATCGTTCATGATATTAAGGTAATTTTTAATCATCATTTTTTTATTTCAATAATTACTTAATAACTTTACTGTACTCTTTATGTGTAACTCTAGTATGTAGGTAACTTAAGTTCTTCTTCTTCTTCTATGGCATGGTAAGTTCCATCTTAATTTAGCGAGTTAGCAGTCGACTGCATGCTTCGATCAACTACAAAGGATATCGCGCGCCGTACTGTGAAAAAGTGGCAAATATTGCTAGCTATCATTTGTCAAAAGCACATCATACAAATATCGCCTCTTTATTAAAGAAGATAATACAGAAAACCTAAGTAATCCAACTAAATGTAAACTGCTGCTCCGATAACCACGTCATACAAATATCGCCTCTATAGTAAAGAAGATAAGACGGAAAATTTAAGTAAGCCGACTATATGAAAACTGCTGCTCCGATGCGTTTTAGCGGAGTTTTAGACAAGCCGCTTTCGGGCGGATAGTGCAAAATCCTTTGTATAGTTGATCGAAGTATGCATGCCTATAACGTTGACAGCTCCTTCAACTATAAGCTTGCTAAGTCTGCATAGCACCTGAAAGAACTTACTTGAACTCTAGCCTCAGTGAGGTTGATCTTAAGAGCGAGGTCTTCGCGCGTGAACACGTCAGGGTAGTGAGTTTGAGCGAACGCCGTCTCCAATTCCTCTAGCTGAAACAAAAGTTCCAAATCAAAATTGTATTAAAATTAATCATTACTTATAGTGTGAGTTTTTTTTTTGTAGATAATTGAACAATTTACAATTTTGTCTTACTTTATATGATAAAATTATATAACTTACCGATAAGCTGAAAAATGCTTATGAACTTTGACCTTGAATATTTTTTTCTCTATATTTACGATCTAAAAACTATTTCATATCCGTGTTTAGACACAGAGAAATAAAAATAAATTAAGTTCATAATCTGAATTTCGACTCGCAGTTTTTCGCAGTAGGTGTTACTTATGGGGATCATGATAAACAAAGAGGTTGCTTGAATGTTACCTCGAACTGTTAAAATTTTCTGCCAATTTTTTAAGAAAAAGGTAAAATGTACCTTTTCTTTTCTGCATGATCTTAACTATTTAATGTATTTTCTTACTAACCTGTTGTAAGGTAAATGTGGTTCGATTGCGCCTCTGTTTCCGCCGCACGAATGTATCATCGTGTATGGCAGGATGGTAAGAATAACTCGTGTCTGAAACAAGATAAATTACTTTAATGTCATAGAATTCAAACTAATAAAACCCTTTAAAGGTACTAGCTTCCGCCCGTAGCTTCGCTCGCGTGATACCCAGATAAAAAGTAGCTTAGATGTTAATCCAGTTCATAAAATAAAAATATTTTTTTTTAACTGTATTGATTACAAAATCATCATTATCAGCTGTCTACTGCAAGACATAAGCCTCTCCTAATAAGCGCCTTGCGCCTTGTCCTCAGCTTCTACCAGCATGTATCCAGCTTCTACCAGCATGTATCCAGCTTCTACCAGCCTTTCGAAGATCGTCACTTCACCTCCTGGCTGGAGGGCGTACTACACTACGTTTACCAAGCCGCTTTCTCCACTCAAGAACTCGTTTACCCCAACGGCTATCGATTCTTCGACACATATGGCCAACCCACTGCCACTTCAGCTTGCTAATTAATTATCTGAGCTAAGCCGACAACTTTAGTTCTATGACGGATACTCTCGTTGCGAATTCTATTCTTCAGAGACAACAAAATAAATATTTTTCTATTTGCCATTTGCATGAGTTGCTATTGCAAATATTGTTTTGCAAAGGCGATATAAAATGTTCGGAAGTTCGGTCCATTAAACGAGGTTACGGCCCCATCTGCCCCACGCTATCGGACCACTGTCTATGGGAATTGATGAGGAGGTTCCACTGAGTTGTAGGGTGACTAAGGCTTACTTATCAAATGGCGTAATTTTAGTAGTAGTAGGGATTGTGCGGGTAAGTTCCTACTACCACCATGCTTATTTTTTTCGCCAAGCAGCAATGCAGTGGTTTCGTTTGATGAGTGTGAGTGCCGGGTTGTAAGAGTCACTAGTCCGTGATGCAACCTGGCAACTAACAAACAGGGCTCTGACAGCTGACTGGTTGCGGTATAACGCAGCCTAACGCCGGCACAGCTAAATCCCCTGACCACCGATGGGCAGCAGCTTCGACGATGCAAGGTCCCTAACCCACATGCCCAGCGGGCATATGGCCCTCTTATTAATTATGTCTAGCAGTGGACTGATGTGTTGGTGATGGTGGTGCTGTTGTTTTTGTTGGGTACCGGTGCAATCAAAAGCACGTGGGTCTCAAGATTTATTTTATTGGAACGAAATTCCTTATCGCGCGTTGCGAAAGGGGACTAGTCGGTCCTCAGTCCCTGAGGTGCCTGAGGTGCCGGAGGTGCCTGAGGTGCCTGAGGTGCCTGAGGTGCCGGAGGTGCCAGAGGTGCCTGAGTGGGTGAAGTTAAAGGGACTTCGTTCCATCCGGGTGTCCCTCGACACCTCTCAAGTTTTTTTTATGACTTTTAGGAAAACTTACAGCTATAGCAGATAGCAGAAAATTAAATGATTACATAAAACATTGATAAAACCATGTATGCTAAGGGCCAGTTACAAGATTCCACTGATAACTAATACGAGCAAAATATTAATAATGATGATTGATGATGCTAATGCTCTTCTGACTTGTCCACTTTCCGCCTGCTAATATCACCTGAGTTGTCTTATTAAAAATAAGCAAATACATTAATAAGTAATCATTTTAATTCAGGTCACAAACTGAAATAAAAGCAGTCTTGAATTCCAAGATTTCCAAGATTCATCGATATCGGTTCCGCATACACAAACTTCGGATTTAGTATGATTGCGGTTTCCTTAATAATAAATAAAGAATCCTAAATCAAATTAGGGTTGCCAAATCAAACTTTAAAAAATCTTGTAATATATTTTCCATCCCAACCACATCCAAATCATTGTCACCCCACTGACTTACTACTAATAGATTCAGTGACAAATGTTAGGGCTGGCGCCCTCTTTTCTATTATCTCTCTAATGTTGTTCCATACATTACTGGCTAAAATTACCCCTAATAGACAGTCTTGTGGATGTCATCGTCTGTATTACCCTTAATAGCTTTGGTGGATGTCATCATTACGGGCCGGTATCCACTAAAGCAGATCGAAGCGCGTATTATCATCTGATGGCAGTGTTTTAAATGCAATTCGTTGTGTATCGTCGTATCGTCGATCGTATTGAATGACTTTGACTACAAAATGCTTTGGAGAATCAAGCTATAAATGAGAATCTTTGTTCTTGTCTATATTTTGACTATTAGTAATTAAAATCAAAACAATACAATTTATGACAATCAAGTGAAAATGCGGAAAAATCTGTTATAATTTCATTGGTTCCATGGCCCATCCCTGGTTAACTCTTGCTCTAAGTGGTATAATTTTACGTTGCCTACAAAACTTCTGAATTTACCAACCTAATAATTTGATATTAAGTTAATTATAAAGTTATTAATTTAGCACGAGCTAGATTGGCATATTTATCTCATTTATATTTACCGACTCAATCAACCGACCACATAAATAATTTTATAATTTGCGAATTAAACCAAAATTTCCCACATGATAGCTAAATAAATTCTATGATGCGATGGTATGATACAAGTGAATTGGTTCAATTAACTCGCTCTATTGACTTGCTCTATTAGCTCGCTAGCTCTAAACTCGAGCGGTGCATTATTTAGTGTGCGTTGTATGTGCATAGCTAATTCAAAATTCATTTTGCTTTTGGTAATGATACAATAGTTCTTAATTATAAATAAGTATCCTTTATGCTTAGTCAATCAGAGACATGCAAATAATTAAAAGAGCGTCATGCATTTAAATAAAATACCTACTAATAACAGTGGTTTACGGTTCAAAAAGTCATACACAGAATAAAACTTTTGTTCAAGAAGCCATAACCTGAGTTTTTGTTTAAACTGGTTAAGTGGCAGCTCTTTCATCTCATTTGGTAAAACATTATTATAAATTCGCCCATACATAGAATAACAACTATTTTGTAATAATTTAGATTTTGGAATTTTACGTAAAATAATTCCATTTGGATCGCTCGTATTTTTTGGGTATATTTCATATGCTCTTGAACAGGTTTGGATGTTTTCTATCAGATTTTGCATATTCTAAAATATAGGGTAGTGTTAACACCTTATATCTCCTAAAAAGTGGTTTGCACGATTCCCATGATGGTATTTTATTATATTAATATAGAAAACTCGTAGACGGGCTCGTTCTTTGGGATCATTCTACTGATATTAATAGAGTATTCTTTGAGCAAAAAAACCGTATTCGAGCTATTGATGGAATTATTCTAGTAAATAATAGAGAGAATATATGCACTAGGTACCCACCTATATAATGTAAAAAATCTAATTAGCTATGTTGGTACCGGGTAATCGGAAAGCTAATTTCGTATATCGCTTCCGCCCGCGGACCAACATAGGATGCATTAGCCTATGTTGGTATTAATCCAGGTCACAATCTAATCCAAGTTTCAACCAAATCCGTTCAGCCGGTACAGAGTTGCGTGGAAACAAAAACATGTGATAGTTTTATTAGTGTGATTTATTTGAAATATACCGTAAGATACATATTGTCCTCATGTATTTTGATGATTTCTCTAATTAGAAATGTAACAACCTCTTTTGAAATCTAAATAAACCAAACACTACCGAGATTCCCGTAAATTTATTAATTTAAAAAACGGATTAAGCGCAATCCTTTCTGATGAAGGCTTATAATTTACATTAATTGTAACGTAAATAATTTAATGTCCATCAGGCTGTAGAAAAACCTCGGCGGAAATTAAAAAGTACTCAACATCCGGCGGAAGTGGTCTGAGCTTGCAGCGGAAAAAGTTGAACCGCTAGATTAACTAGCTTTTGCTAAGTAGCAGCGGCACTTTCTATTCCAAGGACATGTAGTTATGGCTCACCAAATATATTTATATCAATTCAATGACAGATTAGACATATATAATTAAATCAAATAATCTAGATTTTCATTACACTTGATGCAGAATAATCTACTTACATTGTAGGAAGTAGGTAGGTACCTGTTTGTTATTGCCTGTTTTTTTTTCAATAAGTTAGTGTGAATACGTTAAAAAAGTTTTCTATCTATCTATCTACTCAAGGTATTGTTACTCAAAGAGGTTCCCAACCTACACAGATAGATATTCTTCCTAAGTTACGCGTTTAATATTAGTAACATAATTAATTGTATGTTTTGTTTTCTTTTGCTTCGCCTTATTGAATGAGATTGTTTCATTTTCAATTATCGAACTTCTTATCGCCACCTGAAAACATCATCGTTAAAATAAAGCTCTGTTCACACTGCACCAGTCCACTTAACTAGCCAGCGCGTTCCGACAGAGCCGCGAAATTGCCCTATACATTTTTAATAGATTCGTTTAAGCCGCTTTTTTATCCACTAGCCACCGGCTTTTTAAAACTTCGAAACGGGCGGGGTGGGAAGCCTCCCCCAATACGATAATAGATTTTAAAAATTAAAACATTTACGCAATTATTCCGCAGGCCTGTCATTTTACGACGTCCCAAACGAAATTAGCTAATATAATTCCTTTGATCGTTGTAAAAAAGCTCCGAGGACCGTGGGGCTAATCAAAAGTGACATGATACTTATTAAGTTAGCGAGAGTAACCGTGTTATACCGACCGGTGGCGGTGGTGTGACTCAAAAACTATTTTATGAATAATAGATGGCGCCGCCGGCGACCAATCCCGGGGGAGCACGCCCACGCCCCTCCCCCCGCGACGCACCCCGCGACACCCCCGCCCGCCTTCTCTATTCATTAGCACATTACCACCCCTTGGCCACGCGAGATGGGTTAACGTGAAAGAAACTGATTTTTGCCTTTTGAGGTTATTGTAACCCTTTCGGGTGGGGTTTTTATTAGGTAGGCTTTTGTTGGTGGTTTGTTAATGGCTACCGCTTTTGTAAAAGTCGATTAGGCTTGAATAAGTACTTGAATATCGCGACGATTAAAACTTTTGGAAAATCGATTCTTTAAAACATCTTTTAAGTCGATTGCAAACACAACCATTAGGTATCTGACATTACCTATCTGACCAATGAAAAATGTTTTGGATAACGTTAGGACCTGTAATTGGCTTTTCCATCTGTATTAGAAGTTAGTAGGTATTTATAATACGTTTCTATCAAGATGAACTATTGGTCTTCCAATAAATTAATTAATTAATAAAATAAATACATTGATAGAACCTTGCAAATTAAAAAAAATCTGGAGATATCCGAGTTATCATTGAAAAGTGTTGAATTATTATTTAAATATAAAAAGGTTGCATTTTAAGTAAAAAAAATTAAATCTAATAATTGTTCCAATTATGATTTAAAAAATAACACAATATAAACAAGTTTGAAAATCGAACTTGTACCTACTAGACAAGAGACGAAACGCTGAGTGCGAGAGCGGCCTACAAACTGCGTTAGGGAAGTTTGTCGACCGATAAGTGGAGTAAGTGGACTAATCAGAACCTTACTTGATTATACTGTGACACTCCAGCATTATTCTGTAACTCCAGGATCAGAATAAAAGGGTACCAATTTGTTTTTTCATCACCACTTTGTGATAACTATTTTCATTCTTCCTTTACTACAAATACATAATAGATGACTGCATAACCTACTATTTATTCTGTGCAAGTGAATTATGTTCACTGTATGATATTTATATCATGTTTACAAAATTATATATAAGTACGTAGGTACTGACCAAAGATAGAGGTCGGTTGGTATTACAACTAAGTATAAAAATTATTAATAAACATATAAAAAGTAATGATTTGAACTTATAAGATATCTACTTAGGTACCGCTATAATCTAAAGTTGGTTAAAATTATATTCACATTGATATGATGCAATGAAGTAGTAGGTAAAAACCCGCTCTAGGGTTTGTACCGCGAAGGTTGGCAAAAAGTCGTTAATTTAAGGTTGAGGATGATAAAAATTATACTCACACGGATGCGATGCTGTGAAGGGATACTCCAGGGTCGGCAGCCGGTGCTGGTGCGGAGGCAGGCTCGGCGGGCAGTGGTAGCAGAACAGGCCACGGCCCCCGCCACCGCTGCTCGCCAGCTGTCCACAAACATTCAAATAAAACACTATATTTTGTCATTCATCTACTATTATTATTATTCCACTTTAGTCATTTAAAAATCAAATCAATACATTTTTTACAACAAAGTTTAATACATTATTAATATACTACATAATGACTAAATAATATAAAAAATCATTATAGTAAAAAAAATATCCAAAATGGTGGACCACCACGGGCAAGGCTCAAACGGTCGGTGCCTAAGGCTGCAGTGAGAGGAACCTCCGCACAATACGTACAGAGTCCAGGAGAGCCGCCTTCTGTTATTATTATTTTAACTATTACGAAAAGTAGGTAAATTAAAAATAAAACCTGTAATTCCTACACATTTTTTAATTTATTCAATGTATACGCTACGTAGATTTCCTGAAAATTGACACATTACAGTCACATAAGGCTTAGCATGGAGTGTAAGGGGTTCCTACCCAAGTAACACAGGAAGCATTATATCTAACGAATTATAAACTCATCTAGAGCTTCAGGTCCGTATAAACGCTTATATAAGTTCACCGAGCATCTTGACGCATTATATTGGCATTTGAAAACCATTATGATGCTTTGCACTGTATAACGGTTGGATAATGGCATATCAAAATGTTTTTGTAAAGCCTTTAGTTTTAGTGCAGCATACCACAACGCAGTTGCACAGCTTTCAGCTGTTTTTAGTGCCTTAGGCTCTACAGTAGCATTTTTAAGTTGTAAGACAATGCCTAAGGCTGGATAATAGCATAAACTATTACCATTATAATGCAACGTAAATCCGTTATACAGCTTTGAGCTATTTTTAGTGCCTTTTGTTGTATTATAGCACTTATAAGTTGTAAGTAAAAGCCTAGTATTGCTGAACAGAATAAATGTGAGCCATTGTAATGCTAGCATTTTTAAAGACCAACTGTATTATGTTATACATCTTATAGCTCTTTAATCAAATACACGTGAGTTATTGTAGTGCGAAAAGCTGTATATACATTAATTATTAGCCTGTATTAAGGCTCACCGGGCTGCTGTAGACCGACACCATTTTGTTAATATTTTATAACCAAAAAATATTATCTATCGGACCTATTTATAAAAGCTATAAACATTTGTAATAAAGATGTAACTAAGTTTAACCCTGTCCACCAATACTATGATGTTATTTATGCAAAATTCATTCTCACACAATTTTTTTGGTTATTTCAGACCTATCTCTAGCTAAAATTTTATTTCAAAACCACAAAATATCGAAGGCGCGTGAAAATTTTCAATGAAACATGTATAGACATTTACAGTAAACTACTAAGCGCAGTAATATTTAAAGGCATAAATACCAAAAGATTCTAAAACTTGTTAGCATTATAAATTTCCACACTATTTTTATTTCATCCATATTATATTGCGAGACAAAGTAATTAGCTAAATTATAACTTTTATTATATTATAACATATGTACCATGGTATTAGGGATGTTTTTGCAATGATAAAGGGTTTATTTAAGTTTTAACTGTGAACTCATAAATAGCTTCAATCATGCTTTTACTACACTCTAATGCCAGTCTAATGCTTTTGTAATGCATTAAGCATCTTCATTATCAATAATGTTGCTAGAATAATGCTACTGTAATGCGGTTGGCAACTTCATTGACCATAATAATGTTTCTTTAGTGTGATTGATACTTTCTTTGACCACAATAATGCTAATATAATGCGCCTGTAATGCAATTATACAACTATTGTGAACCTATATAAGATCTAAAGCCGTATAATTTGTGCCCAAATAAGCATTACAGTAGCCGTATAAACGTTTGTAATGCTACTATAGAACTAACTCAAAATGCGAAAACGATACAAAAACGCTGTAAGACGGCCGTTATACTGCTTTGATGTGTTACTTGGGTACTTCCATCTAAGGAACCCAAGCCAACCTCACCTGCCCGTAGTGCATCCTGCTTACAAACAAACTTGTGGGTATGAAAAGTGCGCATCGGCTGATCCCAAATCCGTGTGACGGCGCGACATAAAACCGAAGATTAAAACGATTACGTTAAGATATTAATCTACTCGTGTACCGTCTATCAACATGTCAATAACAATACAATCACACGCAACTATCAGGCTTATTATTAAAGGTGCCGCTTTATCCACCTGCCATATGCCATGACACAATTGCACCAACTTAATATTCTATAGATTCTCGAATTAATGAATGGCCTGAGTTACGGCTCATGATCATAAGACACCGGGTTGTAATCGGTGACATTATTAGGACCGATACAGATGGGAACAGTAATACTAGCAATCGCAGTTAAATTTAATATCATTTATTTCTCAAAAAATAAAATATTGTATCGGATTTTTTTACAATTAAAAGGGGGTAATTCTAAATTTAAGCTAGGTACAATAAGTAGATTCTTTCACTTGGAATGTTCATGCATTCCGAAAGCCGTAAGGGTAGTCAGCGGAGCAACTGCCTGGGTCAAACAAAATATTTTAAGAAAAATGACTGAAGTACCTATAATTATGAACATTTATTTTAATAATTTGACTAAAACTGTCAGTCAATTGAAAACAACTGGTATGCACTCAACTTTAGCTGCACAGAGTTGTGAAATCAATGCTGGATATAATTATTTCATATGTATAGTAGTTGTTTTGTTAGTATTTTATTATGCTGCCAGTTTAAACACTAGCGCGGGCTATTTTAGTTACTACGAGTATATCCCAGAAAAAATCTTAAAACCATAGTTATCAGCTTTATATAAGAACTTATGTATATTTTCTACTAAAAAAAGTTGCTTCGTGTAGAGCATGCTTTATACAGCTTTATAATAATTCTAGAGTTGGCGCCAATGTTTCTAGCGCCTTATCATTAGCGGTATTATTTATGTAAATACAAGATAAATTATCGTAGATATTTTCTGTGATTGTTTAAAAATGTTATTATTGTTGCCCTAGTTTTGAAAAAGAATATTATATATAATTTTTATTTTTGTTTTGAATGAAACCACCGAGAAAAGTTTATCAACTATCAATCAAGTAGGCCAGATGGTATTTAATGTTAAACATTAAATTCCAATTTCCATCAAAATCGGTGCAGCAGTTTCCATCCTAAAACGACTAACATAGTATTTATAATGAGTGTAATTCATTATTGTGATTTGTTATGATCAAACGCACGTTCAAACACTCAACCAGTCTTCCCTAGAGACGAGTGCAGCAAAGGACACAGCCATAAATCAATTAATTTCGATGGATAAATTGCTAGATTGCACTGCGGATGCATTCTGCAACGCCACTTGTCTCTTCTATTGATAGACTTGTTTTTTATAGCAATAAGGTTAGGTACTAGAAATATTTTTGTTGCAACCTCCTTAGTTTTTTCTATGTGCGCGAGAAGCAAAGAGTTTGGATCAGATTTTTTATTTTGTGATAATGATAATACATGTTAAGCTTAAGCCTTCCTTACTTTCTCAAAGTGGATGGATTTGTTTTATTACAAACCTAATTAATACATACATTTTTATGTAAGTAATACTTAGATGCATTTTTATTTTATTTTAGGTAGGTACTTTATATTATTTGAATAGCTTTTACCTACTATAGGTAACTTTAATTATCTGTGAAGTCTCTGAAGAACATAAGGCCTCTCCTGTTTTAGCGAAGTTTAACACGTTGACTGCTGGCCCAAGGTGCCGGTACTGGTGTGCATAGAGAGTTGTGTTGTTCAGCACTCAAAGCGTTTATAATAAATTGGTAAAAGATTTCCACGTTTCTAAGCAGTTAACATTTTAGATTACAGTTTCCAAGCATGGGATTGGAAATCTGAGCAGCGCCATCGCTGATTAGATTTCTAATTTTCGGCATTTTTTTAAAACTTTTGCAATACTTTTCTGAATAAAGTTTTTAACAGATAATATTAGGTAAGTATAGGTATTTATAGTAGATCATGATACTCATTCAAGGATCATTTTTAGTGAAATAGAGCTCTTTGTGAAGAACTCGCCCGGGGAAGTATTACCACCGTTCCCATTTCTACCGTAAAGCAGCATTGCTGTGTTTCGATTTGAATGGTGTACAGACAGCGTCAGAGTCTGGTAACCCCCTTAGTTAATGTTAGTAGGTTCAAACCGTCGCGGCGTCATTCGTGGATCTTAACTTTTTGTACAAATGTGTTTTATAAAACTTCTCCTCCTTACTTACGAATATTTAATTTCAATCATGTTACTATACGACACAATGGAGTGGCGGTTACAACACTCGACATCAATCGAAACGTTACAAGAGTACTGGGTTCAAAACCCTCATTACCTCATTATGTTTTTTTTTTAATTTTTTGTTACTAACACTGCTAACACAATGGATTACGTTACGCTGTAAGTGTAGTAAGTAAATTACCTAATTATTTAAATTAAGCTTAAAAAATAAAAAAAATGTTCAAAAGTTATAACAAATTTATTAAAACACAACATTTAACATAACAGAATATAGATAGTAACTTATTTTTTTGAATTTTCAATAATGTTTTAAATGATAGATTAATACTTAATTTACCTATTTAAGATTAACGAGTGAACAAACATGTTAACATTGGAACAGGTTATACTTGCCGTATAAAAATCCAATAAACAATTTAGATCACTCGCAAATACTTAGTCTGGTATTTTATCTATAATTGAAAACATTTTATAGTATTTAAATATTTTTTAATACCGAATGGGACGGATGTCCAAAACTTAAAATTATTTGTTGAAGCCTTCTTTTCACTTGGGTAATCAAAGTCCAACCAAAACCACTACGACGCATCAGTTCCTAGGTTCTCATGACCTCCTGTTGCAGGTGGACAACACTTCACTCGTGTCCCAGTTAGGACAATTTGACCCCACATATGCTCACACATTCTCCACATATTTAAACCTGGACTTTTAGATGACCATGATATGGTGATAATGCCCGTCTGAGAAGCGAGCCAATTGGTCAGAATTCGCGAACGATGAACCGCGCAGTTATCATAAACTAAATACACCGTTCCTTCTGGATAAGCAACTTGCACTGTTGACTGCATTATTTCTTGCAAAACTTTGCTCATTGATGACATCCATCGCCAATAACCTGAAAATAAAAACATAATATTATAAGCAAAAGATGTGTTTATATATAATATAAAATGGAATAGGTCTACTAAGAACATTGTTTATGGTAATCCTACTAATAATTCTCATACCACTTACCTAATATTATTCTGCCATTTCCAATTCCATACATTGATTAATTGATGGGTTGTAGCGTTCCAAAATTTTATTTTGCAAAACGCACTCTTTAGCTCAATTTTTCGGGCTGGCTTTTTTATATGCAACATTTTTCATAAACAAATAAGACACACACCCAAGACGAAACAAGTAACCTTTTGTTCTGAACTGTCATTTAATACACAACTACCCTCAATAGTCCAGTGCTGCACAAAATAAATAAGTAGTTGCGCACGACCTTGTTAAACAAATGAAGAAGTTACTAGCTGACGCATCCATGAATATCTACACAAAATAATAAACGTATACTGTAACTTATAATTTCGTCATTATCGCCAACCGCTACGATAGCTCAGTTGGTTAGAGCGCCTGATTCATAAACTGGTGTGAATGAATTACTGGTTCGATCCCCCAGCCAAATATAAATATTTTTGTATAAGATTTGAATATGGTAGCCTCCACGGCAGCAGTTTAAATTTATACTTGAAAGGGGTATACCAGATCGTGACGCTGTGTGTACGTACCGGTGAATTTGCAGGCACAAGAGGCTTATCATCTTCATGCCTCAACTTCATGGACGCCGGGCGTTGCAACGTAGGGTACGTTCCAGACAAGCGTGACCTATGCAATGCTTAGTGATAGGTAATGGTTATGACTTTACATCAGGTGGGCCATCCTACTGTTAAAACATCATCCTTTTATAAGCATTGACTAGTGAATGCTCAATGAAATCACAGGACGATTCACGGCGGCATAACGTTATTTGCAAGAGGAAAATGGCAATGAATCCAATTGATACAGACCCACGTGTTGTATGTTTAAATGACGCTAATAGCGACATGAATCGGCTGAACGATGCGCGGGCGCAGTGAGACGTGTGACGTCAATGAGTAGAGCTGGGGGGCTCAATAAACGGGATTATGAGTTGATTTTCTGATATTTATTTTGGCGAGTCTAGGGTAGGTAAATAGCTACATATCTACTTAACGCTTTGACTGCTGAAAACATAACGGTGCACCTGCTGCATGTTGTCCTACTCGAGCATGGCGCGGAGCGTCATGTTCTCTAAACTGCCTATTCTTAAACTACATCTCATTCAGGGTTAAGATTGTGAATTTTTAATAGTAAAATATTCTATACTACTATGAAAAAAATAAAAAAATGTTCGACAGATATTCACAAAAACGCTAACAAAAGAATATTGTTTTCCGTAATTTTTTAATTTGCTATTTATTTTCGGTCTCCTATTGAAACATTACGGTCGATCAATTGCCTATATTTATGGGTATTTATCAAACAAAACTATGTCATTTTAAATTTTTGTATGTCTGGGCCGATTTATCGATAAAAACTATCGTAGGTAGGTTATTATAGGATTCCCCTCTTTTGGTATTACTGGGATGGTATTCTGGATACCTATATAGCCTCACAGCGTATCTTTGTCCCTCTGAAGTTGGCTGCTAGTAGGTGATGATGTTCCTATTTTTGGGTCGGATTGTACTAGGATCAGTCGAATCGTTTGCTGGTGGGCTTAACTTCCGATGGATAAAAATCCATTGAGATACCGTAGTAGGTATAGTTTGGGTCGGAAGGTCAGCGTTGCAGCGCGGATGCGGCCGTGGGAGTCATAATGCGGTAATCGCAATAATATAAATAGGATTAACCGGATCGCGACCCCACGCGCGCAGACAGGATGCGACATTACATCTAGACATACATATCTACATGCAAAAACAAAGAGAGCATGGACATAGCAGAGCGGGTAGCGGAGCGGTGAGCGTAGATTAAGAATTTCATCCAGAAAAGGCGAATTCACGTATCCGTAATCGAATTTTGGTCAAACTTCATTCCTCCACGTATAGACATGATAATCTACTTCAACACCAATCGATTCGGCGATCTAAGAAAAACCAAACTGAATTAATCATTGAATGAAGTGTGAACAAAGCAAAATAATATTAGTACGTCTAACCTACATTATTCCTTTCATCAGACAAGAGTTTTTTTTTATGGTTAAGTGTCGTATGTTCATTCTACCAGGCGCGATTATTGTCGCCGGCACAACACGAAAGGAAGTGTGAGGACCTTCTATCCTCCCGCCAAGTGTGGGAAAGATTATAATCTGGCAACCCTATTCATTTTATTATATTAGCTGCTTATTGAGTGAATCTCTTGGTTTTTTATTCATGGTTTTTAAGTGAACTTAATTGAATGAAGCCCAGCAACCTACATACATTTAATTTGATTAAATTCTGATTTTTAGCGAATACATTACATAGCATGACGTAGTTTTGATGTAGTTATCTATAGTGAATACTATAAAAATGAACAGGTTAATAAAAAACAGTATAAATCCAGAGTGAATCAGTTCCTTCTAGGCAAGCGTGCTCCATCTTAGCCCACATCTTCACATGTCTCAGGTGTGATAGTGGACAAACGCTTGACCATTTTATGGTAAAAAAAAACTTACTAAGTAGGTACCTAGGTATTTTTAAACTAATTATGTAAGTAGGTACCTACATATGTAAATAATAAACCAAGGGATAAAACAAATAGGTACAGCAGAGATGGTACCTCGTTAGACACAAAACGAAAAAGTAGTAGGCACCTACCGAAATGTATCAACGAAGTAGCGAGCATCAGCAATTATTCAGCGCACTGGACGGGTGACCAATCAATTAAACGTATCATAACAACCAACGTTATAATGCATCAATTGAGTCGCCACGCACTCTTTATAATTGGCTATAATTGCTCCACTCTGGGTTATTATGTATAACTAGGTTCCGCCCGCGGCTTCGGTCGCGTGTATAAATTAAAAACCTGTCCAACATATATCTACAAAACCTTATTCTAAAATGTGGATCCATGCGAAGCAATAGATCTCTATATATCTATTTTAATTACAGGGTCCAGTTTTCTTTATAGAGCGTTATAAAATTAGCATTTGATTATGAAAAAAGGGGTTTTAAATTATATCGTATTTAAGCTGGCCTCTGTACCTTCATATTTTTTGCCATACATTTTGTATTAATTTTCAGAGTCTGGAATCCCGGCGTGTAATAGGTTAAATCTCATTCAAGTATCTATCTACTTATGTTATGTTGCTGATACCTACTAAATTCCGCACCAATTGCAGATCACACATAACTCGCAGCGAGAATTGAATCCACACCAGCGTCTCAGCCCACTGCGCCATCAAGGTCAATAAAGAATATGAAATAACAGGCGTATAAACTGATTAGAGGCCAGATACACCCGGTTAAGCAACGATGAATGACAGGTGGATCAGGGTTGCCACTCTCTGCATTATTTTTTAACACTTTCCTGTCATTTTTTTTTATCACGCACAGTATACTTCGTGGCGTAAAAAGTCGGCACTCCCCGAGCGCCCGCACCCTTCAACTAATTATAACTAACCATAATCGCGACCGCATACTCATCTTTATCCCACGATACGCCCTACCTACCTCATCATCATCCACCTATAGCAGTCCACTGTAGGCAATGCCAAATCGTAATAAATGTAATTGGTTGGCTATTGCAGGGCCCTTCAGTGGCCACCTTCATGTATGAGGATGATCACAGGTCTCACCATAGTCTTAAATTCATGGACGTAGGTATATAATCATTTTAAGAATGGGATTTATTCTTCAATCTTCAGTTTTGAATATGTTAGGTAATTTGAATAAAAAACGCCTGTATTCATACTTTTTTCGAATTTACTCAATGGGTAAGCTAAATAGTGTTTCCATTTAAATAGTTTTAGCGCTAGATCTAACGTTTTAGCCTACTAATTTTTGCCTGCGACTTTTCTCGCAATAATGTAGATTATGTTAAAAGTTTTGTTTGTTACTCTTGGGAACAGAACCCGCTTTTACTCTGGATGAAAGTCCTCTAACAACGTGTATTCATGTAGATCGGTTGTAACGAACAAACTCACTCTCGCATACATAATAATAGTTAGGAATTCATTGATATGTCTAATCAGTTAAAAAATTAAGTGCCTAGCAGAAGATGTAACATTTTTAATCAATTACTTTATATACTGAAGTGCATAAATTTCGTCTTTCACAGACAAAGTAGTAAAGCATAAAACAAGCACTTCAATAAACCGAATGAAAACAAATAGAACAAGTCAATATCAAATCAGAATTCATTCAATACAATTGAAACAATTTATTTTAGTATTGAAACCCGCCTGTAACTACAATCAATAATATTTAATCAGAGTTCGATTTGATATCGGAGTTTTATAAAGTGTAATAGAGATCAATTGAGCAATTTAAATTAACTATTATAGGAGACGGTTCAATCTTGCGGCAATCGAATTGATTGAGTGCTAGTAAGTACACTTAGTAACATTTTATGTAGGTACAATGTTTCTAAGGTAGATCGAATTGGTAGAGTTCGAGTAAGTACACTTAGTAACATTTTAGGTTCTATATCTCTAAGGTAGATCGAAATCGTAGAGTATGAGTGAGTACACTTTAACATTTTACGTACTATGTCTCTAAGGTGGATCTAATTGTTAAAAGTGCGAGTAAGTGCGCGCGCCCTTGCGCACGCCTGTGTCTCTCTCTCTCTCTCTCTCTCTGTGTGTGTGTGTGTGTGTGTGTGTGTGTGTGTGTGTGAGTGAGTGTATGTATGTATGTATGTATGTATGTATGTATGTATGTGTGTCTGTGTGTGTCTGTGTGTGAGTGTGTGTGTTTGTGTATGTGTATGTGTGTGTGTGTGAGAGAGAGATAGAGAGATAGAGTATGTGTGTGTATTTTTTTTCCTGCTGGATTATCACATAGTCTACTTTTTATTCAAAATCCAAAAAATAAATCAAAATTCATTTATTCAGTAGGAACTGTATAGTACACTTTGAAACGTAATTTTTTTAATTTACCACCAATTCGTAACGTGACCAAACAGAGAAGAATTGGCAAGAAACTCTGCTTGGCTTATATTTTTTTAACGTCATTGTACTTAATATCTATTACATTGTTTTTCATGGAGTTGGAGGCAGTTTCATCCCAAGATTTTTTGTCATCTAAATAATCAGATATTTTATAATAAGCTTTATTACATAGATAACGTTTAACAACATTTTTGAATTTATTTACAGATAGATTAATCACATCATTTGGGATTTTGTTAAAAAATCGTACAGACATCCCTTTAAAAGATTGACTAACTTTATGGAGCCTTACAGTAGGAACAGCTAGTTTATCTTTATTTCTAGTGTTAACATTATGATAGTTGCTATTTTTTTTAACATGTTAATATGTTTTCGGACATACATTAAGTTTTCACATATATATTGGCACGGCACTGTCATAACATTTATTTCTTTATACTTAGTTCTAAGTGATTCTCTGGGGCCCATATTATAAATTGCACGAACAGCCCTCTTCTGCAACACAAATATGGTGTTGATATCTGCAGCATTCCCCCACAACAAAATGCCGTACGACATAATGCTGTGGAAGTAGCGGAAATAAACTAGTCTAGCCGTTTCTACGTCAGTAAGTTAACGAATTCTTTTGACTGCGTATGCTGCAGAACTGAGTCTGTTCGACAACCCATCTATGTGAGCGCCCCATTGAAGCTTATTATCTAAAGTTATACCTAAAAATACAGTACTGTTCACAAGATTTAGATCTTCATCTTTTATTTTAATGTTAGGTTTAACTTGTTTAACATTTGGTAATATAAATCTTATACATTTTGTTTTAGTCTCGTTCAGTGATAAATTATTTACATCGAACCAGTTAACAACTTTCGCTATTGCATTGTTCACGTCGTCAAAATTGGTCTGCCGTCGCTTTAATTTAAATAAAAGAGACGTGTCATCCGCAAACAATACAATTTCGTGGTTGTCTCTCACAAGTTGAGGTAGGTCTTTGATGTAAATTAAAAATAAAAATGGTCCAAGTATTGACCCTTGCGGAACACCCATCTTTACTACAGATCCCGGAGAACATTTTCCATTAACGTCTACTTTCTGTATTCTGTCAGATAGGTAAGAAGTGAGAAGGGCTAAAGCCATACCCCTGACGCGTAGTGATATAGTGATCTAGTTTCCAAATTAATGTTTCATGGTGTACGCAGTCAAATGCCTTAGACAAATCACAAAAGATGCCTAAAGCATCATGTGAGTCCTCCCAGGCATCGTAGATATGCGATACCAACTCAACACCGGCATCAGTTGTTGATCTGCCCCGCGTAAATCCGAATTGTTTGACATCTAGTAAGTTGTTAAAGTTAAAATGGCTTTGCAGTTGACTAAGAATAAGCTTTTCAAAAATTTTACTAAATGTTGGCAGTACTGATATCGGTCTAAAGTTAGTAGGGTCAGAACTACGATCGGATTTAAATAAAGGTGTTATTTTACTATGTTTCATTAAATCAGGAAACTCACCACAGTCAATACATTCGTTAAATATAAACGCTAGTTCTGGTGCGACAATGTCAATCAACGATGTTACAACGCTAACAGAAATGCCCCAGAGATCCGTAGTTTTTTTGACATTTATCAGTTTTAATGTTTTAATAATATCATTACTGTTTACATATTTAAAATAAAACAGTATTTCACATTTTGGTACATTTCTATCATTCATTACTAAAATGAATCCGCAATTATAGGAGAAGAGTTTAAGGATCTTGTGGTAGAAACTGGAATGTCTGTAAAAAAGGATTCGAATGCTTTCGCAACATCACCATCTTGTTTGATGATGGTATTACCAATATTTAATTTATACTCCTTAATGTCATGTTTGACTTTTCCAGTCTCACTGTTTATTATTTTCCTAGTGGTTTTAATTTTATTACTACTGCTTCTAATTTTTGAACTAATATAATTAGACTTAGCCGCGCGACATACATTTTTAAAAAATTTTGAGTAATTTTTAACTTTATCTTTAAACTCTTCACTAAAATTATACTGTTTTTCACTGTAAAGCTCATACATTCTTCGTCTGCTTATGTGAATTCTTACTGTTGCCCACTCACAGAATGTAGGACTGTCAGAGACCATGATCGATTTAGGTTTAAATATTGAGCTAAATTCTTTGATAAAATTATTAAAAAAAGAATTATATAAATAATTTGGATTATTATTTTGATATGAAAAGGGTGATCTATTTAACAAATTAGATTTAAATTTTTCTAATCGATGCACAGTCACTGGTACAAAAGTTTTTTGCCGTTTTACATTTTTCTTTATTTGATTTTCTATTTTAATTAACTGACCAAGGTGGTCTGATTTTATGTTATTAATTACATTTTTACTTAGTATATTAACATTTGAATTTGTAAAAATATTGTCTATGCATTTGGCTGAAGTGTCAGTAATTCTAGTTGGCTCCATAAAGAGAGGTTTTAGATTATATGATTTGAATAAACTAGTAATTTTAGTACTTAATGAATAAACTTCTAGAAAATTTATATTGAAGTCTCCGCATGTTATAATATTTTTGTTTGTTTTAGATATTTTGAACAATATTTCATCCATGACCTTTTCAAAAATGTCATATGAGGCGTATGGTGGGCTGTACGCACTTATAACAATGAAACGCTCCAACTCTACGCATGCTATTTCAATTTGGCTTTCAACAGACAAATGGACAATGTCCTTACGTTCTTTAAATTGGATTTGTTTATTTAAAATTTTTAATGAGTCGCCTCTTATAGCATGCGTTCTACAAAAAGAACTACCAACTTGGTGGTTACTGAAATTGAACATGAGCTCGTAGCTTTTTAGCCAATGTTCTGTAATACAGATGATGTCTATATTATCAGAGTTCATGAACAATTCTAATTCAATCCTTGAATATTTTGATGCACCAAGTTAGTATGATTTACAGGGCACTAGGGCACTATTCAATTTTCACGGGCGGAATTTAATTGTAAATTTTTGTGAAATGTGCAGATAAACTAAGTACTAAACGGATGCAGCAGAAATTTTGAAAAAAAAAGAGTTTAAAATAAAACATACCACACCACACCCCTTCAGGTACACATGATCAATCGCGTAACACACATAAACGAAATTACATTAAAACAAAATAGCTTCAATAATCTGTCGAATTATGGAATATTTTTACTCGATTTCGGTAATTGGCTCCACTTTGCCTTTGATATAATTAATTTTGATTTTGTTAGCAAAGCCGCGGGCAGAAGCTTGTAACAGTATGAGAGTTTGAATTCGCATGTTATCCTGAAAAGGGATAAATCTACCCCCGTAGGTCATCAACATTTGAATTTCCTAATTTTGTATTTTTTATTGAAGAAATGCATTGTACAATATGCATTTCTTACTCAACTCTTACTCCTGAACGTGTGAGGTAACCCTAGAATAGATGATTTTTATCAAACTTTATCCTTGACTTATTGATGATACACAAACATATTGACAACCTCTGTGGCGCAGTGGGCGAAGGTCCGCCTGAGACGCAGAAGGTTGCGGGTTCGATTCCCGCCGCGGGACAAATGCTTGCATGTTCTACAGATATTTGTCTCGGGTCTCTATCTATCTGTAATATATCAATCATGTGGTTCCCATAACACGGCTACATGATGCTGTGTGATAGTCCAGCATTATTTATTATTTATTTATTTATATTGCAGGCACCAGTCTGACACTAAGTAGGGACTATTATAGTGACTACTGTTTAATTAATTACTGTTTTTAGCTTAGTTGTAAGGTACCATAGCCTACTGTGTTGAGAAAATAAATTATTTTATTAATATGATAAGTGTAGCACTACCTTAATTTCAGGGCTGCCACACTGTTTTTGGAAAAGTTTTGAATCACGTACTTTTAACTAAGATGCAAGGTGGTAAGGTTACTTTTAACAACGTGTTAACAACTTTTCGGGATAAGATACGAAACTCATCTTGTATATCTATAGATAGCAAATTCTTTATTGCACAAAATATAACAAGTAAGGCGGCGAATTTATTGCTAAGTAGCATTTTGTTCCAAATAACCTTTGTTTAAGGAGGAAATAGATTGTTAGCACTACAAATTTTCAAATCGATGGTGCAACTCCATTTTTATAAGGTCAGTCGTACCTCGACTCTTAAATTGCCTTAGACATGAATCGAACCCACGACCTCGTGACCTTGAACTGAAGTCTACGCCTATAGCAACACCCCGTCAACTTGCAGTCTCAATCAATTCATACGTTCAATAAGTACAATTACTCGCAAATGTGTTTACATTGATAAGCAATCGTGACGGCGCCCGCGCAATTGAATTGGCAATGTTTCAATAGGTACTAAGCTAACATAACAAACCTTTTACAGTATTTAGTCTTACAACAACAATAAGGCCAGCCTATCAGCATGGATATAGGCATCACCTATAAGAAGGGGATATGCCCATAATCCCCACGCTAGGCATGCGGATTGGGGATCGCAGGGCACATTTTCTCGCACCACCGACACACCTCGGGCAGGTAAGGTTGGCTCGGGTTCTGAAGATGGAAATGGAATCCCTTACACCATCATACATACTCCATTGATACAGTAAGGCTGTTTTTTATTTAAAAATCAAACTAAGCTTTTAAGTCCACATCCACATCAGCCTATATCAGTCCACTGCTGGACATAGGCCTCCCCTAATAAAGGGGGATAAACCCATAATCCCCACGCTGGGCATGCGGGTTGGAGATCGCAGGGCACAGCTTCTCGCACCACCGACGCTGCTGCCCGTCAGTGGCCAGAGGATTTAGCTGTGCCGATGTAGGCTGTGCTATGCTCTAGAGCCCCGTTCGTTGTTTAGCAGGGTACACCACGTGCAGGTGGGGTTGGCTTGGGTTCGAAAGATAGGGGTTGGAACCCTGTACACCCCCCTTTAAAGCAAGCCCCCAAGCTTTTAAGTACGAGCATGATAATGGTCATAATCAAAATTGTCCACAGAAAAATGTGATTTTCGCAACACATGACTTTGTTATCAATGTTAACATGGTTTATAAATATCAGTCAAGAACCGTCCTGTTTTAATTTCCAAATTTTCAGTATGGTGAATTTTGAGATTCGGATCTCTATCGTTAAAACTAGTTATAAAAGTTTGGATTTTTTTTACTAAATTTATGGTTATAGCTGACTAAAAGTCATTTCGTCTCGTATTATCTCGATCTTTATGAAAGGGGTAGTAGCTCTTTTAAGTTTAATCTTGTAGCGGCTAAATAAAGGCTGGTGTTGTTGTTGTAGACTACATCCCAAAATTGAAAGTCTGAACACATCGAGATATTATACTCTAAAGCTCAAGTTACTAAGGTTTAAGTTTGGCATTTTGAAGATGATTTATGTTGACGCTTGGACGATTTTTTTTAGTTTTCGCTTGAAGACTGTGACTCTATAGGGTACTATCTCAATGACTGAACACCAATAATATGGAATTGCTACAAGATTGCTACGCGTCTACGAAATCCGTAGCACAGGTACGAATCCAAGTTTAAGCCAAACCTATGCGTGACACGAGCGTATAAATAAAAACAAAGATTTTTTACAAAAAAAATATATTTAACTCCTAGTTCCATCCTTGATTTCGTTCGCGAGGTTCTCAGTTAAAGCTTACGTGTATATCAAGATAAAAAAAAATATATTATTAAAAAATTCATTAAAATCCGTTCAGTATTTTTTGCGTGAAAGAGTAACAAACATCCATATCCGTCCATCCATCCATCCTCACAAATTTTCATATTAATTAAATAATAAATAGGATAATGGGATTTACGGAATAATAAAAAAATCTTTAGAAAACGGATTCATTGGACATTTTATAAAAAAAATGTTTTCATTATGCTTATACCTTCCACTCTACATTATGCCAAAAATTCAACTTGTTTGTTTTAAGGTTGTGTAGACGTGGTATAAAAGTTCTAACCATGTGTTGGGCCTAAGTGATTCCTAGTGATAAGCATCTATTTGGGAAAATTAACATAATTTTCATACAATACTAGTCTAGGCTCAGATAAGTTAAGCACTATGAAATTACGTGCGCACCAAAACTTGGTTCATTGGACTAGCTTTTGTGAATAGCAAATTAGTACAAATTGAGTTGTTTGAGGATTGCCCTCGCTCTAATAACGTGTAGTACCGAATTGATTTGAATGATGATAGTTTGTTTATTATTTTAAGGCCTATAAGTAAATATTTTTTACAAAAAACTCAAAACCGACTTCAAAACCTACTTATTTGATTACTTATTTATTATTACCAATAGCAAAAACACTGAAATAGAGTTACTTCCATTGGCCATCTGTGGTCGACATCATCAGTTGCACTTCACCAAATTATCCGAAGTTATCCGAGAGAAAATGCACTACGAGGTACTGTGGTATATTTTAATAGGTACCCAAATCGCTACAGGTGTGCCTATAATATTTGAAGAGTTCTCTAGTTTTCTTCAGAATTATCATAATAAGATCCTAATCTGATGACAATGGAATCAATCGAAAAATATAGACTTTCATTCAAAAAAAAAATTTTTGAATTCTGTCCAGCCATTTTCGGAACATACATAAAAAAAGATTCCGACAAATTGAGAACTACCTCCTTTTTTGAAGTCGATTATAACCATCCCTGCTGATGGTAAATGACAAACAGTAACTGTTACTGTTACTGTTTGTTATGGTTAACATTGAGTAACGTTTATGTAAGTATGGCGGCTAGTTTTTAAGCGTCGGCGGTTACCAGCACAATCTATAAGATTATTCCTTCCTTCTTCGTTTGAGCTAACTCAGGTGTTTGTGCTTTTAGGTCGCTCGCAGGCCTCTGACATGGCTTGACGACTGGAAAAGCCTCAACCAACAGCTTAACGTGCTTTCAAATCAAATCAAATCAAAAATACGTTTTTTCTATCTGCACATAAAGTACACTTATAAAAGTATTTTTTTTTATCTAAATTTACATCAATTCATTATGTGACCAAACAGAGAAGAATTGGCAAAAACTCTGCTTAGCTTAATATTTTTTTAAAGTCTTATTTTTTACAAAGTTATTTTTGAGGGAGTTGGAGACAGTTTAATCCTAAGCTTTTTTGTCATCTAAATAATCAGATATTTTATAATAAGCTTTATTATAGAGATTACGTATAATAACATTTTTCAATTTATTTACAGATAAATAAATCACGTTATCTGGGATTTTGTTAAAAAAAACCTACGTCACCGATGTCTTTTAAATGATTGAATAATTTTATGGAGCCTCACAGTAGGAACAGCAAGTTTATCTTTATTTCTAGTGTTAACATTATCGCTATTTTTTTTAACAGATTTATATGTTTTCGGACATACATTAGGTTTTCATATATGTATTGGAACTGTCATAATATTTATATCTTAAACTTAGTTCTAAGTGATTCTCTGGGGCCCATATCATAAATTACACGAACATTCCTCTTCTGCAACACAAATATGGTGTTGATATCTGCAGCATTCCCCCACAAAAAAATGCCCTACGACATAATGCTGTGGAAGTAGCTGAAATAAATCAGCCTAGCCGTTTCAACGTCAGTAAGTTGACGAATTCTTTTGACTGCATATGCTGCAGAACTGAGTCTGTTCGACAATCCATCCATGTGAACGCCCCATTGAAGCTTATTTCATATAAAAATAGAAATAGAAAAACATTTATTTCGACACGGGTACACAACAATGTATCAATACTTAGGTACAAAATAAAGGAGTGATCAAAAACAGGATTTATATTATTGATAAATGTAAATTGATGAGCCCCCATAACCCTGCATCAAAAAAGGGGTTGGCTCAGCATTTGCTGAACGATTAACGTTCAGCGCTGTTTTTCAGCCAAAAACCATAAAGCAATTGGCGCTACGGACGACAAGTTGGGTGGCATATAATTAGATATAGTATAACTTCTTACATATTAATAACAATACATAAATTTATAAGGCTATGACTAAAAATATAGTAGTATCCACAAAATTTAATTCTCATCTTTTATTTTAATGTATTGGTAAAATAAATCTTATACATTTTGTTTTATTCTCGTTCATTAATAATTTGTTTACATCGAACCAGTTACAATTTTTGCTATTGTATTGTTTGTCTTTCAGAAGCACGGAAGCTTTGCTTTAGAGGATTTAGCTGTGTCTGTGCCGCATTTATTCGGAGCCCCGTTTGTTGTACAGCAGGGTGCACCACGGGCAGGTGAGTTGGCTGGGGTTCCAAATATGGAGGTTGGAACCCCTTATACTCCTAGTGCATAGCTACATTCCCTGACCACTGACGGGCAGCAGCGTCGGCTGTGCGAGAAGCTGTGTCATGCAATCCCCAACCCGCATTCTCAACGTGAGGATTATTAACCGGCCCCTTATAAGGGGAGGCCTATATCTAGCTATGGACTTATCTAGGCCGGTGTTGTTGTATTTATCAAATTGCCGTTTCAGTACAGATTCTGAAGGAACGCTGTTTTTTTAAATGGTTGAGCCGATCTCAATTTGAGATCATCGTAATGTTCCAGTCAGCGTTATACGAACAAACAGCAACTCAAATTCGATCAACAACTTAGTAACTTTAACTCGAATCACCAACTCAGCTTGGAGTAAATTAACAAGTTAACTGCTTATATCTCAACTAAATATCGACGAACTAAAGTAGTTTTGACACACAAACCTAAGTTGAAATCATTGGTATAAGTTTCTATAGCTATTGAAGTGTTCGTGGCGTGGCTTAAATCAGCGTTAATTAGCTGATCATCTTAGTTAAGCAACACTCCGCCTAGTCACTACTTGGATGGGTGACCGTTTAGTGGCATTTATATTTGAACTCTTCCGTTGTTCGAAAGACTCTTTACAATGATGGTTCCTGCTTTTTCAGTGGTTAAGCCATGTCGGAGGCCTTAAAGTGGCCTAAAAACACCGACACCAGAGTTGGCCACTAGCTCATACGATTGGAAAGACTAAAGCTATGATATGCCGTATACTTACTCTTGTGGATTTGCGTGCTTAGTTTCCATATAGAAAGATTATAAGTCCCCAACCCCTGCCCCGTCGGTCGTCCGGAAATCCAAGATTTAGATAGATAGATATTCTTTGTTTTGACTCAATAACAGAACTCCTTAAAAGAAGATGCAAACTAAGAAAACATACAAGCCCAAAAACATACATTTAAAAAAAAACTCGGCTTTAAAATAACAGAAAACATTTAGATAGATAGTTAACTCTTTATTGAGCACCAAAAAATGACAAATTTCATATTTAATTCAAAATATAATAGTAGTGTCCAGTATTATTTAACAACAACATCAACACCAGCCTATTCAGTCCACGGCTGGACATAGGCCTACATATAAGAAGAGGGATGTACCCATAATCCCCACGCTTGGCATGCGGGTTGGGGATCGCAGGGCACGGCTTTTTGTACCGCCGCCGACGCTGCTGCCCGTCGATGGCTCGGGGATTTAGCTGTGCCAGTATTAGGCTGCGCTATGCTGCAATCAGCCCGCCGCCAGGGCCCCGTTTGTTATTCAGAATTATTTAAACAAATTGAATAGCCCATTAGTTTGCCAGTGCACTTTTATATTGTTAATATGTTCATCAACATTGAATTTATGTAATTACATTCAATTAAATACATTTATTTATTATTGTGGATTTTGTATGTAATTTTTTATATTTAATTAGTGTAAGTGGTCATTGGCCGTTTTAATTAATAAAATAAAATAAAAACCAAATTTAATCCTAATCCGTTCAGCTGTTACCGAGTTAAGTTGGAACAATCAATGGTCTTTCACATCAAATACTTTATATATATATTTCAACTGTCAAAATGGTGTTTGAGCTTCTATTTAGCTGTAAAAGTGTTAATAAAAACTAGATTCCACCCGTGGCTCCGCTCGCATGATACCGAGATAAAAGTATGCCTATGTGTTAATCCAGGTCACAATCTATGTATCAATATTCCAAGTTTTCTCATTTATTATATTAGTGTGATTTTATGTGATTGAATCAGATTGGAGATCAAGCAGTTTGGATCCTTATTAGTATACCTTTGCCTTTTTAGGGTTCCATACCCAAAGGATAAAAACGGGACCCTATTCCTAAGACTCTACCGTCCGTTCGTCTGTCTGTCTGTCACCAGGTTGTATTTCATGAACCGTGATAGCTATAAATACTAAAAACGGAATAAAAAAAATATTTAAGTCTAGCCATATATCCCATACAACGGTACGGAACCCTTCGTGCGCAAGTCCGACTCGCACTTGGCTGGTTTTTATAGTATTGGTATACATATGGCTGTTGAAGAATTTTCAAAGGCATTGCAAGCTTCAGGATTTTTTATCGCGTTGTTTTTCATTTTTCTTCTATCTTTCGAAGGAAATTTTAAACATGACAATCTATTTTTGTGCTTAAAAATTAGCCCCCTTACATATAAACGCCTCTTAAATTCAACCAAATTTTAAGATAACCTTGTTACTGTTTGTCATTTACAAAAAAAAGATTGCATTGTTTTTATTTTGATAGATTTTTGGACCATAAATGTTTTAATTATTAATATCAACGGGATATTTACCATGATTTGTGAGTTCTGTTATTTCCCGATATTTCGACGCAGTTGCATGCGCCATGAACTATGCAACTGCGTCGAAATATCGGGAAATAACAGAACTCACAAATCATGGTAAATATCCCGTTGATATTAATAATTATGTTCTCAACCATGATAGTTTCAAAAGTTATATCATAAATGTTTTGGTAGCGGATCGACTTGACCATGGGATCAGTTGACCAATAAAAAAATAATTTAATCTACTGAGCCTGCTGGCTGGACAGGCTGTGTGAATATAAAGATTTTTATTATTATTTTTATTTTTTTATAATATAATGCAGTTATTTTTGAAAATAAAAGACTTTTTTTTTCAAACGAAATAAAGGAATAAATCATAAAAAATATATTTGTCGACTTGTACCTAATAATTATTTATACAAATGACGAAAAAGAATGTAATGGTGATTTATTTTGACCGCGCGAGTTACAAAATAAATATATATTCTGTATTTTTTTGTAATTTTCTCAATGAAGATAAATTCACTTGATATTAGCGAAATTGTGGAAATTATCTCTGAAACCATTGAATAAAATATGAATGATAAAATGCTAATTTTTATAATTTTATATTAATTCGTCTAAGCTTTTTCCTTGATAGAAGGTTTACAAAAGATAAAAAGTTGCCGGTTAGCTTTTTCTTGCCGTCACTGATACTAATTCTGAATATAACTTAAAAATTATGTTTAGCTTAGTTCTAAACAACAAGTAAACGACAAATTATGGATATAAAAATAGATAATAAGTCAAATATTTAGGTACCTTATTAGCGTCCGAAAATATTTTGTTGTATTGTGGGCGGGAACTTTTCCCGCCGAAGTCACGTGTGAAAAAGCGCGGTCACCGCGCTGTCACTGTCATTCCGTTCGGAAACACGTCGCTCGCGAGTAGTCGCGAGCCGCGGCACTGTGCGACTGGCGAATGTCGACCGCGGACCGAGCCGACTCAACTCGAGTAATCGCTCCGAAACCGCCCTCGGCAAACAAAACCCCACCCGCCGTAAAGAGCATTTTAGCACGCGCGCCTCCCCCGCGCCCGCGCCCTGATTTAATAGCGAGCGCGGGCACTGATTCACTTAACCGAACGCAACTACCGACTGCCTCTCTCTCGCTCCAACGCGAACCGTCCCCGCTCCGCGTCAGCCTCTCTCGCTCGAATCCGTTCACGAATCAAAAGTTGGAAAGAGACGGCCGCGGTCGCGGACACTTCTTTCTTTCAACTCGATTTGCATGTGGGGGTCGCTCGCTCCGCAAACTTTATGTCCTCGTTTCGTAAATTATTTATTCCTTTAGAAATACTTTTAACGGCATGTTTGGGCCTCTGAAAAGATTGGGTAAAAACAAGCTGAATTAAGTGAGTGGACCGGGTGGATTACCACGCGGGACGCGACTACACCTAATCACATTCCAACCAGTCTCAGATTACCTTTGATACTTTGTTCAAACTCGACGTCCGTTTTTGTTAATTTTTAATGAGCATTATGAATTTTAACAAACTGTTTTATAATACTTTTTATGGGTTCATCGCTGTGGATTGTTTTATGCTAATGTTGTTTTGTTGTATGGAATTAAAATCCTAGGTGAAAACAAAAATTTTATAAAATCCACTCAAAAAATTGGTACCTAAGTACGATTTTGTTTATATGTGGTAAGTAATGGCATTCATTTCCCTAATGAGCACATAAATGTCCAGCAGTAGACTATAGGCTAATAATGATAATCATTATGATGATGACGTATAGATGCATTGAGTTTTAAAGAAAATGAAAACTGTAAACTGTTATATGTAATTTTTTTTCCAGATCTTTTTTTTTTATAATCAACCTGCATTCTCCCACTGCTGGAAATAGGTCTCCCCAAACTACGATCAACCAGAGATCCGGCCATCTTCTCTCGAAGGCTACACAATTTTATCATTCGTAATTTCGATTTTTTTTTTCCGCCGGCGGTTTCACTTTCGTATCCATTGAAGAATTAAGTCGAAGTCTAAAGCCTTGTCCAAACCAACCAAGGCTTTTCATTATATCGAGTAACATATCGAAAAACAAATAAACATCTTAACATACAGCCATTACACGTAGGTATAACATTTGCTCGTAGCCTTCTCAAAGAGTACTACTTTCGTAGACCCTCTACGACAAGATTTTGCCCCTACGACAGTCGAATATGTTAGATTTTTTGAACCGTTATTTGTTTCATTTTTATTCCTTAGTAGTCGAATTCGTTGTGTAGGACTCGTCCTGGGAAGTAGGTACTAGGGGTAGACCATGCCTGTTTCCACCGTGAAGCAGCATTGCTGTGTTATTTGAAGATTGTGTGTGCCGGTGAAATTACAGGGAAAATAGGCTTGTCTTATGGACGTTGGATTTTTCATTGTAGAGCACGTTCTAAACATGCGTAACCTACGAAGCAATAGATGCTTAGGTAATGGTTACCACTTAACATCAGGTGGGCCTATGATATGCTAGTTGCATCTTCAGGTACTTACCATAAAAACAAACACATAAAGCAAAGTATTGTACAAAAAAGGACTTAATTATTATTATGCTTTATCAAGCATTTTCTGCCTGTCAAAATTTTATGGTCGAAAACAAGGTTGGCGAAACAGTCATCTAGCTTCTTATAGAGTTGTGATAGTGGAACATTCTATTTTTGTGTTCCCGTAGACCCTCTACGACACACGCACAATGAACCAACCTGGAGTGCAGTTGCTGGAAAGAGAGTTCATTTACATTAACATTAATATTGACTCTAAACTCTCATCTACTTTATGAAATTTTTGTGTCGTTCATACATCTTAGCTTACCTTTATCTTATCTTAGGGTTAAGCTGGCCTTTGTGTTTAGCATTTAATTAAATTTAATTCTGTATTATGTTTCTGTGTACAATAAAAAAATTAAAAAAACTTTTAAAAAAATTCGTCTGCAATGTCGAGCAATTGTGCGCTCGCAGAGACTAGCAT
This sequence comes from Horisme vitalbata, assembly GCA_951804965.1. NCBI lineage: Eukaryota > Metazoa > Arthropoda > Insecta > Lepidoptera > Geometridae > Horisme > Horisme vitalbata. The sequence continues at coordinate 13,184,644 of OX638091.1, forward strand.
TAAGGGCTGGATGTGCTTTAGACTTTAATAAAGCACATCGAGCCCTTAATGGTAAGTCTCTACGAGCGCACTTGCTCGAAATTTTTACGCTTGAGCAAAATCGAAGGTACAGATCCCGTTCTTACTAGATTTTGACAAAATACCTCTGACTTAGCACACACCTATTTTCATAGAAAAGTTTAAAGTATTAACAATTTATAATTTACTTCTTGGGGAACAAATGGGTTCCAAATATTGCTGTTTTTAAATACTATTGTATATATTATTATATTATTATAAATTGTGCATAAATAAATAACAATAATATCAATATACCTGTAATATTAAATTATAATATACCTTTCAATTATTTTTATTTTAGTTTATATCTGGCTTGCTGCTGCTGAAATTAATTAATTTATATAGTTTACTAAGTATAAAATCATGTACCATTCTAAGCGTAGGATTACTGCTTCGGCCATATTCTCAACACAAGCCACCTACCGGTTGCACCAGAAGCACTGCTATATACCTAAAAATCCCTGAATATATAGCCTGCCTGTAGTTTTTACACAAAATTAAATCATTATATTATATTTCCTTTAAAAAATCTTTAAAAAATTAGTTTCTTTTTATGATTGATTATTGTGTAAAATATTTTTTTTTTATTTCCTCGAGTAGTCATGAGCAGGTCCACCCCCTGGTGCTGGCTTATCGTTGAATTTTGGGACATGTTTACATCGCGGAAACTGTCAAAAATGAATGGTTTGTCAGTTTTCGCGTTAGATATCTAATGTGATTGCTGAAAAGGCCCTAGATCTATCTCTTTATTGTCCAAGCATAACATTTAGATAGGTGCCTGCTTATTACTATTGTAATATATATACCTCCCTTATTGCGAAACATCTTTTAAGGCATGGCGGTGATAAGCCTCATGTGCTTGTAATTTCACCCACTCCCTTTAAACCGAAACACAGCAATGCTGCTTTACGGCATAATGGTTGGCGTTCTCGTATCCAAATTCTAGGGCTCATAGAAAAAAGCACTTTTAGTTATTCCCGTATATTCCGATTTTGCTTTGGGTTTTTCATAATCTCTTTTTTTTAAATACCGCTGAATCTAGACTTATTAGTCGGGTTTATTAACCAAAAATAAACCTCAACCTGGTAGAGCCGTTTTCGAGATTTTGCGAGACAAAATCTATTGCAGTGCGTCAGTCTCGCAAAAACTCATATACAATTTTTTTGTTTCGTTAGTCTTAAATTCTAAAAAGTGGGTGGTTTCGAAAAAACAAAGGAGCAGCCAAAAATCGAAAGAGTCAATTGAAGAACGCAATTGTATAAGGAGTATGGCAGATTGTTTAATACTGTCAGATATGTATAAACGATGGGTGGCTATTGCCACGTAGAATATTATTTTTATATTTTATTTATTGTTTTTTTTTTGGACTTAGGAACCTTAAACCTTTTTTAACAGTCATATGATCTCGTGTCCGAAAGTAATGATATTTAATTAAATTTAGGTGGTACGAAGTTCATCTTGTTTTTAATAAATAGTGTGATTAGGATAACAACTCCAGAATCATTGGCTATTAATCAGAAAACTTTTATTGAATTCATCGGACCCGACCAAATTACGGATCCACCTGATACCGAGAGTCAGTTAACCTATCCAATTACTTTATTGTATTAGAGGTAAACTTTCTCATTGCGAACGTGAGCACTTTATTAAATCCCGGTAGAGTGGACTGTTGCCTTTATTTCGCTGGTTTCTAAGGAAGGTACTTCTTCATTATGACAAAAGTATGACGAGTAAGTACTTATTAGGGATAAGGCATAAAGAAGATCAGTCAGTTTCATACAACCTGTGACCTGAGACCTGACCATAAAATGTCACGTCTAGAAATGACCTATGTCATAATTGCTAGTTCTTATTGCAGGATATCATGTTCAATCAATCGTTTTTTTATAAAGCCGGAGCATTTTTCTGGGTATTTATTTTATACTTTTAGGTTACGATCGATTAGGACACTGGCGGGATTAAACAAAAACTAACCAAACACGTGCTTTGTTGTTGGCAGTTTTGTTTTAGATGGTTGACATTGGGACGAGAGATTCACAATGTGAGTGAGAGTGCGTTCAATAACCATATGATAAGGCGTATTGCGGTCAATATTTATTATTAATTTACTAAATATTCTTACGGCTTTAATAAATAAAGTTATTAATTATGATTTAAATACTCCATTATCAAGAATATTTTTACATAATTCGCATTTTTAGTCGCTTTCATTTATGGTCAGGTCTGAAATGACCAGCCTTCTTTGTTAGATGTCAATTTTAGTGATCTAAGTATTTGTACTACTAAGTATTTTTGAGAGAGTATGGTAGCATACCTCTAAGGATAGAGATGGTTAGCGGAATTCGGAGGGCACCTTTGCCAGCCGTGGGATGATGCAGGATGGCTTAAAAAATGTGTACCTACGTCCGATCATGATACTTAGGTACCTACAACATAAGATGCAGAGAATATTACAGAAACTAAATTAAATCGTTTTATTTTTAACTGGAGTACGCCCCGCGATTTCATCTACGTTAAGGTTTTTTCCCACTGCTCCTCTTCAGGGGCTGTTCAGTTCTTTTTAGTGGACCTCTAGGCAAGCAACATATCCTCCTTTCAATTCTCCAGAAGTTACGGTTAAAGCTGTGATTTGAGTGTCAGTCAGTCAGTCAGTCAACTTAATTAAAATTATATATATAGATATATTCTATTTGCATCTAGGTAGGTACACCTCGAAGAAAGTAGACGACTTACTGGCCCACTTTGGGCAAGGTTAGAAGAAAATAGGGAAAGCTGGAAGAGACCCTTGTTTCCAAAGACACGCTACCAAAATATATCTGTTTATTTATTAAAAACTCTGTACTCACACTTTGTGAAGCAAATAAAGACTTTCACATTGAAATTTAAAATTGAACCCCCACGAAGTAACTTACTCAATTGTCTTTCCCTGAAATGATCAAAGTTTCAGAAACAATAAGCCAGCATTATCAAATATTCCTGGACAATCCCAAATAAGCATTACCTTAATACTTTATAAGCAATCGTTTCAACGTCTGATTCTTTAATCAGAGCGCTGATTCAAAATTTACTTGTCTTGTATATTTCCACGCCATGAGAACTTTGCACGCATCCTGAAACGCGCAAGGGGAAATAGACTCTCTGGCAAGGACTGAAGCAAACGCTTGCAGACAAAACTGTAAACAAATCTTAGTCGAGGTGTAAGTGACAATAAAACGGGAGCTTAGCTCTCGAGGCCGTCTTCAAGTGGAACGGCGAAGGGGGAAAGGGAGGGGCGTGCGCAACTGTCTCCCTCTAGCGGCCGCGAGTCGCGCTCATCCGTTTTATTTCTTGTTTGGTCCGCAAAGCGCCTTCCCGCTTGCTTCATAATTTATTTTGGTACACTTAAAAAATTGGTTGACTGAGCCGCGTACGAGTTTAGGCGATGAAATGGAGTTTGCGGGGAGTGGGGCGTGTAAGGTGTCACGGAACATGTATTCGTGCCTGCATGAGTGCACCCTGCAGGCTTGTAGGCAAACCACTTAAAACAGATTTTTTTAAGAGCTCAATTAAAAATAATAATAATTTAAAATAATTCTTGAAAATAAATTAATAGTCACACCGTACAGCTGCTATAGCTGAGCTAGTCTGACATCATGTTAAGTTTTTATCATCATCATAAACCTATAGCAGTCCACAGCTGGACATAAGTCTCTTCTAAGGTATGCCATTGAGCCCGATCCTCCTTGGCTCTCTTCACCCACTCAATGTCTGCCAGCTACATTATGCAGTTTTTATAGATACCTGAAAATTAATGATAGATACTAACCTAAATCATGAACTCTACCTAAGTACCTAAATGGCAAAAAAAACTGAAATTCCCGAATCAAGACACAAATAAATAAAGCTGGGCATTTTTCGTACAACATCATCTAGCCTCAAAGTAAGCAGAGCTTATGTCTTTTAGTTCCCAATGGAACCAAATGCAACTACACACATACTACTAAAATATGCTTTTGTTTTTGTAAATACATACCTGCCTACAAAATATAAAATATCCAGGCCCTAGAAAATATTTGCTAATAATCAATTTATCAAAGGCAATTTTTAAAAAAAGGCCCTCATGCCTCAAGCTAATGGACGCAAGGCGTTGCATCGTATTGTAGGCTCGTAGGGCACATCCGAAAGGTGCGTGACGCAAAGCAATAATTTGTTATGACTTTATGATTTATTATATTACCGTTGGTTGAAAAACTTTCTCTGCTTCCCAGACGGGCCTTTGCCCACTGTAAATATTTCTTTTAAAATGATGATGTTCAAATAAAAGAAGAAAAAAATCCAAACTCTGGTTCAAATAGCAATCAAGACGTGAGGCAGGTTTTTTGAAATATTCAACCTGCTAAATCAACGAAAGAGGTATTTAGAAACCATAAGTGAGAGCACATATTCCTAAGCAGATTGCACCTCAAAAACACACTTTATTATTTTACTTAGTTATTTGGGGGCACCTTGTAAAATGAAAATAATATGGTAAATGATTTCATTTGAATTGCGTTATTCGGGGGCGAGTAATGGCCCGTAGCAAGTCCGCATCATTGTCCACGCTTTCCATTTACCCGCCGAATTTATTTACTTTTATTACTCTACTTGAGTTTTATCGCCTTACACAGTCGCATCCATATTCAATGGAAACATCCTGTCTTATATTCGAAAACTATTACGTTTCACTGCTTGCTTTTAACTATATCTGCTAATGATACGTGATATGATTTATTAAGAGTGAGAAAGTAGTGGTCTAGTCTGAAACTCGGACGTATAATTCATTCAATAATAATTTCATTTTAAAAACACCGGTAAAGTGCGAGTTGACTCGCCCACCGCGGATGACGTCAATGACGTCTAATTCATACATTAAGTATTGTAATCTCTTAATTCTATACGTAAGAAGAGACGATACTAGGGCTTGTCCCCATCACCACGTCACGACGACGTCGTTAACGTGTTCCTAGTTTAAAAAAAACTATGTATACACTTCACTTCACTTCTTTATTAATTGGCTTCTGGGATAGTTTCCACAATTTCGCCAGTATCAAGTATAATATTCATAATAATATGAAACAAACTACAAAGGGTCATGACGTTATGACAGGTTTTTAAAGAACGATATATGTAGATTGAGAATGTGAGTTATAGTAAGAGAAATATATAGTTTCTCTCGCTCACACTCAATGTATGAAGAGGGGTAGGACTTTTTCTACCCCTCTTCATACTCCGCTTTTTTTAAAGTTAGTTGCATCCACGTGACTGTCCAGCATTTGAAACAATAAGTGGAGGAATTATCTAGTAGTTTTTAACAGACTTCAAAAAAGGAGGAGGTTCTCAATTCCGTTAGATTTTATTATTGGTAAGTTTTGTTTGTAATTTAAAAACTGTACGTCTTATATAAAAATAAAAACCTGTTATAGAATAAGCAATTCAAGGCTTTTCAGACTGTCCTTATAGCTTGACCACCGTTTTCCCAACTTTTATCAAGTTTTCTACAACACCGTTTTAACTAGAGACTTCGTTACAATTTTCCTGTAAAATATAGGTATTCTTCTATATTATATAAAAATAAGGGTTTCTTATTTTGCTAACTTCGGTGATTAGGGGAACGCTAATTTTTTTTTTGACGTTTTTCATAATTTATCAAAAACTTGCGTGTTATAAAAAAATACAAAAATGTTTCGAGCAGTACAAATTAAGCTCTTTAATATCAATACAAATCAAACAATCCTCGGCCGAGGTCCCACTGTTAAACAACCTTTGCTAGCCATATGTATACCGAAAAATTCAACATCTTAAAGTACAACGTAGCCGTTCTCCGTACGGAAGCCGCGTGGCCGTCCCAGACGGAGGTGGCGTGACGAACTGGACGTGTTTTCAGTATCCTGGCAAGCTACAAGAATCCCAAGTTCGGGATGTATGGAAAGAGGGAAGGGAGGCCTTTGCCCTGCAGTGGGATCAGACAAGCTAATAAGATAAGATAAGACAAGATATGATATCCCACTCGATCTAGCTAACCACCCTTTTAGCTTTAATCCTCCCCGTTTTGAAAAAAAGGTTTTGGTTACAGAATTCGCTATAATTTTCCTGTAAAATATATATATCTTTCTTTAATATAATATAAAAAAGAGGTTCCTCACGGTCCTCCTAACATTTTATATCATTTATCAAAAACTGTGCGTGATATAAATAAATAAAAAACTGTTTCGAGCAGTACAAATTAGGCCCTTTCATATGATACCCCACTCGACCTGTTGGCCCCAGTTTGCAAAAAACGTTTTTTTTACTGGTAATCATATTCAGTTAGTGCATTTTAAATCTATACCAAAGGAGATAGCCCACTTTCTATAAATTGTTTGTCCCACAAACAAAAATGCATGCATAACGATTGTTTTTGGATTTCTGGGTGGGATCCATTTTTTTTAAGACCCTATTAGATTTTTCCTTTAGGTAGAGGAATATAACATTTTTGTAATGTGAGGCGTAGCGCACACGCGAGACAAACAACAGCGTTATTGTCTCAGAAACATAACTTCCACTCACTACATATTAAAATGCAAACTTGAAAGTACTATGGAACTACTCAACTAGTGATTGACTTAAAGCAGACCTTTTAGTAATCACACCATAACAAACGAAGAGAAGCACAAGTAAACTACAAAGCGTACCTAGGTACATTTAGTACCTACCTAACCGAAATTCATTGTGACCTTTATGGTATATTACCTACTTTAATGACCTTTATGGTCTATTACCTACTTTACTGCCCTTTATGATCTATTGGGTCTATTACCTACTTTACTTTTAGCTTGTGACGTAGCTGAAATGTATTTGCTTGTGAAAGATAAAGGCTTATTGGACCACGCGTTATTCAGGAAGACAGATTGTCTCGCACTTAGCGTAGTGTAATAAGAGTAAGCCACTAAGTCGGTCAAAGTAAATCTAGCAAGTTAGTAAGACAGTCTTACTAAGACAGACTGAATACCGCGTGGTGTAATAAGCCTTGTAGGGATGAAAACGATACTTTAAAACATCGATGTTTTTGTAAGAACCCCTAAAATCGACAATACATCTCTCTTTAAAACCGATACTTATGATTCATCATTGTCATCATCAGCCTGTAGCAATCCACTGCTGGACATAGGCTTCCCCTAATGAGCTCCATTGCGCCCTGTGCCCTGTCCTAAGCTCGACGCATCTAGTTTCTACCAGCAGCCTTTCGCAAATCGTTACTCCACCTGGCCGGAGGGCGTCCTAAACTACCTACGTTTGCCAAGCCGCGGTCTCCACTCAAGAACACGTTTACCCCAACGGTTATCGGTTCTTCGGCAGATGACCAGCCCTCCAACTTACTAATTCTATGAGCTATGTCTAACTTTAGTTATATGTCGGATAGTCTCTTTGCGGATTCTATCCTTCAGAGAAACTCTGAGCATAGCTCGCTGAGCGACTTTAAACTGGTGAACTAGCCGTAATGTGAGTGTCCACGTTTCGGCTCCGTATGTCATGACGGGTAGGACGCATTGATTAAAAACTTTAGTTTTCAAACATTGCGGTATGGGTGACGAGAAAACTCGACGTAGCTTTCCAAATGCTGCCCAACCCAGCTCGCAGCATTTCGAATTTTAAACTATGTGCATAAACTGTTCAAACAAACAAGGGTGCAAGAGAATAAAATGCATCGAGATGAAGGTCATCTACGCCATTAAAAAGTATGCTACGTAAATCGGCTACGAAAGAAACAGTATAACGTCAAGCCAAGCATGCTACGCGAGCGCTCTATAGTCTACGCAAGACAAAATAAACAATGTATTCGTAGGTACTTAAACTAAAGACAAACTAACATTGAATTGAGCTCCGGTAATGATGCGTGGACCAACAATAGAGACCGCAGGAAGGGTTTAAAAGCTTTCTACAATAAATCACAGCCCTCTCATTTTTTACAAACAGCCCTAAGTTGGGGGCAGGACGGGGGTTGGATACAATTACACAACCATTGATGTCGTTATTTGCGATTAGTGATGTGCCAGTCATTGTGGCTTGGAACTCGGAAAAGCTTCAGTTCTGTTCAGTTATTTTAATAATAACAGCTCGCGTGGTACCCCGATATAAAGTTTAAGACTTGTAGGTATTAATTCAACGACCTCTGTGACACAGTGGCCAAAGGTCTGCCAGAGACTCATAATGGTTGCGGGTACGATTCCCGCCGCGGATCAAATCTTTGCAATATCTGCAGATATTTGTCTCCAGTCTGGGCGTTTCCTATAATATGTACCTATGCATAACTAGGTCCTGATCTGGTCATTTTCGCGCCCCCGAGGATAGGAAACTACGGTTTATACCTGGATAATAACATAACATCATGGATTCATCATTACTTTATTTTGTATTGTTCATTATTTTTCTCATTAATTAGATTCTTATTTTTCTGTAGCGTATATATACCTATATATATTCTTTGTAAATTATTACTCACTGTTACTTAACGCATGTAGTCTACACTTATAATTGTAATATCACTTGATCTGTATTTTCTCTGGTCTGTGTACTAGCCTATGTTTTGGTGTTTATTATGTTGGTGTTCGTGAATTAAAAAAAAAATAACAATTAATTAATACTACCATGCATGATCCAAACATGGTTTGGTAATTTTTGGTCCCTTCAAGGGCCTGCGCCCTGTGCCTGGACATCGGTGGCACTACAACGGGTAGGGGTTTGACGTTATTTTTCACTAGGTCTTCACATTTTAGGAATTTTCAACAATTTTCATCGTAGATAATAAGAGGAAGGTCGCGTCTTAATTCCATTTGGGGTATAATTTTAATGGATAGTATAATCTTAGATATATACCTACCTAGTAGATGTGTACTTAGATAGAGAGGCGAATGAAATAATTAAAGAAAGTATATCAAGGTGTCACAGAATCTTGCATTTTTCGGTAAAAATTCTCAAATTTATTAGTTATTCCTACGTCTAATCAATTGTTGTAAATTAACTCCTACTTATGTAAATCTATTTTGATCTCTCTGGGCTGGGCTATCTCTCGGAGATTTTAATTATATATATTCATTCACTGACTGTGACACTTTCCAAAAAGCTTGAAGGTACAACCATAGAGAAATTAAACGCTAGGTACCAGGTAACCAGGTAGGTATGCAGTAAAACCCTAGACAGAGAAAGCTATAGACGACGAGATAAATCATCTCATTCTTTCAAGAAAGAGAACTACTTATGCGTGCTTCATGCAAATAAGGGAGACCGCACTATAGATTTGCTGTCCCTTATCGCGTGCCGGTTTTTTCGTTGTTTAGCGCAACATTGCGCTAAACAAACTTTGGCAGCTAGCAGCGGTTTCGGAAGATTTTGTGAAAAACTTGCTTGAAACTAAATTATTACCTGGAAAAATTATGTTTCATCTATTGTAAATCAATAATAACAAATGAATGTTATGGATTTCTCTATCAAAATGGATCGGTGTAGTGTATTTTGGTGCAAAAGTGGCAGTGATCAAAACATTCCGGATTTGTCTTTTCAAGCGTAAGTATCGTACTTTTGACGAGGTATTTATTCAAAAATGGATTATTAACTAGACTTCCACAATAAATAACAACATTTAGAGCAGAAATCTGTAAGAAAATAAGCCAAAAAGTGAAATTAAATTTTGTTTTGTTTTGTTTGGTGTTGCCGGCATTTGAAATGAATTTTGCCCACTGCACATTAATTTTTGGCTCAACTTTCATTTATTTGTAGTGAGCTAGGCGGCTGGAACTTTTGTCACAGATAGGTCTATATCTAGAAAGCCTCAATCTAAAATGCTGTAGTGCGGAACCAAATAGTTTTTGAGATATGATTATTTGAAAATTCATCTTCTTTTTATTTATGGCCTCTGTGGTATTTTTTGGGGATTCGACATTGACAATGATATTTCTCGTTGTTAATGTAATACGTTGAATAGACAGTCGGTTATTAGATTTTTTACAACCACCTGGAAATCTTTCTCGCAGCAGTAGGTTCTAGGACACCCCAACTTGTGTAGCAATATCACAGAACTGACGCAGATCACCCCGATGCCACGTAGTCTTGTGGTCCCTATGCGTAGATTGGATATAAAAAATGTGGAACCAGAAATTCCCGTGGAAGATCCTGAGTGGAGCTAGCCCGCGAGGACGAGTGGACGAAGCGACACTCAGGGCCGACGAGGTCAAATACCCGAATCAAATATCCATTTTTATGATTTGAAACTGTTTTTAAACTGATCATAGGTCATAGGTCCGTAGTAGTCCGGTGGTGTGTTTTGGCGTATATTGTTTAATTTTTTTTCTCTCGTTAACCTCAAAACGTAATTCATTTTTTCTCGGAAACTGTGAGTTTCCCCCTTTTAGAGGGAGGGTCCTCACTCCATCCCTGCCCTTCCCCACCCCATAAGCTATAAGCATATAAAGAAAAGTCGTTTCATTTTTTATTAGAACTTTAAATAATATAATTTCTTTGGTTCATTATTATTTGCATAGCCCAGTTTAAAGATGACGTTTTAATTTCAGGATAAAAAACCAAAGGCCACGTAATTTAATGGATGGTAACTGAAAATACACCTTTATGTCTCCAGTTATGTGAATCTTCCACAGTATGTATAAAAATCTTTAATCTCTAATCTATTTTGATACTGATTTTATCGTTTAAAAGCCATGTGCTATATTTGGTCAACCTTGACAAACCGAAGTTTTAATGAATGTATAGGAAAAAAGACCACGAAAACCAAAGAATTCATTATTTTTATATATGTTGTGCTATTAAATGTTAGGTTATTGTTATTATTATTATTATCATACCTACAATGATAGAATTCGTTCATTTTTGTTTTGGTTTAGAACTGTTTTTTTATTTCAGACTAGAGAACCAGAGGCTACGTTAAATCAACGGATCATTCAGATTTAAAACGGATTCGGGATTCGTCAGTCACAGTCACAGTCACTGACAGCATTTTTTGACAATACACCTATATGCCCCCAATTATTTAAATCTGCCACAGTAAGTAAGATCAAAAAGCCTAAGCTATATTTTATCAAAACCGGGTAAGTGAAACCCAAGATACCGCTTGCCTTCTCCGAAGTACCCGCAAATTAAATTAGCTAGTTGTGGGTTCAATTCCCACTGCGGGGCAAATGTTGCATGTTCTGTTTGGAGCTACATGATGTTGTGTGATTACGTCCCGCATTATTTATTTATTTATTTATTTACAATGGACTTTGACTGACAGGAAAGAAATACTTTAATGTTAGCTCCATTTTTCACTAAGATTTTATACTAGCTTCTGCCCGCGGCTTCTCACACAGCTGGTGTAGCTCTACATAATGTGCAATGACAATTTGTTACATAGGTACACCTAGTTAACTACCTACAAAGCCTCGGTCTGCCTACTATATAACCATATTGCTAAATTTACCCTTAGACAGGGTTTATGTGAGATACCTTACCTATAACCTGTAACATAATGCAATTTGACACCATGTAAATAATTTACTCCGGTGATCTTCGCAGATCATCTTGGTTAAGGAACACTTCGCCCGGACACTACTTATAATGATCTGGATGGCATTTAGATCTGAGCGCTTCTGTCCTTCGGAAGGCACGTTAAGATGTTCTTCCCGGCTTTTTCAGTTGTTAGCCATGTCGGAGGCCTTCGGGTGGCCTAAAAATTCCGACATCAGAGTTGGCCACTATTTCATACGAAGAAGAAGAAGACCAATATATTCCATGCCTCAATTCATATGTTTCATCATCATCATCAGCAGCGCCATTAATAGCTTGTTATTTTTCCCAGCCAGAACGATGTACGTGTGTAACTTGTAAAAGAAATAAATTTATTGTATTGTATTGTATTTTGTATCTAAATTTTGCGTGAGGGAGAAATAAACAATACTCAATACCTTTCGCCTTTATTATATTAGTAGAATTACTAGCCTTTTATGTACGCATTTTCTACAGATTACATTTGTTATGTTTAAATAACGTTTTTTATTGAAGCTATTTCTTCGGCAAACATCTCGCCTTGGGCATAACGCAGAAGAAGATTCTCCGCCCTCTCCAGCATATGGCAGTCCAAGTCGCAGGCGCGGCCTCTGCATCTATCAATAAATATAAGAACTACCGCCGTGCTCCGCAACAACTTTAGCCACGAAGAAAACCGCAGCGGATTAGGAACCGGTAAGATACTCGCTATCGGTAAGTCATTATTTATAACAAAGATATCATCAACATTTGATTTATTTATTTCAGGTTGGCAGATATCAGCGGGCCACGATGACTCATCCTGGTATAAAAACGATGGACCAGAAAACCACTCACTTTTAAAAACGGCATGGTCAAAATCCTCTCTCGTTGCCAGATCAGCAACGTTTAGTTTTGTAGGTACGTACCTCCACTCATGCATGTGCGTCAACTCATCTATTTCGCCTAACCGGTTAGCTTCGAATACATTGTAGGTACGCGTGTTATTTCTTATCCACTGTAAGACCGTAGTGGAATCGCACCAAAATACTCGTCGCTGGACTGGTAATCTATGCTCCTTCATAATCGTATCTGCTAGTCTAGCAGCTAGCAGCGCAGCCTGAAGCTCCGAGCGAGGTATCGTCAGTGGTTTGACAGGTACGACTCTGCACTTGCTAGCTATAAATGCAACGTGAATATTATTCCCATCTGTCCAACGCCAGTACGCTACGGCGCTCATAGCTTTGGATGAGGCATCGCTATAAACATGTAGCTGTAGGTAGCTATAAGCGGGAGGCGAACTCACAGCTGTTTTGGTCGCAAACGCAGCTGATAACGCGTCAGGAGCGGAAGGCGGGTGAGCGGGGGGTGTGGCCGCCGGACCTGCCACTTCTCTCTCGAACTCGCTGCCGCGCAGAGTTGCATGGTAGCACCTAGGTATACGTATGCTATCTACTACCTTTAATAAATCGATCCACTTGCACCATTTCTCGTCGATATCGTTAGGTACGACGTCGTCCCAGCCGATACGTAGCCGCCACGTATCTTGCAGCATTATGCGACCCTGTATGGTGAATGGAGATAAAAACCCAAAAACATCGAAAATGGACATTATAACTTGTAGCATAATTCTCTTTGTAGGTATTTGCTTACCTTGAATTATATTTTCAGGTACTTTTTTCAGCGATACGTCGAACCCTAACTCGTCTGTACCGGGGTACCATATCAGGCCAAGTGTGCGTTCACCTTCGAACAGATGATCCATTTTGAACTTGATCGCGGCAGTACCTAAAGTTTCTTTTGGCACAGAGTTCAATACTTCGACGTTGTTGCTCGTCCAGTTGCGTATCTGGAATCCGCCCTGCTGGTGGATATAAGAAATATTTTTTACCATTTCTATAGCACTCTTTTGGTCGGGCAAACTGTCTATATAGTCATCTATGTAATGAGATTTGTAAATCGCATTCACAGCAGAAGGCATGGATGACTCATAGCGCTTAGCATTTTTATTTTTAACAAACTGGCTAACAAAAGGTGAACAGTTTGCGCCGAAGATTAGAGATGTCATAATGTAGGTTTTTACCTTTTCCGTAGGGCTGTCCCTCCACAGAAACCTGAATGCTTGCTGGTCGTTTGGATGAACTTTCACCCTGAGGAAAAAATCTTTGATATCACCTGTTACTGCAATTAAATTTTCCCTAAAGCGCAGCATTATTCCCAGCAGTGATGACAGCAAGTCGGGACCTGTATAAAGGTAATCATTGAGACAAACCCCATTGACCTTGGCAGCAGAGTCGAAGACCAGCCGCAGCTTCTTCTTGTTGGGATTGTCGATCCCAAAATGAGGTAAGTACCACGTCTTATCAGTAGCACTAGTATCTGTCAATTCCCTAGCAAAATTATTATCTATCAAATGCTTAATTCTATCCCTGTACCTTTCAGAGAAACCTTTGTCCTTTTCCATCTTCCTCTCTATACTTTTCAACCTTTTCAGAGCAGTTGAATAGGAATCTGGCATCCGGCAGTTCTCGTTCTTCCACGGCAACCCTACCCACCAGCGACCGTTGATAAGTTCAGCGGTCTTCTCCAGCTTGGATACTGCAAGTATGTCATTGTTATTCTGTCGTGGCTTACCACATACACCCATCGCGTCCAAGGCGAAGGAACGCTTCACCTCTTCGTGGAGAGCGTCCAGCTGCTGGTCGCGCTGTCGCGTAACGAGCGGCGAGCGAGGGGAGGCCGCCTCTGCCGACACGAGCAGCGTCGAATAAGGTACGGGCGCGCACCCGGGCGCTCTCCGCGGCACGTGCCACTTACCATGGACACACCAGCCTAGGGGGGTTAGTGTAGCGAACGGCTCATTGGAACTACCTGAGATAATTTCAATAGGTATGATTAGGTTATAATTATCCTGACCAATTAATATTTCCGGTTTCATATCGGTAGTACAAAGCAAATGTTTTATGTTTGACAAATTTGTATACCTATCGCGATCAACAACAGACAAGCTATGCACGGGTAAGTCTAAGTTCTTTACGGTGCGAGCTCTTATAGAATAAATCTTATTGTCCATACCAGAAAGATCCACGGTTGTGACGATTGATTCGCAAGAATGTTCCTCATACATGGCACCGCGTATGCGTATGGTCTCGGGCCTACCGCACAGGCCAGCACGCTCAGCAAGTCCATCGCATATTAACGTAATCGTCGAACCGTCATCGAGAAGCGCGCTCGTGTTTATAATACCGTTAGCACTATGTATACGTATAGGCACGACTTTTAATAGCACTTTACACTCACTATCACTAGCGTTCACATGCGACACGATCTCCGCGCCGACGCCGGAGTTGGGCGCTGTAGGTTCCGGCGCCGTCGGCAACGGCTGCCGCTCCTGCGGCGCGGGCGCCGACGCACTCTGGATCTCGTTGCGCCGCTCGGGTGACGTTGGGTAGTGAAGTAGTGGGTGATGCGCCTGGCCGCACTCGTCCTTATCACAAACGGGGGCAAGGCAGGTGTCGCGATCGTGACGTCCAAGTAGGCATTTAAAACATAAGCCACTGCGTTTCACAAATTGCCAGCGCACTTTACAAAGAGCTTTTTTAAATTTATTACAGGCTGTTATCTTAGTATGTGCAGTTGTTTGACAGAATAGGCACTTATCTTCGTCAGCTGTGTGCATCAATATTGTTTGTGAGCGAGGTTGAATGTACTCACTGTTTTTTTTGTGTTGATGTTGATCGCTGCGCGTAGACATAAAGTAGATATTTGATGTTGTAGAAACTTTTATAGCTTCTTCTTTCAAGAAGTCGGATAACAATACGAGACGTAACTTCTTGCCTTCAGTTATCGGTACGAAACTATAATCTGTCCATTTAGACAAAAGAACCGTAGGTAGTTTCGATAATATGACCGACACAATGCTCATACCTTGTAAGTATTCTTCTCGGCCGACGGCACGCACAGCTTCCATGAAGTTCTGTATTTTGACCGAGAAGGGTACAATTTCTTTGTGGTAATCTTGCGACATAGGACTCAACTTTTTGATGTCGTGTACAAGTTTTGACAGAATTTATTCCGGATTACCGAAACGTAACTTCAGTGTTGACATTATAGTCTCAGGAGATGATGCACTCACGAGCAGAGCTGAGACGGCTTCTTTGGCAGCTCCACGCAAACACTTCCTCAATCTCCACATATTTTCCTTCGGTGTAAAATTACATAGTTCCGTAGACTCTTCGAACGTGTTTTTAAACTGCAGCCATTCCATAGGGTCACCGGAGTACTCGGGGAGCTCCCGGGGCGTGCACAAGCGGCTGATCAGGTTCGCGCCCGGCGCGTGACTGGCGGAAGCAGCGGCGAGATCTCTCAGCGCGCTGGCTAGCATCTGGACTGTTCCTTCCGAGCTGGTGGCGGCGGCCAGCGCCTGGGGAGACGCGGGCGGGCCGGCCGGGGTCAGCGCGGGCGGTTCCATACATGGCGCCTGCGCCCTCAGTGCCGGCGGTTTTAGACTCACCGCCGACGGTCCAGCTTTTTGGCACTGCTCACACGTAAAAATTCCATCTTCGGGGGCGGGCAGGTCCTTGTTTAGTTCCAGATGACTGCGCTCCATCCATTCTTCTACGCGACTACGGCTATCGATACTGTTGTGTGGACTGTTTTCTTCGTCTAGGCTGGCTAGATCGATATTTAGCTCTTTATCAATAAGTTCCATGCGAATCTTTGCCTTTTGTCTTTCTGCTTCCAGAATAAGCTGCTGCCTTTTCGCCCGCATTGAAGAAGTGGAACCTTTTTTGGATTTCAAGCTCCGTCGTTCGTCTTTGTGTGATGCGGGTGGCGCGGGTGGCGGTTGCTCCGACTTGATGCTACTAGCTGGAATCGCCGCTCGGGTCAAAATAGGATCCTTTAACACGTCACTATTTATCGCCACACCGTAGGTTTTGCAGTCGAAGCACTTAGATCCTGGGTTCTATCTTGCGGCAGTTCTTTGTTCGGCGCGAGATTATCCGCGTCATGGCGGACACGTTCACGGCGCACTGAACTTCGCGTATTTACCATTTTCCGCGACGCGAGAGGCGTTTGAAACATAGGTATATCCGGCTCGAAGGACCACTTGTGGATAACGAGATGATGTTTCAAACGAAAATACGATTAAAATTGCCAAAATAATTTATTAACAGAAAGATCGTCGCACAGCGCATGGAGGATGGCCATAGACTTTTTTGTATCTTAGCTAAAACTACCCTAAGTAGCACAAGTACCCTCAGGTTTAAAAGTAGGTGCTAAGTAGATACAATAAATATTACGTAGGTACATTTTATAAGTAAGTAGGTTTAAAACTCATGTAGGTATGAGCGCGTCGCTAACAATATGATTGCAGAATCGAAAGCATAATTTTCTAAATGTTGAAGTTTTTGAGAAATAAAAATATATTTCCTATGATTCTATTCTTTTTTGCATGTAGGAATTTTGAAAGCTTATACAAGAAACATAAAGACATGCGTGAACGACAATTAGGACACAAATAAATAATAGGATATTTTTGCCGTTCTGTAAAAAATCAATGCAAAAGATATCTTTATTCATGTCCGTTAAAATATTCAATAGTCTCCCCGAAGACATGAAAGATTTGACACTTAGCCTTTTTAAAATAAGACTTCACAAATGGCTTGTAGATAAATGCTTTTATACGATCAAACGAATTTATTAAAACTAAATAATAATTTACTATTTTTATTTCTTCTTTTGAATGGTTAGTTTTCATTTTGACATATATTTATTAAGTAATCTTGATTGTCAACTTAATTATTGTTAATTAAAATTAACCGATATCAATGATAATTAATGACATATAAACATATAACAATTTAATATTTGCACGCTTCTGTAATGAAGTATAAGTATGCGATCCACATAGCCATTAAGATCCTTTCCTTTGTAATTGCTTGTAATGGCTTGTAGATAAATGCTTTTATACAATCAAACGAATTTATTAAAACGAAATAATAATTTACTATTTTTATTTCTTGTTTTGAAGGGTTAGTTTTCATTTTGACATATATTTATTAAGTAATCTTGATTTTCAACTTAATTATTGTTAAGTAAAATTAACCGATATCAATGATAATTAAAGACATATATACATATAACAATTTAATATTTGCACGCTTCTGTAATGAAGTATAAGTATGCGATCCACATAGCCTTTAAGATCCTTTCCTTTGTAATTCTGCTCGCAGTTTTTCGCGTATCTTCTAATAGCTTAGCAGTCCAACGAAAAATTTTTCGCAGCCTTCTAGGTCTGTATGATGGTGATTTACCATACTTTTATGCAATTAAATATAATTTGATTTGAAAATTATATAGGTGGTGCATTCAATCAAATTTACTTAACATCCTTCCTTCCCTTACATATTATCAAAAGTCATTATAACTTGTTAGTGAAGCAGATTATAAATGAAAAAAAATTTCGTCATGCAGGTAAAGTATTAATCAATAGATTAATACTTTACCTGCAGTATAAATTGATAGATTAATCGTTTACCTGCATGACAATAATTTCTTGTTATATATGTTTGTCTTTGAATTCCTTGTGCAATATGCAAATATTTTACCCATTATCATCATCAGCCTATAGCAGTCCACTGCTGGACATAGGCCTCCCCTAATGAGCGCCTGAGTTCCTGTCCTGAGCTCGACGCATTCAGCTTCTACCAGCAGCATTTCGCAGATCGTTACCACCTGGCCGGAGGGCGTATTATCAGTATATTTTACCCAAATCTATGAAAATTTTAATTATCTGGCAACCCTGCAGTTGAAATGAGAAAGACAAGGGTGGCCACGCACACTATAAATCTATATAAATACTTAATCTATGAGTAAAACTTGAAATTGAATTTAATAATGCAATAGTAGCGCCATCTAGTACAGATTCTTGTAAATATCTTGCCTAAAAAAATAGTATGTATCACTACCAGACTACGCTACTTCGTCCAAAACATGGGCAACCTTTATGTTCGGTATCAAACTACAAAAATACAATAATAATAATAGTACATAATAAATACATAAGTGTGTTTGTATGTAATAAAAAAAAAATTACTTAATACATAAGTATGTACACAGAACTTTTCTATATTTATTGTCTGTAGCAAAATTATTTTACTTCATCTGTGGTTTATTTTATTATCTGTGAAAAGATCGTGCTTCCATCTAGCAATTATTTAATGGAACTTTAATAATATATGATGCTATGTCGGTATAGCAGCTGTAAATAACTTAGTAGTTGTAATACTTTTTCTAAAAAAATCCAAGTAAATTGTAATTATTCTATGCTAAAATAAATAAATTAATTAATCAACAAGAATCTTATTGCCATTTTGATAAATTATTAGAAAATCAGAGTTCAACAATAGATTTTTATAATTACCGCCAGAGTTTAGTGACATTTCAGCCATTTTGTGAACCCCAGAACCGGAAGCGAGTGTTGTAGGTGCTACGCAGGCGCAAATTGACCTTTCGGTTGAAGAACCCGTCGGTCACATGTAAGTGTCGATAAATAGCATAATTCTACAGTGATTCCCTTTTATTTAGACAAAAATACAGTTTTAGTAAGTATTTTTTGTGGTGAACATAATTTGGTGATAATACGGCGAAATCGCGCTGTGGAAATTGTGTAAATATTGAAAAAGTATCATCCGCCGCGGCGCCGGCACGTTTGTCAAACTGCTAATTTTCAATAACTCTATCCGGAATACAGATTAAAGTTATTTTGACACTGTTACGATAAATCGTGATAATAATTTATTTGTGGGATATTGAACTGACCGTGAGTTTATTTTGTGTGCGTTTATCTCAAAGAATACAATGTTCAAAATGTCTCTTGGGGAGCCACATGTTCGGACACCACACTAACGATTCTGGATCATCCTCACTAAATCAGGCCTGGTTTCATTTTACTTGTTCCCAGTTGTTATAACTCTCATATATTCGGAACCATATGGTTTACCGATGTCTTGCGTTCCTTCCCTCTGCTAAGCCTCCACTAAGAATTGAGTTCCTTCACGCCGCGTAGGTGGGGTTAGGTTGAGTGAATACTTCTCCAAATCCAGATTTTACTTAAAATCTGCAGAGTTCTGATCCTGTTCAGTAAACATGCTTTCATTCTCTGATCGTCATGTATGACTTGACAATTTTGAAGTTGACACAGTTTTTCAGCGATGTATTTATTGTCATGCTATCATTGTAAATTGTAATGATTTGAAATTGATGCACATACTTAAAGTTCTAATTTTTGTCTCTATGAAATCCTACCCAAGAAAGTGATTTCTCTTAATACAGTAAAGTCTGAAGGCACCTAGGTGCTAAGGTATCTACCTAATAGTATTACAATTTTGTGATACATTGTAGTTTGCTAAAAATAACAGATTTAACTGGGTTCTGATGTTTTAACAACCTAATTTGCAATTTGTCATATTGCAACACTAAACGGTTGCATGATGCTCTGACAACAAGAAAGTTATTTAGAATTACTCCATTTGTCTCTGTTGATTACCTATAATTTGTTTTGGAAATAATCATATTTGAGGTGTGGCAAAATTCAAAGTTCAACAGCTTCTACCAAAATTTCAAGTTCTGATTTCAAATTTGATGAAAAATATCATCTTTTAACTATTTTCTTTGGCTAAACATGGTCATTTGTCTAGTCCGCATATTCCAATATCTAACCTAAAAGGTCATTGACCTGAGGTTAACAACCTTTGCCAAATTTTCTTAGCATGTGAATCATGGTCTTCAGTTATTGCCAAGGTTCTATTTATTAGGTAAAATAATATCATTCTACGAATGTTGATTTTGGAATAAACACAAGATCAATGTGAAGTTATCTTCGTTATCACCAGTGATCCGAATTAGGCAGGCTAAAATACCTAAAGATCGAAGCACATAGTGTGGAGACTACTTTACTACTACAACAATGTTGTTCGGCCGATTTAGGCCGAAAAAATTATCAGTTGTGGCAAAAAAAAAGAAGGAACTAATTCAAATCATTTTTATTTTTAACCGACTGCAAAAAGTTATTTATTTTGTAACTTACATTTAAGTTTTAATTGTAATTTACTGTGTTTCGCATTCCAAGAGTCATGGTGCATGCTTCGCGATAAATGTGTACAACCTATAAATGGATTTTGAGCACAAAAATAAACCAAAAACTGTGATGATTGGCCCGAAAAAAATATTAAGTCCTAAAGCATCTCCACTTTTTCTCTGTTATTTTTCGAACATTAGGTTTTTTAGCCTGCCTTATTACGATCACTGGTTATCACTAACCATCATACTTATAATAAACTACTCAAAGTAACTACTTAAAGTTAGCCCTGTCACTGTATGCCATTACCCAATTGTAAGACATGGCAATAGTCTAAGCATAGAAAGATAGATAACACTATTGATTGCCACATTCATACAGGCAAGAGTAAGAGTAACTTAGTGTAAGCAATATTAAGGTAACACAATTGGCGGCCTTATCGCTGAAAGCGATCTCTTCCAGGCAACCAGATTACGGATAGGAAGAGCAAAGCTTTAGGGATGGCGGTGCACTAACACAAGATTGGATATAAATTACAATTAAATACAATTATTAAAAAAACTTACTACTAAACACAAAAAAAAAGTAATATTAAATGTTAATTCTAATACATATACTTATAATAATAATATCAAAAATATACATACTAAGTATACTTACAAGAAAAAACAGTTAAGGGAAAATTAAATGCTAACTACTCATAAGAAAATGATAAATAATGTTGAAAAACTTTCAGTTTGAAGGTGTGATGTAAGGTTGCAGGTTGTTGGTTAAGGTGTGAAGCATTGTTTATCTTTTGATGAATTTTTGTTAATGAAGCCCCTAATGTCTAATGTTAAAAAACCATGATTTGTTCTGTAATGCTTTAGTTATTATATTCTCTTGTTTGTCTGAACCAACTTAAAAAACCTCCCATTTGAAAAGATCATTAAATTATCTTGCATATTTTTTATCACCAAATTATGAAATCACCAAAATTTACACTTTGGAAACTTCAAGCTACTTTAAGTTCTTAGGCCCATATACATTAACCATTCTCAGGGGCCAATTTATGCCTGAGTTATCAAAGTAGAGATTAGTAGTGATAACTGGAAAAAAATCTTCAGCTCACATTATATGCTTCTGAGATAGTTTTTCACAATTTAGCCAGTATGAAGTATGATTGTCCATAATAATTGAGGTTGAGCTTCTTGATTTGCGTTTGTGGCTGTCAAGTTCTGTTAGTTATTCTCATTATGTTGGAAAGTTACAACATATAGTTAGACAAAATTGTGGATGCCATACCACAGGCCATAAGAGAATTTGGCTGGGAGTTGTAAGAATCTTTATATTTTTTAAAATTTAGATTTTTCTAAACACAAAGATTAGCTTTCATACGTTTAAGCCTTAGATGTACATTACTGTAAGCCAATTCTCTATTTGTATTATAAGATTTTAAGAGATGACAGTTATTGTTAAGACCCTACTTATAGCGAGCCCATAGAGTCGCGATGGTAGTTCCATACTGCTATTGTGCTGCGGGTACTCGAACATGATCCTCCAGGCCCGACTATGCGTCTCTCTGCACAACTGTGTTGAGGGATCACCGTCCAGGGGTACATTTCATCATAGAACTGAATCATAGTAGGATCAGCTCATAAATCGAAGCAAAATCTGAGAAACTATCCAACTTTCCTTAATATTGAAATACATTGTTTTCCTTTGTATGATAGCCTCTGTAGTGCTGTGGGAAGACACGCATGAGTCACAGAATATTGAGGGTGCGATTCCTGCTGCAGGACAAATGTTTGCATCTTCTGCAGATATTTGTCTTTGTTATGGGTGTTTTCTATGTATAACAATTAAATGTATTTAAGTACCGTACATATCAATTGTGTTGTTCCCATATTACAGGCTCTGGATGTCCAGCTTTACATACTTGTTTTACTTGGACAATCTTTTTGTGGCAGGCACTTGCCAAGGGTGAGATATGATTTAGAGCACTATCTCAGTTTTTCGAATAATATGCCACAAAGATTATATTGACTCGGAATTTGCATTGCAAGTTATTAAAAAAACAATAATATTTTTATTAACTTACCGTGCTATTATTATTGACATTTAAGTTGTAGAGCTCATTATTATGAAGAGCTTGTCTGAGAAAGTACTTACACCATGCCTATTTTTGCCATAAAGCAACAACATTTTTCTATTCGAAAGGTGTGGGTGCCTCCAAAAGACTCATCATCATCAACATGCTGGTGAGGCCTCTGGATCACCTTGACGTTTCAAGCTGATGATGCATGGTGTTGCATCGTAAGACATATTTCAAACATATGTGACCAAGACTATGATGCTTCGTAGACATATTGGTTACCACTTAACATCAGGATTGCCATGTGCTTGTTCCATATTCAAGTTATTATATGTATAAAACAAAATGCAGAATGCATGAGAGAAATCTTAAGCCACTGCTTGATTTTGATAATTTTATCTCCAGATCACCTCAAGACCGTAGATTACAGTCGGCGCAACCATGGGTGATATCGAGGATACACACTTCGAGACCGGGGACTCCGGTGCCTCGGCAACCTTCCCCATGCAATGCTCTGCCCTCCGCAAGAACGGCTTCGTCATGCTCAAGGGTCGTCCCTGCAAGATTGTTGAGATGTCCACCTCTAAGACTGGAAAGCACGGTCATGCTAAAGTTCACATGATCGGAATTGATATTTTCAATGGAAAGAAGTGAGTAATTTTGTTATATTATTGTTAGGCACATTAAGATGTTGGTCCAGCCATTTTCAGCCCTGTCGGAGGCCTTGGGGCGGCCTAAGAACTCTGACAACAAAGATGATCACTATCTTATACAAAGAATCTTTTGTTGTTACAGGCGTTCATAGGCTACGGGTTCCGCTTACCATCAGAAGGACCGTATGCCTGCTGTATGTTTGCTAACTTAGTAGTATAAAAAAAAGAAAGGAAGGAATATTATATGTTAGTCGTCCACAGGCGAGATGGGTCTACAATATCAGAATAATTGCTGCACTTAGCTCTGACTAGCGCAAACATAATCAAAGCGAGATCTATGTCCAGCAATGGACTAAAAATGGCTGAAATTATGATGACATCGGTTTTTGTTTTATTTTCTGGTTGTATTAATCTCTTACCTATGTACTTTATCTTACTTATGTTTTGATGATTATTAATGTGTTTGTTAATTTTATAGGGCAAAGGTTTTATGCATGTATTGTTACTGACAAAATTACTGAATGGGTTGAGTTCAAATTTGGCACATATGACCAAGAATGACATAGGTTACTTTTTATCCGGGTAGGTACCTACTACGCAAGCGAAGACGCGTGTGGAAATAAAAGAGACCACCAGAATGCGGCCACCATAAACTTTTTAGTGCATAGGTGCTTCTCTTTCCAAAAAAAAATAACATTCAATGTGTTTTTAAAAACAGCTGTTATTCATCATCATGATGTTGATTTAATGACTCACTTTTTCTCGTCAGATATCATAAAATCGTTCGTTGACTCTTAGATATACAAAGAAATACAATTTGTCATCCAAATAATAATAAGCTTTATTGCAGAGGTAACGTTTAACAACATTTTTAATTTATTTACAGATAAATTAATCACATCATTTGGGATTTAGAAAAAAGTATGTTTTGTCCTTTATATGATTGACTAACTATATGGAGCCTTACAGTAGGAACAGCAAGTTTCTGCTCCAATTTTTATTTCTAGTGTTAACATTATGATTGTCTCTATTTTTTTTTTATTTGTTAAAAAAAAATGTATATGTATTGGCACGGCACTGTCAAAACATTTATTTCTTTAAACTTAGTTCTAAATGATTCTCTTGGGCCCATATTATAAATTGCACGAACAGCCCTCTTCATCACAAGTATAGTGTTGATATAACAATAAAAATTGTATAACACATTAGTTTGCTGTCTATTTCATTTTTAATTTGTAATCAATGTTACAATCTTTGCCCGTATCATCTTTCAGAATAGTAAAACTTGTTTCGAAGCACGTCTTTATCCAATCTCCATAAAGACACGTGTTCTATTAACCCTACAGTTAACAAGGCATACCAAATCAATACTTTCATTGTCGGCCTACATTAATACAGAAAAGTTCAAGTCTTACATAATTTACTACCTACACACCATATGAGGGGGGTTTAAACAAGTTCTTGAGTGGAGGCAAGTGTAGGACGCCCTCTGGCTGGGTGGAGTGGCGATCTGTCAAAAGCTGCTGGTGATATTTAGATTCCTCGAGCTGAGGACAGGGCGCAATTGGGCTCACTGGGGAGGCTTATGTCCAGCTGTTTACTACTACAGGCCGATTATGATGATAAGATAACATACACAGCAATTTCAAGTAATAGATAACTTACCTTCATAATGTCACTCACCTCACGCCCGAATAGTGAAACACTACTCAAATATTTGAGCTTTTACGCCTAAGTGTTAGCCACACCTACTCATGACATCCCATTGTCCATCAGTAGACTACCTCACGCATTATATCTTGGACCAGTAGACTTTAAAATGCTGGGACATTTTCACACATCATCTAGTTTTCGTGAAGCACATAAATATATACTTTCTCAGAAGACCATATAGCGAGCCCATAGAGTCGCGATGGTAGTTCCATACTGCTATCGTGCTGCGGGTACTCGAACATAATCCTCCAGGCCCGACTATGCGTCTCTCTACACAACTGTGTTGAGGGATCACCGTCCAGGGCTACATTTCTTTTCAAGGCAATATTTTTTTTATAATATCAATATAATATTATTTTCTGTAGAAAGAGGTGCTCGACATTTATCTCAAACACAGGTCACTTTCATCATCATCATCATCATCAGCCTATAGCAGTCCATTGCTGGACATAGGCCTCCTCTAATGAGCGCCATTGCGTGTCATCAGTTCGACGCATCCAGTTTCTGCCAGCATCCTTTCCCAGATTGTCAGTCTGCCAGAGGTTTCTACACTTTGCATAGTACAAAAAAATTATTAAAAATCATTGTCATACTTTATTAGGTTTGACTAGACAAAAACAACAGGTTTTCCCTATCAGATACAAAATTAAAAACTAATGCTAGCAGACAATTAGTACTTCTTCAATTTTATTAAGTTTCTTTAAACTGTCGACTTGGTAATCCTTTAAAACTAGCTAAGCTGTTATTTGATTTTGCTTAGAAAATCACATTGAAATCTCGACTCGACTTACAAGTTTCCGGGAAATATTGAAACGCTTTTACGGAACTAGGTCACAATATTAAATGCTGCATCGTCAGGTATTGAGTGAAAAATTCATAGTTATTGATTTTACATTTTGTCACTCAAATAAATAGCCTACAATTATTGCCAACTCAGAGGCGAGTGAAAGGAATTAGGTATGATGAGATGACGTAATCTTGTCCACGTCAAAACTCGTCATCGGTATTATGATAAGCCAAGTATTCGTGTCTAATTTAAGACACCTTTCTATGATTCAAATTGCTTGTTTGTCTTATAAATTTATTAATCGTCTTTGTCCATATGTACCTGGATAAAAAAGTAGCCTATGTTTTCCAGGTCAGAATATATTCCAAGTTTCATTTTAATTTATCAATGCTGTTCGTTTGTAAACTTCAATTAGTTCTTTGATGCAGTTGGGCCGCATGCGAAAGTTTAATTATTATTAATAATAAAAAATGATTTCTCCTTCAGATACGAAGATATCTGCCCCTCAACCCACAACATGGATGTGCCCCACGTTAAGCGTGAGGACTACCAACTTACTGACATCTCTGACGACGGCTACCTGACCCTGATGGCTGACAACGGCGACCTGCGCGAAGACCTCAAGATCCCAGACGGAGATCTCGGCGGCCAGCTGCGCTCTGACTTCGACAGCGGCAAAGAGCTGTTGGTGAGTTCATTTTGCTATTCGACAGGATTTATATGTCCCATGGAACAAGCCGTAAGACAAGACAAGCCATGGCTTGTTTTTCATTATTGTACTAAATAAACGAGGACTTCTTTATTACTAGCATCTAAGGAAGGAGATATAGCAATGTCAAAAATGTTGATTGTAATTATCTTATCTGACCCATCGCTGTGTCATGAGAGAAGTAGTAACTGGCTTATAAGCGTTTTTGTAAATTGAATACCTTCTAAAGCTATTCATAGAAACCTTGAGACGATTATCCTTATACTTAACAATTTTTTACTCAAATTTTGTTAAACAGTATTGAAGTACATTTCTGACCAGACCCCTTATGCTGTTTTGTCTACTCTACGATAGAGAAGAGAACGTGTTTTTCTTGATTGTGCAGTGTGGTCTCCCTGCATCCCAAACATTTCTATTTTTTGTAGTCCATTGTAAAAAATAAGTTTTCTCTATTCTTCCGTCGACAAATCCCTTGCGGTTGTTGTGCTAATTCGGCTGTATTTGATAAGTTATAGATAATTATGATCCACGCGTGGTCAAGTGCCGTAACTTTTAATTATCACTTTAGTAGACATCACGCGGCCTTGCCCAGTTTTAAATACGTTTTAACTATTTATCCTCATACGAATCAACACGCGAAACTCCTTTCATAAACTACGTTCTGTCAAGTTATAATTCTGATTATTATTCATACTAAAACGACATAAATTTGTTCTAAATATTTCAATTACTTGCATGCATGTGCAGGCCTCTTGAGAATAGTTGACTGAAATGAATGTCTGTACCTATACCTTCCTTATTAAAATTAATGAAATTTGTCATTATTCTTTTGAAATTAATCATTAAAAGAATAAAGTCCTTCTCCTCCTTCAATAAATCAATAATGCTGGACACTACCTCATTATAGCCCCATACTAAGCAGAGCTTGTATATATATACCACGTGACCGATATACATACTTAAAACAATTTTTTAATACATTCATGTCATACACTTGAAAATTGTCTCGCGGCGGGAAACATCGATACTTGAAATCGAGAACATCTAGGAACCTGCCTGCTAATATGACCCAGTGCCACCTTATTTTAAATTTGTAACTTATGTTCATAAGCAAACTTACCGATAATTAGAAACTAAAAAAGATAACATGTATATTGTGTATAAGAGTGGTGACCGCGATTAGGTAAGCTTAGCGTAGGATGGCCCCTGGCTAGATGGAAGTGACGATCTGCGCAATGTAGCTGTATGTAGACTGGGTTTTTTTAACATTGGGTGAGCCTCGTGTGATCACAAACCTGACCTGATGTTAAGTAATATGGTCTTCATTTAGCATGAAGTTCCAGAAGACACCTATTCATTCTGGACTAGATCAGAGGCTAACTTGGAAAGACCTATGTACTGCTACGGACTACTGTGAATTGATGAAGATTAAGATGACAGTGAACAAATATCGAGTATAGAGTCTCTGACAAACCCTAATGGTATGTTGGTGCTAAATCCACTCGTAGACTAAAACTCCTACCTATAACCTGGGCTAGCACTGTTGCTAGTCATATGGACATTATGGGTTTTGAGAACAACTACAATATTCACAATGGATGCATGTCCCTTGAGTAAGGCTCGGCAAATAATTCAACCAATCCAGTCAATTGCCATTGCAACCAACTTCGGAGGGACATTGATACATCGTGAATATTGTATGTACTAATAAATGTAAAAGAAACTGTCTATAGATTGTCTTTATGAGTGCTAAATCGCTGAACTGATTTTGATACATATAGAATTAGGTTAGGATTGATTTTTAAAATTATTAAATAAATAATGCTGGACACTATCACAGCATCATATAGCTCCAAACTAAGCAGATCTTTCATTCACCGACGGCAAAAGGAAAATTCCCGTTTTTCAATATGAATGAGTTAATTCACGTTAGTTTCATGAGATTTTGTATTTTCGGAAGCACATGTCTGTTAAACTACTTATATGTATGTATATAAAGTGGATGAGGATTTTGTTAATATTCTACATATTTAAATACTAGACACAATAAGTTATGGTCTCTCGATTGGTTTGCGGCTTGCTGCTTGTAACCTGTGGGCTGGCCAATGACCACGCAATGATATGACGTGAAAAAAGATAGCGCTTATCATTTCAAAAACAATAGCGTGTCACCAGCCTGTATCTTTTCGTTTTTTACTGACTGAAATGTTTTTCATTTAATACATATACCAAATATATGTTAGGGTTTTTATGACGCCCACTTTTTCTTCTTCAATGTCATAGTTATTAGGTCGGTCGAAGGCCTCCGTCCATTTATGGCTACCGACCCTAGCATACCTTTCCTTTCGAATTACGGAAGCTATCCCTTTCTAATGAAATTTAAACTGTCATCCATCATAATCAAAATAGTGAGGTGCTCATGGTGTCGCGTCGGTGTCCTTATTAGATTATTTAGGTTAAGCAACACTCCGCACGGTCACTACTTTGATAGGTGACCGCTTAGTGACATTTAGATCTGAGCTCTTCCGTGCTTCGGAAGGCACGTTAAGATGTTGGTCTCAGTTTTTTCAGTCATTAAGCCAAGTCAAAGAGGAATGGAAAGAAGCATGATGAATGTTACGCTAAGAGATCGTAAGAGAGCAGAAGATATAAGACTAGCATCCAAGGTGGAAGACATAATTAAAAAAGTCAGTCAAACTACTAAAAGATGGGAGGATGATATAAAGAAAGTTGGAGGTGCTAGGTGGCACAGAATTGCGTTCAATAGAGGAGAGTGGAAAATGCTGGAAGAAGCCTATGTGTCACAGGACACGCCAATGACCTGAACTGTTTAACCAAGTTTTGTGTAAGAAAAAATGTAAAAGGTTTTCAGCAATAAAGGCTATAAATAAATAAAAGCCAAGTCAGACCTTTAGGCAGCCTAAAAACTCCGACAACAGAGTTGGCCACTTGCTCATACAAAGAAGAAGAATAGTGACCATAGGCCTCCTTTACTAACTCAGTTGCTCACCGAAATGTTAAGCACTGGTCCAGTTTTTACAACTTTGACAGTGTGTCAGTTCACTTTCATTGAACGTCAAGGTTTGTCAAGGTTTGCAAATAAAGATCCGGTATCAACCATTTCGGTGGGCAACTGAGTTATTAAATGAAATCTCTGAGGTTGCTTCGCTAATTAAGATGGTCTGTTAAATGAGCTTAGAACACTGAACTAAGCCAAGATCGCTTATCAACTGCCAAAGGACGCTATAGTCCCTTAGACAATCATGTTATCACGTTTATTACATACAGAATTTTAATGTTCAATACTACATATTTTTCTCTTGTGATCAGCATTCACTGAGACATGCCATTTACAAACCTGGTTATTTACATGCCTAGTGTTGAATTATGCTCAGTATAATTTGTTGATTCATGTACCTATTATTCTGCGAGACAAGCCGCCCTCTTCAAGGTCGACAAGCCCAGAGCTCTGCGCTATTACACTGCGCGTTATTGCTACAAACTTGTTCAAAATGCAAGAACAACTAGCACAACAGAATAAAAGAAAATCCAACACAAGAATAAATTTAATCGATTTTTAACTCTTCAATACTTGAGGTCAGATGCATATATCAATTATCATGATTCGCAATTATTTTGAATACAAAGGGCAATGATGTCATTTTAGCGACGTTGAGTTGTAGACTAATGTGATCTTTTGAAATTAATTTCATCTGAGTTTTACATAAAAGTACCTATATATTAATTGAAGAAACCAACTATTCGCGCAAATGGTTCACTACTCTAAACCCCCAGAAACTACTTAGATATGTAATTTCATAAAATGGTAACACTTTGTTTTTCTTTGTTTCAGTGCACCGTGCTGAAATCTTGCGGCGAGGAATGCGTGATCGCGGTAAAGGCAAACACAGCTCTCGACAAATAAACCAACACAGCATTTATAGGGTTATAACATCGTATAATTTTTTTTACAATCAAACACTCTTACATAAATGTAAAACATAATATTATGTACTATAATTTAACGTAAAATATTGGTGTCGCGGTGCTCACTGCTCGCTCGCCTGATCTCGCGATAACAAAACGAACGAGATGGCAATAATCGATGTGAATCGTACGCAGCGCAATGATGTCTTTTGTTTTATGGGATTGATTCTAGAGACTGAGAACTGGGCTAGACAAGGCGCTAATCCTTGTGCTGAAATGAAACCTGGCCGCTTACACGCCACACGATCGTGCCGAAGGAGACCTGCAAATTTCAGCACAAGGAAAGCTGGCTCGACTTATTGTACGTCAGTTGTAAGGTTATTGTTCGCGACTATAAATCAATGAAATAGTTAGCTGTGCTGCTACGCGCGCTAATGCATTAATTTATTTATTGTAAGTGTAATAGTTCACGCGGGATCAGGCAGTGAGGTGCCAGCCGCGGCGCCTTCGGAACTTCACGTTTGTTTTTGTTTTGTTTGTTCTCTTTTCGCTTCGACATCTAAACGTTAAGTTTAGGTTGCGTTCCGCGCGGCGATAGTTCGTCGATAGACAAATTCCTGTGGTGGATATTGTTTTATAGTGGTTCATATATCTGACGAAAAGGTGGACGCAAACTTGAAGTTATTACCATTATTTTAATGCTAAATTAATTGATACATACAAAAAAAATCGCGATAAAAATTCAAAAAAATAGAAATAAATGAAAATTCTTAAATGTGGTGTGTGATTTGGTCCTTTTTCGGATGTGCGTCGATTTCTTGGCGCAATCTGCTGCCGCCGCTGTCTGGCGGCGGCTGTCAACTAGGTGTTTATCCCTTCATGTGTAACACTTGCAATCTGTTCAAATAAATTTTCACACAGCGCCACGGGTTCACACCATACTGCGTATTTCCACAATGCGTTTAATCAAGAAGTTTACAAATACTTCCGAGACGAGCGAAAAACGCAGTGCGGTTCACCCGCGCAATAAGCAATACAATACATGAACTACTTATATTATTATTTGAACTCATGCTAAATCGTATGAAGACTGATTGTGGACGTCTCCCTTGATAACTCTTGGAGTAGACCGACATTGCATTTTATAAAAAAAATTGATGATTTCTTACCCGCGTATATCGGCCTTCCTTGCTCTTTCTTTGCTCATTTGAACAAATGCGATGTTACACATACTCGAGTGGCTTACCGTTGTCTGATTCCATGTTTTAAGTAGAATGAGAGGCCACTCCTTACCAGGTGTTGTTGAGGGCTAGGGTAGAGTACCCCCCACTTGTGTGCTAGTGGACTTATCAATTTTTTAAAACATCAGATTGTCAAAGACGATATGATATACGAAAATTAATATAAGAAGTAAGAACGTAAGGTAAGGCCCCCTTATAGGAGAGATATTTTTTTAAGCATTCAAAATTCTTTCATCGCAGGTTATATCTTATTAGGCTGTTTTAGATACTGGTATCAGTTTTATGTTCGCTGAAGTGTACATTTTTTTCGAAATTTGCATAATCGTTATTGTTGGTGAAGTTTTTATACTTAGCAGCTTGTAATCAGGTTTTTATTTTATAAAAGAAAACCTAAGTTATATGTAAAGACATCGGGAGGTGTATAATAAATACTTTAGTAATATATACTTTTTTCTGTCTGTAGACTACATGTCTTACCCCAACGGTATCTTGATGTAATCTTTCTATGTGAGGCACTACTTGTTTAGTACTGTTAGTTATTATAGTGAAGGTTAATGTGTCTTGTATCCGTAATGTTAGTAACCAGCGCACTCCAGTTATCATTAGGAATTGATCCTGTCGCACACGATCTGTATGCTTACAGCTTATATCCATAGTAATTTGTGTAAAACCAATAACTGCTCATAAAATGCTTGTTCGCTGACGGAATACGATCGGCAATCAATGTAAGGGAACGTCTGAATATGTGATTCGAGTGAGGGGAAGGCGATTGCCTTGTAGCTAAGAGATGGTTAACATTGTTGTAAATGGAATCTAAATTGAGCGTATTTAAGTTTAGGAAACTCGAAATTATTTTTTATATTGGGTCGTAGGATCAGGTCGTAGCTGTGACGGTTAGAACTAATGGTTTGTAAATAAGAAAAGCAAGAGGCATGATACGGGTTGGTTGTTGTGCAATGACTGCTGGCAGTAACTTAGAGAAATAGAATGGCGCTTTCTATGACCGCGCTCTCTTCAAAGCCTTGTTGTTGCACTTTAGAAAATAATATTTCAAATTGGTATACTGAGAATCAACTTGTCGTGTATGTTATTGTGCAAACACTACCGAATTTAATAGCAACGGCCAATAAAATGTAATTGCAGTAAAAGTATCAGTCTGTCGATTAAATCTGTACAAAACGAAATACCGTGACTTGTGATTCGTAGTACCTTTTTAGTTTTCGTTTTGTAATTTTTGTAGTTAGTTTTTTGTTGATAACCTTTTAGTAAGCGCTAGACAATATTTAAGTTTTGCTTTTTTAGGTCTCAACTGAGAAGTGATTCAAACCACTATAAAAATGTAGGCAGTTCTCAGTTCTGGCTGTTCCTACCCTATAAAAGAACAGCACCATTCTTATGACTGACGTTTTAGCTGTCAATTTAAATTTATAAAAATTCTTATAGGAATTAACAACATTGTTTATGTACCTATATAATGGAATAGAAAAATGTTCGCGGTCTTTGAAACTTCAACACTAGTGATTGGAGCTGATGGAAAAGAGAAACTCTGTGATGTAAGTGTTTTTTTTTATTTTGCGGCAAGTCGCCATCGCTAATTTACCATAAAATATGAATTATTGCTATATTTTATAGACCTCGTACAAATTTTCATTAACTACTTAGGTAGGAACATTGTTCCTAGTGTTTTGGAGGCTTTCAGTAACAATATATAATTTCAAACATTTAAAAACGTAGGTAAATCATTACAATATGTACTTTCATGGCAGTATAAGATATTGGTAGCGATATGTTGTGCATTTTCTAAAATTAATCAATTTTAATATGCAGTCCCTTTTTGCGTGGGATCCGCTATTATTTTATAGGTGCCAATTAATTTTTTTGAAAATGCTCAACAGATGTACGTAAAATATACTAATGATTAGCAGAAAGTTAACATTCTCTCTAGCTTGACATGACACTATATTTTGGAAGGAATTTGTTGGTGAATGCGCGATTAAAATGATCCAATGTTCAAAACCCTTGTCAAATTACAGATAATTTTATTTCTAACAGGAAATTATTTTTTTAGTATATGGGTAATTATGGCTTAATTAGAAATAAATAAATAAAAACAAATAAATACGTCAAAATAAAGCTTAATTTATAATTTATCAGGCCAAAGTGAAGAAACAATTTTACGATTAATTTTACAAAATTTGCAAACTGCTATGAGGAACGCATTGTCTTTCTTTACATTCAGTACCACAAAAGTGTCTACAAATATCTAAATAAAAAAATAACGTTTTTATTTTTAAGGAGTTTAAAAAAAGTTTTTTTTTGTAACTTCATAAATCCTTTGAAACTAAGTTGATAAAAAGAATACATACATAAAGTCTAAAAGCTACATATAATACTACTAGCTTCCGCCCGCGGCTTCGCTCGCGTGGTACCGGAATAAAAAGTAGCCTTTATGTTAATCCAGGTCATAAACTATGGATGTTCCAAGTTTCATCCAAATCAGTTCAGTAGTTTTTCCGTGAAAGAGTAACAAACATTTATTTTCATTCCATCCATCCACATCTATACTCACAAACTTTCGCATTTATAATATTAGTAGGATTATGTATTAGGCTCCCCGCACACGACCGACTTTTTGTAGGACAGAAAATCGGACAGTTAAGGAGGAGCACGTCATGAACAGAGCGTATATCACCCAGGTTGGATTTAC
Organism: Horisme vitalbata; assembly: GCA_951804965.1. Classification (NCBI taxonomy): domain Eukaryota; kingdom Metazoa; phylum Arthropoda; class Insecta; order Lepidoptera; family Geometridae; genus Horisme; species Horisme vitalbata. The sequence goes on from OX638091.1 coordinate 13,219,105, forward strand.
GGAGGAAAGTAAGGCCTTAAGAGCTAAAATGGTTGTCGTTTTTAGCCCTTACTTTCTGAATCCAGAAAACGAATTTTTTTTACATATTTGAAAGTGCCATAACTCCACAACTATAAGCTTTACGAAAAAAGTTATACTACTTAAAATACTTATATAAACACGTACAATCCAATTCCAACCATTTTAGCTTTTAAGCCCTTACTTCCTCCGTAAATCCAACCTGGTTGGTATACGCTAAGTCCATGACGTGCCCTTCCCTAACTGTCCTACAAAAAATCGGTCGTACAGTCGGTCGTGTGCGGGGAGCCTTAACATCACACATGGCAGACTGATTATGAAGGCGTGTGCGGGGAGCCTTAACATCACACATGGCAGACTGATTATGAAGGCGTCGTCGGGGGCGAACGAAGAAGGGTCGGCGTCGGTGAGATGATCTCTTCTACTTCACTAGGCGGGAGTTAGCGAAGAAGAGGAAGAATTTGGAAGAGACCTTTTTCCAGCAGTGGGACGGTATAGGTTCAGAAAAGACATTTAAAAAGGATACCATAACATTACAAAACATAGTCACAATTAGAGCTCTGATTCTGAGCTCGCACTTGGGGGAATAACAGCAGTGGGGCTGCATAAGTTATGAAGAAACAAGTTTAACAGGAAACCTTATAATTACAAAACAAAATCAGTCTTCTTCGTCCTCCGATTCTGAGCTATCAGAAATCTCTATAATAAGAAAAGGGTCTTCAATATCGAAAATGGTTGCCGTATAACATTCACCTAACTCCTCTAACATGCTAGGAATATCTAAAGGTTCCGGTTTGACAACTGCATCATTATTAGATGTATCAGTATTTACAGTATGTGATGTCTCCTTATCCCCTTTCTTTGAAATACTAGCATTAGCTTCTCTAAGATTGTCAGCTATCAACAATTCATTGTTGCCAGTTATTTCATTACATTTATTCAATTGATCATCATCTCTTTTATGCTGGGTGGTGTGTGTGAATGATTGGAAGCCATTTTGTTTATCTTTTACAATTTTAGATTTAGACTGGTCTCCGAGATTCAAATTAATTAAATGTACTGTCGGTTGGAATGACTCAAGATTAACTTGTTCTTTCGCAATATTATTTTTTTGAGACAAATCAGCTTGAATAAGACTCAATATATCTTTGGCTAAACTCTCTGCGTTTGCTAGTACCTTTTGATTTGGTTCTGGAACACTTTTGACCATATTTGATTTTTCTTCTGAATTCAAGTTATTCTTTAGAGCGCTGTTAGTTCTATCGTGTCTTGCAGGACCTGAATTGGAGTTGGCTAATTCATTCTGATTTGGTTCAGGAGCGCTTTGGACCATACTTGATATTTCATTTGAATTCAAGTTATTCTTTAGAGCGCTGTTAGTTCTATCGTGTCTTGCAGGACCTGAATTGGAGTTGGCTAATTCATTCTGATTTGGTTCAGGAGCGCTTTTGACCATACTTGATTTTTCATTTGAATTCAAGTTATTCTTTAGAGCGCTATTAGTTCTATCGTGTCTTGTAGGACCTGAATTGGAGTTGGCTAATACATTCTGATTTGGTTCAGGAGCGTTTTTGACCATACTTGATTTTTCTTTTGAATTCATTGATTCCAAATTATTTTGTGTATTGTTAGTTGTATCGTACCTTGCAGAGCAGGAATTTGGGTTTATTAAAATATTGTCACTTATACAGCTATTATTGATGAATCTTTTGAATTCAGATGAGTAAAATGAAACATCGTAATTTGTTGAAGTTTTCTGTGTGTCGAATTTTATAGCTGGTTGAATTACTACGTTTCCATTAGATACAGTAAGCAATGATCCCACAGTTCCCATAACTGTAGGTACAATAATCAAACGATCACTTTTTCTATTGGGTTTAGAAGGATCAACAGTATTACTGGTCCTACCGTTAGGTAAAATAGGAGAGACTACAGCGGATTTACTTTTACCATAAGGTAAAACAGGAGGAATGACATTCAACCCACTATTAACATTAGGTATAACAGGAGGACAGACAGTACTACTAATATGACCATTGAGTTTAATAGGAGGATCAGGATTACTATTATCTGACTCTGCAATTTCATCATCACTTTCACTGTCTGATCTTTCTATACTCATCATTAACTCTGGGTCTAAATTGCCTTGCTCCATTTTTGCGAATCTGAAAATAAAAAAATCTGAATTAAATTTCTAGACGTAGAGTTCTTTGTGAAGGGCTCATCCGGGGCAGTACTACCACCATGCCTATTTCTGCCGTGAACTAGCATTGCTGTCTCGGTTTCAAGGTTGTGTAAATACTTTGTAATAAATAATGGTAAGTGGTAACGATCAGGGCCATATGCAGTTCCATCATAAAAAAAATATTTTATTTTGAAAACAAAATCCACAGCTCTTGAGTATAGTATAAATTCAACTTATCACCTTAACCGAAAGCCAAAGTCGGATTTACATTTTACGAGTATTACATATTGACATCGAGAGTATCATAAAATATCTTGCCTAATTTTTACTTATATTATTATAATACAAGGTAGTACACCTAATTATACACTACTCTTCAAATAACATTTGAAAAATCCATCGGCCGAGATTTGAACTCACGAACTCTAGATCGGAAGACGAGAACATCCCACTAGCCCAAAACGTAGAGCCGTGGTAAAGTTATTACGTAAAGATCAAACTTAGGTAAGAGAACTGACTCTATATTATACCTATGTAGGGCAAACAAGAATTTTTCAACCTGTCGTATCATAAACGTAACGTAAAATTTTATTGACATCAGAAGCCTGTGTCCAGCACTCTTGGTTTCTAATTTCTATACCAATATTCATTCGGTATAAGTCTTGCAATTTGTGACAGTTTAGTTGCCGAGATATTTACAAAAAACTGGGATGATATTGTTATTTCTTTATCATTGGCCAAAATTGTATCGATACGACAGGTTGATATATTTGTAGTTCGCCCTCAGAGTGCTAAAATATTTTATTTTGATACTAGCTTCCGATTACGGCTACGCTCCCGTGGTACCCAGATAAAAAATATGGGTTATTCCAGGTCTAGAACTACATAATATGAAAAAGAAATAGGAATCGTAATAAAATACTGGATAGGGACACCCTAAATCACCTATCGGTATGAAATATACTTTACGACCTATGCTCATACATAAATACACTACTTCCTATCCTATCCTTCCTACTATCATACTTCCTATTAATATCATAAATGCGTAAGTTTGTGAGTATGGATGGATGTATGGATGAATGTTTGTTACTCTTTCATGCAAACACTACTGAACGGATTTGGATGAAACTTGTAATATACATAGTTTGTGACCTGGATTAACATATAGGCTACTTTTATCCCGGTACCACGCGTGCGAAGCCGCGGGCGGAATCTAGTAAATACATAAAAAAAATGATAAAAATCGGTCGAGCCGTTTCGGGGGAATGAGACCACAAACAGCGTGAAGTAGCATTCACCTTTCTAGCATTTCTTCTTCGTTCTTCCTCGCTAACCGCTTGTTCTCCTCGAGTTTCGCTTGCAACACTGGGTCTTCTTCAGCCGGGTCTATGACCTCCTGTTTGACGAGAGTTATGAGATCCTTCCATTCGCGCCTCTGTCGCCGTTTCTGCATTGATCTTCCTAGCTGTGTAAAGAGTGCGCGTGCTGTGAAAAATATTATTTAGTTACTTAAAGTTGGATTTTTTAAAGATGATAACTTAATGGGCGAGTCATGTCACCTGTATGCACCTGGAGAGGTGGGTCATTATGGTGACTGGCTTGATACCTTCTGACGGCAAACGGCACAGAGGCAGGCCAAAGAAACGCTGGCGTGAAGATCTGGAAGCCACTACATTTTGTTAAATATAGGTTGATACGCGGTACACGTAGTGATGAGCACCAATGACGAAAAACCAATTTGGTTGTGAAACCATTTTGGTTTTTGCCATCGTTCATCATTGGTCGTCGTCATCACTACGTGTGTGTCAATGTCAATGTCTCGCGTATCAACCTATATAGGTACATATTTAACAAATTGTAATTGGCAAGAACTTGCACAAGACCGGCACGAGTGAAGGGTGGCGGGGGAGGCCTTCGCTCCGTAGTAGGACAGTTTAGGCGAACAATCATCATCATCTCAGCCCGGAATCACCCACTGCTGGGTATAGGCCTGCCTTAGTTTTTGCCAGCCTCCTCCGTCCTGTGCCTCTCGTCCAGGTATGCCCAGCGACTTTCGCAATGTAGTCGACCCAGCGCGCTAGCGGACGAACGGGAGCTCTGATTGATTTAGCTCTATTTCTAGGCTAATAGTAATAATTAATGTAAAGCTTAACTGAAGTGGGGGTGAGCTATATATACCCTGATAGATGAGCATAGTTACCCAATGGCTACCTACTGACGGGCGAAGACGCCGGGGCAGGCCTATGAAACGTTGGCGTGATGATATCAATGCCTTTCGTACTCACTGGTGAGAGGCAGCAAGCGATCGTAAGTTGTGGAAGGAGAAAAAACTAAATAATACTAGATGTATCACACAGATTCACACAGCATCTTATAATTGAGCTTGTATTATAGCCGGAACCACATGACTGCTATAACTATCTTTTTCGATATAAACAAAGCTTTTGATTATGTTTGTCATAAAAGATTGCTCACTAAATGGGAAAGATACGGAATAAGAGGACTTGCAAATGACTGGCTTAAATTTTATCTCACCCATCGAACTCAATACGTTGAAATAAGAGGTATAAATAGAAATAATAGATTGTAACATTTAAATCAGAAACAAAAGAAACCCAAATATGTTGTACCACAAGGTAGCGTGCTCGGACCTTTGCTATTTCTGCTATACAAACGATCTACCTGACATCACAGAACACATGTGTACTCTATTTGCTGATTTGCTGACTATTGATTATGAAACAGACATAAATAATACTGTAAACAATGTTACGAAATGGTTAGAGGAAAATAATTTACATGCAAATACGGAGAAGACTACGTTCATGCAATTCTTTAATAGAAATAAAATATTGTAGCCCCAAACTAAGCATAGCTTGTATTATGGGAGTCACATGATTGATATACTACACATATAATTTTTTTTCGAAATACATACTTATCATACATAGAAAACACCCAGACCCGAGACAAATATCGACAGAACATGCAAACATTTGTCCCGCAGCGGGAATCGAAACCGCAACCTTCTGGGTCTCAGGCGGACCTTCGCCCACTGCGCCACAGAGGACGTCAATTGAACAGCACCTTAATTATCAAAATTAACAATTTTGAAAAAGCCCACGACCGTTAAAAATAATTTAAAAGACATAAAATAATATAAAAACCCCTGACTTAAAAAAGAAATGTACCTATAAACTTAATAAAAAAAAAAACAATAGGGCTGCCATTAAATGAACTAGTTTTGGAGTATTATAGATTTATTTAGCGCTATACTTTAATAAATGGGTAGGTCGTGTCCCAGTGGGGACCTTTAGAAGTTGATGATGATACTTATGTTTATATAAAATAGTAATGACAGCCCCCAACGGATATTCTTGGGTTTTTTATTGAGTTTATAGGTACATTTATTTTTTAAGTCGGGGGTTATTAAATTATTTTAACCTTTTTCAATTACTTACTTTTTAACTGTCGTGGGTTTTTTTTTTTTAATTTTAATTTTGCTATTTATATTTAACTTTTTAGAGAGCATAGACATTAATAGTAGATTAGTAGCCAAGGGCTGTAAGGCATCAATTGCTGCCCGAGATATTTAGGCGCACGAGCGCAGCGCGGGCGCTTATAGTTCGAGGGTGCAATTGGTGCTTACACCCGAGCTAACTATTCTGCTTTACATTTCAATTGTGAGGTAAGTAAAAAAAACCGGCATTAAAAGAATAAAACATTTTATTAGTATTTGTAAATTAATTTTTTTTTCAAGAATAAAATTGAGCTTCGCCGTTCGATATTTAAAATTGATGACTATTATACTCACACGAAGACAAGGCTGAATAGCAAAGCGACCTCTTTGGTCATTGGGCTGAATGCATAATGTCTATTGGCAGTATGATGGTTAGATGTATGCGAACTTTTTGAAAGAAAGAAGTGTTTTTTTTAAATTACTTCCCGCCCTAGGGCTTTTGTATCTACATTATTACCCTAGAGCGCTAATTAGTCACCTACAAGCCCCATTTGGAGGGAATAAGAACCTACTTACCGAACATGAGAGATGTAAAAATATATTACTGCAGCGCCCTCTAGAGCTGCATCAAAATCGGACTAGTAGTTTTTAAGAAAAATGGCAACATGGATTTGCAGAAACAAACAAACAACCTATCACCCCAAACGCATAAACCGTCTCCGGGTAAAAATATAGTTAACACAAACTATGTAGTGAGGTATGTTTTTCACACACAGAAGTTTCCACGATTTCGTCACACGTTATCGTTCGTCAGTCTAGACCTAGAGGATAATAAGATGCCGATGCCGTTTTAAAATGTAATAGATAGGAGTACTTTACCTTCGTTCATAATCTGTTTGCGGCACCAATTCATCCTATATTTACGATTGGCTTCGACAACGCAGTCTACAATGTCCTGCATATCTGGGAAGGGGGGGTTGCCAGCCTCGTCAATGTTTTCATTGAGAAACTCTTCAACGCAACGTACCGGGCCTTCGGGGTGGCCTAGAATCAAAATAAATAAAATTATTCATAGTAGAAGGGGTACGTACACCTTTACGCAGCAGTGAGACAGCCATCTGCAGCTCGACTTTATCCTATGCTGGATATAGGCATCCCGAGATTTGTGCCAACCACCAAGGTCTTGTGCTAGTCAAATCCTCATCATGGACAGCATAGATTGAATCAAATAAAAATATTTATAGAAGATCAGTGAAATGATGTGTAACATCCATGTTCCTGTTTCTTTTAAAAGTTTCTCTCCACGCAAAGGTTGCCTGGATGTGATCGCTTTAAGCGATAAGGTAGCCCATTGTACCATTAGTTTTAATTCCTTTTTCACTTCTCTTGCTCAAAAAGTGTATCATAATAGTTTAGCTTAGCGGGCCTAAAACTCGAGTTTAATACCTCGGGCTAAAAAGTATTTTTTCTTTTAAATTTTTGTCTAAAATCATCAGCCCCGTACAAAGCATTCGTTCTCTTACATAAAAACTCGACCTCTTGGTGCTCCGTCAATCTTTTTTTTTGAAAATAGAACCGTCTTGGTGATGTTTTATGAAGGTTGATTAATTTGTAATAAAATTTCTGAAAATTGTCTAATTTTGAATTGTTTTATTTTCTCGCAATCGAAGTGAAAAGCAGAGTGTTTTACTCGGGCCAAAACCATCAATAATAACTCGGTCTTGTCATCTCCCTCGCTACGCTCGGGAGTATAACAACCTCGTATATAATGGGATGGTTTAGTCCCTTGTAAAACAATCTACCATTTCATTATGTTGTAATTTTTTGTATGGTGTGCAATTAAGTTATCTATCCATCTATCTTGTGTGATGTCGAAATTTTCAAGTTTGTGTAACTTTTTAGCACAGATTCTACTCTATTTTAACTAGTTTAGTAACAGTTTGTTAGTTTGTAACCAGTTATCTAGCTTATTATTGAATGCGTTTAGAGGTACTAGCTTCCGCCCGCATAGTAGTAAGTAGATCTCTTTGTGAAGGGCTTGTCCGGGGAAGTACTAACACCATGCCTATTTGATTGGCAAAACCACACTTCACTTCACTTCTTTATTAGTTGGCTTCTGGGATAGTTTTCCACAATTTCGCCAGTTGATACTGGCTATACTATAATTAATTGTTCATAATAATATGAAGCAACGTAGTACGGTTGATAAGACCAGTTGACAATTAAAAGTCATTTTGATTTTCGCCATCGTTCATCATTGTTAAACGTAACCTCTGTAATACAGCTTATTATAAAATTTCTGATTATTTAGATGACAAAAAAAGCTTGGAATGAAACTGTCTCTAACCCCCTCAAAAACAATGTAATATTTAATCATAAACTTTGTAAAAAACAAGACTTTAAAAAAATATAAGCCAAGCAGAGTTTCTTGCCAATTCTTCTCCTTTTGGTCACGTTACGAATTGGTGTAAATTCAAATTTAAGAAATTGACGTTTCAAAGTGTACTATAATGTGCTTATTGAATAAACTTATTTTGATTGGTCGTAGTCATCACTACGTGTATGTCAATGTGCTACATATCAACCTAAATTTAACAAACTATACGATGCAATACTTTGTAATAGGTAATGGTTACCACTTAACACCAGGTGTGCCATGTGCAATTTCCATCTTCAGGTACCACAAAAAAAACAAGCAGTTTCTTGTTCTTCACTATGTAATGCCTACCTGGAACCACCTGCAGCCTCACTTCATGCCTCTTGGTATCTTTAGTACCGGTCAGTCGGCATAGCTCTTTGTACAGACGAACTATTGTATTTTTTAACCTGCAATTACAAAAACAAATTGTTTTATTTATTTATTTATATATTGTTAGAAACACCAACGACAATTCACATTACAGAACAGTAAAATCTATAACAAATATTATTATTGCACAGTGTGACATTGCCATTACATGCGTTTAAAAAATATTTTTACTAATATTTATTTAAGTAAGTTTAAAAATTTATAATCAGCGCAATATTATCGTCAAATTTTAGTAAATAAGGATAGCACTAGCTCACAGGTTATGAAAAATAATAGAAAATACATTCGAAAGGGCAAAATGCTCAGCTATACGCAACTTTTTTTTAATATTAATACTGAACACTATCACACAGCATCATGAAGATCCAAACTAAGCTGAGCTGGGAACCATGTATGACTCATATAGACTACAAACATACATTTTTTTGTAAATAGGTACATATATTAAACAAAGAAAATACCCAGACCCGAAACAAATATTTGGAGATCATACAAACATTAGTCTCGCGGCGGGAATCGAACTCAAACTTCTGCGTCTGGCCAGAAGCCTCCCCTCGCTAGGGCCTCCCCTAATAAAGGGGGATATACCCATAATCCCCACGCTGGGCATGCGGGTTGGGGATCGCAGGGCACAGCTTCTCGCACCACCGACGCTGCTGCCCGTCGGTGGCCAGGGGATTTAGATGTGCCGATGTAGGCTGTGCTATGCCGCAATCAGCCGGCCGCCAGAGCCCCGTTCGTTGTTTAGCAGGATGCACCACGTGCAGGTGAGGTTGGCTTGGGTTCCGAAGATGGGTGTTGGAACCCCGTACACCCCCAAGAATCAAATAATGTTACTGAAATCTACTGAAATGTGGGTAGGTAGTCCATGCCTACAGGCTATCGCTTTAGAGGCTGTGCAGGGAACAGGAACCAACTTTAGCACGTTAATTGTAATTATAGAAACACTTATTTTATAATCGTAGCAAGTGGAGATCCGTGGTCTCTGCCTACCCCTCTGGGAAAAAGGCGTGACTGTATGTTTGTATGTATGTGATTTTATATTATTCTGTTTGTACCAGTCTAACTGTTCTTGAAGCACATAATATTTGTTCATGATTTTCGACCATGACGTTACACGGACCTGTGTGCTAGGGTTAGGAGATTTTGGGTAACACAGCCGGTACACTAAATTCCTTGGCCGCCGACGGGCAGCAGCGTCGGCGCGGCGGTGAGAGAAGCTATGCGTGTGCATATATGCCTTGCGATCTTCAACCCGCATACCCAGAGTGGGGATTATGAGCATATCCCTTTTTATTATGGTATGTCTATATCCAGCAGTGTACTGAGGGCTTACCACAGGTTTTTATAGTTTACGAAAACTTTATAAGTTTCGGTATCTGTCCATACATTTTCAGTACAGCGCCTCTAGGGAAACGTGCATGAACTACGAAAATGTATGGAAAGATACCGAAACTTATAAAGTTTACGAAAACTATCAAAACCTGCTGATAAGTGGTGCAGCTAGTATAAAGCATAAAATATTCTCAAACTTACTGTTCAGATAAAATGTAAGGTGACATGGTACAATCGGTAGTTACTTCTTTTTCTTCTAAGGCCTCAATCCTTAGTTTTAGAAGAGCTATTTGCTTTTCTATTTCTCTAATTCTGTTTTGGTTAAATGCCAATGCAAACGAATTATTTTCATGACTTGGTGCTAATAATGATTGAATTGATCTTGGTTCTTGAGAACTTGGATATCTATGTTCTACCGAACTTGGAATCGACAGTCTCGGTTCTAAAGCACTTGCAACTATTGGTCTTGGTTCTAATGCACTTGGCACTGATGATATTGGTTCCAATAATGAACTAGGCTCTGTTGTTTCCAATATTGAGCTAGGCATTGCAATAGCCGGTACTCTCATTTGATTATATGGATTTATCATTTGATATGTGTATTTTTTTTCTGCAGATGATCTATTTTTTTTTCTACTCCATTTTTCATGTCTTTTCCACTTTCTTTTGGTTACTGTCTGGTTTTTACTTGTATTTTTGCTGTTTTCTTTGTCGGTATTGTCATTCTCATCCAATATGATAACGTCATTGTCTAACTCATCATTGGAGTCATCATCAATTTCTATTGGAGGGAATTCTTTGGGTTTACGTTGTATTTCGTTTTGGTTGTCGTCATCCAAATCTATAATCGTCTCTATTCTTCTTCTTTTAGCTTGTACACCACTTGTTGACTGTTTATCTGAAAATAACTTAATGTTCTTCAATTTTCATAATTTCGTCTGAAGATACATCATCATCATCATCATCAGCCTATAGCGGTCCACTGCTGGACATAGGCCTCCTCTAATGAGTGCCATTGCGCACTGTCTTGAGCTCGACGCATCCAGCTTCTACCCTCAGCCTTTTGCTAATCGTCACTCCATGTCCGGAGGGCGTCCTACACTACGTTTGCCGAGCCGCGGTCTCCAATGAAGAATTATTTTACTTCAAACGGTTATCGGTTATGCTATATGGCGGCCAGCTCACTGCTACTTCAGCTTGCTAATTATCTGAGCTATGTCGACATATTTAGTTCTATAGTTCGGATAGTCTCGTTGCAGATACTTCAGAGAAACTCGAAGCATAGCTCGTTCCATAGCTCGCTGAGCGCCTTTAAACTGGTGGACTAGCCGTACTGTGAGTGTGCACGTTTCGACTCCGTATGCCATGACGGGTACAACGCACTGATTGAAAACGCATAGATAAAACTTAACGTAGTTTTCCAAATGCTGCTCAACCCAGCCGAATCTTCCTCTTGGCCTCGCGGTAAAACCAACTTTGAGAAGGATCTCAAAGTTGTTTTTACCTGGAGAGCTACTAACTGGAGAAACAGTCTCCCAAAATAGGCATAGCTTTAAGTAGGCCATCATCATCATCATCAAACTAAAGAAAACTTATAGAGGCCTATTATCAACAAAAGGGTCCAATTGTTAACCATGATGAATGATGATGATGAAGATTCATGCAACCAAATGAGCGCGCGCAATTTTTTTATTTCATTTTGGAGAAACCAAATAAACCTAATCTAGACCATGACCGGCGCCGGTCGGCGGGGGGACTGCGCGCTTGAATAGGCCGGGACGTCGCGATCGGCGATGTTCTCGTAGCTATAGTTAGGTATCAAATATACGTGTAAAGACATTGTTTCTGTAATTTTTTTAACCCTTTAACAAATACGGGTGTCCCCAGCAAAAAATATAAAAATCTTAATAATTACTAAGCCAACCGTATATTATTTTGTTTTCTAATATTTTAATGACATTTTTAACTAGTTATAGCTAACAGCACTTTGTAAGCAGAACTACTCTGTGTCTATGGTCTATGAAAGTTGACAGTTCGATTAGCGCGTAAAACAAAAAGTTTTTACAAGATTTATAAGGTGTGAAAGTGAGGATCATAAATTTATTTCATGAAGAATCTATGCCTGGTAAGTAAACTATTATTTTATTTTACTAGGTTCTCAGGAAATATAATAGTGTTGTTGATAAATACTCATATATGCAAAGGGACACCACTGTCCCTGTGGACGTAGAGATATACTTTCTATCATGTTTTGTAAAATATTTGTATTGAATATTATGAGAGCTTTGTACAGTTTTTTACTATTTTTGTTACAGATTATGTCTCGTAACAGAGGCAGAATATTTGAACTTAGTGAAAACCAAGTTCAACAATTTTTGATGGGCGATAACAGCGTTTTTTTTAATTTATTTATTATGGGCTAGCTCTTGACCTCGACGCTTGCGTGGGTAAGGATGAAGCGATAATGAAAACGATATTGCTCGACGCAGAAGACTACAACTTACAGCTTTCAACGAGACCATCCGACATAGCTCAGAGAATTAGCAAGCTGAAGTGGCAGTGGGCTGGCCATATCTGCCGCAGAACCGATAACCGCTGGGGTAGGTAAACGAGTTCTTGAGTGGAGACCGCGGCTCGGCAAACGTTGTGCAGGACGCCCTCCGGCCAGGGGAGTGACGACTTGCTAAAGGCTGGTAGAAGCTAAACCAATCGAGCTCGAGCCAGTAATGCGTCATCTCAATGATGCGTTTCAAAAAGACCCAAATAATACGAAAACCCATTCTTCCATCGATGATTCCATCGATGAATAAGGAGACGTATGTCTGAGGTTGATCGCAGATTAAAGATAAAATACTAATTAAGACTATTCTTCAATCTATTGGACATCTCAATAAACAGTGCACATACTATTTATACCAAAAACTTGCTAAAGGCTGGTAGAAGCTAGACGAATAGAGCTCGAGCCAGTAATGCGTCATCTCAATGATGCGTTTCAAAAAGCCCTAAATAATACGAAAACCCATTCTTCCATCGATGATTCCATCGATGAATAAGGAGACGTATGTCTGTGGTTGTTCGCAGATCAAAGATAAAATACTATCTAAGACTATACTTCAATCTATTGGACATCTCAATAAACAGTGCACATACTATTTATACCAAAAAGAAATGGGTGGAAGTCTGTTGTCCAGCTTACCTACAGTACAGACAAGTCGTCGGTCGAAGCTTCATCAATGGTTTTTCTGTGAGGCTGCGAGACGTTCCGTCCTCAAAAATGAGTACCGTACGCAAATCGATAAAACGATATATAGCCATTGCACTGCACCCCATGGAAAAAACGATAGTCAGAAAACGGCGCGTGTATTGTGCCCATTGAAAAAAAATCAAAGTTCACCTGTGGTATAGTAATGACCGAAATTGCTTCGCTATTTACCATGACTGACTTCGTATAAATAAATTATTTTAGTAAATAAACATATTTCTATTGATAATAATACCCACTACAGTGCATGAGCCTAGAAATAAACATGTAAGTAGTTGCATAGAAAATTTACTGTAAGCGACCATAGGGACACCCATATCCCAAAAAATTCCAAGAAAACTAAAAGAGGTTTTCGCATTCTGCCTTTGAAATATGTTTTCTAGACACTAAATAGATCATCTTAAACATACAAAACATTAACAGCACCTCCCCTAGTCTTATGGTCATGGTGAAAGGGTTAACGCCAAAGCTGGCAGACTGACAGGCGGGCCACCTGATGGAAAGTAGTCACCGCCACCCTGTCTGCACACCTGCATCACTACAGGTGATACTGTTGCGCTGCCGGCCCTTAAGGTGATGAAATACCCGCCTTTTGAAAAACCCCTTATCGTAGCTCTAAGGAAAAACCGCAGTAGGTAGGGAATCCGTTCCACAGCTTGCATGTACGTGGAAGGAAAGATCGATTCGAAGAAAGGATCGATTTCTGTCTGACGTTATAATGATCCCAACTTTTTAGCTGTTAAGCCATGTCGGAAATTTTTGGGTAGCCTAAATCTCTGACACTAGAGTTTGCCACTAGCTAGTGGTACTCTAGTTCGTAATGAAGAAGAAAATAACTTTACCTTTGTCTTCTAATGTAATAAAAGGCACTCGTTTCTTAGTTTTGTGCGTCTTCATCTCATCACAAAAGTTTTTCAAGTGAGAGAATTTCTTTGCCGGTTCAGTGTCTAAGTTAATTATGGTATTTGATATAATTTTTCGAAAATCATCAGATTTTTTATAGTTTTCATCAGTATCTTTGTAAATAGGCAGTACTGTTCTGTGAATTATTCTGCTCATTCCATATGCATTTTCCATGTTAAGACATTTTTCAATGAGTTGCATCAATAGCGTGTTCTCTTTGAAAACCTCATCATATTCGATTTTTTTCTTGTTTACAGTTGAATTTGAAACTTCTACTATACTACAGTCATTATCTACTTCTATCACTCCTGAGTTAAGACTATTTTCTGTCATGTTCAGTTCTTCATCATCTAAAATGATGGTTTTTTCAGAATTTGATTTATTCTCATCTAAAAGTGTGACATTATTTGAATTTATTATGTTTTTATTTCCTTCTTTTAAATTTTCACATTCTAGATTTTCAGTTATTTTCTTTAGCTCTTCTTCATGTAGAATTATACTGCTTTCGGAATCAGTTTTGTTGCCATCTAAAACTATAACATCTGATTTGGTTGTTTTTTCGTCTAAAACTTTCATATTGTCAGACTGAGTTGTTCCCGTTTGTGTATCCTTTTTATCATCAATAACATTATCATCTTTAGAATCAGCCTCATCTATATCTAAAGCAATAATATCATTATTGTTTTCTTTATTTTTAACATCACTAGATTTTCTCTTATCAAACCCTGTAATATCTAAAACATTTGCAGTATTTAATTTTTCTCCAACATTTGTTATCTCTACATCAAAAGGGTAATCAGATACATCAATGTCATACCCGTTGAGAATGTTAACTGAATCATCTCTTTTTATAATATCCCTGTGTTCTATTTTGTCAATAGTTTCACCATCCAATGCTTCAATGCTTTCAGTAACGTTATTTAAAACATACAATAGGTCAACATCTCTACTGTCTGCAACTTCAAGATTTGTGACAGGCACATCAAAACCAAATTCCTGAAATAGAAAATTTACATTCAATTAGTTATTTAGGAAAGCACGGTGCACTAGTTACTTGAAAAGTTTGTTAGTACTCATGATATACATTATGTACAGCCTGAAAAACTTTAGATTTTTTGGGTTGTTGTACATTTGCTACATAGTAAATTCGTCACTTTTTGAAACTCCATACATTAAAGGAAATTAGTCACAAACGCTCATTTTACATAATTTTTGCTTAAAGTTGGGTTAGCAAGTAACGTTAATGGTGTTCAGCGCTCGAAATGAAAGAAAGGCTATTATTATGAATGTCAGGCTATAAAATAATGTAAAATATTATCGAAATAACAAACAGCAGTCATTGCAGAATAGAGAAATGTAGTTTACACGCGCACGCTACCACGCTCTCGTTCACTTGTTGTGTCTCAATTGTGTCTCTTGTTTTTCAGATTTTTATATTTGGTATATGACTAACTTTGAGAACTCGTCACTATTGCGTAGATGGAAGAATCGAAAAGTATTTCAGGCAATTACGACAAACAGTCTGGTGAAACTTTCTGTAACACAGCACTTTAGTAACTTGGAAACTAATGTGACCAATGTAAATAAGTATTTATTTTTTATATCGTTTATAAAGTTGTAGGCATAACAGCCACTTGAGAATTGTGATTTTTACCTGAATGTGTTAGACTGTGAACATGTGTGACTGTCTGTAATGTTACATTTAAAAAAATGTGATCATTAATGTGATTTAATTACATAGGTATATATTTTTTAAGCTTTATTATGTTATGGGCAAATTAGCCACTAGAAAACCGTATTTTTTTCGAAAATGTAAGGTTTTATTAAAAAAAGTGATTCTGATTTTATTATTTTTTCAATATTTAATATATATTAATAATTTTAGGGGCAAATCAGCCACTCCTGAACTGTTATTTTTATTTATGTAAGGCTAAATTCTTGTAATCCTGATTATGTAAAAAAAAGTGTTTTTTTTTAAATTTAATTTTAACTTATTGTTTGATTTTTCTGCTGTGCGTGCAGAAACAAGCAATGTGACGAACTTACAATAGTCAAAATTAATAAACGGAGGAGTTTATTAGAGAAATATAATGGTGGCGAATTTACACATACTTTTTCTCGTGAATTTACTTTGTGGTAATTGTACAATAACCCGTTTTTTCTGGTTTTTCGGGAGGGGGGTGTCCCGGCAAATCTTACGTAATTTTTTTTCCTCAAGAAAAATAAAGTAAACCCCGTCAATTCCACGCAGGCCAAGCCGCGTGGCAGTAATAGTTTATAATATAAGTATGATGTGAAATATTTATTTGCATTAATAGTGTAATTTCATGTCATATTTATAATTTAGCACTTTATTTTTAAAACCTTGCATATTTTTGTACGTTTTTGCGCTGTGACAAAGGGCTACATAGTATAAAATTTGACTTAACTCAATGCTTATTTTGTAAGTGAAAATAAATAAATAATAATGATTCCAACTCTTGAGACCTGCATAACTTTTAGCTTTTGAGGCACACTTAGATAGGAATCGGTAATTTCCTCGCCTCGGTATACAGTGTAGGCAGGGCCGGTCCTTAGGCGGTGCGAGCGGTGCAACCGCACCGAGCGCCTTCAAGGGGGGGGGCGCCAAAATGAAACAAAAGACGCTCGACCGAGCGCGCGAGTCGCGTACCAAAATTGCGGGGGAACGGGATGCGGGGCGGGGTGAACTTTCGTCAGTCACTTGTTTGTTTCACTAAAGTTCTTCCATCATAAATATGGTTTTTTGACATTTGAAACTCAATGCTGCCAACGTTCTTATATAAAACAGTCCGAACCCAAAGCTAAAAAGGTTCGTTTTGCAATCCGATTTTTTTCGTAATAAATTAATGACTTTTCATAATTTGCTATGATGCCCTAATAGATGGAGAGGTATCACACAGATGGATGACAAAAATACGTTAATTGTATTATTTGCATATCAAACAACACTTTTTAATAATATGACAGGATGAATAGGAAAATAATCCAAAATACATTGATATTTTGTATAAAAATGTTACCAAATGCGTTGCCAGTTGCTAATATAAGAGGATAAAAAGTCCGCCGAAATCAAATGAAGTCCGAAAACGGACCAAAAGTCTCCATTCCGAAACACTGATGGAAGTAGTGATTGCAGCTATCTAAATACTTGGTTTAGCGATTTGACAACGTAAAATCGATAATCGATTATACTTCTCGGTTTTAGTTGTTTGACATAAAATAGGTATTTCCAATTTTATGTTACTATAATATATTTAAAAATGAAAATATTTAAAAATAGGTAATTACAATATCGTGGGATTTACATAGCAGGTATGTCGCCTGGCATAGTAACTGCTTGCAAAAAAGTGTTCGTCTGTCAAATATAATCTTTGGATTTCCCTCTGACTACTCCATTTTACGGATTCATCAATCTATTATAATTTATTCCCATATAAATTGGCGTACTAAGCAATATCTGAGGATATTCATATTGGGAAAATTCATGATGATGTTTGATTTTTGTTTTCTTCTGTTATACGTAAATAGTACCAGCTACCTACCTAAATTAATAAAATTTATTAATCATCGACCGACATCAAACTGGCGTCAGATGGTGAGTCTTCGCCTAAACTTATTAGGATTGGTTCTTCCTCTCTTATGTTATCGAAAGTCACATTCCTTTCCCAATCCGATAATATTAATTGTTTGGTCTTTTCCACCACACTTGCCCAATTTTCAGGTGTCACTTGATTGCAGGCATTCTTTGGCGATTCGAGCATCTTTTTAGCTGTAAATGGTGGGCTCGTGTTATATCTGGCAGCATATCCTTTCACTTGTGCCCAAATAAGTTCTATGGCGTTATATTGGCAGTGGTATGGCGGAAGTCTGAGAACTGTGTGACAGTGTTCAGCTGCTATTTCATCCACAACGTAAAGAGGTTTCTGTTTTTTAGTTTTTAAAATTTTTACCAGTTCACACTTCAACATAGATTCACCTACGTTTTCACCATTATCGCAAAGCCAGTTTATGATATCTGACTTTTTGTTGGCTTGCGTTGGCATTTTATTCAACTGGCGAGAGTGATATGGTGATAACAGATGGTCCATGATGATAACAGATGGTTTTTCTAGTGCCAGCAGTAAGTCCATAAACCAACCTTCAAAGACTTCAGCATTCATTTTTTCATGGTATTCCACGGTCTTTTTTGATTTAAATGCTAGCAAAGCTCCATCTACAAAACCTTTTTTACTTCCTGCATGACAAACGATTAATCTTTCTCCTTTTCCTATAGGTACTTTCGAGGTAGACGCAGCATTATCATCAGTCCAGTACCTCTTTAAAGTGTGGCTAGCATTAAGCCACGTTTCGTCGATAAAAATTACGTTTTCTCAGTCCTCTATTTGTTTTGCTTTCTTCAAAAAGTTACACCGGTCTAGTGCAATATCTGTGCGCTCCTTCAAAACTTTTCTTTTATTCGCTTTTTTAAATAAAAATCCAATTCGTTTTAATTCTTTTGCTAACGAAGACTTCAGCTCACGAAACAAACCACAGCGAACCGGAGCCATATTGTCAACTTCTTTAACGCTGGGAATTCATTTCTCAAGTAGTAGTTGTATCTGTGACGTCGTATTGCAACAGCATCATATTCATCCACATGGCATACTAGGTGCGGTCTCCTTTTTTTGGCGATCAGGCCTTATTTTTTTCGGTGCCGCTTTTGCCATGAACTTCGTTTGTAATGTTCGTTACAGTGGTAGCACTGATGTGTAGCGCTTCTGCAACACGTTCACGCACTTTTGACACAGGCAGAAGGGGTCCATTGTTTTGAATTTCCTTTTCAAAATACTCACGCAAGCGTATCACCAACTCCTTCGATTGTCTTCTCAATACATTTCCCTTAGCCATTTTAGAATGACCTACCAGACAACATTCACTGGTCGCTCTAGTTTGCTCGTACGCCCAACAACCTCCTGTGTTCATGTGAAAAAGCAATCGTGAAAAGCATTTTTCCTTTGACGCATGCTTGTCACAGTTTTCAGGAACATCATTTTGACGTACCTATGTTCAAACCTAAGTTATTTGACAAGAGTTTTCATGTCTTTTCCATTCACATTTTTTTACGCCATTTAATTTTCTTCTACTATATTAGCAATACAAAAATAATAAAAATAATTATAGTTCTTGATGAAATAATTAGTTTGTTGAGATATTATGACCCAACAATAATAATGACAAAATAATGATATCAGCTTTTTTATTCGACAATGGTGTCAATAATCGATTCAAAAATCGTTCAATGTTATGTGTCTGCAATCACTAGTTCTGGACTTTGACATCTATCAAAAATACATTTAAAAGATGGAAATACTTTAGTGTTTGAACGGTTTGAACAGAATATTAACAGTTGACAATCATTAAAATTATTTTTTATTTGTCCACCACTTCACCTATAGGTATTCGCACAAACTGCTTCAACGAACTTTTGACAGCAGAATAATCTGAAGCCACTGCTTTTTCTGGTGGAAAATAAAGCAACAGCTTAATTTTTTTTTTTATTTAGAGTGGCGCCATTTTTAGTCCTTGCACCAGTTAAAAATGTTAATAGGTCCGGCACTGAGTGTAGGTATACAGTGACCGGGAATTTTTCAACTTTAAATTTGCAATTAATTATCGAAATACTAGCGGGGTAAGGTAAGCGAAAGGGGTATCATTCGAAGCGCGGAATTTGCGGAAATATTATTCGCTATGAGCCACTGATCGGGGGCACATCGCGAGATGGCAGTCGAGCAATATTTGAAGTGCGGATAATCATGTTCCGCGCTTTTTGTGATGATTTCAATATTCGACGGCTAAGAGATGGGTCGAGCACGCAGTTTATCTAGTCGTGGGAATAAATATTCGGGAAACAAGGGACAACGGTCAATACAACTAAACCTGGACCATCAACGTCAGCAGCCACACCAGAACATGTGTCTCAAGTTCGAGTTGAAATTGTTCAAATTCGATCGGTAAATCAAGTAAATCAGGCTCAGATTGCGGCCTTCACAGAATCAACAATGGGGGCATTCCAGCGAAGACGACACCCGAAGTCATAAAAGTAAACTACGTTATTTGTGACTATAGTAATAATAAATTGAACTTGTGACTATAGTAATAAAGCAAATAAACGAATTCAACAGGAACCTATCTGTTTTAGGGTGACGTTACTGAACCGGTCAAACGAACCCTTATGGTGCCGCTTTGTCTGTCCGTCCGTCAGTCTGTCACAGCTGATTATTTCAGGAACTACATAAGCTACCGACTTGAAATTTGTTATAGATTTAAAATGCAATGACTAAATATGATTGCAGGTAAAAAAATAAAAATATATTTTCATTTTCATCCCCAAAAGGTCCAAAATAAGAAACGTCAAAATTTCAAACTAGTGCCAAAAGATCGAGTGGCATATCATATGAAAGGGGTTCAATAGCCCAGATTAAAGCAGTTTTTTTTTTTTTATAAGATGCATGGTTTTCATTTTATGATCAAAACTGTCCAAAAAATGACCAATGATTATCGGGGTTTATAATGTTCATGAACTTAGCCGTAGTGCTTTCGTCTATGGTACAGATTTTTTCTTCATGTTTTAACTAGAAAGAAACAAAACAGTGATAAGTTATTCCTTGAACATTTATGGTAAAAAGTTGTGAAAGTTATTAGAATATGCTTACCTCGTGTCCCACCCGTCACTGCAAAATATATTCTTTTATATCTTAACTTAAAAATATCGAACCTATTGTCTGTACTGTGGTAAAGATGGGTGTACCGTAAGGGTCAATACTTGGACTATTTTTATTTTTAATTTACATCAAGGACCTACCTCAACCTGTGAGAGACAATCACGAAATTGTTTTGTTTGCGGATGACACGTCTCTTTTATTTAAATTAAAGCGACGATAATCAGCCCGAATGGCAGCGAGCACCGACACTAAGAAACGCCAAAAGAAAGAAAGTCTCCTCACCATCTCCAGATAGAATATTGGTTAGTAACCAATTCAGTGCTCTCACTGTTGACCAGGAAGAAGACAATGACAGAGAAGCTCCTCAAAAGGTGTCAAAACCACCACCCATAATCCTTTATGGTATTGAAGATGTCACCAAGCTTACTGAGCTCCTTGAAGGTGTATCAAACAAAACCGACTTTACCTACAAGATTATTAATAAAAACCAACTGCGCATCAACTGCGCCAATGTGGAAGTCTATAAAAATATAATAGATACTATTAGACAAAAAGGATTAATTGGACACACATTCAACAGAAAAGATAAAAAGTTGTGATTAAAAACCTTCACCACTCGACACCTATTGCGGAAGTAAGGGAAGCATTGGAAGAAACTGGGAATAAAGTGATTGGGGAAATAATCCATGCCAAGTATGGACCTGAAAAGAAACCCACGTCTACATTCTTTGCAACCCTACAACAGAACCCCAATAATAAAGCTATAAAGAGCATAAAGTTCATTAATCATCAAGCAGTCACCATAGAGAAACCGCGGAAGAGAAACACCGTCGTGCAATGTCAAAGATGCCAACAATACGGCCACTCTAAGAACTATTGTATGAGACCCTACCGCTGCGTGAAATGTGCTCAGTCACACAGAACAGCAGATTGTCCCAAGGCAGACCGAAGTACTCCAGCAAAATGCGCCCTGTGCCTAGGTGCTCATCCAGCCAACTTTAAAGAATGTGAAGTATACAGAGAAATACTATCAAGAAAATCTAATAGACAGTCTCACCTTACCACCAGGGAAAATACGAAACCTAACTCTAACCAGCAAAAACCTCAAAATCTCAAACACACGCAGAACAACAACTCCCAACAAGCACAGCAAAACGCCAAACCAGTCTCTAACACAAACACCCAATCAACACCACAACCACATCACTTACCCAGTAATAATGCAAGACCAAATCAGGACACCAACAAACCAAATTATGCTAATGTACTACGAGGAAATCAATACAACAGTAACGTGGAGACCCCCACACCCACAGCAAATTCAAAAATAGAAGAGATGCTAATCAAACAAGCTGAAAAGTTTGACCTAATCTTACAACAAATGAGTACCTTAATCAACCTCATAACGACCCTGGTGACCAAGATGTCTTAATGGCTTCCCTCAAGATAGCCACTTGGAACCCAGACGGTCTATCCCCTAATCTGGGAGAGGTAGAAGTCTTACTACATACACACAACATAGACATATTATTAGTGTCTGAATCTCATCTAACTGAAAACAACAGCATTAAGATACGAAATTATAATATTTATGCTACGAACCACCCAGACGGAACTGCCCATGCAGGAGCGGCCATAATTGTAAGGTCCAGTATTAAGCACTACGAACAACCGCAGTTCAAGAAACCGCACATACAAGCAGCAACTGTTGCAGTCGCAGATCGAAATGGAACATTCAATGTATCCGCTATATACTGCCCTCCAAAGCACACCATAAAAGAGGAACAATATGAAGAGCTCTTTAACTCACTTGGATCCCGATTCATAGCCGGAGGCGACTGGAATGCGAAGCACGTTCACTGGGCCTCGAGACTAATTAATACAAGAGGAAGGGAGCTCAAAAAGAGCATAGAAAGGAACTCGCTCACTACAATCTCGACAACGGACCCGACCAACTGGCCAACTGACCCCGACCGACTTCCAGATGTAATCGACTTCTTCATCGTGAAAGGACTAAACAGACTTCCTTACCAAATAAGATCGTGTCTGGACTCTAACACAAACCATGTTCCAGTGATACTGACCATCGGCATTACTGCTTTTTACATTGAGAGTAAACTAAAACTGTACAACAAACGCACAGATTGGAACTCATTTCGAGAACTGGTTCAGGAGAGATTAGAACTTAATATTTCCCTTAAAACAGAAACAGATATAGACAATGCTACACGGTTAATAACCTCAGTGCTGCAAGAAAGCTGCTGGGCTTCAACGCCCGAACTCACCAATCGCCTCCCTCAGACCAAGACTTACTCTGACACCATACGGCAAAAAATACTTGAAAAAAGAAGACTGCGCCGAGTATGGCATAACAGCAGAAACTCGTATGACAAAACCGCTCTAAACAAAGCTATACGAGAACTAAAAGAGCTTATAACGGAAGCTAATGATACCGCTTTAAATACCTACTTGGAAGAACTAACGGCCACAAAAGCAACTGACTACTCGTTATGGAAGGCATGCAAGAACCTTGATAAACCCTTACACCAAAAGCCACCCCTGCGTTCACACGGCACGCAGTGGATTAGAACTGAACAGGAAAAAGCCGAGGCTTTTGCTAACCATCTCAGTCAAGTATTCAAACCAAACGACCCTAGACCTGATGCAGATGAATCGGACATCGACTTAACTCTCAACCAGGACCTCCAACTTGACTTACCCTTAAAACTGGTAACACCAAGGGAAATCTACAATAACATTAAGACCATGGAGAACAATAAAGCACCAGGCTATGACCTCATTGACAAAAAAGTCCTCGAAGAGTCACCTCGAAAAGTCATGGTGTACCTCACCATGCTATTTAACGCCATTATAAGAGTTGGTTATTTCCCAGATCTATGGAAAGTATCACAGGTTATAATGATCCACAAACCTGGTAAACCTGTCCACGACGTTACTTCTTACAGGCCTATTAGCCTTCTGCCAATAATGTCTAAGCTGCTTGAGAAGTCCTTATTGCACAGAATGCTAGGCATTATCAAAGAAAAATCTATTATCCCTGATCACCAGTTTGGTTTTAGAAAAGAACACGCCACCATAGAACAAGTCCATAGAGTGTGCAGGAAAATTAGGAAATCCCTGGAAAAAAAAGAATATTGCTCATCAGCCTTCATCGATATTCAACAAGCCTTCGATCGCGTCTGGCACAAGGGTCTCCTATTCAAAATAAAACGCCTTCTACCACACACGTTCTTTGAAATCCTACAATCCTATCTATCCAATAGGATATTTCAAGTTAAAGAAAACGACACCACGTCATGCTTTCACGACATCTGCGCAGGAGTGCCTCAGGGGTCAGTCCTGGGACCAGTCCTATATCAACTATACACACAGGATCTGCCGCAGAGCACGGAGGTCACCATGGCAACTTTCGCTGACGACACAGCCCTGCTTGCCTCGAACAAATGTCCGATTTTGGCATCCCAAACCTTACAAAACAGCCTAAATAAAATGGAGGAATGGCTAGCCAAATGGAGAATTACAGCCAGTGTGTCCAAATCGGTGCACGTAACATTCACACTCCGAAAGGAAGATTGCGCTCCTGTCACTCTGAACGGCACCCAACTACCACACCAAAATACAGTAAAGTACCTGGGTATGCACCTGGATCGTAGACTCACCTGGGAAAAACATGTTCAAGCAAAGAGGGAACAAATAAACTTAAAATACAAGGGTCTTTATTGGCTGCTAGGACGAAACTCCAAACTCACCATAGACAACAAGTTACTTCTCTACAAAACTATTCTAAAGCCAATCTGGACCTATGGCATACAGCTATGGGGCTCTGCTAGTGCCTCAAACATCATGAAAGTGCAAAGGGTGCAAAACTACATCCTTAAGCAAATATCGTGCACTCCATGGTTCATCAGAACAGCTGAGATCCATGAATTCCTTGGCATGCCAACAATCAAGGAAGAAATAATAAACTATGGCCACAAATACAAGTTGAGACTTGAAAGACACCCAAACCAGCTTGCGGGACAACTCACTATACCTGAAAGCATACGTCGATTGAAAAAGCGGCGCGACCTTTTCGACTAGGACAGTCTTCTGATGGTCCTTCTGGAACACGCGCTGATAAAAAGAAAGGGCTGGCTCCGCTGGGAGAAGCGCCCTCCATGCCAAGAAGCACTCACCACATCTGCTTATAGTCGGCAAGACTGATCGCATGATAAGCAAAAAAAAAAAAAAAAAAAAAGCGACGATAGACCAATTTTGACGACGTGAACAATGCAGTAGCGAAAATAATTTATTAGGTACTGAACGAGACTAAAACCAAATGTATAGGATTTAAATTACCAAATGTTAAACAAGTTAACATTAAAATAAAGGATGAAGATTTAAGTCGTGTGAATACTACTGTATTTTTAGGCATAACTTTAGATAATAAGCTTCAATGGGGTGCTCACATAGATAGATTGTCGAACAGACTCAGTTCTGCAGCATACGCAGTCAAAAGAATCCGGCAAGTTTTATTTCATACGGTATTTTATTGTAGGGGAATGCTGCAGATATCAACACCATATTTGTGCTCCAGAACAGGGCTGTTCGTGCAATTTATAATATGGGCCCCAGAGAATCACTTATAACTAAGATAGGTACAACATCTTAGCATAGCGTCCGATGTAAGGAAGCACACAGCGGGGTGATCGGCTAGCTCTGTTGCCTTCAGAAATGATTGACACCGATCATGTTTAGCCGATCACCCCGCAGATCTGAATGCCATAAAACGGTTAAAGAAATAAATGTTATGGAGAGTGCCATGCCAATTATTGTGAAAAAATATTAATTTGTTCAAAAAACAATAGGTTCTTCTTCTTCATATGAACTAGTAACCAACTCTGGTGTTGGAGTTTTTAGGCTGCCCGAAGGCCTCCCACATGGTTTAGTGACTGAAAAGCCGGGACCAATATCTGAACTTGCCTTCTGAAGAAGCGATCAAATCTAAATGTCACTAAACGGTCACCTATTCAAGTAATGACCAGGCGGAGTGTTGCTTAACCAAGGTGATCTGCTAACCGAAGTCAACCACGCCACGAGCGCATAAAAATAGCGACAATCACAATGTTAACACTAGAAATAAAGACAAACTTGCTATTCCTACTGTACAATCACAATGTTAACACTAGAAATAAAGACAAACTTGCTATTCCTACTGTACAATCACAATGTTAACACTAGAAATAAAGATAAACTTACTATTACACTAGAATTAAAGATAATATTCCTACTGTAAGGCTCCATAAAGTTAGTAAATCATTTAAAGGGCAAAACATACGGTTCTTTAACAAAATCCCAAACATGATTAATTTATATCTGTAAATATATTCAAAAATGTTGTTAAACATAACCTCTGTAATATAGCTTATTATAAAATTGCTGATGACAAAAAAGCTTGGGATGAAACTGTCTCCAACTCCTTCAAAACCAATGTAATGGTTAAGAAAAAATATTGTATAACTGACATTTAAAAACATATAAGTCTAGCAGAGTTTCTTGCCAATTCTTCTGTGTTTGGTCGTTACACCAGGTGGGCCATGTGTCAGTTCCATCAATAGGTATATCATATATGAGTAAGTAGCCAAAACATTTGAAAGACATATTGGTTGATTATGATTACAGTGACCAGTACTCAACTATTCAAGAACCAATTTAAGAACCTACCTATATACAAGCCAATTAATAAACTCTCATGTATCTATGCTTTTTTGGTAACAAATGGTAACTATGTCAGTCCCATAAGGGTATCTAAAAGCTTGTATTCTAATCCCCAATGACCCTGAATAAAGTTTGTAAATGCTCAATAGTTGAAATCTGTGCTAATATATCACAATCATGTCACACGTTGAAAACAAAAGTGACACTAAACAAAATTTGGCAATATCGCGTTACAACGACATCTGAAATCTATTTATCCGAAAAACAATAGGTTCTTCTTCTTCATATGAACTAGTAACCAACTCTGGTGTTGGAGTTTTTAGGCTGCCCGAAGGCCTCCCACATGGTTTAGTGACTGAAAAGCCGGGACCAATATCTGAACTTGCCTTCTGAAGAAGCGATCAAATCTAAATGTCACTAAACGGTCACCTATTCAAGTAATGACCAGGCGGAGTGTTGCTTAACCAAGGTGATCTGCTAACCGAAGTCAACCACGCCACGAGCGCATAAAAATAGCGACAATCACAATGTTAACACTAGAAATAAAGACAAACTTGCTATTCCTACTGTACAATCACAATGTTAACACTAGAAATAAAGACAAACTTGCTATTCCTACTGTACAATCACAATGTTAACACTAGAAATAAAGATAAACTTACTATTACACTAGAATTAAAGATAATATTCCTACTGTAAGGCTCCATAAAGTTAGTAAATCATTTAAAGGGCAAAACATACGGTTCTTTAACAAAATCCCAAACATGATTAATTTATATCTGTAAATATATTCAAAAATGTTGTTAAACATAACCTCTGTAATATAGCTTATTATAAAATTGCTGATGACAAAAAAGCTTGGGATGAAACTGTCTCCAACTCCTTCAAAACCAATGTAATGGTTAAGAAAAAATATTGTATAACTGACATTTAAAAACATATAAGTCTAGCAGAGTTTCTTGCCAATTCTTCTGTGTTTGGTCGTTACACCAGGTGGGCCATGTGTCAGTTCCATCAATAGGTATATCATATATGAGTAAGTAGCCAAAACATTTGAAAGACATATTGGTTGATTATGATTACAGTGACCAGTACTCAACTATTCAAGAACCAATTTAAGAACCTACCTATATACAAGCCAATTAATAAACTCTCATGTATCTATGCTTTTTTGGTAACAAATGGTAACTATGTCAGTCCCATAAGGGTATCTAAAAGCTTGTATTCTAATCCCCAATGACCCTGAATAAAGTTTGTAAATGCTCAATAGTTGAAATCTGTGCTAATATATCACAATCATGTCACACGTTGAAAACAAAAGTGACACTAAACAAAATTTGGCAATATCGCGTTACAACGACATCTGAAATCTACAGAAAAGAACCAAACTTGAGGACCCATTGTAAATGTAAACAATATACGCCAAAACACACTATCAGGAGATGTAAGAGTATTAGGACTAGGCCTGCTTAGCAGTATTTGGCCTGTTTTTTCGGGGTGCTTTGCGTCGGTACTGTGATATATTTATAACCTAATCTACTCAAATTGTGGACTTGTGGTATCCTAGAACCTACTGCTGCAGGAAGGATTTCCGGGTGGTTATTTTAAAAAAACGGAATCCTACCTACTGTCTATTCTGGGAAAACAACAAGAAATTTCATTGTCATTGTCAGAGGCCATAAATAAAAAGAAGAACAAGATCATATTTTCGCTGTTTGGCCAAGAAAAAAAATTTGGCATCAATGTTGACGAAATTACATGTAAAATTGGAATGTTCAATTAATCATATCTCAAAAACTATTTGTTTCCGCACTACGACATTTCAGATTTAGGCTTCCTAGGTATTGACCTATCTGTGACAAAAGTTTCAGCCGCCTACACCCACGAGCACCCACGGAGTTGTAAATTGTAATGTGAAAAGTAGAACTACTGTGGTGGATTCTAAATAATACTCAATATTATCTCATAGGCATCTCCAGGGAAAGCTCCCCATCATCAACCTCATCCTTGCCCATGCAAGCCACTTGATCCAGTCATTATTTATTTAAATCTTTTACAGAAACAGGATGTAGTTAGGTACTCGAAGAAAAGTTTGAAAGGTTACAAAATGTTTTCTTCGACAACGACATGACTACAAAAATTAGAACTTTTGAAAAATATACCTCTGCCAAATCATCATCAACAAGTGCTATACAGCTTCCATCCATTTCTTCATGTTTAAACTAAATCTTAAAAACTTTTCTATTTTTCTTTCACAACTTAAGTTCGTAATAAAACTTTGTTTTGACAGGATCAGTGTTCGTTCTCGAACGTCAAAGTGCGATATCGGTAGAGCTGTCCACCAAAATCGGTATATTTGTACCTAAAATCGGTATATGACAAAAATATACAATTTTCAATCAAATTCGTATAAAACCGAGTGTGCTTGTGAACAACTATGTTTCTTTCCTTGATGTAATGTTATTTCAACTCTTACAATAGGCAAAGCTTAAGCATTTACGACTATCTTGCAGTGAAGCTGAAAAATTTTCTTCCCATTCTTTTCAATAATGTAGAAATTTTATTCTTTTTGCACTCGCGCTGGACCACGGTTCCTCGTTAGACGACATATCTTAACTTATTAATTATAATAATAATATTATTATATTTTTTCGATATGAAGATTAGGAAACTCTTCTAAGTTAAGAAAATTAATGAAAAAATAAAATCCGAATTCCTGTTTCTATAGTGAATGGCAGTGAATTCCCAAGTGGGAAACCCCTTATAGTAGTATTCCTTGATTATGTACTGTGATCCCTACTTGGCATACTATACTACTTAACAGCTTTAATACTATTTAGGGATTTCCCTAAATTCTTTAAGGGATTTCCCGTAACATAAACCATAAATGAAAAGGGCTGCCAACTTAAAAGTGTACAATCGGTAGAAAAATCGGTATAATTTCCACGTATTGTCTGAAATCGTGGAAAAATCGATGCATTTCGGTATTTCGGTAGGACAGAGCCCATATCGGTAGAAATACCGAAAAATCGGTAGGTTCAAACACTGGACAGAGGGCTTACCACAGGTTTTTATAGTTTACGAAAACTTTATAAGTTTCGGTATCTTTCCATACATTTTCAGTACAGCGCCTCTAGGGAAACGTGCATGAACTACGAAAATGTATGGAAAGATACCGAAACTTATAAAGTTTTCGAAAACTATCAAAACCTGTGGTAAGCCCTCTGGATGGACTAGGGATGGACCATATAGAAATTAATACTACGTATAATTTTTTTTTTTGCTTAGCCCAATTGGGCAGGCTAAATTCTTTTGACCATACTTTTTTTTTTTTAATGCCAAAGCTTACAGACGAACGGGCCACCAGAGGGCTTCCCACGAGTTTTGATAGTTTTCGAAAACCTTATAAGTTTCGGTATCTTTCCCAGTGTTGCTGTTTTAGCATTTTTAATGCTAAATTTAGCATATTTTCGGGTCTGTTAGCTTGAAAAATTCGCATTTAGCATATTTTTATGATTAACATTTTTTTGTACGTTACCTAAAAATTCAAAATTCCTAAGGAATTCAAAAGAAAAATATAGATTTTAGCATTTTATTTAGCATTTTTTAAAGTTATTTAGCATTTTTTGCAACATGTTTTAGCATTTTCTCCAAATAAAAAACGGCAACACTGATCTTTCCATACATTTTCGTAGTTCATGCACGTTTCCCTAGAGGCGCTGTACGAAAATGTATGGAAAGATACCAAAACCTAAAAAGTTTTCGAAAACTATCAAAACCCGTGGTAAGCCCTCTGATGGAAAGTGGTCACCGTCGCCCATGGACACCTGCATCACCAGAGGAGATACTGATGCGCTGCCGGCCCTTGAGGAAATGAAATACCCGCCAAATATAGGCGGGTATTCACTCCCCAAAATATAGACGATAGAATACACAGAGAGATCCTACGTCTCTCCGCAAACTTAAAGGGTCTAGATCGTCTGTGAGCTTAGGACTGTCGACAATACGAGCTGCCCTGCGCTGTATCCGGTCAACTTCTACCAATACTACCAATTCTTCCGTATTTTTATTTCTTCCAAGTATTCCGTTTTATTTTGTGAGTGTTTTTCTTCCTCTATTCCATTTCTTTCGTCTTTTAGTCCAGTCGTCAGTCTTCGGTCAAACCATGTTCTGTTATAACTAAGGCGGCTATAACAAAACAATCAGCAAAAAATTTCTTCATCCGAGAAGTCCAGTTTATAACTTTTATTTCATTTCACCACAGTTATGTCTTCTTACTAACGTAGGTTGGTTAAAGCGCCATTAACTTTACGCAACATAACGCACGCAAGATGACCGGCACCCACTGGCGGGCCAACCGCGCGAAACATGTCGCGCAAGGTCAAGGTCATTATTTTAAGTATTTTTCTTTAGCACTATTATTTTAAATATTTTTTTTGTAATTTTTCATGGTTTTAAATGTAATGTAGTACTTAAATCTAACTTCTTACACGCAGAGTTTTTTAATTAATCTTTGGAAACGAAAAAAAATATTCCCGCTTTTTTTGCAAAAACACGATGATAATTCAAAAATGAAACCACTTTTGAGAAAACTAACATTTTTATTTTAATATTCTATTTATTACCTTTACATTAAAGCCAAAAAACCAACACTTAACGAAAAAAAGTAAAAGAATAAAATACATATATCAATAATGCACAATCTAATTTCAATCATTTTAGCTCCTATGGCCTTCTTCCTTAGAAAAGGAAAATCTCCTTCCTTCTTCTTCTTCCTTCCTACTTCCTTCGTAAATCCAACCTGTAAATTAATTTCCTTATTTAAAGGCTCCCCCACATAGGCGCGTTATTATCGATCGATAATACCGGATACGCTATTGCATCCCAATTCCCTGCACACACAACTGCGTTTTTATCGTCCGTTATTTAGGTATATCGTATTACTGTTTTGGCAGGTTTCGCGTTATTATCGTTCATTAATACCCGGATGCGTTATTGAGGTAATGCGGGATCGCATGCGTCTTATTTATACAAATGATCTATGAACTCTTAACGGAATATTGCTGTAAGGAGGAACGCGAGCGTCCTACTTCTATTGCGTCGATAATATCACACACAGCAGAGAAGTGTGTAACGTTGAGGGTAAGAATTTTTAATTCCAATTATAGGTACATACTAAAAACAGGTATCGTAATAACGCTTCCGGCATATTGATCGAAATAAACACTGAACTTCCGCTCCGTTATATGGTTATTACATGATTCTTATTAATTATTATAAACCTCAATACTTCGTGAACGAAGTATGTAGATTCATGGGTTATATGATACTTTCCATAGTCTGTGAAGTCTGTGGCGCAGTAGGCGAAGGCCCGCCTGCAATGCAGATGGTTGCGGGTTCGATTCTCGCTGCGAGACAATTGTTTGTACGTTCTGCAAATATTTGTTTCAGGTCTGGGTGTATCAGTTATGTGGTTCCCATAATGCAAGCTTTGCTTAGTTTGGGGCTATTAATATATTGTATGACCGAGTCCAGCATTATATTTTATATTTAGTACTAAAATTCCTAGGTACCTACGCATACGTACCGGTTAAGGAAAATGATTTTAATCCAATTTCACACTACAGAGAGATTCAGATTTAAAACTAAACCGACCTATTATATAATTGGTTGTTTCCAGTACATATACCACAAATATATAAATAAAGACTTAGGGATACCCTTTGTTAAAACCTACCAATCCAGACTGCAAAAATATGTCTTGCTTGCACGTAGATTCACGTAAAAGCATTAGGCGTTCTCCACAGCAGAGTTAGACCAGGTTGTGTAGTAGTGTACAGCGTAGTAACGCTGTACACATTTTCGCAGTCTGGATTAGTAGGTTTTAACAAAGGGTATCCCTAAGTTTTTATTTATATATTACTACCTACTCCCATGGCAAGTTTTGGAACGTAACCGCCTGCTAAGCTGCAAATAGTGCGTTCAATTTCCGCCCAGGAAAAAAAATGTGGTGATCAATGTTTACTCTCTGTACCTGGATGTTTGTTCTGCGTCTGGGTATTTTATAAATAAAGATTTACCTACTCAGAATTCAAGGTATATCAGTTTCTGGTACAAGCTCTGCCTTGTTTGTGATCATCAGTTGACCGTGTGATATATCCCGTATATTTATTTACTAGCGTGCACCCGCGGCTTCGCTCATATTATTCCTGGCCTTAGAATACAAATGTGTAAAAAAATCAGCTCTCGAACTGAGCTGAAATTTGGTTTTGTCTTGAAGGAAGGAACAAATATTTCACATCTTTTTTGCAAAATTTCGACTTTATTATATTAGAATAGTATGTAGGATTATTATTTATTAATTACATAATGTAAGGTTTTAAGGACTGGTGGACGTGCAGTGACGATCTGCGAAAGGCTGCTGATAGAAGCTGGATGCGTCGAGCTGAAGACAGGGAGCAATAGAATAGCGCTCATTGAAGTCTATATCCAGCAGTGGACTGCCATAGGCTGATGATGTATTTATTTACTTATGTATCTCAAAAACACATTCAGATAAATATACCTTTATTTAGAGAGGCCAATAAAACTACTGTTAATTATAAAATAAAATGAATTTTCGCAACTATAAAGTTGCTATAGTAGGTACAGACTAAACATAATTATTACAATCTCTTAATATTACAGTATCTTACTTTTAAAATACAAATTTAAATCTACAATACGTAAAAATACTAAGCAATTAAAAATGCAAATAAGACATGAGATGGAATATAATTGGGCGAATCATCTTTACACATATAAAATAAGGGGCACTTTACAGTAATTTACAAGTAATATTTTAATATGAAGACATTATTATACATTCGTAAATATATTTATCTGTTCAAGCACCAAATGGCCGAGCTGTAGTAACTAATTTAACTATTAATAAAATGAGAAATAATTTTCAATTCTTCATAAGTTTCGAAAATATTTTAACTATAATAATTTAATTACACTGCACAAAATGCGTTCCTTGTATCCTATCTTTAGCACTAGGTAGTTACCCAAATATATCCAACTCACCTGAAAAAAAGAAAATAATATGTAGAATTAGTCAACCTCATTCTGGGGTGTAATGGGTTGTATTGTAACCTCCATCTTCAGAACCCAAGCCAACCTCACCTGCCCGTAGTGCACCCTACTGACTAACAGGCGGCCGGCTGGTAGCGACATAGCGTAGCCTAACACCGGAACAGCTACATCCCCTGGCCGCTAGGACTATTTAACGTCGTAGCCTGGCCGCCAACGAGCAGCAGTGTCCCCTTTCTTATTAGGGGAGGCCTGCGTCCAGCAGTTGACTGATATATTATGCTTGTGTTATTGTTTTTGTATGTAGAATTAGTTAGGGGATCACAATAATTATAAGTTTGGCATGAAGTTACCAAGCACACTTTATTTATGCTATGATTTAGGCCTTAAAAAAGTAAAAGGTGCGTAAAAGGTGTACTGAGCTGTGACGTCACGCGGAACTTCAACGCACTATATCTTTGTCATTTTTTGTTTAATTGACAAAAGAAAAAATACGTGTTCAATATTTTTTGATAATGTAAATGACGGACTAATTAGAATTTTTCAGTCGTCATCTCTATTCAAGTATGAATATGCGTGGTACCGAACGCCTGCTGTGTTTGTATATCTATGTAACGTTAAACAACATACGAACGCGTGCACGCTTTCTGTCTTCTAGAATCCTTAGGTATTCGAGAACTGAATTCAATAGTTTTCTTCTACGTATGAGCTAATGGCCAACTCTGATATCGGAGTTTATAGGCTGCCCGAATGCCTCCGACATGGCTTAACGACTGTAATAGTCGGGACCAACATCTTAACGTGCCTTCCGAAGCACGGAACCCAAACACTAAACTATGTTTTAGTTTTTACACGCACAAATCTGGCTCTTCATTTCTATTTTTTATCACTGTGTTGGGTTTGTACACAAATACTTACAGAGTTTATATAAATCGTTCACTCACGCAAGTAAAACACTCATTGGAAAAATTGTAAGAAAGTATGAGCGAATGCTCTTAATTGGAGCGATGTTCCGCAACGCTCGATGCCCTTTCTAGTTGTAACTTTACTGTTAGAGACGAGGGAGACCCTGACAATCGTCTCCCTCTCCGGTGGTCTATCTATTGTGTACTGTGACCGAGACGCAAGACTGCGACACCGATCTCTCAATCAGTATTATGGAGTAAGTTGCTGGAGACACTCTGGAAAATTATTAATCCACAGTGCAATGGAAAGCAATACAGCTGTTAAACGCTCGATGCCCTTGAGCGTTGCGGAGCGAATCGCCTTAAGTATGAGCGAATGCTCAATTTTTCTCTGTGTGGCCGCGTTAAGAATTGGTATAAATTAAAAAAAAATACGATTCATAGTGTACAATTAGTTCCTATTGAATAAACGTATTTTGATTTAATTTGCTCATAGTTCGGGCGATTGTATTTTGCCAATGAGATTTGTTGACGTACGTGAGTGACCATTGTTTAGTTTGTATTTGTAAGCAAACTAATGCAGCGCCGCGGTTTGCGCGTGAAAAATACTAAAACAGATTTGTGGAATGTATGAATGTATATATTATATAAATATGAAAACTTAATGTGTGTCCGAAAACATTACTTTGTTAAAAAAAAAAGTCGACAATCGTATTGTAAACACTAGAAATAAAGATAAACTTGCTGTTCCTGTTGCAAGGCTCCATAAAGTTAGTCAATCATTTAGAGGGCAAAATGTACGTTTTTTTAACAAAATCACAAATGAGGTGATTAATTTACCTGTAAATAAATTCAAAAATGTTGTTAAACGTAACCTCTGTAATAAAGCTTATTATAAAATTTCTGATTATTTAGATGACAAAAAAATAAAAGCCTAGCAGAGTTTCTTGCCAATTCTTCTCTGTTTGGTCGTGTTACGAATTGGTGTAAATTAAAAAATTGACAATTCATAGTGTAGTAATGTTCGTACTGAATAAAAAAAATCACTTTCACTTTATTGGTAAGGGAGAGGAAAAAACCAATCGTCACCAATAGAGGTCGCATCACGTAAAAAGAACGCTGGGGGTAACAAGGCTGGGGGATTTATCGGTATTTACCCATGTGCAAACCCCCATTTCTTCCAGCGAGCGTTTTTTTTACATGACGCGTACCACTATTTTGAGCTACGTCTTACCTATGCCGCAAAGCAGCGCTCAGTCGTCGCGTGGCGCGCGGCGGCGCTGCAGCTCGTAAGCCAGGTCGTGTTGCAACGCAGCTGTGCGTCTGGCGACATCAGCCGGTACCACGGACCGGAGTCCGTTCACTATGTCTTTCGTTTTACCTGAAAATACGGTACAAACACATGGTTGACGGGCGAAGAATAATACCACAATATACATAAAGTAGCAGATATAAAGTCCTTAATAGATAGATAGATGAACTCTTGTTAATATATAAAAAAAATATCGCTTTATCAATCTCTACCAGACAACCTTTTGAAAATACTAATGTAAATTAATAATATTAACGTAATGAAAAAGGCGCACAATTACAAAGAGATTGGATCCAATTTTTTTCTTTTTCAGCTGCTTGCTTTAAAACTTTGACTGCTGAAAACACTACTGCTCCCGCATGACGTCGCTCACTATCAATTTGTTAACAGAATCATTGATTAATGGAAAAGGTACAGAATTTGTTTTGTTTTCACATACAAAGCATCCACTTTGTTGATGCACATGTGTGAACATATGGTTGACAATTCAAAATTGATTTTATTTTTGAGATTCCTTTGGCCTTTAAATAATACCAGTATTCTACATCTATAAATCCTGATTCTTTTACGTTATCCTTTTTCTATTTCGATACATCGAAAGAATTAGACTTTTACGTTATACTACTATTAATACTAAATACTTCTTATTAGTTAAATATGAGTTCTGATACTTCTTTAAGTCATTAAAAGATGATTTAGTACTAACCGAAATAGATATCATTTAGTGTGTTCCTAATTTTGTTTTCCATATCTTCAACCATGCGGCCAATGTTGGCAATATGTGGTGTCACATCACTCACTGCCGAATCCTGCTCTGCCTGGAATAATAAACAGTTACTATTAGGCACTTAGTATGTAGGTACATTTAAATGGCTTGTGTAATAACTAATAAGTAAGAAATAACTAAGCAGTTCGTAAAACAGAATATCACTATCACTAAAATATATCGTATTTTGATTTTTCTCTATCCTGAATAGCAGAATAACTATAAGACCATCGGAAAAATTCATGAAGAAAAATTATATGCCACTAAACAGTTACCCATCCAAGTAGTGACCGAGATGAGTGTTGCTTAACCAAGATGGCTAAGAACACCGAAGTAAGCCATGCCACTGCTATTTATGGATACCTTAGAATATGATTACTTCAAAAATATCAGAAGGAAATAGAATAGATTTATTTAGAAGGTGGGTTTATATTTGCAAACTGATAGCATTTTTCAAGCAAATAAAATGATAATACTAACAGATAACATGTAAAATGCTTTATGAGTATAAATATTACATGTAGTTTATCAAAATATTGTATAGTTTAAGGACTAATTTTTATTTAGTAGTTTAGTTTACGACCGCGGCTTCGCTTGCATGGTACTCGTATAAAAAGTGGCCTGTGTAAATCCAGTTCACAAACTAAGTATATTCCTGACTGGCCTCTTATAGCTCAGTTGGTAAACTTTGACTTCTGAGCTGCAGGTAGAGGCTTCGATTCCTGACAAAGGATAAACATTTGTGATGAACATGGATGTTTGTTTTGTGTCTGCATGTTTTATGGGCGATTCTCTGTAAACTCGTAAACGGCTGTCCGGACCAAATTTAAGCCAAAAAAATAAAGTATCGAAATATAACCATGCCTCATAATTTCAATCTAACGCTGAACTTTATAGAGCTATTACATTTATATTTATAACATTTTTACTTTTTTTTCTAAAAAATATTAAAGCCCAAAAAACACAGTCCCCTGGGTGTCCTTTTTCCCGGATTCCCACGTTAGGATAATATTTAAAAAAAAACTATGAAAATTAAATAAAATTTGCAGTTATTATCTTTAAATAAAATAATCAATACATATTTATGACATTTATCAAGGTCTAATTTCTTATTTTTTAACTGTAATAATCTCATGTTATTGTTGTCCGAAGTTTTCTTAGACAGTCCCCTGTCAAAAATTTAAAGCTAAAATAAAAGAAATCTATTATGTATACAAACGTTTTTTTGCGAGAAACGAAACACAACCAATGTGAAGTTGTAACATTATGGCCGAGAACGGCATCAGGCCGCCATTTGTTTAGTCTCCGAGCGCATTTTGTGGTGTGAGTACGCGTGTTAGTCGTTGTGATGACAGTCCTCTGGTAAGTGATTTTAATAATATTAATTAGATTAAATATTTATATAAATTATTTATTATGTCTGTGGTTTGTGTCCATATTTGTCGGTAGCTTCGTATCGAATCATGTTTAAATAGTTTTGTAAATATTTTGAAACTAAACCAAAATACACAGTCCCCTAGCAACAGTCCCCAGCTTGGTAATATGACAGGGGACTGTTCTATGTGTCAGGGGACTGTGTATCTTATTGAATTGGTAATAATTAAAAGCTTTTGTTTACATAAATTAGTTCACTTGTCGAAGATTTATTCATATAAGGAACATAGGAGTCTTCACAAATATGTTTTGTATTAATTTACCTCACTGGACGTTAATTATGTTACAGGCTTACAGCATAAACTCAAGATGGCTCCTAAAAAGAAAAAACTTATCGCGAGAGGAATTATTGGGGAAAAAAAGACAAGCAGAGCGAATAAGATATATACGTAAAAAAAAAAATTCTTTAAAGAGAGAAGTGATGAAAGAAAAGGAGAGGTTAAAATATCAGAGAAAGAAAGAAAAAGGTTGAGAAAATTAGTGAAAGATATGACACGAAGTAAACACAGGCCTGCCTTAAAGACGTGGATAGAAAACTACACTGTATACCGATCTAAGCTATGAGACTGAACAGCGTTACTAATACGTTATTTGGTGCCTAGCTAACTTACATGGCACTAAACCCTAGGCTATTCCTTAGAACCCTTTATATTCTTTAGACGTATAGCGTGACGAGCATGTGAGAGCGTAACGAACAGTGTATGCTGACGACATGGGTCGCCAGCTTACACGTTAATTATTGCTTATAACTCTAAAAATATTCTAGTTAGAGGTCTGAAATATTTGGTACCTAGCTAAATTACTTAGCACTAAATCCTAGGCTATTCATAAGAACTCCCTCTTCAGCCGTTTGCCGTAGCCACGTGTGCATGCTGAGGACATTGGTCTCCAGCTGACACGTTGTTTTTGCCTTATGGCTCCAAAAGTATTATGGCTAGCGGGCTGAAAATTTTGGTTCCTTACGCATCATTTCAGCACTAAATCAGGGGCAATAATTCATAACTCTCGCTTCTGCCGTTTGCTGGTTTCAGATGTGCAAGCTGGAGGCCCATCACTCTGGCATACACATAGTTTTAGGCTGTAGCTCTGAAGTATTTTGGCACTTAAATTTTGACCTAGATTTTTAGATTGCACCAATTTTACACTACTCCAGTAAATATTTTCGAGCGCTAATGTCAATTGCTCTAATGTCAAACTTAGCTCATTGTGATTATGTATGTGTCTTATTAGTTTTAAGAAAAGGACTTTTTATAGATGTCATTTCAAATTACTTGAATTATAACTATTATTGTTGAGAGGAAAGACATCTTTGTTATGATTGTAATAGTAGTACTTTATAAAAGACTGCGTAAGTTTAATAACTGTTATTAGTATTCATCTAAGTTGATCTTAGGTACAAAATGTTTCTAATGCCATGGTTTTTACATTGAAGTTTTTATTTTGTTAGAAGAGTTTTGTTTTTGGTTCTTTTTCTTAAGAATTTTTTGAAATATAAACGTTTTATGTTGATGCGTAAATATCGTATAAAATAATAAATTATTAATACCAATAATATGACTTCTATTTCTACATAAAACAGTCCACTTTCATGTACAAAACAGTCCCCTGTTGCACCTAACAGTCCCCTGTCGCAATTTTTCAGAAATTCTTAAATAACTCTAAAAATACAAATAAATTCAATTGGCTCTCTTATGTACTAAAATTAATAGTTACTTTCCTAAGCAATACTATAATATTTTCACGACAATGAAAGAAAAATATGCCAGGACAGATTTTGTATGGGCCATTATGAGTTTACAGAGAATCGCCCTTATAAGTATCTATGTAAGTTTATCTGTCTCTGGTACCTATAGTACAGGCTCTGCCTAGTTTGGGAGCAATTGACAGTGTGTGAGATGTCCCGTAAATTTAATTGATTCCAGGTGTAACACTACATAATATACAAAATATCAGCTCCATTCAGTAGTTTTGGTGTGAAGAGATTGTTTTTTACAATACAAAAAATCAAACTTACAAGTTTGAATGGAACCTAAGAGCTTTTACTTTTGCTGACAAGGGGGAGCGGGGGGTTCCAATTTTAATAAATCTGCTTATGTCATACTTGAATGGCCTCTTTTGAAATGTATAAAGGACAAATATACAAACAATTGCTTTTTATTTATATAGAGAGGATTCTTACCTGTCGAGTCAAACTTCCTCCTAGGTTCATAGTACCACTGCTTTCCTTATTAGTTTGTAGCCACAGCATTGCAGTAGAGGTGAGCTTGTAATGGGCATTACGCCCAGAGCTCTTCTCAATCACTTCCACTACATGGATGGAGTCCCAGCATCCTTTTATCTTCTGTGAGCCATCCCCAGCTTTCTTTATCAATATAACTCCTGAAAATGTATGAGATAGATACACTCTTTTGTAGAAGTTAGAAATATAAATTGCAACTTAATACAACACGAATTTGAACTCGTATATGATCCCGAAAGGGGGTGATTCAGACCATTCATTACACCAGCCTGTTTCAGTCTACTGCTGGATATAGGCCTCTCCTCATAAAGAGGAATATACCCAATATCCCCGCTGGGGATGCAGGTTGGGGATTGCAATACCAATACATGATACAAATCTCCATACAAAAATTGTTAACCTTGTGTTGTGTATGGCAACCCTAATAAGGTGGAACTACAGTTTGCTAGGTTTGACTGCACATAAACACACATTCTTCCCTAAGGCCACCTCAGACATGGAGCTTGTGTAGTATAACATAATACTTACCTTTTTTCTGGAAGGTATAAAACATTCCTACTACATTTTGGTAGTATTTACACTTTTATGTTATGTCTTGTTAATTTAACTAACATTGTTCTATTAGTATTAATGATTTAGCCAATGAACAAGCATTTTAAGAAAAATTAAATAAAGATGTGTATAAAATAGGCTACACAAAAGCAAATTTTTCCTTATCTATATGAGTATACTGGTCAATAAGTGTGTACAAGGAGCTTAGTCTAACATGATGGAACATTATATAATGCCATGTTGGGGAGCCTAAAAACTTTGATACCAGAGTTGGCCACTACAAGAACACTACATGTTTCAAGATATCGCAAACTCCTTTTAAAATATCCTGAATAAAGTAATCAAAAAACAATACACACCAGCAAACCCATGATCCATGTCCCACAGATACACCGAGCTCACTCCACCTTCAAAGTACATTTCCCTATACTGATCAAAGGCAAGGTTCGCGTCCATTTCCAACTTCCTAAGCCTCTCTGACGGCATTGAGCCATCTTCTAAAGGAGGATCGTAGGTATTTGACCAAGGAGACCTGTACGAGTCACCGTCCCGGTTGTAATCACAGAGTAGATAGTCCTTCCCGTTCGTTTTGTCCTGAGCAATCTTCAGAGGCTGATCCACCGATGATAACAGGTCATCGCACATGCTCGGCACCAGATCAATCAAATCCGTCAAGTTCTTCTCTATCTGCTGGGGAGGCAGCCTCCGCATCAGGTCTAGCGCACAATCCATTTGCTGGTCCGTCTGGAAATCGAATAAATGACGATATTTTCGAGTATTAGTCATCATAACAAAAACAGTGTATGTTTTCTAGGTCGGGGAAATTCAATAGATAACTCACCATTTTTGAATGCTATTCTTTAGTGTACTATAGTTGCGGCCGTGCCTTAGAAACAAGATAATTTGATTTAATTTACAGGACTTTGCAATTTACAGGACAAAAATTAATGAATTTTCCAACCCAAACCAAAGAGCAGAGCAAAAATAATTTGGCATTGGCAATTCAGATTTTTCACTTCACTTCTTTATTTTATTATATGGCTTCTGGAACAGTATTCTCACTTTTTTGATTTGATTGATTTTGTTTGACGTGCCTGATCTTCGATATGTCAAGTTAAAAAATAAAGGTCATCATTTTTGAACGAAAAAATGTCACTCTCGTTACGCTACAAAGACTTTGAGATCGAGATTAAAAAGCTATTTTGTCTACATACGATGTGTATGTAGCTATGTAGTGAATAATCTTAGTACGCTTAACTAACAAAACTTTATTTAATTTTTCAAGCATCGCAAAAAATATAAATTATCTTTCAATGTCGAATATCGGCGTATATTAATGTTCTAATATTGCCGATAAATATCGCACCTGTGTGGGGAGCGGGAGATGTTGTCGTTTCTTCTTCTTTTAGATATGGCCTCTGTGGAATATTGGCCATTGAGGTGGGAATGAAGAAGAAAACCATTTTTTGTTATATATGCCAAAAAAATCTACAAAAAATTACAAGAACAACTGTGTTTTTATTATTTTTTTATCTCTAAAACTGACCAAGATATCAAAGTGCAAAGTTAACATTTTCGGTCTTAGCCGCGGACCGAGCGCGATTTCGTTGATGACGTCACGGATCCTGCCTCCGCGCGAGTGACTCGGGGATTCGAAGCATTTACCCCAATGTGCCCGTCACGCGCGGAACTACTTTGTTTATTTTAAATAAGAAACAATAAAAACTACATGAGTCCATCTAATAAATGTTGTATTGTGTCTCAGTGTAAAAAAGGGCCACAAAAACGCCCGAAAAGTTGTTTTTTTACGTTCCTAAGGATCCGTAAATCAGAAAAAATTGACAAATGCTATGAGAAGAGCACATCCATTAGGGCCAAAAACAACAGCATATATATTGTTGTGAGGATCATTTCGATGTCAATTGTTCAAATACCATGTGAAATACTAAGTAGTAGGTACTTAACCTTGCCATGTGAAATACTAACTAAGTACCTAGTTGGTAGACTAGGTAGGTACTTGGTTTTTGCTAGTAATATTCTTTTTAGGGTTCCATACCCAAAGGGTAAAAACGGAAACCCTATTACTAAGACTTCGCTGTCCGTCTGTATGTCTGTCTGTCCGTCTATCTGTCACCAAGCTGTATCTCATGAACCGTGATAGTTAGACAGTTGAAATGTTCACCGATGATGTATTTCTGTTGCCACTTTTTTGCCGTTTTTTTGCTCGATATTAATAACAGCAACAGGTAGACGCTTGAAATATGCACAGAATATTTTGTTTATATATTTACTTCAAAAATAAATAATTAAATTAAATTAAAATGAATTAAGGGGGGCTCCCCGATGCATTTATATGTTAGTAGGTATGTAGGGTACTCGACTCGCAGTTTATTGAACCATTCCAAGGTTAATAATTTCTTAATTTTTATAAAATATTCTGCCACCATCATATCGTGAACTATGGGAAGGATGTTAGATTGGCCTTTTTTAAATCCTTCTTCCATTTTAGTTCTAAAACAATAATTTACATATACGATACACTCACTCAATCAGCACTCTTTTAAATTAATAAAAATAATCAGAGCGCACGAGAGCAAACAACTTAGCAGCGAAATGTACTACGCACGCCCGCCGCGCCGCGCCGTATACGAGCGATGACGTCACGCGCTACTCGCGATCACTAGCGAGATTTAAAAAACCTACGTAAACTTCCCATGCTTATAACTTCGGTAATATTGCACCGATCGATGCGAAATAAAAACTAGAATAATGTGAACGGTCTAGACTTTGATTCTACGTACATAAAAGTGTAATATTTTAACCTTGTTATCTTCTTCATTTCTGTTGACAGCACTTGACAGCCAGACAGCCATGCCAATGGAGAAAGCGGCCATGCCGGTATGTTTGCCTCTTTCCTTCTCAAAAATATTACGTGAGAGAGGGAGACAGAAGTTTCACAACAATACGTCAGTCAGTATTCATTTCCGTTTGACTACAAAAAAAATGTCACAAACTTCCATGGTGTTGTGGGAATGTTTTGTGTCAACTTTTGTTGTTATTTCTACGTAAAGTTGAATTATTAATTTATTGCGCGGTTAATATTAAAAACCTCGAACTTTTGTCAAACTACATTTACCGAGTCTAGACAGGTTTGTTGTGTATTGTGTACACCCTAATTTTTTAGTGATTCATGTAATGGGAATGTTATAAAACGAGCTATTGTTGTAAAACTTCATAAAAGTTATCCATAACAGGAAGCGTGGTGTTGGTAGCTGCGATTTAATATTATTATGTGCAGAGATTCATAGTAATAAGTTATTAACAGGCCGGAGTTGTAGTGGTAATCCTATTTGCCCTAGGTTATGGCCAAACTCAGCACTGTAGAAACCTTACAGTACTTTTCATGTGCAGTTAGTGCACGGTAAGTAGCTCAGATTGTAGTAGCTTGTCTCATTATAACTTATTATTTACGTTTCATGCTTCAAAAGCTTACAAAAACAGTTTCCAATAAGCATCATCTGCAAGCTCCATAAGTTACATCCATAAGTTCTATGATTCCTCACATTTTTAGCTTGCCTATACACACTAAATAGGGTTAAATAAAAAAAATATTCAAAGTGTATGTTAACCTCTACTCGCACAAGGGTAACCAGAAGCTGTAATTAGTAACTTAGTTCCCACTAAAATTAAAAGCATGTTCACTTCACTTCTTGGTTTATGGCTTTTGTGTCATTTTAAGCACCTGCCCTGTTCTTACAAACATAGACAGTTTGTCAATTGAAGTTCTTTGAATTTTGACAGATGTAATAAAGAGTGTAGCGTTTAATTTCTCTATGTAAAGGTCTGGTACCGACAATTCAGTGTGCAATAATGGAGGTAGTAAATTGGGCCTCTGGGCCATTAATTCAAAAAACAACAATAGTTTGTTTAGCACAATTCAACTTATTAAGGTTCTTACTGAATACAGAGATTTTTTACTTTTACTTCTTCTGGCAAAGTCCGTTTTTATTTCTGTAAATAAGGTTTCAGTTAAGTTTTGGTTCAGCTCACTTTATTGACATTACAGGATCTTAAATCATGACATTGGAACAAGTTGTCTTATTATAGTGTTTGCTGTAGATTAGCTGTATAGTGGTTATAAATATTGCCTTTTATATTTTAGAAATATTTCCCTG
Source organism: Horisme vitalbata (assembly GCA_951804965.1). Taxonomy (NCBI): domain Eukaryota; kingdom Metazoa; phylum Arthropoda; class Insecta; order Lepidoptera; family Geometridae; genus Horisme; species Horisme vitalbata. Next base: position 13,263,977 of record OX638091.1, read on the forward strand.
TACCCAAACATGCTACCTATACAACTCCAAATCCGTACTGGGTACCTGACAAGAGCAGGAAAATGATGAAGTTATAGTTGCTTCCTGATCTTGGGGTCATAGGTTTGAATATGGCAGTGCAGCTAGGATTTGTCTATTGAAAACTGCCAGACTCAGTACCATACAAACATTCACTGTTTCATTAAACATGTTGATTGTGGGCCTCAAGCAGCAGCCTGACTAGAACAAGTGTGAAAACGCATTTGCTCTAGCCCAAAGCGATAAGGATACCGGCATGTTTTAGAATTGGAAATGGAAGGTTCTAAAACATAAAAAAGACAGACTAAAGACTGATCAAATCCTTTTTTATACTACAAAGGTTTTAAAAAAACCATGAAAATACTTTTAGTAGCATCTATTATTATCTAGTGATAATACTCACAAGAACTCCATCATCATAATTTCAGCCATTTTCGGCCCACTGCTGGGCATATGCTCACTTTTGTTACATAGAATAGTCAAGTGTTTGGCTTCTATCATAGTTAAAACCATTGAATATGTGGTCTAAGATTATGCCACTCCTTATTATTTTATTAAGTCCTAGTCGGAGCCAAAGGCTGGCCACAGTTTTTTATTTTAAATAAATTCATAAGAACTTCATCATTATCATCTCAGCCCAGAATCGACAGCTGGGTATAGACCTCCCTTAGCTCTTGCCATAAGAAATAAATTAATGTAACATAAAAAATCCTATTTCTAATTTCAGGAGCGAGGTTCAACTGTCATGATGCCGACCCAATTAGTGAATCAGGAAAACCATGCAAATGATGTCCGGGTTAAAACAGTGTACAGTGGTGATGTGATGATAACATACATCAACCATAACATTACCTTCGAGGAGTTTATGCAGGAGATGGTGGCGATCTGTAGATTTCCACCTGACCAGGTTTGTTTTCATCATCAACATTATCCACCGTCTGACTTTATTCACTGAATATAAGGCTCTCGAAGTTTGTGCTATCTGCTGGTCTTGTGCTAGTCTCATCCACGAACGCCCAGCGACGTATACTATGTCGTCGACCCATCTGGCTACTGGGGCTTGATTCTTGGGAATTGACATAATTATCACATTAGATAATATAGCATGACTCAATGACAACTTTTAACGAAAGTGAAGCCACGGGCAAAAGCTACTTGTAAATAAAATGGTTTTATTCTGAATCCTTAACAGAATAATAATGTTATGTAGTTATAATTTTTACCTAATAGATTTTCTACTCTATAGAGTATGTATATTGTTGTTGTGTACAGTTTTGTATGAATAAAATCTGTTTATGACTATGTCTATGTATACCACATACATAGACATAGTCATAAACAGATTTTATTCATACAAAACTGTACACAACAACAATAAAAGTGGACAAGTACCTATATCACATACACAGACATAATATCAAAAGAAAGACATAATTATACAGGTGTGCAGGATGTAGCTGCTATGTACAGATCAGTATGAAAAGCCCTGAGCTCAGCATATGCTGCGAACGAATCCTCAGCGCTGAATTTCAGATCAAGGCATTTTTGGTGATGCACGAACAAAGATTGTACTATGAAATATTTTTACATAATTTAAGAACTAAATCAACTACCATACCACCCTTAGGGATGATTCTCATGACATCAGACCGTGCCCAGGGCGTGCCATGTACGTGGCCTGGACGGGGCACAGATTCAGGTTAGAGAAATCTATTGCTCAAAAGATCACAGTTCACTTATAATGAGCTTATAAACTATTTAGATTCAGATTTGACACGTAACATACATTTTGTATGAAACAGTAGGGGACGGGGCGAGTCCGTGCAACTACCGTGGTGTAGACGAGCGTCCTTCGGGCCCGGACGGGACCCGGTTTCATACAAAATGTGTGTAACGTTTCAAATCCGTGCTCCGTCCGGGCCACGTACACGGCACCCCCCGATGCACGGCCCGGTCTAATGAGAATCATCCGTAAACGTAATTCGGACAAAGAGGTTTCAAATAAGAAACTATCATCAGATATTATAAGACTTATGATAATAAGCTGCCTGATTCGTCGAGCTGAGAACAGGGCGCAATGGCGCTCATTAGAGGCCTATATCCAGCTGTGGACAACACAACAACAAGTTCAATGTAGCATCAGGCTGATGATGATGATAATTATTAATTAATTATTAGTGTAAACTGTGTTCCTTTTAAGTAAAATAATAAAATATGTTCAGGTGTTTACAACGAAGTGGGTAGATGAAGAAGGCGACCCGTGCACGATATCCACGCAATTGGAGCTTGACGAGGCTCTACGGCTGTATGAGCTGAACCGAGACTCCGAGCTGACTGTTCATGGTAAGTGTCCGTTTTAACTGGATCATCTATTTATATAAAAATCAATTGCCGCTCAAAAACAACTTGACTGATCTGTATACACAGAGTAACCATGTGGTTGGTTTCTCTGTGTTTGTATACTTTTTTGTTTTGTTTGCCTTGATTCAAGGGTGGTTTATGAAAAATGAAAATGAGGAAAAACCCAACGGAAACACAAATAAAAAAATCCAATAGGTAATATTAATTTTGTATAAACTCTTCATATTAAAAAGAAATAAAAATTAAATAAAAAATAATTGGACAGGACAGGCATCTGTCGAGTCAGCTAGTCTGAGAAATAAATATATTTGGATGTTATGTTCAATACCAATCAATTGTAACTAAAAGAAATTGTATAAATGGAGCTGGGCTGGACTGGTCATGTCTTATGCGCGATGACTTAAGCCACACAAATGCTACACAATAATAAAATGTAATAAAAGGTGGCATTAGGTAGATACCACAGATTTAAAAGAGAACTAGATAAAGTCTTATAATTCAATACGGCTGATCTCTACTTTCTTATGTCCAATATCATCAGTTAGAAAGGGATGCATACATATAACAATGCGACTTCAAAAAGTTTATCGTACCAGGGTGCTCGAACAAACTTCTATGCAGGTTCATACAAATGCCCTGGTACCAAGTCACAGAAATCGCATTGAGATAAAGTATGCATCCCTTTCTAGCAAATGATATATGGATATAAGAAAGTAGAGATAAATAAATAAATAAATAAATAATGCGGGACGTAATCACACAGCATCATGCAGCCCCAAACTAAGCAGAGCTTGTATTATGGGAACCACATGATTGATATACTACACATATAATTTTTTTTTTGTAAATACATACATATTATACATGGAAACACCCAGCCCCGAGACAAATATCTACAGAACATGCAAACATTTGTCCCGCGGCGGGAATTGAACCCGCAACCTTCTGCGTCTCAGGCGGACCTTCGCCCACTACGCCATAGAGGCCGTCGTCAGATCAGCCGTATGAGTTAATGTTCAGAGCAGAAATGAATTTTAAGACTTCTTCTATGCTTTAGTCATAGTTCTTTGGTAGATACACTTGGTTTGTCATTGTTGCCACTAGAGGTCGCTAGGCGGTGCAAAATAATATTGCTCAGTGTAGTGCTGCTTAGCCACTAGGAGATTTTTAATCATATGGTATAGTAAATTATTGCAGCGGCCAGCAAAAGAGGCATTGATGGACGAACGTGTGTGCCTCGGATTCGCTTCGGTCCACATACGTGAGTACATCAATGCCTAGTTGTGGCCAAGGCTTGTATACTACTTTTCTCAACAATGCGCGGAAATTAAAACAAAATAGTTCCTAGGCAGAACTTGTACATTTTTCAATAAACAGCATTCTATCTGCAAGACAGTTCGAAATTTAAATAAATCCTTTGATTAGTTACCTTCTTGGTTGCCATGTTTCGGAGTAAAATATCGTTCCATTTTTAAATAACACAACAGATATGAGTTTACGTAGTAATTTATTTGGCCGCTAAACATGACAGATATGAATTTTCAAACAACGTTTACCAGGCGCTGCTCGCATGTATTGGGCCGGTACATCAATTTCGATTTATCTCGAAGAAGATTGTCAACATAATGCTCTAATTTCCAAGCATGTTTGAGAGAAAAAAAATAATACGTTTTACACATAATGTTTATTGATCTATTGCAAAGTACATTTTTATTTATTTGAATCTGCGTTCAATGCGGAATGCGTTCTTGAATTAATTTAGGCAAATAGAATTGTAGATGACACAAGTGAACAACAACACCAACCTATAACTGTCCACTGCTGTATGTAGGCCTCTCCAAAAAGAAGGTGGCTATCCCATAATATCCACGCTGGCTACCGTCGCCGCATGACGATAAGAAAACCCGGAAACCAACTTTAATGAATCAATAGACACCAATAAGGGAACATTAACGAACGAAATGTTCTCGAGGCCTAGCGCATTAACGCATCAATTGACACATCGTATGTTCAAGATCATTTGTCGTATTGTTTGTGCTACTTACCATCAATTAACTTATTCACTAGCTACTACCCGCGGCTTTTCTTGCGTGTTTTGTATTTGTCAAACCAACTCCGTAGCCATATTTTAATCCTTCAAGTGTACAAATTTTCAGCACAATTGGTTCACTAGTTTTGTCGTAAAATAGGAACGAACATACTTTACTCGCATCCAAAGGCATTGATTCTGGGTAAAACTCTTTATCGCTAAAACTAGTTATAACTAACTAAAGCGTTCGGGGCGTGGCTTACTTGGTTGTTCTTAGCTCATAGCAGACACTCCGTCCGCTCATCACTTGGGTGACCGTTTGGCATTTACTTCGGAAGGCACGTTAATACGTTGGTCCCGGCTATTTTCCTTCCTGTGGCCTAAAAACTCTGACAACAGAGTTGACCACTAGCTCATACAAAAGATCTTTCTTTTTTAGAGGTAGAATGAAACTTACTGAGAGTCATTTCTTATCTGTTATATTCATATAAGAAAGGTTTCTTTAGCTTAACGATATTATCGTTAAGATCATTCAGAATCACTACAACTGTACATACTTTGAAGAGCAACGACGCCCTGACGACATACAGTGAAAGCTAGTATGGTATGGAGGGTTGTCACTTGACCGTGCTATGAACTTACTTACGGTATAATCTTTGTCATAAACATATCTAAACCTAAGCATTTTTGCTAGTAAGTTTGTAAAAATCCTATTATCTGAATAAATTATAACTAACTTATTAACTAGGTATCCAAGATGACGCGTGACAAGTTTGATAACAATTGCCTTCCAGTCAATTGTTGAGGAAAATAAAAGCTTTAAATGTATTTTAGCCGAAAATTTTGAATGGCGAAATCGCTACTACAGTGTAGGATTTACATAGCTATTCTTGTTAACATAACGTACATACAATTCTTAATATTTATATTTAATGGAAAATATGTCTGTATGTTTGTTTATGTCTCTGGTACCCATAGTACAGGCTCTGCCTAGATTGGGATCAGTTGACCGTGTATGTGATTTTTCGTATATTATTTTATTAAAAAAATTAGATTCACTAAATTAAAATTAAACTAATTATGATAAAATTAAAACTATTAACTAAATAATATGAATCGGATCGGATGAACCACTGACCAGCCGAGCCAACATACCCAAATTATCTTAAGCCTCTGTAACCGCTTTCGAAAATCGTTTAACAGCTAGAATTCTAAAATAACCCTTCTCCAAAAAAATATGAATCGGATCGGATGAACCACTGACCAGCCGAGCCAACATACCCAAATTATCTTAAGCCTCTGTAACCGCTTTCGAAAATCGTTTAACAGCTAGAATACTAAAATAACCCTTCTCCAAAAAAATATGAATCGGATCGGATGAACCACTGACCAGCCGAGCCAACATACCCAAATTATCTTAAGCCTCTGTAACCGCTTTCGAAAATCGTTTAACAGCTAGAATTCTAAAATAACCCTTCTCCAAAAAAATATGAATCGGATCGGATGAACCACTGACCAGTCGAGCCAACATACCCAAATTATCTTAAGCCTCTGTAACCGCTTTCGAAAATCGTTTAACAGCATGAATTCTAAAATAACCCTTCTCCAAAAACCGCTAAGAAGCCGAATTTCGGACAGACCACGGGGCATCGTGTCACGTATTAACATAAATGAACAATTTATTTACAAATAAATTTATTTATTCGTGACATGACGGCTGTTCATGTAGATATCGTGCTATTCTTTTGGCTTTTGGCTTACTACGTCACGAGAATATTTATTTTTTATTTTTTAAAAAATATTTAAAAAAAGCATTTTAAACCGCACGCCGGTAAGTGTGTTTGTAATTAATTAGTCGGTAAGAGTACATTAACGAGCCGGAGGAAAGTTTCGCTGTGGGACTAGAGTGACATAAGATACTCGAAAGGTTAATAAATTATACACCTATTATATTATGTATTTAGAAACCACTCTGCCTAGGTATTGGTGAAAACCGCATGAAAATCAATTCAGTCGTTTTTGAGTTTATCGCAAACAGACAGACAGACGCGGCGGGGGACTTTGTTTTTAATCGACTTCTTAATATATGTTGTGATGATCATAAGGAATAATACTAAGTTACAGTTGTCAATTAATTTTTGCACAAACGTGTTTCAGATTTGTTTCAAAATTGATTGAGATTTGTTGTAAAAGGCTTATTAGACCACGCGGTATTCAGTCTGTCTTAGTAAGACTGTCTTAAACTTAAAGTAGTGTCTTCTTCTTCTTCTTCTTCTTGGTATGAGCTTGTGACCAACACTGGTCGGAGTTTTTAGACCGCCCGAAGGCCTCAGACATGGGTTAACGACTGAAAAGCCGGGACCAACATCTTAACGTGCCTTCCGAAGCACGGAAGCGCTCAAATCTAAATGTCACTAAACGGTCACCCATCCAAGTAATGACCGGGCGGAGTGTTGCTTAACCAAGGTGATCTAAGATGCTAAGCACACCGAGGTTAACCATGCCACGAGCGTAGTGTAATAAGAGTAAGTCACTAAGACAATCATAATGTTAACACTAGAAACAATCATAATCGACAATCATAATGTTAACACTAGAAACAATCAAAATCGACAATCATAATGTTAACACTAGAAACAATCATAATCGACAATCATAATGTTAACACTAGAAACAATCATAATCGACAATCATAATGTTAACACTAGAAACAATCATAATCGACAATCATAATGTTAACACTAGAAACAATCATAATCGACAATCATAATGTTAACACTAGAAACAATCATAATCGACAATCATAATGTTAACATGAGAAACAATCATAATGTTAACATTGTTATAAAGATAAACTTGCTATTCCTACTGTAAGGAAGGCTCCATAAAGTTAGTCAATCATTTAAAGGGCAAAACGTACGGTTCTTTAACAAAATCCCAAATGACGTGATTAATTTATCTGTAAATAAATTCAAAAATGTTCTTAAACGTAACCTCTGTAATAAAGCTTATTATAAAATTTCCGATTATTTAGATGACAAAAAAGCTTGGGATGAAACTGTCTCCAACTCCCTCAAAACTAATGTAATAATTATGAAAAAATATTGTAAAACTGACATTTAGTAAAATATAAGCCTCGCAGAGTTTCTTGCCAATTCTTCTCTGTTTGGTCGCGTTACGAATTGGTCTAAATTAAATAAATTGACGATTCAAAGTGTACTGTAATGTGCGTACTGAATAAAGAAATTTTCACTTTAACTAACATCCATACATTCTGTCAAACTTACAGGTTTATAATATTAGTAGTACCTAGTAGTTGGATAGGAAGTTGGAGAGAACCCATTTCTCACATAATATTCTCCATTGCCATTTCGCTGCGGCAATTAAGGGGCAGTGAAACTTTGCATGTTCCATTACTATTCCTTCTATGTCGCAGCGTTTCCCGCTCTGTTTGCAGTTTATTAGAGCAAGTTTGTCTTCGCGTTTGCATACAAGTTTGGGGCTGGTTTTATTTACTTTGTACTTTGCCAAGTTGGTCGGAGTCATGCGACGTAGACGTCCCAATATGCAATAACCTATGTAGGGGGAGTGTCGAATGTGCTGTGATTTTGTTAGGCGGTTTGTTTGTTGCGTTGCGTTATGTAACAAATTCTTATATGAGGTTAAGGATATACTAACTTCTTGCAAGCTAACTTCTTTTTATTAATAATGATAAAATCATCATCAATCGCTAATCATACCGAGGAGCTGAGGACAGATCGTAATGGCGCTCATTAGGGAAGGCCTATGTCCAGCAGTCGGCTGATGATGAAGCTTTAATACTAAATTTAATTTAATAATGAAAATCTATTGTGTCAGGGATCCTAGGAGATAAGGGATTGAAGGTATTCGTAAAAAAGGTTATTATTCTTAAGGTATTCGTAAAAAAGGTTATTAGTTTTATATTAGCTACTTAATTAGACCGAAGAAAAAAGTAAACTTAATGTATTATTATTATTATGTTTTGGGACGCCCACTAGTGTCGATGTAGGTGGTCAACTACAAATCAACAAATGAAATGCACAACGATAATTCGATGATTTTTCATGTTTTTGTACCTAAACAAAATAATGCCAATGTACTTCTTTTTCCGTCACAAGTTTTCTATTCTTTGAGATGTGTGCTTTATCTGTTTTCTAAGGCTTTATATTCGCAACTGCAATGAACATGATATGATTTACTATCATCTTCTAGAGATGGAAATTAACAGTGGCAATAGATTAGCCACGTTCGACTATTCGTTACCTATACCTGCGATTATTCTTTATATGTACTGATATAGTGGGAGAATAAAGGTCCCTTCTTTAAATCACGCAATTTTGATGGGCGTAGGGCTGTGCATAGTTCATGGATAGTGCATCGTAGGGCACGTTCTTTATGTGCGTGACCTTAATATTATACAATAATTTATAATGGTAATGATGAATATTATAAGTCGTTCAATCCCCCCCAGGAAGAACATTTATGTGTATAGAACATAATGTATGTTCTGTGTCTGGGTGTTTTATAAGTATCTATGAATGTTTATCAGTCTCTGGTAGCCATAGTATACGCTCTGCCTGGTTTGGTAACGGATTGTGTGTGAGATGTGCCGTATTTATATATTATTCTCTTATTTTCTTGCTTGTTTCATCCCGAAATTGTTTAAAAATGTTATAAAAAATTGTATAATTATATAAAAAGCTACCAAGAAATAGTCATAGCTTTTATATTCTGACATGTAATATTTATTTTGAACGAAGTCTGGATTTATTAAGTTTTTTTTTTTTTTTTTTGTTATTTTTTTTTTATAATGTTGAAAGGCAGACTAGAGATACAAGTAGTCATGCACGATATAAGACCAATGTAATGTTACCATCTACATAGTTCTACAACAATGAATTCATTTTTTAGAATCCTTTAAGGATGGAGGAAATGCGTATCTATAAAAGCCGTTGTATGGCTTTTATAGATACGGCTGGATTCGTAAAGCATGTTATGTTATGTAAATGTTGAATTTCGTTTCATTGTGGTTCATTGTTCGTGCTGCGCCGCTGTCTCGATATTATTGTTGCAAACGACGGAGGTCACTACTGGAATAAGGCCATCTGGCTGCTAAAGCATTATTTCCTCTCTTTTGCTATAGCAGCTATTCATGTCACTCATAGAACACAATGCATGGTTTGTTCAAGTCGATCTGCCGCCGCTTCATTTCTTCTTTCTCTAGTTTTCTTTTCTTGTTACCAATACCTTTTTTTAATCAAAAAATTAGCTTTATTTTCCTGATCCGCGAGGAGATAAAGATTGTAGATATAATTTAGTGCATCACCATTGTGCTACACTAACCTTTCGAAAGTGTTCTCGTGATCGTAAAGTATAAACTACGCGGCGACGTTTCAGTGACTAGTGCCCCTGACAGCTAATTGGCCGGACCCCGACCAGCGAAATAAAGCGAAGCAGAAAGAAACAGTGGCGCTGCTAAAACCAGCGTGAGCACCCGCGTTTTTGCGGCGCGCGCGCAGTCGATCGCGTGCGCAGTGACAATTCGCATTTCGAAATCTCCGCTCGATTGCCCCGTACGCTCACCGAGTGTTTACGCGTCGCGGAATGGGAATGGCCTTGCGGATACCATCGACGATGAGGTGGTTTTGTGTTTGTTTTTGTTTCTCTGCACTTATCGATCTGTCTGTTCGGTGCGTGCTTACTGCAAGCGGTGTTGACGTGAAAAAGGCTGGTTTTAAGTGGTAAATTTGCGTGGAGTTCACTGCACTGGTCCTAAAGACCACCGAAGAAGGGACCAAGGGGCAGTGATACGGAGTGCGTCTATGTGAGAGTTCTTTGTTTACATGGATAGGTCGATCGTGGTGATAACGTGACCCACATTAGTTAGCAGTTGCAGGTGTGTGCGGATGTTCCGCTTGCGACATTATCCGACAACGACGGACTCAAAACCAAGGATTGTAATTCAGTTTTAACGCTCGGTCCACATTTTTGGAGGTAGACCCGAATACCTCCCAATGAGGTTTCAAAGTGACATCGTTTTGTGGAACTGACAGGGTTTGAATATCTAAGGATAAAACTATAACATGACTAAAATATTATAGAAATGATTCGGAGTTTATTGACCGTCTGAATGTCACATATTTTCTAGTCTAGCTATCCCTCTCTAAGATGGCATTGCCCTAACAAAAAATTGCAACTATGATATCAGTTATCACTATGATATTGCGATCTCTAACAAAAATCAACCTAATTTAAGCAATGTCTGTTGTTTACTATCCACCCGTAAACAGAATGATGGTACAGTCAGTACCTAGTGATAGGTTAAACCTAGTTAACGTTACCGGTTCATAAAAAAACCAACTTACAACAAATTGTTTAATAAAACTGCCTGGACTGGGTCAAAGCCTCTATGATGCGTACATTAAAAACTAGCAAAGTTACAACTATAGTTTCAATATATTTGCTGATTGTGTTTGCATTTGAATCAATTGTCTTTTCGCGTCAATTATACAGATATATTATGAGAGAGACTAAACTATGAAAAATGTCATTAGTTCCGAACAAAGGAAGGTTCGCTTTTGAATATTTGCACTCAAAGCAAGAGCAGCGCTTTTCGGTATTAAAATTAAGCACCCTTGATGCATTTTATACGATGGAGAACTTAAAAGTGTCTGCAGCTGAGCACTTTGCGTTCGTACACATTTATAGATATAGAATTATATTTGATATAGTTACGTACGTACATTATTTGCAAACTAGCTTGCTCGTTGAAAAACCGGCCAAGTGCGAGTTGACTCGCGCACCGAGGGCTCCGAATCAACGTCAGCTTGACTCTAAAATTCTAAATATAATATCATTGGGCTACTTACTACATCCGTATCGCATAATATTATCCGACTTTATATTACAAGGTACACTCAACGCAAAAGCGGTTTGTTATCGTGTTATCGCGTTTGCAACAACCACTATCAAACATTCCCTTGCGTGGTTTCCTTCAACAATAGCTATGAGTTTTATTGATTCAATGCGAGTTAATTTTTGCTTAAAAATAATAAACTACACGGTTGCTATTTATTTCTTGGTAATAAAAAAATTGCGGTGTATAGTTTTATCCGGACGAGATCAATTTAATACTTTCAGCATACATACTTCAAACCTAAAATCGAATTGAATGTCTCGGTCTGCCTTCTACTTATTGCTATGGCCTAAGGGGTCCACATGTGATACTACCACATTATACTGTGCTAATTATGTTACTTTAAATTCATGTAGTGACAATAAATACATTGAGTATCACAGCATCACTTATCATTCAAGTTCCACCAAGTTCATTGTGAGTTTCTAGTGTCAAAATTTTAAGTGTAAGTGTAAAGTAACGCAATAAGTTAGCAGTCTACTTTTTGTACAATGAACATCAATAACATTTATTTACAAACACAAATGTTTTTAATATGAAAGCATAAATATTATTTACCTTATTCATTGTATTGAAGACTTTTTTTTATAATACTTATAGTCTTGAAGATACAACATACACATGACCCACCGGTTGTTAAGTGGTAACCATTACCTATAAGAAATTATTGCATCGGAGGTCACGCATGTTTGGAACGTGGTCTACGATGCAACGCCCTGGGTTCATAATTTGAGACATAAAGGTGTTAAGCTTCATTTGCCTGTTATTTACTGGCACCTACACCCACAGCAGTTTCATTCAAACAGAAAAAACAATGCTGTTTAACGCAGACATAGTATGGTGATAGTACTTCCTCGGATCAGCCCTTTACAAAGAGCTAATACTACTAAATAGTAGATTGTTTTACAAGGGACTAAACCATCCCATTATATACGAGTCATAAAGGGTGGTTTTGGCCCGAGTAAAACACTCTACTTTTCGATTTGATTGCGAGAAAATAAAACAATTCAAAATTAGACAATTTTCAGAAATTTTTAAAAATTAATCAACCTTCATAAAACATCACCAAGACGGTTCTATTTAAAAAAAAAAAGATTGACGGAGCACCAAGAAGTCGAGTTTTTAGGCCCGCTAAGCTACACTATTATGATACACTTTTTGAGCAAGAGAAGTGAAAATTACATTTATGAAAATACATTGATATTAACTAGTTATTAAAATATTATTTACCTATTCATTTACCTTAACCTTCTTTTGACTTGTTTATCTGTGACGTCCTCCTCTCTCTTATTATTGTTGTGCCCAACAGGTTCTATATTATGGGTCTAGAGCTGGCCCATCGTAAAAAAAAAAAAATATTGGTCTGAAAAATGTAACCTAAGTACCTATAATAACATTATGGAACGCAATAAATGATTGAGTATTGAGTAACTTTTGGTCGGGGCTTACTCTAAATTACTTTCCTACTTGTTTATTCTAAGAAAACGTAGGGAGGGATAACCAATTTATTCTGCTGACGTTACAATAAATAGCAAGTATAGATCGAACTTATTTAACATGTTTTGTCTAAAAACAAACCCTATGTCTTAGGTAATAGGGACTCGTATATCAGCGGCAGAGATAGGATATTGATAGGCCAATACCCTCCCTTCGAAGCCTTGATCTCGCTAGTTGAAATATTTTGGTGTGAGTCACGGTAAGGTAACCATAGCCTAAGAATTTCTGGGACAGAGCTTCGTTACAATGTCATCATCATCATCCTGCTCGTTTCGGTCTCTTATGTAGTTCGTCTATTGATGGAAATTTCCATAAACATAATAGTTTTCTATCGTTAATGTGTAACACTTTGAGGAGTACAGTAGGGCGATCATGAATATTTCAACATGACTTATCGTAAGCAAACCTCTCGATTTTGACGTGCTGGCCATCCTCGTGTAACTCGTTAAACTAATAAAAAGAAATGGTCTGGTTAATATAAAAAAATCTTGCACTACGTTTGCCGAGCCGCAGTGTACTCCGGTTATCGGTTCTTCGGCAAATATGACCTTTATCCTAGCGCAACTTCAGCTTGCTGATTCTCTGGGCTAACTTAAGTTGTGTCTGGCTGCTAAAAAGCTGCTGGTAGAAGATGGATGCGTTGAGCTTAGGACAGGGCGCAATGGCGCACATTAGGGCATATGTCCAGCAGTGGACTGCTATAGGATGATGATAAGTTTCTAGTTTATAACACCCTCTACTTGTTTCATGACACTGAATAACTAGGAACTTAATATATCGCATCGTTATTAGCTTTGTCCTCTGAAATAATGTCACATGGTGGTCCTACAAACTCACAAATGCTATGCGTAGTGTACCATATTCACAAAAACAAATAGTCGCACCGTTTCAGCTTAAAAAAAAACAATCTGAGACTCTATTTCTTTAAAAATAAAGTTGACAACGATAACAAGGAACTTGCTTAGCAGGTTCATACACCGACATTGTAATCTAATTATGAGAATTCGTTATGCACAGCGAGATGATAAGAAATTCTTGGTAGCTGGGTTTTTTGACAGATAAAATGCTCAAGATTAGGAAATAACTTAAAGTTAATTTATGTTATGTTAACGTGTGATTCTGTAGCCGACTGCAGATAGCAGCAGCAGGCGACGTGTCGCAGCACTCGTAGCGAAACTACTGGTTTCCATGTATTTCTATTTTCTATGAAATACCTTCAAAATCTAGCGATACGTCTACGTCTATATACACCGTTAAATATTCTGGCAGAGATCAGCCGAAGAAAAGATGGATGTATTGTGTGACAGATTAAATGACTAAGAATGGAGATGACGGCTGATAGAAGAAAATGGAAAAGGAAAACATGCTGTACCTACTTAGAGTGGGATAAGGGCCGGAAGATGATTAAACATATTAAAGTTACCGTTTCTCAAGAACAAACATTATTCAATCCTTATTAGCATTCTATAGTAACGATCTAGGATTTATCGTCCTCGCTTCGCTTTCTTACGTACGAGCATTATTGGATCAATAAAATGATCGTGAAAAGCGAACAGCAAAACGATACGCTTGCCTATTACAGCGGTGGGTATAGTACGGTATCTTCGACGTTACTTTATGATTATGTTTTCGATTACGTAACTTTGAAATCGAATAGTAAGTACAGACTCAATAGTAATAATGATATCGCATCCCACCACACGGAGTTATCGAATGTTACTCAACAAAAACAATTTTACGTTGCACAATCTGTTAATGCAAACTTTCACGCAAGGCCGCAAATAACTGATGAAGTCAGTGGCAATGCGGATCTCTTATGAGGTTTTTCTGGCACCCAATATCTTCATACTATCTACCTAAAGCATTTAAAATAGTCACAACGTATCTATGTCCCTATGAAGTTGGCAGCAAGTGGCTGGTCGAATCATTTGCTGAGGCACATTGATCCGTTTACTTACTCTAATCCTTTTTAAATTTCTCGCACTTTATATATTTTTTTGGATACCTTTTGTTTTTCTTTTTTTTTGTGATGCAAAATGACCTTAACCTGAGTTGATTTTGTAATAAGTAAATACCATTTTTTGACTAAAAAATATAAAGAAAATTCAAAATACCTAGCAGTATCACTGTCACTGAACTCAAATGACGCCAGTTAAGGCGAGACCAACATTCTACATTATCATAAAAAGTCTGCACCATGTTGACCTACTGTGCAAGACCAGCCTGTTCTGCCTCACTTATTACGTCGATCGTGCGTCTATCTCACGCATGCCGATTCGCGAGAGAGTGAGGGAGACAGATAAAATTAGATACTTTATACACATAGGTCTAGACTTCGGTTTTGTTGAGAGAAAGTTGAGTAACTTGGGTAATTGCATTAATCACGTTAGGCCTAAGTTAGGGTTTTGTAAATTGTTTTTGAAATGAATTGTACCAACTATTCTACTTAATGACTCCTGAGAGACTATTCGTTGGCTAAGGACTTCTAGGGTTCATTAAGACCTAGAATAATTTAGTTGGGTAAAACAGTTGCCAAATAAATATTAGGTTGTCATTGCTGATCTTCAAGTTGACTTGCTTCGTTGGTTCAGTGTGCTGTTGCGATCATACTTAACCATGATCATTTTTCTCTTATTGAGCTTCCATTTCCATCCTTTGAACCAGTCCATCAGTCATGTCATCATACAAGATACTCTTGGGTATCAAGAACTATGAGTAGGTACACCATAGAATACGACAGTTTGACCCTGAACAAATAGCTGCAGATCATACATTTGTCCCACATGGGAATCGAAACCGCAACTTTGCGTCTCAGCTTGCTGGACGTCCCTTGCGCCAACGAGTAGGTAATGATAGAGTAAAATCTACTAGGTATTAAGTAAATAGTAAAAAGTACAAGGTTGCATTAAATGAAAGTGAGACAAATGGCATCACTTTGTTCCGATGGATTGCTGCATACAAGAATTGTGACTGATTTGCCACTATTTCCTTCAGTGGACGTGAAACACTACAGAAAATCCAATTTGCAATATCAATTTGACAAGAACTCCTTTGTAAATTAGAAACGAACCGAACAATAAAACATTTTTATGAGTTTATGTGAACGTTCTCACAATTATGTCATATTTCAGTTCTTTGTTCGACGTTTATAGCCCAATGTGCGCTCGCGCAGCTCACTGACCTCAGCATGTGTGGTATCTGACTAATTTGCGCGTATTCGCTGTATGAAGGTACAATTTTTGCCGAATAGCAATGATGACATTATTCACCTTGAAGGTTAAGGTCAAGAAACTGATTTAAATTATTACTCCACTGACTTCACCGTAGATAGCTTTGTTAACAAAAAAGCTTGAATAATCTACTCCCACTTTGAATCAACAAAAATGTTGGTATTGATCCTGCGAACGCTATTAAACAACGAACCAGACTATACTACAAAGACTTTTCAAATGGTTTTCATTCAGGCACAATGCTTAGATTTTTCCCGATTAAATTCTTCGCCAAAGGAAATTCTCCATCCCATCAGACCGTGACGTCATAGCTACAGTTCTCAAGCGCACACTAATGTAACCATTTAGCACAGCACTCCGATGGACTCTAGGGTCGGGACGCACCGGGCGGTCGTGACCGAGATCCGACCGGTTGCCGTTACGTCGAAACGCGCGAAAGTAAAGCGACGTGTTTTTTGCACTTACAAGTAGGTACTTGTTACAGACAAGTTTATAAGACATTTCTTTGGTTTATTTTAAATTGGTCAGGCGCTTTTCTTTAAATTGATGGGCTATTTCTGCTGAGAAATAGAACAGTTTTTAAATCTCGAAGTAGCTTTTGATGGTTTATTTTGTAGCTTTTGAAAGTGTCATGCACGGAGTTGAGTTAAGAATGGCTTAAACAGACACAAATGAATGGTTTGAACGGCTGATACACATCATTATTGCATGAATAAAATCTCTTTCCGAGATGCACTGTTCCGTTTTTGTTCATCTAACTAAAACTTTCTACATATAGCACTGCAAATTATAATATTTACGAGTTTGTACATGTATGATGGCGATGGCTTTAGCGTATTTGTAAGTACTTTCACTTGTCTAACAAAACAAAATATGACTTTCATGTATGATTTTTTTTTATCTGTGTTGGATATCTTAAAGTAAGTCCGGCAAATTCAGTACACGGATGTCCATCATAGTTTTTACTGGAAAACATACTGCAAGCTCTTGCCTCCGATCTTCTTTCATTTCGTTAGTTCTGATTTCTGAACTACATTTCAGCTTAAAATTTCTAGAATATTCAACGATGCGTCTGCTGTGGTCACACCCTTAGCTCTCCAAGATAATTGGCCACAATTGAGCCTGTCGGTTGATTTAGTCCATATTTCCCTCTTGAAACAGCGATGGTTATGATATTGCATGGTTTCTAAATTATCTGCTTATTAAAAGTTCACGTTTCGGTGAAAGTTGATTCGTTAAAAGCGTAAATGGTTAGATTTTTAAGAGTCATTATTTTACTCGCCTTGTTCACTTGCCTATCTAATTTGTCCAGAATTTGGTTTCCTTCTTCGTATCAGTTAGTGGTCTTTAGTCCGCACGAAGGCCTCCGACATGGCTTTACGACTGTAAAAGCCGGGAAGGGCACGGTAAGATGTTAGATCTTACCGTGCCCTTCCAAAGCACGGAATTTGGTTGACATAACGAAAGGCATACCTGGATGAGAAAATCAAGGGACAGAGGAGGCTAACAAAAACAAAGGGAACGCAGCAGTGAAAAACATTCTAATTATTTTTATATTCAGGTCTTTTTTGGGTGGCGATGGGCGATGGACTTGCAACCTGTCACGTGGAATTGTAACTGCTTGCAAAAAGTGGGCATGTACCGAATGTAATGTTTGGACTTGTGTCTGAATACCTGAATGTTATCCTCAATAGATTTGCACACTGACCAATATATATGATGGGGAAAAGTAGTAAATATGTATTTTTTTCTAGCTTTTGAAGAACTTACGATTAAAGTATTTGTAAGGAAATTTGACAGTCCCTCTACATAATGTCTGATG
This sequence comes from Horisme vitalbata, assembly GCA_951804965.1. Classification (NCBI taxonomy): domain Eukaryota; kingdom Metazoa; phylum Arthropoda; class Insecta; order Lepidoptera; family Geometridae; genus Horisme; species Horisme vitalbata. Next base: position 13,281,871 of record OX638091.1, read on the forward strand.
TGACAATAATTTGTTCAGCTTTGGCCGTAATAAGTCCAGACCAAACACATTACTTCTAAGAACATTCCTATTACATAAACAATATCACGCCCTACATCTAACAGGTGTTCAGCGGAAACAATTAACAATCATGCATAACTTGTATAATAGAGGAAATCAGTGCTAAATAAAGTACTTACCTCATGTTATGCTACAGGTTATGCATAGATGAACACCTGCCAATAGATATTTTTATCTCAGTTATTAAATATTTATTTTTCCATCCGCGGGAACTTTTTCCGGATTAAAGGTACCCAATGTACTTTTCTGTACCCCTGTTAACGTGTATGCGAAGTTTCATGATGATATGTACCCCTAGTATGAGTTGCATAATACGGTCACGTTCAATAGTTTTCGTTTTCGAGCTCAATTTCAATGTATGATAAATGAAAATTACTGAATTGCGTTCAAATATGAACTGATCAAACGATATACGGTTATGTAATGTTCTTGCAGCTTGCAATGTTTTTAACTAAAAAAGTCAGGTAATTGCCGAAAAAAGTAACTTTGAAATTTTGCTCGTAAATGAAAACTATGAACATTTTTGTATTATGCAACTCGTACTAGGAGTACTGTTGAGCAGTTAAGGCGTAAAAGCGTAACAAACAAACAAATAAAGTCTTTCGTATTCAATTTATTAATTAGGATAGTACCTTGTGTATACTGTTCTATTCTGTTCATCTTCAATTAGTTTACTAAGTGTAATATTGCTTACCTTGTAATTTGAGTAATTGCCGGGTAAATTTGATTATGTGTCATTGTCCTTTAATGATGATAGTTTGTGTAAATTGTACCTGTTTACCTGTTCAAGTCCGTTATTAAATAATTAGGATGTTATAAAGTCGTTAAAAAGTTAATAATTACGTTACTTCCTACTTAATGTTGTAGTGTCTTAATTTTTTAAATTGTTATCCGACTGCCAAGGAAGGGTTATGTTTTCCACGCGTTTCTTGTATGTAATTTAAAATGTAGTTTGTTGATTTGTTGCGCAGTTTAATTTGTATGTATAAAACTATAAAGGCCAGCGATTTAGATCTGAGTGCTTCGGAAGAGGCTTTTTAAATCTATAAACCATGTTGAAGGCCTTCGGCCGCGGCTGAATCGCTTGAAAATCTTTTCTCAAAATAGTTTATACTACCTTCCACATTTAATATCTTATATTTCACACATGTTTTACAAACTTTCACTTTTATACCATTAGTAGGATTTTATATCCTCCATCGGTTTCGATATTCGTTTCTACCTGCAATTTTGTTCCATTCGTTTAAAAATGACATACTAATTTAATACTACAAAAGCTAAAGACATTGATTGTGCTATATATACCTATGATCATACATCATAACACAAAGTGTTATACAGCCAGATACCGATGCCAAAATTACTTAAAATAACATCTTTTCTAGGTCTATTTTTACCTGTTATTTAATTCCCCGTCCATTCTTTACCGAGGAACAAATTAACCATTATCCGGCCGACTCGTTACCAAGTTTCCGAACTCGTTATTGGCATGAACTAGGTTAATTAATAAATAATTTAATCAGGTACTTTGCTATCAAACTTCACGGTTCAAATGGTTTCTCTTAAAGTCTCGGGATTCGTGAAGCACGGGTTGGGTGTTTCACGGTTGATTTTTAACCTGGGAACAGATTAGTTGGAAAACAACGGTTTTTTTAAAGCTTCGATTACATTTTTCAATTTTTAAAACATTGAGTGCCTGTCCATGACAGCAATTAAATTAAATTCAATGATTTATCTTGTATTATATTATCCGACTTTTATGTCTGAGTAACTTTGTCAAAGTTGTTTTAAAACTTTAGTTGACGGAAGAAGCAAATGGCTCAACTGATGTTAAGCGCTAACCAATAACTTCAACAAAATATTGTCGTAGGTCACGTGGGTGCCTAAGTTAAGAACGTGCCTTACGCCTACGATGCAACGCCCTGCGTCTGTCATTACGGCAGAAATACGCATGATGGTAATACTTCCCTGGACGAGCCCTTTACAAAAAGTCCTGCTACTAATACCACCATGAAGCAGCATTGCTGTTTCGGTTTGAAAGGTGTAGGTGCCGGTAAAATTACAGGCACATGAGACTTAACACCGTCATGCCTCAAGCTGATGTATGCAGAGCGCTGCATTGAGGGTACGTTCCGATCGTGCATAACCTACGAAGCAATACTTTGTTTTAAGTAATGGTTACTACTTGACATGAGATAGGTCATGTCCTAGTTTCATCTTCAGGTATCAAAAAAGCCAGATTTTCATGGCAGAAAAAGGCATGGTGCTATTACTTCCCCTTTCCCTTCCTAGTACTATCTTCTGCTACTTCTTAAAACGTTTATTTAGTGTGTTGACGGTTTAATGTTGTTGTATTCCACGGGCGTTCATGGATGCGTCTAGCGCAAGATTGGATGGTGGATGGCACATGCTTCGGGAGGTCCATATCCATTGGATAAAGTCGGGCCGTGGATGATGATGATGATGATGAATTTTATAAAGTTTCTCTCCTATGCTCAATCCAAATATTCATAAAAAATCCGTCAGACTTACACAAACATCGTCAAAATCCTCATCAAAAGCTAAGTGCACAATCGTATGGGATCCGCGCAAACACTACGATTTATGTGCGCTAGTGTGTAAACATCCCAATCCATGGTTGTAACTCTTGACGCTCGTAAAGGTACGACCAGGGTGTAGTTTTTGGTTTTCGGTGAATTATTAGTTGTTATGTAGTATACCAGTTCAGTGGTTGGTCTGCTGGGACTGCTGCGTTTGTTTTGACAAACCACTATCAATGTAAGGACTACTTGAGCTGAATAGTCTTGCGTTTGTGGGGTAATCGTGTGATTCATAACATAAAACCCAACAGTGTTTGTTATACATGTACTTGATCCCCCACTAGAATGCTATAGGGAACTGAGTACACCATGTACCAAAACACGCAGTTCCGGAATATGGTATGTCTTCAGATTATGCAAACTTCTTTGCCGTAGCGGTAATCGAACCCGCAAACTCTTGCGTCTCAGCCGACTATTAGCCTATTACGTAAACAAGGTCGTCAAATCTCGCCAACAATTGTCAGTGGGGTAATGGTGGGATATCAAATATGTATTTGCTAGAATACATCATTATTTTCACAATTAGGTCTTATAGCTTATCAGTCAGTAGCATAATGCACGCAAACGAAGTTGCAAGCGGGTCAGCCAGTCGTGAATATTTCAACCATCCATATCGCAAGCGTGTCATAAAATTTTGACCAATGACAAAGCGGCATTTCTTATCTACGATTTATGATTGAAGGGGACAATTTCTTACTAAACTACTATTGGCACGGAATATTTGGCTATTGGTTAATTACCGTGAGATATCGAATGTGGAATAACATTATTCTACATTCGTTAGTCCATTTTGTTAGTTTAAGATTAAAAAATACTAACCTCATCTTCCTTACGGCTGTTTCGAAACGGCATTAATATTCTCCCCATATTTTACCCCTTTGCATTACTAGCTCAAAGCATCACTAGTATGCTCTCACCCTTATGAATTCTGCTGATACCCGTAACTTAGGCTACACTCAATGCCTGGATTTATGGCGACTATTGAGTGGAAATGCTTTGAAAAATGGCCATTACGATTTTTTTTGACAGTCATACGGGTTTTGAATCGAGATTTGGGCTCGGTCCAATATACGAGTTGACCTGTATTCAGCTTCATGATACTATTATATTCATGATATTAGTGAGAATAAGGCCAGAAAGAGTTTCCTAGGGAGTGCAATTATTACATCAAATTCGTGAGAAGATTACCTGTGAGCTTCGACTAAAATAAAAATAAAAATAGCTCTTTTCGAACATATGTCGTGACGAAACTTATTATGTAAGGCTTTGCTTATCAAAACATACAGTATAGTTTTCGTAAAGCAGAATATAAATAAAACCGGCCAAGTGCCAGTCGGACTCGCGCACGAAGTGTTCCGTACCATTTTCTATACATGCATGGGAGCCCCTTTTATATATTTTCTTTTAATTTAACAATTTATTTTTGAAGTGAACATACAACTGAATATTCTGTGAATATTTCATGCGTCTACCTGTTGCTATTATTAATATCGAGCTAGAAACTGCAAAACAAATCGTTTGTTGGAGCCCACCTTACATATTTATATTATTCTATTTTTAGTTCGTCGTTAGAGCGGCAAAAAAATGTATCATCTTTGAAAATTCCAACTGTCTAGCTATCACGGTTCATGAGATACATACTGGTGACAGACAGACAGATAGACGGACAGTGGAGTCTTAGAATAGGGTCCCGTTTTTAACCCTAAAAATCAAAGTTACGTCTTTATTCTCTTTCTCTCTAACTATTGTAGTGTCCATCAGGTTCCATAAGAACTTATCTTTATACCCTACCACCTGTATGACTACTTAATAATGGAAACAATAAACATGTTGAATATTTCACTATATTGAACCAAATATCAATTATATATATTTTCTAAGTAAACGTCTTCTAACCGCAGAGTGACGGCCATATCACAACAAAGGATATATCCTTTGATTTATAGGATCCATTAAATCAAAACCATATTGTAATATGGATCAAAGTAACACCAACTCAATATTCAAATAGATTTTAGATATGTATGTCACAGATTCAGCTTCCAAGTTCAACCGTACAGTCGTTCACAACAATCAACAGTTTATTAGCGACCTAAGAAGGTAAAAAAAAAATGTTTTTAATTAAAAGTAACAATTTAAGTCAAATCTTTAAGTCAGAGTTTCATAGATTCAAAAGCGCTCTGACTACTGAAAACACAGCGCATCGATGCGCTGTATGGTATAATTGTATGGTACCATGTCGTCATAGGATTCAGTTTGAAACCGCGTACCGTCTGCGAACGCTCGTTAGGCCCATGTGCAAACTAACAAATTGCCAGGCTTTCAAACTGATGTTTAGTTAAACCAGTCCTTCATGGGCAGAAGCTGACAGGACCTATTATTATACACCGTACAACGATGCCTCATATGATTATGATATTGGCGAAATTGTAGAAGTCATCCCAGATGCCATTGAATAATTAATTGAATTGATTTGTACTAACCAATTCATGTTGGAATTGTACTTCTTCGTCGGAGTTTTTAGGCCTCTCGAAGGCCTCCGATATGACTTGATAACAAAGGCTTAGATCTAAATGCCACTAAAGAGCAACATCAACCATTCAAGTAGTGACTGGCCGGAGTATTGCTTAATCAAGATGCTTTCTTCTGAATGATGATGCATTCGGTGTTCCTACACCGAAGTAAGCCATGTCACGCGTTTCATTATAGTAAACTATATACATCTTACAGCTTGCGACTGTACGCTTGGCGAAGTAATCCCTACAAATCGATCCGTCACCTACCGGATGATGGAGCTGTGATCTTAAATTGATGAGAATCCAGAACTCTGAAAAATCTGCGCTTTCTCACTGGTCAAAATTTTGCCATCCATCATCGTCAACATTGATATTTACGACATCATCATCAAAATCAGCCTTTTCAACAACTCCTCATCAACATATAGCAGTCCACTGCTGGACAAAGGCCTCGTCTAAAAAGCGCCAACAACTTTTATAGAAAATATGGAAGTCTCAGTTTCCCACGAGCAACGTTCTTGAACCCCTTCCAACCCTATCCACCAAATTTCGCAATATTGACGATGACGGTCCATCTGGTGAGGGAATCGTAACCCAATACGAGTGTTTGTTTTGCCAATAGTGACACGACACTCGCTCTGTTAGTAACTGTGATCGGCAATTGGATTCGATAACCGGTCGTTCCATGAACGTTAGTTGTATGTCGCTCTGATATGGTCAATGATGAACTGAGTAACTGTTTAAGCATTTGAAAAAAAAACGAATAAAAATACATAATAAGCCAGTTTAGTATGTGAGTTGTGGGCCTATGTCACAGAATAAGTTATAGTATAGTAAGTTATAGTATCTACTATTCATGTACAGATTGCCTACTTTGTTATGTGTACTAGAAAAAAATAACACGGAGTCACAAAACACAGACTTTTAAATAGTCAAAAAATCATTGACATTTTCTATTAATTTGTTATTATTAGTGCTACCAACATAATTTACCTACACCACTTTAATAAATTGAACATCGAGACAAAATAAAATACTAGCAACGTGTTATTATAATTATAGGCACCTAACACACAGCTTGTTATTAAAATACATTGAGCGAGTACAGTAGAATAATAAACCAAATAAAAAACCAAATTATCACACCTTTGTACATAGCATTTGAGTAAATTTATTTCTGTTTTATGATTCCGTGTACAATAATGAAATAAAGAATCAAACGTCACCGTCTATTAATACTCCGAATTATCTACTGACTCCTAGTCGGAGCTTTAGCGACCTAATAATAATGATCACAACTGTCTCGCTTACACACCATCGTGGTCTGTTATTTATTATCCTTGGCCACTGCTGGACATAATCCTTCTAAGAGCGCCATTGCGCTAATCTGTTAAAGAACGAACCATTTTTTTCCCACGACTGAACGGAGATTCATGTTGCTATTCTTCTCCAAAACTATTTGTCCGATTTTGATGCAGTTTTCAGTTATGGATTTGGGTTTGATTGGTGCATGTTCTTGATAGGTGTTACGGTGACAACTAACCAGGGGCGCTGCAGAAAATATTTTCCGTGGAAATCAATGTTGCCATTTTTCTCCAAAACTACTAGTCCGATTATGATGCAGTTCTCAGTTATGGGTTTAGGTTTGATTGGTGCATGTTCTTAGATAGACGTAACGGTGACAACTCACCAGGGGGCGCTGCAGTAAACATTTGTTTGTGCGAAACCTAAACTACTATAGTCCGGTTTTGATGCAGTTTGTGGTTTATTAGTGAGGATTCCTAAATAGATGTGATACGGTAGTAACTCGCTAGAGGGTCCTGTAGTAATATATTTTAACACTACATCGGATATTCTTGGGTTTTTTATTAAGTTTATTGGTACATTTATTTTTTAAGTCGAGGGTTTATAAATTATTTCATCCTTTTTCAATTCATTTTTAATCCGTCGTAAGTTTTCCAAAATTTTTAATTTTGCTTTTATACTGAGGGATTTTTGCTACACGGTTTAAAATGAAGTTGTGTCATTAAACAATACATATTAGCACATATTTTTTATTCAAAGCCCGCGCTCCTACGATGAAAACTCCTAGCTACCTACCTACTCGTACTCCGTCATGATCACTGATTGAAACTCCAATTTAACATTATACACCTACCTAAACTATATAATCTCACAGGGTTTAATGGCTCTACACATAATGGCATCGGCAAAATACCAGCATCTGCTGCTAAAACAGTAGATGTTATGCTGAGTCGATGCCATTTTGCTGCTGTAGCACACAGCCCACCTTGGTTAATGTAATCTTTTTCTCACTTTTTTGTTAAACTTTTATAATAAGGCGACGATACATGTCAAACCTCCCTCTCGCTCGCACTATTCAACATTTTTGAAGATATAAAATCACTGAATGTAGTGATGCAAAATAGCAAACCTTTACGGCCTAGAAAATAACAATACAAAGGTTCAGCAAGAATATCATGTTGAACCCAACACGTTTTCCTACAAAAAAAATTGCACCAAAATTATGTGGTCAATTTTGGTGCAAGTTTTTTGGTAAGAAAACGTGACAGAATCAAAATGATATTATTGTTAAACCTTTGTATTTTTATTTTCTAGGCCGTGAAGGTTTGCTATTTTGCATAACTACATTCAGTGATTTTATATTTTCAAAAATATTAGTGCGAGCGAGAGGGAGGTTTGACCTATATAGTCGCCATAATAAATAATGCTAGACACTATCACACAGCATCATGCATCCCCAAACTCAGCGGAGCTTGTATTATGGGAACCACATGACTGATAAACTATATAGATACATTTTTTATAAATACTTACTTATTATATAAATAGAACACACCCAGACCCCGAAACCAAATATTTGCAGAACGTAAATACTTACTTATTATATAAATAGAACACACCCAGACCCCGAAACCAAATATTTGCAGAACGTACAAACATTTGTCTCGCGGTGGGAATCGAACCCGCAACTTTCTTTGTCTCCTTTATGTGTGTTCAGTAGCAAATAAATTCAATTTAATTCAGTCTTGCATAAAATGTAATTGATAATTTCGTATTCCCAAAAGGCTGAATCATCTTGCTGTTGACACAGAAGGCTCGTTCAATTATCTCCAGTAATATTTGCTTTGCATCGAACTGAATTAGTATGAGCCAGTTCTAGTAGCTTCTAAGCGGTTCTTTAAGCGTCATTTACACGGAGAGTTTCTCGCGAGTATCGTATGTTGTCTTTGGCATTTTGCAGACGAGAATCTTTAGTTGAATGTCAAAGCTTTAAGTACAAGTCGATAACGAAAAGTCGGTTATGTCTGCTCAGTTTTCATAAATTTTTTGAACCCGTCGTAGGCAGTTGCGGGCTGCCAGTTGCTGATACTATGTGATCAATATTGCTAGATACGTGTCGAAACGGTTTTGTAAGAATCATCATTCCTCTCCACTTATCCCAATATGTAGGGTCGGCACAAAATGATTTCTCCTTCCATTTCCCTCCATCTATCGTTATATTTGTAAGATTATAAAATCCTAAAGATAATAGATTTATTAAACAAATGTTTATAAATCTTTGTGAGGAAACCTATAAAGTGTTGTTAGCAAACATCAAATGTCTGACCTTCACTGTGAATAGTAATAGTAGGTGCATTATAAAGGTGAGCGCATAGGTATTATTCGGGTTTCTAGCGTTGCCACAACGCGTTGCAAAAACAACGAAGAAATTTTTAACGAAGACGCCGTCGCAACACGCGTCGTAGTTTGTGATGTGTTGTGGCTTCGCCATTAGAACTGCGCAGGAAAGCCGGACGCGCCGTGAAATAAAATTGATGTTGGGATAAAGTGTCAATGTGTTTATTGACAAACTCGTAGTCGCAATGGGCAAGATTCTACGGGTTCGATACCTGTTTTTGCCCATAATTTGCAAGTACTCATTCTTTCAACGTGTTTCGGTACGCGATTGCTGCTCGTTGCAATGTTCTATTATGTGACTTTAATTTTTTTAGGAAATTCTGGTTTGGTCATATTCAGAACATAGCGGGCAAGGGGGGTACCGTACACTATAGATAAGTATTCGATATCAATAAACAGCTCACTCTGCATATACACATATCCGACTTGTATACGCTTACCTTAATACCTGTGTTCAGCCGTGAAAGAAGACTTTATTGCCTTGTACACGTTGTAAAGTGTTGACAAATCGCCTATGTACTTCAGCTGTTATTATAATTTGAATAGATAATATATGTTGTTGGTTGCATCTGAAATAAGATCTTCCTTTTACTTCTGTTTACCTTATTTGTTCTGCACGATTAGGTCTTTTGACTATTTTCAGTTATAGCGCTTTAACTAATGACAACGCGTAGCTAAAAAATATTTTTACTACGGTTGGTTAGTTTTTCATGCGCTATCGATAATAGGCGAAATGTAACGTAACGCCCTCGCATATTAGTCCAAGAAAATTAGTCATATTAGGGCAAGAATCTCGGAATGAGAGATAGTCGGCTATAAACTTGTATAAACCTTTATTTGAGCACCCTAAAACTTGTCTCAAAACCATCCTAATTATTGATAAAGGTTTAAAGTTATAGCCGACTATCTCTCATTCCAATTCCTACTGTTTTCTATATCACTAAGTTATCTCAAACCACTTTTTGCAGTTATATAAGTTTTAACGAAGCTAAACTAATTTACTCAATATTACACGGAGCGTGTCAAATCGCAGTAAATTAATTTCATTCAAGAACGCCTAGCAACATTCCTCGATCGGATTTTGCTGCATCATTTGGCTCAGCATCATGATAATTTAGCTAAACGTATCACCACCATAAGTTAGGAACCTTGTATCATCATCATCGGCGTTATCAACATCGTCATCAACCAAATGATGCGCCTACACAGCTAATCTCATTCTGTGTCATACAATGCACAAACTCCATAGATTAGCCATGTTTCTAAATGAATATTCTTCAAAGAAATACTTTAAAAAACTGGTGAAGGAACTAACTCCAGCCTAAGTACCCGCATTTTTTTTTTCAATAAGAAAAGATCTTACCTGCTAGTCCGAGAATATCTATCACGATGCGATAGATAGAGCGAAATGGAAAAAAGGCAGACCCTACTACTACTATACGATAGGAAAAATAATTGCCTATCAGATAGAGAGAGAGAGAGAGACAGAGAATAAGGCCGTCTACCTTTATAGAAAATCCTAGACGGAAAATGTTTACCGAACTAAATTCTCACAACAATCACACAATAGATACACGAATAACATATTCACAGACATTTAGCTACAATGATTATCATCCGAGCCATCAAGCTCATTGCTCCGTAGAAAAAACTCAAGGTTTCTAGATCGGACAAGGCGAAGGCCGTATATGTACCCAGGTATGTTACGAATATATTAGAATTACGAGTATGTTACGTTTTTCTAATGCTGGGGCTGCACCTGCGTAATACACGTAGATGTGAACACCCATTATCGGCTATCTTCGCAATAGTTGAGGCTGCATAGCAGAGATAGTTCGTGCAAAACATGAAGGCTTTGACACATATTTCTTCGTCACGATAGACGCAGTTGCGGCCCCAGCATAAAAACATTAGATACTTACATACTACTGCAAGTATCATGTAGTATGTGTGTACTGTTATCCCTTAAGATCCGTGTACTAAAACGAATCGAAACAAAACTGAACTCAAGCTTTTTTTTATGGCTAGGCTAGTCAATAAACAATGTTTATTAAACAGAGTCGGAACAAACTAGTCAATCAAACAGTCGTACAAAAAAAAACGTAATATTCGTCTGACTTTCTTCATACAAAAAGAGAACACGGCTCTTGACAAAACATAAACGATCAACGAATTCGGTAAACATTTTAATCCAGTGGAATAGCACGGTCATGATGATAAGGGATGAGAAACGGAGTTAACATATACCTACAAATGTATGTATTTTAATATTGTTATACGTTATCTATTTTTTTTTTATCAGAAACGGTTTATTCTTATTTTCTTTCTTAACTATCTTATCGAAAGCCTTCATTTAAAATTCACTCAATATTTTCTTAAGACTTTTTGATCTCATTCTGAAATGATATTTACTTTTACTACTATACATTATTTATAAACGTTTATTATTTAAATGTAAATTCGATTACATTAACTTTGATATAATAGTCTATTCGAACGACTTTGAATAACAATGAGGCAAAATGCATTGAATCGTGAAATATGATTCTAGCCGCACAATTTGTACACAACCGCAAAAAGGTATTGGAATCTTTGTTGAAAAAAATAATATTTTTTCTAAACTTCCTGGGTGTCTTTAATCCACTGCCTTTTATCGCTTTGTTCTCTGTTTGAAAAAGATTATCTCTGGTTGGAATTTAATCATCAAAACAAACATTAGCACGACTTTTTATCCATTATATACCTACAGATATTACTCAGTACGTCAATCTAGTTAGGATGCCATAGAACATTACATTCGATAAATGCCCACTTTTTTCTAGGACTTAGCACGTGACAGGTTGCAATTCTATCGCCGCTTTTATTGGAACACTAACCGACATATTTATTTTTATTTATTTTATATAATTAGAACGGCTAAATAAAACCACTTACTCTAACTAAAATAACTTACTTAATTAAATTAAATTAATTATGATAGTAGGAAAAACATAAAATCGTCATGCATACACAATTCATCAAAACAAAATAAAGTGTCAATGAAAGAAGATATATATTAAATACAAATTACGTCAAAAACCGAACAAATCAATATTTCCATTTTTACTTCATATATTAATAATTCGTCAATATAAATACTTTCATTTTACTACATATTAATAAACATTCACTCACAGTAGTACTTACTCACCGACTGGATCATCTTCCATCCATCCATAAACAGATCAAAATCAGGGTTGGTTTCAAGATGTGCGTTGAGTGCCGCAAGTTTGCGGGGGAATGGTGAATTAGAACTAGTGCGACACGAGGGTACAGCAAACAGTTTATGTTTCCGACCCCAGCGATAATTGTTTGGAGTGTAAAATCGAGCCACCTCGTTTAAAAGATTGCATCAATTGTGCACTATTATTCGGAGCATTGTGTATCATGGCTTAGTGATAAAAAAATAATGACAGAAAGTCGGGACTAACATCTTAATTCTGTAGCACACAAGCGCTTTTCTAAATGAAACACATGAAAACACGATCAAAAGTTAAGTTATTAAAATAACAAACATTAAATTAAACAATATACTTATCTCAAAGCTCTTAAACCCGAAAGGCGTCAAAGTTAAAGCTATCATCGCTTAATCCAGGGTTGGGCGAAAAATTGTAGTTTAAATTGTTTCGCAAGCTAAACACGTACCGACGAGCTTACGGGAAACGGGCTGGACTGTAATCCACTGTACACACTGGAAATTATATCAGCCACTGTACACTCAATTGTTGGGTTCGAGATAGTTGAAAAGACTGCATTTTTATGCTGCCTTTTGAAAAAAGTCTCTTTGGCCACTGTCGTTGTGATGCGATTTTAAATATTTTTCTCTGTTTTTAGTTTGCAACCAAGATAAATAATTAAATAATGCATCATCATCTACCCCCAAACTAAGCAGAGCTTTTATTATGGCAACAACATTTTTTTTTATCACATGAGTGATATAGTGATATACCAGTAATTATATAAATCTTTGTTTCATTAAACATATTCATATTATACATTGAAAACACCCAGATCCGAGACAAGTATTTACAAATACTACAAACATTTGTCTCGGGGCGGGAATCGAACCCGCAGCCTTTGCGTTTGAGGTGGGCGTTCGCCCACTGCGCCACAGAGGTCGTCGCAAATGTTGAAAAAAAAAGTGTACTTAAAATCATTTTGATAAAACATCAGTTCCATGTCTGGTACCAAAAACAATCTTGCCTGTATCTAGAATCCGTATTCGACATTCTAAAACATTCGTAGGGCAACAAATAAATTCATTTATTCAACAATCACACCGCAATAGCTTCGTTTGCAAGTCATCATACTTGTGCTGGCAAAATGTCGTTGATAAACATCGACGGAATAAATAGAAATAATCTACATTTTCAATGTGGACGTGGAACTCTCTTATCGGAATATCTTTGCCTAGGAAAGGGTGCTTTCACGGCATTAGGTGATGTTGATCGAAATATATTTGGCGGTATGGTGCTGAAAAATAAATTACATTTATTAGTTCAATCAATGAATAATGTACAGATAATATTTACTGATGTATAATGATGTAGAAATTAGCGTTCACTGAACTATTTTCACACCTTAGTCTGTTGACGCCAATTTCTTCCGAAGATAGATAGAATTGAGAAAGAAATCCGATTTATAATAATATCTGTTATATCATGTGTTTTTTTTTATTTATAAAAGAAGCCTTGATTCTTATCGTTGTCGTTTTAAACAGTACATATATATATATATATATCTTTGTTATCTTTTAAGGTTGGATTATTAAAAAACCTTTAAAATAGCAGAATATAAATAAGTTTTATTACAATTGTATTCGAACAGGAGGGCATAGAGGCTATTGATGCCTGATGTCAGTCAGTTAACAGTGAAATATCATATAATGTTGAACTTAGAGTGAATCCGATTCACTATGGGGAGTAAAAGCCTCTCACGTCTTCGTAGCTCCCAGTGTTATCACGTCGCCGCCTCCCAGACGAGCCTTTGTTCCCACCTGACAGATGCTTCTCTGCACTCCAATCTCAAATAAAACCCGACCCTGTCTAATGTACTAAGCACATCAGACTAAATCTCCTCACAGAATTAATAAACCTATTTATGTTCCATAAAACAAATTCTATCTTGCTTCATGCAATAAAACCTACGTAAAGCGAAGGTGCGGGATTGCTTCCCTGCTGATATTTTATTTATTCAGCCGCGTCCTCCGACGTACGCTGCGAAATATCACCTAAACCCAGCACTGCGCCCAGAATATTCTATACGCTTGAATAATGTCCACTGTTCCATAAAGAATGCATTTGCATACTTTGTTGTGCTGCAACAGGCAGCTCTCTGGCCGAAATGTAATGCGAACAAACACAAAACCCCTTTTTGCATGCCGCAGTGCCACACATCGTAGATAGCTCAATGAAAAAGGAATGCAGTGATGGAATGTCTGACCGGTGTGAGTGCTCTAAAGACAGTGAAAATGCTAGTTTTATCAAACATATTTCGAACGGGCCATCCGCAAAACCAACTGATGACGAGGGAATTGAACACTCTGACGTCGGATAAACAAATGGAGGACTCTAAAACCTTGTCACAAAATTCGTTCCGAATAAAACAGCGAACGAAAACACGCGAGCACATAAACTTGACTGATGGAATGGACGGTGACGATACAAAAATGGTGAAACGTGAGAAGTGCCTATCGAACAGCGTGGACGCGATCGTCGCGCACAGTGATACCAAAAGTAAAGTGATATGTAGTGCCAAAGGTTTATTAGAGACGAATTTAGATGATTTGTTCAATGACGTACAGAAATTGGACGGATGGAGCGTTGAGCCAAAGAGTTTGGGTGCCAGTGAGCCGACCTTGAGTTTAAGTGATAATTCCAAAGCTGTGAACCGTGAATCGCTCGTGTCAGTTGATGACAGCGATGATGATACAGGGAGTGACAGTGACTATACGGATGAAGTGCTTCGGGAGCAGAAGATATGTTTGGGTGCCCGTCGTTTCGGACATCTGCTGAGGAGAGTAATTTCTAGAAATGGTGAGTTTTAGAAATAGCAGTAAGGTCATGTTTCAAAGACTAAAAACTGTTGACATAATTATGATAATATTATAAATTAAAGTTATACATCATGCCAATTTCAAGCTGTATATAATATTTTAACATGGTGTCGTTATTTTACTGTTAGTAAGCAAAAATCTTATGAAATAGATAAGCCACCAAAAAATAATTGTACCTACCAAACTAGCGTCACCTAAGGTACTTTTTTGACCTCATCATCATCATCATCATCATCATCATCAGCCTATAGCAGTCCACTGCTGGACATAGGCCTCCCCTAATGAGCGCCATTGCGCCCTGTCCTGAGCTCTTTTTTGACCTAATGAAACCAAACAATTTTAGCAAACTTAAATATTGCTTCGACTTGGCCCGCATTTCTTCCCCAAGTAAAAACTAAATTGAAACGGTAAAAATGGCGGCGTCGGAAGCGTGGCGAGCCGAAGTGATTCGCGCCGTTTATTTGTCTTCAATTGTATCAAACGACTTCTCGCGTTCTGATTGAGATGACCATCTCGTAAAATCTCGTTACTCGTTTGCAATCGTGCCGACAGTTTTCTTGCTATCGCGAGAATCGATCTTCGTGTTTTTTTGTTGTTTGAAATCGTGTTTTTATTGTTAAACGGTTTCTATTATGGTTTTTCTTTTGTATGTTTACGTTAACTGGATGATTTAAAGTCTTATAGTTTAACAGAATCCAACTTTTAAGACTACAAGATACAATATTTGCATAAATAAGTGTAGGTAACATTAGGTCCTAGGACTACTTATTATAGGTACAGGACTTATTTACCCTTTTTAACATCATTGGTGAGGTAGAGAGCGCTTTAATTAATAACGAATACTACTTTTAAAATTAATGAACTTAATATAAGAAATATTACTACTTTTCGCATAACATATAATTTTTCGAATTCGTAATTATAAAAAGTTTTGTATTTCTTACTAAAATTGCAGTTTTGACATTTACGTTATCTGCTGCTACTTCGTTATTTATCTTGTGCGCTGCGGTTTCATATTTGCAAACTTGAATGAGTGTCCGATTACACGTCACCACTCATCTTGAAGTTTTAAACTTCATATGGCAAGTTTATGCTGCACAAATTTAAAGGAGCTTTTCGAATACATAGCTCTATAAGCTTGCCCTGCCGGCTTGAAATAAAAGGGGAGTGGACTCCTTATTCCGTTTAACTCGAAACGTTTTTAATGGACTTGCTTCCTATGAAAACGCGTAAATAAAGCGGGCCGAACGAGTTAAATAATTTTACTAACTTTTTTGACAAACTCTTTCGTGTAGCAATTTTCCACTAAGCAGCTAGTCGTGGGTGGCTGGCCGCGCGTTTTCCTGTTTATTTGAAGAAACACTGCGGGCGTAGTTACCTGAAAAGGAATATAGCTCTATCGGCTAGGCCACAACATTATGGTGTAACGACTCATCGAAATTTCTAGATCGCGTTTTAAAGTATAGGATGATTTGTGACTCAAATAAATTCTTTAATAGTAAAGAAACATTTATTTGAGTCACAAATCATAAAAAAAACAAAGGCAACTGCTTAAATCTAACAAGTGAATCTGTGACACAAAAAGGTCGCCATTCAGGGTAGGCTGTATCTGCAACTGCAGTGGTGGTCAACTCACATGTATCTTTTAAACTTACTTATTTTTCTTTTGATTGTCAAAATCCTTGAACAATTAAATATATTATTTATAAAGTAACTGTAAGTAATTTATCGTAAATATAACACTTTTTTAGCAACAAATTAGAAATGAAGGAAAAAGGGCCGCCACACGTTCTGGTAAATGCCAATTAATACAAATAATAAATATAATTAATAGTAATGTTTGAAATGACTGTGATAAAATGGATGCAAATACCCAGCAGTGTTAACAGGCTAAATGATGATGATGATGTATGAAAGATAAGCAAGTAACGCCACTTTTAACGAAAATAGCATCGGTAGCAATCAGGGCACGACGAGACGCGACATGTGTACGCTAATCTGAAGATCTACCCTGCAAAACTAACTATATATTGCTACTATAATATTTTCCAATTGTTCTCTAAGTTACATCGTTTGGTCTCGAAAGAATGAACTATACACATACATTACATTGACATTCTATATCGCTATATTCTAAAGTACATGCGTGGCAACTTATTGACCACTTTTTACAAGTTTCAAAGACTGGTCGTTACCCGAAACTCGGAGCTACGTCTGCATTGCATATTAGAGAGTAAAGTAGAGTAGGACCGAATAATTCGCTACTACTTTTATACTACTTTTATAGTTCTAAATATATCATTTGATTTTGCGGAGTAGCCTCCCTGTCTGGGATCGTGGTATATTTGCCTGCGGGAACGAGCAATACTCGAAGCTACCTAAATCGAAAACTAATACGAGCGCTGCGTACAGCCATCAAATTAAATAACTCCTACCATATCAAATTCATCATATTATTCAGCAGTCCCTTATTCAACTTCTCTTACCACTGACACGTCTCTCACTGATTCGATCAGAAATACATTTTAGACCTTATAAACATCTGTGGAACAAAAACCATCAGGTTAAAATCTAGGAGGACAACAGCTTACATTTTACCCAACATAAATACAGCGTCACTAACAAAATCCTTCCTTCCTTTCTTTAACAAAATAAATTTACGGGACATCTCGCGCACGAACAACTGATATCAGACTATATAGAACCTGTACTTTAGGTACTAGAGACTGATAAACATATAGTTCATTAATACCCTGACAAAACAAACATCCATGTGCACCACTCAAAATACGTCTCGTGACCTGCAGTTCAGAAGGTAATATTATCACCATCATCACTTTCAGCTTTTTAAAACCTACTACTGGGTATAAGCCTTCTCAAACGAGTGTATAGTTATGTGGTTCCCATGCTACAAGTTCTGCTTAGGTTGGGGCCATGTGATGATGACCTGTGATAGTGTCCAGCATTATTTATTTATTATTAATTAAGCAGAGCACTGGGCAGGCTTTTGTAAGCTTAAGAAAAAAAGTATATTATGCTTGAAAGCCATCTCCCAGTTCCTCATTCATAATTCCAACTTTATTTACCTCGTTTATTCCCCTTAGCTTCTTTTAATAAGGAAAATATACTTCCAACCCTTGCGTAGCCTCCATACCCAGTTTTAATCTCCTTAATGCCCAAAGTCAAAAGGGAAACTTCGTGGCTCTTTTCATAGCAATTTCTTAAGCAAACTAACGTCTCGCAACTTGTTCGTCGTGTAAACTGTAGATTACATGTTGCCCGCCATTATTTCGCGTTTAATAATCGCTAAAGTTAAAAACTCGTTAGGTGGTCGAGAGTTGCCGAGTTGGTTGGTTCCTGACACAGGTTGTTGGGAATGCCTGGCTCATTTTCTGAAACTAGTCGGTGGGGTTTAGTCCCAAAAACAGTCCATGCCAAAAAGCTTTTAAACTTTATAGCCTATAAGCCACTGACACGGCGCTGGCTTTGCAACCTGTCACGTCATGTGAAATACTAACTAGTTGCAAAAAGTGGGCAAATGTTCACTTAACAACTTGAGATATAAGGCCTCTATGGTATCCTTATGGATTTGTGTACCAATCAATAAAATTGTGTACAATATATAAAAATATCCTTAATGGGGAAAACGTAGTGATGATGTTTATCTTTTTTTGATAGTGATGATGTGCCTTGCTTACATTCTGCCCGTCCCGCTGCTCCTTGCGCTGCCGGCCATACTTCCCTTTCCTCATTTACTACAGTGACAGTGGTAGCAGTGTGAGAAGTATTGTGTTTACATACTTGGCCTGCCCACTTACCTGCCTACTTTCCTGCTCACTACCGTGGAAGTGAGCTGAATGTAAATGGGGTAGAGTAATAAGATGTGTCTGCTAAAGGATTATATACCTATGAACTAACGATGCATATATAAATGTTAAGATAGAACAAGCACATGTCCCACCTGATGTTAAGTGGTAACCATTACCTATCACAAGGCATCGTAGTTCTACATAAAGAACTATACTAATACTCGAATATTATATACTCGAAGTACTTGAATTTTGAAGAAACAATAGCACCCAGTAGCGCTGATTGCCGCGCCCTAGCTACTGTATTTTTTTACTGTGAGTTTTACGTTACAGCTACGTTTTTACCTGTATTTTATTTTACTTTTTTCGAATACAGGCTGGATAGGGACTACCAATAAAAATTCTTAATCTAACAGTTATAGACCCATCCAGTCAATGGGTTGACACGATTTTAAATCGTTAAATTTTTTTTTTTTAATTTATCATGGGCCAACTCTCAAGAGTTGATCTCGTCGAGGTCAACGTCGAGATCGTCGACCTCATCCTTGCCCACGCAAGGCAAGGATGAGGTCGACGATGGGGCGAGCTTTCCCAAAAGATGCCCATTTACTCTCTTTTTAAAGCCGTTAGGGTCGTTAGTCAATGGAAAAATAGACGCTGGCAGCTGATTCCAAAGGAGATGGCCCACTTTCCATACATTGTTTGCCCCACATACAAACATGCATGCATCACAACCATTTTTGGATTTCTGAATGGGTTTTTTATTTTTATTTAAAATCCCATTGAATTTTTTCCTATAGATAGAGGGATTTAAAATTTTCGTCGTGTGAGGCATAGCGCTTACCTAAGCCTTACAACAGAGCCACTATCTCAAAATCCTAAGTTCCACTCACTAAATATTATGATGCAAACTTGAAAGTACTACGGAGGAACAACTAGTGATCTACTCAACGCAGACCTTTTAGGAATATAATACCATACAAACGAAGAAAACCACGAAAGCGCATGTTGAAATACCTTCAAATAGTAATCTAAATTCCTTGTCATTATCTGCTTGTATGATCAGGTAGGGATGAAAACGATACTTTAAAACATTGACGTATCGTTAATAAACATCGATATTTAAATCTATTTTGAGAAATAAATGACGAATAAACCTTTTAAACATTTCTGTGTTTATTATTTTTCTGCGACATTAAAAAAAAACAATAACATGTTCAACATCAATGGTTTTGACATTGATATTTCACTTCGGTCTGACATCAAGTTGTTTTATGAGCAATGTTGCATCCCTTATAATGGTGACAGCAACTGACATTTTTTCTCAAGAATTATCAAACAAGGAGTTTTACTACGTAAGTAGGTATTTTTAAAATTCATTATATTTTCATCCTCGAGCGCGTTCAAGCAGAGTATTTACAAAAATAATGATGAAAAATAATGAATTCAATGGTAAAAAGTAGCCTTTTGATTTAATGAAATAAATCAATATTGTATGTCTCGACCATAAAAAACACACGCACCGGAAAACCACACCTAACGGATATTAATAAGTTATTACTATCAAAAGAATATAAAACTCCCTCTAAGCCGAGATTTATGAAATATATTAAATATGACAATAATTTTGTTGAAAAACCCCAAGGTTTTTAAAATTCAAGCACGAAACTACTCAGGGCCGAAATGGGCCGGCTCCTTTAGGAATGCGCATTATAAATGATGTTTAGAAGCACTGTTAAATGTAATATCAACTTTATGCAGATGGTAATTGACAGTGCGTCTGAAGCTCCTATAGAAAAAAGGTGAAGGCGGAGTAAGAAAAAATGGTATTGGAGCTGTAAGTCAGTAGCTACTCGCTAACTACCACAGAAAAATTTAACACTGTGAAACCTGTGCACCCTGTATAACTTAACTAGATATGGCTTTCGTAGTGTGGAAATGGGCCAGTAGCGAAGCTATTTTTATAGCCGCTGCTAGTAATGGAATAGCTGCAGTAACAGGAAATGTAAGTGAGTATTCGTATTTTGTGTTCCTATTTATACGCTTTTATATCGAGCTTTGAGCAATTTTTCACAGTCGTCATCTTCGTATCAATAGTAGCTAACTCTAATGTTAATATTTTAAGCCATTTTCGGCCCTAGGCATAGGCCTCCCTTAGGGACTCCTCGCCTCCATCCTACGCTAACCTGAGTTACAGTTTTTCTGGCCTTGTACCGCCCAGTTTTTCTGATAAAAAAAAACAAAATTCAAAGATTCAGTTATTCAGTAAGAACCTTATGAAACATTTTTTTTTATAAAAAAATTGTTTCCTAAATCAATACGTAACGCTACGAAACGGAGAAAAATTGGCAAGAAATTCTGGTTGGCTTACATTCGATATCGTCGAGCAATCTCGCCGGTGGACTTCCCCTTAACAACTGAAAATATCCGTATCTTATCTATCGATTTTAACGTGCTTTCCCAAACACGGAAGCGCTCAGATCTAAATTCCACTAAACGGTCACCTATCCAAAAAGGGACCAGGCGGAGAGTTTTTTACATTTCATAAACTAATACCTATAATATCATAAAGGGCATTTGTAGTATTTATTGTGACATAGTTATGACCGATTGGTATTACTTTTCGCAAAATAAAAAGAACTATTCTGTTGGTGTACATTAATATAACTGACTTTTATTATTTGCCACATCAGCATTACGTGAAAATAACTTCGTGTAATGTAATACAAGTAGTTTTGTATTACTTGTAAATAACTCAAAACGGATATTACTCGAGTTATACCCCATTTCACTAAAGGTACAGAATTAGGGTTACCGAGTACCCACAACATTTGACAGACTTCAAAAAAAGGAGGAGATTCTCAATTCGGTTGAACTTTTTCATAGATTGAGTTTATAAGTAATCAGCTGTTGCAAGCATCTCGAACGAAATAATAAATTTAAAAACAAGGAGACTGACTTTCCTGCTATCAGCTAAGGTGGCTAAAATTTTCCTTCACCGAATCGATTTATTTTCATCATCATTATTTAGCCAATTAATACCCAGTATTGGAAAATATGCCTCGCAACTCACCCAATTATAATTTATTGATCAATCCATCCTGTCTTTTGTTTATTTAGGAAACAAACAGAATCATTTCACGTAATTATAAGATAATACATAATCCACACTTGTTCTACACAAGTTCCACACTTTGTAGTGATAATCCATTTTTACCAATTGTTTTCAGTCAGAGTACATAATACTAGTCTGAAGCGGCTCAAGGATTAATTACCCACATATATCCGAGATCGCTCGGGTCTACCAAATATCTGCGGTCTTACCGGGCCGAATAGATTGCAGAGAGTATTCGCCTCGCTGCATACGCTCATCACGGGCCCTTATGCGAAACAGATAAACGATATTAATTTGATTGCTCTAGTTGTGGTATTGTTAACATTTCCCTGTTTGGTGTCTTGTTTCATTTCGTTACATCTATTTGCCTATCTGTCTCTTCCTTGTTTGGGGTTTGTGTTTGTGCTTTACCTTATTACCATCATTAGAGTTGGTATTCTTACACCTACGAGTAGTGTAAATCAAAATAGGTTCTTATAATTTCGCAACTGAAAAACATACTTTTGTTTTGGTCTTTGTGACATATTATTTTTTGTAGATTGTATAATAATGCAAATATAATAACGTCATAGAGGTCGTTAATGTGTTACACCCTGCTAAAAAACGAACGGAGCTCTGGCGCCTGGCTGCCAACGGTATAGCGCAGCCTAACGCCGGCACAGCTAAATCCCCTGGCTGCCGAAGGGCAGCAGTGTTGGCTGTGCCCGAACGATCCTCTACCGGCATGCCCAGCGTGGTGATTATGTGCATATCCCCCTTTTTAATAAGAGGCCTATGACCAGTGGATTAATAAGCTGATGTTGTGGTGCCTTACCTATAATACAGTTTCTGCCAAGTTTGAAATCAGTTGACCGTGAGTAAGTTTATTTACCAGAAACGATAACAGACAACTGTCACCAACATTTCATACATGTAAGCCTTCGCAAACTATAAAGCTTTCAAGCGTAGTTGACGTTTCCTTGGCACCGCCTCGCCACATTATTTTACAAACGTATTTCAACAAACGTCATGGTATGCCAACCATGTGCAATGCCGTGCCGCCAATAAATAATCGTAAATGCAATTTTTCAGCAGCGATTTTCCTCAAGTAGAAATGATGAGAGGATCCGGAATATTCACAGCATCCATTACAATGTCTTACTATAATGAAGGCAAAATGTTTGTAAAAATAAATAAATAAATTGTATAATTCAAACTTTTACAAATGAATGTGGTAGGTACATAACTTTAGTAGGTATTGGGACACACGGCAGGTATAGTTACATTTAGATAGATATATATAACTTTATAGCACACCATGCAGAGAATGACAACAATGAAAATGGGCGACCTTATCGCTTACAGCGATCTCTTCCAGGCAACCTTTGGATGGAAAGAAACAGGAACGGCCGGTGTGCCTAGTCCAAATTGTATTTAAAATACACATCCAAGTACATATTTACGTACTAATATTAGTTCCTTACCTATAAAATTGGTGTTTTTTTACTATATTTTATTTTACACATTTTATTTTAAATTCAAAAGTCAGTCATATACAAAATTAGTATATTCTGAAGGTAACATTATTACAAAGATTTAAAATTAAATAAATACTAATTTTGGGGACATCCTAAAAAAATAAAACTCCATTTCATGTGTTTTCGTTTTCGATGCCTAAATTAGTTTTTTTATGTGCTCTTTTCTTTTTTTTAATAAACTCATACTTTTCTCAATGTTGTCACACACAACATTTTAGGGGAATAGAATGTAGTTCCAGAGAAAAATTCAAAAATGTATGCATGAAGAAATTAATTTTCTCGATATTTTCCATACAAAACGCCAATTTCATATGTAAGTAAATATATACTTACTATAAATAGGTAAATTATCGTTTGATATTATAAAAAATACCAACAGAATTAATAAACATTAATTAACAATATACACATTATTGGGTAGTAAAGTCTTCTATTGTAGAAAGCGATGATGATGATGATGATGATTAGGAACTAAGTTTTTGATGCGTTTAGTCAAAAGAATGAATCTCAGCTTAGCTCTGTCTCTGGTCTCTATTGAGCATGTAAGATGTGAAATGTTTACGCCAAAACTGTTGAACGTATCGGGCTGAAATTGTACATATAATGATATAGTTGCAAACTAAGACTAAGTTGATAATATCTTTAATTATTTTTGATTACGCGTTGAGTCGACCGTATTGTGGAAGTCGCTGCGCATACCTGAATGAGGCACAGGACAAAGAAACCCAAAAACCCAAAAAAGGGGTTTGACCTATACCCATATGTAGGTGGTTCCGGGCTGAGATTATGATGACAGAATGATCATCATCTTCATATGGCTTATCTTTTAAGGTCTAAGATCCGTTTTCAAGAATTTAATTTAAAAAAAATCTAAACGTGGTTGTGAAACACAATTCTTTGACAGTTTTTTAATGTAAATGATTACAGAGCACAGATTATTACTCTTACTTTACTATATTCGGCGCTACAACCCTTTGTGATTCTCGTCGATTTCTACGATGGACTGTCAATCGCTTCGATCCTTAACTTTCCTTCTCCAGTTGGTTAACTTTCCCATGACCTTAAGATCTTCTTCTATACAGTTGCACCTCAGACTCTCGGATAGAAATATCATCATAGTTCATGAATGCCTGCATGTGTTTTATTAAACGTTCTTCATACTGTATGAAATATGCATTAGAATATCATATGCCAAGAGTTCAAAATGTCACTCTTTGTGACCTACAAGGGCAATACTGACTGGGTTGGTAGATTAACTCAGATAAATGTAGACCAGGCAGATCGATCAAGATAATATACTACCAAGCGATATACGTTTCTAAATAATTTCAGTAAGACAACTGAAAATAGCAGATACCATTCGCGAGATTTCCACATTGCGTGAATTGGAAACCCGATATCGTGCTATCCATCAATAAAGTCTGTCATAATGCCATATTAATTTAGTCTTGGATTATAAGCGCGGTTTTCACTTACGGACACGCGTTTAAGCGCCTTTGTTGCCAAGCCCCATCGCCACAGCGATGTGGTTCATTGCCTAAATTGACCGTGTCCGAGGAAAGGTCCACGCAGACCTTCAATAGAGGCGAAAGTAAAGTAAACGTATAGAGGAAAAGTCCGAAAGTAAAGTCTATCTAGCCAGTGCGGTAGAGGCAAAAATTATATATTAACATGCATTTTGTATTATTTCTGTCACATAATCGAGTTTGTATCGAATTTATTGTGTATTGCTGTCCAGCGTTTATGACTAAAGTATTTTTAAGGTGGAAATGTATGTATAAATATATATTATACTAATACCTTATCATCAAATGCTGCAGCATCAGGTCAAAGTTACCATCTTATCTATTAAAAAAGAATCTTATGAGCCTGTCTGATCCCACTGCAGGGCAAAGGCCTCCCTTCCCTCTTTTTCCAGACTTAATATAACGTTACTATGTTCTTGCAAAATTATTGACGTTACTGGATACCAAATTTGGAATCGATCTGTCCTGTGGCTGTCACTCACGGCTCTTCATCAACTAGAAAATAATCGTATCTACGAACACTTTCGATCAAATTATCTTTAAAACAAAAACTAAATCAAAATCGGTTCATCCGTTTGGGAGCTACGATGCGACAGACAGATCACACTTAAACTAATAACACCCCTCTTTTTGCGCTGAGGGTTTATAAAAGAACTCATTACATTGCACATCACCATCATTCTGGTTTCTCTAGTGTCGATAAGCTTATTTGATTTCGTGCTCTGTCACCGTGCAATAAAGGTGTGGTCGGAATGATGAAAGCCTATAAAAGAAAGTGGAATGAAATTATAGTGGCATTCGTATTGTCAAGTTTATGATGATGATGGCTCATTATATCTTATTTGAACTCTTTGTAATTGCTGTGATTTGGGCTATTATTGTCGTATTACTGGAAGTGTAAGGGGTGTCATTTCCATCTTCGGAACCCAAGCCAACCCGCCCGTGGCGCACCCTACTAACGACAAACAGGGCGTGCTCTGGTAGCCAACTGATTGCCGAATAGCGCAGCCTAACACCGGCACAGCTAAATCCCGGGGCCGTTGGCGGGCAGTAGCGTCAGCGGTGCGAGGATCTGTACTTAGCGATCCCCAACCCGCATACTTAGCGTGAAGATTATGGGCATATCTCCCTTCTTTTTACAGAATAATTCTGACAAAGGTCCGCCTGAAACGTGAAATGTTGCGGGTGCACAAATGTTTGCATTATTTGTCTCATGCCTGGGTGTTTTATATGTATACTAACTAAAAAAAAATAGGTATATCAGTCTTGTGGTTCCCATAATACAAGGTCCGCTTAGTTTGGGGCTACATGTATGATAGTATCCAGCATTATTTATTTTATAGTAATTATTTATTTACATTTACAATCTCAGTGGAAGATGATATCTATAAATAACTGAATTATGTTTTGCGAAAGTTGACAAGTCAATTTCGTGCCTCGATAACCATCCATGACAGACAAGACCGACTTTCATTACCAGAACTGCGTCATAGGATATCATTAATGCTTAGAAAATGATGTTGGTTCCGCTGATTTAAAAATATACCGACCTGTTGTGCCAGGATGTTAGTTTTATCGAAAGTTTATTACCTTGTTTTTGATACGTATATTTTTTACGTTGATATGCCTTTTTATGAGTTTAGCAGTTTAGGTCAAGAATGATATGACTCTTGAATTTATTCTCATTATAGCTCGCGTAGGGATAAGAAGTGGGTAATATCACCTAGCCTGTAACTACATTTTCCAAAATGTTATCCCAATATCCCAAAAAGTCCCGTAGTTTTGACGTGAGGGTGTAAATCCATTTAACAGACTCTAGCATTTATTTTAATATAAGTGAGATGTTTAAACTATCTACTCCCCTAATAATTTAAATTGATATAGTAATTATTCAAGAAATTTAACATAATTATTCAAGACGATTTAAAACAATTAGATTTATTTTATTGATAAAACATGTTTATTTTTAAGTCAAACTATTCAACTTTGGAAATAATCTTTTTATGTAGTATGCTATACCACTTAACACTTTGAGTGTGGTGCAAACTGCTCCTCCTCGTGCATGACACGTAGCGTAATGTGCGAGACCCGCAGTCAACGTGTTTAAATAAACTACTATAAACAAAATAAGTTACCATAAGGTAAAATTTCCTATCTACATTGCAGTACTTAACTTCCATGTGGCATAGCCGCTGGGTACTCTGAATAAGTACTTAGGCAAATCGTTAACTGCCTAAAATTATTCTAGCCCTTTGTAAGGAGTTCATAAAATTTGATAGGGTTTCTGCCAATTAGTTAGGGACCTATTAACCTTGTTCCAGGATAGGTATCATTTTATTAACCTTGCTCCAGGCTAGGTATCTTTTACAGTCTGTAAAATTAAACTTAAGGTTGATGCGCTCGTGTGGAAGCCCTTAGGTAAAAGGTAGGTTAAGCAACTTGTTTCCACTTCAACACATAAGAAAAAGAAGTTTCGTGGCGTGGTGCACTTCGGTATTCTTAACCGATCATCTAAGTTAAGCAACATTGCGCCCGGTCACTACTTAGATGGTTGACCGTTTAGTGGCATTTAGATCTGAGCGCTTCCGTGCTTTCGTAAGGCACTTTGAGGTGTTGGTCCCGGCGTTTTCAGTTGTTAAGCCATATCGGAGACCTTCTGGTAGTAGCTCTGCTTTCTGAACTGCAGGTCACGGGCTCGATTCCCGCCCAGGACAACCATTATATTTGATCTGTATCTGTTCTATATTCTTAGAACTGTTCTGTCTGATCTTTACAGTATCAGAGTTTGATTTGGGATGTGCCTAGTTTGGGATCAGTTGACGGTGTGTGAGATGTCCTATATATTTATTTATTCTTCATGTAAGAACGTGTTGTTCACATTATGACCGTTCGACCGTTTCGTCTGGAAAATTCGCTCTCCGTTCATACTGTCAATGAACAGACAATAATATCGCCCTTATGGGCTACTTATGACTTATGTAAACTCTCGCTAATATGCTGGATTAAACGCAAAAACTTCGAAAATATGCACACGTGGGTACTTGTCATAACACTCAAAATCGAACAGAAATACTCATGAACTGAGCACAGCACAGCGAGTGATGTTCGATGATACTTACTCATCGAAGATAAACGTACGTGTAGAAGCACAACTACACTGTCGAACAGCGATTTCGGAGACGGGTGGCCTATAAACTCCGGCCTTAAAACCAGGGTTAAGCTCGTTTGTACATTGCTACTCGTTTATGTTAAGTTGTATGTATTTATTTTCTGTCTGTCTCTTTTACTATTATGAAACTAAGAACCACAAAAAAGGGGTTTCTTCTATTACAGGTTGTTTAAACTAGAAAAGATCCCAACCCACATAGGTACCTACAGTATTATAATATAGAAACCAACTTGTAATTTAAGAACAAATTTGTATTTTTGAATCGTAAAACTGTATGTGACTGTGTGTAACTATGCCCAGCATTGGGCTGAAAATGGGTGAAATGATGATGATGACGATA
Source organism: Horisme vitalbata (assembly GCA_951804965.1). Lineage (NCBI taxonomy): Eukaryota > Metazoa > Arthropoda > Insecta > Lepidoptera > Geometridae > Horisme > Horisme vitalbata. The sequence continues at coordinate 13,310,319 of OX638091.1, forward strand.
ATGATGAAGATGAAAACTGTTAAAAAATGTTTCGAGGATCTTTCGACAATTTTTTTATAGAACCTATACAGTTTGCTATTTAACTGTATAGGTTCTATAAAAAACCTATACAGTTTGCTATTTAACTGTATAGGTTCTATAAAAAAATTGTATCGTCATCATCATCATTTCACCCATTTTCAGCCCAATGCTGGGCAAAGTTACACACAGTCACATACAGTTTTACGATTCAAAAATACAAATTTATTTCTGATTTAAAGCATAGGCCATATTTTATCAAAATCGGGCAAGTAGAAGACACAGCCTGACTTCTAGAAAGTACCCGAAACCATATTTAGCAGAGGTTAAGTCAAAGGTCACAGACTGACGAAATAGGAGGACGCAAGTGGAGTTGCATGTGGGTTTTTATTTTTATTTTATGACTATGATATCACTGCGGTTATGGAGACCTATTTAGTGATCTGGCACTCAAGAATTCTTATCATATTATCATTCAAGAATTCTTAGCACCACGACGCGTTCCCCTAACCTCGCGCCCTCCATCACCGCGTTCACTTAGCACCGACAATAAAGAAAATAATATTTGTCTCTTATCCGCATATAAGCATGAGTTTTCTACAGAGTAACTACAGCACTAACAATATTGAAGAGGAGAAACTTTGTCACTCATCCGCATATAAGCCCTAATTTCTACAGAATAACAACATATTTCTCTCAGTTACAACCATACCGTAAAAATACGACAACTCTTCATTTTTATCCAGTGTCCATTACTATGCGCTACAAGCGTACCAAACCATTAGTCAAAGTCATGCACAGCACCAGCTTTGCTAGCAAGCCTGAACAGAATATTAGGCGTAACCCGCGCACAATGGCCGAAACAATATCACCGTATTCTATGGGACATAGGCGTGTGCTGCCTTAGATTATGTCACTGCAAATAAGATAGCGAGTTTGGTTGATTTTGTTTGTTACGCTTTCACGCCTTAAATACCGATCATCAAGAAATCTGGGATACGCTTACTGTCAGAATATTAGCGCTTTCGATATTCTATCAGTGCTTAATATACCGCCACAATCCAGTCAGCCAAGTTGGTTGTCATTCCCTTGCGTATATTAAAGGCGTACTGGAAAACTACTTTATGATGATGGCTGACTGAAACTCCAAAGATGCCTAAACAAATATTTACAGATCACATAAACATTTGCCTCGAGGCGGGAATTGCTCTCGCTTCGTTCTGCGCCTCAAGCGGGCTAGCCCTCTGCGCCATAGACGTCGTCAAATGTAACATACATTGTACCTGAAGGTTCAGTTGTGGGATGTCTACTTTGTTATAACAATTTCTACTGCCGCTTTTCTCCGAAGGCTATTCACAGATTCCCGTTTCGAGCGTCCCGTCTCCCGTTGCTAGCGTCTCAATAGTAGTAATCTGGGAAGTGGACCATTGGTCTGTATGTCGGTCTCGGCCTGCTATTGTGCGAATATAGAACATTACCTTGATTAGCCCTTTCATTGGTTTCATCGGGTATCTTGGGCATTTATCATAGCAGAGAGATAGAGGCTGACGAAGCTTCGGTAATTTTCTGAAGTACATCGTGGTCTCAAACGTGATTTGACGTCCATCTTTAAATTTGACGTGACTTAAAAAAGTGGCCTGTAGGAAGGATATCATTTAGTACCATGTAAGTGCTTGTTGACGGACAGTACAGGTCTACCAACAAATCAAACGTAAAGAACTATATCCACCGCATCGCATTAAAACGTGCTGTGAACGGCTTTTCTATACACATTAACTTCACTTTCTAATGTGTATTGGCAATAAACATAATACATCTTATCGCAGATTTGTTTAAAAGTGGTTAAAAACTCATATTTGAGCACTTTTTGAGTAGCGCATCAGTATTCGGGCCTGGGTTTCACTATAAGTGTGCTTTTGATCAAGGGCACGTATCTAACTACTCCTAAAAAATCAATGATATTTAAATAAAAGAAGAATGAACCATATGTACCTACCAGGTATACGTTCTCGCTATGCTTTATATAGAAAAGTGTGTTTTTGAATTCTTACATGATTGATAAACACACAGATGTTTAATTAGATCACCTCGTGGGAAGATGTCTGTGCGTTGTTAAGACGAGTGAATTAGGTAGACGACTGAGTTCATAATATCATTCTTAAAACTATAACCATTACTTCAAAGAATTTGGCTTTAAACTTAATTCCACGATTAATTCAATTAATTCAAGAATTAAGACAGTTTCCAAGTTATGTAAAGACGTCTAAATGAATTAAAATCATGGGCGCTTTGTCCTGTAAAACAAAATTGGGATTAAAAATGAATAATATTTTAATTACTTTTGCTTTTCATCAAAATTCTTGCGAAATCTCGGCTCGAACATAGACAAACTCTTTATTGCACACAACATCAATAAAAACAAACTTAAAAAAATTAAATCGACTTAAAAAACAAACTTCTTATCATACTGCCCTAAAAAGCGAAAAATAAAGTTATTTTGATAGATACCTAAAGTAATAGAAATAATGATTTTAACTTGAATATTATATTTTACATTACCGACAGTAAATCAATTTTTAGGTAACATAATAACAGACACGGGATATTTTAAAATTAAATCGCAATTACAAGCAAATTAATGATATTATTATAAAAAAAACTTTTGAATGATGCATTAACAGTAATAACAATGAACATAAAATGTTATAAAATTATAATAAAATATAATAGTACAGTTGCCTGCATTATGTGCTGCCTACTTAGACAGTTCGTACTATGTCGCTCATAACTCGTTAGTAGGTGTACCTACACTTACCTATGATTGTAACAAAAACTACATAATATAGAACGTATAAGTAAATAAAAAGTTGATCCACAAATCCATTGTGGAACAACTGTAAAATAATGACGTATTTATGAAGAATTTTCGAATGTTTTGACGTGCCAAATTACTATCGATGAAGCAGAATGCATACTACTTGCTGAAATCTGAAGATCGTTCGCAACCGTACATTGCATCCTACAATATGGCACCGAACGCGCGGGGACGCGCGGCCGAGTGGGAACGCGCACTATCAGGGCAATCTTTCAAATATCTTGACAATCTTATGCGCGACATTTCCCTGTATGGTATTTTTTCTAGTGGGCGTGTATGTGAGGGTTATCTTGAACGCATACTCCACGAAGGGCAAATTCTACCATCACAATACCCGCGGCGCAGAGCATCTCATAACGATCCCACACAAACTGACCAAATCTGGAAACTCATTTCATGGGTCCAGCAATATACAATAGACTCCTTAACAGCATTAAGGGTGTACCTAGCCATACTATTTTTAAATCCTAGCTAAAAACCGGGCTTATCAAGCAAACCCTGTACTCAGCGGAAGAGTTTATTAGTTTAGGTTTATTAATATCTTATATTGACTGTTTTTGTGACTAAATTTTTTTATTGATATGTAATTTTTTTTTAAACTAATTGACGTGAATCACTCCCGTCACGTCAATCCGCAACCTCCGTGGAGGTAAGTTCGAATTTCGAATAAGTAAAAATACTTTTATGTGTGATCTTTATCGTAAAATTTCTTCTGCCGTGTGTAAGGGATTCTAACCTCCAACTTCGGAACCCAAGCCAACCGCTGCATCTGCCCGTGGTACATTCTCCAAACTAACAAACGGGGCTCTAGCGGCCGGCTGATTGCGGCATAGCGCAGCCTAAAATCGGCACAGCCGAGTACATTCCCTAGCCGCTGACGGGCAGCAGAATCGGTGGTGCGAGAAGCCCTGCGATCCCCAACTCGAACGCCCAGCGTGGGGATTAAGTGCATATCCCCCCCTCTTCTTATTAGGGGAGGCCTATTACCAGCAGTGGACTGATATAGGCTCCTGTTGTTGTTGTTGTTATTCTGCCTTCGGAAGCTCTGTGATAAAATTTAAAATCAATCAGTTTTTCATACCTTTTCAGTTCAGCGTAAAATGAATATGGCATCTTGCAGTCACCAAATTGGAATTTTTGACACTTCATATGATCTACATCTACATGACTATTTAATGATTCAGTCAAAACCAATAATGGCACCTAATTTGTGGCAATCGATCAATCCAGTCGATCCAATCGATTACAGTTATTGATACCTTTTTAGTTCATCGTAAATTTAAAATGGCTTCGTACAGTCGCCATATTGGATTTTTTGACATTTCATATAGCCTATGTCACCCTTGTAATCTAGACAAATCCAACGACACCTCATTAGTCAAAATCCGTCCAGCCGTTCGGGTTACAGCGACCGACAAATAATATTACAAAGACACCCTAAAACATAACCTTCTTTTAAGGGGACTTCAGTCGGGTAAAAAAAATACAAGATACAAACACACAAATAGTCTTATTTCATATCTTAGATACATTACAATATAACATTCTATACTTTTATTAATATATAATTTAAGAATGTATAATATAGTGGAAGCGCCTTTACAAATTACATCTGAAACATTTGTCCAATTTGCAATTTTCTTTTGTTTCAATGTTTTTTCATAGGTAATGGTTACCACTCAACATCAGGTGGGCCATGTGCTTGTTCCATCTTCAAGTATCATAAAAAAAACATCGCGCCGCGAGCTATCGTCGGCAATTAAGTGCAGTAAAAGTGTCGTGTCACGCCGATTGGCACTGTCATTGTTCTAATGCACAATGGACACAATGGGCGAAAGCGTAATGCGGATCAAGTTAGATACACTCCAGTTTTATATTGACTTGCCCGGCTAATATGGGTGACGAATTAACTTTTCCGTGTTGTTAAGCTTAGTTTATTTAATGACGGGAATGGAACTCAATGTTTGCAAATACATATTGCGGGTTGTGCGTTGATTATCAGTCAGTTAGCTTCACGTTTAATGTATTTTGTTACTTTGCTGGTTAGTAGAACTACATCTAAAATAAATAAATAATGGCATTATCATACATCATCTAGCCAAAAACTAAGTAGAGCTTGTATTATGGGAACCAAATGTACTTAATACTTATATAATTTTTTTAAGTACATAGGGAACACCCAGGCCTATTCAATACTATTTTTTTTACGTTTGACTAATATGTAAGAAGAAATTAGAAGAGATAATTTGCTTAGACCGGCAACGGGGTCGGCAACCTTCTATGGCGGAAGAGACAAAAATCAGGATTGGAACTCTCTACCGGCCTCTGTATTTTCTGATAACTATAACCAGGGTAGCTTTAAGTCTAGAGTGAATAGGTGTTTTCTGGACCTTTGTGCTCCATCTTAGACCACAACGTTTCTTAACATCAGGTGATTTTATGGTCAAACAAAGGTCCACCCAGTGTTTAAAAAAAAGTCACAATTTACAGTATATTCCAGATTTTAAAGAGCCACTTAAGGTCGTTGACGGAAAATGCGCTGCGCATCGTCAGTTGAGTAATGACAGAACAGTCAAATTAGATAATAAGACTCCCTACCTTTTGAGACATCTTAGCTCATTATTAGATGAGCAGTGATCGGAATTAGGCGGGCTAAATACGTAATGTTCGAAAAATAACAGACACAAAGTGGAGACGCCTTAGGACTAATTATTTTTTCGGGCTAATCGTCTCGGATTCCTGTTTATTTTTGTACTTAAAATCCATTTATGTACACCTATACATTTATAGTGAAGCACGCACGATGACTCTTGGCATGCGAAACACAGTTAATAACAGTTAAAATATAAATGTAATTTATAACATATACAACTTTTTGCAGTCAGTTAAAAAGAAAAATGATTTGAATTAGTTCACAATATTATTAACATCCTAATAATATTATAAATGCGAAAGTTAGTATTAAAACTTACATACTGGGACAATTGTTAATTTTTAAGGCCGAATTGTGCCGAATAAAATTGTTGTAGTAAAGTAGTATTTCTTAAGCAGAATAAAAGTTTGCTGAAAAATGTGTTGCGGACCGTGTGGACCATGCTGCGGCCCATGATGCGGCCCTTGCTGCCCAAATATCAGAATATACACCTGCTGCACGAAGATTTGTTGAGCAACAAACAACCACAGGACCTGGCTTGCTGCATCTTGAAGCAAGCACCCGCCTTTTCCGCTTCCAGTAAACTCCGTCCCACAGTGTTGTTTTAGTGCTGCATAATAAAGATGTAAATCTTATGTCTCCACACTCTGTTCTTTGAACTTTAGGTATTTTAGCCCGCCTAATTCCGATCACTGATGATAAAGCATCCCACTTGTAAATATCGCGACAAGCTTTTATATCATATAAATTGTGTAATGTAATAAATTGATGGGTTTGATTTAATTTAAAGTTTATTATTCTCTTTTTAAAAGCTTGTTTTTGAAAGTTTTTTACTAATCATTTATTACAAACTACAAGTATTAAAAGTGCCTCTTCAACACCGCAATGTGATCTTTTCAATTATAGGTATAGGTATTTCAAATTCACTATCTACGAGTAAAAAGATTTTGTATAAATCACCGACAGAAATATCAAAAGCATTTTAAAGGGGTTTATTTCTAATCCTGTCAGACCCAAATCAGTAGCTGTTAATTTATTTGAATGTATTTATCCTGTCGTTATTACATTAATTTTCTTTCTTTTCAGGTAAGTCTTGCGAGCCAGGGAAGCGCACGCAACCTGAAAGGTATACATTTGACAATTACTTGTGTTTTTAACTTTACCACCATCATCATCATCATCATCATCATCATCATAGAGCACAGCTGGACATGTCTCCCCAAATGAGCGCCATTGGGCTCTGTCCTCAGTTCGAGCACCATATGTAAAACAAATTCAGTTTCAGGATACTTTTGAGGTTCGATACGCGCGTGGTTTATTATGATGATTATTGCATCATTAGCTACTTGAGTTTATTCCAGTTCCATTAGTTCAGGTAGATTAAGTACTACAAAATGACAAAGTAAATCTCGGTCCCAAACTAGTATTCCCGCTCACACTCACCGTTTATTATGAAGTGTTTACTTTAAGTCAAACCATTTTCCGCTTAGGGTTATTGTAGAAATATGCAATAGGAATATTTTTTTCTATATTTCGAGTCATAAGGTCAACTGGAACCGACTTTCCGTAATCTTGACGATATCGTCGGTCTATCTCGGGGGGTCTTCCTTTTGTAATAATATTCCTAGGGTCTTCTCTATGGATCTTCTCTATAGCCGACTGTCTAGTAATCAATGTCGATCTCAAGAATTCGATTTTAAATGTTACCTATTCAATCTTCCTACAAATGAACGCGTCGGGATAGGAATTGGTGTAAATACATTGAATACAGATAATTTGAATTTTGAATACATTGAAATGTGGAACTCTTAGTTCGTTGGGCACGAAAGAGGTAACTAATTATGTTAATTGGTGCATGTGCATGGATGAGCATATATTTTATTATTGTGTTTTAGGAAAGGTTAATGTGGATATAACCTTGCCCTCGATTGTATTATTGCGTTTTTATTCATGTTTGGTATGCATGTTTTATTGTTGTGGGTCTTGCATAATCAAAATTCGTTTTTGAGCCACGTTGGCCTAGCAATAGATAACTCAACTGCTGAATTCGATGCTCGTGCGGTTGTGGTTTTGAATCCTGGACGTACCACTCGTTATTTCCTATCATTGTTTTTTACGTTATTCTATTCTATATTCTATTAGTACTCTATGGTCTAGGACGGCTAAATGCGGCAGGGTAATACTAGCACAGCTGTACAAATGACCTGACCGCCGACGGGAAGTAGCCTCGGCGGTGCTAGAACTGTGCCCTGCGATCTTCAACTCGCATGTCCGACATGGGGATTATGGGCATATCCCGCTTTATTAGGAGGTCTATGTCCCGGTGTGAACTGTTATAGGCTGGTGTAGGGTCTTGGGCTTAGGGTACTGGGTAAACCATTCTATCTCGTCTTGTGAGTGTCAGAAACTTTGAGTGCACATGACTCCACATCGTCAATTATCTAGAGTAGATGCAAATACATTTAAAGTGATGAGGCTGTTTGTCTACATTAGCAGAGTGGCCAAGCAAGTACTAGTGACAAGAAAAAACTAAAACTTAGGCCTTTGCATCTATTTTAGGTATTCTATGTGCTGTAGTGCCTGGGACATGGTTGGCTTGCCTAGTGCCTAGCACCGTGAGGAGCTGACTAAGTTATGGGTTTCCTCATAAAGTTGGGCCTATCATAGTTTTCAGCACGTGTTAATGCACACATAAATTTATCGAAACGAAACGACGACCTCCGGATTGGCAGTCGGGGTACATCCCACTTGGCCACCACGGCTCTAAGTGCTCTAGTCTCAAGAAAATCGCTCAATATTTTGTATCTTAGTGGCCTGATGATAACATCTTCTTTTTTTTCGGAGCATCAAGACATACAAGTTCCTATCCTGCCCTGCCTTTGAAGACCTAGCCTAAGTCAGCATCATCTCCCTTCCCTTCCAACTAACCTTAAAGCCTATTTACCATTAATTTTTTTAAATCAAATTACCTCTTTCCCTGACCTAACCTAATCCTATCCTGCTTTAACTAAGTTTGATCAGACTTTGACACTTGGGTCGGAGCACGGAGCACAGCTCAAAAGTCAACATTTCTGTTTGATTCTGAAAAACGTGTGAAAAATCGGTGCTTTTGTAGCTTAGCGCTTGATTTAGTAGGTAATTTATTTATCAGCGTCGCAGAAAAAAAAAACTAGAGTAGAAGCATTCTAGTAGGGAACATAAAAACATACAAAAACGATATTCAAAACGTATTAAAACTAATATAAGAATATTGTAAAAACTAGTACTTACCTAGTACTTAACTAGTACTTACCTTAATTACCTATCGAAAAAGGAGTAAGTAACTGTACGCATTTAAAATTATTTTTATTAGTTTATACTAAACTGTTTGAAATTTTTGTTAATAATTGTATGCTTCCACAAAAGCATTTTTCAGGACTACTTACCCCTAATACTTCACCACCCGTAGTTGAAAAGTTATTCAATCGTACTTTGAAATCTGAGCCCTCGCGAACTAACCGCATAAACGACAAACACCACTATAGCGGAAAAATGCGAACTCGCGTGAGAACTGCGAAACTTACAAACTTTACACTCAACCAAGTTTATCTTCGAGTGGATTTATGCGATTTTTATACCGAAGAAAGCACCATTATTCATTGTTTTATGGAAAAGTTTTGAGCCGTTCATAGTTATGGTGTTCTCGTTTACAGCTGCGCCCTGTCATAAGTAATAAGTTCTTGCGAATGGAGAACTACTTGGCTGATTGATAGGGGTATACTAATAGGTCTGTGAGACTTCCCAATGGGTAGGCAGGTTGGCCATTACGGCAGGAGGGGGGGATGATCTCCCCTATCATATTGGGACCAATACAATTACAAAATTAAAAATGTATAATATTTCTATATAAGTATAATAAAACTAGGTTAAAGTGGAAAAAAACAAGACTAGATTATTATTTTTATTTTACTTAATTTAAACAGGACCTGTAGTTTAAAAAATATTTAAAAATTTATTTATTTATAATATATACCAGTAAAAAATATTTTATCTGCTAATCTTCACCCTAGGCAAGCCTGTATCGTTGAGATCTGTTTAACGATTAAACATATGTAAGGGTCTCGTTCACCATCCTCAAGTAACGTCAAAGTAAGATGATTGGTGGTTAAAGTGGCAAGTTTGCTCAGTAAGACCTAGTAAGACTATTAAATCATCTGGCACCGTACATATAGGTATGTACTTGAGGTTATTGTGGTAAAATTTGACTAGTTAAGACTAAATTAAATGAAAGAAGTATCTATCTATCAGTTAATTGAGACATTTTCTAACGATCCTAATTCCACTGGTTGATATTGGAATTCCTGACATGCCTGACATACACATTGCAATGATCGCACGAAGCGTCACAAGGATTTCGATCGTATGCGACAAGTTCTATCATGAATAGATTGGTTGTAAAGCATGTATATCATGATACCAGTAGCCTTAACCCACAAGTATGTTTTTACATTGACTTACGACCCGCTTTAAAAGAGAGTTAATAGGTATCGTCTAGGAAAGTTCGCCCCATCGACCTCATCCTTACCCACACAAGGTCAAGAGCTAGCCCATAACAAAAAAAGTACAAGTAAAGATAGAACCCTCCAACTTTGGTATCTTTCTGAACAATTTACAGGATAAGTTCTCTAAAACAAATTTTTATTCAAACATATCGGTGAAAAGTATTTCCCCTTAGGTACAATAGCAGGTATTCCTTAGAAATCATGTTTAGGCCACGGCAAATTTTAGCTGTTTGCTTAGCTTGTTCTTTATAGATCTATCTATTCCCATGTGGCGTTGCATTGGCTAACTTTGTCATAAAGTTATCCAGAATTGAAACTTGAAATAATGCCTTCAGAACGCTATAAATCCGAAGCATTCGTGGTCCGGAGTCCGCATGCAAAGTTAAAAAGTTCGTTCAAGCATTCGCATTCGTTTGTATTCAAATAACATCACAAAAGTTTAACAGATAAAGCGGCATGCTGGCTATTGTGACGTCCGCTTTGCTTTGCTATTGTTTGGAATCTGTTGAGCCACTTTCGTAGTTCTTTTCAATACGTTCTTTTCAATCTATCGAGTATAGAAAGGTTCATTGTAACAGGCTTTTACATCATCATCATTTTCGTGGAACGTTCTACTCGAGTATATGTACCTCGATGATTATAATTTGGGTGTCCTCAAATCAGTGAATAGGTTCCTTCTAGGCAAACATGCGCTATCGTTGACTGCAACTTTGCAGTTTGAGTAGATCTCTTTGTGAAGGGCTTGTCCGGGCAAGTACTACCACCATGCCTATATTTCTGTCCTGGAGCACCTTTGCTGTGTTTCGGTTTGAAGAGTGTGCGTGCCGTTGAAATTACAGGCACAAGTGGCTTAAACACATTCATTCCCCAAGTTGACGAACGTAGGGCGTTGCATCGTAGGAAACGTTCCAAACATGCGTGATCTACCATGCAATGCTTTGTGATATGAATGGTTACCACTTTACATCAGGTCGCCATGAGGATGCTCCAACTTCAGGTACTTATGAAAAAAAATGAAGATGTGTCGTATGCGTGTTTCTGAAACTTGAGGTTTGATTCCTAAGGACTTCCTTTTACTGTAAATGTTTGTTCCGGGGCAGCTTGTTGTCACATTTTCAGTTGCGCTTCCGTGCTTTTAAAGTTAAATTAAGAACTCGGTCCCTAAGTCGTCAACACTTTCAATTTTGTTTATTTGAAAAGCTAAAATATCTAAAGGATAGTATTGATGCTTCCCGATCCTATTAATTCCGACACCTGTAAGCTCTCAGCTCTTTTGAACATACGTAGATCTATACAAACGCGTATTCTAGTTTGAAATCATAAATATTAGTCCGAAAGGGCGCCCCATTCATTAAAACCGACGAGCTTTGTATGAAATCTGGAATAGAACATCAGAATACAGACAAGCTCAGTACGGCACGTTCATAACTCAGCCAGTATTTTGCCATTATTCAGGCGAATTGAATATTCTAAATACGACCGCCGAGTGCCAACTCGGTATCACAATAAATAACAATCAGTACTGAAAATATACTAAAAGGACGCCCGTCGTATCGGATTTTCTGAGGCTTGAACACGATGACTAGCGAGCAATACTCGTTCCGTAGACGTAAAATGTTGGCCAATGGGAAAGCGTAGATTCAAAATAACGCTTTGTCAAAGGCCAAAATCTTTCGCTACGCTTACGATACGTCAGGTTAATCGCTTGATTCAGAAAAAAATGTTGGTATGAATCACTAACTAGATCCTCCTAATTATAGCATACAAACATTAGGTACATTATTTCATAACAATTATATAACAATATTAATCAAACAGATGCAATATACGGGGTGGGCCAAAATTTTACCTCATCGAGGGCAGCTTTTTCTTTTGTAGTTATAAGGTAAAGTGGTTTTGTTCTGAGAAAACTATATAATTATTTTGAAAAAAAAAAAACAAAAGCATTTTTGGATTTTTGGTTAGCCCAGAAAATGATATATGTAAAAAAAAATAAGTTGGTCTCAATTGCCTCTAATTCCCAACAGAAACAGTTTTCCCAACGTAACTTACCAAATGAAATCGTAATATTTCCAGAAAATTAAAAAAAAAAGTTTTCCATACTATTTCTATGAAATAGCATTCGCCATTTAAAAATCCGAAAATGCCTTAATTTTTCCTTCAAAATAAACCTATAGTTTCCTCAGAACAAAACCTTACCACAAAAGAAAAGGTAGCTGCCCTCAATGAGGCAAAATTTTGCCACAACCTGTATATGTAGTGTAGGTAGGTACATAATAATGTAATAAGTATGTCGTATGTATTTGTGTTTCTTGCATCTATCGATTGTGTTTGATTGTGTGAAACCTGTAAGGGAGCGCGCAATTTAATAGTCTGAGATAACAGATTACTTTCGAAGTTTTCGAGAGGTTTTATGAACTGATAGAAGCGGAACCCTGTTCCACCTAATCTCATTCTTATTTTATAGGTAGGTATACCATGTCCTTTAAAAGCTTTACACTAAGTTACAAGGACATCTTAATGAAAATTTTGACAAAATTTCCTTTATTGCTCATATGAACTTACTCTACTGAAATATATCTGCATTGTTCTCGCACGCTCTGCAATGAAAACATCGTAAAGATAATGTAGCATTGTATGGAAGAACTGGAGCTCGATCTACCTAAATTAGTTTTGTTTTAAAGTTGTGGAGTTATGACTGAACGTAGGTATGGCACGCTGTTTCAAATTTGAATACTAAGCAGGTAGATATGTATTTTATCAATACTAGCGGCCCGTCCCGGCTTCGCACGGATTAGGGCCTTTTTTGACACCTTGGGTTACGTTACTTAAGTTTTAGTAAGGATCCCTAATCTTTTCTAGCAATAAATATAGCCTATGTTACTCAAGGGGAATGTGGCTTTCCAATGGTGCATGAATTTTTGATTTAGAAATCGGCACAGTAGTTTTTGAGTTTATTCATTACAAAGATACACACACACAAAAATACAAATTTGTCCTCTTTATAATATTATGTAGATGTAGATGTAGAAAAAAGGCCAAATGTTTGAAGAAATTTCTTCTACATAAAAAAACTGTTTAAAAAATGTTTGTAATTCGGTGGTGTCTTAAGCAAGTGTTCTTAGCTTCTGAAGGGAGCCACGCTTTAGTATAACCTTCTCGCCTTAGTAAAACAACCCTCAGTCAGTATAGTATTTGGATGGGTGACTGTTTAGTGGTATTTAGAATAAAGCACTTTAAGTGCTTTGGTGCACTGTAAGGCACGTTAGCAAAACTAGTTTTGGCTTTTGTCATTTCGGAAGCCTTCGAGCGGTCTACAAACTCCGACAACCAGACCAATATATGAGCTAGTAGTCTGATGTCGAAGTTTGTAGATGTAGATGTAGATTCATACGAAGATGAAAAATAACCTTTTTGCATATACAAGAAAATTATATAAACTTATTACTGACACCACCGCTTACACTAAAAACAACAATAGCCTTCCGTAAGAACTGATACTGATAACGCTTCAAACATCCAATGCCTTTTGCGTATTGTTTCTTCAAATAAATAAATGATTTTTAACCGACTTCAAAAAGAAGGAGGTTCTCAATTCGTCGGAATCTTTTTTTTTCGACTTTTTTTTATGTATGTTCACCGATATCTCCTTAATTTGTTAACCGATTTTCAAATTTTTTTGTTCAAAAGAGGTCTCTTCACAGGGTGTTCCATATAAATTATATTCCTGAGGGATTGGTACTTTTCCCCGGAAAACTCAAAAAACCTCATCATCACTTGTAATTTTCGCCCTATGATCACCAATATCTCCGTCAATTCTGAACCGATTTTCAAAATTCTTTAGGGCAACAAGTAAGAAGTGATTTATTTGAAGTCTGTTTATTTTTTTAAGAGTCCTACTTGTCTTTATTTCAATTCATCTAATTCCATCGTCTGTTGATACCCAGGGGGTAACGACATGCATACAGTTTTCATACCACATACCACAGTCTCTTATACTGCCTTATTCCTATGGGGATCAACTGTGGTTTTTGGAAATAATTTTATTTTTTTGATTCAACAACAAATATTAATTATTCTACTTCTATAAAGTCATTAACTAGGTACTTACAATGTGAGTCGCGTAGAATCATACAATGTGTATGATGTATTACATTAATCTATTGCAAACAAATCACTTGCGAACAACGCAACAAAACCAGGCTATTCAGTCCACTGCTGGTCGAAGGCCACCCCTATAGGATTGGAGGATATGCCCATAATCCCTACGCTGGGCGGGATCGCAGCTGACCGACGCTGCTGCCCTTCTACGGCCAGAAGATTTTTTGCAAAACTACAAATTAATGAATATGAAGAAATTGGCACCTACATAAATGATATCCACTGCTGGACGAAGGCCTCCCCCATAAGATTGGGGGATATGCCCATAATCCCCACGCTGGGTGCGATCGCAGATTAAATATTCTCGCACCACCGACGCTGCTGCCCTTCTGCGGTCAGAAGATTTTTGCAAAACTACAAATTAATTAATATTTTTGAAGAAATCGGTACCTACATAAATAATATGACATCCTGGCAAAATCTGCATAAAGCTCGATAGGTTTAACTGGATAATTATATCTATCTCGAATGGGTAATTTTATAATATAATTGTCTAGCTTTACTTCGCACTCACGAAATAGAAACCATTAAAATTTGTGGCTATATAAACCGAGAATATAATAAGTAAGCTATTACTTAAACATTATTGTAATGTAAAGCAAAGTTGTTTGTAAAGTTACAAGAATATATCAACTAGCCACCCACAAATACTATCTCACCATTAAATATTTCATCACAAACTACGAGCAAAGTGAAAACCATATTTCTAGCTGCAATTAAGGTCTCCGAAAACACAGATAATATTTCTACTGGGCGACCGGCTGCCTGCAGTGCCATAAGTAAAGTACTGACTAGATAGGTGTAGAAGCATGAACCTATCTAGTATAATATTTATGTATTTACAAAAATAATCTTTCTAAGTACTATATCAGTATCACAAGTTCACAAGTTCACACTCTGCTTCGTTTGGGGCTACATGATCTGTAGCATTATTTTATTTTTATTTATTTATTCTTTGACAGTAAAAGTAACAGTCACAGTATTTATTCTACCGATTTTAAAACATAATTGTATTTATTTTCTTGTGAAATATTTGGTTGAAATTGACCATTACCCACCACCATTACCACCATTTCTCATATGAGACCCATGGGTATGATATATAAGTACTGGTACTATCGTATGTACATGAGTCACAACATCAGATCTCATAGGTAAGCCAGCAAATCATATATTATCTGCTAATAAGATTAGAGACATTAAAAAATCTATAAATCTATGATAAGTGTGTATAAATAAAATAATCTTATAACTATATTTTTATGACCGCCAGCCGGCTTAGCACAGCAACCGTAGACAAGGTTTTTTTCGACGAATGAATAGAGGTAGACAAGGTTTTATCGACGAAAGAATAGAGGAAACTTATTTTTGGTTGTAGATGTAGCAACATTTTAAACGTTCTAAATACGATTATCTATAGAATAGATAAAAATAAGCGTTTGGGATGCAGGGAGACCCGCAACCAGGAAAAATACGTTGTCTTCTCTATCTTAGAGTAGATATAAAAACGCCAGGAGCTGGAGTGACGTGATAGAGAAGAGGCTTTCACAAAGCAGTTGGTGCTGCTGGCTATGATTCTTAATAAAAACTGTAGATGTCACACACATAATTATGTGGTTCCCATAACACAAACTCAGCTTACTTTGGATCTATATGTTGTTATGTGAAAATGTGCGGTATTATTAATTTATTTATCAGAGTAAGGTAAAAATATTCGCTTTGAAGTTATAGGACATCCCTAGCCCAGAGTAGACACAAACTATGCTCCATTCTGTATCTGGGTGTAATATTCTAGTCATTGCGAATTTAGAGGCTATTAAATAGCACAGTTTGTAGAGATTCCAATGGTATCCCTGATAAATACCCCTAAGTGCTACGTCCTAGTAATTATGATTTTGAACACATTTTCATACATATTTAGGTTTATACCAACAGTTTTAACTATTAGTGTCGTATACTATATGAAAAACCAATTACAGGTAAACCTTACTTGCACTTTCTAACACTAAAGGTTAGGTACCTACTTTACTTAAATCTAGGAGTTATCAATAAAATAGAAATTTGTAAACTAAAAAGAGCCACAGATTCAATGGGAATATATATATATATATATATATATATATATCAGTATCATATATGTATCAGTTTCACTAAACCACTGATGTAATTATTCTAGGCGGCTAAATAAATTAATAAATAAAAAAAAATTCATGATCTTCTCCAACAGCCGGATAAGTTCACAGATAAAATAGACATTATTCTAAAAAAAAAATTAAAATTGGTCAGACTGAAAATAAAAATTGGATTCTTTGAAAAGTTTCCGCTGTGTTTAGTTGGAGGCCTTCGGATGGCATAATCTTTAATAGCCAAGGTATCTCGCCCTTCGTCTTGTTTAATCAACGCGATGAACTAGTGGGCACTCTATGGTAGGAGTTTCCCTTGAAAGTCTCCATAATGGCTATTATTGTATAAACCTACTTTCTAACTTATAGTTTTATGCTTATTTATTTATCATCGAATCAACAGTACTCAAGATATTTTAGATATTAAAATGGTAATTAGAATATACCAACAATGGATTCCATCTATATAAACTAAAATTAAAGAAATATGGTACTATTACAAATAAAAAATTCATAAGCCTAGTTCTTGAAGCTACCTTTACTTTTAGCAAAATAAATATTATTATATACTTACAAGAGAAGCTAAAAGTTATTAAGTATTCTTGAAGGCAGCGTATGAGACTTCATTAGGAACCCGATTCCATTGTTGCAGTAGGAAGCGGGAAGACGACGCCCGCGGGAAATTAGATGAGAATGGAAGATGTGGGACAGTTCATTAGTATTATCTATCATCATCATATCATGTGGGTGAAGTCCAAGGTTGTCCGATTCAAATAAACTCGTAAGCAATAAAAAATCCTACCAATATTATAAATGCGAAAGTTTGTGAGTTATGGATGTATAGATGTACTAGCTTCCGCCCGCGGCTTCGCTCGCGTGGTACCGGGATAAAAAGTAGCCTATGTGTTAATCCAGGTCAATCCATGTATATTCGAAGTTTCATCCAATTCCGTTCAGTAGTTTTCGCATGAAAGAGTAACAAACATTCATCCATATATCCACTCACAAACTTTTGCATTTATAATATTAGTGTGTGTTACTCTTTCACGCTTAAACTACTGAACGGATTTTTATGAAACTTGGAATATACATAGTTTGTGACCTGGATTAACACAAAGGCTACTTTTTATCCCGGTACCACGCGAGCCAAGCCGCGGGCGAAAGCTAGTTGATAATATTTTAGAAGATTTTGGATGTTTGTGAAAGGCAGTAGGTTCTTAATACCATATGCCTATCTGTGCGGCCATATAGTATTGCTGTGTTTTGGTGCCGGTGAAAAATTACAAGTACCCTAATTACAACGTATGTTCACCCCTCTGAAGCTGGCTGCAAGTAGCGATGTAGTTCCAATTTTAAGATCAGATTGTACCAGGATTGGTCGAATCGTTTGCTGAGCCTAATTTTAGAGGGACAAAAATCCATTGTGAGTGTGTAATGAGATTTAATACATGTGCATCGCTTCTGGGCCCTCTTGATTCGATATATTTATCACGTTGATATGACAATATGAAACTGGCCTTTTACTATGGAGAATTTCGAGAAAATGTATTGCTCAATACATACATTTTTGTATTTTTTTCTGGAACTACAAATCCTATTCCACTAAAATTGTGTGTGTATAATTGGACAACACTGTGAAAAGTATTCGTAGCCTTATTTAAAAAAGAAAACTAACACAAAAATATACAACGAATTTAAGCATTGAAAGCGAAGCGACACATGAAATGAACTGTTTTTATGTTTTATTTTTTGGGGATGAACTTCCGAAATAGTATTTATTGAATTTTCAATATTTGCAATAATGTTACGTTCAGAATATAAATTAATATTGTATATGACTTTTGAATTAAAGAAAAATACGTATAAAATAAAATAGAGTGAAAAGGAGCCTATTTCATATGTACCTGTTTATATATCGCCAAATGACAAAATTGTATGTAAATTTTACAGTACTCGCGATGTATATCAAATGTTATATTTATTATGCCTTTTCCCGAGAATCAGGCCTCTGATATTGCAAATGTCCATGAGCGACGATAACCACTCGTTTGCCGAACATTAAATACCTAAGGAAAATTACTTTCTTGAAAATCACGAACACACCACACAATAGATGTGTGTATCATTTCGAACCCGTATCAAACCCTTATATGGTGGTTTTAAAACATCGTAAACTAAAAGCCTTGCCCCCACTACGCAGTAGACGACCGATGCAAAAGCAATCGTATCCCCGAACTCGTAAAATTTTAATCGCGGAGAATTCGGCACACTGGGAATTCGGGACGCACATCAAATTTAATTTTTGTGGGTTACTCGCTGTTTTGGGAATGACATTTTTTATGGTTCACTTTTATGGGTTGCTGTATTAGATGAAATGTGTTTTGATTTTGGGGTGGTTGTCTATCATGGCGTGACGGTACCAACTTCCATCTTCGGAACCCAAGTCAACCTCCCCAACCCGTGGTGCACCCTGTTAACTAACAAAATTTTGGTCTAGATCACAATTTGGCTGGTTGATTGCCGCATAACGCAGCCAAACACTGGCACAGATAAATTCCCTGACTACTGATGGGCAGCAGCGTTGCCGGTGAGAGAAACTACATCCTGCGATCCCCCAACCTGCATACCTAGCGTGAAGATTATGGGTATATTCCCGGGAGGCCCCTGTCCAGCAGTAGACTGATAATAAATAGGCTAGTATTGTTGTGTCTGTTACATTGCTGGTTCGATTCCCGCTGCGGGACAAATGTTTGCATGTTCTGCAGATATTTGTCTCGGGTCTGGGTGTTTTCTATGTATGATATGTATATATATTTACAAAAAAATATGTATCTATGTAGTATATCAATCATGTGGTTCCCATAATACAAGCGCTCTGCTTAGTTTGGGGCTACATGATGCTGTGTGATAACGTCCAGGATTATTTATTATTTATTATTATGACACTTTATTTAATTGTAAACTCGTCTAAAATACATTTTTTACTATTATACTTAATACTACTTATGTACATAAATAAATATCAAAAACATTATAGTAAAAAATGTATCAAAACGGGAGACCATCGACCGCGGGGCAGGGCTCAAACGGTCGGTGGCTAGGGCTGCAGAGAGAGGAACCTCCGCACAATGCGTGCCGAGTCCAGGAGAGCCGCCTTCTGTATCTGACCCTTGATCCAGCTGCCTAGCGAGAGCCTCTTAAGATATTGGTCAAGGCTCTTCGCTATCAGACCGTTCACTGAAACGACTATCGGAACGATAATTGTTGAGTCGACATCCCACATAGCGGTAATCTCGTGTGCCAAGTCAAGGTACTTGCTAAGCTTGTCCTTCTCGGCCTTCACGAGATTAGCGTCATGCGGGATGGTGATGTCAACAAGTATCGCCCGGCGTTCCGACCGGTCTACCAAGACGATATCAGGTTTATTCGCAAGAATAGTCCTGTCCGTGATGATAGAGCGGTCCCAGTAGAGCGTAGCACGACCATTTTCGAGAACCGGTACCGGTGCGTACTTATAGTACGGAACCTCTGAACCGACAAGGTCGTATTGGAGAGCAAGCTGCTGATGGATGATCTTTGCTACTTGGTTATGTCTGTGCAAGTATTCAGTGTTAGCGAGGTGCGAACAACCCGAAAGTATATGTCTGAGGGATTCACCGGGACGATGACAAGCTCTGCAAATGTCAACGGTTCCATCCTTCATGATATACTTTCGGTAGTTGTTCGTCTTTATTACCTCATCCATAATCGCACAGACAAAACCTTCAGTTTCCCCAAAGAGGTCACCGAAACGTAGCCAGTTCACGGATGCGAGTAGGTCTACATCAGGCCCTGTAAGGGCTTTATAGAACCGTCCGTGCAGCTCCTTACTCTCCCATACCACCTTGCGGTCGAGGGCACTCAGCACCGTAGGTTTGTGCCAGTTCTCCTTAGCCAGTGAGAGCGGGGTAAGGTTCTTGTCAACTGCTACGACATCACGATGCATCTCAATGTCGGCATGGAGGAAGTATTCTCTGAGCTTGCACACCTCGTGGTTATGGAGGGTCTTGGCATTTAAAAAGCCGCGGCCCCCACATTTCCGCGGGATGTACATCCTCATTACCGACGAGCGTGGATGTCGCATTCTGTGTGTCGTAAGAAGTTGACGAACCTTACAGTCAAGGGCGTCAAGTTCAGTCTGAGTCCATCTCAATATGCCAAAAGTATAGATGAGCAGAGGCATAACCCAGCCGTTGAAGGCTCGAACCTTGTTACCACCCGACAAAAGACTATTGAGTACTTTAGTAAGGCGGCAAAAGAATCGCTCCTTCACCGACTGTTTTATGTCTCTGTCTACTATACCTAACGCTTCTGACATACCGAGATATTTGTAGGTTTCGATATCGGAAAGAGATCTGAGGGATATCGTATCGGAAAGCTGTAAGTTTGTAGTATTTACAACTTTCCCCCGCCGTACTTGCATGACCGCACACTTCTCGACACCGAACTCCATGCTGATGGCACTGCTGAATATCTGTGTGATATTCAACAGAGTCAGCAGTTCTGGTTTTCTTGGCGCAAAAAGTTTGAGGTCATCCATGTACAGCAGGTGAGAAACGATATCACCCTCTCTCCGAAGTCGATAGCCTAGCCCTGAATCCTTTAGCAGAGTACTAAGAGGATTCAGTGCCAGGCAGAACCATAGGGGACTCAGACTGTCGCCCTGGAAAATACCCCGCTCTATGCGAATCAGATCTTGCGGAGCAGAGGGATCCCGTCCGCTACCTGGATGACGAAGAACTGTGATCCACTGTCTCATGCATGTACCTAAGAAGGATCTCAATGTTGCATCAATTTTATACAACTCTAAGATCCTCCCCAGCCATGTATGAGGCACTGAATCATACGCCTTTTTGTAGTCTATCCATGCAGCGGAGAGGTTCCCCTTGCTGCGCCTGATCTGCTGGCTAATGGTCATGTCAATGAGGAGGAGCTCCTTAGTACCGCGGGACCCAACCCTACATCCATTCTGAGCCGGAGCCAAAATATTATTTGCAACTATGTGCGCATTAATTTTTATGCTCAGAATGGACGTAAGGAGCTTGTAAATGGTAGGTAAGCACGTGATGGGTCTGTAGTTCTTTGCTTCCGCGGTACTACCAGATTTGTGGAGCAGGAAGGTGACTCCTGTCGTCATGAAACTTGGGAGAGACCCAAGCTCGAGGGCTTCTTGAAATTGTGTGGCGAGTACAGAGTGTGAACACCGAAACCACTTCAGCCAGAAGTTATGCAACCCGTCCGGTCCAGGACTTTTCCAGTTATGGGCCGAACGGATTGCAAATCTGACATCTATGGGGCTAATCTCTACAGGTCCCATGGTTTCGATAGATTCACACTCTCTACTCACCACATCCATCCAATCTCCCTCCGTGTGTTGGATGGGCACAGACCAGATGCTGCGCCAGAAATTATTCATGGCATCCGCATCCGGTACACGCCCGTCCATCACACATTGGTCAGGTTTCTCCCAGTTTCGGTACACCTTCCTCTGGTCACTTTGGAAATTTCGATTCTGCCAATATCGGTCCACACGTTCTCGATACCGACGAATGCGGCTTGCCCATGCAGAGATTTTCTGCTTCAGAAAGTCAATGCGTTCTGTGACACAGGCCATATAATCGTGAGGCCGAATATCGGTCCCAGAAAAGGCCTGTGTCACAAAACGCATCACTCGAGGGCGGGTATTGCCCCCTCTGAAGCAACTTAGCTTTGCAATGAGGGTCCTGAATTTACCGATCCGCCGTTCGATCCGTACTTGCCAAGCTGGAGTTTGGTTGACAGGTCGTGGTGCTCGCGTAGAGTTGGGGAACTTGACACGAGCAACACGACACGCAGCCACGGCTCCGCAGTAAAGGATCGAATGGGTATCGGCTAAACCTTCGCTAGTCTCTAGATAAGGAACCAGCAAAGGATTCAAGGCCTCCATTATAGCCAAGTTTCGTCTGTGAGTGGGCAAGCGTGGCAAACGCGGTCTTTCATCAAGAGGTGCGGACCGGTACGATAAAATCGTATCCTCCAAAGTCCTCCTCAACTGCTCATTTACCTGGTTTGTCACGCTGGTGTTCTCGTTGTTGACGTCGTCAGCAGCGGGGTCCGGCTGCGTCGTCACAGGTATCGAAGTTGTCGTAACCGTCGACGTGGCAGCCGGGACCCGCTGCGAGTGGTCAGCTACTTGAGCACTTTCAGCGCGAAGCCGGTCAAGTACCGAATCATCCAACAATTTTAATCGTTGGATGGCTCGTACCTGATCCGATAGCCGTTGTGCAGTAACAGTTACAGCTGGTTCAAGTACCTGAAACAGAGGCAGCATCCGGGCAATGTACGCGGTGCGGTTAGTTCCTCCGTCTGTAGCCCTATAATATGCGCGCATGACGTTTCTATTTATTTGTTCTGTCCACTTCATGCGAATGCGCACATTGCTGGTGGTGGCGGGGGTCGGACGCGGGGCAGACTGTCCCGCAGACCCCAAGCCGGCCGACAGCGGGGGGCGCCCACGCCGCACAGGTGGTCGCGGCGGCGGAGGCGACGGCGGCCTGCTCTCGTCGCTCGACGCGCTGGTGTCCGGGGGGTGGCGAATACCTCATCCCCGGACGACGATGTGGAGCTTGACGGAACAGGCGCAGATGTTTGGTGTGCTTCATATGTAGCCGCTCGTGCTTTTCCTCTGGTCAACATGTTATGATGGTTTTTTCATTGTGGCATTTGTGCCTTTATGTCAAAAATAAAATGAAAATAGGTTGTATTACTGGTTTAAAACTGTTGAGGATACGGTATGAATCGGGAAAAGCAATATAAAATAAATTTTGGTAAAATATTAGAGAAAAAGCGTGTGTCAGCGGTGAAGTTTTTTTTTTTTTTTATTATTATTATTATTATTATTGCTTTCAGAGAAATACCGAACTCCTGATGGGACTTCGTTTTAATAAAGGAAGACATAATTTTCCTCATACACAATATATGTTATTCAAAACTTTTTTACATAAAAAAAAAAATTAACGCGAAATTATTATATTTGTTTGTTTGGTTTTTACACGTTCACTCCTTAACGATTAAAACTCAACTGATCATCATGAAATTTCGCATACACATCAGGAATAAGTATAGAAAAGAACTTATCATGCAAAAAAAAATTTCCGAAGGATATAAAATAACGTAAAACGCGAGCAAAACTGCGGGCGAAAGCTAGTTTAAAATAATTGCAAAGTAGGTTTGCCGTTGTGAATTTTTTGCACTTTCTAGGTTTTTATAATCGTCATTGCCCAACAGATCTAGAACATTCACCATTTCACACAATTCCAAACATACAAGCGAATAGCGTAGCGGCCAATTTAGCATAATATAGGGAGTTAGCGAAACTAGAACAGTAAATTTTTAGTAGTGACTTTGTGAACATAAATTGCAGTGCCTGCAGGCGCGCTGTAGTTGCCAACTGCATTTACCAAATACACCGAATTTCTGGGAAAGGGATCCTGCATTTATATATACGAGGAATAATCTAACTTACTTGCTATATATTTCCTATATCCTAACGTTCTATCTATGAATAAAAACATCACATTATTATAATAAATGAGAAACTTGTGTGTGTATGTTTGATCCTACTCAACTCCGTAATAGCTGAACTGATTTAGATGAAACATGGATTATAATACATAGTTTATACTATTCTGTTCTTGCTGCACATCAATGATCTGCTGGTCCCCAGTATTATTGGGTACGCAAATGACAGTACAGTAATGGAGAGATACCTATGTAACCCCAGAGCCAGTCAGAATGACATTCAGATGGAAAGGCAAGGCATGCTGCAGCGCTTGAATTCTACTCTCAAGGCAGATTGGGGCGATGCCAATCTCGATCAAATTCAATGCCTCAAAAACACAGGCTTGTCTGTTTTCAGCGTAGAAAAGTCAATTTCCCCAAGTTCCCGTCTTCTGAAATGTACAAGTACCTATAGGGGATCAACTCTATCTATTAATCTATTAGGCATTACACTTACACCAACCCTCAACTTTGGTACGTTCATCGAGTTCGAGGCTAAAACAGCCACCATGAAGCTAGGAATTCTAAACAAGGTTAAACGTTACTTCTCACCGGGACAGCTTCTTACACTTTATCAAGCCCAAATCCGATCAGTTATGGAGTATTGTTGCCACGTTTGGGATGGCTCGGCTAAATACCAGCTTGGACCAGATTCAATTGAACGAAGAGCCTTCAGACTCATCGGTAAGCAGTACCTTTCGAAGACGAAGATACAAAGTCTCGAACACCGCCGTTAGGTTGCTTGCTTATCGATCTTCTATAGGCTACATTTCGATGAGTGTTCTTAGGATCTACATGAACTGATCCCACCATCTCCATTCCACTTTAGAACAAGCAGACGCACGGCTCGCACTAAGTTACACCTATTCGCACTAAGCGGTTTTCTTCTACTTTTATTATGCGAATGCTAAGGGTTCCAATAACTCTCTACGGCCTCATAATCCGGGACTCTTTAAGTCTAGAGTGAATAGCTGTCTTCTGGACCTTTGTGCTCCATCTTAGACCACAACGTTACTTAACATCAGATGAGTTCGTGGCCAAACGAAGGTCCATCTAACGAATTCCAAAGTAAAAAAAAGTTTTTTCTCAAACATGCTTGGAAAATAGAGTATTATTTTGACAACCTTCTTCGAGATAAATCGAAATTGATGTACCGGCCCAATACATGCGAGCAGCGGCCGGCAAAAGTTGTATGAAAATTCATATCTGTCGTGTTTAGCGGCCAAATAAATTAGGTACTATGAAAACTCATATCTGTCTTGTTATTTAAAAATGGAACGATCTTTTACTCCGAAACATGGCAACCAAGAACACATAAGTTTCTCATTTATAATAATAATGTAATGGTTTTATAGACAGAACGTAAACTTTTCATCCGGAAACCACGCGAGCGAAGCCAGTAAGCTAGCTTGTTTTTGTTAGTAATTTTAATTTATCTATCCTATGACAGATAACATTATTGTCTGGAAGCATGAAGAGATCACTCTAAGCGATAAGAACGTTCATTGTCCTTTCATTTTTCTTTTTGTCCGTTATGCTCTGTATATTTATGTTGGTCTGAGTCTCTGAGTACCATAAGGAGGTTTTTTACTACTTATCTACCATCATCATCATCATCATCCATAGCTCGACTTCACCTCCCTTTTGCCCAATCCCCACGGTTCAAAGCTCGTCTCATCCAGTTTCGGTTGGGCCTATATAACCAGTGTGTACTGCCCACCATCTATCTACCATTACAATAATATTATATGTAAGATAAGAAATTATTTCAATTAAGTACCTGTGTATCTACGTATTGACATTAACATTGACTATTTTTCAATTGCCTACTTCATCATCATCCACAGCCAAATTTGCCCAAATTTGTGCCATCCACCACGACCTTGTGCTAAGTTCAATTAATAAAATTAATTTATGTAACATTTTCATTCAAAGAAAATAAAGCAATGAATAACATAGAAAATTCATACTTATCTGATTTTTATTGGTTCTGAGGCATTATTTCACCTTTTGCCATCGCTCGATGATTGTATTCCCGTGTAATTTGGTCCCAAATAATCGTTTCCGGGCCTTGTCTGATTATTATTTTATTGAAACGCTCTTGTGGCTACTGGCCTTTGCAAGTGCTTACCTACAATATACATATCTGCTTCGTCGTTCGTCGTTGCCTACCTACCTTCTAGCTACATACACAAGTAATTCTATGATTTGGTACAGCAGTTATGGAAATCAGGTTCAAATATCGAATCAAATAAATGTAGTTTATTTTCTAGAAGTTAATATTGATAAATAACCTACTAGTGGACCCCAAACGGGGCTGAGCCTGTATTGGTGGATGCCAGGTTACGTCATAGAAATTACCATGTCCCAGCAGTGCCACGGCAGGTTTTGGATGATGATGATGATGAATAATTCTAATATCAATAAAGTGAAGTGAGCTATTTAACCTTTTTTGTTGATAATTACTTGAGGATATTACCATGATATTACTTATCTAATAAAAAAATATTAGAACGTGGATAAAAATGGTAGGTTCCTTGAGACTGAAACATTACAAACGGAAGACCAAGTCAAAAAGACAATTCTTAAAAATACTAAAGAAAGAAAATAGTTACAAACTGTTTTATTTAATTATCTTATTTTTCGGTTATAATTATTACCTATAATATGGGACACAATAGAATTCAATATTTTCAACGACAACTGTAAACTGTACAATGTTTTCCCTAAAATTATCTTAGAAAAAAAGAACATTATGATTGATTCATGTGTAAAATATTTTTTTGTTTTAATCTCGAGTATTCATGACCAGGTCCACCCGCTGGTGCCGTTGCCATCGTTGAATTTTGGGACATGAAGTATATTCCCGAGAATTAGGGGTCTGATTGGCTACGCGCGTCTCGACTCGCACTTATGTGGTTTCATCTGGACAGCCTGTAGGTTAGGTATGTTCAAAAACCAAAGAGTAGCGATCCGTAAAACCTATGCCGCATCATTTATCACCAGGGGGCGCACTGCACCACTGAAGTTACAACACATTAACAATGCGGATTATCGATAAACGCAACGTGCTATTGGCGGTTTGTTGACGAAATTAAGAATGACATCACACGGAACCCAATATTGGCGTTTTCAAAGTTATGGTAAGCGAAATGATGGTTATTTAGAGACGACACCACCATTGACAAGTTTAGACTGAATGTGAACTTAAAGTAGAACAAAAGAGCATCCGTTTACCAATCACCCTTATGCCCAAAGAGGTTGGATTTTTTTTCTTATACTAAATCTATGCTTATTCCTGAAAATCATGAAATTACTACTAGTATGATAAAAAACTCCTGGCTAAACTTCGGTATAAAAACAAAAAAAACCTTCTTTATTTGAATAAGTTTTCCCTAGGAGATTTTATTTAGTAGGTTGTACAGAATAGAAAAGGAACAGAATTTTCACTACGCGAAAATGATTAAACAAATAGCTACTTTAGCTGCGACGCAATAAAGTGTTATTCACCTAACATTTTATATTCACCTACACCTTGCATCCCTTTATATACGTAACTCTTATCTCTTCTGACGCGTACTGCGAGCCCCGCAGTCGGGGCCCGCCGATGTACTTATAGCTTCGTACCTAAAGTGCGGAGTGAGACTGGCCTGGTACTAGTAGAAATTTAATGGGCCCTGAGCTTATTCGTTAATAATGAATTTTATTTATGAAGAATTTTTTGTGATAAGGATGACCTATAATCCTTAAATTTCTTTAAAAATACGAGACACGTCCTTGTCTTCCACTATCGAATGTCACAACAAAAAAAGAGGTTTCATTGCCTTGTTCATATTACTTCAACGTCCGAAGCTAAACACACGTCCATTATTCTGCCAGGAACAGATACAGATTCTCGCCTCGAATCCTGCCCATAGCAACATTGTGTACAAATTATTCAGAGAACCATCTCCCGATATAGTCCGATAACTCGATCGGTCCCGCATGCACGGCGATGGTGCTCAGCACAAAGTTAGTCGGGCTGTACTGCGAAACCAAGACAAGAACTTAAAATGAAGTCAGTTAAAAAAGCATTGTAACTTTGGCATGAAGCCTCGTGATGAAAAACACAGACAAAAAAGTAAAAAACACACAAAATGTATTCTGTGTCTTTAGCCGATCATCACCGAAGATCGAACCAAGTTCAACACTCCGCCCGGTCACTTAGGTGACCTTTTAGTGGCATTTAGATCTGAGCGCTTCCGTGCTTCGGTTTCTCTAATTTTTCATCCCCCAATACATTCATAACGTTTTACTTAAATCATGGAACTCGAAATGGAACTGCTCTGTACCAAGGCAACGAAAGGCTTAGGTGCACCTTCAGATGGACTGCACACCTGCAGTCAATATTACCAAACAGACTGCGCGCTTGAGGTTGGTAAGTGGTTGACAGCGCATGGTCGTGGCCGCGCGTCTCGCTCATTATAATACTTTTGAGCTGATGAGTGTAAAAATTAACATGGCCACGAAAGCGAAGTTATTACTGATTCACTGCCGGCACGTCGTAATAAAAGACATAAACTGAAACGATCAATACATCCATTGTTGTTAGATTGCAATATAGAAGTTTTTTTTGGTTCTATCCGCAATTATAAAAAGTATTTTATCTAGTGCTCAATTTCGATTAATACTTTTGATGAATTGAAAATTATTTGTTATTAACGACCGCGCGCAATCCAAATAGAATAGAATTATAGTATATTCATAGACATAGACATAGAAATATACATATATATATTTGCAACTGAACACACAACGACACAACAAAATAACAAAAATCAAAAAGATAACATGAAATATGGACGGTCTGTGCTACGTCAACAAAATGAACTTGAATCAGCATCATATCCACTGTTTTAACAGCAGAAGCTGGTATTCTGCCGAAGCTATTATGAGAAGAGCGATTAAACGTGACACTATAGTTTAGGTAAATAAAATAGTTATTGAAGTGTGATATGTGAATTATGAATTCCCCACAGATTTAGGTGGGTAATACAGTGAGTTAACGTGGGGACTTACATTTATAATAAAGCAAACTTATCTAATTATGTAATAGGAACTTATCATATCACTAAACAAAGAATGATCATTGTGTTAATGTGCCTATTCACCCACATTTAAACATTTAATCATAACGCCCGCGCTTAAATGAGTACACATGCAGTCCATCTGAAGGCACCCTAATATTTTAATGTCATGGAAATACTCCATATGTTAGGATAATCACAAAACAGTTTCACAATAGCTCGCTAGGCTTGGCTCATGCCCCGAGTTTCGCCCAGTTAAACTCCACCGACTTTACATGGTTTGGGCATTCGACGTGACCGTTTTAGCTCTATGCCTTTGTCATGTTATTGTAAACTTGGAGTTCAGTGTTGGTTTATTGGGAGATTTTTGATCGAAAGTTAGCTTATTGAGAGGGTGTGACTTGGGCATGATATAAGGCTATTTTACCACCTTATGATGGTAAAAACTTACTATTACTCTATATGTTACCATGTTACTTGCGATGTAGTTGAAAAATAATAGCCGCGGTCGTATGCCACACCTATTCAAATTCTTCTGAACACTTTTAGTGCTAAGTTAATGACAAGACACCTTAGTGTGTAATTATGAAAACATATTTTAAGAAATCTTGTTCTTTACTTTTCAGTACCAAACTATTTTACTTATAGCCTAACCTTCAAAAAATCCTCTAATAGGATTGTTTACCGTGCTATCCATAAAATTATACCGTATAGTTACCGATGCCATACTGTTTGAATTTATGCTATATATTTTTGTTT
The DNA here is from genome assembly GCA_951804965.1 of Horisme vitalbata. Lineage (NCBI taxonomy): Eukaryota > Metazoa > Arthropoda > Insecta > Lepidoptera > Geometridae > Horisme > Horisme vitalbata. The sequence continues at coordinate 13,340,093 of OX638091.1, forward strand.
ATCGTGCTATCCTTTCCATACAAATCTTGTCTGGAAGACCTCATTTCACTTTAAATAATCTTTTAATAATTCTCATACAATACATACATTTTCTTTTTCCTGGTAAAGGGTTTATGTATTTATTATCTTAAAATATGAAAATGATACGGTGTGTCTCAAAAACATAAACAAATAAGTATGTGCTAACTTTCCGTTTAATAGCAGACAATAGCATAAATGACTCGTAAAATATTTTAATATCAATAAAAATACAATTCGTATGAATTGTTAATGTTTTGTAGAGTTTTATTGGCTTTACGAAATAATTTCTGAAATAAAACAATTTTTAACACACTGACTGTGGACGCAACAAAACTTAAACAATTAAGAAGCCTGCAGACACGTACGTAGGTGAGGTACCTACATACTTGACTAAAGCATGTGCCATACATAATAACTGCGAGTACCTACCTATCACGAGGCACTCTATAACAAATTTTCCCAAATCAATCATTTCTGGAATCGAACCCGTATCAATTGCATCCTATGTTAAAGTCGAGGCACCTGAAGTATAAAAAATAAGTAGGTACCACGCGTCGAGCAATGGTGCTCATTAGGGAAGGTCTATGTCCTGCAGTGGACTGCTATAAGCTGATGATGATGAAGTACCATTAGGAAAAATTAAAATCCATACCCATGGACCAATCACGAAGACTAGCGAAAAAGTATTTATCTCGAACACGTAAAATTTTGGCCAACGCGAAAGCGTAAATTCAAAATAAGGCTTTGTTATTCGCCAAAATTATTCGTTACGCTTACGATACGTCAGGTAGAAATATTTGTGATCAACCCTACTGATATAGGTAGGTCGAAACCGACGAGGCTTTTGTGTCCACTTGCATTTTCTAATATACAACATATGCTCTCAAATTTCATTTTCTGGCATTCATTCTGTAACGCAAACCACGTTCTGATTCAAGCAGGCTTTCAGTGAGCCGTGGGCTGCCAACTAGGAATACCGAATACAGCCACTTGAGGCGTGATCCGAATATACGTAAAGGAGTTTGCACACCAAAGCTGCCGACAGTCACACAGCGCGGCAGCGACTCGGTGTGGGTTTGGTGTGTGGAATACCTAAGCCGACCCATTCGCAACTTCGATTGCGTCCTCTTTCCCTTCCAACAACGATTGCATTCGCATAGAGGTTTTTCCCGCTGCTTTCATGGGCTGAATTCCGGGAAATCCTTTCTTAGTGGAAGGATCCATCAAATTTCAAGTCTCTAGGACAGTTTGTCAGTCAGTCGATCAGCTTTATTATATTATATATACTTATAACAAAAAAACATACAACCGAATTGAGAAACTCCTCCTTTTTTTGAAGACGGTTAAAAAATAATCGCTACTCCCATACTATTAAAAAAAATGAAATCTGACAAAGAAATTAAAAAGTACATAACCGTGGTAAAGAATTATAGCTGTGCTATTTGATTACTAGCTTCTGCCTGCAGCTTCGCTCGCGTGGTACCGGGATAAAAAATAGCCAATGTGTTAATTCGGGTAAACTATGTATATTCTAAGTTTCATCCAAATCACTCGTTAGCGAGTTGAATGTGGGACAACTATACTCACACACATAAACTCTCATTTACATATATATTCGTGTGATTTTAACATGAGTACGTACATACGGCCTCTGTGGCGCAGTGGGCGAAGGTCCGCTTGAGACGCAGAAGGTTGCGGGTTCGATTCCCGCTGCGGGACAAATGTTTGCATGTTCTGTAGATATTTGTCTGGGGTCTGGATGTTTTCTATGTATGATATGTATGTATTTACAAAAAATATATATATATGTGTAGTATATCAATCATGTGGTTCCCATAATACAAGCTCTGCTTAGTTTGGGGCTACAAATCCGACAATTTGGAACCTCCTTTTTTGAAATAAAATAAAAATATGCACTGATGTTTTGCATCATTCCTACAACTTAAAATAGTCACGTTTTACAATATCGCCCTTTATTCTGCGAATGGCCCAAATACTGCGCTTTTTTACTGGTTTTTTCTCGGCGATGGGTTCTGGTCGCTATCCAAATAGGTCGCATCGGTTCTTTGTGCCCGGACCCGATCCCCTGAATAGCGATATGGCAATTTGATTTATAGCGCTGGCTTGAAAACACGATTTAGCATAATTTATATTAATGTTAGATTTACTCGTGGCGCAGTGGGCCCACCTGAGACGCAGGTTGTAGATTCGATTCCCGCCGCGAGTTCTGCAAATATTTGTCTGGGGTCTGGGTGTTTTCTAGGTATAATATGTATGTATTTAAAAACATGTATTTGAGTAACATATCAGTCACGTGGTTCCCATGATAAAAAAGCTGCTATGCTCTGCTTCGTTTGACTAACACGAACTAACAATAACCACCTATAACTAAAAAAACGCTTTCATATTTATTAATATTTAATAAGAAGTTAGATTCGGAGGCTAAGCTGGCACAGATTTATAAAAAAATGGTAGTCCCGTGCCCTTGTTTACTTTGTTTCTTAACTACTGTTGATTTCGTTTTTGTTGGTTAATTTCGTGTATAATATAAAAATATTATTTCTAAATTTTGAGTTAATTTCTTATGGAAGTCAACTTATTTTTTAAATTTATTTTTTAACTAGCGGCCCGTACCGGCTTCGCACGGGTTCGGGCACTTTTTTACACCTTGGGATACGTTACTTAAGTTTTAGTAAGGATCCCATATCTTTTCTAGCAATAAAAATTTGTTACTCAGGGTTAAAGTAGCTTCCCAATGGTGAAAGAATTTTTGAAATCGGCACAGTAGTTTTTGATTTAATTCATTAGAAACATACACACACAAAAATATATTTTTCTTCTCTTAATAATATTATATAGTGTAGATATACTAGCTACCGCCCGTGGCTTCGAGGTAGATCCTCTATCTACTGTTGATAGTTTACTATTCTAAACTTCTTCGGGCGCGTGGTTTTCAAAAAAATCTAAACGTCTATCCAATATAAGTTTTAAATAATAACATCCTCATATTAAATGTAGGCAGTCAAGCGACTAAGTCCTACTTAAACATAAAATACGCGAGTCGAGGCTGAGGTAAACAGATACGTGTAATGCATTCGGTTAACGCTTTGCTAAGCATTGCCTACACGTGCGTACTTACGCAAGCCGCGAAATGCTAAGAACCGAAACAAATATCAAAGGGCTTATTTCGAAATACAACATCAGACAGACATTATAAAGTTAAAGTAGGTATAGTATTTAATTAATACTTTTACAACAGTTGCAAAACGTTTTGTTCTAAATTAAAGTTTCAATAAATGAAAGGATAAATTTTTTGTATAGCAATTTGTGAAGGGCTTGTCCGGTGAAGTACTATCATTATGGCTATTTCTGCCGTGAAAATGAATTGCTGCGTTTTGGTTTGAAGGGTGTGGGTGCCGGTGAAATTACAGGCACATGAGGCTGGATGCGTCGAGCTGAGGACAGGGCGCAATGGCGTTCATTGGGGGAGGCTTATGTCCAGCGGTGGACTGCTATAGACAGGTGATGATGATGATGATGAGGCTTATCGCCTTCACGCCTCAAGTTGATGGACTCAGCTCTGCCTAGTATGGCACGTTTCAAAGATGACTTACCTACGATGCGAAACTTTTATAGATATGAAATTGTTACCACTTAACATAGATATGTAATGGTTACCAATTAACATCAGGTAGGCATGTGCAAAAAATAACAGGGAGGTTTATTTGTTACTCAGCTAATACTCGATTACTGTAATGTTAGTCACATAATCTAATCCATCTCAAATTCTCCTACTGCTGTGTATAGGTCCTTTGCTATTGTCATCATGCGGTAGCTTGATTCACATAAGTTAACCCATCTATAAGTAACAAAAAGAATCTGCAAGGTAACCAAACTTTATTTGATCCATAAACCAGTAATCTAAACTCTGCGATGTTGGCGCCAAATAAGTGTCTGCTATAATTCTCTTTGGTAAAAAGTATGGACCTAGAAAGCAAAACTTGGGTTAGTTCATATTCGGTTACCAAAACAAATGCATAAAGTTAGAAAATTAAATTTTGATGAATAAATTAATTACTTTTATTCAAATTTACAAGTAGGGATTCGGAAAAAATAATTGGTTATTATGACGATAACTTCACATTCGCATTAAGGTACGATAGTAACCGTTTATATCAATGCACATCAGGGTTAAAACTTTAGTATCTACCAGGTACCACAATGTCCAAAGTTCTAAAGCTAGAACTGACATTATTTACGGTAATTTTCCAGCTAATAGTCACCTGAAACTCTTAATTGGCCCCAATAAATTGGAAGATGCAACTTAAACTTGCTGGCGCTAACTGCAGTCGGATTACTGTAATTACAGTGAATGAACTGGGTTCACACGGTCAAACAGTAAACGAGTTGTTTTTAGTATTATAATAATTTGGCTTTTACTGTATTTATATATAACTAGCTTCCATAAGCCAGACTATAGCGTCAAGGACGCTATAGTCTCTGGGACATGTTTAGATGGAGTAGAAAAATCACAAAACAGCATTTAGTATCGTTTTGTAGTAAATAATCATTTCCCATGTTGAAGCGGTAGTTTCTATTTGCTATAGCTAGCTATACTGATGTCCTTAAGACAAGGGTCTCGTCTCGGTATATTTATTGTGATTTCAATCTCGCTAGAACAACGGCGTTACTTCTAAACTTGCGCGACAGACGTTAAATAAACGCGGGCCCAACAGCGACCCTTGCGGGAGTCCGCGCGTAAACGACAGTGATACGACATGCCTAAGTTTCAGACTCCTTTCCCAAAACTTTATTATTAAAAGAAACCGAAATTGAAGTTACAATGCTCTATCTGTTTTACATGATATTTTCTTTGATTGTTTTATCTTATGTAGTTAAAGATAAAATAATAAGAAGATAAATATAAATTTATATCACAGCAGATGAATTTGAATTTAATTAAATTTATTGAAGGTAGCAAACTAGTTTTTTTTTAACTATATTATTAACTTTACTCAATCTTAAGATCTACATTCAATTTATACAATCACTTATTTGTAATGTCCGTGCAAAATCAAGGTTTTTAAATAACAGATGGCAAGGTTCCGGGTTCAAATCCCACCTAGTCGAAATTTTTGGTATATTATAAAATCTTATTAGTAAAAGTTCATCAAAGTCGTTATCATAGGTGAGATATTTGCTTGACACTTATTAAATTAAATACAATACATATTACATCATCATCATCGGGATGTGTGGAAAGAAGGAAGGGAGGTCTTTGCCCTGCAGTGGGATCAGACAGGCTAATAAGATAAGATAAGATCATCATCATCATCATCAACCGTTTTGGACCCACTTCTGGGCACAGGAGGACGTCCCCATTCCTATGACCGTCTTGGCCATTTTGTGTCTGAGAAGCGCTCGTGAGGTGGCCTACCTCGGTGTTCGTAGCAAATAATCTTGGTTAAGAAACACTCTGCTCGGTCACCATTGACCATTGACCATTGACCATTGATTTGGTGACCATTTAGTTTTTTTTATGGTATTTGAAGATGGAATTAGCACATGGCCCACCCGATGTGAAGCGGTAACCATTGCCTATCAAGCAAACCTACAAAGCATTGCAAATAAAATAAATAAATAAGTAGCCTCTTGTGCCTGTAATTTCACCGGCACCCACACCCTTCAAACCGAAACACTGCACAGCTGCTTGACGGCAGATATAGGCATGGTGGCAGCACTTCACCGGACGACCCCTTCAGAAAGAGAGAACACTTTACTACTACTAAAAGTAAAAGTGGCATGAATGCGAAAAACATACCTTACTCCAAATTTGTGTTAACTATATTTTTGTTTGGTAATGGAGCAGCACCCCTAGCGGAAAGTTTGTAAAAGATTGAAATCTTCCTAGAAAAATATAGTTGATGTAAACTTTTTCAAGGTATGTTTTTCACACTCAAGCCACTGAGCGCTTCCGTGCTTGGAAAGGCACTAAGATGTTGGTTCTTTTTGATGCCGGCTTTTTAAATCGTTAAAATATGTCGGATGCCTTCGTGCTGCCTTAAAACTCCGACAGAGTTGGCCACGAGCTCATACGAAGAAGTAAGTAATTCTGTTATTTGTCTTGTTGGCTTAAAAACTCCCCAACCAAGCCACCGAAAGAACTAACTTACTTTACTTACTTACTTTCTAGTTGTTGGTTAAACAAGCTGTAACTTAACCAGACTACAAATTCCCAGTGCTGTAAGTATCAAGAACTAGCTGAGTTGTAATAAAAAAGAACTATAAAGTTTGTAGCATTACGTATCGTTTGGAACCACAGAAGAATAAACCAACCTACTTATTACTACCGAGAGCATCCAGCGTCGCGGAGCGTCGTCCAAATTATGAGCATCCGCTCATACTTTCATACAATATTGCCAATGAGTTTTTTAACGGCAAGTAACCAGTAAGTATATATGTAATACCAATGTTGACTTATTTAGATTTACTTAATTTGGTTTGTTATTATTGTCATATCCGATAATTGTAATTAATTAGTTTAAATGGTTTTAAATCGTAGGTACCTGTTATACCTACTCAATATACTCAAATATAATTATTGTTCTCATATGGTTATAGATTGCAGGTAATCGGTTGATGGAGAGGGCTCAAGACCGTTCGTCGTGGAATTCCTTGGGGCAGACCTATGTTCAGCAGTGGACTTCTATAGGTTGTTGAAGATGATGATGATGGTTATAAGGTAACAGAGTTGTAGCATAGTGTGGTAGTATTACATGTTGACCCCTAAGGCCAGTTATTATTATTATTTACTCATTAATAATAATAATAAGTTAATAAATAAATTTTGATTGGAGGGATGAGATTCTCGAACTTGCGGTACGCAGACGATACCACCTTGTTTGCTACTAGTATCCACCACATGGAAAACCTACTTTGCAGGATGGAGACCATCAGCCTCGAATTTGGACTCAAGATCAACCGCAGTAAAACCAAGATGATGATAATTGACCATGCTACAGACAACTCGCCAGAGGTTACACAAATTGCGAATTGCGATGTCGTCAAATCATATGTCTATCTTGGAGCATTAATTACCAACGGTGGCGGATGCGTTAACGAAATTAAACGGCGAATGGCGATTTCGAGATCAGCAATGGACAAACTGAAGAAGATATGGAGATACCGGAACATTACAAAAGCCACCAAAATCTGGCTCGTCAGAGCGCTAGTGTTTCCCATATTTTTATACGCGGCAGAGACATGGACACTCCGAGTGAGTGAGAAGAAAAAAAGTAGATGCTCTCAAAATGTGGTGCTGGAGGAGAATGCTTGGGGTATCGTGGACAGAATTCCGAACAAACCTGTCCATACTTCAAGAACTCTGCATCAAGCAGCGTCACTCAGCCGTAGTTAAGTCTCGCATACTCACTTTCTTTGGACACGTGTCACGCCTAGGGGAAGTCTCGATTGAGCGCCTGGTGGTATAGGGGAAGTTCGAGGGCAAAAGAGCGCGTGGCATATCACCAATGAGATGGACCGACCAAATAAAGGCTGCAGTTGATATTCCCTTGAACGAGTGCGCCAGAAGCTGCGGTACGAGAGGAATGGCGTATTGTGAGGCAGGCCACCGTCCCGATATAACGATCACGACCGCTCTGTCAAGAGTGTTACGACTAAAAAGAAGAATAAATAAATAAATTAACTAACGTGCGTGCATGAACTTTATTCAGTCTCTGAATTTATGTGAAAACTTAAAATACAGCGCCGCGTTTCGAGCTTTAAAAAACCAAAACATACATTTTGGGTAAGAGTGAAGAAGAAACAAACCGGCGACAGCGGTTCTGATACAAATTCGCGTTGCCCTTCTATCGGGTAGTAGGTTTTATTTTCTGTGTTCGGAACTGTCTGCACTTAGTGCAAATTGTATCTTTTATTACTTAGCAACCTCGCTTTGTTAACACCATAAGATACCGCTCAGCCTGATGGTCTTACTAGAAAAAGATTAGCTAGACGGAAAGATTGCTACTAACCAATCAAGTTCATAGTTTCTTATTTTTTAATGTTTCATTGCTCAATTTCAAATTGTATTATGATTCTACGGTTCACGGTTTTCATTTCTATTAAAGTATAATATTCTGTTGGTATTCCTCATAAATAAATAAAGATGGTCAATAGCTGCAGTTTTAGGAAAATCTATGTTAATCATCATCATAATCTTTAGCCAATAGTAAGTCCACTGCTGGATATAGGCCTTCCAATGAGCTCCAAAGAACGCCATTGGGCCTAATCTATGCTCAAATCTCTCTAATTTGTTTCAGTTTTATTGTATTTACCTATGAGGTACAAAGACTAAAAACAAAAAAGAGTAGGTACGTCTCTCTTTTTTCTATAAGCTAGTGGTTAACTCTGGTGTCGGGGGTTTTTAGGCCGCCCGAAGACTTCTGACATCGCTTAACGTTGGAAAAAGCCGGGACTAAAACTTCAATGTGCCTTCCTAAACCCGAAAGAACTCGGATCTAAATGCTACTCGGTCGGTCATACAAATGGTGACCGAGAGCGCCTTAACCCCAGATATACTAACAATACCGACGTAATCTACGCCTTGAGCGCTTCAAAAGAAAGAGTATTTAATTTGGTTTTATCTAAATACGTTTCGATGCCTCTTGGTCGGTACATTTTTCACCCAGACGAGGAAATACGTGCTCCTTGGATAAGGCCTTGCATCGATAAGTGTGAATTATGGAGCAAACATGCCGGATTGAACTTTGAACGTATAAAAGTGCATTTTCAAATATATTATCAAGACAGAGGCAATGTTTTATCGCCTCATTTTACATCGAGCTAAATACAGTTGTAGCCTATATTTGACACAGCTCAGCTGGTAGTCACTCTGCATTCTGAGCTGCAGAACGTGCAAACATTTGTCCCGCGGCGTATTATAATACTTATAGAACGCACGTTTTAAAGAGCTGGTTTCTTTTTCAGTAGCGGCTCCGGTTTTGCTATAGGCAGCTCCCTAATCGTTTGGGTCCAATAAAACATCATTATGGTACTCAGAGAAAGTAAACCAATATGAATTGGCATTCTTTATTTTTGTTAAGTCATCCATTGCCGACTCAAAACAAGGTTATGCAATTGTCCGGCTTACACAATGCTAGTGCTAGTTGCTACTAGCATGCGTAAACGCGCCAGCCCATTCGCCTTGTAAGAAACCATTCATAAAATCTTTGATTATGTCGTAGTAAAGCACTGAAATGTATTCATACTATTTGAGAGGAGTTTGCTTTTTAAATGAAAGACATAAAATCTTAAATGATTGTTAAACTTCGCAATTTTCTTCGGCGTTTATTTAATAAGTAATAGACTCTTCAAAGTCAAGATGTCTCTGTTCATCCTAGGACCACATCATCATCTTTTATTCAAATAAAATGTAACGAGAGGAGATAAAATGTCAACATGTGCAATGTGCACGTGTTAAGGAAACTTGAGCTTTATTAAATAGTCACTTTTGTTTTTTTCAATTAATAATGGGCATAAAGGTTTCCGTACCGTTGTATGCAAGCTCCACTTAAATATTTATGTTGTTATAGCGGCGACAGACGGACAGTGGAATCTTAGTAATAATGTCCTGTTTTTACCTTTTGCGTACGGAACCCTCAAAACATTACCCTCCTTCTGGCACAGTCGGATAAAAATATCGAACTTTTGCCAAAATACTCGGACCTTGAACCTTACTAGCAAGAAAGTGCGTCAACTTACACAATGCAATTACACCAGTAGTTTCAAAACTATCCGGTAGCTATTACATTAGGCCGCGGTCACGAAGTCAGCGCGGGGAGCGGCAAATCTATGCATTCTACGCGCCATTTCTTGCGCCGCCGCCGCCGCCGCCGCCACCCCGCTCCCGCTGACTTCGTGACCGTGGCCTTAGGCCTTGAACATGCCATCGATAGAGCCAGTAGCATTGCACCTTATTAGCAGAAAGTGCGTCAACTAACACAGTGCAAATGCAACCGTAGTTTCAAAACTATCCGGCAGCTAATGGGCATAGAACAATTATGGCATCAATAGAGGCAGTCTCGCGTGACGCCTATTCAACTTGACTAGCGTAAGGCGTCCATTCATGATCACTTTAATAGCACTGTTCCAGGGCTGTCAAACTTTGGAACTAGACCTAGCTCTAGATATTCAACAAAGAAACGTTATGGCTTAAGTTCACCAACACTAACTGGTGGGTTAAACGGCTATTTAGCAAGTTGTTTTTGTTATTTTTTTTTACATTTTTTTATATAAGTGAACATAGTAATATAAACCAAACTATGTGCATATATATCCCTTGTACTAATGACATTATTTTTTTGTTTCAGGTACGTAGCTGATTCCTCAACAGATTGTAATCTAGTAAGCTTAGACTACTTTTTATAAAATGTTTATAATAGGAAAGCTTAGATAAAATAGAAAACGAAAGTAAGTGCCAAAACGAAGCGTGGGAAAAGAAAAGGAAAAATCAAAATCTTATTGCAACTTATGTTGTAAAAGATGTTATTCATATAAATTGTTTCAAACATAACCCCTGCAACGGCACGGTAATATTTTTACCACTAAATGACGCATAATTATTTACATTCTAGATATGTCATAATTTGGTGTTTACATGTAACTTGAAATGAAGAAACTCAAAGAAGAGTAACATGAATGCAAAGAGCAAAAATACAATAAGAGGTATGAGACAACCCTATTGCAAGATTTGAGTGGCTTCATTTTAATATAAGTTTTAAAACTGCCTGTGTATAATAAAAACTTGGAAAAACTGCTTTAGCAATGCAATATTTTTCTCACTAGTTATTGCGAACTATTTCAGCCTCTCGAGAGCAGAGTTCGAAACTTTGAGTTCAACTACTGAGTTTTGATCTGAATTATTTCTTGAGTGGCTTCAATATTATATTACTTAAGTTCTTTATCTGGTTAATTATGATTTATTGATGTCTGATTTGTATTCTATATCGTGACAAAATTCGCTTTAGTTTATAGTATTTTATACAATTTACTTGCGGGAGCCGTGTCTAAATCTCTCTCTCTCTCTCTCTCTCTCTTTCTCTTCCTGCCTTCCTGCAATATTCCTACCACTTCGCTCTACTCGACATCTGCATCGGAAACGTTACATGCCACTATGTCATGCAACATGCCTGTCCAAGTGGTCTTAGGTCCCCCTCTAGATCTTCTACCGGGAACGCGGACCAGTACCTGGTTGCCAACGTATTCAGATGGACGTCTCTTGACATGCCCGTACCATCTTATCGTACTCTCTTGCAGCTTATCGGCGATAACACTAAACAAACAGAAAAGTCTAGGATTTTTAGGGTAATGAAAAAATTAATATTTTACGCTGTGTGCTTTTAATATACATAATACCCTAGTATCGGTACACTAATTGCATTATGTAAGCTGAATAAGTCTTCTTATCTTCAAGTGGCAAATAGGTTGAAACCCAGCCAAGTTTGAAGCCTCCGCAATATAACTGCAATCCACACTGCATTCTATCGCTGCCAAGGACGCTTCATATACAAAATAAGTACTCAAAAAACATAATGTACTGAGAATACATAATTTACACAAATGGCCTATTTACCTTTACTAGTTCTTTTACACAAGATTATAATTTCCTGTCGTCTATTGGTTGGAGGTCACCGTCGTTTAATAGCTGATTGGTATTTTTTGAGGCTTCCTCCTTATTGAGCAACGAATATTTTACTTCCATAAAACTGTATTCGTAACTTTTCAGTTACTATTTTGAGATTACTATAATAGTAGCTATTTTATTGAATTTTGTGCAGCTGTACATCTCGTTCACTCAGGCAGCTCTTATTTTCGCCTTGAATAGCTTGATTGATTGGGCGCGCTACGTAGAGAAACTGTGGAAACGTCGACACTTATGGCGTGGATACTGAGCACAGCCGCACAACCGTATTGTTAAAGAACTTATTGAAAGAGATTATAACGTTCTTCATTTCTATAAAAATTGTGTAAGTATAATAATAATAATTAGCAGGTAAATCAAGAACTTAACTGAAACACTTAACGGAACTTAAGTTGCAGTACAAACTATCATTTTACAATTTGCGACCGTAACATGTTTCGGCTGGTTTTAATGCTTTCAATTTCAAAGCGAAATTAGCCTTTAATACTTGGTAGTAAAGTCGACAGCTTCAGCAATATCGGGGAGGCAATGAAGAAGTTTTAACGGGCAAATTTTCCGTTAATTGTGACTAAAACCATAACTTTTAACGGCGGTCTAGGAGACTGCTTAAGCCTGCCGTTCTACCAGGGAATTTGTCGATAAATAGCGGTACTTTGACTGTAAACAGTGTAATTCTGTGATATTTATCGTCCGGTGCGAGACGGACAGGATAAGTCACATCCTTGACCGTGCAATGGGCTTTGAAAGATCGCGTGCGCACCCTACGACGATGTTGCTGTAGGTTCTGCAAGCCGAGAGTCACTTTATAATCTGTTACTGATACTCTTATTAATTTATTTATGAAAAACCAATAGCGCTAAATTAATAAAAAATAAAATCTTGTTAAAAATTGATGCCCACGAATAAGTTTCCTAAAAAAATAAAAACCTGTTAAGAAACAGATACGATGATTGATAGAAACAACGAACAAACATTGTACAAGCTAAGCCAGCCACTTTAAAGTCGCCTCATTTTCATATGACGCATTCAAATCTATCTAAAGACGTAAAATTCGTAAATTAAGACGTAAATTGACGTCGCCTTATATGAATTAACACACACTCCACAAAAATGAATTATGCCTATAGTTAGGTGATATAAACGTTGGATTATTACGACGAGGTAATTTTTTTTTTTTAAATATCAAATGGGATTGGAATTAAAATGGAAAGTATCGGTTTTTAAACATTCAATCGATAAACAGATCTGTGAAATGACGCTTACAATTTCTAACTATCTAACAGAGGCCGAAGCACGAACATTTTGGAATGTATCGTAAGCGTATCGTAAATTTTCAAATCTACGCCTGTCAAAATATCCGTGATTTGGCCTCTGATTGGTAAACACACGCTTGAAAACCGGGCCTTAAACTTGTTATCCCCTTGATACAAACTTACTCGTTTATTTCAAGCAAAGCTGCTCTGTGGTGTTATTCAATGGAAAATTGCGTCCCCTGGTTTCCTAAACTACAAAGTCATTAAACCGCTAACGCGGTCCAACCGGACAATAGCTTGCAGTCCATTTAACTTGAGCTTACGTTAGGAAATCATTTTCTAACCGAGTTAGGAATATGTGGGAAAATCGTGGAATATTAGAAATCAATTTCCAATTTCAGTAAAAGCTATGTTAAATAATGGACTGGCCGCATAGCTCAGTTGGTAGTGACTCTGCCTTCTGAGCTGGTTGCGGGCTCGATTCCCGCCCAGGACAAACATTTGCTTGATGAACATGGATGTTTTTCTGTGTCTGGGTTTTTTATTAGTATCTGTGTATGTTTATCAGTCTCTGGTACTCATAGTACAGGCTCTACCTAGTTTGGTATCAGTTGATTATGTGTGAGAAGTCCCATATTTTATTATTTAATAGATAGATAGCATAGTTAACACTTCATTGATCACCGCATTCATGCAAGGAAAAATAAAAGTAACTTATTGTAACCATTATCGAGAAGGAGGCCAAGAGGAGGAATCAGCTGGGTTGGGCAGCATTTGGAAAGCTACGTCGAGCTTTCTCGTCACCCATACCGCAATGTTTGAAAACGAGGAAAGAAGTTTTTGAACAGTGCGTCCTACCCGTTATGACATATACGCAGCCGAAACGTAGACACTAACAATACGACTAGTTCACCTGTATAAAGTCGCTTAGCGAGCTATGGAATGAGCTATGCTCGGAGTTTCTCTGAAGGATAGAATCCGCAACGAGGCTATCCGACATAGAACTAAAGTTATCGACATCGGCTCAGAGAAATAGTAAGCTGAAGTGGCAGTGGGCTGGCGATATCTGCCGAATAACTAATGACCGTTGGGGTAAATGTGTTCTTGAGTGGAGACCGCGGCTTGGCAAACGTAGTGTAGGACGCCCTCCGGCCAGGTGGAGTGACGATTTGCGAAAGGCTGCTGGTAGAAGCTGGATGCGCCGAGCTCAGGACAGGGCGCAATGGCGCTAATTATAAGAGGCCTATGTTCAGCTGTGGACTGCTATAGGCCGATGATGATCATGATGAATGTAACCATTACGAAGGTAACACAATAAAATGTGTTCCTTTCACAAAAAAAGAATTATATGAGTATTATATCAATCATGTGGTTCCCTTAATACAAGCTCTGCTTAGTTTGAGGCTACGTGATGCTGTGTGTTTACGTCCCGCATTATTTATTATTATTATTTATTAATTGATGAAGAACAAGATGTCGATCTGAAGACATGGCGTAATGACGCTCATGGGAAAGGCCTATGTCGAGCAGTGGACTGCTATAGGTTTATGCTGATGATGATGAAAGAACAAGCTATGCTAGAATTTTAAATTATAATTTTTGTTCACTGGGACCCATATAGACCTGCTACACTAGCTCCCGCGGCTTCATTCGCGTAGTACCTACACGGATAAAAAGGAGGTTCTAATGTTATTTCTATAATAGCACTACATATGTCTAAATTCTACTCAATTCATTCAGTAGTTTTGGCGTTAAGGAAAATACATTTCTCATCTTTTTTTTTTTTTTTCTTTAATATTAGTAATAGTTCATCAAAGACAATGTAATAAATAAACAAAAAATATAAGCCAAACAGAGTTTTTTATCTATTTTTCTCAGTTTGGTCGCGTCTCAGTTTGATAGCGTTACGAATTGGTGAAATTGAATAAAAAAAAATTGGTATCAAAGTGTTAAAAGTTCCAACTGAAAAAGTTTAAATGTAGTTAGTGAGTTGGTCTATTTTATAAAGATTATCAGATTGCTTATCAGTTTTATAAAATAGACCAACTCGCTTAAAAACTGAAAGAACTTTGTAATTTTTAGTTTTTGTAGAAAGTCTAAAATAAATGTGTCCTATCCGTAGCGGTAAACAGATGGCCGCACTATTAGCGTATTCGCCCATTGTTTTATCTAGCTTTAGGAAATTGGACCTTATGGCATTTAATTAAAATCCTACAATCTTAGCCTAGTTGAGCTGCATAAAGGGACAACCTGTATGTACTTAGGTACTGAATACTCCTTTCAATTCATACATAGTGTACGTTAAGGTGTCATTTTGATGTAGATATGACTTATGAATATCTTTATTTGTTGGCTTAAAAGTGTTCATGTACAGAAGACGTTATGTTAGACATGCCTTTGATTACCCCATAAATGGTATTGTCAAAAGATTTGCGTTGTAGGTCTAGACATCTCCAAAGTATGTTCTTTAGCACAAGTCTATATTACATAAGTTAAGATTTTAAAATATCCCAAAAAATACCAAAATTAACTTTTCTGAAGGTCAACATAATCCAGGCCAACTCTTAAATCTAGGATCTATGTGGCAGAGTCATTAAAAATTGTACATCTTCGTTCCGTGCCACAAACCTGTGCGAAGCTTACATTATCTCTAATTCTATCTAGTTTCGAGAAACAAAGAATATCTTGAAAAACATACCTTGTTTGTTAATAATGTAGTACATTTGCAGTACAAATCAGCACACAGCAATATGTTACTTATTATTATATTTTATGTGCTAAGCCGCGGTGGATATTTAAACGATGGCATATTCCATTATGTATTGATTGGCATGGGGGCATGAACAAAAAAAAAGAATATCGGTAATACCTCACACACAGCTTTTTTATTCCATTTCCATATCGACCCACCGTCAACAACGCCAGCATAGAACTAAAGTTGTCGACATAGCTCAGAAAATTAGCAAGCTCAAGTGGCAGTAGGCTGGCCATATCTGCCGAATAACTGAGAACCGTTGGGGTAAACGAGTTCTTTAGTGAAGACCGCTGCAAACGTGGTGTACGACGCCTTGCAGCCAGGTGGAGTGGCGATCTGCGAAACGCTGCTGATAGAAGCTGGATGCGTGCTAAAGCCAAGTGCTCATTAGGGGAGGCCTATGTCCATCAGTGTACTGTTATAGGCTGATGATGATGATAATGATGACCTAATTATTAATATTATGTGTTTTATAATATATTTTCTGTGCTGTTATTGTGTGAGCCAAATGAAGATAGTTCTAACCATATATCTATGTATCCATCTATCTGTATATCTATCTATCAATCTACCAGTCGCGTCATCAGGAACGGCACCTGTACCATCAAGTATTCCATCGGCGTCAGGTGCTCAGTCTTGTAATTAAGGCGTTCATTACTCCTTCATTAGCAGGACGGCTGCCAATTTGCAGGGTATCAACTATGCAGCTACCCTTGTTAGTACTATTGAAGAGTCCTATAGACTAAGGCCAGTATACATGTTTACTAAGTTATATATGTTACTAGCTTCCGCACGTGGCTTCGCTCCCTTGGTACCCGGATAAAATGTATGTGTTATTTTGCGTCCAGAACTTCATTATATAAAAATAAAATCTAAATAGGGTCACCATACCGCTAGGTGATGCTAGCGGTATGAAATATACTTTACGACCTATTCTGATACCTATAGTCAGAACCTCTACGTGGACGAAGTCGCCGGATTTCTACTAGTTGTAGATTTCTAGAATTAAAGAGCAAAGTGAATGGAGCAGTAAATATTTAGAAACGTAGCTATAAAGCATATACCTATGACTATTTGCTTACTGGACCCGCTTCTAAACATCACAGAATGTTGAAGATAGTATTGAGTGTCAAAGACAATTTTTTGTTTGTGAAAAGAAGTAAATCTATAGCACAGTTTTCGATAAGTTTGACTACCTATATAGTTCAAAGTTTGACAGGTGCCTACCTAAGTTAGAACTTACTAAAATAAATACTATTTTAAAAGATTAGAATAACATAGTTAAGATTACACCTCCATTTTCATCATAATTTAATAATTTATTTATTTACTTTGAAACAAGGAATAAGGAATAATACATTTTTATCTTACTAAAATTATATGACTAAATTACCTAACATGCAATATAATTGCATACATTGCATTTACATTACATTGGCGATGGCGACCGAGTGCAAATGCTAACGCTCTGGTCCTACGACAGCATTGTATAAAAATTACATTAGCTTCTAAAAATATTTTCTCTAGTAATGTCATTTCCATACAGTTTTATCTTTAAGCATTGAATTATTAAAAAAAACAATGGTTCTTATTTGCACGGACAAAAAGTTGTAAAATGTTGTCCTGTAGCTGAACAGTGCTATGCCGTCGAGCAGCTACGCCGTAGCATTATTCGTAGCACGTTTGCGCCGCTTACAACGGCCAATCGACTTGAGTTCTATGAGAATAAATTTCATTTAAATATTTGTTTATGTTTATGTTTTACTAGCCCTCCGTCTACAGCTTCGCTTGCGTTATACCTGGACCTAAAGCCTATATATTAATGTAGGACACTAACTAGATATGGTCAAAATTTTAGACATATTTTTCATAAACCCATCGTAGGCAAAGTCTCACACAAAGTAGTTCTAGTATAGCGATTACTGTTTACTGCATAACTGTTTCTAGCTTTGTAACCATAGCCTATTGTGTTACGCTGTAACGGAGAAAAATCCGCTCAGCCGTAACGGAGTTGTGTAGGAACAAAAACACTAACAAACTTCGTATTTATGATATAAGTGTGAGGAATTTTAAAAAGGGTTTCAAGTATATTATTTTTGTATTCTTGGCTCGATACTCGTACTTTTTTACATGGTTATTGGCAGCTCGTCCCACTCGGGTCAAGGTGACACTTATCTGTAGAATGCCAAAAATCAGGCTTTTCAACTAAGCCGAGGATACACATGCCAGTAAATCGGGAAAGTAGCTGGCATAAAAGTTACGGGCATGTACGAGAAACGCGCACACTGTGGATACATTTGCAAGTAATACTGGCATGCAAGGACACAAATTCTCATCGCGTATACACAGGACAGTTTGCAAATTGTGCCCTTGCATGCCAGTATTCCCATCGCGTATACACAGGACAGTTCGTGAGAGTCACTCGTACCTATTCTTGCGCGAAACAAAAAACGAGCACCTACGTCAACAACGAGTCAGCTACTGGTATGCCGGTAGCTGTCGCGTCTGTTCACACGGCCAGTTTGGCAACGTCCCGCGTCCCCTCCCTCAACGGGCATGCAATTAAATCAAATATTGTGCTAGCTACATGTATGCCAGTTACAGGCATGCCAGTTAGATTATACATATGACAGTAGCTGGCACGTGCATGGAGCTGGTATGCTATTGTGCAAGCTACGGGCATGTTTATCCCCGGCTTAATATCAAGAGGGTAAGGCATGCATACTAAGGCAGGTCGGCATTCATCGAAACAGCGTGGTAAAATCTTTCCTATCAATCACACTAATATTATAAATGCGAAAATTTGTATGTTTTTGTATTATTGAGTGTGTGTCTTAATATAATTGGTTAGTACTTTGATGGGTGACGGCTTAGTGGCATTTAGTTCAGCGGGGTTATCGGGTAAATCTGTTGCAAACAAAAATGATTGACGATCTGTTTTAACAAACTGAGATAGTTTGTCAATTGACGTTCATTGAATTTCGATGGATGAAATGTCAACGTTTGTAAAAACAGGATCGGTGTCAATCATTTCTGTTTGCAACAGAGTTAGGCGATCAGCCCGCTGATCACTTCTGTACTTCGGAAGGAACGTCAAGATGTTGGTCCCGGCTTTTCAGTCGTTAAGTCATGGCGGATGCCTTTAGGCTGCCTAAAAACTTCCACAACAGAGTTCGAAGAAAGAAGAAGAAAGCCAATTTTAATTCAGGTTAGTTATTAAACATAAATCAATTTGTATCGACATTTTGTAAACAGCTCGTAATATGCGTTAGAACTATATAGTCCTTAATAATAAATATTTATTTGTCCCGCTCTTGGCCACGGATTCTATGCAAAAATTGATTTTCGCGAACTACTGGATAACAATTTACAAAAACGATTTATCATTAACGTTTCGGAAGGTTTAGAAAAACTTTAAAACAGTTTCCCCGAGTTAATTGTCCAGTTCCGATTGTTGTCTCAATTAAAGCTAAATAAAACAAATTATAGGCGTTCAACAGCTTACGGAACTTTGACTAGTTTATGTCAGCTACTTCCATAGCATTATGTAGTACGGCATTTTGTTGTGGGGGGAATGCTGCAGACATCAACACCATATATATGCTGCAGAAGAGGGCTGTTCGTGTAATTTATTATATGGGCTCCAGAGAATCACTTAGAACTAAGTTTAAAGAAATAAATGTTATGACAGTGCCGTGCCAATATATACTTAACTTACTAAACTTAATGTTTGTCCGAAAACATATTAACTTATTCAAAAAAATAGCGACTTTCATAATGTTTAATGTAACACTAGAAATAAAGATAAACTTGCTGTTCCTACTGTAAGGCTCCATAAAGTTAGTCAATCATTTAGAGGGCAAAACGTACGGTTTTTTGACAAAATCCCAAATGACGTGATTAACTTATCTGTAAATAAATTCAAAACTGTTGTTAAACGTTACCTCTGTAATAAGGCTTATTATAAAATATCTGATTATTTAGATGACAAAAAAGCTTGGGATGAAACTGTCTCCAACTCCCTCAAAAACAATGTAATAGTTAAGAAAAAAAATTGTAATAACATGGACTTTAAAAAAATATAAGCCTAACAGAGTTTCTTGCCAAAAATACGTTTCAAAGTGCACTTTACAGTTACTACTAAATAAAAAAAAAATTGATTTTGATTTCGATTTTACAGTTTTGTTGGGAAATTAGTGAAATAAAAAAAATACGGTTACTCCTGATTTCTGATTATTTGACTACTAGGTTCTCCCCGCGGCTTCGCTCGCATAGTGCTGGGATAAAATGTAGCCTACGTGTTATTCCAGGTCATCCAAATCCTTTCAGCCGCTACGAAGTTGAGTGGGAACACACACAAACATATAAATTCACATGCGCACACACTCACACGCGCGCGCAAATTTACTGGCACCAACACTGTAAAGTAGTTACGTTGTTGTCATACCTACAAAGTGCGGCTTGGTGCGTGAGTTCAATTCGCACTTGGCCGGTTTTACAGAGTTAAAGCCAAGCTTTTCGGTGTCAGAATCTGAAAAATAGTAAAAGATTTCACATTTCCATTGCAGCTCTATGGCGCCCTCAATTGAAGGCTTTCGGGACTCGTCATTTGCAACTTCGTAACGAAATAAACGAACTTTCTCGAAATGATAGAATGAGGATAATCGAGTTAATGTACCTTCAGGAGCTTTCAAATTACCAGTAAAATGGACTACGTTTTTATTTTATCATTTCTTTAGCATTATCGTAGATGTAAAATATTGATCAGAAAAAACTCTGTAGTCTGTATAAAGATTTGACAAAGATCTGTGTATTCACAACGATTCAATAAAATCATACACAACACAACCAGCCTATATCAGTCCACTGCTGCTGTCATAATCCCCACGCTGGGCATGTGGGTTTGGGATCGCAGGAATATAACCCACATGCTGCAACCTTCTCGCAGCGGTAATCGGGCAAAGTTGCTTAACTCAAATGATCGGTCAACCACGCACGCCATGAGCGCTTCTAACTAATTGGACGAAAAACTATAAGTATTTTAAGGGAGCATAATATGTAACGGATGCCTGACCCCTTAATTAATTATGTAGGAAACATTTGATTATTTTTGAAAAAACACACTTAATAATTTCTTACTAGCTTCCGCCCGCGGCGACAAAAGGAGCTACGTATATTCAAAGTTTCACCCAAATGCGTTTAGCCGTTACGGCGTTGAGTTGAAGCAAACATACGAATATACACACTTGCATCTACACAAATTGTCGCATTTATAATATTAGTGTTATTGTATGCCAAGGATCCACAGAGCCTATTTAAATCGTGCCCCAACTATCGACGCTTACCGAAACTTGAACGATGTTACCCAAAGTTGGGTTAAGTTATTTTAAGGAGTTAGGCTGGGGTAGTGTTAGTACAAGGGGTAAATGCAAAATACACCCTACAACTGGAATTTGTTACAAGATTGATTAAAGTTATGGAAGTCTGCGAAAGGCATTGTTTTAATAATTTCCGTGTAATTTAAAATTAAGTCCATGTAAGAATTAGAATTAGTTTTATTTATTGTCCGTGCAACAAACAAAACCAGTACCTTGTTGAACAAACTTTACATGCATTCATAAATAACTTAGCATCAAATCAATTGCAACTGTTTGTGTGCCCACCGCAGACAATTTCCAGCGAAACGGCCCGCGGGCTCAAATAGGAAACGTCATAATCATATGATAGGTGGTGCGCATTGCGCCCACCTGTCGCGGCGCGCCTGCGCCCGCTGTGACGTCACGGGGCTCCGACGCCGTGCGGGGCCTCCCGAGCTAGCACGACCCGCGCCATCACCCAAACCCATTGATTTAACCCTAATCTAATACCCAAACATCATCACTAAAAACTCCAATCATATCATCAGCTAAAATACCTCAGAACATAAGTAGCATCGCAGAGGTCGAGCGGTACACCGCCGCAACTTATCCAGTTGTTAATCCAAGATAAATATTACATCAATCGGGGGTGGGGAGGCACCGGGGCGCAGGCGCGGCCTCTCGCGGCCCAGTCTCGGTCTGGCCGCGCTGCCCGCCGCACGTGCCTTCCGCGGGCGCCCGACCGGCAGTGACTCGCCCGCTGCCTTCTTACGACAACCTCACAGAAATTGCAAACAGTTATCCGTATCTGACCCCCTCCCACGAGGCAGCAGACAATTTTTATGTGATAAAACTCATCGACCACGTGCCCGTTGCGTAAGTCGCGAAACTTAGCGAACCTCTTCTCCTATTGACACGCAAGAAAAACAATACACAGATATCGATCTTGATGTTTATTTGGCATGGCGTGACTTCATGTGTGTTTGTAGTATTGTACCGAGACCGGTGACCGACTGCGCGAAACCGGCTAGCTTGGTTAGCTACTCTAATGGGGTGTTCACACCGCGGGCGCGGCCTTTTAACCCTGTAATACGCAAGTGCTGGTTGACCTTAAAACCGGGTCTGCACTAGAGAAAATACGGCCCTAGTAACAACGCGCCCGGCTCCTTTATGAAGCTATAAAAACTGTTTTTAGAATGTCACTTATCATTAGCTGTAAAGCGTTTGTTTAGGCAGGTCGTAACTGTGATGTCGCTCCGAAAACGCTACGTATGTAATCTTTGAATTAATATTCAGAGCTATAATTCTGTACAGCTGTAACCCGTAATTTATGTCTCTCGCTGTCGTAACAGCAACCCCTAGAACGTAAATTTCGTTTCTGAAATTGTTTTATCCAAGGTCCTCTCCAACTTGCTCCATATTTATTGAAGTTTAAGATTATCGTATTTACATTCTTAGCTGCTTCTTTACTTAGTTTAATCGTCTCTAATGACTCCTCTCCCTAATTAATGGCGCTTGACGTTAAAGAAATGAGAATTTTCCGGAAAATTTGGCATTACGAGTCGATGGAAAAATATTCACTTCGTCCGCTTATAATTTTCCTTTAGAATTTCCCCCGAGATGTCATTGGGTTACCCAATAATAAGACTGAGTAAGAAATCTGCCAATCTGCGTAAAATAATTAAACACAGGTTTACAACCCTTTTAGAGTTAATCATTGGATTAGGATTATCCATTTATATTAACTCGTTTGATATCACATTTCTTATTTTAATATTTTTACGGAAATGCTTTTAAAAAAGCTAATTTGCCTTCTTATCGTTTGGGATAGTGGGCAACTTTGTGTAAGGCCATTATTTCTTATCATGAAAAAGCTATGTTGCCTTAATATGGGGATAAAACAAGCCCTTAGGTCCAAAAATACGGAAACGGTCGTATGTTTTAATTAGTTTCTCTTTGAAACTGGTTTCAAGGGAAAGTGTGATAAGGAAAGTTTCATCCCGACCTTTTTACAACCTTGCATAATCTTACGAGCTCTAGATAACCGCCATTATAATAACCACATTTACAACCTAAAAATCAAGGTTTAACTACAAATTGTGATCCTTAATAATTATATATATTGACTGCTGTCACTTAGTAGAAGTTTTGACAGCTGTCAAATAAATCAAAGAGGGTTAGATTTTGATTTTGAACAGTATCAATTTAGACAAGTAATTCACACCAAGTTGATCATTAATTTATGACAATTATATCACACGTAAACATAAATAAAAAATTGGCATATCTGAACGTTTGTTTTAATCACGCTAAAACATCTGAACCGGTTTTCAATTGTCAGTTACCACGATGGGGAAAAACGCTTTTTGTCATACATTTTACGAAATTATTGAATGCTTTTTACTAGATTATCTTAAAAATAAGCCCTTGGGTAAAAGGAAAGATAAAATTATGAAAAATTCTATAAAGGTCTTGGTCTGAGAAAAATAAGTTTAGGTACTTTTAACTTATGCAAATTTGGAGGAAAGCAATGATTATACTAATTAAGATAATGATTTATGAGTGTCATATTTATACCATTTTTGTTGTGATGTTTCACTTTTGTTATTCGTTCGTCGTGTGTCTTGTTCTTCTTCTTTACTTATGCAGGCTAAAGAGAGAAGATCACTTAAGAAAATAACTCCAGCTTTAGGTTAGACATTCAGCTTTTCTTATTAAATTGTTTTGTCTTGCTGGCCAAATGGTTTTCGAAGAATATTGATTTGAAAGTAAATAAAAAATATATATAAGGCGTGAGACAAATACAAGAGGCGTCGGGCGGAGGTAAGGCGCGGGCGGAGCGCTGGCGCGGCGCCAGTTCTTTGATATTTCATACAAAATGTATAGAAGAGGTGAGACACGACACATACTGAGACGGCAGGGAGCGGGTGCCGCTTCTTCGCCCTCGACACACACGCAGTTAGCTGTGGAATACCGGACACTAGAATGCCCCAAATGCATCCACTGTATTCGCCCGCGCCTCGCCTTTCCGACACCGTTAGCGCGCCTGTCTGTTCTGCGCTGCACAAGCGCCGCGGCCACGCCGGGCTCGCGCCTCACCACCGCCCGACACCTCTTGTATTTGTCCCGTACCTAATAGCATAATGTCACAAATTACTAAAATGCATCAATCAACTTTTTTATCGAAAGATATTTATTATTCTGGTAGATATGACATTACATCACAATACAACTCAAGTAAATAAATAATTTTGGTCATTATCACACAACATCATCTAGCCCTAAACTAAGCTGCTAGGCTGCTACTACTTTCATAAATTTTTGTTTGAGAATACATACACACATTACAAATAAAAAAACCCAAACCCGAGAAAAATATTTGCACACAAAAATCCAGACCCGTGACGTGAAATTTGGATAGAACAGTAATGACAAGAAAATCATGCGTTAACGGTACTTACCATGCGAAAAGGGTAATTGTCCAAGTAGTTTCTTATCATATATTAATATTTAAGTAGGGCGACCCCAAGAACAAGGAAGTACCGCTTACCATAATACGAGGCGTAGTCACGCACGACAGATTTAATGTCCAAAATAGGGTATTTTAGATTTAATCACATCGAAAGCATAAGTAGACTTAGTTTTGTAAGTAAATGAGTGGTTGGCCAGGTCCCTCGTTTGATTTAACGTGACATGCACTTGCTAAAAAATCAAAAGAAATTTGAATTGCAATAAATAGACACTTGGGAAGCCCTTTAACACGTTGGCTGCGGGCCTCACACATGACGCCGAGGCGCCGAAGTCGTCCTCGACGCGTCGTGCACGTGCATTGTGTTGCGTACAAAACATAGACTCGAACAGCCATATTACAATCTTACAATATTTGTATAATAAATACTTTTTTATTTTGACACTGGATTAAAAATTAAACTACAACTTTTTCGTTGAATATCCTGGTTATCTTGAATGTACCTTAGTTTTAAAGTAATGTGGACAGGTAATTTGCAGCATATAAAAATTAAAAAAAAAAAACAATATTCCATTGTCAGCGTCAGCATATGAAATTACATCCAAGATCAGGCTATTCCCGTGCAATCCCGAAAACTCCAGTCACATCTTCGATCACGAATATATTAGTGCAAACAATATTAAGCCCCGACCCGACGGTAACAAATTGAACGGCTGTTCGCGTTTTAATTAAGCGTCTTATGAGATTTTGCTTGAAAATGGCGAACGCCATGATTTTACTCCTGCTCTTGGTGAACTGGAATAAATTATACATGCGCTGCTGATTCTGAGGGTCTATTAAGTATATCAGTTACGCATTTTTTTTGTTAAGGGCGAGCTTTTGACCTCAATGGTTGCTTGGGCAAGAATGAGGTTGACGATGGGGCGAGCTTTCCCATTAGATGCCTATGAAATGATTAGCACTGGACCAGTTTTTACAAACTTGTCAGTTTGTCAATTGACGTTTATAGAATTTCGACCATGTAATGTCAAAGTTACAAATACGTCCGATGGCAATCATGTCAGTGGGCAACTAAACAGGACCTGACTGAAGACTGGACAACTGGACTTACACCGTACAACGTTGCCTCTATACAATACTCCCTGCAATAATCCCAGATACCATTGAATAAAAAAATAATGAATGATATACTGAACAGACCTTCTGGGCGGGTTTTACAATAAGTCTGTTTTAAACAACACTCTCAGCAACACTCATACCGGTTACTGTTTGGATGGGTGACAGTTTGCTGGTATTGCGGTCCGAGCGCTTCCATGCTTCGGCACATATTATGTTGTTATTTTATAATTTTTGGATGGAATAAGCACAGAGCCCACCTAGTGTTCCTAATGTTAAGTGGTAGCCATTACGTTTAATAAAGGATTGTAACGTAAGTCACGCATGTTTGAAACTTGCCTTACGATGCTAATCTCTGCGTCCATCAACTGGACTCATGAAGGTGATATGCCTCTTGAGTCTGCAATTTTACCGATACCCACACCCTTCAAAACAGAAAACACATCAATGCTGCTTCACGGTAGACGGTTCACGGTCACGGTTCACGGTTGACCAATACAGTCCACTGTTGGACATAGGTCTCTCCCAAGGTACGCCACTGAGCCCGATCCTCGGCTCTTTTCATCCACCCTATACAGATATAAGTTCTATCTGCCGCCGCACGCGGTATGGCACATGCAGTTTCATTCAGCTTACACGTTGACTGCGGGCCTCGGAGCTGTCCTCGGCGAGCTGCCACACCGCAGTTGCGTTTTCAGAACTCAAAGCGTTAAGCGGCACCCTCGATACCTCTATGGACTCAATGCTTTTCAACAATTTTCCTGTGATCACCGATAATACCAGTAGGGGAGGATCACGAATATTTCAGCCTGACGTATTGTAAGCGTAACGAAAATTTTGGCCAATGGCATACCGTTATATATAATCTACGCTTTCTCATTGGCCAAAATTGTATGTCTACGATACGAATACTTTTTATTAGCCTTCGTAATCGAGCCTCTGAATACCTTTAGAGAGATTTTCGTAACCTTCGTCACTTTCGTGCTCTAACGTACAACGTTAAACTGTCAAATCCCGCTTTATCAATCGCTAGACCATGTCAGGATTATGAATTCTAACAGGCTTTTGCAGACATTCAGGATATACCCCGACTTCCGATCCAGTGGTCGTATGTTCAATTAAAAATACAAATATATTTATTTTGTGCCACATTACTGAATAATCTTGAATCTTGGCCGTGCACCAAGATTTTTCGTATCGGAATAATTATATGTATGAATCCCAAGAAGGTGAAGGATAACATCGCGAAACCCGCGGCTAAGTCAGCTCTATAAGTATTCACTTTATCTTTTGGGTAGGAGCGACTAGGCGGAGAGGATGGAATAGGTAGCCAAGCCTAGGTAGCAAGGAAAGCTTTCTCCATCTAACTATGTCCCAGGCGTCCTGGTCATTGAGTGAAAGTTTCCACTTCGCTGTATAATGGAAAAGACTACAAGCCTGTGAGAAAGGCTCAGAGGATGGTATAGATAATGGAAAAGCCTACTCTATCTATGCACACTACAGCGTCTCGGTCAGTGAGTGAAAGTTTCCAGTTGACGCTTATTAAATCATATTAGTCAGATGTTTGCATCAAATCTAAAGTCAATTGTTGGACAGGTTTTTCACTAACTTTGTCGTAAGTTAGTAGACACTTCACACAACCTTACGTCTACGAACTGGATTTATACTTTTCTGTCGCGACCTGACTCCATTGAAAATGTATTCATCAAGACGTTTTGCCTAGCGAGTTAACACGCAAGTCTCATTGACAGTGCTCAGACCATTATGAGTTTGAGATCGTGTCCTTTTTATATCCACGTGTATGAATACGTCTTATTACACGTATGACGTTTGACATGATATTAACATACGTGTCTATCTTTGCTGTGTTGTGAAGGTCAAACGAAAGGGGCTATTTCCAGGAGCGAATGTATCGCCGCGACATCGTCCTACTACTTAATCCTATAGCAACTCTAAGAAAGTGTCGAGACACGGTGACTCTCACCATGTGGAGACACGCTTGTGGAGGTGGCGCCTAAAGTTTTTTTTGTCTATATTCTACTAGTGAATAGAACCGAGACTTCTTCCGTGTAGAGGTTTTCGAAAGACAACTAGCGCTGCACTAAGTGCAAAATTTCTGGTAATTCTTTCTTAGTGTACCGCTGCACTATGGAAAGAACATACATGTTGGGTACATTCGGCTCTAAAGATAATGATAAAGAAACATTATATAGTAACAAATTGTACAATAATAAACAATAGTTAAGTGCTTAAATCTAATAAGAGAAATAGTGACACAAAATGGTCGCCACTCAGTGTATGCTGCAACTCTGGTTCTCGGCGGCGCCGCGGTGCAAAGCGCAGTAGCATCTGCGATACGCATTATGTCCTTATTTATTTATGAAGGAGTTTTCCAATGAAAATATAGAATTAAGAGCAACCATCGTGATCTGAAAACCGTAATATTAATGTTAGTACTGCATAAATTATACAAACTATTTAGAACGGCCGCATTATGGAAAAGATATTCATAAGTTTAACAGGTATTTTATAAGGAATTTTTTAAAAGAGTAAATATTGCTTACTGTTTAGGCTCTGTTAATCAGTCAGGGCTGGTTGATTTGATTCATAAGTATGTTTCAAATAATACAAGTCACTTATTAATAGCACTTTAATCTAAAAATCCTTTTTATAATATCAAACTTTCACGTCACTCATAAACATGAGTTAAGGATGTATTGATATTTTTTACTAATTCACGCAAGAATGGCGGCACGGATTTGGATGAAACTTGGAATATATATAGATTGTGGCCTGGATTAAAACATAGGCTACTTTTTATATCTAGTAACATGAAGCTGCAGGTGGAAGCTAATAAAAAATAAACTTTTTAAATTGTAGTTAACATTCCATAGTGATATCTTATGAGCTCTTTGGCACCTCTTATTCAAATTATTCTTTTAAAACCTTCCCCAAAACATGCCCTTAAAAGTCGTTTCTTTCTAAAACAAATGACATACAAAAAGAAAGTACATTAGTCAACGTCAACTCGTGGACATTTGTCAAGTCCTGACCGACGTCGAGTCGGAATGTCAAAAAATTAGAACGCTTTTCTACTCTGAGGTGTATTTTCATTGAAATTAGGTTTGTTTTGGTAACTTAAAACATAATTAGCTACATTATAATGATTTGAATATGAAAGTTGTTAATTATGTTGTGCTAATTTCGCCCTACAAAATATCTGATAGTAGTACACACAGCGTCACGATCTGGTATACCCCTTTCAAGTATAAATTTAAACTGCTGCCGTGGAGGCTACCATATTCAAATGGCCAAAATCTTATACAAAAATATTTATACTTGGCTGGGGGATCGAACCAGTAATTCATTCACACCAGTTTATGAATCAGACGCTCTAACCAACTGAGCTATCGTAGCGGTTGGCGTTAACGACGAAATTATAAGTTACAATATACGTTTATTATTTTGTCTAGGTATTCATGGATGCGTCAGCTAGTAACTTCTTCATTTGTTTAACACGGTAGTGCGCAACTACTTATAATTATTTTGTGCAGCACTGGACTATTGAGGGTAGTTGTGTATTAAATGACAGTTCAGAAGAAAAGGTTACTTGTTTCGTCTTGGGTGTGTGTCGTGTGTCATTGAATTTGTAATATGAAAAATGTTGCATATAAAAAAGCCAGTCCGAAAAATTGAGCTAAAGAGTGCGTTTTGCAAAATAAAACTTTCGGAACGCTACAACCCATCAAATAATTAATGTCAATGTTAATCAATATATGGAATTGGAAATGGCAGAATAACATAAGGTAAGTGGTATGAGAATTATTAGTAGGATTATCATAAACAATGTTCTTAGTAGACCTATTCCATTTTATATTATATAAACACATCTTATGCTTATAATATTATGTTTTTATTTTCAGGTTATTGGCGATGGATGTCATCAATGAGCAAAGTTTTGCAAGAAATAATGCAGTCAACAGTGCAAGTTGCTTATCCAGAAGGAACGGTGTATTTAGTTTATGATAACTGCGCGGTTCATCGTTCGCGAATTCTGACCAATTGGCTCGCTTCTCAGACGGGCATTATCACCATATCATGGTCATCTAAAAGTCACGATTTAAATATGTGGAGAATGTGTGAGCATATGTGGGGTCAAATTGTCCTAACTGGGACACGAGTGAAGTGTTGTGCACCTGTAACAGGAGGTCATGAGAACCTAGGAACTGATGCGTCGTAGTGGTTTTGGTTGGACTTTGATTACCCAAGTGAAAAGAAGGCTTCAACAAATAATTTAAAGTTTTGGACATCCATCCCATTCGGTATTAAAAAATATTTAAATACTATAAAATATTTTCAATCATAGATAAAATACCAGACTAAGTATTTGCGAGTGATCTAAATTGTTTATTGGATTTTTATACGGCAAGTATAACCTGTTCCAATGTTAACATGTTTGTTCACTCGTTAATCTTATATGGGTAAATAAGTATTAATCTATCATTTAAAACATTATTGAAAATTCAAAATAATAAGTTACTATCTAGGTATATTCTATTATGTTAAATGTGGTGTTTTAATAAATTTGTTATAACTTTTGAACATTTTTTTTATTTTATTTTTAAAGCTTAATTTAAATAATTAGGTAACTTACTTACTACACTTACCGCGCAACGTAATCCATTGTTAGTAACAAAAATTAAAAAAAAAACATATTGGTAATGAGGGATTTGAACCCAGTACTCTTGTAACGTTTCGATTGATGTCGAGTATTGTAACCGCCACTCCATTGTGTCGTATAGTAACATGATTGAAATTAAATATTCGTAGGCAAGGAGGAGAAGTTTTATAAAACACATTTGTGCAAAAAGTTAAGATCCACGAATGACGCCGCGACGGTTTGAACCTACTAACGTTAACTAGGGGGGTTACCAGACTCTGACGCTGTCTGTACATTATCTTTGTTTAATTAGTACCAATATTACATAAGTAATTTACATAATATATTGATCTGAATATATCTGAATATATTGATGGCCCCTGTAGCGCAGTGGGCCAAGGCCCGCCTGAGACGTAGAAGGTTGGGGGTTTGATTCCCGCCGCGAGACAAATGTTTGTAGATTTGTCTCGGGTGTCAGAAAAGTGTATATTATATAAAGTCATGTGGTTCCCATAATACAAGCTCTGCTTAGTTTGAAGCTAGAAGAAGTTGTGTGATTATTTATGTGGAGCATTATTTATTTACTTATGCCTCCAAGTAAAAGTATAGAGTTCGTAAACATAGACTATAGCATGTAGGCACCTATACCTACTGTTAGTTCATTGATGACTAGGCGCGGCGTGGTTACGTCACTGCTACATTTTGACTAAAGCCTCCGCTACTTTACGACGAGTACATCGTAAAACCGTTGAATTCGTTAGGGAGTTGTATATGACAGTCGTAACCTCACTGGTTTGTTGCCTTGTAGGTAGGCTTCACTTTGTTAAATGTTGTTTACTTATATTTTATTGTCTTCTGTTCATTGATATTCCGACCTTTTAACTTTCGTGAATCATAATTTTCAATCATATATGAATCCACGTAGGATTATCAGATAAAAATTATAGTTGAAGTTTTTATTTCTCAAAATAGAATACAGTTCACTTATTACGAGAAATACAAGAGAATTAATTTTGTAAGCAGCGAGTTTTAGAACAATAAAATATTCTAAAATCTTTTTCTAAGATAAATGTATTTGATTTAACATGTCATTGATTTCAATGTCGGTAGTTTTAGATTCGTATTGGATACGAAGGAGTCATCGAAATACATTCAATTATTACGTGTCGATCCGGTGTTCAAAAGTATATTAAGCACAGTAAGTATAGGAAAAAATTATAAAACGTACCTTGGGGTTCCAACTCCCATCTCCGGAGCCCAAACCAACCTTACCTGCAGACTAACACTGGCACAGCTAAAACCCCTGGTCGCCGACGGGCAGCTGCGTCGGCGATGTGAGAAGCTGTGCCCTGCGATTTCCAACCCACAAGCCCACCATGTGGATTATGGGCATATCTCTCTTATAGGGGAGGTCTATTCTTGGACCTAGGTCCAACAGTGGACTGAATAGGCGGGTGGTATTATTGTTGAGCTATTTTTTTTCTATTATTTGTTTCATAATAATCAAATATTTACATGCCTACTTGTTAGAATATAATATAATATAATTTAAATATAGACCTATTTATACAATTTGAAGATGGAACAAGCAGATGGTCCACAAGTGGTAACCATTACCGATTACAAAGCATTGCATCGTAGAACCTTTTTTTACGTTTGTGCGTAATTTGGCAAATACACATAATTATTTATTCCTTTGTAGTTAGTAGTAGTCATTCCATGCAGTAAGCTCCGTTAATGTAAATTCCTTTATAGTACAAGTTGGTATCGTATACAGAATAACGACTAAAATCTGCCAAAGGCTTCCTGCTCGTAGGATTATATTTCAATACAAATGCTTTCACTCCCTCTAAAGGGAAGATTTCCGTTTCGAGAAGGAGTACCTACTGATAGGAGAAATTATTTCCTTCAAAATAGACGAAATGTCTAAGCAAGCGGTCTTCCAAAAAGCTAGCGACACGCAAAAGGGAACCTTATTAATATTATAAATACAAATGCGTTTCTTCATTTGTTACGCTTTAACTCTTAAAATACATAATATAAAATACCTCATGAAATTTCGTATAAACGTAATCCTAACATGGTGATAGGTTGTACATTTTAGTGAGTTTGTTTGTTGGTTACGCTGATCGGTTAATTAGTTAATGTGTAAAACAATAATATCGTCATGAAATTCGTATACATGTTGTCAGGGTTACAGAAAAGGTCCAGTGAATAAGTACTGTTCCTGAGGTAAAGAAAAATAACTTTTAGTCTGATTGACACAATCATTAACGCGAGCGAGGCTGCGGTCAAAAGCTAGTCATAAAATGAAATCTGAAAAAAATAAACAAATATTCGATTCTGCGAAATTTTAATCATTCGTTTTCGTGGCTTATGTTCTTTTTGTTTGTAATATACCTAAAGCTTTTTTTGTATAATCTAAAAAAAAACTACTATCTTTAAAAAATGCACATAACAATATTAAGTATCACGTTCCAAATACATAAATAAATACATGTACCTATTTATCAAGCTAATATCAAAAACCTGTGATACGAGTTTATCAATAATTATTTTAGTCTGTTCTGTGAACGTGCGTGCCCCTGACTAGGTTAAGGAGATAAGTGATACAGTATACAAATTTTCATGTACTCTACTATAAGTTATATCAACCAGACAATGGATGGGGTTACAAGAAAAATTGGAATTAGATCATTCAGTATCAAGATTGAATATAAGCCGAAAACGGCTTGGTGGATTTTATTATTAATATTTATCATATTGATGTAATATATAATGTATGCAGCCACAAAGGAAGGATTTTTAGAAATTCCACGCCTAAGGGGGTAAAATAGGGGATGAAAGTTTTTATGAAAGTTGACGATTGACAATTAATTTATATGTCTCTCAGCGTTTTTGATAATTCCACCGCCGAAGGGGTGAAATGGCCGATGAATATATTTGGCAAAATCCACATCCACATAAAAAGCTGCATAAAAGTTACTAACATTGTTACCTGAATAAATGCACCAATTTACCATATATCCTCAGTTCGTTTTTTGTTATTGAGCGAACTCAGGACATTTGTCTAGTACCCTGAACTCACTGGTTCGAGGTAAACATCGTAATTCAGTATTTCAGAATTGAAACGTTCCGATAGAAAATCCGCTTATATCGATAGAAATGTTTCCACTGATGCAGCGACTTCCTTCAGACATATAAGAGAGATGATAATAGTCTGGGTGTTTTCTATGTTAATTATATATGTATTTACAAATAAAAATATTTGCAAGGTGAGTTGAATTCACATGTTATCCCGAAAAGGGGTGAATCTACTCCCTAAAGTATTTGTTCAAGGACTTTTGGAATTTTGTAGTTTTTCATTGAAGAAATGGCTTATAAAGTTCGACATAATTTTATTCAACACAAAGATAAGCTTAAGTTTTTTATCACACAACTTAGGTTCTCTCATCTTCTTGACAACCATGGTACAAATCATCCCCTTTCGGGATAACAATCGAATTCAAACTCGTCCTGTATAAAGAGTTTATCTATCATGTTGTATCCATAACACAAGCTCTGCTTGTTTTGGGGCTATATAATGTTGTGTGAAAAATGTCCGCAATTATTTATTATTATTAAAGGCGCTACAGCCGCGGGCCTAGGCAAGTAAATTTCGTTCCTTTCTTTCAGCCTCGTCCCTTTTCTTCAGCCTTTAACTCCGATTACTTTTATATCTCGCTCTATACTGTCTATCCTCCTATCGGGCCTCACCCTGCCTCACCCGGCCCTCACCCTGTTAGTGTATGTTTTTAATAATATGTATTCTCATTTCTAAAATATCATAAAATTAAGAATATTGCAAAAAATCTAATAATTAACATAAGAAGTGACGAAGAACTTTATTTCATCTTTCAATCATTAATCTGCACACTTCTTCAGTCGGGTAAAAAGGCTTTCGATCATGATTAGTAGTGATTGGCGTATTAATACCGGCGCCATGACAGTAGATAAATCATTAGAAACAATTTACTTAGATTGATGTCTGTAAATTATACACTATTTTTATTCTTAAATATAAAAATCTCGTGTCGCGATGTTTGTGGTCGCAATCCTCCGAACGGCTCCACCAGTTTTTATGATTTTTTTTATGTTTGTGTATATTTGGTAGGTATGAGAATAAATAGGTTGTAAAGTATATTTCATACTGCTAGGTGATGAGTGTGTCCCTATTCAGAATTTAGTTTTCATATTATGTAGTTCCAGTTCTGCAATAAACATATACTTTTCATCCGGGTACCACGCGAGCAGCAAAACCGCGGGCGGATGCTAGTGACACTATATGATATCATCATCATCATCATCATCAGCCTATAGCAGTCCACTGATTAACATAGTCTTTTCCTAATGAGTGCCATTGCGCCCAGTTCTGAGCTCGAATATATAATACAGTAAATGTAAATTCGAGTTGGTTTGTCTGTCTGTTACACTTTCACACTTCCTTATTCGTATGAGCTAACTCTGGTGTCGGAGTTTTTAGGCCGCCCGAAGGCCTCCGACATGACTTAACGACTGAAAATTAACCGATCATCATGAAAATTTGCATTTACATTGTCGGGGTACAGAAAAAAAAAATATTCTCTTTAAAAACAGTGTTTTTTCCTAGCTGAAAGGAGAATAATTTTGGGACGGATTGACAAAATATGTATTTACACCTGTTTCAGATGTGATAGTGTCAAGTGTCGTTTCAAATGTTATATAGTGACGCTTGACTATTTTAGGTAAAAAAAGCTTTGTTTATGTATTTTTTTATGATGGACATAAATGCTACTTTTGAGTTCGTAAATTAAATATATTTAATTGGTGTCAACCGTGTCAATGAAATAATAAAATGTGCAGTAAATAAATAAATAATGCTGGACATCAGCATGCATCATTCAGATCTAGCCCCAAACTAAGCAGATCTTGTATTGGAACCAAATATACCTAGAACCACACTATACCTAGAAAACACCCAGACCCAAAACAAACATTTGTCTCGCGGCGGGAATCGAACCCACTACCTGCGTCTCAGGCGGGTCTTCGCCTACTTCGCATCAGAGGTCGTCAAATTTATTAATTAACGCGAGCATAGCAGCTATCGAAAGCTAGTACATTACATATATACCATCCATCAGTCCTAATACCAATAGGCTGAATTACATTTAATTACTAACTCGGTAAATCAAGTTGCAGTGATGTATATACATAGATATTACCGCTTAGCGCTGTTAGCGCTGGATGTCACGGTCTAAAGCACTGTCAGTGCAGGTTATTGATGCGCTATCTAGGTTTCGCTATACACACAGTAATACAATTTCGGATGTAGTGGGTTCGGTTCTCGACCATGCACCAAAGAATTTAGCATTTCAAAATATATGGGCGCGCCACACACATGCTCGAAACGGTCAAGGATACGAAAAAAATTAAAATTCCTTATTATATCATATGATAATCTTTATTGTCTCATGTGGTAGGTACATTTAGTTATAATTATCGAGGTCCGCAACATGAGCCTCGTAGAGGTACTACAACACCTTAGCACAAAAAAAATAGAATCTTAAAAATAAAAGATTCAATGGGCAGTTTTATAGCTAAGAAGCGATCTCTTCCAGCAGTGAGGAAACCGTCAAGCCCTGGAACATAAATTCGAAAGGTATGGGCTGGGTTTAACTTAAAAAACTTACAGCTTGCGCACATTGGACGACAAACGTCAGCGATTAGACGCTACGACAAGCTGCGGGGGACAATTTTCATACATTTTGTTCAAAGCTCCGCACACACGGCGACAATCGCGACATCAAGATATGACAGATGCTCGCGACTAAGCGCGACGACAAAGCGTCGTGTTTGCGAGGTCTGTTAGAGCGAGGAATCGATGTACTAGAATCTATAAGGTACATTTATTATCACAGATAAAAACGAACTAGAACTTTGTTTTCCTCAAGCTGTACTCTGTTTGAACTGGGAACCTTTCAGAAAATAAATAAAATTATTTATTTTTTATTATTAATAATAACAGAACTGAAGAAGACTGCAGATATCCGTGATTGGAAAAAAGTTGTGAGGATTTTTGTTTTAGGTTTTGTTTCGTAGCGCGTTGCTACGTAGTTTCGTAGGCGTTCTACGATTAGTGCTACTTCCTATACTATTTCTCTATCAACTTGAGACATCCATTGTTCAGCCCCCTCAACATACCGTTTCTTATCGTCCATTGACCATGCTTGTAACGTTTAAAATGTTGCTACAACTACACCCAAAAAAAGGTTTTCTCTACTCTTCCGTCGACAAATGCCTTATCTTGTTGTGTTTAGGTAGCTTTTATTTACAATCTGTATTATCCTCTGGTGAAATTCCATAAACGACTAAGAGATCCACGGGCAAAAGATACGTCTAAATTCGTAGCAAAAACCGGCTAGACAAGATTTTAATCATGAAAGTTTATTTTTAAGATTATATTGTTCATCTTACTTATTTAGTGAGGTAGTTGTTCTCATCTAAGTTG
Source organism: Horisme vitalbata (assembly GCA_951804965.1). Taxonomy (NCBI): domain Eukaryota; kingdom Metazoa; phylum Arthropoda; class Insecta; order Lepidoptera; family Geometridae; genus Horisme; species Horisme vitalbata. Next base: position 13,376,951 of record OX638091.1, read on the forward strand.
TATCAGTTTCCATCTCATTTAGTCCCGGTTGAGCCCGAACGAGCTCGAATTAGTCGCGAGCCGCCGGTGCTCGATCCTATCGGCGCAATGAGATACGAAATACACACAGATACGCCTATTCAGCGACTATTCGGCCGAGAAAATTTGCCCGAAAACAGTTTTTCAGTAGGTTCTAGCGGTGGTTAAATTTTGCCCGAAATGAGTTTTGCGTTGGTTAATGTTAACAAAATGCTGTTGTTGTTAGCCTGAATAATCCCAATATAGGACAAAGGTCTATAAAATGTGTTTATTTATATATTTTATGAAAAAAATTACTGAAAAACGAGTAATTCGAAATGTGTGTATATAAATTTAGCACACCAAGTGATAAACTGTTTCGGTTTTATACGAATACAAACCAAAACATATTTCGTTAGCGTTCTACACACACTGATATAACCAGTTAGGTCAGCGTACAAAACAAAAAAATAAAAATATCTAACCGCAATAGCCGAACCGGTCCCGGTCTAAACAAATCTATGCCATGTTAGCGTGAATTGTGACACTCAAAATATTAGCTCGTCTTTCAAAGGAGATTAGGTTCGCTCTCTCTCAGCCACGGACTACACATACTGAATGGCAATCTGAGGACAGAGAAGACAAACAAAAATGGCGTGGGGCTACTGGTCAGCATCGTCGGTGATGCCCGACCGCGGTCGAAGCCCTCGACGCGCCGGCACGACCGCCCCCGTTCACCCGAACCCACCGACTGCCAGAGAAGTGCTAGAAGCTGATGAGAGCATCATCCACACCGCGTCTACATCGAGAGATAGTCGGGAACATTCTGCGTCACCCCACTCCTCCTCCAATGGTGGCCACTCCTCACACCACGCGCATCATGACGTCCGCCACGCAGTCCCAGCTAGCGCACTATTCGGAGACAGCTATGGAGACCTATCCAGACGACCATCTTTAGACCTAGGGTCGGTGAGAAGTGCGCTAGCTTCATGCTCTGGTGGGGGGACGCTTAGTGCGGGGTCGACGTTGACAAGGGGGGGGACGCTGGCGGACTATCTCCCTCCAACGCCGTGTCCGCACCACCACAGAGTATACGTGGATCATCACAAGCACTACGAGCAGCCCATACAGCCTGTGCATGTGGGCGTGGCTCACCATTCGCACTCACACTCGCACGCCTCGAGTAGACATCACACGGACGATGAGGATGATCTGGAACCGGCGTATGCTACAGGTAAGTTTTTCTAGTCTAAATATCTGACTAATCCCGAGGTTCCAGAGAAATCTGTGATTTTCCTGGAATCAGTGTGTTGCTATTTTCTCTGACTGTCACGTACAATGGACCTACATGGGGTCCAATTGCGGGAAATTAGACTATTGTATATTTTGCATGGGTTATTATATATTTTCTCCGACTGTCCGTATATTTTAGTATTTATTTATTTACTGATATGGTGTAAGACTTCCGAGTTACATATTTTTTTCGCATTTATGTAAATTTAAGCCAGTGGCCTATTTAATATCCTTATTTATTAACTTCTTAATTACAATTATCAGTAGTAAAAATGGATTGTCCGTAAAGACATCAGGGGACAAATTGTAACTTCTAAGTTTGTATTGAAGATTTGGTCAATCCAGAATGCATTTACAATCTACTCGCCAACGCATCTCTGTCATAGGCGGCAAGTCTTAGCCTAATTATTACATCTTAATCATTTCTTAATTAACATAAAACCATACCTGACAGTCCATAAGCTTCATAAAACTTCAGATCTTCTCCAAACTTATTAATTCGCGAGTATTGTGTTACATTAATTATAAAAGTTCTTATTCTGTTAATGTATTTTGTGGACTCGTGGCGACCCAGTTTCGGTATTCGAGGGGGTGTTGCCAACTCCAAGAACGAATGTTTTAGACAAATAGGTTTAGTTCTCTTCGTTAGTTTTCGCCAACATAGTTTTCGATGCAAAAATGCAATGTAAACAGATAAAAAGCATGTTATGAATTTTATGTTCAGAAGTTATGCGAGTGAAATTGACTGCGATAGCCAGCGGTGTGTGTTAAAAATAAGCACACGTTTTTATTAAGTAAGAGTAATAAGATTTATGGCATCCAAATTTAATGATTATTATTCTATTATAGTTACCTAGGTACTAACTACTATTTACTGTAATTTGGGTGAAATGAATAAATCTTTCTTTCTTTCTAATAATTAACAATGAATGTGGGTTCCAAGTCAAACTTACTATTGTTTTTAAAACAATATTATAAAATAAATAAAGTTTAATACCTAATAAAATGAGTTAATCAAATACATCTTTATTATTTTCTTCATCTAAAGACTTCCTCATCGACGTAAACTACAGATAAAAATATAAATATATATAAAAATAATTGAATTTGTGTAATCTGTTATTAGTTTCATACCATAATATTAAACTGGTTTTCATAACGTTTAAATCATCTGGTTTACAAATGAAAATACAGGGTATGCCCAACGACTATTCATTTAAACCTTCAAATAACGTGCTGGGCTAGTCACGAAGTTAAATAGATTTCCAGCGAACTGACGCGCGCCTAATTTCACATGTAAAGCTCTATATCAAAGTTGGCACCACTGACTCCTCGCGTCCTCATACATCGCATTTTCATTTAGGGTTAAATGTACCGCGGTCTGTCCGCACGCGATTTTAAGCTTTAGCACCCTCAATTTTAATCAACCTTACGGCAAATTATCGCGTGAATTTTGCGCACACTGTTGCGTAAAAATGGCGGCATAAAAATAGGCATTTGCCGCCGCCACTTCTTGAAATTGTTATTGGCGCGTTCAAAAATGGAACGTTTTACTTTTAATCGGTTAAAGGCAGAGGTGAAGCGCTGTTGATTGCTGCTAATTGATTTTTGTTGTGACAAAGAATAGATGTAAAAAAATATTTTTGATTTATAAAACAGATATTTTAATCTGTTTTATAAAACAGATATTTTAATCTGTTTTATAAATCATGTCGTCCTACACCTGAATAGTCAATAAAATTAAGGAGCTTACCATAAAGGCTGCGTACGTAAAATTCAATACGAGATACGGATAATAGTTTAGAAAACCTCCATCAAAATGTCTACTAAGGTAGAATAACGGTTTATTGGGTTCTCCGTCTTCGGTTCATGGGAAGTGGGAACTAATATTAGATACGTATTTAGAAATAGTAGGTACTGTCAAATGAAATTATTCACACCTACGCTTTAAAAATGTATATTATACAATTTCATCATGTTCTAAAAATACCTAATGAGTATACTCGAAACTGTTATTGTTCGGAAATAGCCTATCGCATTGTGTTTCACGCTATTGTACTTTGTTAGTTAACCTATTTCAGAACAACGGATATTGGCTTATTAGATATATAATATCTACACGCTACGTCAAATAGTTACTAAATACATTTTTGAGTGTATTGAAATGCTCAAAGTCGCTCTGGAAAAGAACTATAAAGTTTTCTAATAGCACAATATACGTTCTAAAAAACTTGGAGTAAAATTTTGAATAGAAATACGAGATCTGAACGAATGAATGAGTCGAGAATGCTTTACACTGAATGTAATTATGCATCCCATTCACTACATGCTAACGAGCGCCCCACATCTAGGCTCATTCATTCTATGCGATTTTATGTAACATTTTTACTGAAATGCACTTATTTAAAATGTAGCCTTCACTAAAGGTTAAGAATAGTAGGCTTAGAAAGATTCTACCACATAGTTCAACTTGCCTTAACGTTGTTCTGAACAGATCATGGTATTCGATAGATACATATATCTGTCAACATTTGGATTGGTGGCTCTTTGCTCTTTAACTTGCATTTTATATTTTCATAATATTCACTGGATCAAGCCATAAAATCAAATAAACAAATACTTTACATTTGCGTTACTTGTCCTATTTCTAAGTTTAAATGTATATGTACATCATCGAATTGGTGTAGCGGAAACTATTTTATTTTATTTAGAATTTTAGAAAAACTTATAACTGATATGAATACACCAGGTTACAAAAAATCAAATGCATACTAGGTAGAAGAAAGCTGAATTCTAATTAAATTAAGGTGAACACGTATCAAACATACATTCAAACAGAGTTACTTTCGCATTTTTCAAATTCTTCTTCTTCGTATGAGCTAGTGACCAACTCTGGTTTAGGCCAGTTTTTATGCCGCCCGAAGGCCTCCGACATGGTTTAACGACTGAAAAGCCGGGACCAATATCTTAACGTGCCTTCCGAAACACGGAAGCGCTCAAATTAAAATGTCACTGAACGGTCACCCATCCAAGTAGTGACCGGGCGGAGTGTTGTTTAACCAAGATGATCTGCTAAGAATACCGAAGTTCACCACGCCACTAGCGCTTCTATTTTTCAAATATAATTTATGTAGGTACACGAAAGTGTTTTTAAAAAGATGAAAAGACTTTTTCCATCTTCACGTCAGAAACTACTGAACGGATTGAGATGAAATTTTGTACATACATATGTAGTTCTAGTCCTAGAATTACTGATAAGGTTCTTTTTATCCGAGTACCAGGCGAGCGAAGTCGCGAGAGGACGTTAGTATGATTTAAGGTGAGTAAAATTATTAATTGACATCGAGATATTTATATAATTATCTCCATGTTGACACCTTAAAAATTATGGAAATTAGATTCAAGTGGTGGTTCAATTCAGTGGAAATCTGTTAAGCGCTTGGTGTTCTTAGTAGATCATTTTTGTTAAGCAGCACTCAGTTCGGTCACTACTTGGATGGGTGACCGTTTATTGAAGATATGAGTGCTTCGGAACGCACGTTAAGACGGCGGCTTTAAACCATGTCGAAAGCTATCAGGCAGTCTAAAAACTCCGATACCAGAGTATGCCACTAGCTCATTCGAAGAAGGAAGTGGAACTATCATAATCATCATCATCATCCCCGGCCGTCGGATTTCTATTTTTGAACGTAGGCCTCTCCTATTTCCTTCCATGCACGACGGTCAGTAGCCTTTGCCAGTGGTAGCCTTCGTATTATTGTATGTCGATCACCCTCTAAAGTTCCAGCGTAACGTTTAATTTCTCTATGACTAAAGTGGAGACCGCAGCTCGGCAAATGTAGTGTAGGACGCCCTCCCCGGCGTAGAAGCGTGGTAGAAAGTAGATGCGTCGAGTCCTGAACTCGATGGCGCTCATTTGGGGAGGCCTATGTCCAGCAATGGACTGCTATAGGCCCATAACCCTCTAATAATATTATAGTTATCGAGTAAAACCTTTTTGTCATTCACATAGGATAGTTAAACACCGTAAGTATCACAGAATATGTTTCTATCGTATACTGTTTTATATTCTACGCAATGGGTGTGACTTTGTCGGGCACGTGACAAGCATACGGTTGAGATGCTGCGCCGAAATTATGGGGCCTACCTGTCTTGTTTAGCAAGATGACTGGCTGATTGGGGAGCTTTGTAAAAGTCAAGCATTTAAATAACTAATCCAATCTGATAAAATCGGTATTTACCTAACACATTAGTGTAACATGCCTAAGTATTTTTAATGTTAAGTATACCGCAGGTATTATCATCAGCATTTTAATTACGCCTCTTTTGATTACGCCACTTTTCTCGATTCTGCGCTAGTCTGAACTAGGTACCGCCCACGGTTTCCTATTATAACTATTTGTGTAACTATTTTAAAATGTTTAATATAGTGTAAAATGTTTTATATATATATAATGTTCATTTATTTATTGCATCATAATGTAAGGTACAGAATATTCTGTTCGTTCTGTACTCAATATGAGTGTATCGAAATTCAATAAGTAATTTTGAATTTGAAAAGAATATCAGCCTTTATCAGTCTACTGCTGGCCTTAGGCCTCACCTTTTAAGAAAGGGGAAATGTTTAAAAACTCGATATAGTATACAATATATATTTTCAAATTGTGCAACTCGTACTAGGCCCTCTGTGCACCGCCGACGACCAGGGAATTTAGTTATGCCGATGTTATTCAGACGACCGCTCTGTTAATTGTTTAGCAGGGTGCTCCACGGGCCGGTGAAGTTTTATTGGGTTCCCAAGATGGAGGTTGTAACCCCTTACTCTGCTACTTACGCATAAAGATGGCTAACCAACGCATCGTAGAGGCAGTAAGTAGCAAATCGACTAATATTTTATTTACCAGCACATCCAAATTCTAAGGAAAAGCAGTGAAAATCTATTCCCAACGCGGCTGTGGAAATATACAGATATACAGGCACGTAGACGCTCCGGGGTTCTAATATGCAAATTTTAAGGCTCTCACGGCTAGGGCCCTCGATAGCCTCCATCTACAGAGAAAATATTATCGTTGGAATATACTTCAGCTTTGAGTTATTCACTGAAAATATCCTAGTAATATTAAATGTAAAAGTTAGTGAGTTCGTTTATTTGTGAGGGTGTGTTTTGTTCTCACTCATCTCCATAACGGCTGAATGGATTTGGATAAAACTTGGATTATACTAAGTTTGTGATCTGGAATAACATAACAACGACAAGTCGTAACATTTAAAATTTTACAAACACACACACTCACACACATAGGTAATTATTTATTTTCAAAATTACACACCAATAAAAAAATAATTGAACCTGGGTCTTAAAATAATAAAAATAATAATAATAAGCGTACATTTCCTCACACAAAGTCGTCAATTGAATATAAACACTTGTCGAATAAAAGCTTCCAAACATGTTGGGCCTATCAATTGCTTTCATGTCATGTTCATAGGAAGAGTTAATTTAATGAAAGCGCTAATTTTTTTCTAAAATTTTGTGCATATTAGTTAGTAGTACAGTCACAGTACGGCTAGTCCACCAGTTTAAAGTCGCTCGGCGAGCTATGGAACGAGCTTTGCTCGGAGTTTCTCTGAAGGATAGAATCCGCAACGAGACTATCCGACATAAAACTAAAGTTGTCGACATAGCTCAGAGTAAGTAAGTAGAGTAGTAAGCTGAAGTGGCAGTGGACTGGCCATATCTGCCGAAGAACCGACAACCATTGGGGTAAACGAGTTCTTGAGTGGAGACCGCGGCTAGGCAAACGTAGTGTAGGACGCCCTCCGGCCAGGTGGAGTGACGAGTTGCGAAAGGCTGCTGGTAGAAGCTGGATGCGTCGAGCTCAGAACAGGAAAACAAATGGGGCTCAGGCGGCCGGCTGAATGCGGCATAGCACAACCCAACACAGGCACAGCTAAATTCTCTGGCCGCCGACGGGTAGCACCGACAGCAGTGCGAGGAGCTGTGCTCTGCGATCCCCAATCAGCATACCCAGCGTGAGGATTAAGGGCATATACCTCATTACAAGGGGAAGCCTATGTCAATCAGTGGAGTAAAATAGGCTGGTGTGGTGTGGTTAGTCAGTGTGCAAATTATCAAGCAATTAAAGATTTAAATTCTAAGTATTGTCCTAAGACGAGTCGTTTCATATTGTCCTACAGAATAAACTGACTACAGCATTAACTAACAATCAAATCCAGTATTTATCAATGTATCTAACCTGGTTAGAGCTAACTCACCCGGCGTCCTTGTACATCAAATAAATTAATAATTCCTATGATCACGCGACCGCGGACTCGCTTGTTGGGAATAGTAAATGTGGAGGCTGCGGCTGGAGGGTTAAAAAACAGGGTTTTTAAAGTACCGAATGAATTATTGCCTTTAACGACCTCTGTGGTGCAATGCTCGAACGTCCGCTGAAACGCAGAAGGTTGCGGGGTTGATTTCCGCCGCAGGACAAATGTTTATATGATCTGCAAATATTTTACTAACTTGTAGGTATGAAATCATTTGTTTTATGATGATATGAAGATATTGCTTCTTGCAAAATTTCATGATTCTAGGTCAACGGGAAGTATCCCAATGGGTTTGATTCCCTTGCGAGTGTCAAAATATGCGGCATAAACGGCCATTATCATTTGATTGCGTTGACTTAGAAGTTTGATTTATTCACACCTACAAGGGATTGCAGACCTGTATTTGTGAGTATTTTATATTTTAACTTGATACCTCCACGTTCTTGAGAAAAGGATCGGTACAGACAAACAGACTGACGGATAACGAAATTCATATAATTTATTCATATAGGTTATGTATGTTTGTTATAATATGTTACACGGAAAAAACTTTTCATTCATTCATTCATTTTATTTATACAAAAGATACTGAAAAAAGGAAGTGATCTTATAACGGTTCCTTTTTTCCTTTTGAAGTAAAAATAGCTCTTGACTAGCCAGATACAAGCTACCTTGACCTTACACAGAATGTAACTGGATTCTAAACTAACTCACGAACTCGTTCCAGTAACTAGCCTGGTGTAAGCAGCCGTCTCCAAGGCGTTTAATATTATATTGGGTACAGAATCTCGCTGTAACCTTGGACTAACTTCCATAGAAAAGATCTTCGTTAAATCAAGTCATGGAATTATTCAGTTCAGCTTTGGAAGGCTTGGAGATTGAATTATTGGATTTTTTATTTGCTGTCTTATTTCTGCTTGTAAGGTAAAAAGTGAATTTGCTGTATGTATAGACTTATATCTGACTTCGCCTATATCACAGCTAAATAAATGTATAATGCTGGACATTTTTCACACAGCAACATATCACGCAATCTAATTTACTGTTTGTATTTTTTTGTAATACATACATTTCTATAATTCTCATTTACTGTAACTCTCGACTACCATCTAAGATCGAGCTCTGGGGTATACTAAAAACCAGCCCTGCGTCGACCGTGATCTGCGCAGATAAGTGTTGTCTATATTACCATAATTATTTATTCATTTAAAATCATTGTGTTCATTTTTTGTCATTTTATGTTTGGCAATAAATATATTTTTAATTGTTACGAGTACGTCCTGAAAATAAAATATTGCCTATAAAATATTGCCTTTCTACGTACATGCCATTTGAAATGTATTTATTCTATGATTGTCGAATAATTCTATTATTAAATGAATTTAATTTTAAAAATTAATTTAATTAAATCTATTTTTAACCGACTTCAAAAAGGAGTAGGTTCTCAATTCGTCGGAACCTTTTTTGTTCAACTTTTTTTTAAATGTATGTTCACGGATAACTCCGTCAATTGTGGACGGATTTTCAAAATTCCTTTTTTGTTTAAAAGACTATACTTCACAGGTGGTTCCATATAAATTTTATTCCTGAGGGATTGGTACTTTTTCCGGAAAACTCAAAAAACCTCATCCTCAATTGTAATTTTCGCCCTATGATCACCAATATCTCCGTCAAAAGGGCAAGAAGTAAGAAGTGATTTGTTTGAAGTCGGATTATTTTTTTTAAAAAAGTCCTACTTGTCATATTCAATCATTTGTTTATTGATGAGGGTTTTGTTTTCATCTGTGTAATGTACACTAAGGCACGAGCTTTAATAAAATGGTCAGTTGAATCAACTTAATATTTTTCAGACCAATGGGACCCCGCAACACTGTCCGCATAGAATTTTACAACTATAGGCCCCGCTGTACCGTTTCAGTTCAGCCTAAAGGAGAATGCCGAGAACCCGTACCAATTGCGTCAAAACCAAACGTATCCCATAAAATGTATTATATTTTATAAAGGACATTAACATTTTCTTTAGTTTTACACACCGACGGGATTAATAATCAAGTAAAAAAATATTTTGTTGATTTGGTTTCCGCCGCACGCCACCATTAGACTGCAACAACCAATGATATACACGTTACTATGGCAACAAACATTGATATAAAGTGTTACTATGGCAATAACTCTTTCAGTTTTAACTATTTAGATAGTAAAATCGACTAAAAACTTATTGGAGATATTTTTAACGCACTCACTTTAGTCTTGGTACCGAGCGCCATACATCAGACGGCATTCTCCTTTTTGTAAATCCTTTTTGTACCCTCTACTATAGAGTACTTGTTTAGAGGATATGTACTAAACAAGTCTATATAGGACAAATGGTTTTTTATCACGGGAGTGCGCTCTTTTATCAAAAATCTGTGCCTGATTATTCTCATGAAAATGCCCTGAAACGTGTTGTCTCGTTTCCTCTTTCGTGTAACAGTAAAGAGAATACGAGACACAACATCTCTGGGACGACCACAGATGGCGCATTGGTTGATGGGCCGCCTGAGACGCAGAAGGTTGCAAGTTCGATTTCCGCGCGAGACAAATGTTTGTATTCTACAAATATTGGTCTCGGGTCTGTGATTTATGTTTAATATTAACGATAAGCTAATGCTAATGATTGTCCATCATTATTAGGGGGATATTCCCATAATCCCCACGCTGGGCATGTGGGTTGGGGATCGCAGGACACAGCTTCTCACAACGCCGATACTGCTGCCGGTCGCCGGCCAGGGAACGTAGCTGTGTTTGCTGATTCACGTGGAGTGAGGTTGGCCTGGGTTCCGAAGATGGTGGCTGGAACCCCTTACACCCACACTACATCAGTCATGTAGTCTCATAATACAAGATCTGCTTACTCTGGTGCTAATGATGTTGTTGAATACATTAGGCACAAATTATTGTTCAAAGCGCGCATTCCCTTGTACGTTAGTACTAATAGTGATTCCATGATAAAGAACTATCTATATATGCGTTGTTTGTTAGTCGGTAACAAAACGCTTTAATATTTCTATCAGATGAGGGTAAAGATAGGGTTTTTTTTTGTTTGCTGAGCAAAAGTAAGCCTTATTTATATGCGACTGTCAATTTCAGATAAGTGGGGGAGAAGCGATTACCTCTTTAAACATTTACAAGTTGGGTAACTGTAGGTACCTACCAACTGTTTATTTATTCACCGCCTGCTTTCGAGAGGTGAATCTTTAATTTTAATGGATAAATGCTTTTTAACCGATTAGGAGTTACGTTTGTGTAAAAATATTTAATGTTTGTTATTTTTATTTTAAACTGGCATTTTGACTTGACACTTTCTTTCCCGGTAAGAACTACATATGTCCAAATTTTAGCTCAATCCGTTCAGTAGTTTTGACGTGTAGGAGGGACAAACATTTCACATTTTTGGGTTCATATTTCACAAAATTTCGCCTTTTTAAATAATACTAGATTCCACCCGCGGCTTTGCTCACGTGCTACTAGGATATAAAGTTAATTCCGGTCATAGCTCATAAGCTAAGTATAATCCAAGTTTCATCCAAATCCGTTCGGCTGTTATGGAGTTGAGTGGGACAAACAGTTACACACACACACTTTTGCATTTATAATATTAATGTGTTGATAAACATAATTTTTTTTACTGCTAAAATATGGAATCAGCTGCCAACGTCTGTTTTTCTTTGATTAACGACCCTAACGGCTTCGGCAAGCCTTCCCGATCAAAAGCTGGGCCATGATAAATTACTAAAAAAAAATATGATATTAGTCTGAGCTTACAAACAAATTTCTAAGGCACTAGATACGAATCTAACTTGTCCAATCTAGGTTCTCTATTAACAATACGCATCCTTGATTACGAACACAAACACTCCACATCCAACCAATACTATGAACTTTATCCCAACTACAATAAAAGCTAGAATCGCACAGTTCCAATCAAGCGTAACGCTGCGGTCCGTGAAGCTTATTACAGAGTCATAAAAGCCAAAATTGTTTGCTCTTTCTCAAAGGTTGGTCTCGGGGGTGAGTTTCTGGACGTTGTCCAAATAACACATAATATTCCTAGATTGTATTGCTTCAGATGCCGTGGAGATAAGAAAAAGGGGGTTGTTTGTGACCAAATATTTGGTTGGTCAGGGACTTGAATAAATAACACGGCATATGCTGACCTTAACAAAAAATATCCTTTTCTGCGTATATAAATGATATTCTTAAGGTGGAGATAAGAAAAAGGGGGTTGTTTGTGACCAAATATTTGGTTGGTCAGGGACTTGAATAAATAACACGGCATATGCTGACCTTAACAAAAAATATCCTTTTCTGCGTATATAAATGATATTCTTAAGGCGATAATAAATGTAAATACTAACTTTTATATGTGCCTTGACTACTAACGTGTCCTGTTCTAATAAAGACAAGTCTTGTCTAGTCTAGTCTATGTCCTAGTCCTGTACTTATATGAATATTAATATTAATTGGATGATTTGGTGATCATCAATATTTTGTATTCAAAACGGTCGAGCCATTTTCGAGTTTGTGTGAGACTAACGCACCGCAATTGATTTTGTCTTATGTAGATTAGCCATGTTTTTTATTTATATTGATTTTACTGTGGCAAGGAATTTCGGTAAATACTATATTAACTATTACTATTTATAGTTACCTGTAATAAAAGTTGTTTTTATTATTAACTTATTGTTATTATTATTTTTATTGACGACCTCTGTGGCGCAGTGGGCGAAGGTCCGCCTGAGACGCAGAAGGTTGCGGGTTCGATTCCCGCCGTGGGACAAATGTTTGCATGTTATACTGATATTTGTCTCGGGTCTGCGTTTTAAATGTATGATATGTATGTATTTACAAAAAAAATGTATATATGTAGTATATCAATCATGTGGTTCCCATAACACAAGCTCTGCTTAGTTTGGGGCTACATGATGCTGTGTGATAGTCCAGCATTATAAATTTATATTATATGTTAAATGTAAGTCAAGATTATAGGTATTAGTACAAAACTTCATAAAAATCTATGCAGTCTTCATTAGCCAATTTTTTTGTTTCACTTACGATAAGTCAGGTCGATATATTCGTCTATTCCCACGTGTTTTGTTGAGTAAGTCTGTTGGCAGAACTCTACTGATTTATGAAAATGTTTTTCGATTACTATGGGCTCATCTTCTCTAAACTTATCTCTTAAATCTAATTAAGTACAAACTTATAATCATTTCATTTAATTGACCACCATGCCATGATACCCACGATCAAAGGCTCCATGCGGCAGAAATGAGAATGCTGCGATGGGCAGGAGGAGTTACACTGAGACATAGAGGGTATGAGGGTAAGAAATTTGCATATAAGAGGAAGTTTTAAAGTAACTCTAATAAGTGACAAAATATCAGATGCAAGGCTTATAATACGGTACGGGCATGCTATGCGAAGACCAGAAGGCCACGTCGTGAAAAAGTGCCTTTTCATCGCCACAAATAAAAGGGAAAAGAAAGACCTCAGACCACTTGGATGACGAATGTCCAAAATCCTTGGCCTTACAAAAGATGACACAAAACAGCGGAATACTTGGCGCATGATTAGGAAAGCCGACCCCGAGTAACGGGAAAGAGCGAGTACAAAGAAGAAGAAGTCGGCACGTTTAGGGCTAGAAAAATTCAATATAGTTGACAAAAAATCCAGTTGCGATGCTAGTAAAATAAACTGAAACTACTTAATTAAGTACGAAAAGCAATCTTATCCACATAGGTAATTAAACTTACCTGAGATTTTAATCACAACCCCTAAATTAGGGAAGTGAACTGAATACCTCAAATACACGGCAACCCTAATGATACCAACAAAGCTATGCTCCATCGCACCCGAAATGTCGGTCGGTAATTATCGACTGAAATTAGACTGAATCTGGTTAGTGTGCAATTTTGGGTGATTTTAAAAGAATCCTCTTTAATTACTTTGGATAATTATGGAGTTTTCACCCACCACACCACACCAGCCTATATCAATCCACTGCTGGACATAGGCCTCCCCTAATAAAGGGGGATATGCCCATAATCCCCACGCTGGGCATGCGGGTTGGGGATCTCACCATACTCAGGCATTTACTTACATGTTTTCACCATACTTGGCATTTTACAACAGACAGACAGATGTATGTTTACTACATAAGCACACACATACATACACCATTATATGTATTTAATTTAACAGTTCAAGGGTTAATACCTAATTACATAACATTTTACTGTTTAAGGAACCTAAGCCATACCTAAGTCATCATCATCATCATCATGCGTCTATTGCAGACGATCTAAGCAGTGTCCGTGGTTTCGGCGAAACATTTTTTTTTTGACAACCTAAGCTATACCTAAGTACATAATTAATATTAGAAGATAATACAAAAATACTGGTAAATTAAGTTACCGCATTAAAAAAACATAGTTATTTTGTACTGTGTGCTACACCAGTAGAAATATCCGGCTTTGCATTATGCTTCACTATACAAAGTAAACAGTGGCAGTTTCAATAAATAACAAAAGTCAATAAATAACAAAAGTATCAATTATTTATATTTCCCAAAGATTTATCATACATAATTTCTTCGTTAACAACCTCTGCGGCGTAGTGGGTAAAAAAGTTGCGTGTTCGATTCCTGCCACGAGACAAATATTTGTATGATCTGCAACTTGACATGGATCGATTATAATCTATCGAAAATAATTACAATCACGATTATCATCATCAGTGTATAGCAGTCCACTGCTGGACATAGGCCTAAAATATTTTATTGTGTGATATGTAACGTCCAGCATTATTTATTTTACATGTTCCCTACCATCGCATACTTTAACCTAATATAACATCAGTTGGATTGATATGGATGGATTAGTATGGATTGGACAGACAGCTAATTATTCGTATTAGAGGATTTGCGGACGCATTAGCCAGATAACATTAACCGCAGGCTATTTGAGGTCGCTTGATGCAACATTATGCCAATGTTTGAAACTGACATTATTATCTACTAGTTAGTACAGTAAACTGGTTCGATTAGAATTTATTGGCTTGAATAATACACTACATTAGAGCACTAGCCTAACTAAGCCTGCGGTTTGTTTGTGTGATACCAGAATAATTATGAGTGCCAACAAAGTTAAAAGCCTATATGTTATTTCAGGTCACAAACTATGTATATATATTCCACGTTTCTTCGAAATCCGTTCATTCTATACATACAAAAACACATATTGTAACCCCCCCCCCCCCCCCCCCCCCTAAAAATACCTCCCCCATAAAAACTTTTCTTTTATTATTTTCATTTGGCCATATGATGTCTAGTTTGGTTAGAACCCTACGCATATACCGTACATAACCCGCGATTCTTTTGAGGTATTTTAAAACGATTTCTCTAGCCTACCCTAAGATTATCTACCTACCTGTAAATTATCTATTCTAACACAATTCTGATCGGAAACACTTTCTGAACTTACTTTCTACGATTCCTACACATAACCTAATAACTTATTTGGAGTTTCATTCTCTACTCTTGAATCTAGTGGTTTACAGCCTATAGTTATTAAATAGTATATTAGATATGCTAAAACGTAATACATTATATTGATATAAATCTTTAATTCTGACTCTAAATTCGGTATAGGATTAATGGATCTAATTCTCTTTCATACTGGCTTTAGCGATCGACGTAAAACTTGTGAATCTTGTGAATCTAATTATCTTTCATACTGGCTCTTTTGATCGGCATGTGATCATGAACAGTTTTTTCTCTCACATTCTGACTCTAAATTGGCATAGGGACGCGCTCCGCCCCGCGCGTCCTGTGGGTTTCGTCTCCTTACTTGGGTACCCCCCACCAAGATTTCATTTTGGGGGTTGAGAACATGCCTCATTACTGTCTGTAATTGTATGGTCAGTCTTTTGACAAGCAAAGGAGTAAGAGGGAGTGATTTTTCAGCTAAGGTGCATCAAATCACTGATATTGATAATACCTATAACTTAGGTAAAATGAAGCAGTTATTTGTCTGCTAATACAATACGAAATGTCCAAGGAATTAGATTCCTAAAATGTTAGCTTAGCTATACACTTGAATATGAAATCAATGATATATTTCACCATGATTACTGATAGTATCAAAGACTTACATTTGCCTGTCTTTGTAGCGTGAACCTTATTGGTTGTACCTCATCTATTGCGAGGATTTATTGTGTAGATAAGAACTGCATCTGCTTGTCTTAGTAGCTTCAATAGCCTGATAAAATATATCAATACCCTTATTAGGCAATCACCTCATCTTGTGAGAGGATTTTAATATGAAAACAAAGGATTCCATTCCTGGACAATTTTATATTGAATCATAGAACTTAACTGCTCATTCTCTCGAGTTAATAGGTAGATAGATAATTGTATATAATATACCTTTACAGGCTAGATAGATTTTAAAACAATATATTATTGAATCTAAAAATAGAACGGCTTGGCCTGCTGGTCTTAGCTAGGACGCTGCCACCATAATGATCTAGATTTTACCAATAGGCTAAATAAATTCCTGCCTGCCTACTTTGCTAGGCCTATTCAGGCAGGTTTGACTTTATAAAGTAATATATATTATAGAATCTACAAAAAGGACGGCTTGGCCCGCCGGATTTAACGTGAAGAAAATACAGGACCTAGATTTAACAAATATACTAAATAAATTCCTGCCTACCTACTTTTCCTAGCCTACCATTGAACCTGAACCTACGTAGGCCCTAAAATAGCTAAGTGTGGGATTCTTTCAAAACTAGAAGTACAACCTTCTCATTTACATGTAAACGTGCGTGTCTCTCATCGGGGTGTAATGATGAGATACCTGGCTAACTGCTAGACCTAACGTCCCTACAAATATGTACGTGTACCTACCACCCTAGCCCTGAACATATAAGTGTGATAGATAAATATATAGATAAGTACGGGAAGTCTGTTACCAAGCGACCTAAGGCAACAGATGGAAAGTGGGTAGGAAGTAAGGATGAGGGAAAGATTTTCTCACTGCCGGTCAAGCAGGCTCACAAGACCGATCAGGGTGCTGACGGCTAAAGGTGTCTTGGCCGCAGTGAGAGGATGATGGAACCCCACAAAGCTAAGGGCAAGGAACGTAGCCCTTGGGTATAACACCGCAAGGTTTCCGGACTACGTTTGAAGTGATCATTCAAACAAGCCTTCTACCCTTCTCATTTACTTGCTCAATACGCATGGTCAGCAGGCTCACCAACCAATTGAAGGACGTGAAGGAGTCTTAGCCACGTATTGAGAAGCAAAGAAAGAGCAGATCATCTCTGAACTCGCTATACTCTCGTCTATTATCTGTCTTGAATTACGCATGGTCAGCAGGCTCACTAGACCAATTTAAGGGCGTGAAGGTGTCTTAGCCACGTAATAGATAATAGTCGAAAGTTCACTTTAAATTACGCTTGGTCAGCAGGCTCACTAGACCAATTTAAGGGCATGAAGGTGTCTTAGCCACGTAATATCACTTGATAATTTACACTGAATTTACTTTACGAATTATAATCGTATAAAAATGGCGATAAGGCTTGGATGAACGATAACTTCTTGGGAACCGTGGACCGTCCGTCCGTAATTTCGCCTCGACTTATTCTTGCTCCTCCCCGTACCGATAATTGTGGAATGGTCTCGCCGTACCGATAATTGTGGAATGATCCCGAATGTACCTAAATTCCCCTTTTTTAAAACCTTTTTCGTTCCGCCTCATCGCATTCGAAACGCAATAACAAGTTCCGGAAGTTACGCTCAATCTAAATCTACCTCAGTCAATATTTTGATAGAAAAGTGATACATTATATAAAGTATTTCTATCAAAAGCTTATCCTTTTAATCAGTTATGAATAGTAATAATTATCTTACAGGATTTCCATTAATTTAGCGATAATAAATACCTTTCGTATTACGTTGCTTGAACTGATGGATTATTCTAAAACAGGCCATTCTGAACATTATATCTATAGCGTTAAGAGTTCATTTCATTATCTAAATTTGAGTGAACCTCCATATAGTCCCGCTTGGCAGCTCTGCTAACGCAATGATCAGACCCATCCAGTCCAATATGGTCTTTATGTTTATAAAGTTAAGGTTTAAATTATGCTTTAAAGTGTGTTTTCAACCTAAAACTTTCCACTCATTATTGTTTACGCTGCATTTTTCACAAAATGCAATAACAAAATCCGGATGTTAGCTCATTTATAATCTACCCTCATTTATATTAAATGTAGCATTTCTGTAGTTAAATTATTACAATAAAATAGTTATTGTTATGCTAACTTTATGATTATATTCATTCGTGAAATTCAAGATGTTTTATAAAGCTTTATGAATTCAATTAATCTAGCAATAATTAAATAACTTTTCTTCAGTTTGTTGATTGACCTACCCAACTATTTAGAACTAGTAATTATGGTTCTTATTCTTGATATGTTAGAGTTCATTTTATATTTTCAATAAATGGTTGAATCTCCTATAATTCGTTGTTTGACGTCGCTAGTGTTTTTAAATAAAGCAAGCGGTGATGCCATCTTTTTTATTTATTATGCAATATTATGTCTAAGCTTCTATAATGCATTGATTGATGTCGCTAGTGTTTTCACTCGCGTATTTTCAAATAACGCAAGCAGTGATGCCATCTATTTAATTTATTAAGCAATATTATGTCTAACCTTCTTTAATGCATTAGTTCTTGTCGCTAGTGTTTTTGCCCGCGTATTTTCAAATAAAACAAGAGGTTTATTTATTTTCCATCGAGTTAAGAGTTAATTTTACGTTCAAAGAGACTGGTCTACCAAAAGGTTTATTTAGATACTATATTTTCCTATATTTGTGAGTGACGGAACACACCATAGGGTTCTGTTCCGTTACAATATATCATAACTACATCTGTCAAAAGATGACAACCACATCAGTCTATTCAGTCAGTTCAGTCAGGAGCACAGCTACATCGCCTGACCGTTACTGCAGCGTCGGTGGTGCGAGAAGCTATGCCCTGTGATCCACAACCCGCATGCCCAGCGTGGGGAGTGAAAAGCGCCCTGCACACGTAAAGATCGGACCGCACATCGGGACTGCGTTCCAAACCGCAGTCCGATCTGTACGGTTTGGACTGCGGATCAAACTGTCGTGCTCACTGACGTGATGTGCGGTTAAAACTGTGAGATTTGCCTTCGCGTCGATATGCCAGATCGGACTGTCAGGCCCGCGCATCTACACGTACGTTTCGGAGTGCGGGTTGGAATGGCGCGTGCTATTTCCCGCGGTCCGAACTTTACGTGTGTAGGTCGCTAAAGGTTCGTGGCTTACTTTGCTTTCTTAGCCGATCATCTGAGTTAAGCAAAACTTTGTTGAGGAGGAGTGGGAACAAAAAAAAACATACTAACTGTCATAACTACATACGTCACAAGATAAACAATGGCAATTTTTTTGGGATATCATAAAATGAATAAATACAAAAAATATAAAGTAATTCTAGTACTGGGTACTGGTGGTACTTACTGCTACTACTACCTACTAATACTTTTAAATAATACTTGACTTGTAGAGTCAAGTCGTATAAAACTTTCAACTATAGATTGAAATCTGTTATTCACTCGGCGAAGGCAAGTTTAAATGCAAACTCAAGGATAAGGAAAGTTTTGCAATAAAAATATACGGATATGGAGGAAAAATACAAAAGAAAATATGTTTTTACTCATTTTAGCTAAATCTTTGTTCATGACAATCACAAATAAATACTGGCAGAAGCTGGATGCGTCGAGCTGAGGACAGGGCGCTCATTAGGGGAGGCTATGTCTAGTGGACTGCTCTGTAGCAGGCAGTCAATACTGATGATGATGATAATGAATATTATAAATGAGTTTTTTTTGTGTTAGTATGTTTGGTTCCACTCAACTTCACAACGGCTAAACGGATTTGGATGAAACTTGGAATATACATAGTTTGTAATTATGGATAACACATTGCTATTTCTATACCGGGTCCAAGCGAACGTAGGGGGCAAAAGCTAAAAAAAAAAATACTACTCTACTACCTTTAAAATTAAAATTTTATTTACGTCGATAAAAAGCCCCTGTCCTGCCGCCCGCTGATTAGCACTGGCCTTAGTCGCCAACAACGAACACACAAACACGTAAATAAAGTCTCCATTCCTTATAAATCAAACTTGAAAGGTAAATAATGCAAGAGTATTTGCCCTTTTTATTATAACTCCACAAATAGAACCTGCTTCGGCCTCCAATAACAAGCGAAAACATTTCTTTATCTGTGACATCTTGTTTGCAAATCCTCATACACGGCTTTTATTAACTTTCTTATAACTTTCCCTTAAATATTTTTTTCTTTGTAAAGCAGCATCTAACGGCTGGGAGCCACGGCTCGTGACCAATCCTTATTACTTACTACCGTAGTATAAGCTCGCGCGTTAGTAACGTGCCTTATTTTTTTAAATATAAATAAACGTTTGTCTCTTTCTCAACTGTAAATTACGAAGCTTATTACTCTGTGTTAATGTATAATTATGTGTCGTTCTGTGGAAAAAAAGCTATATTGAAGAAGCGTAAGAGATTATATTATGTATCCTACTATGCGAACGCAAACGCGCGTTGTCAGCCTAACTAAACGGGCTTTGTGTACCCTACGCTACTCAATGTGTCAACCAACACTGAACTAGTATATAGCTTTGATTAAATACATCCCTCTGACCGTTATTAGGTGAATAATCGTTAATTATATGGAGATAATTATTGAAGTTGGTCTCGAAATGAAAAATCAAGTAGGTTTTTCTTTTTGGAATGCGACTTCTAAAGCGATTTCAACTTAAATCGCCTGTAATACAGTCAAAATGACGTGTTTCTATAGAAACATATTTCTTGAATGCATTTATTCGATTTCGACATCTCACTGAGTTGAAAACATTTAATAAATTCACACTTTTAGCAGTTGAATAAATAATTTCACTTAAAACTTATGAGGTAATCATTCATATTTGTATTAAATAATCTACATAATTTACGGAAAACCAAACTTGGTTGTCTGGTTTGTGTCCCTGAGCCATCAGGATGTTCCACAAGGCTATGACCCATAAAATATACAATTTATTCCCCTGACATCTATCCCGTTGCGATAGAGAATACTTTTGCGTAAATATTGGTGTGTTCTTTCCCCCAAGTTCCTGTTAAATCAATTGCAAACCGAACATTCCAGAGATAAATACAATTATTACGCCAATAAAAAAAGGAAATGTATGGAAGAGTCTTAGAGCTTGTTTCCAATATTTACTTTTGATTTTAACCGACTTCAAAAAAGAGGAGGTTTTCAATTCGGTTGTATTTCTTTCGTTGACCTCGTTAATGAATTGACCGGCTGAGATAAAAGAGGTTGGGATCGACTTCAGCTGCTTCCAATATTTGCATTATTTGCAGATATTTTTAGGTCATAGTGCACTATCATGCCCCAGACACTCAATAATATGTATGAACAAACGAATCGTAATCACCAAATGCTTAGTTTGTGTACGTGAAAGGTGCCTTTGTATGTGTGTGCCTGAAAGAAATGCTTATGGTTGTCTTCGGACGCATAACGTGGGCAAAACCGAGATAACTTGCTTTTTCGTGCTCAGAATCTAAACTTGTACGTACTTGTGCCTCTGCCTACGAACTCGCAGGCGGGGTGAGGTAAGCCTGGTAAGGGCGGAGTATCCTTCTTGTACGTAGACCTACTGTTACAAGTTCTCTGCTCATAGTTTTTTTTATGATCCTGAAGATGGAACTAACCCTTGGCCCACCTGATTAAGTTAAGTGATTTACCATTACTTATTACAAAGTTATGCTTCATAGATCACGCATGTTTAGAACGCAGCCTACAATGCAACGCCTAGCGTTCATCAACATGAGGCATAAAGATGTGCCTGTAATTTTACCTGCACCTAGAAACCCTTCAAAACGAAACACAGCAATGCTACTTTACGCCAGAAATAGGCGTGGTAGTTGTACTTCCCCTCAGCCCTTTATAATGAACTCTACTAGCTCTAAAATAGTTTCAGATTCCAGCAACACAGGCAAGTGCAACGGTTTTACCACGGGAAATTGTAATTCTCCATGGTCTTCGTAGACACTGTTATTGGGTAAAGCCATGAGTTCACTAAGAAACGCCTATTTTTTTAATATAATTTCAGTAAAAAATGGTTATTTAGTAACAAACAAACACCGGTACAACCGTGCCCACTTCCGCGAAACTTCCATTAGCTCGAAACAGTCCAAATAAAACCAAGAAATATAATTGGTTTAGCAATTTCACTGAAATTCCGCAAAATGTTTACATACAGCTACCTGTCTGTTTCGATGAAAGTAATTGCTGAGTGCAACTGTATAAAATACTAGCGGAATAACTTGACTTCGCCCGCGTAGAGGTTTTTCTACTAACTTCACATTAGAGACGTCTAATAGCCACTCTGCGTTCTTATCAAGGGGTTTGTTGAAGAGTAGAGAAAACTTATTTTTGGATGTAAAATTTGCAACATTTTAAATGTTTAAGCAAGGTTTTAAGCTTAGCAACAAATACAACTAAACGTTTGGGGGAAAACAAGAACCGCAGTTACGGGAAGTTATATTGTAACTATACCCGAGTATGTGTTCCCCGATAATTATAATATTGGCGTCTTCAAGGCACAAGTAAACAGGTTTCTTCTAGGCAAGCGTGCTCCATCGTAAACTGCATCTTCGCTTACCATCAGGCGAGTTATGGTCAAACGCAAGCCTATTCATTATAAAAAAAAAGTTTAGTTATTTTATGTGTATTTAGAAAATTAAAATTCTATGTCATATCTATGTTTATATTTATGTGTATGTCTATTTAGCCTATTTTGGCTATTTAGCCCAACCTGAGTTTGTCTACTTACTCGACACAAATTGTAGAACTGACTATTGTCGGAACTTTTAAACTCAACTCATACATTTTGTTACAGGTAAGTCGAAAACAGAAATCGATGCGGCCAAAAATAACGTTGAAATGAAATGGTAAGTCATTTATCATTTACAAGGCTGTCGAATAATGAAAATAAGGCTTCGTTTTCGATTCGCAATGCGGCTCATTCATCATGCCAGTGCTGTATTTGCACTCAATGGAATTTAGATAAAAATTTAGTTTAAAATTCAATTTAATTTGGTGAAAATTCCACTTAAATTAAATATTTTAGCAGGTTATGAAGTTAACTGACTTTATAGCAGACTATGTAGTTTATAGATCTTTATGGTAAATGTAGGTACATGAATTTTTAAAAAAGTACAATGTGTAATGTATTTTTACAGACAATTTACAAGACCAGGTTGTCTGAATGTTTTTGCCTAATACAATCACACTATAATATATTATAAATCCGAAAGTTTGTGTGTGTGTGCCTATGGGAGTATATTTATTTTATCTTCACTCAACTCTGTAATGGCTGAACGGGTTTTGATGAAACTTGGAATATACATAGTTTGTGAGCTGGATTAACTCATAGGCTACTCTTATTCAGGTTCCTACGAGCGAAGCCGTGGGCGGAAGCTAGTATAACATACTTACGTCATTCTTATATTTCCATAGTCCAATACATATAAAAATTATCAAAAATACAAAAGGGCTTTTCAGCACGACCGGGATTCGAACCCACCTTCAAATAAGGATCTTCGCTAGTCCAACACAACCTGTAGATAATACTCGCTCGCGGTCAAAGCATATCAGAACATAAATCAATCGTCAGAATTCATATCTTTTATTATATTCCGCGACATCCGAAGTCCGACTACATCCGCTGTGTATCGCATTTACATACAAAACAGGCTCTTGTGGTACATTATAAATCAAAAATACCAAACTTTTATTTCGGATTACAAATGGATCCATGACGAACTTATAATTTAGGTTAGTCTAGGACTTAATATCACTCTCTGCATGAAACAATGACACATGGGAGATGTGATCCTACCAGCTATAGTTTGTAGGATGGTGTCACGTACTCTACGCATCATGTATTCTGGAGTATGGCTGAAATGCTAGACACACTAGCACATACAACACCATGTAGCCTCAAACTAAGCAGAGCTTGAATTATGGAAACCATATGACTGACATACATATTATGTATGGAAACCATTTGCATATTATATACGTAAACAATTGTGTGCAGGAATCGAACCTGCAACCTTCTGCATCTCAGGCTGGCTATCGGCCACTGCTCCACAGAGTTCGGTTGTATAAAACTATACAAATTTTTAGTTAAAAGGATAGGCTCTTCTAGGAAAGCTCAACCCATCGTCGACTTTGTCTTGCAAGACTCGCGGTCAAGAGCTAGTCAATCTGCTATTGTTCAACAGTGTCATACTTTATGTCAAAACGCTTTTACAAGTGCTGGTAAACTGCTTTAGTTCTAAACGTGTCTGCTGGCAGCGCGCCCAGTCGGCTTCAGTTACATGTAGGGCGTCAAATCCTTTCACGCTTTTACATTGTAGGGGATATATGCAATTTTTATTTTTTACAGTTGTTTCTTTGTTTTGAACAATTTTAAAAGTACCTAACAGCTATGTATTATTTATTTAAATTACCTACTAATAGTAATAGTGATATTTTTCTTTTAATAATTTATTCCAATAACCAAATCTTACTTTTATAAAAACTGTCGAGACCGCCTAAAGTAAATATTTACTTAAAAGGTTTAGATATTTAAAAAGGAGACATCGCACATAAATAAAATATTTTAAACATAACAAGCAATCAAAAATATGATAACTAATATTATAAATGCAAAAATAAGTTTGTTTGTTACGCTTTCATACCATAAAATTGTTATCAGGAATACAGAAAAGGACATAAGGTACTTTTCATCCAGAATAAAGAACAGTTCCTGGCAGTGTTGAAAAATAAGCTTGTCATCTATATTCCCGAATATCAGACTCCAACAAATTTTTAGAAAAATTAATCTTTAGAGACAACTAGTTTCGAACATAGATTTAAATATTTATGAGATTTAACTCTACATTTCAGTAAAATAGTACTATAATGACAGTTTAAGTCAAAACATTGTTTTTTTTTTTCATTTTTACGGTTTTACATGCACGTTCTACTTTCATACCCTAGTTTTTAAACTAATTTAAAATAAACATCAGAAAATGCAGTATAGCTCGGGACGCATGCCAACAACGTTTATTGGATACTCGTGCAAGTGTGGACAGACTTGCCAAATTACCCTAGCTTGGGGCAGCAATGAATAGTTTCTTAACTGGAAAGCGATAGCTTTTTGTGTAATACTTAACCCAAACATAGTAGTTTGTCCCACTTTAAGGCAGTACTCATTAGTGAACCTATTTTATTACTCATCGAACGCATGTTTAGATGATTTCTACTTATATCCTTCTTCGTATAAGCTAGTGGCCAACTCTAGTGTCGGAATTTTAAGTCGCCCGAAGGCCTCCGACATGGCTTAACGACTGAAAAAGTCGGGAACAACATCTTAACTTGCCTTCTGAAGCATGGAAGCGCTCAAATCTAAAGTAACCCAACCAAGTAGTGACCGGGTGGAGTGATGCTTAACCAAAGTGATTTGCGAAGAAGACCGAAGTAAGCAACGCCATGAGCTATCATATCCTTTTGAAATCTTAGGTGAGGAATACTTTGATGAAGAAAATTGTTCGTCGATCATTTTTGGTTATAGCCGCCATTGCTATAACAGAACAGAATCTGACTGAAGACTTGGTGACTGAACTTATAAACCGTACTACGTTGTCTGATATTATTATGAACAATTTTACTTGATACTGATATGATACTGAAACCATAAATAATGAATGATAGAAAACTTTGGTTATGTAACACGTCCGTTCACATTGTTCTAATTAAGACATAATAATTCATAATTAATTTTATTGTTTGTGAATCCAGGTAGACATTACATTCAGATAGCTAAGAAATAACGTTTTAATCACTAGATCCGGTTAATTAACATACAAACATTAGGCGTAACACAACCCAAGAGCACATTACAATAACTGTACAATATAACAAAATAATAACTATATAATAAATAAAGACCTTAATGTAGTATAACTTATTTAATTAACACATCGTCCACACTAATAAAACATGTTAATATTGTTTTGTAACATGTTTTGTTTCAAAATGTAGACCCACCTAAACCTCTTCGCCCGCACAGGCTATAACCTGTACCGGCGATTCAATACAAAAGTTTGTTTACCACGATTCAACTTCAGTATTACCCGCATCGAAATTAAAATAGCAACAGTTGAAAACAAACAAACCTTATTTTATTTATAAATCTGTAATAAACGGCGACACGCTTCCTTTTCAAATTAAAACGACCAATTGACTGTGAAATAATATTAAATTAACCGGAAAGACGTTTCGAACAGAAATAACGAAGCACAGGAGACTTATAAGTACTTATTTATTGAGAGGCACGGTGCTAAGTGAACTCTGTGGTGGGGGGCACGACGTTGAGGGAACAATTCGGAATTTATACTTTAACGGTTCAGGGAAAAGCGATCTTTGCTTAACAAAATTTCATACAGCTGAACATTTGGATGGGTGACCGTCACAGTGACCGTAGTAGCAATCCCGTGATATTTGTCGAACCTCAGGTAGTAATAATATCTTAGCATCAATCATTCTGGAGCAATGTCGTCCATCCAAAAAACCTTCTCGTTGGTCTGGCTAAGGCCAGGTTTGCAAGGGAGCAATGCGCAAATACACTCCAATAGGTACGAGACGTCAGTGCTTATTCCCCACTTCAAATTTGGACCAATCAGCGCGTGTTTCGGCAAACTCCAACGCCAAGCAGGCCAATACGACACCACCTTTTTCAGCCTAACAAAATTACTTACATTAATAGTTATAACCTTGGATTTTATGTGTCTGTCGCATATAAAACCACTAAAGCACCATAAAGGTCCACTTCAATCCATCAAGTCTTCATTCAGCTGGGATATTTCCTCCGTTCTATAAAAGCTTTTATTGCAGCTACGTAAGGCCCATTTCTAGTATTCCTTAGTAGGTTAATATACGTAGTAAGTAATGTAGACGTCAAAGGAAACACTCGTAAAAATCTTTGTTTATAACTTTACTAGCCGACCGGCGCGCAACACTATTTACGTCATAATTTTTTGATCTCCTGTTGGTCAAAGTCAAAAGATGCGTTCTTTCATGATGGGTGTTTCTGCCTAACCTCTGTGTTTAACCTTATCGCGGGGAATAAAATGTAACCTATGTTATGTTAAGTTATATTTTCTACTATTTAATTTATCAAATTTGAATATATACTGACATAAAACCTATGATAAAATTATAAAATACCAACCTACTCATTAAAACCTCCCTAAATTCTGATGAAGCCTCTAAAAACACAGAACCTAGAGTGAAAACTAAAACGAAGTCAAAATCAAAAAGTAAGAAGCTTCGCAAATTGCAGGCTTTAGATTACTACCTTCGAATTCGATGACGTAATGTAATTTGCATAATGATGTCATTGAGGCTGCTTATCTTTATGAGAGCCATCTAGCGGTTCATTGTGGTTTTATAAATATGTAGGAGATCGTTTTTTTTTTAATAAGATACCGAACCATATCATTCTTTAGGCTGCTCGACAGGCTTCGACGTTAGAGTTGACAACTTATTAAGAAATAAGGAAGCCATAGTTGAAGTTTATTATTCCGTGCAAGGACACTTAATTGTTTTCCTAGAGATCGAGAGACAGGAGCCCGAAACGCTGGTCTCTTGGAACAGCTGGAAACTCCAGTAAACGTCGCACTCCATCAAGTTAGAGATGAAGATAGCAGATGAAAGTAGTAAATACAACAGAAACATAGTTGGTAATAATGTAACACAACATTGTACACAGAATAGAAGAAAAAAATCATGAAAACTTATATTCATGATCATAATATTGCCGATAATAAGGTTACAGCTTATTTGTTTTAAAAAATAGAGCACATTACGTAAATATTTAATTAACTAGGCTTTTACATAATCTCGATTAAAAAAATGTATATTTTAAAACACAATTTATAATAATTATAATATCAATATTTCCAATATTAAAAAAGTTAAGTTGAGTAATTCTAACTACTAATAAGAGACTTACCTAAGAAAATAGATCGTAGTAACAATTAATGCAAGATTAAATTCATAATAAGACTATGCCTTATTTAATAAAAATATAATATTAAACACGAAACCTCTTTAACAACATTGTGCATAAGTTTAAAATTTTGACGACTCGGTGACGTACGAAAAAATCAGGTATCAAAATGTTAACTTAAAAAAGTTACAACCTGTAGATCACAAAAAAAGTGGCACCGGCAAACTGCTTTCAGCTTATTTATTACGAATAATTCAACCTACGTACGACGAATCGTAAGCGTAACGAAAAATTTTGGACAATGAAAAAGTGTTTTTTTGAACCTACGCTTTCTCATCGGCCAAAACTTTACGTCTACGATACGAATTCTTTTTCTTCTTCTTTTTAGTCGATTAGTCTTCGTGATCGAGTCTCTTATCATGGCCCTAATGAGTGGCTTAGTGAAATGTACCTCAACTCGACGTCATAGGTTTGAAACTCGGCCGTGCACGAATGGTTTCCATACTTATTCGAAGGATGAGCTTTACAATTCCTAACACTTGAAAAAGTGGAATTAATTAGTACCATAAGATCAAAGACATAAAATCCAAGCCTAAATTACAGTCTAATATTTGAATGGCATAAAGCTAATAATCGTAGACGTGTCTATATTTTTCGTAGCATAATGCTACGTTATTTGTAGCATGCTACATTATTCGTAGCTGCTACAATTTTACGTAGTGAGTGCTACGAGTGGAATAATTTTCTTCTATTACTCTTTTGTCCTCTACAATTTACGCGCAAACCTGCGGTCATGACCTCAATTTCGGTGTTATCATCACAATAGGTAGGATACCCATCCCCCTCAACGTCTGAAAAGGGGGGAGGGCCTTGAGACGTGGGGGAGAGACGTTAGCGAAATATTAAGGGTATTACACAGAAAAAGCTTAAAGCATTTGCGTTAAGAATTGAAAGACATAAAAGAGACACCCCCTTTTATACCTTCAACAATTCTTGAGGGTAGACAAACAATGCGGCCGGCAAAACTATTCAAGCTTTTGAAAAGCTACTTGCAGTGAAAGTAGCGCCGCGCATATGGAATTCTTTAAGTTAACCAATTTTTTTTAATGCAATTCAAGCATCGGGTTATTTTGTTTATTTTGCGATGTACGGTTACTTACGGTAGACCCACTAATTGTCTAAGATTGACCTTCACCCATCAGATAACTTGATGAGACATCTTTTTTATCAAAAATAATTTATTAACAAACATACATAGGTAACTACACCGATCTGTTAACTACCTAGGCACATTTTTTGTGTTAAAAACTATGAGATGAGATGAAATTCATTCGGTTATGAAAAGAGTGAAAGTGATGAAATAAAATTGATTAAAATTAATTCAATTAAAAATAGCTATGAACATTTTTCGATAGGCAAGTTATCATAGGCATGTTTGTGAATAAATTATATTTAATATAAAAATATGTCTCATGAAGTTATCTGATGGGTGAAGGTCGATCTTCCACGTCTCCTGTACTAAACCTTTTATGTTGAAAAATATGTTTTAGAAATTATCTCTTGATGGTTCCATCGGTTTGCATCTTTTAACACTGTTAGAAATACGTAAATAACTACAACTGTTTAATTTACCCATTTTATCTAGACAAAATAAACTGTTCATAAGTCATTAAAGCGAATTAATTTTACTATTAAGTATTTGATAACAATACGTATACAGTAATATTATAAAGAGGCAAATTTTGTATTTTTGTGTGTATGTGTGTGTGTGTGTGTGTGTGTGTGTGTGTGTGTGTGTGTGTGTGTGTGTGTGTGTGTGTGGTGTGTGTGTATGTTTGTAATGAATATACGCAAAAACTACTGGGCCGATTTCAAAAATTCTTTCACCATTGGAAAGCTACGTTCACCCTGAGTAACATATTTATTGCTAGAAAAGATTAGGGATCCTTACGAAAACTTAAGTAATGTAACCCAAGGTGTAAAAAAAGTGCCCTAACCTGTGCGAAGCCGGGAAGGGCCGCTAGTAAATAATAATTAGCTTAATTATTCGCATGCGCTATTTTGCCGTTTTCATTACCCGTTTTCATGCCCCAGAGTTGGCCACTAGTCAGAGTTGTTAAGGCGCCTAAGGGGACTAAAAAAACTGGGACCAACATCTTAACGTGCTTTCCAAAGCGCAATCTGGTACCAAACAATCACACATCCACGTAGTGATCAGGCAGTATGATCTGCTAAGAACACCGAAGCCACACCACGAGCGCTTCTATGCAGTAGCAGCGCGTTTATGTTAACTATCACCTTCAGGCTTTTCTTACACCTGTTGGGACAGTCTTATCTGGAGGTGATAAGAGCTGCTTCGTTTCAAAGTAAATTAGATTTTGTTCCGCGAAACAGCGCGTAACTACGGCCTGCTCTTGCTATTCTGAGGGGAATTGTCGGTTTCTTTGCTAATGTTGTAAATACATGCGTATCTGTGAATGGAGTGAAATAAATGCGTTGTGGTCGTGGCAAATGGAAATCTGTGGTCTTTGCTCACCCCTCTGCGATAAAGGCGATTTTTTGTGTATTTAAATGTTTTTTATCCTCCCAAGGATTTTTATCATGGAAGTGCGCGTTTTGTACAAAAATCTGTGTCTGACTCTCTGACAATGCCTTAAAAGTTGTATCTCATTGCGTTGCGCTGTAACACCCTACTACGACGTCGCATAGTCCAAGTGTATGATGTGTCAAGACAGTCTGAACGAAATTATAGATAAAAAAAATGCTGCGCTGCGCTGCGTAGACACTCCGGCGTCGCAACGCATCGTGTGGCATGTCGATGTGACTTTTATCTAAAACTTTGCAGCGTCACCGCTCATCAGCAAAGCAACGTATTGAATCACTCTTATGTTATGACGACCTAAAACTCCGACAAAGATAGAATACAAAGAAGAAAGTAAGAAATTCATTCTTCCTAAAAATATGTCCATATTTTTAGGAAGTAAACCCAAAACTTTAGGAACTTACCCAAATTCTTTTATTTTCATTTTTACAGATTTCACCAAAATCCACTGTAGCTAAAAACCTTACAGTATTTATTTTATACTGGAAGTGTCAAATGTCAAACGTTGATAAAGCGCTCTCCAGCCATCCGATAAAATAGCCGCGTCACTTTCCAGCGTTTTCAGGTGACATCAAAGACAGGGTTTATTAATAGCGGGGAGTGACAAGCGAATTTGTATTGAAAAATTCAATGAATTTTTGATACGACCATAGCTCACATAGCTCGTGGCAAACCTACATAATATTAATAATAATATTGTTGTTGTTGAATTTGAAATCTTCTGCCCTGCCATCCACTGGTGTGCGGTAGCCTTTAGGTGCGACTGTGTCCGTCCGACTGTCACCGCTGATTATTTCAGCAGCTACCAACTTATTTTTTTAATTACTGAAAAGGTAAGCCACCATTAAGTTAAACTCAACTTGGCTAACTCTTCTAAGATAACCTATATTAATTTGAAGCTGGTGCAGGAGACAAGGTGTGAAAAACTAAGCTAATTTAGCTATAAAACTAAATAACAACAAAATTAACCTATACACGGTTAATTTAGCTAACGGTATGGATTGCGCTTAAAATGCATGCTACTATTATTGATTATTGATGGATTGCGTGGCTTTCATATCACTGCGGCCATGAAGACCTATTGTGATCGCCACTTCTATTCAAGTCGCCCCATGAAGCGGGGCGTTTATAGTTCACAACTAAGCCCTACTGCTGACAGAAACTGTAGGACCTTTTTGGGTGTGAATTCTCTTAGCTCCTCTGGGCTTAAAGTGAATTTGCCCAGAATGCACAAACGTAGCGCGTTTGTGCATTAGTGGCCCACACTCTCCTAGCAGATGAAAGGGCGACTCTTTGCAGAACCTGCAGGTTGGAGTGTCGCAAAGCCTCAACTTAAACATGTGCTTGTTAAGGCGACAATATCCAGTTAAGGTTCTGACCATAATGCGTAGGTTGTTTCTGCTTAGCGCTAAGACTTGGTTGGTATACCGTTTGTCAAAGGCTCTAATTAACAGTTTGGAACGGTTCATGCCCGGAGAGTTATACCAGTATCTGGTTGACTCTTCGAAGCAGGAATCTATTAGGCTTTTGGCCAGACTTTTCGGAATGCCACAGAACGGTTCAGGACCCAACTGTGTACCGTTTGATCCGGACCTTGCGAGTTCATGGGCACACTCATTGCCGTGAACTCCAGCATGACCTGGAACCCATCATAGAACCACCGTGTTTTTTAGGCTCAGAGTGCTCAAACGTATCAGACAGTCCTCTACTAGCTTGGACGTGATATTAATGCATGGTATTAATAATAATAATAAATAAATATACGAGACATTTTAAATGCAGTCGACTGATCCCGTACCAGGCAGAGTCTATACTATGTACCAGAATCCAATACATAACACCTAGACACAAAACAAATAACCATGTTCATGACACATATTTGTCCTGGGCGGTAATCGAACCGTGACCTGCAGCTCAGAATTTACTACCAAGTTAGTCCTAGATTCTTTAAATTTGAGTAATGTACTTGAAATTTCATCATAGGGGTGCACTAAGGATTATCTGAAATACACCCCACAAAGTGTATAGGGAAAAACCGACTTCGACGAAGTCGCGGGGCGCTCACAAATTTCTCACATAAATCGGCCAGTCTGGCGAGATCTCGAAAGTGGAAAGATGCCATTAAAATCGCATATATCTGAAAATAGTCTTCGTTGATTTTTCTTTGAAGTTCTTTCTAATTGTCGGGCAACCGCCCCTCTATCTTAGTACGCTCTCGTTAATTAATCTAGGGTTCCGTGCTGAAACTCAAAATGCGTAAAATAGTGTGTAGAAGCAATATGAACTAAGAACCACTGAACATAGCTCATCTACCAATTCTTCAATTCTGACTGCATATTTAAATGTTGGCAAAAGCACATTTTTCTATGAGCTTGAAAGTTTATTTCGCACTCAAAAGCCGAGATCGTCTATAAAAGCTAGCGTAACTATTTTGAAAATTTTGAGACCTACGATAAATTAAATTGCAGTGCATTTTGTATAGGTCATCTGTTTTATTTATGTTTATCACTAATTACGTTTTGTTGACGGCTCTATCACATCACATCACATATTATAAATACGAAAGTTTGTGTCTGTGTGTGTGAGCATGTTTGTTCCCACTCAACTCTGTATTGGCTTGAACGGATTTGGATGAAACTAGTAATATACATTATATATATAACCTGGATTTACACATAAGCTACTTTTTATCCCTGCACCACGCAAGGGAACCCGCAGGCGGAAGTTTGTAGACTAAAATTAGCTTTGAAATCGCAATCATGCATGTTTCCGATTATTCTCATCTTGTTCTCGATTGATTGAAAAACATTTAGCGGCAGATTTTTAGATAATGGGTATAGCTTAAATGATATTCCTAGTTAGAACTACATTTGTGCAAAATTTCAACGATACTTTCAGTTTTTTGGGGTGTCGGAGAAACAAACATTTTACGTCCCACATCATTTAACAAACTTTTTCTAAATAATTAGTAAGAAAGAGCGAAATTGATTTATTTATAGACAGAACCCTCAGGTCACGAAACGCTAACCGCTTTGAAAAGATCGCTCTTCATTATTCGCTAAAAGAATATTTTGCGGAGACTCTGTAATTAATAATGGATGGAGGGCGGTCGCGAATTATCGTTCTATTAAAGCTATATGCTATACTAGGGAGACTGTAGCATATAAAACTAGAATACGGCAAGTGTTTAACTATTTATAACTATTCTTTTTATTTCATGTTAAATATATAGGTTTATATTTACAATCTTTGAAAGACTTAAAGAATTCTTATTTATTCTTCAAGTATCCGTCACTGCAGTAAATGTATTTTTTAAATATATTTTATAAATAAAAAAACTTATAAAAGCACTTGTTATATAGTTTTAAATTCGCTTTTGCATCTATTCTAGACTAGCTTTCATCCGCAGCTTCGCTCTCTTTGTAACCAGTTAAATAGTGCATATATCTGTTATTTCTGGTCTACAACTACAAACTACAAAAGTCTGGTCTAGTACAAAATTCCAGCTCAATTCCGTTCAGTAATTCTGACGTAACGGTCCTTTCTCGACAAACGTTACATATTTAAAATATGTCACGAACTTTCGCTTTTCTAATATTTTAAGAATAAGATATGATTATAAGATATTATGAGACAGTTAGTTAGTAGAATGATTTAGACAGCGTCAAGATAACTTTTACTCACTGTCCGGGAAACTGTAGTGCCTGGGACATGGTTAGATAGAGTAGGCTTGCCACCTATACCATCCACAGCCTAATCGGCCTTACCACAGGAAAGACATGGTCAATGCGTGTGGAGCTGACTGAGCCGCGGGTTTGCGCATTGTCTGGTTCTTAAAAATATATACTGTTGAATACATCTTGGTATGGTAAACACCACTATAAAATATATCACTAATAAATGAGATGAAATTTTCTGTTAGATGCAAGAGACTAAATAAAATATTAATAACTAACATAAAATACAGTTTTTTCAATAAATTGGAAAGCTCTCAACATAACTACATGCGCTCAGCTTTGATATAGATTTTTCATTAAAAATAGCACGAATACCATTTGAATAGCGGTTTTGATAAAAAATGGTGGCATCTGTGTCTGTGCCTATATGTAGGATCGATTGCGAATTTGTACTATCACACCACACACCACACCAGCCTATTCAGCCCACTGTTGGACATAGGCCTACCCTATAGCAATATGCTCATAATACGCGCGCTGGGCTGCGGTTTGGGGATCCCAGAGCATAGCTTCTCGCACCGCCGACGCTGCTGCGCGTTGGGGGATAGAAGATTTGGCTTTGTTAGAGTGTGTTTCCTTTGAGGCTGAGCGGAGCGGAAATGTGCAAAATAGACCAATAGAATTTCGACTAGAAAATAGACGTAATACCTTTTTGAAGCGAATTAATTTGTTAATTTAGCACATCTCCGCTCCGCTCCGCCTCAATGGAAATGCACCATGAGGCTGCGCTATGTCGCAATCAGCCAGACAACAGAATCCCCTTTGTTAGTTAGAAGGTGCACCACGGGCCGGTGAGGTTGCTAAAACCCCAGAAGGATAATTATCTAAGTTCTTTTATTTTCTTTACAAATAGCCATAGAGTAATAATTGCCTACCTGGATGGGTATTTATCTACATGCAAGTATGTAAATCTTAAATACAGTTACCTACAGTAAGAAGTATACAGTTTAGCACTTTGTCAAACTAGAAAGCGCT
The DNA here is from genome assembly GCA_951804965.1 of Horisme vitalbata. Lineage (NCBI taxonomy): Eukaryota > Metazoa > Arthropoda > Insecta > Lepidoptera > Geometridae > Horisme > Horisme vitalbata. The sequence continues at coordinate 13,412,107 of OX638091.1, forward strand.
CGCTGACAGATGATACGCCTTCGTCGAATGATACATCTCTACAGCGACATGGTCCTAAACTACATACATTTCACGTGACTGTACTTCCAACTGACCTATGAATCTAATGAAAATCTATATATATATTGGTACCTATGGATATTTAATCTTTACTACTGGTACAATATATCACAAGGCCTATTTTCGCTTGCCAACAAGCTCAAACGTGTATCATACAAAAAATAAATCCCTGAAAATATGATTAAATTTTAACTGTTACTCTCCACGGATGGAGTACAGCTTAGGTTTAGATAAGCTATCTCACTTCTTTTAAGGGTTCCGTACCCACGGGCCCTGAAAACATTTGTATGGTCTTTATAGCTACGATGCCATTAATTATGATTATGCTTTGAGCCCTGTCTTTGTAATGGGTGACGTTTTGTATATTTAGATAAGAATCCGTGTTTTGGAAGGTACGCTGAGATGTTTGACTCGATTTTAGGTTTACAGTTGTCAAAGAAATGTCGGAGATCTAAGAATTACAGCACAGCTGATTTTAGGTGTCTAGCGGAGCGTATATAATCACCTATGTATAAACGATAGATGGAGATTACCACTATTTTAACATATTTTACTGTTCTTTAATCCTATGAATACAGGATCTTGAATCTGAAATAAATATTATATTATAATATTAAAATTACCAAAGTGATTTTGTACGTATCTAATGGTAACAAGATATATATTCCAAAGCTCAGAGACCGACAAGTAAGCATCAAGGAGTATGACCCCATGACAAATGACAGAGAAATCCGGTGTGGTCCACCGATTTGCTCAACGGGGTGATCGGCTAACTCTGTTGTAAACAAAAATGATTGAAACCGATCCTGTTTTTACAAACTGTGACAGTTTGTCAAATGACGTTCATTGAATTTCGACGGATGAAATGTCAAAGTATGTAAAAACAGGATCGGTGTCAATCATTTCTGTTTGCAACAGAGTAAGCCAATCACCCCGCTGATATCTAACTGCACTTTCTCACTATATCTTGGCTCGCGTGGTACCCGGATAAAAAATATCCTATATTAATATTCTAGTTCTGAAGGAATGCATTCACATAAAACTACGAACGGATTGAGATGAAATTTAACACATATACTATGTAACTCTAAAACCTGGAATACAAACATTTTACATTATCACATGTTCACATTTTACATTTCGAAATCTTTTAATACTGGTAGGATGTACTGTAAAATGAAGGAGCCGTTCTCTCCTAACTGTGGCAGCCACGAGGATAGGCATTTTGCCTCGAATTTGCATAATGTATGTTGGCGCGAATTTTTTTACTCTTTGACTTTTTCTGCTGAATTACTCGCGGTTAAATTATTTCGAAACCCTCAGAAAATAATTTTCAAGCTATTTGGGGTAGTAACAATATTATAAAACTTATGTATTACTACTTATGTAGTACTTACTTATATCTAAAACAAACAAAAATATTATAACATGCGGAGACTTCAATATAAATTTTCTAGAAGTTTATTCATTAAGTACTAAAATTACTAGTTTATTCAAATCATATAATCTAAAACCTCTCTTTATGGAGCCAACTAGAATTACTGACACTTCAGCCAAATGCATAGACAATATTTTTACAAATTCAAATGTTAATATACTAAGTAAAAATGTAATTAGTAACATAAAATCAGACCACCTTGGTCAGTTAATTAAAATAGAAAATCAAATAAAGAAAAATGTAAAACGGCAAATAACTTTTGTACCAGTGACTGTGCATCGATTAGAAAAATTTAAATCTAATTTGTTAAATAGATCACCCTTTTCATATCAAAATAATAATCCAAATTATTTATATAATTCTTTTTTTAATAATTTTATCAAAGAATTTAGCTCAATATTTAAACCTAAATCGATCATGGTCTCTGACAGTCCTACATTCTGTGAGTGGGCAACAGTAGGAATTCACATAAGCAGACAAAAAATGTATGAGCTTTACAGTGAAAAACAATATAATTTTAGTGAAGAGTTTAAAGATAAAGTTAAAAATTACTCAAAAATTTTTAAAAATGTATGTCGCGCGGCTAAGTCTAATTATATTAGTTCAAAAATTAGAAGCAGTAGTAATAAAATTAAAACCACTTGGAAAATTATAAACAGTGAGACTGGAAAAGTCAAACATGACATTAAGGAGTATAAATTAAATATTGGTAATACCATCATCAAACAAGATGGAGATGTTGCCAAAGCATTCGAATCCTTTTTTACAGACATTCCAGTTTCTACCACAAGATCCTTAAACTCTTCTCCTATAATTGCGGATTCATTACTAAATAAAAATGTACCAAAATGTGAAATACCGTTTTATTTTAAATATGTAAACAGTAATGATATTATTAAAACATTCAAACTGATAAATGTCAAAAAAACTACGGATCTCTGGGGCATTTCTGTTAGCGTTGTAACATCGTTGATTGACATTGTCGCACCAGAACTAGCGTTTATATTTAACGAATGTATTGACTGTGGTGAGTTTCCTGATTTAATGAAACATAGTAAAATAACACCTTTATTTAAATCCGGTAGTAGTTCTGACCCTACTAACTTTAGACCGATATCAGTACTGCCAACATTTAGTAAAATTTTTGAAAAGATTATTCTTAGTCAACTGCAAAGCCATTTTAACTTTAACAACTTACTAGATGTCAAACAATTCGGATTTACGCGGGGCAGATCAACAACTGATGCCGGTGTTGAGTTGGTATCGCATATCTACGATGCCTGGGAGGACTCACATGATGCTTTAGGCATCTTTTGTGATTTGTCTAAGGCATTTGACTGCGTACACCATGAAACATTAATCAGGAAACTAGATCACTATGGCGTCAGGGGTATGTCTTTAGCCCTTCTCACTTCTTACCTATCTGACAGAATACAGAAAGTAAACGTAAATGGAAAATGTTCTCCGGGATCTGTAGTAAAGATGGGTGTTCCGCAAGGGTCAATACTTGGACCATTTTTATTTTTAATTTACATCAACGACCTACCTCAACTTGTGAGAGACAACCACGAAATTGTATTGTTTGCGGATGACACGTCACTTTTATTTAAATTAAAGCGACGGCAGACCAATTTTGACGACGTGAACAATGCAATAGCGAAAGTTGTTAACTGGTTCGATGTAAATAATTTATTACTGAACGAGACTAAAACAAAATGTATGAGATTTATATTACCAAATGTTAAACAAGTTAAACCTAATATTAAAATAAAAGATGAAGATCTAAATCTTGTGGACAGTACTGTATTTTTAGGCATAACTTTAGATAATAAGCTTCAATGGGGCGCTCACATGGATGGGTTGTCGAACAGACTTAGTTCTGCAGCATACGCAGTCAAAAGAATCCGTCAACTTACTGACGTAGAAACGGCTAGACTAGTTTATTTCAGCTACTTCCATAGCATTATGTCGTACGGAATTTTGTTGTGGGGGAATGCTGCAGATATCAACACCATATTTGTGTTGCAGAAGAGGGCTGTTCGTGCAATTTATAATATGGGCCCCAGAGAATCACTTAGAACTAAGTTTAAAGAAATAAATGTTATGACAGTGCCGTGCCAATATATATATGAAAACTTAATGTATGTCCGAAAACATATTAACATGTTCAAGAAAAATAGCGACTATCATAATGTTAACACTAGAAATAAAGATAAACTAGCTGTTCCCACTGTAAGGCTCCATAAAGTTAGTCAATCTTTTAAAGGGATGTCTGTACGATTTTTTAACAAAATCCCAAATGATGTGATTAATCTATCTGTAAATAAATTCAAAAATATTGTTAAACGTAATCTATGTAATAAAGCTTATTATAAAATATCTGATTATTTAGATGACAAAAAAGCTTGGGATGAAACTGCCTCCAACTCCATCAAAAACAATGTAATAGATATTAAGTACAATGACGTTAAAAAAATATAAGCCAAGCAGAGTTTCTTGCCAATTCTTCTCTGTTTGGTCACGTTACGAATTGGTGGTAAATTTAAAAAAATGACGTTTCAAAGTGTACTATACAGTTCCTACTGAATAAATGATTTTTGACTTTTGACTTTTGACTTTTATGAAAAACCTCCTTCGCAGGCTGGTAAATAAACAAAAAACATAATTTTTCGTTCATTACTACATTCTACTCGTCAGTATTCTGCACGGCTGTCGGATTCCAATCCACGACCTCTAGATCGGTGGGTTTTTTTTCAGTATCTACTACGATTGATAAGAACTACTTTTAAGACAGAATTCGTAGTGATTGCTGAATGCTGTCGCTTTGTTATTGCATAATTTGACGTAACCTAGGAGCGGAATTCTTATGTGCTGTAGTGTTATAGGCCATCAGAAAATATCTGTTAGACAAACGTCGGACGCTCGCTGGAAGACGATCTCTTAATTCAAAATGCTCTAGCCACCTGGCAGACCCCGCCCATAGTCAGAATTTGTCGGATTCGGGCGTCTGATATCTATTTATATAAAAATCAATTGCCGTGTGTGTCTCGCAAAAACTCGAAAACGGCTGGACCGATTTGAATAGATTTTTTTGGTTTCGATTGCCTTGGTTGGATTTTCTGTTTGTGGAAACGGGCGAAAAATTGAACAGATATAAATTCGTTATTTTGTATGTTTTAATTCCAATTTGGATTACAAATCAATTTTATGTGTTACGAAGTTCACAGGGTCAACTTAAGTTAGTTATTTATATAAAAAAATTATCTCACCTTAACTAGTCTGTGAATAAAGTCAAAGTCGGACTGACCTTTTGCAAAATCCTCTTAAATAATTATAGCACACATATAAATTCGGAAAGGGGTGTCGTCACCGTAGTGCCTTGGCGTCGCCTTTAACCAGGCAATCTAACGTAAGCAAGTAACCAAACTGGATTAGCAGCTACGGGAGGTCGACTCGGTTACGGCTAGGTGACACCTAGCTTACGGCTTGCCGTCCCCGCCTAGTTGACGGCTAGGCGGCACCCGTTCAATCAGTTAAAATCATAGATTTAGTATATTACCAGTATATGAGGGATTTTAGAAATTAACAAATTTTGGGTGAGGCCGAACGGCCTGCAGGCAGGCCGCGGGAGGGGTGAGAGGGGCAAGCGTGGACGAAGAGACGTGGGGCCGACGAGCCATAAGTGCGGGAACTGCAAGTTAACCTCCTATCGCTCAGCGGTTCGAAAGCTTATACCGAGGAAGAGGCGATTACGTTACGATTATGATTAGTGTGCGTTGAAATAAGGAGTTTCATACAAAAGCGCCCTGCACACGTAAAGATCGGACCGCGCATCGGGACTGCGTTCCAAACTGCAGTCCGATCTGTACGGTTTGGACTGCGGATCAAACTGTGCTAATGGCGCGTAAAGATCGGACCGCGCATCTGGGACTGATGCGCAGTTAAAACTGTGAGATTTGCCTTCGCGTCGACATGCCAGATCGGACTGTCAGCCACGCGCATCTACACGTACGTTTCGGAGTGCGGGTGGAATGGCGCGTGCTGTTTCCCGCGGTCCGAACTTTATGTGTGCAGGGCGCTAAAGAATACTAAACGGTTCATCTGATATGGTACCGATTGCTTTCCGAGTTGATATATGTGCCATAGCACAAAATCACAGATTATAAAATAATAATCAACTAAACGACTCGTCATCAATGGTCCTAAGTTATGAATCGTTGAAAAGCGTTCCATTCCAAAGAAAACTCAGGAATAAATATTTGCTGAGTATTATTGGAATTGCTCAGGGATGCCATTGTAATTGATTTCATAGAAAATACTCTGCTTTTGAAACTGGAAATACCAGTTTTTATAAAAGCAGAATGCAGCGATCGGCGAGTGTTGAATTAAATAAAAAGTTAAAAGAAAGAGGGAAATGTTCGTGATAATGTTGCCAATGCTCGAGTTTTAATTGAAATGAGAAATTCCGAAATTTTTGGACCATCATTATTTTTTTTCTAATCTAGAGATCTGGTATTGAACAGTTTTATATATTCAATTTAAGTTTCCGCCCGGTGTTATTCGGATAAAAAGCCTATGTGTTAATCCAGGGCACAAACTATGTATATTCCAAGGTTCATTACGGACACAAATACTTTCGCATTTTTTATATTAGTGTGATTAGTGTGACTTACGAGTCATGTGACTAAAAGCATCATAAGACGCCATTATGTTTATTAATTTTCATGCACCTATTTAAAAATTTTAGACCATTAAGATAGAGAAGAGTGTCTGCAATATAGCTATTTATTAATGTCAATTGCTCAATGTGTTTAATAGAAAGCTGATTTCATTACTTATAATTATAATAACACTTGGCTAGTATGTTTATATACTTGAAATAGTAGTAGTAGTTGAAATAGTGTATATTATGTTGGTAGCGTAAGAAATAACATACAAAAAAAACATACATACATACATACATAAAGTCATATTAGGCCTCTTTCCCAGAGGGGTAGGCTGAGACCACGAATCTCCACTGCTACAATCCTGGCTTACCTCTAATAATAAAAAATAAAATACAAAAACAAATAAGTTGTATTTTAGCTAGGTAGAACAAAATCAACCAAAAATAAATGGAAACATTAGATTAGAGCTTACGACAGTAGAAAATCATCCCTTAGGCCAACTCAAACAGGGTGGTGATGATATCGATTTAATTATTTGAATAAATAAATAATGCAAATTTTTCACACAACATCGTATAACCCCAAAGTAAGCAGCTGTGTTATGGGAACTACAAGACTAATAAACTATTTATATATGTAAGTTTTTATACAAATTATTTTTTGTGATAACATTGAACAGTAAACAATAAAAAGACCCGAGACATATCTGCAGATTATGCAAACCTTTGTCCCACAGTGGGAATCGAACATGTAATATTTTGCGTCTCAGAAAGACAAAGGTTGTCAATAGACGTAAAGTTTCATGATCTACATTTTTTTAAACATTGTTGTCCGTTTTACACCGCTCCATAATTTCGCAAATTGTAGCCATCAAGTATTTTAAACTTTTACGAGTAAATTTCAAGCGAATTTTATTTGAGGTATTCATTTGAGCTCGCAGGGTTAAACGGAGGTGGGAATTTCATCGTTTGTTTCCGACCTTCGAAAGGTTAAGCATTTTAGCGATTGAACGAGCCAACTTTGTCCAAAATAGCTTTGTCTGGCCACGTCGTAAAACCACATAGTGCGAGCAATCGGAGTGTGAACTTATTTTTACGGTTGATTCGATTTTAACGCCTATTTAGATATCAGCGATATCAACTGCTGTGTGCAGTAATAAGAGCCTAGATTTAACTAACAGTTCGACCTGACAGTCGTGGCTGGCGGGCAAAACTTTGCAGGTGAAGCTGATTCTCGCCATATATAAGCAGAGCTGTCTCTTACTGGTGTGAGACAGCATCATGCTGAAATAGGACCAGTTAAGCACAAACTAGTACGCGGATGAGACTAATTAGCACAACAAGAATCGTTATATATCTAAGTTACTTTAATTTTTTTAAATATTCATATCGGCCGGGTTATTTTCAAGTTTTAGCGAGTCTACGCACGGCGATTCATTTTTAAATTTGCAGATCGCCACTCATTTATTGAAGTAATTTCCGTAACATCTTAACCGCAATACATAAGTTTTGCAATAAGAATCTGGACAACTCCTTTGCCTTGAATAAGGGTATTAAGGTATTTATACCCTTAGCTTCACCTTCCGGCGCTTCGTAGTGTTTATGTGCCGCCAATCATATTTTTTTATTTAATTAAGTTTTACTCCTCAAGTTCAAGATTATTTGTGTGTTCATAATATTATTATGATGAAACAAGTCTTGGTTTATTAACCAAAAAACTTTTATTTGTTTTATTTTTCAAATAATTAATCAGGATTTAAAACTTCAAATGTTAAGCATAAGCCGAAATGTCAATGCATATAATTATATCATACATACATTCTCAATCTACATATTGACTCTTTCTTTTACATATAAAGTACTTTTGTTAAAGTTAAAGTTATTTGTAAGTTAACATTTTAATTACTGACGTGCACTTATATGAGTGTGAAAGGAGTGAATACAAAGTTGACAGCTATAGGAGGGAATGGGAAAAGAAAACAAGTAGAGCCGACCCCACCTAGAGTGAGATAAAGGTACGCGAATGGTGAACATACCTACGTTTACATATTTATTCACTTTTTTCTTAAATTAATAGCAAATATAAAATTGACCTGTTAAGAGCTGGCTCCTATCATGGTCAAGGCTTATTAAATATTTTCTCTCTCTTTTTTATTTGCACTTTTTTGGTAGTAGCATCACCTTCATAGCAAGCAAGTCTTAAAGAAAAGGGCTCAAAGGGTAGCTTTTATCAAGAGATCCATCCTGTATACCTTTAGTGTGATAAGTAGGGGTTCGATCGGAAAGTACTGAATTTTTGTAGGAAAATAGACCATGTGGTGTTGGATATATGGGCTAGAATAGCGTGATACAGCCACCAATATTTGGATGTTACCTGCCACATATATCTTATAGTGGTGGTTAATAGAAGTCTTTGTTTTATAGAGTATCCCAAGAAATTTATTGCTATTTCCGAAAGGAGTTTTGCAAAGTTGTAATAAAATCACAATACATTGAAAAAAAAATATTCACACATGCGGATCACTTCTTATTGACTCGTTAATAACGTTTTTTTAAATTGATCCGTTTGTTTTTTGTGATGCTCGAGTTACCAACAAGATAAAACTATTAAAAAAATTATATGAATAACATTATTCATATTGTTTACACGAAATTTGAAATTATTTTTAATAATATAGATAAATTTTCCATCTACCGTTTTTCTAAGGCCTACTATGACGACGTGAAATCCATCTGACACCGATCCTTTGATATAAATAGTAATTCAAATTAAAAACAAAGCAATTTTTTAAGTTAAGTAAGTACTCATCATCAGCAGCAGCATGATCAGGCTATAGCAGTCCCCTGCTAGGCATCAAAGGGTGCTCTGTCCTCACTCGACTCATCCAGCTACTACCAGCAGCCATTCGCAGATCGTCACTCCATCTAGCCGGAGGGCTTCCGTCTACACGTCTACGTTAGCCGAGACGTACATTCATATAATATTCGAAAACCATATTCTGTTAATTCAAAGTCATACTATGCCGACGTGAAATCCATCTGACAGTGAGTTGCGTCGATTAGCGTTCTAATTAGGTGACCCGTCCTCTCGGTTCACGGGCCAACTCCCCGGCTACTCATTAATTTGACAATGTACTTGTGCTACGGCAATTTGGGATTTGAACTAAATTGTATGTAGGTAGGTAGATGCATAATCTTTCCAGAAACTGAAAAATCGACAAAGTGCGAGTTCGACTCACGCACCGAGGGTTCCTTACAAACTTTTACTTAAAGATTCTTTATTACAATAATAAAATATATAATCACTTAAATGAGAATTAAATATACTAAAAGTTGACTTACCTACTACCTATTGTTCAGTTTATTATATTCATATTCTTTAACATTTTTATTATTTTCATACGATTATAATTTTGAACTGGAAAAGTGTCTAACAACTAAATTTAAGGCTAAGCGCGCACTAGACTTTAATCGATGCAATTTTCATAAAGCCGAAACATTTTACTTAAAAGTCGCGATTTGTTTTCGAAGTGCGCGCATTCTTGTATTGTTCACAGATTCGCGATTATTAATTGCAAGGATTATAATTCGTAATGCGCGCTCACCCTACGTTATTGTATAACGTATAAAAATCTGCCATCGACAGAGAACTGCGTCAATAAATTCCACATCGGTTCACTTAAACCGACGTAAAACGCCTAAGAATCCGTCGGAAAAGGTTTTTGCGGTCCGACGTCGTATAGGCGTGGCTATAGGCGTGCAATATACAGCCGCTTTCGTATCCTAGACCGAATAGTCTAAAAAACGCAACTTTTGTGTTTTAGTAAGTTATACGAACTTACTAAAACACAAAAGTTGCGTTGCGTTGCTCATGAGAATCTATCGGCATTTTTATATTATGGCGTAGGCCTAGAATGAATGAAAATATCACAGCGTTAAATCGCGCCCATCAGTGGAACAATGATGGCTGGGACTACAATTCGTTCTATAATGTTAACCTCATTTGAGGACAGGGAACGTGACGTCGTCATCTCATCTCTATTTATTGACATTACAGTCACAACACCAGCCTATATCAGTTTACTGCTGGATACTGGCCTCCCCTAACAAAGGGGGATATGCCCATAATCCCCACGCTGGGCTTGCGGGTTGGGAATCGAAGGGCATAATTTCTCGGACTACGGACGCTGCTGCCCGTTGGCGCCCAGAAGAAGTAGAGGTAGAGCTGAGTCGTTGTTGGCAGCGCTATGCCGCATTCAGCCGGTCGCCAGAGCCCCGTTTGTTAGTTAGCAGGGTGCACCACGTGCAGGTGAGGTCTGCTTGGGTTCCGAAGATGGGGTTTGCCCCTTACACCCCATTTCGACGTAACTTTGTAGTTTTACCATAAAAAGATTGGTTTAACATTCATGTACCTTAAAAGGTCATACAAGATGAGACAAACATTGTCATTTGTGAAGCTCGTGTGACCAAATAAAGAAAACACCAGCACGCTTCACACGTCATTACCGTCGCTCGGGAACCCTATACCCTGGAGCACAACCGCTAATGTTTTAGATAATGAAGACGGAACTCTTTCAGGGGCCGCTTTCATTTGTTTATCTTACATTATTTTAAATTTAGAATGCTTTGCAACCTCTTTGGAGGTGAGTAGTACGTTTTTAGACTTTTTATATTCAGCCTCATTGGTCTATACGCCAATGCAAGCCGTGCCAGGTATTGTATTTACTTTTTCATAATCACCATAATTATGTAATCATGGAACAGAAGAAGTATTTGGCTTTCTTTGTTTGAGTACAATAAAATGATCATGAATAATAAATTATTTATTGTAAAATGTTAACTAGGTAATGGTAAACCATTAGTCGTGCAGAAAAGGAAAATTCCGAGCATCAAAAAGCCTTTGCCAGCAGGAAAATAAAGCTAAGATTTCTTTGCTAAAGGAATACTTACCAGAACTTGTTAATTTAAGTAGCACTTGTAACACCGCGTAAGCCCCCCTCATCCAAGTGTCTCTTAAACAGGTTTAAAGCATCGTTTAAAATTATGTTTAAAATTACTCTGAGGTTAAATTATTGTCTGCACTGAAATTATATCGCCTTAATGCAAAAATATACACAAGTTAATGTATAGTTTAGCTCAATCTATTTGGTGTGAAGGGGTAATCAACATATACATAGTAAACTTTGAAATTGAGTAAGCGAAGCGAACTAAAAATCTGATACAACTAGGGCGATTTGCACTTTTATATGTAACCTGAGCCCTATTTATTGAGAGTTGAGTTTAGTTTCGATGGCTTTGTAGTTCAAGGTGCAAGGCCGCAGTCTCGAAGTCAGCGATTGCGGGGCGGCGGCGGCGGCGGCGTGGGGAGCGGCGCGGCAACGCAAACCGGCAGGCTGATTACGATTCTCGCGATAGGTTTGCAACAGGCGTAAATTTCGCGATTATTGCTGTCAAACGTCAATTTTGTATTAGCTAACAGCAGCTACAACGCAAACAGCGACCGAGCACTAAGTCTCCCTCTGCTGGACAATCGGGGGCTTTTAACCTCCATTTGCGGAATCTAAGCCAATCTCACCTGTCCGTGGTGCTTCCACTGGTGGTGCTGTACAACAAACAGGGTTCTGGCGGTCGGCTAAATGCGACATAACTAATACCGCCGACGACGGGCAGCGTTGGCGGTGTGAGAAGCTGTGCCCTGCGATCCGCAACCCGCATGCTAAGCGTGGGGTGGGGACTTTGGGCATATTCCCCTTTTTTATAGAGTAATCCAGCAGTATGGTGTAGTTCAAATAAGACTGGATCTTATTTTTTTTACTCTTAGGTTGTATTTCAAATACTATTTATTCATTCTTAATTTTTTTGTTGACTCGACATAATTAAATTATTTTTAATTTGATATACTGACTTAAATGACAAATAGAGAAAGCTAAATAAAAAAGAAGAGGCTGTTCGAGGCTAACTACTCATAACACAGAATAAGTAACTACCTACTGTAGTAAAAGTATGCTATTCTAATAGCGATAGACCGCCCATTGTCCCTTTTCCTTTTTTTTTGTTTATGTATGTTGTTTCTAAAAATAAGGTGTTTATATAAAGAATTTTCATTCATTCATTCTAAAACAAGCAAGCCTACAACGAGCATCATACTAGCAAATGGCCCTCGTACTTTATTGATGCGTCCTCAGTAGAACATCTAAATTTCCGGCAGAGTGCGCGATAGGCCTCGATACGTGACTCGATTATCGTATTTCACAGTAATAGGTGTTCAATGCAGTCCATGTTTAGGGCTACCATTTGTCCGGCCTTTTTGCCCACCGTGAAACTTGATATCATTTTCTCAAAATATTCTGACCAAACGCTCATTACTTGCTGGAGCGACGGTAAGATCTGATTTCACTTTTTTGGAGGCTCCTCATTGAGAAATGTATACTTATTTTATTTCCGAAAAAACTGTTAGGTATGTCACTCATCACTTTATGTCTAAAATACCTATATGCATACAAAAATCTATTAAATATATTAAAATATATATTAAATTTAAAATACCCCAATCTGCATTGCGCTGCCCTACCTTTTCATAGTCAGTTGTACTACTAATGCTTGACTAGTAATTGTTATGTCCGGACTTTTTGGCAAAAGTCCGGATTTTTGCTCAGACTCTTCAAAATTTGAAGTACCTACCCTAATCCGCATTGCGCTACACTGTCGTTCCGGTATCGGTAGTGCGACTCGTATGCTAGGCGGAATGGGCTCATAGATTAACAGAATTGCCGTTAATTGGATGTCGACGTTTGAGAAGGATTCATTGCAGAAAGCGGAAAAAGAGCCGACGCGACTATAAAAGTGAACTAACTGTCCCTACCATCATCATCAGCCATTTTCGACTTACTGCTAAGCATAATCCTTCTTTTGCTTGTACCACTCGCCTCAATGCGCTAGTCTGAGCCAGGGGCCCATGGTCTTTCTGATATTATCGACCCATCTCGCTGAACGGCGCCTGTTCCTATAACCGTCTTTCATTTGATCAACCATCTGAAAAATGACAAGTGACTCTTCTGGAAATGTAGCAGTGCGCCTAAATCTAAACATATACTCTTTTGAATTTTGAACCCGTTCTACGAATCGACACCCCACTCGGCCAAGAACGCTCAAACAGCCGACGTAAAAGCCTGTATCTGGTTGAAACCTCAATAACCCAGGTACCACAGTCGTAACTCGAAGTTATAAACCCAAATGGACGTATCTGGAACTAGGTGGGGCGTGAGAGGAACTCGGGTTTTCAATTTGAGGAAATTCTTTGATTTTATAGTTACGGTATTTTTAAGGTGCGACGAAGCTGGGAACGAAATTTTACTGTTGTCGGTCTTGTGTGAGATGATGAATGTAATAATTTCAGAAACAAGTAAGTGATAGACATGACAGTGAATAATATACTAGAAGAAGAGATCATTTTTGCTACTGAATCTTGTTTGCAAAAATAATATTTTATTTGAAAAATCTAAGCCCACTCCGAATATTTTGATTCGGTATATGCGGTACATTCGGTACATTCTACATTGTACATTCAGGTAATAAAAGTTAAATTGTAAAAGTATATTTCGTTTCTTATAATAGTCTAAGAGCCGGTGTAGATCGACCTTCACCCATCAGATAACTTGATGAGACATATTTTTTATCAAATATAATTTATTAACAAACATTCGTATGATAACTTGCCTATCAAAAAGTGTTCATAGCTATTTTTAATTGAATTCATTTAATTTAATTAGGCAAGTTATCATAGGCCTATTTGTTAATAAATTATATTTGATTATAAATATGTCTCATCAAGTTATGTGATGGGTCGATCCTCACGGTCTCCTCTAATTTAAGTCTATTATATTGTTGCGATCTTTTTTGGCCACCCATCGTCTTCTTAGAACCGAAAAAAAAAATATTTTTTTTAACCGGAAACTAGTGAAGATAAGGCGGAGCACGCTTGTCTTGAAGGTTCACTTTAAATTTGAAGACTAGAAGTTTATGAGATTTGAAAATTGTACGAGTCCGGAAAAACCCCGACCCGGAAACGGGTTCCGAAGCAAGTTCCACTGCTTACTAGTTTTTTTTAATTATCCCTTCTCGCCCCACTGCTGGGCAAAGGTCTCCCCCATAGTCTTCCAAACATCTCTGTCCTGAACTACCTGCCACCACCCTTATTTACTTTACTAGTACCACGGTAAGTAAGATGGAAATCTTCCGTGGTCTGTGCTAGTACTAACAATAAAATGTATGTTATGTAAAAGTACTACAGGAATACGACTATTACACACTGTATACACTATTATATTCAAAGCGTATAGACCCATTTGGATATTCTTCCTTGATTTTATTCATGCAATTTATTGAAAGTTTTGCCCCCGATTTATTCCCTAAAGAACTAAATAAAAGTATCAAAGGAACGAGCCAAAGAGTGATTGATAATACTTACGGTGGCCGCAAACTTTGCCGAATCTATTTAGGAGTTTACACTTTCTGTTTGTGTAACTCCACAACAGAAACAGCCTTCTGGTTGTTACAATAACACTTTCTATTCTAATCAATGGTTTTTTATACAAGAAATCTCACATATGGAATACCAAGGGCCAATCACTCATAAAACATTTAGAGCCAAAACAAACATACATGTTCAACGTACAATTGTATCTTTCAGTTCAGAAGGCAGAGGTGTAGTGTACCTACTGTTAAATAATAAAGTGTAGTGACCCGCTCGGCGGTCGAGGGGAGCGGACGTGCTGCAGCAATTGTGTCCATTGTCCTTCGACAGCCTTTACTATTTGGCTCTTACATACTATACAATAGATACTAACTGAGCTATTAGGCCAGTCGACAGTTTGACACAAGTTTTACAAGCTGAGAAGCATGACATACTGCTTTTCGCATAGTTAAGCTAGCTGTCAGAGTTCATAAGCCATCCAAAAAGTTATACTCTTAAGCATGAGCTAGAACCCAGCTCTGGTGATGTTTTTGACCGCCCGAAGGGCTACAACATGGATTTAAGACTGAACTGACACTGAGTTTTCCTAGCGTGGTCTATATGAAGGCCCTGGATATATGCATTCATATAAAAAGTCGACCCACGGTGTCCAGATTCACCAGGGACCACTTCGGGCCCTGACGGTTTATTAAATGTGAAGTTTTGTGTTGGAGTTAGCAGTTAGGTAGGGTGTCCAGATCCAGTACTACGCCACCTTCACTAGTACTACCAACATGCCTATTTCTGCCGTGAAGCAGCAGCTGACATTACAGGCAGATGAGGATCAGCATCTTCATGGCTTGAGTTGATGGTCGCAGGCCGCTGCATCGTAGGTGACCTATGAAGCAATACTTTATTATAAGTAACGGCTACCATTTAACATTAGGTGGGCCATGTGCTAATCTATCTTCAAGTTTGATAAAAAATATATTCAGACCTAATACAACCTAACACTAATACAACCTTTTCCAAACCAGGCACTCTGAACGAATCTTAAAAACTAAACAAGCTACTTCGAAAATATTTACAAACAAAATTGCTGTACTGTTTGCGCAAATATTCCAGTACGCGCGTACGATATTGAACATGTTTAAGCGAAACATATCGATGTTTTACATTGTTTGCAATAATATCGATAGGTCGATACCGATGTTTGTATAACGGTACGTCTCTAGAGGTTAGGAAGAGCTTTTACGACACACGATACGATATACTGCGCACTTACTTTATAACTTTCAATACACAAGTACCTACTACTGAAAAAGCCAGACTTTAATATCTAGTCCTACTTAGTATTTAAAAGGTTTTTTGCGAGTAAAGATCATGTTTTTTCCTCTCACGCCAAAAGTACTCAACGGGTTGAGCTCAGCTCAAATCTTATCTCGATGACGTACCCGAAGTCGACAAGTATTGACTCGTAGACACCAAAAGCATATTAACAAACTTCTACAGTCGGCTTTTTGTAAACTTCCTCGGTGGTCTCGAGTACTGCAACGATTGTTGTACAACGCAATATCGGAACTCTTAGTAGTTGGAAACTTTCCCGCTGAGTTTGTGAGCCGTGTTCGGATCACCCGGAAATTATCGGTTCGTGTGTAGTTCAGGTGAATTGTTCAAGTGAATTGGTGCTAGTTATTCGAAGTTTTTGAATTTCATTTGGAATTTGATGTTGGCCAGACAGCTTAGGTAGCCGCTGTCTGGCCAACATCAAATTCCAATGGTAGGTCTTTACCTCATAAAGACGCGGCTGACAGAACCGACTTAAAAAAGAGGTTCAGTTTTCGATTGCATATTTTATTTAATAAATCACAAAATATATGAGTATTAGGGAAAACATGCTGGAGTTGGGGGCACGATCTCGTGTCACTGATAATAAACATTTAAAGAACTAGCTTCCACCCGCGGCTTCGCTTGCTTGATACCCCGATAAAAAGTATATTCCAAGCAAAAAGTTGGTTAGAACATTTTTCTGTTTACTATCTTTATGATTCCAACTTGATATTTTTTTATATGCCAATCTGTTAAAAAAATATTAAATGTACCTACATGTTACACTAGCTAGTTCACAAGCTTGCGTTGCAATCCCAAATGCTTTCATATTATAACGATTGTAATGGAATTTTCAATATAAATTGTTCGAACTCTTTCGATCTGCGTTCCATTATTTGAACTGTTAAAATTTGATTTACATTAAAGCTGTATTCTTAATTTTATATCAAAAGGAGTGTATTTTTTTATGTTAATATGAAATACTAGCTTCCGCCCGCGGCTTCGCTCACGTGGTACCACGATAAAAAGTAGCCTATGTGCTATCCAGGTCACAAACTAAATATATTCCAAGTTTCATCCAAATCCGTTCATTACTTTTTGCACGAAAGAGTAACAAACATTCATCCATACATCCATATTCACAAACTTTCCCATTTCTAATATTGAGTATGAGTAGAGTAGGATGGTGAAACTTCTTTGACGTTCCATTTCGAGATCGCGAAAAACAAAAACAAACATCTTTACTTTTTTTTACCGACTTCAAAAAAGGTGGAGGTTCTATGTTCGGCTGTATTTTTTTTGTATGTTCGTTCACCGATATCTCCGACAACTTGTAATTTCGAATCTACGCTTTTTCATTGGCCAAAATTTTACAACACTATTACGATAGGACATGTCAAAATATTCGTGGTTTGGCCTCAGATATTGCTCAGTACGCAAATCGCAAATCACAAACTATCTCTAACTCTCTCATTGTGAGTTATAATGTTTATAATATGTATTTATTTCATAAGGAACAAAGCGAAGCGCTCGTGGCGTGGCTTACTTCGATATTTTTATCAAATCATCTTGGTTATTACTTGGATACTACTTGAATGGTTGACCGTATTATGGCATTTAGATCTGAGCCCTTCCGTGCTTCGAAGCACGTTACGTGACACTTGGCTTTTTAAGTCGTTAAGCTATGTCAGAGGCCTTCGGGCGGCCTAAAAAGTCCGACACTAGACCACTGACTCATACGAAAAAGAACAAGATCATGGCTTTATTAAGGCTGTACCAATTTTGATGAAATAGGACTTAGTTTCGATACACTTATCCGAAGCCGTGGTCTAAAGGTTGTTAACGTCTTCTGTGGCGCAATGGGCGAAGGCCCGCTTGAGACACAGAAGGTTGCGGGCTCGATTCCCGCCGCGAGACAAATGTTTGTATGATCTGCACATATTTTTCTCGGGTCTGGGTGTTTTCTACGTATAACATGTATGTATTTACAAATAAAATGTACCCATATAATATACTACACAGTCATGTGGTCCCCATAACACAAGCTTATGTTTGGGGCTATATGATGGTATGTGATAGGGTCCTTTATTATTTTTTTTTTATATAATTTGAACATTACGCAGCATACACGTAACCAAAAATAATATTCCTCCACAACGGAAATAAAGGGGGTTTACATAATAATGTGACATGACTTTTCGTGTTTCAATATTGTTCAGCAAATCGCATTGTGAACTTAAATTACGTATCAACGTGATGTCACTGTTCTATTTGTATCACGGAGCTACTTACTGTGAAGGTAGCATCACTGCACCAGTTGAAAAATCTATAAATTAATGTCTTTTTTGTATGAGCTTGTGGGCTATTCATTATTCAATGCCTTCTGCGATAATTTCCACAATTTCGCCTTTATCAAGTATATTATTCAATTATTATGATGCCACGTAGACTGCTGATGATATCTCTTTTATTCAAAATATATCCCTTCCAAAATCCATTAAATCAATTTGAAAGCACGTAAACAGTTTGTAAACGACTATTTACTAGACATCGCATGATATCAACTCTATAAAACCGATAATGGCTATCCACTTAAACTTTTTTCACTCCAAACTAATCAATCAGTCCCATCAATAAACTTCGTAACGATAAAATAAAGGTCAAAGCACACATATCAATATCGCACCGGACTAGCGTGGTCACATCTATTCCACGCACTATTTGTATAAAACCCCATGGATATTTCTTAGTAATTTATGTGATTATTTGTATATTTTAATAGCTTCTGCTCACGGCTTCGCTCGCAGTAAAGTTATTTTTCTATCCCTCAGGAAGTTTTTTCTGGATGAAAGGTACCCTATGCCCTTTTCTGTACCCCTGATAACGTGTATACTAAATTTAATTAATAATGACCGGTAGAGTAGTAAAAGTGTAACTACAAACAAACAAATATACTTTCGCATTTAATATATTAATTAGAATTTTTTACACTTTAGGGCGTCATATTCATTAAGCGAAAATGCTCTCTAATAAATATTTATGTAAAAAAACTTAAAGCGTGCTACATCGTCGACCGCATCATCACTTACCAACATGTGAGATGGCGGTCAAACGTAAGCCTATTATATACTGTCATAAAAAACAACAAAAAAAATTATGTATATATTACTTACTGTTACGCACACTAAAGGTATCTGTTGTGCAAGCATAGATGAACCGATCGGCTAGAACTCGTCATCATTTTTTATGATTTACTGCTAACAAGAAAAACATGGCATTCATTAGGAGAGGTCCTGTCCAGTAGTGGCTAATGATGAAGAAATTTTAATCAAGAAAATATTTTTTACTGATAGAGATCAGTGCTCGCCCAGCAGGATCATAGCATCGCCCCGAACAAACAAATAAACGGTATGAAGAGTACGCGGGGCGGTGCCGCGGTGCTGATCCGATGACGGCCCGATTGGTCTGCCGCGACCTTAATCCACCCGCATTACATTATAATTAAACTTTATTGTTTTTTGTTTACATTCGGTTTATCCCTTGAAATAATTAATTATTTAGGACAAAGTGGTAATTGGTGTGTGTTTGTGGCGAGCAGGTGTGCCCCTTGCTAATGTTCGCATAAATTGGGAGGTGGGCTTAGGAGACCTCGGCTGAAGGTTAAGTCATGTAGGCGTGTATGTGTGTTATCGTGGGGGATTCGAAAGATTAATATGTCCCTCATCGTCATCCTCTTTTTGCACTGACCTTAAGGAACTATCCGTCTTAAAAAGCCTACGCAAATTTTTTCATGTATTCGTACTATCATGTACAAGTGAGAGATTCCTTTTCGGCAAATATTATGAAGGTGGAATGATGATTGGCGAAAGGCTGCTGGTAAAAGTTGGATTCGTCAAGCTACGGACAGTGCGCAATGGCACTCATTACGGGAAGCCTATGTCCAGTAGTGGACTGCATAGGCTGATGATATTGATATTTTATAGTTATGACGTTTTCTAGAAAAGTCTTGACGGATTTATGGAATAAATAAATGAATAGCTGGATATGTCCCAAACCAAGCAGAGTTTGTGTTATAGAAACCATATGGTTTCCAAAACGTTATAACTTTAAAATATCAATACAATCAGTCATATGACTGATATACTTTATTTGTATATACGTACAAATTATACATAGGAAACACCCAGACCCGAGACAAACTGCAGATCATGTAAACATTTGAACCGCGGCGGGAATCTAATCCGCACCCTGCATCTCAGGCGGACCTTCGCCCACAGCGCGACAGAGGTCGTCAAATGAGGCGACCGTACTAAGACAAGCCGAGATTAAAGTTAGACTATCTAGCCAGTAAGTCTATCTACGAGTAAGGCCAGTAAGTCCCTTCCTAAGCCCGTTAAGTTCAGAGTTGGGCCAAGCAGAGATTACTTGAATGCCTGCTATTGCAAGTTACTACAGACCCTGTTCTTCTTTGTATGACCTAGGGAACTTTTTTATGATACTAAAGATGGAACTAGCACATGGCCTGATGTTATAATAATAATAATAATAATATTAATAAAAACTTCACCGCTGACACACGCTTTTTCTCGAATATTTTACCAAAATTTATTTTATATTGCTTTTCCCGATTTATACCGTATCCTCAACAGTTTTAAACCAGTAATACAACCTATTTTCATTTTATTTTTGACATAAAGACATGATACAGGATGTCACAATGAAAAAACCATCATAACATGTTGACGAGAGGAAAAGCACGAGCGGCTACATATGAAGCACACCAAACATCTGCGCCTGTTACGTCAAGCTCCACATCGTCGTCCGGGGATGAGGTATTCGCCACCCCCCCGGACACCAGCGCGTCGAGCGACGAGAGCAGGCCGCCGTCGCCTCCGCCGCCGCCACCACCTGTGCGGCGTGGGCGGCCACCGCTGTCGGCCGGCTTGGGGTCTGCGGGACAGTCTGCCCCGCGTCCGACCCCTGCCACCACCAGCAATGTGCGCATTCGCATGAAGTGGACAGAAGCAATAAATATAAACGTCATGCGCGCATATTATAGGGCTACAGACGGAGGAACTAACCGCACCGCGTACATTGCCCGGATGCTGCCTCTGTTTCAGGTACTTGAACCAGCTGTAACTGTTACTGCACAACGGCTATCGGATCAGGTACGAGCCATCCAACGATTAAAATTGTTGGATGATTCGGTACTTGACCGGCTACGCGCTGAAATCCAAAGTGCTCAAGTAGCTGACCACTCGCAGCGGGTCCCGGCTGCCACGTCGATGGTTACGACAACTTCGATACCTGTGACGACGCAGCCGGACCCCGCTGCTGACGACGTCAACAACGAGAACACCAGCGTGACAAACCAGGTAAATGAGCAGTTGAGGAGGACTTTGGAGGATACGATTTTATCGTACCGGTCCGCACCTCTCGATGAAAGACCGCGTTTGCCACGCTTGCCCACTCACAGACGAAACTTAGCTCTAATGGAGGCCTTGAATCCTTTGTTGGTTCCTTATCTAGAGACTAGCGAAGGTCTAGCCGATACCCATTCGATCCTTTATTGCGGAGCCGTGGCTGCGTGTCGTGTTGCTCGTGTCAAGTTCCCCAACTCCACGCGAGCACCACGACCTGTCAACCAAACTCCAGCTTGGCAAGTACGGATCGAACGGCGGATCAGTAAATTCAGGACCCTCATTGCAAAGCTAAGTTGCTTCAGAGGGGGCAATACCCGCCCTCGAGTGATGCGTTTTGTGACACAGGCCTTTTCTGGAACCGATATTCGGCCCCACGATTATATGGCCTGTGTCACAGAACGCATTGACTTTCTGAAGCAGAAAATCTCTGCATGGGCAAGCCGCATTCGTCGGTATCGAGAACGTGTGGACCGATATTGGCAGAATCGAAACTTCCAAAGTGACCAGAGGAAGGTGTACCGAAACTGGGAGAAACCTGATCAATGTGTGATGGACGGGCGTGTACCGGATGCGGATGCCATGAATAATTTCTGGCGCAGCATCTGGTCTGTGCCCATCCAGCACACGGAGGGAGATTGGATGGATGTGGTGAGTAGAGAGTGTGAATCTATCGAAACCATGGGACCTGTAGAGATTAGCCCCATAGATGTCAGATTTGCAATCCGTTCGGCCCATAACTGGAAAAGTCCTGGACCGGACGGGTTGCATAACTTCTGGCTGAAGTGGTTTCGGTGTTCACGCTCTGTACTCGCCACACAATTTCAAGAAGCCCTCGAGCTTGGGTCTCTCCCAAGTTTCATGACGACAGGAGTCACCTTCCTGCTCCACAAATCTGGTAGTACCGCGGAAGCAAAGAACTACAGACCCATCACGTGCTTACCTACCATTTACAAGCTCCTTACGTCCATTCTGAGCATAAAAATTAATGCGCACATAGTTGCAAATAATATTTTGGCTCCGGCTCAGAATGGATGTAGGATTGGGTCCCGCGGTACTAAGGAGCTCCTCCTCATTGACATGACCATTAGCCAGCAGATCAGGCGCAGCAAGGGGAACCTCTCCGCTGCATGGATAGACTACAAGAAGGCGTATGATTCAGTGCCTCATACATGGCTGGAGAGGATCTTAGAGTTGTATAAAATTGACGCAACATTGAGATCCTTCTTAGGTACATGCATGAGACAGTGGATCACAGTTCTTCGTCATCCAGGTAGCGGACGGGATCCCTCTGCTCCGCAAGATCTGATTCGCATAGAGCGGGGTATTTTCCAGGGCGACAGTCTGAGTCCCCTATGGTTCTGCCTGGCACTGAATCCTCTTAGTACTCTGCTATAGGATTCAGGGCTAGGTTATCGACTTCGGAGAGAGGGTGATATCGTTTCTCACCTGCTGTACATGGATGACCTCAAACTTTTTGCGCCAAGAAAACCAGAACTGCTGACTCTGTTGAATATCACACAGATATTCAGCAGTGCCATCAGCATGGAGTTCGGTGTCGAGAAGTGTGCGGTCATGCAAGTACGGCGGGGGAAAGTTGTAAATACTACAAACTTACAGCTTTCCGATACGATATCCCTCAGATCTCTTTCCGATATCGAAACCTACAAATATCTCGGTATGTCAGAAGCGTTAGGTATAGTAGACAGAGACATAAAACAGTGGGTGAAGGAGCGATTCTTTTGCCGCCTTACTAAAGTACTCAATAGTCTTTTGTCGGGTGGTAACAAGGTTCGGGCCTTCAACGGCTGGGTTATGCCTCTGCTCATCTATACTTTTGGCATATTGAGATGGACTCAGACTGAACTTGACGCCCTTGACTGTAAGGTTCGTCAACTTCTTACTACACACAGAATGCGACATCCACGCTCGTCGGTAATGAGGATGTACGTCCCGCGGAAATGTGGGGGCCGCGGCTTTTTAAATGCCAAGACCCTCCATAACCACGAGGTGTGCAAGCTCAGAGAATACTTCCTCCATGCCGACATTGAGATGCATCGTGATGTCGTAGCAGTTGACAAGAACCTTACCCCGCTCTCACTGGCTAAGGAGAACTGGCACAAACCTACGGTGCTGAGTGCCCTCGACCGCAAGGTGGTATGGGAGAGTAAGGAGCTGCACGGACGGTTCTACAAAGCCCTTACAGGGCCTGATGTAGACCTACTCGCATCCGTGAACTGGCTACGTTTCGGTGACCTCTTTGGGGAAACCGAAGGTTTTGTCTGTGCGATTATGGATGAGGTAATAAAGACGAACAACTACCGAAAGTATATCATGAAGGATGGAACCGTTGACATTTGCAGAGCTTGTCATCGTCCCGGTGAATCCCTCAGACATATACTTTCGGGTTGTTCGCACCTCGCTAACACTGAATACTTGCACAGACATAACCAAGTAGCAAAGATCATCCACCAGCAGCTTGCTCTCCAATACGACCTTGTCGGTTCAGAGGTTCCGTACTATAAGTACGCACCGGTACCGGTTCTCGAAAATGGTCGTGCTACGCTCTACTGGGACCGCTCTATCATCACGGACAGGACTATTCTTGCGAATAAACCTGATATCGTCTTGGTAGACCGGTCGGAACGCCGGGCGATACTTGTTGACATCACCATCCCACATGACGCTAATCTCGTGAAGGCCGAGAAGGACAAGCTTAGCAAGTACCTTGACTTGGCACACGAGATTACCGCTATGTGGGATGTCGACTCAACAATTATCGTTCCGATAGTCGTTTCAGTGAACGGTCTTATAGCGAAGAGCCTTGACCAATACCTTAAGAGGCTCTCGCTAGGCAGCTGGATCAAGGGTCAGATACAGAAGGCGGCTCTCCTGGACTCGGCACGCATTGTGCGGAGGTTCCTCTCTCTGCAGCCCTAGCCACTGACCGTTTGAGCCTTGCCCCGCGGTCGGTGGTCCACCATTTTGGATATATTTTTTTTTACTATAATGTTTTTTTATATTATTTTTGTACATAGTAGATTAATAATGTTTTAAATTTTATAGTAAAAAATGTATTTTTGATGAGTTTTAAAATGAATAAAGAGTCATAATAATAATAACTTTTGACGACCCCTGTGGCGCAGTGGGCGAGGGTCCGCCTGGGACGCAGAAGGTTGCGGGTAGGATTCCCGCCGCGGGACAATAGTTTTTCATGTTCTGTAGATATTTGTCTCGGGTCTGGGTGTTTTCTATATATGATATGTATCTATTTACAAAAAAAAGTATATATGTAATATATCAATCATGGGTGATATATCATCATAACACAAGCTCTGCTTAGTTTGGGGCTACATGATGTTGTGTGATAGTCCAGCATTATTTTTTAGAGACGTTAACGATTTTCACCTGTTTTTCTGTTTATATTGTTAGGGTTCTAATAAATACATTTATTATCAAACATTTGAAAACTCTGGAGTTGGCGTTTTTAGATGGCCTGAAGTTTTTCGTCATAGTTATTGAGTAAAAAAGCCGGAACTACAACTTAACGTGCCTTGGGAAGGCACGGCTCGATCACGAAGACTAGTGAAAAATTATTCAATTGTATCGTAGACGTAACATTTTAGCCAATAAGAAAGCTGAAATTTAAAATAACGCTTTGTCATTGGCTACATTCGTGATGCTTACGATAACGTCATGTTGAAATATTTGCTATCGTCGTACTGTATCCCATCGAGCGGTCACCCATCCGTATGGTGACCGGGCGTTGTGTCGTTTAACTTTAATGAGCGGCTTAAAACACATGGCTTTTTTTCATCGTGCCAAAACCCTGTAGTAGTGTCAATGTCAATGGTTAACTTTGGATCAGTAACAGAAAGACATTAAATAAACCTTTTTTCTGCTGCCTGTAAAATTCCACTCCTGGGACTCTTTGTGACGTCAGCGTGGTGTTACTACCATTTAGTTCTAGGTATTTCATAGAGATTTGACAAAAAAAGGCAATAAAAATAAAATAATATTGCTGGACACTATCACATAGCATCATGTAGCCACAAACTAAGTATAGCTTGTATTGTGTGAACCAAATGACTGATATACTACTTTTATATTTATTTGTGAATACAAACATATCATACGAAACACCCCTGACCTAAAAACTGAAAAATATCTACAGATAATGCAAACATTTATCCCGCGGCGGGAATCGAACCCGCAACCTTCTGCGTCTCAGGCAGACCTGCTGCACCACAGAGGCCGTCAATACTTTGGTACAAGGGTTAGTTCTGAAACGTATCTACAGGCCTTTTCTAACACTGAAAACATAGCAGTCGAAAAATGTATGCGAGTGAAACCGCAAGTACAACTAGCTAGGTAACTTTCACAAATGACAGTCCAACTTAAGATTCAGTTTGAAACTTTTTAAATATCGCCAACTGCAAGACCCCCCCGGAGATAGCGAAATGAACCAGGAACTTTGTAAATTTTCTGTCTGATTTGAGAAGCGATTCATATTCTAATTCCGCAAGTAAAATTTTGTAGTAGGTACAGTGGATGCAAGGAAACAGTTGCTATTATCTAGACAAACCTAACATAGGTTTTAAGACATTACTAACCAGAGTTTATTAAAAGTTTATCCAATATCTACCTATATCTATCTATCTATTTAATCCTATTGCTAGTGGGCGCCTCACGACTTTGTTCACGTAGAGGTTCTACCCTGCTGCACCTCTTCAGAGACTCAATTTTACTTTATTTTTCTTAGGTTAACTGTAAGCCTAACTAACTTACGGCAATTGCATCGGTTGCAACTGCAAAACACCAGCTTTGTATGACTTTCAAGCTTCAGTCTGTATTTGAATTTTAATTTCCTGCTTACCTACCAAATCTTTTCTAAAAAAAACCTACTTTTATGTAAATAATACTAATTGCTTAAAACGTAAAAGGTACCTTCACTTTGATCATTGCTACGCTCAAATTGGGTAATTATGTAATAACTTGACTATTTTAACATCTCACACTGTACCTTCTGTCTTTCTATTGATACTGTAAAATATTTTTTTTGTTTTGATAAATAATATGCTACTCCAGTGGAAAACTACATTATAATCAGAGTTTCAGCTCAATCAGATCAGTAGTTTTGGCGTTACCCCTTCACGAAAAACTAAAAACAGAAAAAAAATGGTGGAAAATATTGTGGATGTAAAATGTGTACTCATCTGTAGTAATACTGATCTGAACCACTGATGAGATGACCACTTATCTGAAGAATCGCTGGTTTTTTGTCTAAAATTATTGGACAAAAAACCAGCGATTCTTCAGATAAGTGGTCATCTCATCCACTTCGGATGTGCTATCGTTAATTTGATTGTGTTACGATTTCAAAGAAAATTCGAGGCGAATGCTATCAACCTGGACGCGTTAATCCATTTCCATATCGTAGAAAATCGAATATAACACCAACGGATTCACTGATGTATTAAAAATAAAATATCACTGAGCCATGCTATAACAAATTGCATCACGAAATTTTATACGCATGTGAAGTAGGTACCATTTCAAAGAAGGAAAAGGGATGAAAAAATAGCGAATCCGGATATTTTTTGCAGTGCGTGCGTAATCAATGAAGATATTTTTAAGGCGAGGTTATATTCGAGGCATTTTGCATTCAAATTCAAAAAAATTAAAATTTCTTGATTAAGTCCGCGAAGGCCTGGGATCTGAAAGAACTCGGCGGACGGTAATCCTACTTGCAAATTGACTTTTTGCATTGAAATGATAACTCACAAATCAACATCCATTCACGTACAAAAGCAGTATTTTACAAAAGCCACAAAGTGCAGAGCAATTTATATTCAAAATTAAAATTTAAACGTGAAGCAATCGCACGAAATATGACATGAAAACAAATAGTGAAAAGTCAGGAAATTCGGTCGAGTTTCGGCTGGTTTTATAGAGGCAACCGAGAATGAACTAACGATGTCGCGGCCAGAGTGCCGGCGGCGAGCGGAGCGGGATATTTTATAGAAGTATGTTTATTTATTACTAGTTTATGCCCAAGACTTCGTCCGCAGGGCTTTCCATGCATAATTTCATCCCCATTTTTATCCCTTCTGGGGTGGAACTATCAAAAAAGCGAGAGACACGTATAAATTAATTTTCAATCAGCCTAAATAAAAATTAAAGATCCTTTCTTCGAAACTGACTGACTTTCATACAAACATTATCGTGGCCTTACATCTTGTGACATTACACATCATCATGAAGCCCCAAACAAAGCAAAGATTGTAGTATGGGAACCAAATGAATGATAGTTAGGTAATAGGTCTCTGCATGCAAAATGTAAACCGACTTGTACTTTGTACCTAACCTCAATAGGTTAGGTACAAAGTACCTATATATAGGGGGGTACATAAGATAGATACATAGGAGGTAGTATGCATATGTACCTCGTATAGAGTCTATAGTCACACGTGTTTGCTTACCGCCCTCACTGTGCCGCGCCCTGCCGGAGGCGCGGGCGACGTCTCGTTTGCATAATAACGCCGGACGCAACCTCCTCGGCTATTTAATGAAATTGCTACACTCCTAAAGAAACTGTTTCGCTAAAGGCTGTTCATTTATAAAATCTTACTTTATAAAATGAACAAAAGGCAGTTCATTTACTAACTTTATTACGAAGACCGCAGAATAATTCTGTAAGTAGTGGAGGATTTCTGAATGAAAATATTCGGCATGGTTTACTTATTAGGCTTTTATAAGGTTTATAAGAAACAGTCAATTTTAACCATATCTGTGGGAATGTGAAACATTTATTGGAAATTTAAATAATTTTGCAATAAAACTTGTTCTATTAATTCAAAATCGTATGAGAACTATTGCTCTCATGACCAAAAAACATTCACAACCATTTCAAAATATTACTTAACACTTCTATCGCAAAATTCATATTCCGAACATCTCTCCGTGGAAGTTCTCGCGTTATTTTGACAGTTCCATTTTTAATCGACACGATGACGTGGCGACATGAAAACAATTTCGTTCGGCCTGTAAAAGCAAATTGACTGGGATATTTATGGGCCTATCGCTTTGAGAATGGCTTTTGTGCTAGCGGATGTGCAATAGAGCCGTTAAAATAATTTAGTTCTGCCTAAATAACACAATAATAACGATGTCCAAAGTTTCGGCGCAATTTTTTTATATATTATTTAAAAACTCTGAATACTGAGAACATCCTTCTTTATTTGAAGTCTGTTATTGTGATTTTAAACTTTGGATCATCGCGTTGGATAAGTTTGCGTTGCTATGAGTACTTGTATAATTTGAACCTATAACATAGATCCCAAGCGACTATGGGGAGGGGATACAGTACGTCAATGAGTAACTTTATTTGGGCCAAATAGTCTCCTTTCAGTGCAGACACCAAACTGAAAATGCCTGGAGGAGCTATTGGTCCATAAACTTACAAAATTACTACATGAAAGGTACTCTTCCGATATCAATCAAACGGAAACTGATGGGCATGTGTATCCTCCCCATATCTATTTACTTTATTATAAGCTAATTATAATCCTAAACATAGATCCTCCAAAGTAGATTTAATGCACCTGCTTCATACAAAAATATTTATTTTCCGTGGACTACAAAGTCATGTCGGTTCTACTTAAGATTTTGAATGATAATTTTTAATATGCTTCCCTACAAAAAGTCACGCAATACACCTTCATTTGATTTTATAGCTCTCCTCTAATTAGTCTTTATTTAACATGTTTCTACAATCACCCAAGTCAGCTCATTGTAAATCACAAAAAGTTACGACTTCTTTAAAACTGTTTGCTATAGTTTTTATCATGAAGTAAATTAGGTACCCAGTGGGCTATTAGGACCCTCAATTTCCTATCACTAAGTGTCATCTAAGTTTAGTGTGGTGAGGGAAAATTGTTAAATGTCACTCACATTCGACAATTCATAAAGTAACCATATCACTTAAGTCGAACAGTAACCTATGACATGGGGACCAAGATGATGTTTTAAGCAAACGTGAAATGACTCTATAACATGGTATTATTAACTAGTTTATTTAATAGTAGGTAGAGACACTACTGAAAAACTGTAAAATGACAAATTACTAAATTAGTTTAGATGGCACTTTTATAGTATTAATAACACATTTGCAAAAAAAGTTATGTAAATGTTACTTGATTGAACCCCAAACAGAAAATACAATTAATTATTATCTCATTTCCCATATTATGCCAATTAACTTGATCACTTGACATCTGAGACCTTTTCTTTGACCTTCAACCCTTTTGAGGTTGCCCTCTTTTTATAATACCCTCATATTCAGGTCAATATGTGTACATTATATTCTTCTAAACTGTGAAGGCAAATAATGTGAAGGAATCTGGAAACTGTGAAACAACCGTTTGAAATTCGTAAACATCATTCCTGTATCAGCTCATGTCAATGACGCGTTTTTTGCGTCGCGCAGTTTGTGCATTTGCCATTAAAAACTGGCAGTTTATGTACGAGAAAAATGGCGCACAATAGTTTACCAGCAAGTAGTTTTTATTATAGGCGTGCGCGCTTTGATCAAAGAGACGCTCAGAGATTAAATAAAACAATCAAATTTCATGTGCATTTTTACTAGAGCTTATAGGTACATTATTATAGTTAAAAAATATCTTTATGCTTACATAAATTACTAAAACTTGACCTTGTCTTTAGAAATATACACAGAAATACTTACTTGTACATACTAATATTAATTGTATCAGATGATGGCTTCAAAAGTTACAAGTAAAGTACTAAGTTTGTAAAGAAACAAAGTATTAGACTAAAAATATGCACGAATCATAATTAATATACACTTTGATAAGTTTGGGCTAAAATTAAAATTCGTAGAATCTTACCTCCTTTGTAGTAGGTAAGATTTTACTGGTACCCCCTTTGTTTACCTTTTTTGCAGCTTTATACGAGACAGGATATAATATTATTATAATATTATTTGACAGATCTATTTTTATTAATCTAGTAATAAAAAACATGTGTTTTTTTTTAAAGCATTGAGTTGTCTTTGTCACCATCTCTATGTTTTACGATTACTAACCTTATTTTATTAAACAGCAACGAAGCAAAAACTATAAAGCATACATTACATTTTTCAAAATAAATATAATAACCGCATTATCCTTCTCATCTTTTAAAACCTCAAACCTCATTTCCCTATTATGCCAATTAACCCGAATTTACTTGAGTTTCCTTTGACCTTTTACCCCGTTTGAAGCCGCTTTTTCCACGTTCCCTATCGCAATATGTCAAAGGCATCTGCCTATCTATCTTGTACTGTTCGCGAAATAAGTAGATTAACAATATTCCTATATTAAGTACAATACATATATTAGTAGGTAGGTACTTACTTTTTTACGTCAAAAAACGATGAGATCTTTAAACTTCCTGTATGTGTTATCCATGATTAGGTAGGTACTATCAGTATATAGCTAGCCTAGTATCTAGGCTAGTAGTAATTGTTACTACTAGGTCTAGTTAAAATGCCTGTCCACATAGTCAGACAGTCGCCTTATCAAATTCGGATAGGAGGATCATCATCACATCATCCTAATAATTTATAATAATTGATGGTTTAATCACACTAATAATATATGTACACGATTTTTTTATTATGTTTTCCCACTCATGTCCGTAATGGCTGTACGGAATTGCATTAAAAAACGCTGTTAATGCAGTTAATGCAAAAAGCTTTTTATTACTTTCTTTTTCCACAGGCCTTGGTAAGGTTTCGTGGCTTCCCATGCTCTATGATATCCCCCAGCCACAGTGTTCTAAATCTGACGCGGTAATACTGAAAATGTTCTAAAGAATCTCTTGATAACGTCTTAATGAACGATCTCACGATCGCCTATTTGATCACCAATTAATTTAATTGTTGTTTTTGATGTTGTTGTTGTTCTTGTTGTTGTTAGCCTGCACTGTCCCACTGCTGGGTAAAGGCCTCCCTCGAGTTTTCCATTCTTTGCTGTCCAACGCCAATGCCTGCCACTGATAGTCGCTGAAGATGTCAATTAATAGCTAAATATTTTACCAGTTCAAGTATATTTTTTTTATGATTCCTGATGATGGAACAAGTACAAAGCCCACTTGATGTTAAGTGGTAACCATTACAAATTATTTCTTCCTAGGTCACGTATGTTTGGAATGTGCCTTCTATGCAATACCCGACGTCATCAAATTGAGGCATGAAGGTGATAAGTCTCATGTGCCTGTAATTTCACTTCAAACTGAAATACAGCAATGCTGCTTTACGGCAGGAATAGGCATAGCAGTTACATAGTACTTCCCCGAATGAGCCCTTCGTTAAGAACTCAAATACTTCTATCGTATCTTCGCATTCGGGCGTGCAAAACGAAGTAGATGCCTTAGCTTTTGTTTCAATTTTTCATCCCAGAGTTTAATTTGAAATCATTTTAGTTTCCCGTTGACAAGTCGTTTCCTTCTAAAATCACATACATTGATATATTCATCCATAAGTATTTTTACCGACCTCTTTTTTGTTTTATAGTGACTTATTCTTCAATAGTACTCCAAAAATCATCCTTAGAGCTAAGCATTAAAGTCCGTTATAGCACTCAATCGTGTGGACTTACGCTTTTTCGACCCTGTTCATCTCCACAGATGATAAATGTGGCACATCAGTGTCTGATGCGATGTCTGCCTTTCCACGCCTCCGCTTTTTGACCTAAAAATGATACAATATCTACCCTTATGCATCCTTACTAGTGAATTCATAGGATTATAAAACGTACCCAGGATCTCATATAAGAATTATATAATTCGCTTTTAGCGACAAGATCAGCCATCATTCATCACCAGCCTATAGCAGTCCGCTGACATTGTAACTTTTTTAATTTTTTAATTTGATTTCTATATTATTTACCGCCATCTTACACGTACGTAATATAATATTTATATTGGTAATATTAATTATACTATATCGAACTCGAACCCTTCGAGAGAGGATGGTTGGGTATATATATATGAAAGGACAGAGATGGTTGGCGGAATTTGGGGGAGACCTTTGCCCAGCAGTGGGACAATGGGTGTTGATAAAAAAGTTTTTCAAAGTTTCTTAATTATTTTTTTCTTTTCCAGGTAAGCAATACACCATCGATGCTTGAAGCTTACATCACAGCAGCGATTTACCTGGCGAGTACCCCTAAAATATATTTAGAAAGGAGAATGCCGGAACCTGTACCAATTGCGTCAAAACCGAACGTATCCCATAAAATCAGGAACAGAGGAACTTGGAAAGAAACATCTCCCAAATTTCATTTAAAATTTGACAAGGTGGGGCTAGCAGCTAGTCGCTGCACAAAATGCACCCTCAAGATGGTAAGGTAGACTTGTAGCTGATAGTACAATCCAATTCCAACCATTTATCTCTTAAGGCCTTCCTTATGATCGATGATGATTATCTGAATACGTGGATAGATACATAAGGTTGTCGGTAGATTGATGTGGATAGGTTTTCATATACAGCTACACGTTTTTTTAAATGAGAAAAGTTCCGGTGTCAGGCAAGGCATTTTCCCTCAAGTTTGCTTTAAATTGGCTATAACTTTTGAACCTTTGAAGTACGATGAAGTGATACAAATTTTGAAGTACAAAATAGTAAAAAAAAATCTGAGCCATCATGATCTCAATTACTATAAATCTCTCATGGTCGTGCCAAAAGGTACTACCCAGCACGACCAAAGCCATTATGTTGTATCTTCAAAACTATAAGGGTACAATTTTTTTCTTCCAGGGTACAAAATGGTACATTTAATTTCATGTTTTTATACCACAAAGAAATTACAAAAAGCTTCTATGGTCGTGCTGGGTAGTATCACACATTTAAGATTACCTACGTACAATGTCAATAGAGAAATAAATAAATATGATGACAGTTATCTGCCAGTACATAATGATTACTAAGGGGTCTTATACACTAGCGGCATGCCGCCAACGGCAGAGCAACTACAGCCGTCGATGTGTCGACTGCAGCCGTCGACATGACGTTGACGAATGCCGTCGACGGGCTGCAGTTGCTCTGCCCTTGGCGGCATGCCGCTCGTGTATAAGAGCCCTTAATGTACTCCTATGTCCAAGAGAATATCAATTTGTCAGAAAAATTGCGACAATCATACACTAGAAATAAAGATAAACTCACTGTTCCTACTGTAAAGCTCCATAAAGTTTTTATCTGTTATTAAAAAAAAAAGCATATTATTTAGATGACAAAAAACTTTAATTGAAACTGTCTTCAACTCCCTAAAAACAATGTAATAGATAATAATAAGAAATGTAAAAAAGACGTTAAAAAATATAATTCAAGCAGAGAACGGTTTGAGTGTTCAATAACAACCTCCATGTTCAGCACCACCATCACAAGCCAGCAGTCAACGTGTTAATATTGCCTATAATCCGATTAGTTGATGTACTCTATAAAATATTAAAGCTAAACACTACAAAGTACGAAACTACTTAGGGTGACGTATTAAGTGCCAACTAAGGGGAAAGCTTAAGCTTACTTATTAGGACTTCGATGTGAGCGTTGAAGTTAGTTTACCTTATGTACCTATTTTGTATACATTTGACATTTGCGACTCACCAGCGCGGCTATGTCACGCGGCTGTCGTGCTGCTCAGTCGCGCGACTGGTGACCAATACGATTGTGACGCCTTTGCTGCAGCAGCGCGGTTGGCTGCAGTGGGCAGCTGCGGTACTAAATAGACCTACTGTTTTTACAATCTTTAGGTGGTTTTAGCTTAATTAATAATACTAATCCTACTAATATATCCTAAAAATATCTATAAGTTTTTGAGGATGTATAGATGGATAATTGTCACTCTTTCACGCAAATACTACTGTACAGAATTGTATGAAACTAGAAGTATACATGGTTTGTGACCTGGAGTAACAGATAAGCTACTTTTTAACCGGGTACTAACTAGCGAAGCCGCGGGCGGAAGCTAGTTATTGATATGTGGTGTTATTGCTCCAAATTCACCCGAATGTTTGCAGATCATACAACAAATTTCCCGCGGGATTCGAAGCTTTAACCTGCTTCTTAGGCAGGCCTTCTCCCACTGCACCACTGACGTCAGTGTGGACTAGTGTAGCCAATCGTCTCGTATTCCACGGGACGTCCTGTATTTCATGCATAAATTTCATAGTCCCGGCGGGACAGCCCATGTCCCGTATTTTGGAAAATACTGTAGGTAGGTAAGGTATCAATTTCAAAAATTTACGCCGACGATGCGGCGGCTTAGAGTGTTGGTTCGAATGAATGGGGAGGGTCTGACTAAGCCTTTAAAAAAAGTTAAAGATGAAATGTGAAAATTACAACAGTCATTCTCGGTACTGTTGCCATAACTGAAATATTTAATGAATAAATTGTAAAAACGTAAATTTTTATAGCTGAGTAACTGA
Organism: Horisme vitalbata; assembly: GCA_951804965.1. NCBI lineage: Eukaryota > Metazoa > Arthropoda > Insecta > Lepidoptera > Geometridae > Horisme > Horisme vitalbata. The sequence continues at coordinate 13,446,960 of OX638091.1, forward strand.
AAATTGCGATGTTTTTTTATCATATAAATTATAATTATTATATATTAAGTATATAAATTATAAATCCCTTATTTTTTTAAGATTCATAATCGTTTGTCCCTTGAGGCCGAAAAAAAAAGTTGGCAACCCTGGAGTGGACAAGGGCCATTTTAATCCTGAAAATACGCCCTTATTTCCAAACTTAGAGATGATGGATGGCACTCAGGAGACGTTACAGAACACGACTGTAATTTGTTCGATTCAGCCTGACAGCTATCAATATTGATGGGAACTAGGATTCGGCCAAGATTTGGGTCCCGATACTTGTAATTCAAACTTATAATCGACGGATGATTTATCGTGTTTCCCAGACATTTTCGAAGTTCCAAAATGAGAGATGGCGGTGACATTGCTGATGTAGCAAGTAAACTTAATAAATTAGTAGTTAAGCTCATTAACGACAACTATGATACAGAGGACGCCTGCCTGAGACGCAGAAGTTTGCAGGTTTGGTTCCCCCCCGCATGTAACGGATGTTTGCATGATGTGCAATTATATGAATATCTTTTATCATACACAAAACTGCGAAATCTATATTCTTAGAGACTGGTGCGTGATATAGGTATATAAAAACCTGTGTTACTGGTCACACTACTCCACATATTACAGATGTACAAGTCTATTTTACAACATTTTACCACAGCAAAATGCAACTTAGTACGGAAAATCACCTCAGATTTTGCCTGGCGCCGAATATCCTGAAACTGAGGCAACACAGTTCCATTCAACGCCACGATTACAGGCTTTCCTCATTTGCTCATTAGCATCGGAAATGCTCGTTCATTTTCGTTAATTTACGGCTATGTACAGTTTACCTATTCCCACAGTTTACCTCTTCAGGGTTCCGTACCCAAAGGGTAAAAACGGGACCCTAGTACTAAGACTCTACTGTCCGTCTGTCTGTCTGTTTGTCTGTCACGAGGCTGTATCTCATGAGCCGTGATTCCTAGACAGATGAAATTTTGACAAATGATGTATTTATGTTGCCGCTATCATCATCATCACCCTATAGCAGTCCACTGCTATAAATGGTGAACGACCTCTGTGGCGCGGTGGGCGAAGGCCCGCTTGAGTCGCAGAAAGTTGCGGGTTCGATTCCCCCGCGAGACAAATGTTTGTATCGGGTCTGGTTATTTCCATGTAAAAATGTATGTCAGTAGTTTAACAGTCATGTGGTTCCCATAATAAACTGTTTGTTTTGTAAATTTGCATTTGTAACCATTTTTTAAATGTTTTCTTTACTATGGGCCAGTTCTTGACCTCGAGGCTTGCGTGGGCAAGGATGAGGTCGACGATGGGACGAGCTTACCCAGAACTCTGTCAGAAATGTCTATTAACTCTCTTTTTGAAGCCGTCAGGGTCATAAGACAATGGAAAAACTCCCTCAAAAATAATGTGATAGTAAAGAAAGCCAAGCAGAGTGCCAATTCTTCTGTGTTTGGTAGCGAACGAATTGGTGTCAATAAAAAAAATACGATTTTAAGTGTTCGTTGTGGTTGCAACAAAATAAATGAATACTTTGACTAATACAAGCTCTGCTTAGTTTGGGGCTACATGATACTGTGTGATAGAAGGTAAAACCCCCTTTTATAGAGGGAGGCCTATGTCCAGTAGTAGACTGATATAGACAGGTGTGGTGTGGTGATGTGTGGCACCTTTTTAAATGTCATTGTAATTGCTATACGTTTTATGCAGAAAAGTACTAACAGCAGAGTTGGCTAGCTTAGATGAATGATGGAACGATAAGAATGAGATAAGAAGGCGCATTGGACGAATCTCGCCAAAGCTCGGCTATGTTCGAAATGCTATTTTCTTTGATCCCGTAATTATATTCAGCAGATGTGTTATTTAATTAATATAAAATAAATTAAGTGGGCTCCTATAGATAATGGTACGAAACCCTTTGTGCGCGAGTACGAATCGCCAAGTGCGATTCGTACTCGCGCACAAATATTTTTTACAAAGTTTTTTTAAGTTTTTTCACTTAGTTTTTTTAAGGTATAACCCCCTTTTATAGAGGGAGGCCTATATCCAGGAGTGGACTATAGACAGGTGTGGCGTGGTGTTGTGTGAAAGCTTTTTAAAATCTAATTGTTATACTTTTCATGCAGAAAAGTACTAACAGCAGAGTTGGCTAGCTTAGATGAATGATGGAACGATAAGAATGAGATAAGAAGGCGCATTCGACTAATCTCGCCAAAGCTCGGCTATGTTCGAAATGCTATTTTCTTTGATCCCGTAATTTAATTCAGCAGATGTGTCATTCTACCCTCATTTGTTAAGATTTATCGGATTTTGTGCGTTTCTTTATAAGGATAATCTGAATGAATTAGGATACTTTAGCAAATCATTTGGGAATTTCAGGGGTGCGTTTGTGAAAATATATCGTGTGCTATATTATCTATTCTGGGTTTCCCTTTGTATGACCTTGAGTTTATTACTTGTTGCATCATAGTAATATAGATACTTAAGTATTGGAAGTTATGACACAATCATTTTTAAATGTAATTATCATAAGAAACAGTCAATGAACTAAATATATACATCAAAACAGCCAATCAACTATTATATCCCCGTATGTATTTATGGTTTTCCCTTCTTCGTATTTGCCAAGTGGCCATTGTCTAGTTTTACAATTAACTGAAGACCTCTGATATGGCTTAGTGACTGAAGAAGCCAGGATCTATTTTAACATGCCTTCCAAAGCAGGGAAGCGCTCAGATCTACTGCCACTAAACGGTCACCCATCCAAAAAGTGACCGGGCGGAGTGTTGCTTCAAGATGATCTGCTAAGAAGGCTGAAGTAAACACGTCACGAGCGCTTCAACCAAATGAGTACCGTTATTAGGTTGAAGCGCTCGCGGCGTGGCGTGGTAGAGCGATCACGAATATTTAAACCTGACGAATCGTAAGCGTAACGAAAAATTTTTGCGACTTACAAAGCGTTTTAAATCCACGCTTTGTCGGAAAAAAACGTACGTTACGATGTGAATACCTTTTCGCTACTTTATTAAGTATGTCTTTAAGTTAAGAGGTATCAACAAGAACCACTTAAAAGTTGTGACCGCGTGGTCTCGAGACTTGTCCAAGCAGAAATGATACTAACTCCAACGGAAATTGACTAGGCGGCCGTTCCGCAACTCCATTAACTTTTAAGAAAAGCCTCAGAGGTCGTCATTTGTTATGTAGTACTAGACCAGGAATTAGATATTGGCTACTTTCCGGGCAGCTGGCGAGCGAAGCCGCAGGCGGGACCTTGTTAACAATGATTTCTACAAGTCAACTGCCCGAAAAAATATTTACATATTAGTTAGATATAGTCGCAAATTAGGGGAGGCCTATGTCCAGCAGTGGACTGCTATAGGCTGATGATGATGATCATAGTCGCAAATGAAAAGTAGGTAATATTAAATAAAGACTCTTAAGGAGTGGAAAGCTGGCGTTGCCTTGAGCGATGTAACAGTACGTGAAAAATTTGCGATTTTCAATTAATAAGTATTATGTAGTGTAAAGAAACTCCCAGATTTTTCCCGGTTCTCTAAAATCGCTTTCATTTTCCAAGATATCCATTAACTATCGTTGAAAATATCAATATTTCGAATAGGAAAAATTGCATTCGAATGAAAAAGTACAGCATAACAAAAACGTTTTCCTCCTTTCAATTCACAACTATTTTTATTCGCCAAACAACTTAAAGCTACATTTACATAATCTAAGTAATTCAGGTACATCCATTCCAGGGTTATCTCGCTTTTCCTCCGGTCCAGGGTCGTATTCAGGGTACAATTTTATTTGGGGTTGGGGCATATTTGGCTTAAAACTTATATTTACATTCAGATTTGTATTTTCCAAAGAAGAGATGGATGGATTGTGTGGTAAAGGATATTAATGTGAAAGGAATGAATACAGAGTTGACGGCTTAGAAGAGTGAATGAAAAATTAAACATATTGTACCTAGACCACCTAGAGTGGAATAAGGGGAGGCGAAACCTTACCCATACAACTACAAAAATACTGCGCTACCGATTCAAGCCCCTGAAGTGAGTCGTACTTGAAGTGTGGGCTAACACTTAAAATACAAAATATCATACACCATTTTTAAAAGCTGGTGTTACTCCCACTGCTTGTAAAATTTTTACATGAACTCTACATTTGGTTTTTTAACATATTGTTTCGGTACCACGCAAATCCTGATCTAGGATTTCTCTTGTAACGGGGCTTGAAGAAACTGTAAGTTGGATACTTACAGTTTCTTTAAACCCCGTAACAAGAGAACTCCTAGATCAGGGTCAAGGTTTACTTAGGTTTATGTTGAGTGTTATGATAAAATGATCAACGAAAAGTTTATGGAGTGGGAAAGACCCCGACAACTTCTGTCCTCAATAAGACTCTGAACGCTACCTGCCGACCCAAGCAAGAAAGATTATTGTACAGGGAAGTAGTTGAATTTTTTACGCTTCGATTCGTTGGCCCTCTCTCCAGAAAACGTAATGGTTGTAGTTTCCTCGAAGTGAAAGGTTGTTTTGAGAAATAATCGTATAATAATTTTATATGTAGTGTGAAATAAATAGAGTGGGTTAATATTAAACGTCAATTTTAACTTGGTCGAAGACTTAGACTGACTAGAAACCGATTGATGAGGTGAAGAAATTATAACTAGTGACTTTTTATTTTCTTACATTCCAATAATGAAGTCAAAAACTTGCGTAAATCGTACATAAATGGTGTATTGAGAATAAACATAATTTTAAATTGGTAGCCTTGGTCGATCGAGGCGAGTGGCATAATCAAAGGGCCTATGCCCAGCAGTGGGCTGAAAATGAATGAAATTATAGTGATGCATTGTTCGAATATTTAGAACTGGAATCGATTGATGAGTTGAACAAATAATAACTAGTACCTTTTATATGAGAGACTTTTATTTTATTCAGCCGTAAGTACTTTCATATTAAACCCCCTTGCTATCAAGGCCATTTCAAAATCGTTTCGTTTTGAATCACCATTACAAAGATATCCAATTCAATGAACAAATACATGGAATCCTCGCAAATTATACCTATCCATAAAATAAATGTCTTTTTCTATTCACCTGACCGCGGTCGGATTATTGCCCGAAGGTTCTCACAAATACTTTATTTGGCGATTTGTTAGAGAAATCTGGTCATGACGTTTAGTGAAAATCGATAGGAGAGTTTGGGTTACTGAGAATTGGCAACTATTCAGTCCGATTCGCAAGTTGTGTTCCTAATTTTGAGGGTCTACGCTGAACAAGTCAAATACTTTCAGGGGTAAAATTTTAGTAGCGTTCTTCTTACGTCCAATCGAAGTATTAAATGCAATAATTGTTGTGTGTGTTTGTTGTATATTTTTAACGGTTTATTTTATTAGTTTACTAGCTTTTGCGTGGCTTCGCTCGTGATAGGCTTAACAAATAACATTTATTATTTTATTATTGTTTGAAAATTTATTATTTTAATGTAAAATTTATGAAATGGTCGGTTTCCTGTCCTCGGAAACGGTACTTCCTAAAGTTACCCTATGTCCTTTTCTGTAGCCCTGACAACGTATATGGGAATTTTAATGATCATCAGATGAGTAGTTTGCGTGATCAACAAAGAAACAAACTCACTTTCGTCTTCATCAAAAAACTCGAAAAGCATAAGGATGAGAGGTTGATACTTGTGGTTTACTGTGTGGTTTTAGTTCACCTGGGTCGTCCCACGGCTGGGCCAAAATCTCCTTCAAAATCCGCCTACCATCTCTATCCTTCTAGATATCCCACCATCCGCTTAACCACGATCTCGCCTTACATCAGGTTACCAGGATGTTATGGCATTCGCCCATCTGTCCGGAAGCATCCGGCTCACAAACAACTATGCAAGCCTCGAGGTCAAAAGCTGCCCCATATTAAATTAAAAAAATACACGTGAATAAAAAAGTCTTATAATACATACTCGTTTCGTTTTTAAGCTTTTACCTTTCATTTTCCTTTGATTCTACATTTCTACAATTCATTTTATTTTGATTTTTCTACCTTTTTGTTGTAAAGCAGGTACTTAATGAAGTTTAATGCACCAACGCCTTGCCAATTTAATAAAATCCCTTCTTTACTCTAAAGATAACGTCCGCCATTACAATAAAAGGTTTAATATAACGAGATAAACAAACCGTAGTACACCAATAAAGCCTTATTGCGTTGATTTACAAGCTTTATGATTTTAATTTACGCCACCCCATGGTGTTATGTAAATGGGGATGGGCGTGTGGCTTTCGTTAGTACTTGATCATTTCACTTGTGCCGTGCATTATACAAGGTGAGTTTAAATACGTATGATTAGGACCATGGTTGTCCACAAGTTCTGAAAACCTCAGTTAAATATACGTGATACAAAACTTTTTCCAAAATCAACTCCAGCTTATGTTTGTGTTGTATAAGGCAGCCCTAAAATTAAGGCAGAACATGTTAGTCAGAGGCATGATAGTTGTATCATCACTATTATTAAGTCTATTATTATTAAGTCATACAAAGTTTAACTAAGTCAACTATTCTAGGTCTTCCTTACAAGTTTTTTGTTTTTTCAATTTCCGTTGGATTTCGGGAGTAGTTTTGCCCGTTTTTGGGATAACAACGAATTCTAAGTCACCGTGTATCAAAATGTGACTTTTATAAACATAGTCTTGATTGACCCCACAGAGCTTGGCTAGGGCCGCAGACGGTTCGCAAAACGTCTGTCTGACTTATGATTTTATTCACAGAGGTCGGACTCCCGGATTCGGCAATTTTTGACCGTGTGCGGGCCTGTGTTTACCATGTATAATAATGTTTGTATTTAAAAAAAACTACCTATATTTGTAGTATATTAGTCAGTACTTATTTATAACCCAAGCTCTGTGTGTGAAAATGTCCAGCATTATTTATTTATTTGTTTTATTTATAGCATTTGAGAGACCCTATGGAGTGAGTGGCGCCATCTTAATCTTGAAAAGTCTTTGCTTTCAAGGAGGTAGCTACTTAGGCCCTGGGTGAATAGTAATCGTATAATCCGCATGGATTTTCGTTTATGACTGTCTTTGTATGGATTCTGTGAAGAAGCTTTATGTTCTCCTAGCTTCCGTCCGCGACTTCACTTGCCCGTTTAAAAATATATTAACGGGTTAGTTTCAGACTTTTGCAGTACCCTTACACGGTCCATGTATTTACTTATCAATAAATACCTACCAGTGTTACTACGCTCTAATACAAAACTGTACTGTACATGATGCAATAAACAAATATACAAATATACTTTTGGTGTTGCAACGTATACAAAGTATATTAGGTCGCACTCAACTCCGTCACTGCTGAACGTATTTAGATGAAACTTTAAATTTATGTACATTGACATGGATTTTTTTTGGATTAAACCAGACTTTTTATCCCGATATCATGCGAAAGGAGCCCAGGGCAGAAGCTAGTACATTATATGAGAATAATCTTAGACACCTGCATGACGACCTGTGGACCTAAGACCGTCTGAGACGCAAAAGATTATAGGTTCGATTCCCGCCGCGGAACTTCCGCGGATGAACCCTTCATAAAGGCATATACTCCTAATAAAAGCCTATACTAGTAACCATTATGATAAGTATGTATTTACAAAAAAAAAATATGTGTAGTATATCAATCATGTGGTTCCCATAATACAAGCTCTGCTTAGTTTGGGGCTGTGATGCTGTGTGATTACGTCCCGCATTATTTATTTATTATTATTTATTTATTTATTATAGGCTATTAACCATTCTTTGCCAGAACTGCACTATTGCTTCTGAATATCCATTTTAACTGGGTTTAACAATGGTATACATAATATCGATAGTAATTGGGCAAACAGCGCGTAACCGAGAACGATCCGATTATGGTCGGCAATGAGATTACACGCTCTGCGGGACGGCGTTCACCTTAGTTTAACTCGACATGAGCATGGTTGACTGCAATGAGTCCTGTTTAAGACGTAGCACCGAGTTTCGACTGATTATCCGCAACATAATAATATACTTAACAATACTGGACACTATCACAAAGCATCATAGAGACCCAAACTAAGCAGAGTAGAACTAAACAGAGTAATATTATACAATGGGAATCACATGACTGATATACAGATATATATGATATGGTATACTTTTTTTTAAATGCATACATTTTACATAGAAAACACCCAGACCCAACACAAATATTAGCAAATTAAATCAACATTTGTCTCGCGGTGAGAATCGAACCTGCAACCGTCTGGGTCACAGACAGACCTTCGCCCACTGCACCACACATGTCATCTATACACATACCTTTTATTGAGTAAGTAAAGTACCTACTAGATTTTATTAATAGGAAGTGTATGGTAGACTAGATTCATTTGATAAAGATTATATATCAAGGACAATCTACGATACCTGGTGTAGCCTTGCGCTATCTATAGAAAGTAGGGCATAGATAAATACTAATATCTATCTAGCACATTGTATAAGCTAATATTACCTGACATTTATCGTTCAGACTTCACACGATAGAGATTTACTAAATTTATTATTTTTTTGAAAAAGTGTTTGTGATTATTGTGTATAATGAGTGTATTTCAAATCAAATCAGATTTGTTTGCAAAAAAATATGTTAGTTTGGTCAATGTATATCTTGAAAGCTAATGCAGATCACATATTCATACTACCGGTAGGGTGCGAATGTAACATTATTTATTATGTGATCGTGTAAACCCAAAATTTTATTATATATTTTGATTATGTAAACCCAAAACTAAAATCTGTATTCTATAAGGAATAGATACTAATTCATGTCGATAAACAGGAATTTTTCATATACCGTTACATCGGTGAAGGCATCGACGTCGTTTCGTCTAATTTAGAGAGCATCAGGGGGAGTGAACACGACGGTCGCCCTCCGCGTCTAACTAGTGCTAGACAGGACGTGTTATGCAGTGTTTTTCAATACGATGAGTTAATTCACATTAGTTACATAAGCAAAATATAAATGAAACTGTAAGTTAAATATAGATTTATGACGGGTGAAAATGAGGAAAAAAACATTAAAATTGATGAACCTATTATTAGTTCAATTAGTTTTGGAATACATACCTGAAACATTTATAATAGGAAAGTGCCTTTAATATTTTAGGAGTTTCATATATGTGTAGTTCTCCATGCTATAGACTAACTAAAGTTTATTTTAAACTAGATGTTTCGATTCTACTAATATCACGTACAAAATTTTACTACTAATAAAATATTTATTGCTATTTTTGAGTTACTGATCGATGTGATGATATATAAAATTAATAAAAACATATTCGTATAATTTATAAAATATGGATTTTGAGTGCTTTTATATCTTCAGCTCTATAAAATAGCAATTTCGCTTGTCCATTAAATTATTACGATCGTGTCATTCTCTAAATATTATAAAAGAACAGTTAAAATCGGTTTTTATGAGATACAAATTGGTCTGCAGGGTTTTACTTCCGTATTTTTCACCTCTATTTCTCAGAACTTAATTAGCTCTTCCGAAGGTACTTACCTAAATTATGTACTGTACTTAATAAAATCGTTCCATCATCTCTTTTACTGCTAAAAATTAAGAACTCGTAATCCTACCGTCTCGGTAACACCGAATCCGTCATCGGTAGACGTATGATCGGACGTCAACGTCACGTGGCAGATGACTCGATAATCGGTCACACACACACACACACATACATACAACACATACACATACATATACACACACGCGCACACACACACACACACGTAGGGAACGTAGGGCTACGATCACTAGCGGTTTCCATACATCACAGTTTTGCCATTTTAATTTTCTAAAAACACTGAGGGCGTGTGATAAATGTTTTTAATATCGCCGGTCCAACTAGGCGCAATAGGTATTTACCCCTTTAGCCTTGCTGATATATTTATTACTTGAAAAGGCCTACTATTTTAAGTTCAAAACGCTCGAAGCGTAGCTTTACGTTAGACCTGGTGCTAAAGGCTTGTAATTCGGCTACTTAGAAGTTCTTAACAGACAACCTAGCCTTACAACCAAAACCGTAAGTGCTAAAGACTTGAAATTTGTTGGGCAAGTACCTTGTAGGGTGTAGGGGTGCACTTCTAAAGGTTCCTGAAATTCGACGAATTCCCGGAAAACCTACCTTTATAAAAAAACATGGCCCGGTTACTTAAAGGTTACGAAAAAAGCTCTATATCTACTCGTATGGAATACATCAACCTCATAATACCTCCACAAAAATTTTCATTCTGGCTTAAATTATCCCAATTTTACTGCATCTATTGACATTATACTATATACTTACTACAGATCCCGTAACCCACCAATTTTTAAATCAATAAATGTCTGCCTTTATAACGAGTTCTCCAAGCTTCTCCAAGAGTTTTGGATATCTTTGACCCTAGGGCCAATAAGTTTCAACGATGCGTCCATAGAATTTTGCTATTACCTTGCTTATATATATGCTTTTATATATATGCTTATATATATGATATATTTACCTTGTTTTTCATCTTTTTTGGTTAATTTAATTTTTAACTTTGCAACAGTATAAATCTGACATATACACTCATTTCATTTCATTACAAATCTAGATCTAAACATTGGTAAGATAAACATTTCTAATCCAACTTGACTGTAATCTGATCTGTGAATTCATTAAATAATAAAGAAATAGACTGTAAAATTAACTACCACCGGGTTTTCGATTTACTATCGTTGCAGCGATGTAAGGCCGTGTGGCTGGCATAGTGGCAAATCAGATAATAGTTATTGCGGCTTGCACCGATATGCCGGTCAATTGAGCTAGGCTATTTATGTACGAGTATTCAGGTCGTACGTGTGTATCGACCCACGGTCTACGTTCTCACGGGGCATCTTAAACTAAGTAGTATTATTTTCATTAACTTTCACAATTACTATCACTACATTTAAAATTCATTCCGGTCCCCGCTACGTCTATGACGCGGTTCAAATATGACGATAATTGTTGAAAATGTAGGAAAAATTCAAGCCGCCTGGGAGCTTTCATCGAAAACGCTGCCTAATCCCTTAAGAAATATGTATAACAAAACAATGTAATGGTCGGATAGGTCATATGCTCTATTACAATCAGTAAAACTATATGATAATTTTTTTACTGGTATATTGATTGCTAACTTATGATAATTATGATATGTTAATGAGACGCGCGGTTTGATTGATTTTCGTTCGCGAACTGAATGTCCACTCGTACTAGGTTACATTAGGTAAAATAAAAATCAAACAAAGTCACACTTTCCGAAAAGTATACAGGAATACTATATACCCTTTTCTGAAACGGTGTGTTTAATTAAAATACACTAAAAACTTTAATATGATGAACTTACTTGTTGAATGAATGAACTATTCAACCCTTAATACCCGCACCAAAACAACTTTTGTATTGTATTTATTTACTAACCAAAAAAATACAGTTACTTTCAAAGACACTATAAAACCTGCTACAGATTTGTCTAAGAACTTCTAAACATTATCTCGAGCTAAATTATACTTTAGGTAGGTAACTAAAACAGGTACTTAAGTAAATGTGAAGAGTTGAATGATAACCAAAGTGAAGTAAAGAAACCATCATGACATTTTGATACTTACAAAAAAATGGTGCACAAAAAGAATCAAGACTGCTTCATCGAACTATTCGCGCTTTTGTGCGATCAAAAGAGCTCGGTGCAAAACAGGAAGATCAAAAAAGGTCAGTTTACTTTACTTTATGAAAAGTTAAATAAACGTCTGCCTTTGTGATTCGTATTTATTGCCTATTGTTTATTTTCTTTTACCTCGCAGCTAATTCTTCCTTTTGAATACTCCAATTTCGAAAAAGGAATTTGAGTTTCATTACTATGATTTAGAAGTTTGTTATAAGTCCGCTTCAGGCGCTGGTTTTCTTTGCAACTTAGCATTTTGGAATTGGTATTTCGAGCTTTGAAAAAATCTAGTCTAATATTGAGGATAGTTATGTATTTTTATACGACCTCTGTGGCGCAGTGGGCTAAGGCTCGCTTTTATAATTTGCAAATATTTGTTTCGAGTTGAGGTATTTTCTATATCTTATCATGATCATCATCAACAGCCTATATCAGTCCACTGCTAGACATAGGCCTCCCCTAATGAGCGCCATTGCGCCCTGTCTAGAGCTAGACGCATCCAGCTATGTATGTTAATATTTACAAAAAAGTATTTAAGTAGTATAATTATGCCTCAGTGGTTCCCATAATACAAGCTTATTAAGCTTTAAGGTTCTTCTTAGTTTGGGGCTACATGATGCTTTGTGATGACAACATAATTTTTTAATTGTCTTATTGTGAGTGAGTATTATAAGTAAATAGTAATATGCTTTTCCTTATTGCAAGGATGATTCCCGGAGTATTTTATCATGGAGGGCATCGTTTCGATAAGAGAACCTATCTATTTATTTCTACTAGAAGAAAGGGCATTGAGAATGAGCATTCGCTCATACTTTCATACATTTCTACTAATAAGTTTTTTGACGTGTGTGAGTGAACGTTGTTTACTCTGTATTTGTCTGCAAACTAGCAACGCCGCGTTTTGCGCGAGGAAAATCTAAATCATTGATTTTTTTAATGTATGAGTGTAGAATAAATGAACTATTGACAGTGGTTCTAATACAAATTTTCACGCTTTGCTCTTCTAGTGGCTAGTATGATGGCCATTGATGCTATTTCTCTATGGCTTTCTTTCCTGTCGATGAGACGCTGTGTAAGCTTGACTCGATGTGTTTTATTACGTTATCTTTTACTTACATCTTTAGATAATGAGCTACTTATAATGAAACTACGTAAACAATCAGGTACTAATAAAACAACTAACCTCCGATAACACAATAGCCGTATGTCAATTCAGCAAGAAAGCGAAATCACCGATGTTCTATCAGCTGTTTCAAACTAATTGTAAGGGCGAGGCTTATCGGTCCGATAGCGTTGATAACAGACGCGATACCGACAGTCGGCATCGAGCGTCCTCCGAATATTTACTCTTCCCAAACAAACCATTGATAAAAAAACATTTACAAACAGTGCACAATACGTATTTTTTATTCTCAACCGTATTCGCGCGATAACGGTTTTTAAATACGGAATATAGTGATGGGGTAAACGATTTACATGGACGCAACCTTCGATTCCGAATTTTTAGTTTAGAATCGTAGTGATGATGAATAACATTTCATCCTACGGCAGTTGCGGTTAAAATATTATTTTAATCGCAATTATTTGGGTGTGGTTTGAGTTTAGATGCAGTGAAGTGACATTTTATCTATGTTTTTAATGTGACGAGATTTTCGCCCAAAGAAAAGTCAGCTATTCAGTGACAATGAGCACCTTTTGGAATGAATTTTTGAATGCAGCTGCGACCCATCCCTTCTTGTCGATGCCTGTTGATCTGCTGTCGCCTCTAGACCTAGAAAGAGATGGTGAATTATTACTGCTATTACTTGTATTTGTATACTTGCCTATTATGTAGTATGTTGCATTATCAATTAAAATATGTGAGTCGTTAAGCCATGTTGGAGGCCTTCGTACGGCCTAAAAACTCCAGACACGTCCATTAGTTCATACGAAAAAGGAAGGAATTAAAATATATTTCACAATTCATTTGGCAAACATTAAATCCATTCAGATTTTACAGTAGAATTGAGTTATTTCATTTGTTTCAATGAGCGCAAATCTATTCATGTGATGGAAATCAATTTTAATGTACTCAACTACCTACATAAAAGTGAGTTTAAATATTGATGTCTCTTATTTTATATTTCAACACTGCTTAATGTAAATGCAAATGATATTTTTTTTAATAATAATATCTCAGCTGGTTAGATATAAAATAGAGTATAAGTTTTATATCCGTATTTCGTACTAGCAAAACTGTAGCGTGTATAATAATAGCGTACAAATACTCTGAATATCTACGGCGTTACCATAGTATAGGATAATCTTTTTTTAATAAAGTCTTGACACAAAGGGAAGGCTCAAGATACCCGAGGTTTATCTCCAGCTTGAAACACACAACCAACTCAAACAAACAACTCGCCTAAACAAACAAGTCTACACTGTAATGTCCCAACCTTATTGCACGCCCAATTTCCAAATTATTATTTCAAACTTCATCGTTCTTTGTCAAATTCGCTTTCCATTGTACCAAAAATAACTTTTTAACATTATTTAATCTGTAATTTTGTCTTGAAAAGTCGCGATAAACTTTTTAATAATGAACGTTTACAGACAAAAGAATCGATGGTAAGGTCACCGGCTCGTCGAACCAGGATCTTTTCTTTATTCAAGCGAGATTTGTACAAATGGAGCTATCGAATCTCTATCGTTCGTGTGTTATCGTATCTAAGATAAGTCGCTCCGTCGCCTACGCAAAGTAGCGAATCACCGTAACCCCATTGTAGCGCTGTTTTCCACACAGTTGGACGTCCCTATCTTATCGATAAAAGAAACATCGACAATAAAATCACGCGGTCTGCCTATCTTATCTCCAGCAGTTCTGAACATACTATCGGGGAAATTTAACGTGCTAAGTGTGTGAATGATGTGAAAGATCGGTGTGTTCGCCTTGGCCTGGATATGCGATTGCCGTGGTGGTCGCAGGCAGTAGAGTCTGCAAGGGAGGTGGCCTTGCAAGCGATGTATTGCGGCCTGGAGGCTTGCGAGAAGCTTGCGGCCGCCCATCCGCTGATGACGCCGGCTTACCCCGCCGTGGAAGTAATCGTAGCCGGGCCTGCTATTGTTGGATCATGTTAGTATACTAATTTGATACCTTTGTTTCTTCTATCATGATTTGTTTCTTCAATGTCTGTGACGATGAGAACGGAGATAAAAGGATATTCTGCCTCCAAATATCGGGCTGAGGTATAATCGTACTATGGTCGCTCCTAGGAGTGAAATAAAGTTTAAGGTATAATCATAGTTTGATAAAGTTAAAGGTATAGGCATAATCTATGCAAATTGGGAGTTACTGAATTATTCCCACCAGTTAGCAAAATCTACTTTATAAAAAATAAATTTGTACTTATAACACTAATATTATATATGTAAAAGTCTATGTTTATATGTTTCCCACACAACTCCGTAACGCAGAACGGATTTGAATGTAACTTGAAATAGTTTGTGCACTAGATTATCCCATAAGCTACTTTTTATCCGGGTACCAAACTAGCTCCAAACGTATTGACCATGACTTTCCTGTGGGTAAGCAAACTAGGTCGAGAGGATGGTATAGGTGCTGGGCAAGCCTACTCCATGTAACCATATCCTAGAACTACAGCGTCCCGGTCAGTGAGTAAAAAGTTACTACCACTTGGCGCTGCTAATCAAAGGCGTAAGTTTTTTTTTTTATAATATATGTAGGCTGGTGACATACAGGTGGGATCGTATATGGCTGTTACCCAAAAACACTGTCACGAAACTGGGAATAACGCATAAATGAGCACAAATAGTGCACTAGCTGTGATAATGACTGATTAATAATTACAATTGATTTATTCAAATTGTATCTGTATACATATTTGCATAATTCTTAATTTTATGTTTTGGGTCTTTGGTTGTTGTTTACAAAAATATATTTGACGAAGCCACGGCCGCTCGCGTTGTAAATAACAAATAAAAAACCTATAAAGTTCTTGCCGGCTTACACTACCAAAGACAAGGAATTAGTCGACGGAAGAATATAGAAAACTTATTTTTGGATGTAGATGTAGTAACATTTAATATGTTTTAAACATGTTCATAAAGAATAGATAAAAATAAGCACAACAAACGGGGCTCTGGCGGCCGCCTGATTGCGGCATAGCACAGCATATTACCGGCTCAGCTAAATCCTTGGCCGCCAACCGGCAGCAGGATCGGTGGTGCAAGAAACTGTTCCCTGCGATCCCCAACACGCAGACCTAGCATGGGAATGTTGGGTATATACCTCTTCTTATTAATGGAGGCCTAAGTCCAGACCCCCAAGCTACGCCACTGAGCTTGATCTTCGGCTCTTCTCATCCACAATCTGCCAGCTACCGGCATGCCAGCTGGATACCGAAAACCGTCGAACAACGGTTCTGGGGACTACAGACCTTTGTATAACACAAATCAAGATACAAACAAACGTAATTGAAATTTTGTTCGTATCTCACAATAATAGGGCCTTTCAGAATTTAATTCTGTAATTTTGCGTTAGTCCACCTACATAATAATTGTCCTCTCGACAAATATGCAAATAAAAACACTTCATTTATATTCGAAAACACTCGGCGAGTCGTAAGGAAGTAATTAATTTTACAATCGAATCAAAACGCCAGATGACGCCTGGGCCGCAAAAAACTTTTATGAAAAATAAAAATTATTTTATGAAAAACAAATACTTTTACGATTCACAAAAATGCAGGCGCTATTTTTGTTATTTTCAATTATAACTTCGGAATGAAAGTTCGAGCCTTTAAATTGATTTCATGGTATATATTTAACCATGCAGGTTGGGGGAAGCACTATAATCCACATTTATAGATTGAAATTAATAATTATAATTGGACATAGTCATCATAATATAGTCATCCTCGAATATTTCCGCTAAGAACTGTTTTAAAAGGCTGAGAAAAACTGCTAAAAATTTTTTGGTCCTATCCTTCCACGACAATGATAACATTGTATGCTCTCTGTGATAAAATTACGTTTTAGTTTAGTTTGAAAATTTTAGACAATAATTATTGTCTCATCTATATCATCATTGTTCAGCCTGTAACAGTCCACTTCTAGACCCTAATAACCCGCTCTATTTCACCCTGTCCTTAGTTTGACGCATCTAGTAGAATAGTGCTTTTATTCTTAATCTTATCACTACATATCATAATCATTTCAATTTGGCCCTAGTACCGGTTTTCCCGATAAAACATTGGTGACCGAGTTGACTCGGACTTCTGTTTTGTAATTGTTCGACTTAAATCTTGGGCATTGGATTTTTTTCTTGTAGAAAAAATATATACCACGTCTATACAGTATTTTCAAATCGAGTCTGTTTTTTACGCTTTCACGCCTTATCTACTCAACCGATCATCATGAAATTTCGCATACACGTTGTCAGAAATACAAAAAAGACCTTTACGGGGTATCTTTCATCCAAAAATAGTTCTGTCGCAAACAAAAGCTAGTACCAGAATAACTACATTTTTTCTAAATTAAAATATCGATTGCATTAGAGTAGATCGCACTACCTTCGTTCACCATGGCTTTCACAGACATACATTAACGTCTACATCACTGCACAAATAAGGCTCTGTCACCATCATTCGCGTTAAAACAGCCGGAACAAACACAATGCAAATAATTTCCTCTGTATGCGCCAGATTTAACGCGTTTACACTCGTGAGTTGACTGCATTGTGTTGGGGATTGATTGACAGAATAACACGATTAAAGCTGGATGCGTCGAGCTGAGTAAAGCTCGCAATGGCGCTCATTAGGATGTATGACCAGCAGTTTACTGCTATAGGCTGATGATGGGTTGATCTGCGAAAGGTTACTGGTACTAGTAGAAGCTGGATACGTCAACCTAAACGCAGGGCGCAATGGCGCTCGTTATGGCCTATGTCCAGCAGTGGACTGCGATAAGGCCGCCAATTTTATTACCGTCATATTGTTTAGACTAATTTACTTTTACTTTTTCCTGTATGAATTTGGTGATCAATAAAATGTTTTCTATCTTTCGATAGGTCATAATGATTATGATGATGATTCTTTATTTAATTCTTAATTTTTTTATTGTTAAAAAAATAAATTAATTGTTTAATCAATTTTTAATTTTTTCTTTTTTTAAACAATAAAAAGATAAAGAATTAAAGAAATAATCATTATCATAATCATCACCCTGTATTACCCTTCTTTGTAGAAACAAAAAAGGGTAATACAACAATAAATTTACTTAACACGTTTACTGCGGGGGCCTGCGCATGCAGCTCAATTGTGTTTAAATACCATGTACAAATGATGGTAATACTGATGAAAATGATGAACATAATAACTAGCTCCAGCACTCGGGTCCACTCGCGTCGCATGACCTATACAACTCACAACTTGCGAATGGTTCCCGCTCACAACTCCGTTTCTTTAGCCAACCACCAGCCGTAGCTGAAGCACTTGTGGCGTGGCTTACGTGGTGTTCTTAGCAGATCATCTTAGTTAAACCAACACGCCCGGTTACTACTTTGATGAGTGACCGTGTAGTTGCATTTAGATCTGAGCGCTTCAGTTCTTCGGAAGGCTTGTTAGCATGTTGGCACTGGCTCTTTCAGTCAATAAGCTAAGTCCCAGCCGCCTTGAAGCCATTTTTCGTCTACTCTACGATGGAGAAGACAACGTTTTTTTCCTAATTGTGGATCTGTTTTTACACAAACGCTTGTTTTAACACATTCAAAATGTTTCTGTATCAACATCTAAAAGTAAGATTTTTACTTTTACTCATACCAAGAAGAAAAGTGGTATAAAAAATTTACGACCTGTATAAAATTTTCTGTAGCGTAGTGGGCAGAGGCCTGCCAGAGACGCTGAGAGTTGCAGGTTCAATTCCAGCCGCGAGTCCAATGTTTGTATGTTTTGCAAATATTTGTCTCGGGTCTGGGTGTTTTCTATGTTAGTATTTACAAATAAAACACATATAACTAGTATTATAGTAGTCAGTCTTGCGGTTTTCTTATCAGTTCTCAGCTTTGCTTTGTTTGGGGCTACATGATGCTGTGTGATATTATCCAGCATTATATGTGGGTATATTTACTTAGAATTCCAATACATTTTCAGTACGCTTGTTGCTTCCGCAATGATATTAAACGCAGTATTAAACGTGATTAAACACACGAACGAGTCAATCAATCGATGCGATATATTGTTTCACTGATTGTATGCAAATTACTGTCTGTCTGTTGGACCGACTTTGTTTTTCTGATTACATATTTGCATACAGGGTGTAATTGAATTGAGTCGGTAATTTTTTTATAGGTATCTGTAGGTCTTTTTAAACAGTTATTTTGCATATTTTTATTTTCTAAAACTGTTGTAAAATGACATGTCAAAACAACTGAACGGATTGAACTGAAATTTTGCTCGTAAGTAGTTCTAGTCCGGGATACGCTACTCATTATATTAACTACTAGCTGACCCGCTCGCAACTTCGTTTGCGTTCATACTCTTTTTTTACGTATGCCCTTTCATGTGAAATGTTTCCTAAGCCCGGTAATTTGACACGGAACCCTAAATATGAATGAAATAAAAAGTACCTACATATTACAACATTATCTACCCCGTAATGTAGTAGTATGTAGATACTTGTTTCCGTTGGCAACCCGTCGCCAAGTTAACAGTCGGTATAGGTATGATGAATTTTTATATGCCAACTCTTGATTATGTTTGGTTACCCATGCAAACTTTCATCACATAAATAACCCTCTTTAAGTTACATTTTCGCTACAAAAAGCAGCAAGTCCTCCAAGGTCCCACCCATGGTTCAGTGCTTTAGGTGTTTTTTTTATTTTCGTTATAGTCTCTCAGAAAAATCAGTCTTTATGTAAAAAAAAAACGTGTCCCCGTGGTATTCAAATATCCAAGAACAAATGAATGAAATTGAAATTTCGAATTCAAATCCGATTTAAATATTATTTTTATTTGACATTCCAATTTTGAAGAGTATCGCATTGCACCAAGCTTTTAAGGCTCCCCCACACAGGTGTTTTATTATCGGCGACAATATAGCATGCGTTATTGCGATAATGCGTCCCAATTCCTTGCATATATTTGCGTTATCGCAGCAGTATGTAACATTTTAGCCGTCCTAATACATAATGTACTACAATTCTACAGATCTCACACTACACGCAACTATGAAAGGCATTGAAAATGTAATTTAGAAATAGCACACGATAAAATTTGACTATAATATACTGACTTGCGCGTAAAGGCCCTTCTACTGCCTACAGTTTTTGTCCGTCTGCCTCCTAAGATGGCTCAAGCTGTAGCTTAATTCAATGTCGAGATATCATTTTTCCGTTTCTTTAATAGCGAGCTCAAAAAAGTAATTCGGAAATTCTCGATCCAGAAAATTGTGGTATTTTTAAAAACTTTGGAAAATCTCAAAAAGTTACCACCCAGTTAGTTAAGTTAGATTTTGGAAATTTTATTTGCACTTTGAAGCCCTCCGGCAGACGCAAATATTGACATAATTGTGACCGATCCCTTTATTCACCTATACATCTTTTTTTATTGCATGTGACGAATTTACTTTGTGGCAAATGTACAACAACCTCTCTCATATCTGTGAAACTACAGGCAAATGTCAGAATTTCATGAATCGGGGCACTATACTCGATCAGAAAAACTTTTTGCGATATATTTTATGCTTAGCTTGCGTGATACCCTACAAAGTAGTCTATGTGTTAATCCAGGTCATAAACTATGTTTATTGCAAGTATCATCCAAATCCGATCAGAGGCCTCATTTACTAACTCGGTTGCTCACCGAAATGATAAGCACCGGTCCTGTTTTTACAAACTTTGACAGTATGTCAATTGACGTTCTTTGAATTTCGACAGATGAAGTGTCAAAGTTTGCAAATAAGAGTCCGGTGCCGATTATTTCGGTGTGCAACTGAGTTAGTAAATGAGGCCTCTGATCGGATTTGGATGATACTTGCAATAAACATAGTTTATGACCTGGATTAACACATAGACTACTTTGTAGGGTATCACGCAAGCTAAGCAGCGGCTGGATAGTTAAATCTACTTTAGAAACCCATGTACACAATGATTTTGAATTAACTTTTAAAATAATAAATAATAGTTTAAAAAAACTAAAAAAACACGCTTGCACGCATGCGTAGTTCGCGCACTAGCTCTGTCTCTCTTACTCGCATGCAAAGGATGCGGAAAGAAATTAATTAATCCTGGCGAATCTAATTAGGATAATCGGATATTTTTATCGGATTATTGCATTGTCATCGACCTTTGACAGGTGTGCAAAGTTTGAATCAAATCTGATCGTTCAAAGTAGGGCAAAATCGAGCTCAAAGGAGTCGGTTACATACATACATACAGGTGAAACTAATAAAAGCGTGTTAATTATAACAGTATATCAATTTATAATAATCTGTAATTAGATCTTTGCGTGTCACAAACGTGTTTTTGTAAAACTGAAACTAGTGCAATGTAAAATGGGACATAGAATTAATTTATGTCACTATGAATCAAAAGTTAACCATAAAATGTAATTTATTTACAGCTACGGCCTGTGAACAATGTTACTAGCACGAGGTTTAGCCGACTGTAAAAAGAAGGTTCTCAATTTGAAAGAAAGTTTCAAATTCTCTGCTTAGAGAGGGAATTTGTTTCAAATATTCAAGAAGGAACTCGACGTTGAGACTATTCACAATAGACAAAAAAATATTTACCACTTGCTACACAATACATACAACAACATAATCAAGTTATTAAGGTAAAAAGTTAAAATAGTAGAGATAATCAGTATCGCCCCGGCACATAGAGAGATATTTGGAACCATATCTACAAGTGTTTATGTGATGCTCAAAAAAGACATTTTTTTCTAGTACTTTTTGCATACTTAGTCGATATAATTTATTTGTATATTCTTTACAAACAGCCTTTTGATCTTAGAAAATATCGCTGTATCGTTTTCTGCTACGCCGTAGATCGTCTGTAGACCGTCTTTACAGCTACGGCGTAGATCGTGGAACCGTAGAGCTATGTAGATGTGCTACGCTACATTCTATCGCTTAGCTCAATCGATAACCCGTACCAATTGCGTCAAAACCAAACGTATCCCATCAAATTGTCTATATTTTATAAATAACATTAACATTTTCTTCAGTTTTGCACACCGACGGGATCAATAATGACGTAAAAAATTATTTCGTCGATTTGGATTCCGGCGCACGGCACCATGACACTGCAACAACCCTCACTTTTAATTATTTAGACTAGAATTTTTTTCACTTTGTATAATCAAAGAGGTTGGATCAGAAACTTTTTTGTGGTACAACTAAACCTCTCCTATCTTCATGTACTTAATATACTTTCGCTAGAGTGTTCTGTGGTATTGTATGGCAGTGTTTATTCTGTAAATGGATATTTTATTAGAAATCATTACAATAATGTACGATAAACAATCGCTGCATCAACTGCTTGCTAATTACCGTTGACGCGAAACCAGCATACTTTGGAAGAGGCATCCGTGGACTTTTCATGGTTGTGATGAATGTGTTTAAGATCTTGGATCTTAGCTTGGAATTCACATTCACCAGTAAGTACTTTAAGTGATGTAAATGCCTATCTACTTTCTCGTCACTATCATTATTTGAAAATAATATAAAGTAGAACACAGGCTAGTAATGTATGTAATGCCCTAGAGAAGTTAAAACAACCTTTTACCTATCTGTGTGAGGTATATAAACCTTTTCTTATGTAATACTTATAATTATGTAGACAAAACTGAACACGCAAAGTCCCGGGAAAGCATTTTTTTTTAAATAAACTCTAATACTAATATCAAATAAAAACTATTTGTTGACGTTTATCTAAAAAAGACTTACTATTCCATGAATAACAGTTTAATATCATTCGAAAAAATTAGGTTTCGTTTTGACGCAATCACTTGAGCATTGGTACCGAGCACCATACATCAGACGGCATTGTCCTTTTAACTTATGTAAATCTTTTATAAACGCCTGCCATGGCAATGCCACACTGTACATTAATATTAGCTAAAGATTTTATTTTTCTGAAATTGGGAATTATCGTCGGTGTTTCTAACAAAAATAAATAAATACCTAATTTTTATTTTTTGGACTATTTTGAGCCAACTTTAGCAGGCGTATTCCGAAAACTTTTTCGAATCTTTAACGAATCAGTGATAGTGACTATCGAATATTAATCGATGGTTAAGCCCCTTTTACTTCAAAAAAGAATTTTGAGAACGCTCGACAGGTTACTATAAATAAATACTGAATCTAACCCCCAAAATAAGCAGAGTTTAATGAAAATGTGCAAACATTTGTCTCACGACGGAATCGAACCCGTAACCTTCTGCAAACATTCTACTTTTTTACATAAAACTTTATATATTTTATAAATACTCTAGCTTTTACGTTTCATTGTGAATACACAAAATTCACAGTTAAACACGAATATTCGTCGAATCCCGGCAATATGGACGCAGGGTTAGCGGAAATGTAGAGGAAACGGCGCCAGCCGCAAGTGTGTTTGTGGGACACATTATACTCTATACTTTGCCCGGAAAATGTGGTTTGAATTTCGAAGTCGATGCATTTATACAATACAAGTTTTTATTCAAACGTTTATAAGCAGAACGATCGTTATTTCGATTATTTGTTTTATTTAAATTATTGTTTTTTTTTTGGTAAATTAACTTATGTTTTATTTAATTTAACTAAATAAATAAATGAAATCTATGATGATTCTAAAATCATCAACATATTAAACATCCATAAAAAATAAAAGTGGTAACAAGACTTTAATAAACCGACTTCAAAAAAAGAGGAATTCGACTGTATTTTTTTTTATGCAAGTTTTAAAATATTGTCAAAAAAGGAGCTTCTAATTCGACTGTTTGTATTTTTTTATGCAAGTTTTTAAATATTGTCTCAAAAAAGCAAAGTTTTCTCTTGTTGTAAGTACTTACACTCTTACGTGAATGTTCAAATGTGTACACATAGGCCTACAATATAGGTCAGTGCAATATATAGATAGGATTGCACAAGTAATTCCATTTTCTAGTTCATCGGGGACCGACAAAGTAAATGAATTGGTTGTGGCCCCGCCAGTACGAGTAGGTATCTACTTAGGTAACTGCTTCACTTTGCTTGCAAAATATTTGGTACTGTATACAATAGAAAATATTTAAGTAAAGTTAGTTATTATGTACTATGTATGAAGGCTGAATACATATACTAACGTAGTTAAGACCTAATTGCGAAAATAATTATGTAGTCTAGTAAATAAACATCTGAATCTTGAATCTAGTTGAACCATCCGATCATTTCTCAAATTAGGTAAGTTTATTAAAATTTATCATATTTAACCGGCTGTTGAATTGGTGATCAACGTTAAAAAGGGAGTGAGAGTGTGAACGGGAACGGGAACGGGCACGGGTATGCTAGGTAATGCATAAATAATATGTTAGTACTATTTATTCCGCGCAAAACGTAGTAAAAATAAACCTTTATGTAAATAATGAAACACATTTTGACACATAAATTTCCACGCGGGCGAAGCCGCGGGGCGCAGCCAGTATATTATAAATAAAATAAATAAATAATAATATTATACATAGAGACAAGACCAGAAAACACCGAGACAAATATTTACAGCACAGACAAACATTTGTCTCGCGGCAAGAATCGAACCAGCAACCTTCTGCGTCTGAGGCTGGCCTTTCCCGACGCTCACACAGAGGTCGTCAAATAAATAAGTAGGTAACTTATTATAATTTTCATTATCTCTAACCAAAAACAGAAAAGTATGTATGTTTCAGTATCAGCCATTGTGGTTCCCATATTATAAGCTCTGCTTAGTTTGAGGCTATATGATGCTGTGTGATAGTATCAAACATTATTTATGTATATTTTTTTCTGAATTATAATGTGGGTATATTTTAAAATCGTGCATGATCGGCTGAAATCCGTTTCCATTACGTAGGTACCTACCTCTATATATTAAAGCCATAAAAACACTCTAAATCAAAAGAATCGTCCTATTTTTGGCTGCTAAAAATACGCAAGATAAAATCATATCTAACATTCCAAAAATACAAAATCAAAAACCCTTTCCATCAACCGTCTCATTATTAAATCCAAAGGGTAGAAATAAAATGCGATTCAATTCGTATTTTCCCGCCTTTAAATAAAACCGGTGGACATGAAAGAGGGGAAGACAAAGGAGGTTTCGCGTCAAATCCAATCTGTTGGCCGCCTCTGGCAAAGGAAACAGACTGTGGCCTGTCAACTGTCTACGCAAAAACTCACGGGGCTTTGCTATTAATAAACTGTTTGCGGTGCAAGTTTTTTTGCTTTAATGCTACTTTTTCGTAGAATGGCCAAGGATACTGTACCAGTACAATGTTACTTTTATTTACTTAATTTTATTTATGGCTTTTACATTACTCTTTCAACTAGGGGGTTTTTTTAAGATAAAGGATAAAGTTTATTCATAAATAGTATCCGCTATCTTAATATGTAGTAAATAGTAACTATTTACTAAACAATAAAACTCATAATGACTAGATTTGTTGTTACAAATGTGGTCTAAATAAAAACAAGGAATATAACATAGAACCACTACCTATATAAAATAAAGTAATAACATTTATTTTATCAGTATGTTGACTGTAAATAAACTAATTAATTTTTTGTTTCGGAATAAAAATATTGGATAAAAAATGATGAATTACTGAAATAGTTATGAAACTGTACCGCAGCTATCAACTTGAAGATGGGAGAAGCAATAGACAATAGACAAACATCTTGGCACAAAATACATAAAACAACAGAATGATGTATGTAATTAAAGTAAATAGTTAAAGGTAGGTAAGCAGTGTCGTCCCGGCATGTAGTTGTGTGCCACAGCTGCAAAAAGGCCACGACTCAGTATTAATGTCTTGCCACGGAGTAGTAGCTAGGCGCCGGTATTCTGCCGAAACCTTTCTAACAACAAGCAAGTAATTATTCTTCACCATCTGTTGGAATGTGTTCGGAGTCAGTATTTAAGATCACACATGCAGAGCCAATACAATATTAATATGTTAAATATAGGTATATTTCCATGGCATATTTCCTAGCTGACCTGCTGTCTGAGGCAGGTAGGTCACTTTATAATAAGGATAATATCGATAAGTGTTCTTTAAGCATCTCACTGAATGCTGTATTAACAGGACTGACATATTTGTCATGGGACTCAAAGTTATTATTTTTTTAAGTCAATTACAAAAATAAAAAAATCACATGGCCCACCTGATAACCATAACCTATAGCAAAGTACTTTATTGTAAGTCACGCGTAGCTTATATAAATCGTATTTATGAACATAAGTCTCCTCTAATAAGATGGAGGATATGCCCATAAACCCCACGCTGGGCATACGACTCATCCAAATACTCAAATACCATAAGTACCACGGTAAGTAGTGCATTTTAAAAATAGTAGCACCAGTCAATAAACTTTTCATCAAATTCAATTTACATTTGTCCTTCAGACGACTATATATCAAAGTGACGTGTAAAATGCAATGACCTAGAGTCCTAGACGGGCTGAATGTGGGTGAGATGAGCCGCGCGTCGGACTCAGTGGCGCGTGTGACCCGACTATATCTGACTG
This sequence comes from Horisme vitalbata, assembly GCA_951804965.1. NCBI lineage: Eukaryota > Metazoa > Arthropoda > Insecta > Lepidoptera > Geometridae > Horisme > Horisme vitalbata. The sequence goes on from OX638091.1 coordinate 13,473,471, forward strand.
GCCTTGCTCAGTTGGCGCGGGTAAGATTCTAGCTCAGGACAAATGTTAGTGTGTTGAACATAGTTCCTTCTTTGTATAAACTATTGGCTAGCCAACTTTGACATCGGAGTTTTTAGGCCGCCCGTGGCTTACTTCGGTGTGCTTAGTAGATTATTGTGGCTAAGCAGCTTGGGGAGGCTGGTTGGTTGTTGTATGTGTCAAACTGAGGACACGGCGCAATTGCGCTCATTATGGGAGGTATGTCCAGCAATGGGCTGCTATAGATGATAGTGATGATGATGCTAATGATGATGATGATGATAATAATTAATGATGGACGGAATAACTCACTCCAGCACTCGGATCCACTCGCGTCTGAACAACTTACACACCCGCGTGTGGTTTCCGCTCTCTACTCCGTTTGCTTAACCAACTAGTAGTGCTTAAAGACGTCGTGCATGACTTACTTAGGTCTTCGATAAGCAACACCCGGTCACTACTTGGGTTATTTTTAGGGGGGTTTAAATCTGAGCGCTTTGCTCGTTAAGATGTTGGTCCCGACTTTTTCAGTTAAGCTATCTCGGATGCCTTCGGTCAGACGGCTTATAAACTCCAACACCAGAGTTGACCACACACACGATTCTTCGTCAAACTGAAGAACTGGCGTCAGGCTCTGAACTCTATGCTTAAAAACAATAAATCGTAACCAAACCCTCATTTTCATGACAAGGGATCCGTACAAGGAAACTGATAGATACTCTTATTTCATAATAAAACGTATGAGTTTTTATACGGGGTAAGCTATTTTCTATGTTTAAGAATGTGATGTGGGTTCATGCAAATATGACCATTTTATTTTGGCCGTTGATTGAGGTTTGAGGTTTTTATGTATATTTGTAGTGAAGTGTGACGTTCCGAAGGTAAAATGAGAAAACAGGATCTTACATCTCTCTCTTCACCACTGTGACTGCAGCAAAACATGCAATCCATAACCAGCACGTTTGGCGAGTGAATTTCGATCATGAGATCGCAGTATTGGTGTTGCTCTTTACAAGTAAATGCCACTGTTCATATCTCATGAGTCATCATCACTCATGAGTGACAGGTGGTAATATTATCCATGTTGCGCTTTAAGGGCCAGAAAAATACGTCCTATCAATATTATATAGGCGAAAGTTTGAATGAAATGTCTCATGCCCCTTCACGCCAAAACTACTTAACGGATTGAGCTAAAATTTTGGACGGTATGCAGCTCTAGACCGGAAACTTATAGGCTACTTTTAATCCGTGTACCATGCGAGCGAAATGGCAGGCCAAAGTTAGTTTTCATTATATTAAGTACCACTTAATTGTAGCGCAATCTTTTCACACCACAAAACTATTTAGGTAATTATACTTCGATAAAATTTTACACCATACGTAACGCAAACCAAAAACATTTAGATTGAAACTCCAATCTGAACTGCAAATCAATACGCAAATCTAATATGCTTTAATAAAAACAGTCTGATTCAATTTGCATCGGCAACGTTTTTATTTTAAAACGATTTGCGTGGAATCACGCAGCATATAACGTATTCACGTTAACTTAGGGTTGCCAGGAAATTATACATTTTAAAAAAATTCGTTAAATCAAAGTGTTGAATTTCAGAAGTTCGATCACGTAGACTAGCGAAAAAGTATTCGTATCGTAGACGTAAAATTTTGGCCAGTGAGAATGCGTAGATTTAAAAAGTAACGCACAATGCGTTTCTTCAAATCTACGTTTTCTCATCTTTCAATTTTTTTTATTACGCACGATACGTCAGGTTAAAATATTTACCCTGCCACGATTAGAAAGGCTCGTTAAGGGATCAGGTTTTTTCAGTCATCAAGCCATTCCGAAGGCCTTTGGTGGCCTAAAAACTCCGCCACCAGAGTTGGCCACTAGTTAATTCGAAAAAGAAAGGATAAGAGATACTCAATATACATTATCTGCAAGAAGGCCCCAGTTACGATTGGATTAGTTTATTCCGACTGTAAGACGACGCAGTATTCCAAATGGCCGTCGAAGCGCATTAAACAGACTCAATGGAAAGTGTAACAAGCTATATACTTACTTCCGATCGGTCAGCTCGATAAATTGGATCTTTTAACGATATACTTGTACTTACTCGATCTGAAGATCCTTCCTTATTCTTCGGAAGGGCGAGTAGCTAACTCTGACGTTTAAGATTTTAGACCACCCGAGGATATCCGACGTGGCGTAGCTGCAAAAGTCGGGAACATCGTAAAGTGTCTTCCGAAACACGGACGCGCTAGATCGAAATGCCACTAAACGGTCACCCATCCAAGTAGTGACCGGGTGTGTTGCCTGACTGAGACTAGCGCTTCTAATCTAAACAAAACTGATTAAAGTCTGGCCAGTTTATCTCTGTAGAACACAGAAAGGTGAATAAAATAGAAACATATTGGTGGAAACATCTCTTGCATTTTGTATTCTCAATGAAGTGCCAGTCATTTCGTCACCAGGGTACAAAGTATAACATTTTGAATTTTAGTTTTATAAAGTACTACATTTTTAACAAAAACTCCGCTCTAATAGAAGTTTTCAGTCAAGTCCCAGCTATAAAACAATGCCTAAACAAAAACTAATACACTTTAAGCTTTAAAACTGTAAAGAGTGAGTTCAGAATAGTTCCGCGAGGGTTCTTTGTCCGTTGATTTCTTTTTAACGAAATTTCGGGATGCAAAGCTCACTTGAATTCTTGGAGTTGTGGGTTTTCAAGACTTTTGTTTGGTCTTTCAGAGTGGATTACTGAGTGCACTGGTTTTAAAAGTGCTCTCGGGTTCACGAATGCGGACTGCTTCAGCCAGTTTGTTGATAGAGGCCTAGTTACCAAATTTTTGCTGGAACGCAGTCATTTGCTATTAAAATTTCAATGTATTGTGTTAGTTTGTTATTAGTAGTAACTACTAAGTAATAACTTATTACTAATAGTCTTCAATACTACCTGAGTATAGTTACTTCATAAACATTTACTTTGTTCAAAAAATACTAGACGATAAACCAAAATTTCCTAATAAGTTAATTTAATCCTTTATTGTGCTAAAACAGCATTTTCTGTTAGTCAACCATGACAGGTAAAAGTAGTGGTTACAAAAGTAGTGGTAACAATATAGTATAGTAATACTATAATCCTACTAATATTATAAATCCAAAAGTTTGTGAGTTTGGATGTATAGATGAATGGATGAATATTTGTTACTCTTTCACGCAAAAACTACAGAATGGATTTGGATGAAACCTGAGTTTGTGACCTGAATTTACACAGGCTACTTTTTATCCCGGTACCACGCGAGCGAAGTCGCGGGCGGAAGCTAGTATAGTATATAAATATAAAGTAGTAGTTGTACTGCAGCGGGAACCGAACTTAGTACCTCTTGCCAATTGCCTACTATACCACGGTCATCCTAAATCCATTAGTAAACTTCATAACAACCTACATCGCACTAAAGTGGCCCGTCGAGCCGTCTGACGTCATATCCCTTAGCTAATGCGTCCGGTCAACTTTGCTCTTAGCTACTTCCGGTGCCATGAGAGATAATAAACGATTATGTAACGGTACCTAAGGAGGTACTTAGGTACTAAGGCAGATCAGCGCTTTGAAACCTACCTTACATGTACCTACTAAAGACCTACCTTACTTATAAAGTAACAAGATATTTAGAAACTAAGGTGTAAATAAAAAACATTTTAATGTGTAGTTATATTTATAAAATAGCTCGGAAACAATTGTAGATTTTATCCAGGAAAAGATGCTTTTATAAAAAAAGTTTAGCCGTCGCGGGACGCATGGCAGATGTAAGACGTTGAAAATATTTTGCAAAAAAAAAAACCATTAATTCTAACTTTCACTTTCAAACTTAAACTCAAACTCGGTCGGGTTGGCACTAACTGAGATAACCATTAGGCCACTAGGTTAGATGCGTCGCGAGCCTGGCCAGGGTCGCCACCTCAACAGCTGGAAGAACCCGCCGCATAACATGTTTGACATCTAATTCGAACCTCTAATTCTAACAAATAGATAGCTATGATAAATCTCACTATAATAGCTTTTTTAACTTCACGGTACCCCAATGAAACTAAATAAAATCACCACCATTTTTACAAACATTTCCAACCCGCATGGTATTCAAATCCAAACGGTTTATAGAAAGCATTCGTAACAAATATTTATTTTGTAAAAAATAGTAATCCATGTTTTGAAATTGGAATTGTACATTTTTTCATTCTTTTTCAATTGTATCATTCTCTAACATTACTAACGGTGGTCATACACATCAAGTTTACCGGACAAGACTTGAAGCGGCATTTTAATCTTATCCCTTTTAAACCAGGCAGTTGCTCCCCTGGCTACCCTTACGACTGGATTTAATATAAATCTTTCACTTAGAATGTATAATCTACTTATTGTGCCTAGCTTAAGGTACTTCATTGTTTGAGAATAAATAAATAAATGAAATTAAATACAATAAACTTGACTATCAAAATATAATTGTCATGCAAAATGATAGGTCACACGGTCAAGTTTACTGGATGCCGCTTCAAGTCCACTGAAAATTGGCCCGGTAAACTTGATCGTGTATGACCATAGTAGGTAGTATTTGTGTCATGTACTCTGACTGGTCTGAGCCAACTCCCTTTTTGACCCTTTCTTTTATTAAGATAATGTTGAGTAGGTATTTAATAGCTTGATATTTGGTAGGTTTACTGACATGTATTCCGAATTAAATGTTTTTATCTATCTATTTACTATTACTACATATTATTATGAGACAACGTTGTACGGTATATAAGTCCAGTCGTCAAGTCCTATGGACTTGACTGTATAGAATTTTATGGGATTGGATAGAGATACCTACTAGCCAAGTACATTTACCTGTACTGTACGTGGAATCTATTGTTGTAATTTGGCTGTAGGTTATACAATTCGCAGTTCTAAGTATTCCAGCGTATTCTAAGAATATAACCGTAAGGTCACGTGAAGTTATTACATTAACATAATAAGATTGAACATACATAGTAGTAAGCATTCTATCTATAAGTACAAACATAAACCTACCTATTTAAAACAAAATGACTAGGCGTATTTCTGCATTGCAATTCTATTTTCTTATTTTCTATGTTCGTTTTTTTTATAAAAATATTCTTATTTTGTTGTTTTTCTTCAATAACGAATGATTAAAGTACCTAAAATGCGTTTTCAAGCAACAAGATTGTCTGCAGTACAAATAGAATCCAACACAATGCATTGACGGACAAGTGCTTTATCTCTAAAAAATCTTTATTTAGCGCTCGACCGCCGACTACAATAGCCACTCTGAATGATTTTCACAAACCAATTTCCAATTCTAAGACCAAGCAAAAAGGTTCAATAAAACCAGCTCTCGAAAGCTGTATTTCAATGTAAACAAAGTCCAAATTCGATATAACCTTCTTCGGGGTTTTCAGCTTATTTTTCTCTTCCGAAAGACTAGAATGCAATTCAGTTTGGGAAAATAAACGGCATAGAACGTTAGTGCTTGTTTTGGTAAGTAGAAAATAGAGATGTCCGACCGAATTCTCATCATTTTTTGCTAAAATCCACCAAGAAGTTTTATCATCAAGAAGTTGTGTTTTATTTCAACATAAATCTTCTTGCATAGAGGACACAATAAGCCCTAAGAGTGGAGTACATAAATTTATAACCTTATCAAAATATATTAATTATGTATGCCATTTTTACTCAGGTTAAAATTCGAACATAAAAGAAGCTGAAAATCCGACACTGCACAACATCCGTTTGTGATTTCTCTCTCAGTTTTCCATTTAAAGCGCTCATTAGGGAGGCCTATGTCCAGCAGTGGACTGCTATAGGCTTATGCCAAAGCAATGTCAGGTACAAAAGATGGAATAGTTATTAGGTTAAGTAACTAACTTATCCATAAGATTAGCAGATGTACCTAAATGAGCTATGTCACCCGCACTCTCTCTTTCGAGCCTGTAGGTATAGCGGAGTCACAGTGATTCTCCTCTGACTCTTTATCAAATTCATTTGATTCGATGATGATGATGATTTCAATTTATGAAATTATGGTCCCAGTAAACTCGACACTGCAATTCGCAAATAGATGACCCTTGAGTAAGCTACAAAAACATGGCAGAATGTCGTCGCCACGAGGCAAAACACAGGTCAAGCGCTTGCCGTGTTTTTACTGGCATTGTGGATTGAAGTAGGCGACTATGTGATAATAAGGACACATGTGGGTTAGTACGGTTATGCCTTTTGTGTTCGGTTTGTAATTGGAAACATGGCGACGGAATTGAACTGTCTTTTTACGTTCTTTCTTTTTGAATCTTTTTTTTATTTGTATCGTCAACATCATAATCACATTTCATTTTATAACGCTCTATAAAGTAAGCTTGTCCCTGTCATTTAAATGTAAATAAAAAGAGTTCACATGAAATTTTAACGCTATTTTAGCTTTCTGAGGTTTTTAGAACTGTTATGAATAGGACTAATGTTTTGATTACGATTATTGTATTAGTAAAAACGAGGATACATGTTTGTTAGCACGGTTATGCCTTTTGTGTTCGGTTTGTAATTGGAAACATGACGACGAAATTGAACTGTCTTTTTATACAATCTGAATTAGAATCTTTTTTTTTATTATTTGTAACGTATGAATGTTTATGATTATGATTATTGTATTAGTAGAAATAAGGACACATGTGGGTTAGCACGGTTATGCTTTTTGTGTTCGGAGTGCCTAGTGCGACTTTTTTACCAGCTCGATCGCGTTTTCGTTTACGCAAATTTATATGGAATCGAGGTAGCGCCATCTATGTAGTGAGAGACGCGTGGCACTGAGTTTCGATATAAATTTGCGTATACGCAAACGCGATCGAACTGGTAAAAAAACTCGCACTAGGCACTCTGTTTGTTATTGGAAACATGGCGACGGAATGGAACTGACTTTTTACGTTCTTATTTTGAATCTTTTTTTGTTACGTAATGTTTATGATTATGTATGATTGATTACATATTGAATTTGTCGAAATACCGACAGGTAAAGTCTACCTACAAATTAAAAACATAAGTCGACTGCAAGTAAAAAAAAATGCGTATATAATTTTAGTTTAAATTAAAATTCATAGGTATTGATTGAATATTTATCCAACAGTCAACACATAAACAACATTAATTGGTTGTACATCTCTGTGTACCTAGATACAACCTTTTATAGAAATAATCTGTATTAAAAATAATTTTACTTATCGATATAAGTATTATATTACTATCTCAATGAATGTAGGTAACTGCATTTAAGTGATTCGAGAATATAATCCTTCATTGTAATAATAACTCAAATGGGGAAGTGTTCCCAACTCTATTTCCTTGTTTCCTAAGTTCCAGCGAAGTGTAATTGAAGTCTAATGGCATTATTCTTCTTGTTTCAGTTTTCCCAAATGTTCCGGCGGCGCCTGGCATGCCCTGCTCGGGAGAGGACAGTACGTATTTTTTAAATTGTTTACAAATTATAAAATAAGGTTTTATTTAATGCATTCTAAATTCGGTAATTTTGCTTGGTTTTGATTGTGGGTACTAATTCTTATGCCTTTACTACTAACTTAATTGAGTATGTGTCGGAAGATTTTTTGCGTAACTTTCTTCCAAAATACCTTTACTTTATTTACTTTACTTTTGTATACTTGCACAAGTCTAATCTAAGTTATAATTAAGTTTAAGTTATACATAAATGCACATATTGTTGAATATACACAATACAATATTTTGTAACCAGGGCATCATAATCGCCTTAGCGACCAATCCCCTTGTTTGTTGAATAAAAAAGTCCAAACTTGCGCAAGTAAAAGCCCTATTGTCGGACTTGAAAAAAATTCGCATTGTTTGAAGAAGCTCTATTAGTGCCTAGAAATAATGCATCCAAATTGCAAGATACTGGGATCTCTATTCTAGATTTAACTAAACACTCAGAAATGTACCTACGTTAAGTGGTAACCATTACCTATAACAAAGTATTGGTTCACGGATATTTGGATCGAACTACGATGCAACACCCTGCGTCCATCAATTTGAGGCATGAAGGTGTTAAGCCTCTTGTGCCTGTAATTTCACCGGCACCCACACCCTTCAAATCAAAACACAGCAATGCTGCTTCACGGCAGAAATAGGCATTTTGGTAGTACTTCCCCGGATGAGCCCTTCACAAAGAACTCTACTACTGCTACAAGACCAGCCTATATTAGTCCACTGCTGGATCGAGGCTTCCTATAATAAGAGTGTGGATATGCACATGCAAGATGCTAAGGTTCTAGATTCAATTAAAGACTCGTTAATGTAGGTATCTATCGGTAGGTTTTTCTTGTGGGTTTTTTTTTATATTTTGTGAGAAATAAATATTTGTAAGAAATAAGTACCTTCAACCGAGTTATTAGGTACCTCATCCTAATGTGTGGTACAGTACTATGTAAATAATCTATGGATTATGCCCTGTTTGCCGTCTACCACAAGCACTATTTGCAATCTAGATTCCCTTGAAATCTCGGCTCTGCTACAGAAGAACCCAAACAAACTATCTGCAAAAAAAATTAAACACCCAGCCGAACCAATATCGACAGACACAATAACCCGAATATTCGAAAACCACAGAAGCTATTCCCACGATGCTATTACCACGGAATAAAAATAAATAGAAGCGCGGCATTACCGCTTACCTGCAAACAGCTGGAATACGTATCTGTCTCGGGTCGCAGCCGTCGCGGATGTTTGCACAAATTCGCCGCGTGTGGCCAATATTACCCACTGCAAGTTAGGGTCACTACCTCGAGGATTTTATTGATGACCTATAAAGTTAGGAATATATAATATAGTATACATAATATAGTTAGGAATAAAAATCTAAACGATATTTTTTAGGTCCATCAATTTATAGCTTGTACCAACGTAAAGTTCAAAATCTATGTTTGCATGGTTTATCTATGCGATACTTACCGCTGTATAAATCATCAATATCTAATCTAGACGGTATCAAAACTAGATGCAAAAGCCTTAGCTAAACTTGCCTTCTAATTTTAATTTAGGTAATACCTATACTAATTTGAAAAGTCATATTTATTATGTTAGAAATTAATATTATGTAAAATTAGTATCACACTTCACACTAGACACATTATATGAGAAAATTTGTGTGAGTATGTTTGTTCCCACTCACTGACCTGGGTTAACACAGAGGCTACCTTTTATGCGGGTACCACGCGAGTGAAGCCGGGGGCGGAAGCTAATAAGAAAGATACTCATAAAAATATACTATTATTAATTTTGAAAATAGAATAATACTAGAGCGGAAAACGAAGATAATCATGTTTGTTACGAAAATGAAGTTGCGAGCTGGTTTTCTTCTAATTAAATATGTTTGGCTGTATATTTAATTATTCTGGTAAAGTGACAACCCTGCTACGAGTATCTTTGCGGTCCCTATGCGCAATTTGAGTTTCCCGCTTCCGATCGGATGTTGGCTATGTACCTACTACATACAAATTGTCTCATAATTGGGTACTGTAATTATCTGTGGTAAGCCATGGTGGCCTAGCGAGATTAACGCCGACGTCGTGGGTTCGAATATCGGCCGTGTACCAATAATTTTTAGTTTCGTTTTTGTTTGGTGCATTTTACTTAGAATGAGGGCTCTATCATACAGAAAGCGTCCACGACGCGTTCCAGCGTTCGTTGTGTTATTTTTCGTTACATATACATGCACATACAGCAGCCGTTCGGTACCACGCGTATTAGTACCATTGACATAAATTGATTAGTACCTGAATTCTATAACGCGAACGCGGAACGCTTTCTGTTTGATAGGACCCTAAAGGAAAACATTGTGAGGATTAGTCAACTCCACACGTATTGAGCATGTTCTTTCGTGTGAGTTATGTAGACTAGGCTGAGATTATGGTATAGGTGCTGAAGCCTACTCCAAGTAACCATGTCCCAGTACTACAGCGTCCCGGTCATTGAGTAAAAGTTACCACTTGACGGTGTTTAGATAATCTTGTATACAGTGAAAAGTTTTTACTGTAATATGTCTGTATGGTGTGTGGTAAGATAAGATCACGGAAAAATACTTCCTACGTATATATATAATTGAAACTAAGTAAATATAGAAAACAAAATGGGTTAGACTAGCGCAGGATACTGGTGGATTGGACAAGTTGAGGAAAGCCTTCAGCAGTGGGTGAAAACTGGTTTCGGATGATGATGATGATGATGATACAAAACAAAAACAAACAAACTTCACCACGACTTTTGTCTTTAGATATTCAGACGCAAATCTATAGAGGATACCATATAAGGAGTCAGAGGCAATGCATTCGTTTATGTCCACTTTTTACACTATTTGGTTAGATGTAGTTACGAAATACATTTAAATACTAATAATATTTATGTATGACTTATGGCGATTCAAGTTCGATTCGATAGTTAAGACTGGCCCATAGAAACAAAAACTGTGATGCCAACACAACGAGTAAATAGGTTGGTATCACAGAAGATAAAGAAGTGCAAGGTAAATAAAACGTTTCTCTGATAATTCCTCATTATCCCTCTATAAATTGCGAAAATTCTCACAAATAAACTCACCCAATTCGTTTGAAACCGATAAGATAATACCGATAAACAGTAAAATGAAGTTTAAGTAAGATTACGGTTTAGTGTCGTTTAGGTCTGCTGGTCGGCCACCGTGTATTATTAAATGCCGTCGTTATCTGTATTAGTCTGTTCAGAAAGAGAAAAAACGAATTTATTTCGCAATATGAGATTGTGTCACAGTTATTGTCTCCCATTTTTATGATGGTAACACTATATTGTCACAAAGTGTTTGCGGTTATATCCAGCGCTAGACACATTAGGTTGGCATATTTACTAAGTAATGCGTCTACTTTTTAAGGGAGTGTACCTGTTTTTTGTAAATGTTTGTTTTGAAACACGAAACTTCTATTTCTGAACAGGCTATCTATACAATGTGGCACAAATGTCTTGTTCGGTCGAAGTCGTCAAATATTTATTGACAGGTGCAACTGGTGCAAGTGCAGGAGCGCATAGAGGTGTAGTGTTGCCATATTTATATTCAATTTATTCATGCTAGTGCTTGTGGGCAATTTTAGTGGGTGTGAATAGGTACGATACACAATACATAATGGGAATGGACAAGGCAAGAAAAACCATTGATCCAATAAAAACAAAAGTATCAAAATAAAATCAGTTTTTTTTAATATTCTGCTCAGGATAAATGTAAAAAAAACGTTTAGGACAAATTTTAAATTTATATGTTTCAACGGTACAAACATAACTTAATGGATAGGCATAATCATTAAGGACCTGAAATAATCAAGGAAAATTGTTTTCTTGTTTTTTTTAAATTATGTAATTCAAATACTAATAGTAATAAAATTGTTAGGAATAACTGAAATGAAAAAATTAAAATTTTGCTTGCTTCTACGTTCATTATTATTTCTACCTGACTACGGCAAAGCGAAAGCACGGCAAAGGAAGGGTAATGTTTTTAATTAACTTTACAAGTAGGTACCATACAGGCAGAACTACAATTTCCGAAGGGTATTGCTGTTAACCAGGTCAAGCTGTACCTACTACCTACATTATGTATCGTAATGCCATCGCGTGTGCCAAGATTAATGACTTCACTAGCGAAAGAGGTGTGCTGGGGCTGGTACCCGATCGCCTCAATATCGGGTAAATATGCCGCATTCAGGGTAAATACGACACGTTTAGTGTAAATACGTCACTGGAAATCTATTGTTGCCTCCTTGTACACATCGGCTAGGTGGGGTTTGAGGATACAGAATAGATAGACGATTGATTGATAATGTATGTAGTCTACGGCTATTTTCTTTTTGTGTTTCCATTATAATAAGCATTTGCAGTACGATTTTCTATACGATTTAGTAATAGGTAAGTTTTATTGGCAAGTACAGTAAGTACTTTCCAATAAAACTTACTTAATGATTTTATAAAATTACCAGCTTTTACCCCCGCATCTTCGCTCGCATTAATGTAGGTATTTGTCCATCCGTTTTAAAGTTACTTATCTATCCCTCTGGAACCATTTTATTTCTAGATGAAAGGGTTCCCGGTGTCCTTTTCTGTACCTACGTAAATGCATATACGAAATTTCACAATAATTGGTTGAGTAGCTATTGCTTGTAAGCGTTACAAACATGCAAACATTCGCATTTATCATATTAATGATACTGGATTGCGTTTCCAGCTAAGCCTGAAAATCCAAAACTGAATTTTAGATTTACCTACCCTACGTACATACATCCAGCTTGTACCTACCCAAACTTCGAAGAACGACATGATAAAAATATTTTCGTGTTTTATATGCAATGGTTTTATTATTTATTTACGTTAAAGTATTCAAGCACAGTGCTCTAAATTATAACTTAGTCCGTCTGAAATTAGGCATTTGTCAGCGCAGTAAGGAATTTCGTTCGCAAAAGTTCATTATATATATGTATTGCCCCAAGTAACTTGGGCCAAGTTATAATTGTGTCATTGTAGGAAATTATTATTAATATAATTTTTTTAATAAGTTGTAATGTTGTTTCAGGGAGTATATACCGAAGAGGAGCTCGACGGTGGCGTAAACTATACCGCGTCAATGGACACATATTCCAAGCGAAACGGTTTAATAGAGTAAGTAAACTTATTTTCATTCACATAAACCACATTTATCTATGTAGTGCTTTTTTAGACTGCACACCATTCAAAATACAAAACTCACAATAATAAGAAGTCTATTGGTTATAAAATTCATGATTTTGTTTATTTTGGTAAAACTAATGCTGCTATTTTTTGAGCACTCGCGGCATCTCTTAACTCGTACTCAGAGTCCCAAAACACAAGGATATCTTTACGCTTTGAATGCTGAGAACACAATTGAGCTACAGGCGTAAGTTTTGCTCCTTGGGCTTTACGCGTAGCGTCATGTCTGAGTCCCGCAGGGAACGTGCTGGTGTGTAACGCTTTGAATGCTTAAAATACAACCGAATTGAGAACCTCCTCCTTTTTTTTAAGTCGGTTAAAAACACAACTGATCTGCAAATACGACGCCAGCAGTTCACGTGTTAAGCTTAACCATAGTAATTTTAGATATTATTTTCAGGGAAATCCCGAACGTACATTGCAGTTAAACAAATAATCTTTTTGCCAATAATAATTTGATTTGATTTTGAATCCTATGCCACAGACGTCTTAAAGTTTTCATAAAGGTATAGTACTGTGTATAATCACATCTATTTGAAGCTGTGATTTTGTTGCTGACTTCAGATATCAGCAGCAGGCGACGTGTCGTCGTGACACTACTTTTCGAATTGAAATTAATAATTACATCTGACATATTTCGCGAGAACTGTATGCCGTACATCTCCTACTGCTGCTGTCTGCAGTCGGCTGTGGAGTCGTTAACTTGAAAATAGCACGTGATTATACAGTACGATTGGGAATTCAAATAGCATAAAGCGGGGTCTATAATTGGGTAGCTGTTTTGTTTTTTTTTAAACAACGCACTTTGTCAATTCCACAAAATACAAGCTGATAATTGGTCTAGCTAGCCTAAGGCAACTGCGATGTTGTCAAAACATAAAACCCGCTTCAGTTATTCAAATTGTAATTACACATTATACTATTTGAATATTATTCATTTATTTATTGCGGCAACAAAGTGTACACAAGGAATGAATTTCATTAGTACTAAATTTCATGGGTTAGTGTCACCTCTACTCCATTACAGGCACAAATCGAATCTCTTTGGTAGTTAACTGGTTTTTCTTTATTTCCAGCGCGCCTTCTGTGCCTTCTGCCAGGACCGAATCTGGGGGTTGGGCCGGCAAGGGTTCAAATGTATCCAGTGCAAGCTATTGGTGCATAAAAAGTGTCACAAATTGGTGCAGAAACCGTGCTCGAATGAGCATGTCGACCCTGTTGAGGCTAAGGACGACGCGAATGGAGAGAGCACGCTGGGACGAGCTTCGTCTGTCAGGTGAGCACCTACTACTTACAACTAGTACCCAATAGCTGATAGAGTAGGACGAGCATCAGTGGTACTAAATACGCTAAGTGGCTCTTAATACTTATCTCCATAGTCCCTTATTTCCTAAGTGCCGCCACCAGACAAGATTGCGAGAGGTTGGTTGATGGAAGTGGCGGTTCAGTTGTTGATGAACGCTAACAAAAATGCTCGTATATAGCTAGTCGGCCAGCCAAATGGTCGAAAAAAGCTTCGTTCATACCTACCAGCACGTAGCACAGCCTTAATTCAGGAGGACATTAGATCCGTTGGGAGACCTATATAGACACGCTCCGGCACAGACAAAACTTCTTACCGATAATTCTGACTTGTATCTGCGTGGACACGCTCCGTTCGCCGGCGCTAGATGTGAATAAACCTTAAATTTAGCTATAATCTTCTCTGTTTGCGGTTGGTAACTTCATATCTGAAGATCGTAATCACTGTGCGTTGCCTTCGTGATGGACTGAGGGCCTAGCACGAGTTACACAATTTGAAAACTTTTATAGTATACTATATCGAGCTCAATTAATGTACGTTTTTTGGAAATTACGCAACTGGTTTATGTAGAAATTGATCGAACAACGTAGGTAATGTAATCTTCTTGCAGATTGCAATAATTATCACTCAAATAGGTGAGGTAATTAAATAAAAAAGGTACTTCAAAAGAGAGCTCGATATAGTATACAATAAAAGTTCCATCAGGACTTCTTGTCTCCAGCGGCTTCTGTTGGCAACCATTCTGTATCTTTGATGTTATTGTTAGCCCGCACTGTCCCCCTGCTCAGCAAAGGCCTCCCCTCGAGTTTTCTATTCTTTGCGGCCACGCTCCACGCTCCACGCTCGTCGCGCCATCGCTTGCGTGGTCTACCAGGACTCCGTCTCACTGTCTCTATGTATATCTTTATCTGTTTAAAATGTTGGTGGTCTAGTTCTAGATCGCGGGCAGACGAGCCCCTGCCCGAGACGCCGCCCGCGCCCGCGCCCCCGGCGCCGCGCCCCGAGGACCTGGAGCCGGGCTCGCAACGCCAATACTCGCTGGACGACTTCGAGCTGATCAGGGTCATCGGACGAGGCTCTTATGCTAAGGTACTCCCTCCGCACTAACTAGACGGTCGATTATAAATAAAAACATACAACCGAATTGAAAACCTCCTCCTTTTTTTGAAGTCGGTTTAAAAGAAATACTGCATATCAGACCAGAACTCGTTCGACTCCCTCGAGCAGATAGTTAGGTAGGTAGTTAGGCTGTAAACAGGCCATTGAATAAGTGATCTGAGCCAGATATTAAATAGGCTAGAAAAAAAGGCTCTGATTAAGTCAGAGGGTTAGTACAGTAGTATTTAGAGGTCTACTGCTTAGTGCCTATGTATGAAAAAAAAACTAGACTGTCTATTCGCTATCTCAGTTGCAAAATTAAATTATTAACGCCAGACCCGTTTTTAAAACTACGTCGAGTTTTCTCGTCACTCATACCACAAGGTTTGGACAAAACTTTTCAATCAGTGCGTCCTACCCGTCATGACATACGGAGCCGAAACGTGGACACTCACAGTACGGCTAGTCCACCAGCTTCGCGAGCGCTTCAAGTCGCTCGCGAGCTATGGCACGAGCTATGCTCGGAGTTTCTCTGAAGGATAGAATCCGAAACGAGTATATCCGACATAGAACTAAAGTTGTCGACATAGTTCGGAGAATTAGCAAACTGAAGTGGCAGTGGGCTGGCCATATCTGCCGAAGAATCGATAACCGTTGGGGTAAACGAGTTCTTGAGTGGAGACCGAGCTCACGACAGGGCGCAATGGCGCTCATTAGGGAAGGCCTATGTCCAGCAGTGGACTGCTATAGGCTGTTGATGACGATGATCTTTTAGGATACTTTAATAACTGTAATACAACTTTACCTACCATATTATAATCAGACCTTAATTGAATGTTTCGTGGGTAACTAATATAGCAATTAGCACACTTTGGGTAATAAATAGGGTGAAGAGCTTATTTTCCTCGCCGTAACACAGTTAACAACTGGCACGGGAGGTAAGAACTCTGAGCCACATAGTGCCTGCGCTATTTTTGTCTTTCTATAGATAATGTTGCCTCTAGAAATAGCACATACGTAAGGTTCTATGTAACTATATTAAGTTGTTGTGTGAAATAAATTATCTTATTTTAAAAATCAAAATTAATGTTCGCAGGTGCTGATGGTAGAACTGAAACGTACAAAGCGCGTGTACGCCATGAAAGTGATCAAGAAGGCACTGGTTACCGACGACGAAGACATCGACTGGGTTCAGACAGAGAAGCACGTCTTCGAGACTGCCTCCAATCACCCGTTCCTCGTAGGACTGCATTCCTGCTTCCAGACCCCCAGTCGTCTCTTCTTCGTCATCGAGTTTGTCCGCGGCGGGGACCTTATGTAAGTTTCTTTACGGTTGCTTTTACAATGCCATTTGGTGCTAGTTTTGGTGATGGCACAACGAAGACCTTATTTATTATTCAAGGTTGATTTTACTAGTATAGGCATCGAATATGTACAGGTAGAAAATCTTGATTTGAATACTGTTGATTTTAAAATGGCAGTCAGTATCCACTGGGTTCTCGACTGGTAGCATCCAATCACCCTCGTAGGGCTGCATTCCTGCTTTCGAACGCCGTACGTGGAAGCTAGTTACGTATATTTCTACACAAGTTTTCCACTAAGCTATGATCGCGCGGCCAGCCGCCTAGCTGCTTAGTGGAAAATTCCTTTATGTGAGGTGCTCACAACTAACTACTAACTACCACTATAACTTGGCTCTTTTAAGGCTGATTTACATTGATACAGTAGCTGGCGCCAGCATCAGCATCTGGATTCCGGCGCTGCATAGTCACTGGCACTGGACCGCGTCGTTTATACGCGTCCAGTAGTCATTTCTACTTTATTGTATTGACTACACGTCAATACAATAAAGTAGAAATGACGTCATCCTTAAAGACTGATTTACATTGATACAGTAGTTGGCGCCAGCATGACTGGATTCCGGCGCTTCACTGTCACTGGCATTGGATTGCGTCGTTCACACGTTTCCTTAAGTTCTAGACTGTCTGACTGAACCATCGAACCAACTATGGTCCAAAACACGCCCTTCAGGATAACATATGAATTGAAACTGGTTCCAGGTTCCACATGCAAAGACAAAGACGTCTACCGGAAGAGCACGCTCGATTCTACGCCGCGGAGATCTCCCTCGCGCTGCACTTCCTCCACGAGCGCGGAGTCATCTACCGCGACCTGAAGCTGGACAACGTGCTGTTGGACCACGAGGGGCATATCAAACTAACTGACTACGGCATGTGCAAGGTAACATCACCAAGTTTTTAATACTTCTTGAATAGTTAATTGACTCGTGTCTTTGAGGAATTCCGTAACAAGATATTTAGCGAAACAATTTTTGTACTAAATATTAGATTGCAAATAACTATCTTTTTTCGATTGTCAGATATTTAAGTATAGCCCTATAAAAAAAATAACTGATTGAACGCAACTGCTTTTTTTTTAAATTAGAAGATTTTGTTCTTAGGAAAATATAAACATATTTTTAAGAAAAAAAAACAACAGCGTAACAATCGTATTTTTGAAAAAAAAAATTACGGTCGGTCTAGATAATGGAATTTGGCAAATAATCATGTTGGTCTCAATGGACTCCATTTTCCATCAGGAACACTTTTCCTAAAATAAGTTTACACAACATATGTTGTCCTAACTCATAACTTTGTTTTATAAGTAGTTTAATAATTGCAGCATGCTCGCATTTCAACTTTTGTTACCTATGAATAATTAGTGTAATTCTGATTGTAAGTGAATTTGTTATTCTTAATGAGAATAAAGTTTCTTAAACCGGAACATATCGAAAGATTTCGCAAAATTTTTAAAAAATAGTTGTCCATACAAATTATATGAAGCTCCATATCCTACAACCATAGAGGGGGTACCTAGTGAGAGTATATATCATATAAGTTAGCGGCCAACTCTGGTGTCCAAACATACGATTCATACCTACTTTTTGCATGCTGTTAACATTCCACGTGACTAGTTGCAAGTCCATCTCCGAACTAAAATCGAAAGGCATGTGCTAGGTTAGTGTTACAATATAACACTAACCTAGCACATGCCTTTCGATTTTTGTTCTATTCGATTAGTTCTATTTGATTTTAGATTTTAGTTCTAGAGCATTACGGTTTCCTAAACTTTTGGAACGTTTGAAAATACCGCTCCAGGAACACTCTAAACTATGCAATGAAAAAGGTTCTCTAGACGGCTCTAGAACGCACAGCCTAATAGCATTTGCCATACATCTTTTTTATTTATAAAAGTCTCGTGTCATGGTGTTTGTGTTCGGACTCCTCCGAAACTGCTCGACCGATTGTTATGAATATTTGTATGTATATTTGGTAGTTATGAGAATAGGTCGTAAAATATTTTTCATACCTTAGGCTGTCCCTATTCAGATCTTTATTGACAATTTTTTGTACATTACTGCCGCGGCCAGCAAAAGAGGCATTGATGGACGAACGTGTAGATGTAGGCCGAGGCACACATACGTGAGTCCATCAATGCCTAGTTGTGGCCAAGGCTTGTATAGTACTTTTCTCAATAAAACTAAAATAGTTCCTTGACAGAACTTAAACATTTTTCAATAAACAGCATTCTATTTGCAAGCCAGTTCGAAATTTAAATAAGTCCTTTGATTAGTTACCTCCTTGGTTGCCATGTTTCAGAGATCGTTCCATTTTTAAATTACACGATTGATATGAATTTACATAGTAATTTATTTGGCTGCTAAACACGACAGATATGAATTTTCATACAACTTTTGCCGGCCACTGCTCCCGTGTCGCATTGGCCGGTACAGCAATTTCGATTTATCTAGTAGAAGATTGTCAAAATAATGCTCTAATTTCCAAGCATGTTTGAGAAAAAACACCTAAAACCCCATATTTTTACGCTCCTACCCCCACCCTTCTATTATGGCAGCACAACGTTTGCCGTGTCAGCTAGTTTCCTATAACTTTTCTCTATTTTCCAGGAGGGCGTCCGTCCCGGAGACACGACGTCCACTTTCTGCGGGACCCCCAACTACATAGCCCCTGAGATACTGCGCGGCGAGGAGTACGGGTTCTCGGTCGACTGGTGGGCGCTAGGGGTGCTCACCTACGAGATGCTGGCCGGACGGTCGCCCTTCGACATAGCGCAGGCTGCTGACAACCCTGACCAGAATACCGAGGACTATCTCTTCCAGGTATTTCTTCATATACATTGATGTATTTTACAGTTGCATTTGTTTATTCAATGGCATCTGGGATGTTTCAATTTTACGTACGTACCGTACTAAGTAGTACATTGTTCATAATAATATGAGGCAACATAGTACCTGCAGTTTATAATTTCAGCCGTCAGTCAGGTCCTGTTCTGCTAAAGCAACGGCGACAACAACAATTTTCTTATTCAGAGATTTACATTCCAGTCCAGTCCAAATTCACTTTTATTCCATTTCACTACACATTTTTCTTATTACTAAGGTAGATTGGTTAAAATTTGCAATATTTTAAACAAAATAAATCAGAAAAACGCTAGATAATAAAATAAAAATGACACAACCCGTCGTTCAAACAATAGGTGTACATATAAATAAATAGCAGCGTCGTGGGTTGAAATCCCGCCTAAATCATTTTTTTTTTGTTATAATAAATTATCTTTGGTTTCCCTGTTAATAAAGTTATAATTTTGTTTTTCAAGTTAACACTGTCTTAAGGCGACGATACATGTCAAACCTCCCTCTCGCTCTCACTATTCAACATTTTTGAAGATATCAAATCTCTGAATGTAGTTATGCAAAATAGCAAACCTTCACGGCCTAGAAAATAAGAATACAAAGGTTCAGCAAGAATATCATGTAAACCCAACACGTTTTCCTACCAAAAAATTTGCACCAAAATAGATCACATTGGTGCAAGTTTTTTGGTAAGAAAACGTGATAGAATCAAAATTATATTATTGCTGAACCTTTGTATTGTTATTTTCTAGGCCGTAAAGGTTTGCTATTTTGCATTTTGCTATTCAGTGATTTTATATCTTCAAAAATGTTGAATAGTGCGAGCGAGAGGTTTGACCTGTATAGTCGCCTTAAGTTAACTTTCAGTTAAAGCGAATATCTACTTGTAAATGTGTAATGTATGTTTTTCACACGCACAATAAATAATAATGCGGGACGTAATCACACAACATCATGTAGCCCCAAACTAAGCAGAGCTTGTATTATGGGAACCACATCATTGATATACTACACATATATTTTTTTTTGTTGTAAATACTTACTTATCATACATAGAAAACACCCAGACCCGAGACAAATATCTACAGAACATGCAAACATTTGTCCCGCAGCGGGAATCGAACCCGCAACCGTCTGCGTCTCAGGCGGACTTTCGCCCACTGCGCCACAGAGGCCGTCTGAACCATGGACCAACTGGAGTCCACGACGATTTACATTTTCATGTATGTTTTTCCAGGTGATCCTAGAGAAGACTATCCGCATACCCCGCTCGCTGTCGGTGAAGGCTGCGTCGGTACTAAAAGGCTTCCTCAACAAGAACCCAGTGGAGAGGCTCGGGTGCGGCGAGCACGCCTTTATGGACATTGTCAACCATCCCTTCTTCAAGAGCATCGAGTGGGAGATGGTATGTTTCTTTTAAACTTTTTATAAGCTTTTAATTTAACTAAGAAGTTTTAAAATGTGCACAAAGCTCTTTTATATGTGTGATGTACACTGAATGTGACTGTACTAGGTGAGTTTGAATTTCGTTTGTGTCGTTCAATTACAGGGTATTATTGATTTGCTTACAATTTTTTGAGGACTTAATGTATACTTAGTTATTTCATCTGAAACAGTTATCTTACAACAAATCTAATAGTCTTTATAATGAGCTGGTTTCCATCGATAAAACCATTGATATTTTTGATTCTAATATCTTTAGATTTAAAAAAAAATGTTTCAACCAAACTAAGCAGTTAGGTAATATTACTACTTACATTTCAACTATTAAATAAAATCTGTATCCCTCTTAGGGAAAAAAATTGTAGCTTGCAATATTACTCATGCTATGTTTACATAAATAGGGTTTCAACCTAGAACCAAACCATTTTTCTTGTTATTGTTTAAGTTAGTTGGTTGTAATCTGCTTTGTAAACTAAATAAATTAAATTAAATTAAAAATAAAATCATTCTGGTCATTCAATTTTACCTGACTTTCGCACGAATAAAAACAACAAACTATGTTGGTATTGTGTTTCTATGCCATAGTCAGCCCGTTGCCAGGGCCCCGTTTGTTATACAGCAGGGTGCACTAAGGACAGGTGAGATTGCCTTTGATTCCGAAGATGGAGGTTCCGACCTTAAGGGATTTAATTATGATTAAATATACCACTTAATTGTCAATAATTATTTATTGTTTACTTAATTGAGTAATGTTTTATTTCAGTTGGAGCAGAAGCAGGTGGTCCCTCCGTTCAAGCCGCGGCTAGAAGGCGAGAGAGACCTCGCCAACTTCCCGCCAGAGTTCACGGACGAGCCCGTGCATCTCACGCCTGATAATGAGTACGTTACTCATAAGATAAGATAATGTTTTTATTGAAATGAATACATGAATACAGTTCAGGTTGAAACTGGCTCCTGAACTAGCGTTAGCTATATGTCAGGAGTCAGTTCCTTCCCATTTCTTGTCCCGATACATGTCAAACCTCCCTCTCGCTCGCACTCATCAACGTTTTTGAAAATATAAAATCACTGAATGTAGTTATGCAAAATAGCAAACCTTCACGGCCTAAAAAATAACAATTCAAAGGTTGACGTCTCATTAAAGGCTCCCCCACATAGGCGCGTTATTTTTGGTCGATATACCGGATGCTTTATTGCGATAATGCGTCTCAACTCCTTGCACACAACTGCATTTTTATCGTTCAATAATTATATTTCGTATTAGTGCATAATACGAAAGTGTTCATTTTTTTCGATTTCGAGCAAAACATTTTTTTTTTTTTCGTTAATTACTGTGTTGAGTGAAAACCATTGCAAGTTGCATTACCTATGTTGTTTGAACAGTTTATGCTTTTATCCAATTCAGTATAAAAAAAACCATAATTATAACAAAGTACATTAAAATGGAGCTCGAAAACGAAAACTATTGAACGTTTCCGTATAGTGCAACTCGTACCAACTAGTACCCCTAGTAGACAAGGGGAATAATTTTATAATAACCCAAAAGTTTTGACTCAAGCGGGATTGTATTACATGTACCTATGCCTATTTATAGTATCGCAGATAAATTAATTTTGTTCAATTTTCTATTCTTCAAAGACGGTCGCGGGTCCTTGTAAATCTTTTACTATTTTTATTTGCAGCACTGTGATCGCAGACATCGACCAGTCCGAGTTCGAAGGGTTCGAGTACGTGAACCCGTTACTGATGTCCCTTGAAGACTGTGTGTGACGTCACGCCTGCCTGCTGCATCCCTACCACGACCCGCAGGTAATTACAACAACAACACTAGCCTGTTCACTCCACTGTTAGACATGGGCCTTCCCTATGAGAAGGGGGATATGCGCTGGTATGAGATTTGGGGATGCTATCCGGAGGGCACAGCTTATCGCAGCCGATGCAGCTGCTCATCGGTCGGTGGTCAAGGAGTTTAGCTGTGCCGGTGTTAGGTCGCGCTAGTCTTCCTCCTCTTGTATGAGCTGGTGGCCAACTCTGGTGTCGGAGTTTTTAGGCCGCCAGAAAGCCATCAACATCTTAACGTGCCTTCCAAAACACGGAAGCGCTTCGGTCTATATAGACCTGAGCGCTTCACACGAAACGGAACTGCCACCCATCTAAGAAGTGACCGGGCAGAAGGTGATCTGCTAAGAACACGGAAGTAAGGCACACCACGAGAGGTTCGCCGCAGTCAGCCGCCAGAGCCCCGATTATTAGTTTGCAGAGTGCCAGGCCAGTGAGGTTGGCTTGGGTTCTGAAGTTGGAAATGACATCCTTTTAAACCCCAAATTCAACTTAAAGGCCTAAGTCGTATAAGAGGTCTTATGTGGTCCATAAACTTCAACCAGGTCTATTTAGTATTTCAGTTGCTCTCTAAAATGATTAGCACCGCACCTGTACCTGCATCTTAAAGGCCTAAGTCATATAAGAGGTCTTATGTTGTCCATAAACTTCAACCAGGTCTATTTAGTATTTCAGTTGCTCTCTAAAATGATTAATTAGCACCGCACTTGTACCGGCACCTTAAAGGCCTACGTCATATAAGAGGTCTTATGTGGTGCATAAACTTCAACGAGGTCTATTTAGTATTTCAGTTGCTCTCTAAAATGATTAGCACCGCACCTGAATTTGCAAACTTTGACTATTCATCATCATCAGCCTATAGCGTCCACTGCTGGATATGATCAGATATGTTGAAGCGATTAAGCAATCATATTATGGTAAAAATAAATAATGATGTCAAATATGGACTCTCCTAATAAGCGCCATAGCGCCCTGTCCTCAGCTCGACGCATCCAGCATTTTGCAGCGCAGCGACGTAGTTCGTATTTTTGGTCGGATTGTACAGCGGCAGGGATTGATGCGATTGGACCTTGAATGTGCAGAACACATTTTTTAAATGTTGTATGGACTGGTCTACTTGTTGCGCAGTATCCAGTATTTTAGCTCAGGCCATAAATCCGTTTCGGGACCTATACTGTGGCGGAGATGGATGTCTCCTCTATGAAAGTGCCTTGTGCGGAGAGTGATTAATGAAAAATATTATAACCTTCATTAATTATCCTTCGCAACATGATGCTGATTGAGGCCCTCGTTTTATCACCGTTTGTTTTATTTTTAATGCCTGCAGTACTCATTTATTTGTACAATTAAATCAATAAATAAGTATTCATTTTATTATTACTAGCTTCCGCCCGCTCGCGTTAAACCGGGATAAAAAGTAGTCTTTATAACACATAGGCTACTTTTTCTATGATTTATTTTTTCTTTTTATACTACTAGCTTCCGCCCGCGGCTTCACTCGCGTGGTACCGGGATAAAAAGCATATGTGTTAATCCAGGTCATAGACTATGTATATTCCAAGTTTCATCCAAATCCGTTCAGTAGTTTTCGCATGAAAGAGTAACAAATATTCATCCATTCATCCATACATACTCACAAACTTTCGCATTTATAATATTAGTGTGAAGTGTGATGTGATGTGATTATTACAGTCTTTTAGTTAAACAGGTCTAAAACTATGTATATTCCAAGTTATATCCAAATCCGTTCAGCCGTTACGGCGTCAAATATACTCACACTCACACAAACTTTCGCATTTATAATATTAGTGTGATACTATTATTTATTTCGTTATAGTAGTATTGGTCGAATCCTATGCTGAGCGTAAGTTCAGAGCTTCAATCATCTATACAAAGGATATCGCGCGCCGTACACTGTGAAAAAAGTGGCATATATTGCTAGCTATCATTTGTCAAAAGCACGTCGTACAAATATCGCCACTTTCTTAAAGAAGATAAGACAGAAAATCTAAGTAAGTCGACGAAAATGAAAACTGCTGCTCCGATAAGCACGTCATACAAATATCGCCTCTATAATAAAGAAGTTAAGACAGAAAACCTAAGTATGAAAACTGCTGCTCCGATGCGTTTTGGCGGAGTTTTAGACAAGCCGCTTTCGTGCGGGTAGTGCAAAAGCCTTTCTGCAGAGCAAAGCCAATACACTGTATCTTACAAGATACAGTGTTTTAGCTTAACAGGGCTCAATCGTTTTGTTTTTATCTGTTCTACGCCCCTGTAAAGTTTGTATTCTAGCTATTACCTATACTGAGAAAATACGATTTAAAGAACACTGTATTCACAAAATCTATAGGGTTTAAAATTCCAATTTGCCCGTTTTCTCAAAACGCACTTAACACGGTAGCTTTGTATAGTTGATCGAAGGTTCAGAGGTACAAAGATCCGTTGTGACGATTGTAATTTTTTCTCCAGGCATACGGCTACACAGGTGAATCGTCCTCGTCCGACTACGACTCGGTGGCGTCATCTTCAGCGGCGCCGCGGAAACCAACATTGCTCCAACACATGTTCTGTTTGCCCCTCAACTGACATAAGGGCAGGGACCGGGGCCCGCCTGATGATCGACTAGTCTAACACCCCAATAATGAATCGCTACTCAACCATTTAGACGCTATCTTTCAGTAGCTTCTCCATGTTGCGATACAAAAACTCATAATTTTCGTTTTCGAGCTCATTTTTAATGTGACTTTATTGGCACTCATCTAGTTTTAAATAGAAACTGATCGAAGAACGTAGGTAATGTAATCTTCTTGCAGAATGATTATCACTTAAGAGTTGGGGAATTAACAAAAAAAGGTACTTTAAAATTAAGCTCGAAAAAGTAAACTATGAAAGCTTTCGAATTGTGCAACTCGTATTTGGGGCATGATCGATATAATCTTCACTGAAACGACAATTTGATAACCGCTTAAGGGGGCCGGCGATTGCCGGCCGACAGATGCATAGAGCGGGATCCTTAAGGCGACGATACAGGTCAAACCTCCCTCTCGCTCGCACTATTCAACATTTTAGAAGATATAAAATCACTGAATGTAGTTATGCAAAATAGCAAACCTTCACTGCCTAGAAAATAACAATACAAAGGTTCAGCAAGAATATCATTTCGATTCTATCACGTTTTCTTACCAAAAAACTGGTACCAATGTGATCAATTTTGGTGCAATTTTTTTGGTAGAAAAACGTGTCGGGTTTAACATGATATTCTTGCTGAACCTTTGAATTGTTATTTTCTAGGCCGTGAAAGTTTGCTATTTTGCATAACTACATTCAGTGATTTTATATCTTCAAAAATGTTGAATAGTGCGAGCGAGAGGAAGGTTTGATATGTATCGTCGCCTTAAGCGGTTATCTAATTGCCTTTTAGTACAGAATCCGCAGGATAGCAGGCCGTCTCAATTGTTTGAGGCGATCTCAACTTGAGTAGCGTTTCAATATTCGGGCTTAAGGACTGTATTCATGAACTGGGTCTACTCCACAAAGCGACAAACGATAATAACGATTTGAGTGCCGAATAATACAACTGTCCGTGTTCAGCCTCCGGCACCTCAGGTATGACACGTAACTTTGAGGTCCACAACTTGTTAATTTGACAGCTTTAAGCATAACACAAACCAATTTGCGTAAGTAAGAGCGTGTGTTTGGTCGGAAATCGGCGGCTTTTGTCCGTTGCCATACTAAAGATTAGGGGCCTTACTTATAAAAATCTGTCAAAAGATAAACGATGCTTAAACTATTGTCACCTTACCGTTGAATATTGACAAACAGTGACCGGGATACTTTAAGCAACGGTCAAATTTAAGTAGCGTTTATAAGTAAGGGGGTAGAATTGATAGTTGGACGCAACTGGATTGCGCAGGCATGACGGAGCCGGGCTTATTTACATCTTTCTAATGCCATGGAACGAACGACATTATTTTGACAGTTAGTTCCGACCCACATCTGAGGGCCTACCATGAGTTTTTTGCATACCATCCGTGTGATGGTTTCGGTGAGCTCGATATACCATATGGTTTTCCGGTGATTGGTACCATGAGTTCTATGTTTATAGCATAGTTTACACCATATCTTTGATCGACTAGCTCGATTGAAAGAACTTCAAGCTGCATACTATCTATCTCTCTTGCACACAGGCAAAATAAAAGAGACGAAACAAACCGTGTAAACGACACGTTTTGACGTTTTGCAAATGATGTTTAGTTGTTTGTCAACAAAACGCGCTCTTTTCTCGAAAACATACCTAAACGCAGAAAATCCAACAATTTTCCAACAAATAGTTTTCAAGATAACGTCTCTCACAAAGATTTATCTATCGACTGAAAGTTTACGATATACTACATAGTACATACTTCCACAGACTTGTCAAAATACGAACTCGTACTGCCAAATTAGCACAAAACTGATCGAAAACTTTTTTGGAGGTTAAAACTACGAGTCGAAAGAACTCGTGGTGCCGATTTTAGTTCATGCACGTTTGCCTAGAGGAGCTGTACGAAAAAGTATGTAAAGATACCGAAACTTATAAAGTTTTCGAAAACTATCAAAACCTGTGGTAAGCCCTCTGACGAAAGATGCCATGCGTATTGTTCACGTAACGACAGCACAAGTAGATGATAAAACATTCAACCTTATACAAAGAAAGCAGACACGTGAGGATTATCACCTTCATGCCTCCAGTTGATGGACGCACATTCCAAATAGGTATGCGTGTCCTACGAAGAAATACACAAGTACTGTATATAACATTATTTTATATACAATACTGTTATTGGTAATAGCACTTAAGATCAGGTTGTTCATGCGCTAATTCCATCTTCAGATATCATAGAAAAATCACAAACACACCTTACGTGACAAATCTTACGTGAGATGTGGGACAAGCCAACGTTTTTTAGAGAGTAGTGAACGGTCGAATTCGAAGCTCTGTCGTATCGTTCCGAATAACAAAATCGTTTTGCGGAGTAGACCCCCTAAATTCAAAGTTGAATGTGAATCAAGTACAGATTTCTGATAGATTTTAACGGTATGTCTCAAAATCTGTAATTTGATTTTAACTTCAATCTTGAGTTTTTTTCTGAAATACTAAAGATCGTGCAATCAGCCAAATACCCACCAAATTGAATATATTGACAAAGATTAGATATTGTATTTCATACATATATGACTTACAAATAAAACTAATATAAGGTGGTAACATTTTGGCTGACTGTATCAATGGGCCTCTAGTTGTCTCTGTCTATTTAAATTATGATTTACTTTGATTATTTTGACAGAAATTGATTACGACCTATGTATTTATCCTGTACAGCAAAATTATAATGTTTTATAACACAGATTATAATATTATTTGAAACTTGTTATAACATGATTGATATTATAGAACAGTAAGTATATTATTCTTGGTAAAAGTTCTTCTAAGGCCCGTAAAATTCAAATTGAACTCAATTATAATAGTAAAACGGGGTATTATCGTAGAAAACATGTGGAATAGACCTTTGACCTGAATCGAATAAAGTTTTTGTACCATAATTAGTAGGTACTAATTTCCGACAGCAGTGCTACAATACACAGAGTGTACATTATATACTACACTATACAGAGTGTAGAGTTAGAAGAAGTACTTTTACCACACTTTCGTACATATGATTAAACACGATTCTTTACAGATTTTTTTTCTTCGATAAGTAACCTTAATATCTATTAATTTGATTGATTCGTTCTATTTTCCTATTGCTGTGAGCCATTTTCATAAAAAAATACAAAATTGACAGTTTGTAAAAATAAAATTGTCTCAATCGGTATTATTTTACTTATAAAAAATAATAAATAAAATAATTAAGCGCATCTTTATTATCTATGCTGCTTAGGTTAATATGTTTTCTTTCAATGTACTTAATTTGTTATATGTCTTTGAGCTTTAGTCAATGTTTTATTTTCGCTAATCTTTATGTCTAAAATGTTCACCTATATAACATTCCTAGTATATTTACATGTTATATTTTATTATAAAAACTTATTATTTTACTTATAACGTTAACTTTTCTTTCCATTATTGTATTTTGTAAAGCTGGTAGATCTGATATTAATAACTTTATGGAATTGAATGCATTAATTCCTTCCGTTATAAAAAAAACATTATTTTAGCCAATGTTGGTGCTCTATATGAAAGTGGGTTGAAAAATGGTAGGGAACGGCAGGTCATCAAAACTCTCAAAATCGAGAGATATTGTATATATTATGATAAAAACATTGTAAAACTTAAATATTTTTGAAAATATTGTAGTATCTATCTATAGTATCTGTAAATCAGCATTGTACCTTGTAAATTGTACGACGACTCACAAAAAACAAACATTAAAAATCTGGTGAAAACTATAACTACGCAAAAGCACAAGAGATGAAGAGATGAGATACTTACCTACCTACTTATTTAACCTATGGTTAAACACCGTAACAATAAACAGTTGTTCTTTGGCCATCCAAATCAGTCGTCAATGTTTAATACTTAGTAGTATGCCTATGTAAAATTGGTCTTAAATTGTCTAAAATTTTAGAATGGGCAACACTACCCAATGGTGGACTTACCTTACTTGTACATAAAACTAATCTTTAATGAATTATATTTAATAAAATATACTCAACTGAGTTGACATAGAGAAAGGTAACTTTGTTATTTGTACATCCAAATAAATAAATATATTGGTTAGCAGTAGCATACTATAATAATATATTACATTATATAAAAAAAACCATGTACAATGAAACCTAAGTCACACCTGAAATTGCCCATTCACTTTTCTATATTGTTATGTTTTTCGAGCAATAACATATTCTATTAAATATATAATTAATTATTATGTAAAATAAAATATATATTGTAGGTATTTAAAACATTAATCGAGACAGATGATCTGCTCAAGGCACGTAAGGAATTAAATGTAGATTGTTGACCTAACCTAGGTCATTCTAGGCCCTAGACGGTCTGAGAAGCGTATATATTTCGTCTTTGCATTCCCTAGACACCTAGATTATGCTAGATTTTGTAGATATATGCGTGGAATGTTGCTTGACATACATCTATTCAAATTAGCGGTTTTATAATTTATTTTGTAAAAATAACGTTTTATAATGTAGCTACTTGTTTATGCCTAATTTTGGGGCCTGAGATTAGTCTATGACACTGACACGTATGGTACCTAAAAATTTGTGTCTTATTGATAATTTCTTAGAATGCATGTATTAAGTACTATAAATAAGTACTATGCACAAAATTATTCTTAGGTAGGTATATGTTATGCTACATTTACACGCTATATTAAACCTTATATTTAGTGCTACAAAAAATCGCGTCGCTTCCACAAATGTAATTAAGATGCAAATTTATTAAAGCTTTAGTATTTGGATTTTCTGTAGCACTAAAAACTATATTCCCTATTGTAGAGTCTGTTTGTCCCTAGCTAAACACTCGTTAGGTAGCCAACGAATTTTAAAATAATAAATAACTATATTGAGCACTCAAAGAAAATTATTGTAAACTATAAAATTGTATCGGTTATAACAAATTATTGTTAAATGTAGAATCAAGACTTATTACATTAAAATATATAAAAGTACTATCTAAAGAGTGGCGGTGCTCAAAAACTTGAAGCTCAAAAGTCCACAGACTATTCTGAATAGTAATTAGCGATCTATTAGACGTTTTGCACCGAAATTATAGAAAAACTATCACACGCAATCGGTTTCTAAAACTTCCTATTTATAATTCGATCATGCAAAAATTTACTTTTAAATCTATCAAGAGTTAAAGTCTATTTTTGCGTGTCATAATCGTCAAGTTCCACTGAAATTATAAATATTGTTAATTGTACCATTTCTGAAGTGTACTTGTAATTGTCGCGTATTGTATTTTATCATGTGTTGCCAAAATCGATGTGAGGTTCTATGCTATTGTGTTGTCGACGTCTGCTGGGTGGTAGCCGCGAACTACCTTGTATTTATAATTTATTTATAAGCAGTATTGGTACTATTAATGCTTAGATGTATTTTAGTTTACATTCCAAATGTATCTATTAGTCCATTGTGACATCACACTAATGTTGCATCGTAAGTCTCAACAAGTTTTTCAAGCGTTACCACAGGCTGCGTTACGTTTGAAATTGATTTTATTACCAAAAAGTTGTGTATAGGAAATATACTAACCGCATGATGACATTAACATAGATTTAAGAGGAATTGTTATTACAACTTGAGTTACGATTAGAACAAAAATTGTATTACGTTATTTTAGTTTTGCATGTTAAACACACGGTTAAATTGTTTAAGATTTACTTAAATATGTATGTTGGATTATTTGTTCTGTTATGTATGTGACACCAATGTTTTGTGAATTGCTTGGTGCGTGATTGAGTCAAATTAGACTGGTGAACTTGAGATACTGTACTATTCTATGCTTAACTAAAAAATAAAGAAGATTAATCCTATTTATTGTTTTATTTTGATGGATTACTAATGTGTTATACTGCAATGTGTTCCCTAAACTATAAACAGCATCATCAATTCATATCTACACTATAATATTATAAAGAGGAAAATTTGGCTTTGTGTGTGTATGTTTGTAATGAATAAACTCAAAAACTACTGTGCCGATTTCAAAATTTCTTTCACCATTGGAAAGCTACATTCACCCTGAGTAATAGGCATATATTTATTGCTAGAAAAGATTAGGGATCCTACTAACACTTAAGTAACGTAACCCAAGGTGTAAAAAAAGTGCCCTAACCCGTGCGAAGCCGGGACGGGCCGCTAGTTATGTTATGCGTTCAGCATCGGCGTTGCAATAAGTTGTGCCTTGCGATCGCCAACCCATAGAGTAGGCGCCAACCCGTCTCGGCCCATCGTAGCGATTTTGGGCATAAACTACAGCATAAACCTTTATTGATAGCACCATTATAGACTCGCGGAAGGTGGCTGGCAAAAGGTGAATGCAGAGCCGAAAATCGGACTAGTGGCGCTTGTACTGAACAGGCTGAAGATGAAGATTACTTTAGTACTAAACTTATAAATCTGTGATGAAGATACAAAACAAACTACCCGTCATAATTGACAGAGTAAGTGAAGAGTCTGCTTAAAGTCTGCAAATGTATTGAAATATATTAAAAGATTCAAACAAGGTTAAATTAAATAATTCCAATTAGATTAAATCTAGGTTAAAAATGTTTTCTCACATTTTGTTAAAGCTAAGGATTGTAATCTGTTTTGCGAGATTATTATTTATTTATTTTAATAAAAGCCTGAGTTGCCACTGCAAGGCAAAGGCCTCCCTTCCCTCCTTCCACTCCTCTCTATTGAGTGCTGTATTTTGCTAGTATTCCATAAAGGCGTCCAGTTCGTCTCTCCATCTTCGCCGCGGTCTGACACATGGTCGTCTGATGCCATGCGGGGTCCAATGAGTGGCAGCCTTTGCCCAGAACTCATCCGATATGCGTCAGATATGGCCTGCCCAGTCCCATTTTAATTTGCCGACTTGTTAATTGTTTGCGAGGTTAATAAATAAAAAAAACTCAAATGTCAAATGTGTATCTAATATATAAAAAATGTGAATGAAATGAAAGACTAATATTCCCAAACAGTTTTATTTAAAACATAAACTCACACAGAATACATGAAGTACATAAACCATCTATTTTAAACTGGACACAATTTTAATGGTTATAATGATTTGATTGGATGACACTAAAATCTAACATGCTTCTTTTTACAGATCAAGTAATAATTTCCTTATGAAAATAATTAATACTTTGAAATACACGTAATTACTAATTAAATGCACAATTTTTGAAACGAAAACCGACACAGAATATTGAAATATCATCATCATTGAATTGATGATTGAAATATACACTACCAATATTTACTAACCACAAAAAATTTGCTGGTGTTTGGAATAATTACTGGACATCATTTGGTAATAAAAAATGTGGTGTATTGATACTGTATTAATGAACTGTTATCTATAGTTATTGTGTTTATAAACATTATAATCATATTGATTACACATACGATAAAGAAGTCTACATGCAGTAAGTATTCAATGCAAATACGTGTCGGTTTTTACTTCTAATATAAATGCTGTTTTAGTACGAATTACATTGAATGCTTTGGTTACGCATAAAATACTGATATAAGAAATATGTTAAATAATCTTGAAATGGAATACTGAAAGTAAAACTAAGTGTTTTACATATCTTAATTTTTTTAGTTTTTTTTATCTTTTTTGATTATATATTAACTAATGGAATGCACTAACAATACTGACATAAATACAATGGAACTAGACAATAGTGAAAAAGTAGAAAGGAGTGTATAGTTATTTTTTAATTTTTTTAATAGAATGCTATGCAGTCCAGAATAATTCATTAAAAAATATCAAAATATTCTCCATAACTGGGATCTCAGTTAAACATTCACATTGGCGTATCATATACGATATCCTTACGCTATCAAAAATATTTTAAAATAAAACTCTAATAGAGAACCATCAGATCACAAAAATATTGCTATCACAGAAACGGAACCCAAAAATATCTTATAACAACTAATATAAGTACTGAAAAATATTTATAACACATTATCCAATTCATGTCAGCCTTCCACTGCGTAAGGGAAATGTTTGGAGAATAGAGGGAAGGAATGGAGTAAACTAGTTTTTGCCTTCCACTAAGAGAAAGTTTTCCTGAAAGGTGTGTTGGCATACCATTTGCAGCGAGGATCGAGTGGATTCGTGCGGAGTCCGCAAGGAACCCGCTAAACTCAACCTTGTTTGTAACTCTTCCAACTCGCTAACTCGGCTTAGATCACTCTTTTCTAGTAGAAGCGCTTGTATTAATTAACATTTTCGCTGCGAGTTAGATGAAGTCCATAATGGATCCGATTCGCTTACAGTGGAAGGCAGGCATTTAGCTAATTTTGAAGTATTGGAACTCAGTTTTGCCAATGTTCAAAACAAAAACAATCTGAACCCGAAGCTAAAAAGGTTCGTTTTGTAATAAATAATATACCATATTATATTAATTTGTAACGCAATAAATATTACTTAATATTCGATGAAACAAAAGTAACTTTTACATTAAAATATTACATAATACGGCTACCGAATACTGTTTTCTGTTTAGAAAGATATAAAATATACACATAATACATGCTAAAACCAGACGAAGCGACATTACAATAATGTTACAAGATTCATCTAAGCTAAACCTACTTTTGCTTCAATAAATGGCGCAATCGAAAGGATTTCATATTTATATCACTTCATTTTGATACGTTTTAAGCCTCACTCGCCTTTTATACGGCTACACTGTTACAAATCAGTCAATTTTCTAGTTCGCTAGTCAGACCAAACCAATTTAAAACAATAAATATGCTTAACCTACAACTACAGTAAATTAAGAAAGAATAAAAACTTTTAAATAAATGAGATACATAAATCACACAGTTAAATGAAAATAAAAATAAAACAACGAGAACATTACTCAATTTCAATAAACTTAATTAACTTCGAATAAACTGAGTAATCTTTGAATAAACTTAGTAAACTTTGAATATACTTAATAAACTGACAAGTAATCTATGAATATACTGAGTAAACTTTGAATTAACTGACAAATAATCTTTGAATATACTTATTAAACTTTAAATATACTGAGTAAATTTTGAATAAACTGGATAAATCAAGTATAGTTAAACTGGCCTGGAGAAACCGTCGTTATATCGACCTCAAGATGTTTTGTGCTGAGAAGCGGAGGCCTAGGGCTCTACTTGTCTCCGTTCTGGGCAAGCTTGGCTTTCTTGGAGGGAGGGCACTCCTTGAACAAAGCACCGGACTGCAGACCAGACATCAGGAATGGCACCTGAAAACAACAGAGTATGAAATCTTTTGCAAATGTCGAATTTGGATGAATTATTTATGTAAGATGTTATACTAAACCTATCCAACTAATATTACTACCCTTAAGTTTTGCAAGTACTATAGTACGCATACACACACTCGATGACGATTTATTCATGTGAAATGTGAAAAATGAAATTAAAATTTGTTCCTCTTTCACGCCAAACCTATGAAGTTTTAGACCAGGGTAACATATAGGTTTCGAAAGTATGCAATAAGGGTGCAGGTTAGCATGCTTCTTTCTTCAAAAACTAACTAATACCTTATGCTCGAGCTGCATATGATGGTTCGGCGGCAGAGCGAGGCAGGCCCGCATGAGGTTTTCGATGCAGGCGCGCTGCTTGAACAGCGCGTTGACGACGGGCGTGCCGCGCGGCACTAGAGGCGCCTTCAGCAGATACGCCAGCGGAGACAGCACCGCGTGCATGGAACACCACTCTGCGGAGGTCAACGAAATAGTTAAAGAAGATAGATAGATAAATTAAGCCTTTATTACACACAACAACGACACCGGCCTATATAAGTCAACTGCTGGACATAGGCCTCCCTTAATAAGGAGGATATGCACATAATCCCCACGCTGGGCATGCGGGTTGGCGATCGAGGCACAGCTTTTCCTCGAAGCTGCTGCCCGTCGGCAGCCAGGGAATGTTGTTGTGCCGGTGTAAGGTTGCGCCATGCCGCAATCAGCCGACCGCCAGAGCTTCGTTTGTTAGTTAGCAGGGTGTACCATGGGCATGGGCAGGTCAGGTTGGCTCCAGTTCCGTGACGGTTGAAACCTCTTCATTCTCCGTTATTTTAAGGAGTCGGGGTGGCTGGGGTCAGGTTAGCAGGGGGGCAATGCACAATACACCCCAATGCGGGACGTCGGTGCAGAACTTTTTCCCCCCACTTCAAATTAGAATTAGAACCCCATGGAGTTCACAAGCGGAACGAGTCAAGTACAAAACAAGAAACACGTGTGTTCCTTTTCACCCGCACAAGGCTAACCTGGGCCGTCTAAAAGTTTGTTTACTTCATTCATTTCATTCAACTTATTAATATAAGAATTAATTCACTCGAGAGCAATGAATCCGGGTCACTCAAAGAATCCAAAAAATCTCGGAAAGTAAGAATGCTAGGTTAATGCAATAAATTGTATTTAATAGACAATTTAATACTCCTTAAATGAAAGTATTAAAACTTCTTAGTTATTGTAAAGTTATATCATAAAAAAATCAAATTTGAAAAGGGAACACTGTCGAAGATGGAACTACGAAATTACAGGATTTGTTTTTGCTTTTGTTTGTAATCTGTCATTTATGTTGGTACATAAACCAGGTTGATAGTGCTCAATATTCATTATTCAAGCTGAAATCATGTCGCTTACACTTGAAGAATGCACCAGAATACTTACATTGGTGGAAACCGGCCGGAGTCAGCGCGATACAGCCAGGACTGTCGGTGTGTCGCTGTCAACAGTACAAAGAGTTCTCCGACGTTACGAAGAAACTGGTTCTAACCTACGCAGACCAGGAACGGGCAGAACTAGGTGTACCACAGCACGAGAAGACCGATACTTGGTGAACAACATGCTTCGAAATCGCTTTCTCACAGGAACTGAACTCACAAATCAGTTTCGACGCCTCGGAGGAAGTAACCCAAGTGCATGGACAGTAAGACGTCGGCTTGCTGAATCTAACTTAAAACCCCTTAGACCTGCAAACGGCCCTAAACTGGAGCGTGGCCATCGTATTTCAAGACTAAGATATGCCCAGAACCACGTAAATTGGAGTATTGAAGATTGGTCGAAAGTTATGTTCTCCGACGAATCAAAATTTATGCTCTACAAGCACGATGGAAGACACAGAGTGTATAGAAGACCAGGGGAAAGATTCAAGCAAGCATGCATCGAAGAAAAAGTAGCCTACGGTGGTGGGTCTGTACTTGTGTGGGCCGGAATTTCCTCTGAAAGTCGCACAGAGCTGGTGATCATAGAAAACGGCTCTTTAACTAGCGTAAGATATGTGGAAGAAATCCTCAACGAACACGTTGGTCCATTTATGGTCAATTTGGGTGAGGATGCTATATTTATGCATGACAATGCCCGACCTCATACAGGTAGGATTGTGAATGACTACCTTCAAGAGATGAACATTACTTGTATGGAGTGGCCAGCGCGCAGCCCGGATATCAACCCGATCGAGCATGCTTGGGACGAGCTAGGGAGATGCGTAAAACAACGAAACCCTCCCCCAATCACGCTTCCTGAGCTCAAAATTGCTCTCACAGAGGAATGGGAGAATATTCCCCAAAATCGTATAAGGAACTTGGTGTACAGCATGCCAAACCGCGTAAACGCAGTAATGGAAGCACGAGGAGGTAATACGAAGTATTGAAATTCAAGAAAATCGTCATAAAGTTCAAAAATTTCATGTTTCCTATTTTTGTTTTAAGGAGAGATCAGCAGTTTTTTTTCTTTATGTAATTTTGTATAAATAAAATGTATGGTGACTCATATTTTTTTAACTTTCATTTAAGGAGTATTAAATTGTCTATTAAATACAATTTATTGCATTAACCTAGCTTTCTTACTTTCCGAGATTTTTTGGATTCTTTGAGTGACCCGGATTCATTGCTCTCGAGGGTACTATGACACTTGTTCTAACCATACGCAAAAATACCTTGTAAAAAGTAAACGGAAAAACTATGTTGCCGAAAGCCTTTCCACAAACCTTGCGAATCAAGTTCCTGGAACTCAATTCGAGTGAACATCTCTCCCAACAGCACCAGATCGAGGATCAGGGGAACGGCCAAGAGCGAGTCCTCGCATGTGTTGTGCACAACTATGGTGTTGTTGCCGTGGAGGAGAATCTCCGAAGTATACTCGTCCATCGCGCGCTTTGAGTCACCTGCAAAAACATGATGTTCAAAAACTCTCTCAAAAGGCCACTAGTACATAATTGCATTAGACTTGCGACAAATATTCTTTATTAATCAGTATACGGCCTATTCGGTTACTTATATCCTATTCGGCCGAATACCGAATAACTAGGTACTATTCGGCCGAATACTTTGAAGATGTTTTGTAATCAGAAATTTGGTAAAACAAAAACAATAATTTATTTTTATGATGTATTTTCTTTTAATCGCATAGCTTTTTCAGAAAAGCCATGCGGAGACCTTTGGGCCACCTAAATACTCCGACACCAGAGATGACCACTAGCTCATTTATTTATTTATATTCTGATTACAAAACAAACAGTTCATATGGAAGAGGAAAGCTGACACAGAGAAAATAAGGAATACAGGTGTACATACCTACGTAGGGAACGTATTTGATAACGACCACGTGATCCGGCTTCTCGCCAGGCTGGTAGAGTATCTGGTTAGACTCCACCATGTCATCCACGACATTGCTTTTAGTGATCTGTTACAAAAAAATGCTAGACATATTCACACAACATCATATAGCCCTATATTAAGACAGTCTTACTGACTAATTTAGTCAAGCCTAAGACCGACTTAGTGGCTTACTCACTACGCTACTAAGATTTCTACTAAGATTTTTCCACCGATTTTTTGTAAGACAGATAGGGAAGAGCACGTCATGGACAGAGCGTATACTAACCTGGTTGGATTTACGGAGGAACTAAGGCCTTACGGGCCTAAATGGTTGGATTTAGAATGTACGTATTTATATAAGTATTTTTTTTATTTATTTATTTATTTATTTAGGGCTTCCAATGAGTAATTACACAACTCTTACAAAAATTCTTAATATTTAAAATTCCTTTCCTGCGCTTACTCTTTTAAGGTAGCCACAGCTAAAACAAGTACCTTATACGCTACGAGATTTTACAATTATAACCTATAGACATAATTTTATAAAGTATGAAGTTTAAGTTTAGTTATTTACAATTAAAAATGTAAGTTCAATATAATTAATTATTATTATTTTAAGTTTTATAACTTTTTTCGTAAAGTTCATAGTTAATGCACTTTCAAATATGTTTGGAAATTTTGGTATTCTGGATTCAGAGAGCCTTAAGAGCTAAAATGGTTATAATTAAATTCTACGTATTGATGTTAGTATTTTATGTTCTATTACTTTTTTTTTCGTTAAGTTCATAGTTTTGGAGTTAGGGCACTTTGAAATATGTATGAAAATGTAATTTTCCGGATTCAGAAAGTTAGGTCTTAAGGGCTAAAATGGTTGGAATTGGATTGTACGTATTGATGAGAGAAATATAAACTCTTGATACAATCTACCATAAGTTTTAAGTAGATTCTACTGTTCATATAATTAAAAATTACGGTTGTTGCAGTGTAATGGCGGCGTGCACC
The DNA here is from genome assembly GCA_951804965.1 of Horisme vitalbata. Taxonomy (NCBI): domain Eukaryota; kingdom Metazoa; phylum Arthropoda; class Insecta; order Lepidoptera; family Geometridae; genus Horisme; species Horisme vitalbata. The sequence continues at coordinate 13,512,500 of OX638091.1, forward strand.
GGAAACGAAATGAAAGAAATATTTTTATTGTAAATCACGGTGGTGTGTAAAAGTAAAGAAAATGTAAAGGTTCTCGGCATTTTAGTTTAGTTTATTTAACAAAAAAAATTGAACTTCATATCAAAATTGCAGAAATAACGTTGATAACACGACTGTGTTACTGCAGCTGGCCGCCCTCCTCGCGCATTTCGCGATCATGTGAAAGGCCTGCAGTCAACGTGATAATCTTCATTAGCACTACATTGCTTTATTTAATTTTACTAGGAGCAATAAGTATGACTACTCACTATCACATGAATTTTTCAAATTCACAATAAAACAAAACAAACCGAATATCATATGTGATCAAAGTAAACTAACGCATAGCGTGATCGGATACACAGATAAAGTGCAGCTTATAGGTATCACAACGGATCTTTTTCTCTCCAAGTTAGGTTCAACAAACGATTTGACCAATCTTAGTACAATCCGATCCAAATATAGGAACTACGTCGCTACTTGCAGCCAACTTCAGAGGGACAAAGATACGTCGCGGTGAGTAGTGTACCTCCTTGGATCTGAACTGCTTGGGGGCCGATAGATTCTTCCCATCGTTATTACCGAGGTGGTTGTAGCTCACGATCGATACTGGCTTCAGACCTGACAAATAATGTGAAAAATTACATTTTATTCTGTTTTACCAGCTTTCGCCTGCGGCTTCGCTCGCGTCAGTCAGTAACACAAATCCATCCTAGCACAGTTGCTATAGTACTAGTTAAAATTGTAATAGGTGAGTATGGGTTCCTACCCCCATCTTCGGAACCCAAGGTAGCCTCCCCTGCACGTGGTGCACCCTGCTGACTAACAAACGGGGCTCTGGCGGCCGGCTGATTGCGGCATAGCGCAGCCTAACACCGGCACATTCCCTGACAGCCGTCGGGCAGCAGCGTCTGTGGTGCAAGATTCTTTGCCCTGCTATCTCCAACCTGCATGCCCAGCGTTCAGATTATGGCCATATTCCCCTTTATCAGGGGAGCCCTATGTCCAGCAGTGGACTGATATAGGCTGGTGTGGTGTAGGTAGGTGTTTTGTAGCCTGAAATTGCCCAGATACATGATAAATGATACTTATCTATTTAATTACTTGTTTTATCAGCGTTTACTAAGGTTTCTTAGCTAAGATATGTAGGTAGGTAGGTACCCTTTAAGGAATTTCTAAAGTAAATCTAAATAATAATGAGATGCGTACCAGCTGAGACGAGAAAGTCGACAAGCACCGACTTGAGTTTGGTCTGTCCCGACTTGAAATCGTCGCCGGCCACGAACACGTTATTTTTCTCGGCACGTTCCACCACACCCGGCACGATTGTGTTTTGAGGAGAGCCGTTTATGTAGTGGCACTGAAACAATATTGTATCAATGAGTGAATGTATTTATTGTATTGACATTTGGCCCTTTTAAAGTTTTCCACACAATTTCTAGGGACATTCGCCAAATCGGTCGAATGAGAAAAAAACCGGCCAAGTGCAAGTCGGACTCGCGCACGAAGGGTTCCGTACGGGAGCCTCACTTAAATATTTATCTTATTCTGCTTTTTGTATTAAAACTATAAATATACATTCTCTTAAAGAAAAGAGTAACTTCGGGAAAAAAATTCTTCCCTACGTCGATGGTCTCTACGGTAATCAGCACTCACCCCTTCGTCAATAGCGGCGAGCGCGAAGATTGTTGACGGCGAGATCTCAGAGTTGTTGTCTCGCAATGCCTTCTCCAAGTGTTCCGAAGTATCGTGGACACCCGGCCTTATGTCACAGAACCTGATAATGTAAAGGCAGATTTTCACACACCGCGACAATTAAATTTTTCAACCACACAGCCCCATAACTCCATATAGCCCCAAAGCAGGGTTTCTGTTATGGATGTTGGGTACTATACAGGATGGGGCCAAATTTAACTCATTTGGGGGCAGCTACCTTTTCTTCTGTAGTTTTTATTCTGAGGAAACTATAGGTTTATTTTGAAAGAAAAAATAAGGGCATTTTCAGATTTTAAAAAAATGTACAGTAAGCCCAGAACACATTTGTTAAAAAAAAACAAGTTGGTCTCATCGACTCCATTTCCCAACACGAACCCTTTTCCCAAAATACCTTACCAAATCAAATCATAAGATTTCGCGAAAATTTAAAAAAGTTTTCCATACAATTTCTATGAATCGTCATTCGCCTTTACATTGAGTCCATGTACGCCATTCGAACACTTGCCAGGCAATACTCTGTTCTTATTTTAAATTGACCTTTCATAATGTTTAGCAGAATGATGTTACACCCAATTACCAATATGCATCGAATTACATGCATGAACTCAATGTAATGGCGAATGATTTTTCATAGAAATTGTATTGACTGACTTGAGACAAATATTTGCAGGTCATTCAAACATTTGTTTCGCGGCATGAATCGAACTTGCAACCCTCTGCGTCTAAAACGGGCTTTAGCCCACTGCCACACCACTTCGCCATTGGTCGTCACGACAAGGTGTTATGGATGGATACCAGACACAATAGAAAATCTATTTATATCTCGCGTAGATCTGCATTCCGGCATACCTATTTGAGGTTTAAGACGTAAGGAATTTTAAGCAGTTGTAAAGTTTCACCAACTTCAAACAGCTTGTAGAAAGAAGCCCATTTATGAACAAAGATCTCCCCCAAGGATTTCACCACATTATTCAAAATTATTTTTAAACAGTCTACTTATTCTTTCGCGAATAAAAACATATGCCTTATGGGGAAAGCGAAACATTGTCCAATTTTTGTTGTTGTTTTTTTTCTTGTGTGTTGTTGTTTCTCCAACCTAATTGCAGGTTAACGTGTTTTTTTTTATTTCATGAAGGAGTAAGTAGACGGCTTTTATTAAAATTGCTATTTTGCTTGTTCTTTCTCTGATTTGCATGTGAATCTTCGGGCGGGAGGGCGGTGCATAGACATAGACATAGACACATCATTTATGGAACCGGTGCACACGTATGCATTTTGTTGTACTCGCCATAGGTTAGCGGAAATATTGTCTATATAACCTTGTAGAATATCTTATTACTGCCGATTGTCCACTCCACACTTTTATTTCTCTGGTCTTTTTATTTTTATTTGTGATGTGAGCAATGAAGAGTTTATATGTATCTTATGATTATTACGCTCATTTATCGTCGCTCTCGATCGTTACCTCTCAGTATTGGCCGTCCACAGCACGATGATCTTGTCCAGCTGGTTCTTATCGCGGAAGTTCTTGATATCAGCCCGCACTTGGAGGTACTGCTCGTGCCTCGTGCCGCGGATCAGATTAGTAGCGCGATCAGCCTGGAAGATGCCGCTTTTTAATGCGTGTAGTAGACCTCTTTTCTAACTTCGCTATGACAGCAACAGCCTATTTAGTTCACTGTGGGACTCAGGCCTCCCCATAAAAAGGTGGATATGCCTATAATACCCACGCTGGGCATACGGTTTGGGAATCGCAAGGTACAACTTCTCGCACAACACTTGGCTATGAGCTAGTGGCTCTTTCTGGTGTCGGAGTGTTTAGGCCACCCGAAGGCCTCCAACATGACTTACCGACTGATAAAGCCGGGACCGACATCTTAACGTGATTTTCGGACCACAGAATCGCTCAGATCGAAATGGCACTAACCAGCTAAGTAGTGACCGAGCGGCGTGTGCCTCAAACCAAGATGATATGCTAAGAATAAGTAGCAAGCCACGGCACGAGCGCTTCTAGACCCAATACATAAGTCCTTCTCAAGGTATACCACTAGCTAGAACCACGGCTTTAGCGCATTATCTGCGTAATGTAGCTGGCAGACAGTGGATGAAAACGTTACATAGGTTAAGTGCATGGTGTATTCGGTGTTTGCGCGTAACCTTGGCAATGGTACGCTAATAGCACGAGTGGTAACACCATGAATTATGCGCAGTAGCACAAATTACGAGTTCATATAGTACACACAAATTGATCATTTCCGATTAGCGGCACATGACAGAAGCGTATTTTTTTACGTACTTATTAATTTTACAACCTTTATCAATGACTGCAAAATTGGAAAGCGAATGTACAAGAAACAACCGGAGACTATAGTTAAGACGCTGAGCCACAGCCAACCCCTATTTCGGCACAGGGTTACGGTAGCTTGTCGACCTAATATATTACACCAACCTTGCGTAACTCACTCCTAAAGTCCTAACACTTCCTCTGTGATCTAGTTGTTCTTAACTTCAGAGGAATATACATCCAGTGAGCATTATAGTTTAATCCACATTTTCCTGGTTACTTTAACTTTTTTTATATTTAAGCAAGTATGTATATTTACAAAAAATATATGTATACTTATTAGTAGAATCACTCAGCCATGTAGTTCCCATCATAAGTTTTGGTTACTTTGGCGCTCTAAGATGTTCTGTGCAAAATGTCCGGCATTAAAAAACGCCTTTGACTCAATTCCTTCACGCGGAAACGGCTGGACGGATTTAGTCAAAATTTTGCACATACATACCTATGTAGTTCTAGACCACGAATAACATATAGTAAAATGTACTTTTATTTTTGTACCACGCGAGCGAAGCCGCGGGCAGAAGCAGAATTTTCATAAATAAATCCCACTTGACAATCTTTTTTCTTTCTAGTTGTGTATTACTGCATTTTAACCAGAGTTCATTGTTCACTTGAGTCGAAATAAATGTTTTTCTATTGTATTCTGCCTGTTATAAACCTGTCATAACAGTATGCATAATAGAAGTACATACATACATAAGCATGTTTAGTCTACCTACAATACTAAATACACTACATACCACGTTACGTTATGATTGGTTACGGAAGTCCAATGAAAAACGACACGTGTTTTTTAAACACCACCTGGCAATGGAAAAGTTCCATTCTGCCAGTACGTTCATAGACAATCGTTTTGTAAACACCGACCGTATATAATGCGTGTTTTTGAAAAAGAAGCACAATGATCGTAAATTCGTAATGTGGGAACATTGGGAACCTCATGCTGGTTGATTTTGCGGTTATATAACATTTTGTACGAATTAAATGCATATTTAAATGAATGCTAAATGCTTAGTAAATGTCTAGCTTAACACGTTGACTGCGGGAATCGGACATGAGCTGGACAAGCAAGTACAGCGCAGTTGTTTTTTCTTCAGCACTCAAAGCGTTAAACACGCGGCATAGCTAGCATATATGAGAGCGTTGGTATCAACTACTGCAGACCTTTTTCTGGATGAAATGTACCCTATGTCCTTTTCCCGGATAACGAGTACCTATGTAAAATTTCATAATGATCGGTTGAGTAGCTAATGCGTGAAAGAGTGACCAACTAAAACCCCAAAAGGATTTTCTACTACCTATACATAATAGTACTCATTAGGTCGCTATACAGCAACTCAATTCTGCCCTATTATTATTCCCCTTCATTATTCAAGGAGAATTGTTTTGATGTTTCGCGCTCATAACGAGGAACCCGCCCTAAATATACACGGGAAAATCAATATCTACATTATGTTACGCAAGGTTGAATGAAATCTTAGAAGATTTATTTTAAGTTTGATTTTAGACCACGATAAGAATTGAAGCATTGTCTTCGAAATGCTAGCGCAGAAGGAACTAAAATATAAATTTACTAGCTTCCTCCCGCGGCTTCGCTCGCGTGGTACCGGGATAAAAAGTAGCTTATGTGTTAATTCAGGTCACAAACCAAGTATATTCCAAGTTTCATCCAAATCCGTTCAGTAATTTTTCGTGAAAGACTAATAGACCACACATCAATTCATCCATCCATACTCATAAACTTTCGCATTGATAATATTAATAGGATTTGGAAAGACACAACATAATAAAGAAACAAAAAGGCTGAAAAAGTGCACAATACGGCTTAGGTAGGTAGGGTCTAGTCTTTAATTATTCATAACAACTTAATATTATATTAAACAATATACACTTTAAAAACCCGTAGAGCTTGTCTCAGCGCCCTCAGTAACAACGTAAATCATTACATTACAAATTATTAGACAAAAACATTTTAGCTACTTCTATAAAAATTGAAATCCCGAAATCAACGACCTACTAAGATCCATTTCATGAGCACTACGACACGAACGGAAATGAAATATTGCGCACACAATCTCACAAACAGTCCGTTGAGTGTCTCGCTTAAAAGGCGTCAACTCAGCATTATGGTAAGCAGGCAGGTTACCTATCTATACCTACTCAGCACTTGTATTCTTTGACCCCATGTCGTCCAAAAGACTTCACAACCCTCGGGAGTTAGATCAGTGAATGAATAAATAATAATAAATAAATTTTATTATATGTATATTATGCCACCTAGAAAATACCTCTAGTTTGATATGACCAAACAATCTTGCTGAAACTTTCATATAGAATTTAAGACCTCTGTAAACAACATGTACTCAATAAACGGTTCTAGTTGTTTTTCAGGACATGCCGGATTTCTCACGGTTTTTTCCTCATGGCCAGCGTAAGCTGGCGGACGACACGACATGGCAGAGGATTTTAAATTTACCAACATAAATTCGTAAGCCTTTAACCTTTTTCGCTCGATCTTAGGTTTGTTCCTATTTTAATACATATCGGATCACATTATTGTGCAAAGAACTGAGACTGCAAAGAATTTGATCATATGCCGAACTTAATGAAGTGCTTGTTAATATACCAGTTAAAGCGTGGTACAGCGTGGTGTGTCGTCATTAAACACGTGTGACGTGACGTCACATGACAAGTTACGGTTATTGCCCGTATGAGTAACTGCTAACGGCTCGCAAAATTCCGGTTTGGCCTGTTGCTCTTATCTGTCATTGATCTCTACGTCATAGAATCCTTCTCCTAACTTATTAATGCGAATGTCGGTTTATTAGTTTGTTACGCTTTCACGCCTTAACTACCCAACTGATCATCTTTAAATTTCGCATATACACGTTGGGAAGGGGTACAGAAAAGGACATAGAGGACCTTTCATCCAGAAAAAGTACTGTTTTCTGCGAGTGAAGCCGCGGACACTAAGCTAGATAATTCGACCAGCTCGCATATTTATTTCGCATGGTCTAGTCTGTGTCTAGTGTACCAACCGACAAGACTGGGTTCAAACTACTATCCACAGAACACCACACGAACCCAGTGTATGTCAGCGCTGGACTGGGTTACTAGACTACCATGACTTGGTGTATATCATCGTATACACCAAGAGTTATTTTTGGCAATATTAATTATATTCTATTCCAAATGGCACGTGTAATGTAATACCGCTTGTTAAAGCGGACATCTTTATCGTTAAACAAATTTGAAAATGCTATCCAAATTTTGCGCTATTGAGATAATGCGTCCCAATTCCTTGCACACAACTGCGTTTTTATCGTCCGATAATTTTATTAGCGTTTATAGCCCTAAGGCGTTATTCTCCATCGATAATACCGGATGCGGGATAATGCGGGATCGCATGCGTCCCAATAGAAATGAAATGTTCTAAGAACTCATCAGAATATCACAGGACGGAGGAACGCAAGCGTCCAACTTCTATTAAGTCGTTAATATAGCAGGGTGTAACTTCATAGCCGTCCTAATACTTATTTTACTGACAACAGATATAGCAATAACGCATTCGTTATCATCGATCGATAATAACGCGCCTATGTGAGGGAGTATTTAATCTTTATTACCTGATTATTGATTGTATGCTGACGGCAAACTGAAAGACGGACAAACTGAAACGGAAGAGACACTAGGAGCAGATGGTACCTGATTAGCAGCGATGAAGTCTGGGTCGTAGATGGCAGGTCGCGGCTTCATGGTCGCCATCTCTTTACGCAGTTTCTGTTGGAGGTCGTAGTCGATGACCTTGGCACGGACCATGGACTCGGCCAGGTTGAGTGGGCTGATGTCCCAGCCGTCTATCACTGAGGATATTTTATACAATCTTTTTATGTCGAAATGATATCAATTCCCTGATTCTTGTGAATAGAAATGATCGCATTAGACATTTGAAAATATCTCTTTTTGTAGTAAGCTGGATTGATACATTTGATACATCTCGCAATTTAAGCGAGACTGTCAAATGTCTAAGCATAGATACGAGTTTTGTTTTGACTGTTAACGCTTGGACGATTTTCGACAGTTTTCACTTGAGGATTGTAACTCTATAGAGTACTATGCCTAGTTCGACTACCACTTGGACATAGGCCTCCGAGCGCCATTGCGTCCGGTCCTCAGCGCGACGCATCCATCTTGTTAGAAGATATCTCTTCTTGTAGTAAGCAGGTAGCAGCATACTACTACATAGAAGAAGACTTTCGACTTACCCAGGTCATCAGGGTGCACAATAGGTAGCAGGTTGCACATGGGTACATGAATATCGTTCCCTTTCTCGTCAATGCCGAGTCTAACCACAGATGCTTGGGTTATGGAGCCAAACCTGACGGAAAATGGATGGTTTTAGAGAGATATTCTAACCATTTTAATCTGGATGTAAGTGGTTCCAACCTCCGTCTTTGGAACACCAAACAACTTCAACTGCCGCAGTACACCCTGCTGAACAATAGTATAACAAACAGTGGTCTGGCGATCGGCTGATAGCTGGCATAGCGCAGCCTAACACCTGCAGAGCTCCATCCACTGACCGCTGACAGGCAGTAGCGTCGGTGGTGCGAGTTGCTGTTCCCTGCGATTCCCAACCCACATGCTCGGGATTATCGGCATATCAAATATTCTTGTAGTGGAGACCTATGTCCATCAGTGGACTGAATAGGCTGGTACAGCTAGCGGCACGTAAGTCTTCTGCGCATAGGTCTCTCGCTCGGTCTCGGCTCTAGCTCCCATAAGATACCTTACTTTTCACTTATGCGCAATAACGGTCAGCGCTAGAGTTTCGTGCCGCTACTTGTATTGTGGTTCTTAAGCTAATAATGCTCAAATGTAAGCCAAGCCAAGACATGGCTGTGGCTACATGGCCATGGTATGGTCGACGAAAGATGACGACTTGCACGTTTATATTAAGTTTGCAACACAACTTAAGAAAATACAGAGCTGTCAGCTTAAATTGTAGCTGAACTTAACAGGGTTATTACTTTTGCACCATCCAGAACTTAATACTCTTCTAAACTTTAAACTCAGTTGGAGTTTAAAGTTTAGAAGAGTATGCTATAGCTTCGGCCTATAGCAGTCCATTGCTGGACAAAGGTCTCCACTAATAAGCGCCTTTCATAGAGGAATATGCCCATAATCCCCACGCTGGGCATGCGGGTTGGGAATCGCAGGACACAGCTTCTCGCATTGACAGCCGGCAGCAGCATCGGCGGCCAGGGAATTTAGCTGTGTCGATGAAGGCTGTGCTATGCCGCAATTAGCCGCCCCATTCGTTTATTAGCAGCGGTTGACCTCGGTCCTGAAGATGGTGGTTGGAACACCTTACACCCCACGGTATACAGGTCTAGAACCACATTACGTACAAAATTTCAACTCAATCGTTTCAGTAGTTTGAGCGCGAGGGAAGGACAAAATTTTCACATACAGTGTACAAACTATAGCATGTAACTAATAATATATGAATTAATATATTAATAAAATCATAGAAGGATCATTACCATAAGCCTATAGCAGTCCACTACTGAACATAGGCCTCCCCTAATGACAGACATAATAATAGAACTATACTATTCTTTAAACAAGACCATTTACCAGTTAGAATCCATAGGACCATTCTTGGTGTTCCATGTCAGCTGATGTTTGTTGGCCAGCACAGCGGCAGTAAACGTGGATCCATTGTTACCTCCCCACCCTACCAGCATCACCCCCACTCTGCCGACACGACGCTGAGTACGGATACATAGCTGTTTGCGGAACGGCTTTACCTATGAAAGAATGAAAACAGTAAACACATGTTCGCTTGAATGACTGACTCTGTGGACAACGTCCGCATGAGACGCAGAAGGTTGAGGGTTCGGTTCCCGCTGCGGGATAAATGTTTATATGTTCTGCAAAATATTATTAGAAATGTGAAAGTGTGTATGTTTGTTCCCATTTAACTTCATAACACCTAAACAGATTTGGACTATATTTGGAGTATACATAGTTTAGGACCTGGATTAACAGATAGACTACTTTTCATACCTGTACCACACAAGTACAGTCTTGTGGAAGCTAGTTTGACCATCCAGACCAGCAGGAAAACTGACATAGAAACAACTAGTTTAAGTAATATAATTTACCTACACAGGGAATCAAATAGCAGGAAATATTACAGTTCCTGCCCAATAGAGATTACAGATTAAAACTGTATTAAATTTTATACATAATATGCAAGCAATGAAAGTGACAGGAATATAGGTATAAACCTAAAATGGATAATACCTATGAATATAAAAATGTGAAAGGTATTTTTGTATTATTTCATATCAACATCAGCTTTTCTTCTACGACATAGACCTCCTCCAGGGTAGTCCAGAGAATTTTGATTTTTGATGATTGTCATCGATGTTTGTAACTCTGTCATGCAAAAACTACTGAATGGATTTGGAAATAACTTTGTAGTTTAAGACCTGGATTAACACAAAGGATACTTTTAAATCTGGCATTACGCGAGCGAAGCCGCGGACGAAATCTAGTATTATAAAGGTGAAATTTTTTAAAAGATATTAAATTTGAAATATTTGCTCCTCCATCACACTGAAACGAATCATTTAACAGATTGACCAGAAATCTTCGACTTAAGTAATTCTAGACCAGGAAAAACATATAATATAGAATACGGACGGAATCAGGTATCTAATAGAAAATACAAATAAATTAATAATATATTGAAAAGGGTAGGTAATTGAGTTTGGTTAAACACATGCATTGCATTTAAATTAAATACTCACCAGCAAGTCAGCGCCGCTTTTAGTTACCAATGTATCTTCGTAAGAATAGTCGGAATAAATATACTCGTCGGTATACTTCAAGTTCGGACTCGAAACAACCAAATTCGATGGTTTTTCCATGGCGAATGCTGTTTGCTTCACGCGTTTATAGTTCTATGAATTATTCTACCCGCTACTGTTCGCCAAGTATTAATTTCTCTATGCCGTTCGCACAGCCAGAAAGGAGCTTCGGTAGAGATTAAAAATCTGACTGGGTGTTGAGACACGCACGCCCGCGACCAAACTCATAGAGAAATTAAAAACGCTACGCTAGAACTAACGCTAACCAGCCAGCTGAAATAAAAAACTTTCCTTCCACAGATTTAAAAGTCTAAAGTATTTCCTTCATTGACTCTCGTTCGAAAGAAAATTCAAACAAAGTCAACGCCAGTGTTGCCAGGGCCCTTGAGTCATAAGTTACGTTTCGTTTCCTGAAATGTTACATTATTGCCACAAAAGTTACATTATCGTTTTTTAACACTGAAAATGTTTGTTTTCCTAGTCGAGTATAGTGCCCCGAATAAGGAAATTGTGACATTTGCCTGTGATATTTTCGTAGATATAAGCAAAATTTTACAAAATTTAAAAAAATCGCTAATTTTAATCGAGAATTTCCCAATAACTTTCTTTTGAGCTCTAAATTCAAGAAACGGAAAAAAATATGTCTTAGGATGTAATTAAGCTACAGTTCGAGTCATCTTAAGAGGTGGGTGGACAATAACTGTAGGTGGCAATAGAAGGGCACTTACGCGCGAGGCCAGTCTGCGCTCCGTTCACTGTAGTCAGTACGATAAAGTCAAATTTTATCATGTGCTTTAATTCTAAATTACATTTTCAATGCCTTTAATAGTTACGCGCAGTGTGAGATTTGTAGATTTTTTTTAATTTACCTATTTTTAGGGTCGGTAGGCATTGGCGTATCTATTCGATTATTATCATAAATAACTTTACAGTGTGTAGTTAGATATCCATAAGAAACAAAAGTTCTGCACCACAAAAAAAAGGGCGAGCAAAGCGAGCCGCAAATTATTTTTAGTAAAGGTGTACAAAAGAAACAAGAGAAAGACAACGCTTGCAATTTCTTAAACACCTAGATAACTGTAACACGAGATTAAGAATACGAAGTCGGTGAGAGGAGCGTGCTGTGATTTTTTTAAATTTCTACGCTATTGTGTTTGAATTCGTCATTGTTGCAAACTTTTTAGGGTTGGGTATGGTATTTTTGAGCATTGCACCATAATTGGTCAACATTTTAGTGCAGTTAGGTGTGATTAGAAATAAAAGTTAGCAACCAAATTGGCGAGCGGAGCGATCCGCGTAATTTTTCTTATGCAAGAAAAATACTTTATTTGGTTTAACTTTAAATAGGCAGTGTAGGTTATCTGCTTAAAAACAGTCGGGTAGGTAGGTGTAGGTAGACAAATCGATGTGGTAAGTTACCTAAAGGTAGGTGTATTAACAACTAAAACTAGATACCTAGGTTACCTACAAACCAAATGTTGTTTTTTTCTCTTGCAAATATCTAGGTTGGTACCTACCTACTAAAATTTCTCTTAAGATTTAGCATGATGTACCTACCTTAAACAGTGATTATTCAGTTTTCGTACACAAGACACCTAAACACTTATGTAAGTGTTAAGGACCCAAGTACCTACCTAGTAGGTATGCCTATTTTCTGAGCTCTTAATGCAGCCAGCCAGTGTAAAATAGTTTTCTAATCTAATACTAGGTAGGTGGATATTATTTGAATTATCATTGTTCCTAAAAAGAAATAGGTGGCTAGGTAACTGGATAGTATATAAATAAATGTTCAACAACAACAGCCTATAGGGGAGGCCTATGTCCAGCAGTGGACATAGGCCTCCCCTATAAGAAGGGGGATATGCCCATAATCCCCACGCTGGGCATGCGGGTTGGGGATCGCAGCATACAGCTTCTCGCACCGCCGACGCTGCTGCCCGTCGGCGGCCAGGTTATTATTATTCGTCACAGAATAATTCTCAAGATAACCCTAACGTTACACGTGCCACGTCAGTAGAGATAGAGCTATACGATAGAAAGGGATGCAAGGTGTAGGTTAATATAAATGTTAGGCATTGAGTTCGGTGCGAGCTGAATAGCACTTTATTGCGTAGCAGCTAAAGTCGCTATTTATTTAAATGATTGCGCGGAGTGAAGCTTCTGTCCTCTCTGTATTCTGTGGTTAAGTTAAGTTATGATCAAAACTCATAATTATTATGAGTATTGATCATAACTTAGACGTTTAACGGGGTGTACGGGGTTCCAACCTCCATCTTTGGAACCCAAGCCAACCTCACCTGCACGTGGTGCACCTTGCTAAACAACGAACGGGGCTCTGGCGGCCGGCTGATTGCGGCATAGCACAGTCTACATCGGCACAGCTAAATCCCCTGGCCACCGACGGGCAGCAGCGTCGGTGGTGCGAGAAGCTGTGCCCTGCGATCCCCAACCCGCATGCCCAGCGTGGGGATTATGGGTATAACCCCCTTTATTAGGGGAGGCCTATGTCCAGCAGTGGACTGATATAGGCTGGTGTGGTGGTGGTGTGGTGTGGTAGACGTTTCATATTGGGAGCGTTCTATTCAGAGCCATCTCTGAGTGAGATAATTAGTGAAATTATTTTTAGACGCGCCAGTATTATGTGCGTTCAATTTGGATGCGTTCGTAAACAGTTTGCAATACGAATATTTTATTCAAAACTTATGGGGTCAAAAGATACGTGAAATTTATGAAATGTAACCTTCTGATGTGGTCGCTCAGCGACAAAACCCTAAATAAATAAAAAAAAAACCTTCTGGCAACACTGGTCAACGCTCGCTACACATAGCCCGACGAAAATCATATATTGCATTACTTTGGACGAAAAGAATAAATGACAGTCTATGGACGTTTTTACTTAATGCTTTCAAACGAGTGATGGCTGCCGAAAAAATCGACCAATCAGAAGCCATGTACATCAATAATTAGACTGTGTTTGCTCGGGGTGTGCATAATTGTCACGTGACGATTATTCATAGCCAGGATTTGGTGGACTTTTTGCTTTGTATTGTTTGTACATAGATGACCAGGCTGTACAAAATGAGGATGTGCAATATCAGGACCCGGACCGGACGACCCCGGCCGGCCGCGCGGCCCCGTGCCCGGCTCTGGCTAGGGATGTGCCAATCCGATCAATTTTTTCAAATATTGGACCGTGGGCATACGATTCCATCGATTTTTGGATCGGATCGATCGGAGAGTATATAATAGAGTTATATCGATCCCCAGATGGGATACTATCCGATCCGAACGATACAATTCTATTAAAATCGGATCGTTTTCCAAACATTGTGGTTATTAGACCATTATTATTGATTTATTATTTATTTATTCACAATTTATAACATAAAGGTATACATTATATACCAACGCGTAAGTGTAACCGTAAGTCATTATCACTTTAAAGTACATGTTAGATCTAGAACTTTGGTTTGCATTATGTTTCAAATTGAAACTGAGTGTCGGTACTTTATATCATAATATGATTGGCGATTGATAATATGTCATAATATATCAGTGCGTCCTACCCGTCATGACATACGGAGCCGAAACGTGGACACTCACAGTACGGCTGGTCCACCAGTTTAAAGTCGCTCAGCGAGCTATGGAACGAGCTATGCTCGGGGTTTCTCTGAAGGATAAAATCCGTAACGAGTTTATCCGACATAGAACTAAAGTTGTCGACATAGCCCAGAGAATTAGCAAGCTGAAGTGGCAGTGATCTGGCCATATCTGCCGAAAAACCGATAACCGTTGGGGTAAACGAGTTCTTGAGTGGAGACCCCGGCTCGGCAAATGTAGTGTAGGACGCCCTCCGGCCAGGTGGGGTACGTAAGGCTGCTGGTAGAAGCTGGATGCGTCGAGCTCAGGACAGGGTGAAATGGCGCTCATTAGGGGAGGCCTATGTCCAGCAGTGGACTGCTATAGGCTGATGATGTTTTATGTGTGATGTGAATGTGTCATAGATGCCAACCTTATTAATTTAAAAGTTAGGTTTTTAAATAAATTAATTTGTCATTTTTTAGGTCCATGTAATTTCTGCTAAGTTTTTAATTGTGGTTAGCTTTTTGGTTTGAAATAAATGTAATGTAATGTATTTATGTAAATTTAATATATTTTAATGTTTATTTTCAACACGATTTTTTGGATCGATCTTTTGAAAATCTAATCAAATGCATTCCGATCCACGGATTGCATCGAGGAATTACGATCCATTACGATCCTCGGAATCGGATCGAGCTTATAAAAAGCACATCACTAGCTCCGGCTGTATAGATTATGTCTTTCTCTGTCTAGGTCCGGCTGGAATTACTGACTGACTGTCGACTGACATGACATTGACATAACCATACTATTGACGATCGTCTTACGGTGACCGACAACTGAACGCGTTGTGCTCCAAAACCAACAAAAACCGCATACAGGCTCAACAAAATATAGCACTACGCATATGCACTGGTGCGGGGCGATATGTGCGCAACGATGTCATCGCCCGGGACCTAGAAATTGGAAGCATCGAAGACTTTGTCGTCCAGTTGGCTCGACAAATGTACGATCAAGCAGACAACTGTCGACACAAGCAATAGCCTCTTCAAGGAATAGCCCCACTGCACGCACGACCCCCTGACCCCCGTGGTCCTTGGCTACCATTGCCCCGTGAACTGCTGCTGGATGCATCGCCGAACCAACGTTTACGTGAGGCCGACAAAGACCAACGACAGGATGGATGGTAACACTACAAAGGAGTACTACCGTTTGAGGTAGCCACAACGAAGTGTCCTGAGGAGCCACCTAGAAAACCGGGGAAGGCCTCACAGGACAAACCCAAGTGACCCGGGGATTGTAGTCCCCGTGAGTAGACGCCAGGGCGAGGGGGGAAAATGCCCGAGGCCCTTACCTGCAGTTCCGCACACACACACGCGCAAAGAGAACTGTAGACGAACCGGATTGATTGAACTGAACTGATATTTTAAAAATGTGGAAAACTGTCCCAGAAGCAATTGATTAAAGAAGTGAAATGACGCTGACTTTGGCAGATTGTTTTGATTACGGTTTTATGACAGAAGATGTTTCCAGCTACGACAATTTAGAGGTACAAGGTACAATTCTTTAGCAAATCCATCTGGGTAATTAATTATTGTTGAAACAAACCGTTTTTAACACATTCATTGCGCTTCTAGAATTACACGCTGATCTTATTTCTGATGATTATAAGCCATAGCTGTAGTAATGCCTCATCTCTAGTATTCTATCACTTAAAGGGCACTTAAAGTCCCCTGGTGGTCACGGCTCACGGGTACAATAATTATATCTAGCTGGTATACCACTTCAACCACTTGCCTAATTTTAATAGTTTAGTAGCTTAAATAATAACTCAAATACATGCATTCAAAAAGCCTCACTAGTGTTTCCGTGATGCTCTAAAACAATTATTTATTTTTCCTACTTTAAATGGGTATACCGTATAGAAGGTTGTACATAACCAACCCATAGTTGTGGGCTTGGACTAAGGGGTACATAATAACTACATTTTTGAGGTAGCCAACATACATACATCCTACTGACCACTGGCGGTGGCCAAGGGTGGCTAGGGGTGGTCAGCGGCTGGAATAACTATTATGTATCCCATTACAGTAGTCACCCGTCAAGTATACCAGTAACCTTTTCTATTATTATAATGTACAACCTACCTACTACAGAGAAATTAATCCTACAGTACCTACTGACTGTCTCGGTGCGGGGTGTGGTGGGCGCACGTTAATAAAAACAAAAACTAAAGTCCGTCGGCCCCAGCCTCCCCACCTTTTGGTGTGTGTGCGTTGCGCGCGTACAATGAAAGAAAATGATTGAAGTTGTATATACCTACCTACAGTATTATAGTATGTACTTACCTAGTCTGTACCTACGTACTTACATTGTGTATGTACGTAAGTATTTTAATTTAAGGCTTACCCACACAGACACACAAACGCACACCACCTAGCTCTACTACACATTTTTTTTTGCATTTAAAAAGAAGGGGCCCACTAGGGACGGGACAGTTTAAATTTGCATTGAATGATAAAAATATTTATTGTAATACTGACCACATAAACTGAAAGTTAGTAGTAGTAATTTAAACCCTAAAGATGTTTTTTTTTTTCATTTCGCTACATAATATGTTATGCTTAGCTTAGCCCTTGCCAGTTAGATCTCCAAATCTTATGCACTGTGCAGTTATGTAATTTATTTATTAAATCATCGCAATATTATTTTTAATAACAGATCACTTAAATGAAAATGTTAAGACAATCAAAATTGTGTATCTTCTAATCCAAAACAGATAATAAGTTAGCTAGATACGATTTATAAAGTTGTATATTTAATTACGGTATAATAAAGCATGCGGGGGAAGAGGGGGCGCGCCGCGCTCTCATATTCCGTATATTGATTGTGTGCGAGGGGGTCGGGGTAGGAGGGGGCTTCGGCGTGCCCCACTCTGTTTTTTACGACACGGCTTTCTGTGTAACATAATTATTGTATTTTTGTGAAATGTTTCGGTGTTATTTGTAGAAAATAGGGAAGTTGGAAACGCCAATAAAAGGTAAGAAAGTCGTACCGGTGCGATCGGCTCGAAAATTCGTGTATCCGTACAACATTTTCTAAATTATAAAAGTTTAAAATTCCGTCGGCGGCGGTACCAAAATTTATAGGTACTCTGTCATACCGCGTACAGTGTTTTTTACGGGCATCGTTCTAAAAATAAGTTGTAATAATTATAATTTTATGTAGCGGTCGCTGCAGTGTCGGTTTTCTGTGAGATATCCATTGGACGTGAAGTGGTGTGATTTGTGATTTTATGAGTGAATGTGGTGGTACAGATGCAGGGGCTGGCGAGCGATAAGACGTTCCACTTGAAGTGGAACAACCACCTGCAGAACCTCAGCCAGCTGTTCACGACCATCTACTCATCTTCGGCGTTAGCGGACGTTACGCTCTCCTGCCGCGATGGGACCCTCAAGGCCCACAAACTCGTGCTCTCGGCTTGTAGCCCCTACTTCGAACAAATATTCAAGTGAGTCCCTTCCCTATGTATTCCATAATTGAATTTTGACCACCCATTTTAGTTTTACTAATTACTTTTTTACAATAGAAATCTTCCATTTGGTCATAATGACATCATTATTTTTCTAGTGAAGTTATTTATATCATGTACAGTAAGTAAACAGCCAGCTGGTATATTTCACACATGGCTTAGAATTTTATTTATGACTAAAATTCTAAATACGTCATACATTTTGGTTCAATAAAATGAAGAAAAAAAACAATTTTTTTTTTAATTTGGATACTTGAATGTTCAATTTAATGTTTTTTTCCTTAGGGAAAATCCTTGTCAGCACCCCATCGTGATCCTGAAGGGCATACCATTCTCGGAGATCAACCTGCTTGTAGAATTCATGTACAAGGGTTCTGTTGATGTCCAAGAGTTGGATCTTCAGTCCTTGATGCACACAGCCTCTGAGCTGGAGATACGAGGCTTGGCATATGAAGCCCGAGACAATGCCGCGCAGCTACTCAATGTCAACTTGGAGTATCCAACATACCCGCAGACGTCTACCTCAACTCAGCCTCAGCCTCAGGCGTTCCCTCAGGCCCGCACTGATGTTGAAAGGCTAAAACAGGTATGTACCTACATTTAATTAGGTACTAAAAGAAAGTTCTTTGATTTTATTCAAACATCAGGTGTAGGACTTTTGTTCCAACTCAAAGTTCTTGTGTAATTCTTTGAATGCTGATTTTTCTTAAATTAAAATAATCTTATATTTTAAACTTTTGTATCATGGTGTATGTGGTTGCACTCCTCCGAAACAGCTTGACGCATATATATTTGGTAGGTGTGAGAATAGGTCGTAAAGTATATGTAAGCATACAGGCAAACGAAGTTGCGGGCGGGTCTAATGGACCTGGATTATCAAGATGGCATGGGTTAGGGTAGCAAGGGGGCATTGCATACACCCCAATGCATGATCAGGGCAGAACCATTATCACCCCACCATAAATTACAAGCTAGGCCTGTAACATAACCATGATCCGCCTAGCTTCTGCATGTAATGCATCATTATTCACGGTCGATGTCACATCCAAATGATACTTCTTAAGTGATATTTGACATCATTATGGTACTCGATATTTACTGAGAATGCCTTGATACTTATTTATGTTACAAATGTTTCTTGTAAACTTAACCCAATGATATTAAATAAGGAAAACTTATTGTCTTAACACCTGTTTATGCTACCGGTCTTGCTGATGAAAAGTTAAATATTACTTACAGAACACTGTGTTTTGATATCATGAAAGATTAAGCATCATTCTTAAAATAAGGGAAAATATAGGTAATCAGTTATTTTAAAAATCTAACTGAATGTGGGCTTATTGCTTGCAACATTATATGCAAAAATAGTTGGTTTTATGACTAGAGTTATGATTCAAAGAAACATAGTGTTATTTGTAATTATTATTACCAGTGTAGTTTTTCTATTTAAAATCTTTCCATGGTAACCATGTAATTAAATAAACTATGTTGTTATTTTCCATACTAAGCATTTCTTAAAATATTCAGATCAGAGGCCTCATTTACTAACTCAGTTGCACACCGAAATGATCGGCACCTTTATTTGCAAACTTTGACATTTCATCTGTTGAAATTCAAAGAATGTCAATTGACATATTGTCAAAGTTTGTAAAAAGAGGACCGGTGCTTATCATTTCGGTGTGCAACTGAGTTAGTAAATAAGACCTCTGGAGAGTAGTGCAGTAATGAACATCCTAAGTCAGATTTTCATATTTCATAATCATTTATTTAACATGGGTATTTCAATAAATTAACAGTTCTTATGTCATTTTCAAAACAGTTCTTTCACATAGAATGTGTCAGAAGGATGCAATTATTTTGTTTATTAGAAAAAAATAATGAAAAAATTTCTTAGTTTGAGTTCAATATGGGGAGGTTTATACATAAACATGTATTGTATTATTTGTACCAATGGCTGTTTTCAATGTCATTCACCCAGCGGTTGTTCCGTTGCTGCATTCACCTAACTTATGTCTGAAAGCTTGCCTGAAAATTAATAAAAACTCACCCCATTTGTTCAGGTCATTGTAACCTCACTACAGGTTAATGTTTTAGTAGGTACATGATATGAAAAGTTATATAAAACTAGTTTTTGCCTGAGGCATTGCTCAGGTGGTATCCAGATGAAGAGTAGTCTATATGTTTTTCTTGGTCTAGAACTAATGTGCCAAATTTCATCTCAATCTTTCCAGTAGTGCTAGTGTCAAGAAGTGAATTTGTGTGCCACTTGGATCGATGACCGTTTAGTAGTATTTAGATCTGAGCGCTTCCCTACTGTTGGTTCCTGCTTTCAGTTGCCACATCTGAGGCCTTCAGGTGGCCTAAAAACTCCAGCACCAGAGTTGGCCACTAGCTCATACGAAAAACAAAGAAGGAAGTGTGAAGATGGAACAGAAACATCTTCATATTTCACAGATTTTCTCCTTTATAATATTTTGTAAATAGACATTAGGCATTCGTCCACATGAACATAATTTGAATTTCTACCATCTTCATTCATAACCGACATAGTATTAACAAAACATTATAAGAAATCTACACCTTGCATCAAACAATGAGAGTTTATGCTGATAATATGCAAAAAAATGTACACATTAAAATAACTGCTGTTACTGACTTAATTTGCATGTGTAATTTAAATTAAGATTTTAAAGGTGCAATGTTTCTCATCGTTTTAATCTCGTGATCATATCTTTGACACAAAGAACATTACTTTATGAGTTTACATGCCTCCGTCCGCGACTTCGCTCGCGTGGTACCAGTATAAAAAGTAGCCTATAATCTAGGTCACAAATGTAACTATATTCCAAGTTTCATCCAAATTCGTTCAGCCGTTACCGGTACCGTTGAATGGGAACAAACTCACCACACACAAACTTTGTGTAATTTCCTTTTGAAAGACTATGATTTCTACAAATTGTGTAACTTTGGCTTAATATTCTGTGTAGGTACCTAAATGGGGAATGAGTCATGAAAATTCCTAGCTTATAATCAATACTTGCCCTGATTGAGAATTGCTTTGGCTAGCCCTTGTTCTCACCAAAAATTTAATATACCTACCTATATTTTTCCATCCTTATTAATTCTTTCCATTATGAGGTTGTCTGGAAAAAAACGCTTAAAGTGATAAGACGATGATTTTACAAACATTACTATTTTATTTCTATGTTCTTGTAATTTTTGGGGTTCCTTTGCCAAAGGGTAAAAACGGGACCCTATTACTAAGACTCCACTGTCTGTCTATCCGTCTGTCACCAGGCTGTATCTCATGAACCGTGATTGCTAGACAGTAGAAACTTTCACAGATTATAAATTTGTGTTGTTGCCGCTGTAACACAAAATACTAAAAACAGGACAAAATAAATATTTAAGTGGGGCTCCCATACAACGGAAAACCTTGGTACGCGAGTCCGTCGCGCACTTGGCCGTTTTTTTTGGTGTTGTGTGCTATAAAGAGTTTATTTATCCATCTATATTCTGACAGAAATATACAACAGCCACAACGTATCTATGTCCCTCTGAAGTTGGCTGCAAGTAGCGACGTAAATCACGCGCCACGACTCAAGTCCGCGCTGCTATAGCAGAACTATCGCAAATGAAACAAGTATTTGGTTGATAATTCGTTTTTATTTCAAATAATTATGCTCTTCTGGTCTAAGAGGTCTTATTCCGGTCATTTCACAGTCAAAATCGCTCGTAGATATCCATTATTTCACTATCGGAATCGAGTTATACCCCTTTTACCGCGGAATTTAGTTTCTACCTTTTTTTTTATGTTGGATTGGCTTGCGTTTGACTACAACTGGCCTGATGTTAAGCGAAGATGCAGTCTACGATGGAGCACGCTTGCCTAGAAGAAACCTGTTCATTTGTTTTTTTTATACCTATATTGGAGTTGGATTGTACCTACTAAGAGAGGATCTCAATGAGGAGAGGGACATCGATCCGTTATTACTTCTGTAAGCATAGTAATATTGTGTCCTTGTGTCCCCTGATTTTCCTGCTGGCTTTAGGCAGAGATGCGATTTCAAGTCCCGTCTGGTTCTTTAAATTTTGGTATTTAAGTTTTTGCCTACTAATATTATAAATGCGAAAGTTTGTGTGTGTGTGTTTTTTTTTTCATTCAACAGCTGAACGGAAAATGAAACTTGGAATACACAATAACAGTTTCCAATGTAAAACTAATCAAATCTTAGTTATATCTTTAAATAATGTTTTCAATGTATGATATGTATGTATTTACAAAAAAAATGTATATATTTTTTTTTTTTAATAAATAAATAAATAATCCTGGACGTTCTCACACAGCATCATGTAGCCCCAAACTAAGCAGAGCTTGTATTATGGGAACCACATGATTGATATACTACATAGATACATTTTTTTTTTGTAAATACATACATATCATACATAGAAAACACCCAGACCCGAGACAAATATCTGCAGAACATGCAAACATTTGTCCCGCAGCGGGAATCGAACCCGCAACCTTCTGCGTCACAGGCGGACCTTCGCCCACTGCGCCACAGAGGTCGTATATATCAACCATGTGGGTTCTATAACACAAGATCTGCTTAGTTTGGGGCTAGGTACATGATGCTGTGTGATAGTCCAGCATATTTTTTATTTTTTTATTATATAAAGGATTGATTGACAATTAATTTATTTAAAATACTGATAAATAATTGAACCAAATATACGATTTTATTAAAATTGATTCTTCTCTCTCATCTCAAACAAAGCTAAATATATTAGCTCAACAATAGATTTTGATCAGTAATGAGACTCTGAAGACGAAAGACCGACTCTCGCTTGGCGATACATTCTCTATGAATTAAATTTTCTGCTTCCATTTACTTAAATACACGCTATTAGCTATACATAAGCGAAAGGGGAATTTGTATCTTAAAATACCTACATAAATGGAAATGTAAACATATTAAAATATTTTCCATTAGTTATTCCGATACAATAGCGCGGTGTTAATCATGATTTTTATCATAAAATAAATATTATGCATGACGTCATATAAATTAAGCAATCTACCTACCTCGGTACTGACTGACTACTGAGTCACTGCAGAGCACTAATTTGTGTCATTGAAATTTTGCTAGCCCCCCACTTATTCATAATATAAATTAATTTTACAATTTTCCTTATGTTGCTTGTAGAATTTTGATAGGTTCTATGGATATTGATTGAGTCATACAATTTATTTACATAACTACACTATGTATTTGCTAGTAGATATAATAAAAAACGGCCTGTAAAAAATCGGAGTTAGACTTTTGGACCAAGGGTTCCGTACAAACATGTAGGACGTGTAGGTGTGAAATCATTAATTTGTGATTACTATTTCATGGTTCTAGGTCAACGAGAAAGT
Organism: Horisme vitalbata; assembly: GCA_951804965.1. NCBI lineage: Eukaryota > Metazoa > Arthropoda > Insecta > Lepidoptera > Geometridae > Horisme > Horisme vitalbata. Next base: position 13,535,995 of record OX638091.1, read on the forward strand.
GTTAAAAGATGCGGCATAAACCGCCGTATCTCTTGACTGCGTCGACATAGAAGTTAGATTTTTTTCATTGCTTTAAGGGATTGCAAACTAAATATTTGATATTAATTTCAACTTTATAACAATTTTCAACTAAGTGATCCTATAAGGGTATATTTTTTCTTTTGAGTTACAGAACCTTAAAAATCTGTAGGTACAGGCAAAATGATTTATCAAGTGAATTTTAAGATGGAATGGCACCTACTTACGCAGATAGAAGCTAGTTGACCGAGCGAGCAAAGCGTCAATGCTTCAAGTCTGGCAAAATTTGGTTTCGTCTGTCAGTTTGTTGGTACTCCTCTACATGTCGTATTTTAAAACTTATCTGGACGAAATTTTGTATAGGTTAGATTAAAGACTATAGTTTTTTTTTTTTGCGACAGAATTTTGAATAGGATGGGTACTTCCTGCAAAAAGGGGCAAAAAGGGAGTTAATGTATGATTCTTTTTTTATTAAAAAGTCAGTAAATTTAATAAGCCTGAAAAAAAAATTGGTAAAGATCTGATGTGGATCTTCGACGTGATGAGTACCATAGCTCCTGAAAATTCAGTAAATTGGTCACTTTTAGATTTATATCAATGGATTGATGAAATATCTTTATTTATAGAATTTTAAGCTGACATGGCTATTTTCACTGCTAAAGTTATTTACAACGGGATATTTAGCATGTTTTTTGTTTTTAAAAACATGCTGAATAGTTTAATTGTTGCAAAAAAGCTGTGTTGTGTGCTCGCGAGGTCTACTGTTCGCAGAACAGAACTACTAGTGTATATAATGTTTTTCCCCTATATTCATATTATGCAACATTTTTAGTACCATTTCCATTGTATAATGTTTTTCCCCTATATTCATATAATGCAATATTTTAGTACCATTTCCATTGTACTAGCGCCTAAAATAGGTAAGTAGATTTTTCTGGTAAAGTATCTACATACATACGTAACGGCCGGTACTAACTTACGTATATTACGTAAGTTAGTACCGGCTAAGTATTTATTTCGAACTAGCATCCGCCAGTCGCTTCGCTCGCGTGGTACCCGGATAAATAGTAGCCTATTTGTTAATCCAGTTAACAAACTACGTGTTCTCCAATTTTCATCCAAATCCATTCAGCTGGTTTTTTATATTTATTTATCATTTAAAAGTTTTACACAAAAATGATTTTAGTATAAATAGCAACCATAAAACCACTGTGGTTTAAACATTCTTCCTATTTGAGAAGTCTCAAAATACATAAATTAATATAAATATAATTAGGTAGGTAATTAGGTAAGTTATATGTAGACTGGGTACTTAAATTATGTACCTATCTGGTAGATTGCAGTCCACTTTAACAAACGAGCTAGGACAGTGCATTTAAAAAGTAAGATTTGTATTTTATATTACTTCTTGTAATATCACGCACGATAATGGGTATTTTTTTTTTTACGGAGTTGAGTGACAACAAACATACACACAAACTTTCGCATTTATATAGTATAAATGTTATGTAATCTCTGGCTTTTATAAAAAAAAACACGAACAGTAGCTTCCTTATGAAATGATTGTTTTTTTTTGTTTCTTAAAAAATATAATGACTATGATTTAAAATAATGTGCGTCATCAGTAAAAAAATATGTGTAGAACACTCAACAATAAAAGTAAAAAATGATGTAAGTACATTTATTACTTATTGCCGAGATGTTTGTATAATCATTTGGATAATCATCGTGCCTATAGTCGCGTTAAATTATGACCGTTTAGAAATCTCACGCCTGAGCTTGAATATAATGTAAAATGTTACAATAGAAAAACTTACACTTCTTATTTTTACGGTCCATAAACTGTCTTTCACAAGTTTTTAGTTCTGCTCTAGACAAATTGATGAAAACTACAAATAACATGCGTAATCATACTAATATTATAAACTAGCTTCCGCCCGCGGCTTCGCTCGCATGGGACCCGCATAAAAAGTAGCCTAAGTGTTAATCCAAGCCACAATCTATGTCTCAAGTTTCATGCAAATCCGTTCAGCCGTTCTAGCCTGAAAGAGTAACAAACATCCATATACTTACAAACTATCACTTTTAATACTATGGATGGATGTTAGTTACTCTCACACAAAAACTATGGAACAATTTGGATGAATCTTGGAATAAACATAATTTGTGACCTGTGGACCTGGGATTAACATATAGGCTACTTTTTATCCGGGTACAACGCGAGCAAAGCCGCGGGTGGGGCCTAGTAAAATCCTATGTAGTTCTAGCCATAGATAGATCGATAGAAAACTCCTTATTGTTCTCACACACACATATATAGAACAAAACGGAAAATAACAATAATAAAAGTACAATGGGCGTTCTCTTCGCTTAGAGTGGTCTCTTCCAGACAACGTAAGATTAACTACAAATAACTAAGCTTTTGATGGATTGGATTTAAAACAGACTTAGCAGACGTTGGTGAAATATCAATAAACACAAATTTAGCCTTAGACTAGATGACCTGCCTGCAACTTCGTTTGCGTGTATACGCATTTTATGTTGCGTGTAACCCTAATTATGTATGGAATAAAAAGTACCTACCTAAATTACCAGGTTAGATCCGGTTCAGTACCCGGGCGCGTTCACGTTCCCGTTCCCGTTCCCACTCCCACTCCCACTTCCGCTACCTTTTACGAGCCCTTTCTTGTTTCCTTTTCCGTTGGCAACCTTTCGCCAAGTCAACAGCCAGTTGAAAAGTATAGGTATATATGTATAAATATATTATAAGTTATTATATCCCTTCTCGTAGTTTGAGAAATAATTGGTTTCCCTCCGTGCAAACTTTCATCTCATAGCTGACCTTCCCTCATAGCATAGAGTTACTATTCAGTACCTAACACTTTAAGTGCTGAAAACACACTTGCTCTAGGGCGCGAGCTGCTACTCGACCTGCTGCTGCGAGGCACGCAGTCAATATGCTAGTGTTTAGTGTTAAGCGTTGAAAACACAACTGTTCTAGGGAGCGAACAGTTTTTTATGTGTTCTGACACACTGCTGTGCACAGCACTGAGCACTTAGTAAGCAGGCATGTGTGCCAAACACAATATTTCTAGTACTTTTCTCTGACTACCACCGATTAACTTATCTATTGATCTATACATTCTAGAGTTAACATAAAAAACTAATTTGGAAATAACAAACAAAACCCATTCATATGACACCTCACTCAATATATTTACGGTTATTTATAGTTAATTTTTGTTAATTTTTAGAGTATTTTACATAAATAAACTTTAAAATGTCAAATTTGCGCCAATTTTGACCTCATGTCATGTGGCTTGAAAAGTGTTCAATGACGTTCGCCGAGTTTTGTTGCAGACCCTTTTTTCCACGTGTGTGGCTCTAGCTAGAGTATACACCTCGATGATTTGACATTCCAATTTTAAAGAGATCGGACTGAGTTTTCAAACGTATCAAAATAAAATTTTATTTAAATTATAAGTACTACGAAGTATAGTATTGATATCATCTTCGATGAAAATCACCCCTAAAATAACTTTCTACCCCTTTTTAACCCTGTTAGGCGATGAGTTTCAATAAAACACGAACCACGCCTTCCTTCAATTCTGTTAAATAATGTTCGTGCAAAATTTGAAGTAGATTGGACGAAGAAATCACGTTGTCCCATACAAACTTTGCCCCCGTTTCTCACCTCCTTAGGGGTAGAATTTTGAAAAATCCTTTCATAGCGGATGCTTACATCATACAAAGAAAACACCCTTCAAGTTTCAGGTCTCTACAACCAGCGGTTTAGGCTGTGCGTTGATCCGTCAGTCATTCAGGATAAAGGATTTTATAAGTATAGATAATTATCTAGCCTGCTGCCACACTCGCGTCTGACGGTGGTGAAATATCAATAAACACAATTTTATCCTTAGATAATTATCTAGCCTGCTGCCACACTCACGTCAGACGTTGGTGAATTATCAATAAACAAAAATTTATCCTTCCATAATTATCTAGCCCGCTGCCACACTCGCGTGCTACAAGGATAAAAGTTAAAATAAATCCCAGTAAATAAATAATAATAATAATTAATACTGGACACTCACACAGCATCATGTGGCCACAAACTTAGCAAAGCTTGTATTATGGGAACAACATGGCTGATAAACTACATATATATATTTTTTTCTAAATACATACATATTATACATAGAAAACACTCAGACCGGAAACAAAATTTGCAAAACGTACAAAAAATGTCCCGCGGCGGGAATCGAACCCGCAACCTTCTGCGTCTTAGGCGGGCCTTCGCCCACTGTGCCACAGAGGTGGTCAGCTGTATAATGTTTTATGTGTGTCAGTCATGTAAATTTTGGTGTCAGAGTCTTTAGGTAGTCCAAAAAGGCTTTTGACATAGGTCAGTACAAACAGCCGATGCCATGGTAAAAACAAACGAGGAATAATAATAATACATTTTTGATGTGGTTTGCAGTAACCTTTTTGCAGTCCAATATATATTTTCTAATAAAATTATTAATAATAGATTAACCTTCGATATTTGACTCATTTTGCTTCCTAAGTTAATTCGCAGTATAATAATAGTTTGTATAAAATTAACCTAGGATCATTGAGCCTAAGATATATATAATTCCAATATAAAAAAAATCAGCTCAATCTGTTCATTAGTTTTGACGTGAAAGAGGAACAAATTTCTCACATCTGTTTACAAACTTTTGTCTGTTAAATGATACCTGAAGATGGAACTAATAAGTACATGCTAAGGATGGTGCATACAAAACATCATGCCCACCTGATGTTAGACTTTGGTCACGCATGTTTGTAACGTGCCCTACGATGCACTTCAACTTGAGGCATGAGGGTGTTAAGCCTGAAACAATTACAGCGCAACCCTTCAAATCGAAACACAGCAATGCTGCTTCACGTCACGGTAGAAATAGGTAGGTGCCAGGTGTAGGTATTAGTGCTTCACCGGAAGAGAAAAGAAAGAACTACTTCTTAAGTATATGTAACTGTAATAAGATATAACGTTAATTCTGCGTAGGTTGCGATTTACCCACGTTTTATATAAGTTTTATATAGCAGTTTTTCCCCACATTACCACCATTACCCACGTTTTATATAGCATTTTTTACCCTCATTAGATCACATTACAATCATGTTGTATCTTCTTTAGTTGTTCTTAGTGCAGATTATAAATTTCACCATCATTATCCTTCTTAGTTTGAGCAAGTGGCCAACTCTGGTCGGAATTTTTAGACCGACATGGCTTAACGACTGAAAAGCAGGTACCGACATCTTAACGTGCCTTCCGCGAAGCGCTCTTTTAATGCCACTGAACGGCCCCCTATCAAGTAATGACCGGGAGAAGCGTTGTTTTACCAAGATGATCTGCTAAGTAAGAACACCGACGTAAGCCGCACCACGAACGCTTCACCATTAAAGTTTTCATTTTAGCGGAGCGGGTGTGCTAAATTGACAAATTATATCTCTTTATAACGTAACTTAGCGCAATCCGATTGGTCAGTTTGTCATATCTCTTCTCCTAAACGCATCCTGATTGGCTGACTGCTTAGAAGCATTTGGAACACTTCCGTTCGAGTACTTCTTCGGAAGGCACGCTATTGTGTTGTTTCAGACTTTTCAATAGTTTACTCATGTCGAAGACTTAAGGGCACATAAAAACCTCCCACAACTTTGGCCTAGCTCATGCGAATCGAAAAAGTCCATTAATATAGCATTGTTTTAAAAAATAGGTCATTATTGCGAAACTAGGCCTGCTCTGTATAAATCAAATTATGTAACACTGTGAAATGTTAGTCATATAGTTATAATATTTTACCATCCATTGTACGTTCATTCAATTAGCATTCTTAAACGCTTAGTGCACTCCCACATTTATTTCAATTGAGTTAATTTAAAACGTGTTTACATTCATGAATTTTACAACATGACTAATTTTTTCATGCATCTCTTTGTAATTTTTACTATTCTTACATTAAGATTGACGGCACATTTAACTTCTTATCGCTTGAGTAACTGATAGTTTGCGCATTTAAGTAGGAAAACTTCACTCTTCAATCAGGAAAAGTGCTAACACCATGCATATTTCTGACGTCAAGCAGCATTAATGTGAGGGTGTGCAAGTGCTTGTCAACCAACACTAACCTATTCAGTTCACTGCTGGACATAGGTCTCCCCTATAAGAAGGGAGATATGCTCATATTGCCCCCAATCCCCGCACTAGTTGGGGATCGCAGGGCATAGCTTCTCGCATCACCGACGCATCCATAGTTTTTGTGCATACCGTTGGAATAATATCAACACGGCTTTTGGGAGTTCATGGCGGTGGTTACCTCTTTCCATCAGGAGCTCGTCTGCAAATACTTTGAAAAAGAGCTATTTATGATGTACGTGGATTATCCTATTGATATATATATATATTTTATTTTAAACAAGGATTCACAGTTTTACAATGTTAAATTATAGGCTAGTTAAAAAACATAATTTGTACATAAACCAATTATAATCCACATTTTGTAAACCGCTCGTAACATGCGTTAGGACAATGAGTTAACTGAGTATGTGACTAATCACAAAAACTAAGAAGTTATAAGATAGGTAGGTAACACAACAAAGCTGCAATGGTATTTTTCTTTCGAAGGTAATTTTATAAAGAGTTTTAAATATTACAATTTCTTACGTACTTAATTTTTATATTTCAATCGCATTATACTTGATAGACAAAAGTTTGTAAAAAAATGTGATTCGAAATGTTTGTTTCTATTTCACACTAAAAACTGAACAAATTGTGCTGAATTTTGCATATTATATAAGTAGTTCTAAACCAGGATAACATAGGCTACTTTTTATCCGGGTAAGATAAATATTTTCCGACATTTTGATGGAAAAAACATGCCAAAATTCAAAGTCCTTTAGAAGTCATAAGAATCTTACCGTCGAAAACAGCTTCTAGTCCAAGAATATTAGTTAAATTAGGGCACGAATCCCGGAATGAGAGATAGTCGGCTATAAACCTGTATAAACCTTTATTTAAGCACTCTAAAACTTGTCTCAAAACCTACTTATCGTAGGGTGTTAGCTTCTTCAGATATTCCAAGGTCAAAAAATCGATTTATTGCAAATATCATGTTTCCTATGGGTTTTATGCTATTTATATCTTAATAAATATTGTAGAACATTAAATTCTCTACATCTTTTGTTCAAACATTTATTTAATATTTTGAACCATTTTCGAGAGAGAGGGCAGAGCGCGCGCAGTTTTTAACTATACTCAAAATAGTTAAAAATTGCGCGCGCTTTGCTCTCTATCTCGAAAATGGTTCAACATAAAAAAACAAAAGTTGTAGAGATTTTTTTTACCATTGACCTTGGAATATCTGCCCTACGATAGGATAGTAGGTTTTGAGACAAGTTTTAGAGTGCTCAAATAAAGGTATATACAAGTTTATAGTCGACTATCTCTCATTCCGAGGTGAAACTCCTAATTTCATGCAATGGGCTGAGCTATTCATGCAATTTATTTTGCATTGTAAATAAATAGGTAGAATCTTTTGTGTGTACATTTCAAAGATAAAATGTTGATGAATGACACACAGTTTTTTTCGGAAGTAAAATATTCATTCCTCAATGAGGTGAAAGCGGAAAAAGCCTCTTAAAAAATCAATCAGCTTTTACCGGTCGCCTTAATAACTTTGATTTGTTTTGCGACGCTACGAAATTTAGCTAAACTATTTCCGATTTTCCTTGTTCAGCAGCTTTGAAAGCCACCCTTAACTAAATATTCTAACACAGCGTCGTTCAATATTATCTTATAAATAACTCTATCCTTCTGTCTCTCTCACACACGTTGGTATTGGTATGAATCTGACTCGCTCGCTGTATCCAACCACTATCCACCTTACCTTACCTATAAGCAACGTACTACTCGAGATAGTACTTTCACCATTATCAACGCACTAAGTGATAATTTAGAAAATGTTATTGTACACTCGTATAATTTTGAATATTATTTTTACTTATTCTGATTCAATATAAAAATCCAACTTGCGTCTGGTGTAGAACGTGGCAGTTTCGAGTAAACTAATTAAATATCTAATTATAAATGTTTAATTTATTTTCTAGTCTTGGCTTAACAGAGCTTGATACCGGTAGACCGGGTTTTTTTCTATAAAACTGAGATTTATTTTCAATATGTTGGTTAAATACTTAAAAAAATCTATTTATAAAAAACGAAATCCATAGTTTATTTATACCTGGCCTGCCACTAAACAAACATGCAGACATTCAACCGCAATACAAAGAACGAAGAGCGTAGTTCTTTAGACTTGCTGATTTTTATTTTACAGACAGATTTCTTTGTTTTTTTTTAATATAAATAACATAAGTAGGTAGGTATATCGGCTAACCGGCTTAAGCGGCATTGAGTTAAGCATTTTAATGGCTTTACTAATAGCATAGTTATTTTAAAAGTAGTTTTGAAGGTAAATAGATACGGTTGAATAAAGAAAGTAAACCAAATTGCTGGTAGCTCGGAAGGGTCCTTGGGATTCCCGATTTAACTTCCCTACATATTACAAATTATAAATTTATCATAAAGAAAGCTGTTAAAAATTAGGTTACCTACATAAATTATTACGTGAACATTACCAACATGCAGGAAGTCCTAGGAAGTCCCGAAATAACTTTCTCGTACTCCGCATAGTATAAAAATGTAAATCATAAATGTTAGTACAACATACATAAAACGTGTGTACATTATTATCAATTCATAGCATTACACAATGAATACCAACTCTTACTTTTTTTGTTACAATAACATTTTTTCATGTTAATTGGAAAAACATTTCTTACGCAATACTTTAAGCACATAATAATCAAACTTTTTTATCACAATTAAATTCAACAACTAAAATACTAGATAAATATTTCGTTGAGATAAGGTGTACTGTAAAAATATAAAATATATAATTTTAATCACCATGATAACTTTATTTTTGTTGAATACAGAAGAATTATTATTTCTTTATCAATATTTAAAACAATAACTAAAATACCTACCATATCATTTAATCTTTTATATGAATTGCAAAACACATATTAGTTTTTGTGATATGCTATTTTAATTATTTCTAATATCAAATGAGCTCAACATTTAATTAAAATTTTCCTCAAATATCCAAGTCATAACGAACATTATTTTTAGGTACCGTAATTAATAAAAAATTAAGGTAATGCTTTATTTTATTTGTAGCCAGCCACAGACTTCGTCAATTTTATAAAAGTACATACTACTTTACTTTCTTACCAGTTACTTTCTAACTGATTACAAAACTGATTATTAATAAAATGTCTATCCTAAACCTGTGTAATGATTCTGTCTAGGGTTCTCTATAGATAGCGAAAAAAATCTACATCCGCCTTTATTTTATCAATACGGTGCTTAAACACCAACGAATTATGAACCCCCGTCTTTTTTTTATATCTCGTATAGTAACAGGCATTATCGTAAGAAATACCATCAAGCTTCGAATACCCAACGATACAATTCTGCAGATTCACATGTATCAGCAATCAATGATGCGCGCTGAGGAGATTCGACGGCGTCGTCGCGAGGACCCTCCTAACACTCACACAGCAGTCAACAACATCTTAGCGGCGGCAGCTAGGGAGATGGAGGAGGCAAAGCATGCAGCTAGGGCTGAACGCGCTGTGAGCATCCAGACAGAACAGGATCAAGGTAATATTGTAGAACTAAGCTCTCCTATACAATGTAGACAAAATTCAAAATTTCTTAGCGGTGGCATTTAGGAGGCAAAGCATGCTGCTAGAACTGAATACGCTGTCAGCATCCAGACAGAACCGGACCAATGTGATGTTGTGAACTATCTCCTGTATCAATGTAGCATCTATAAACAACATCTTAGCGGTGTCAGCCGAGGAGATGGAGGACGCAATGCATACTTTTTTATGTTTATTGAAACACAGCATAGCTGCTTCACGGCAGAAATAGGCATGGTGGTAGTACTTCCCCGAGCCCTCCACAAAGAACTCTACTGCTACAACTGCGGCTATGGCCGAACGTGAAAAGACAGAATTTCGAAGTTTATAATAGGTTGATCTAGCATCTATTACTGCTCTAGGATATGCATAGCCTTCTTTTACCTTCCAACTACCCTGCCCAAAATCAGTGTTTTTATTGTTAATATATATATGTTTTGGTGGTAACGAGGCCTTTCAGCCAATCAGCGCTACTTATCAAAGAGAAAGACGCTCCAACTTCACTACAATCAATGAGCTTTCTAAAACGATGATCAAAAGGTTTGACAGGTTTATTCAACGTCATTTCAAAAATTTTCGGCCCATTCCTGGGCATAAGCCTTTGATTATGCTACTCGACTCGATCCTGTGCTATTCTGAGCCAACTCTGATTGCTCCGCGGGCCAGGCAAAACCAAACCGTTCAGCCAATCCGCACTGCTGTTACCAGAGAGAAAAAAGCTCCAACTAATTGAGCTTTAAAGGAGTATCAGAAGTTTTGACAGGCATGTTATTCATAATCAACATCAATTTAACCATTGATGAGCATAGGCCTCTATTTGATTATGCTACTCGCCTCGATCCTGCGCTAGTCTGAGCCAGGCCACTGCGGGAACTTTTTCTTTTTTTTTTCCTTCTATATTTTGGCGTTAACGAAAAAAATTCAACGTCAAATATAATATGTACGTTAAGATATTGGTCCCAGCATATCAATATTTATTGTACAGTAGTGCACCCGGCCTCGTCAACGACCGTCGAAAGCAAGCGCGAAATGATCGAAGATGAGCGTCCGAAGAAACGCACCTCGATCCTGTCTCCGGAAGACGAGAAGCTCAGGGTCAAGAAGAAGCCAATGACTGTTCGGTTCCAAGAAGACGTTAAAGGGGAAGAGCGCAGCAAGCTAACATCACCAGGTGAGGTTCTTAATTAAACATTTGTTTGTTATCTAACTATTTAGCCAGAAACTACAGAGCATCCCGGTTAGTAATTAAAAATTATCACTTCATCATTCGCTTGCCCTTATTCTACTCTAGGTGGGGTCGGCAAATCATGTTTTCTTTCTCCATTCATTCCTATCAGCCGTCAACACAGTATTCACTTCTTTCACTCATATCCTCTCACAAACAATATATCAATCTCATACGGCCTCCTCGACTCTAGTTCTCACATGTAGGCTTGTAGCTGTATAAAATTTCATATAGCATAGCAAATATCTGAATAAATATAAATTAAATTCTGTTCGTTGGAAAGAGCATCACTTGAGAACTACGGCAATAGCCGAATAAGGTTTTGAAAAATACGGTAAAATGATATTTTTCTTTGACAGGACAACATTTTTTCTATCAGCTAATCACACTAGCTAATATTATAAATGCGAAGGATTGAGAGTATGTTTGTTCTCACTAATCTCCGTAATGTACCGTAACTTTGGATGAAGCTTGAAATATGCATAGTTTGTGACCGGGATTAACACATAGGCTACTTTTTACCCGGGTAACACGGAGTCTTTAGGTAGTCCGAGAAGGCCTTTGACCCTTTGTCATCGGTTAGTGATAGAACAGCCGTTGCCATGGTAAAAACGAAGGAGGAATAATGCATTTTGATCTGGTTTGCAGTAACCTTTTTGCAGTCCAATATAGATTTTCTAATGAAATTATTTTTAATAGATTATATATGTCTATAACCTGCGTGCGATACTCTACTCTTTTTACTTCGCAGTTTAATAATAATTTGTGTAAAATGTATTTTTTTGTTAAACAGTTTTTAAATTAGTTGCTAATGGCGTCGGTGTTTCGTTTATAATTTGTTTTTTTTGTACATAAATAAATTTTGAATGTCAAGAATGGCCCAGCCTCGGTCCGCTCGACGAGCAATAAAAAATGTTGATATATTATTCCCTTCACTTAAAATATTCGCTACGTCCGCCGCAATTTAAAATAATAATAATGTAAAAATAAATTTAACTTTTTGTTCTTGTACTGGTTTGTTTTTTTTTTGTTAAAAACTAATATAAAGTGTTTTCGTTCACTGAACAAGATACCAAAATCGATGGAGCTATGCATTATTTTCAAAATGTTTAAGGTTCAATATTTTACTATGTTCAAAATAGAGTTTTGTATATGAGCTCATTGGACTATAACAGGCAGGTGTCGAGAAGCCGCGTGCATTGCCCGGAAACCGTGATTCATAAACAAAGCAACACTACAATTAACTTTTTATCGAAACCGCTTCCAAAAAACACTAAAATTTTAAACTCAAAATATGCCCCGGCACTCGTTTATCCTCATAAATATTTAACGATTCGAAATTTAAAACTCGTTCCGTGGAATTATTTTTATTTTTATTATTTTTGAAAAAATACAAATGCTAAATTCCATACTCGTAATCGAACCGCTTAAAATGTCAATATTTTTTCTTAATTAAATTTAATTTATTCGTAAAATATTGTTTACTATTTAACAATAATATTTTTCAATTTGTTCCTTTTCAATTTACGTTATCTAACCTCTTTTGTGCCTCTTTTAAATTAAAATACATAATTTATAACCGGTAAAGCCTTTTATAATTTCATACTTAACGATAACGATTTCCTTTGATTAAATACCTGCCTACGCGTTTATAAAAAATCAAACATCCCATTAATAAAAAATGGAACGACCATTTTCATTTTCTTGTGGCAAGATCCGCTAGTTACTCGTACAGATAGAATGAGTATTTATCGATCCGTCGGAGTTCGCCCGAGCGCCATTCCTTCGTTAGTGTACTTATAGATACGTTTTACCTTTGCAGCTAGCTTCATTTTGTGCACCGCTGTTGTACTGTTTCTCATTCTGTGGCATTACAAAGAGCGCTTTGGCGGCGGCGGTGGGTTCTAGGAAATCTTGATTTTGAATAAAGCATGTGCTTTAAAAAATAAATTGATCTTATACTCGTCGTACAGAAACACCGCGATACCGTTTCGAATAATGAGAGTCATACGCACACCGGTTTCAAATCAATTAATAAACAAAATCGTTGAATGGCTGAATATACTAAGAATCGTATTAATAATAATGTTAACTGTTTAAATTTTTTAATGTTTTGATGCCTTTCTGTCAGCTCTTGAACTCGAGACTTGATATTTAATATTTTGGAACATGTCAGTTGTATACAATTGTAAAAACATACCTACCAATTACAGCCGAACATCCTCCTTTTTAGAAGTCGAATAAAGTCTAATTTAATTTATTTGTAGACGTTACCTTTGTCGTTGACGTTGTTTACGCACACAAATATATTTATCTGTACACTTCACTACGACAACCATACACTCTAAACTATACAAAAGTCCGAGCGGTCTTCATGAGATTGAACAACTATACCAACGAACATCTAAATCGCCAAATAGCATATTTTCTATATTTCATATTTACATTTAAAGTTGAAAGCAATTAAAAGGTATGGGGATCGCGGATTACTTGAAGGATATTTTTTTTAATGATTATTTCAGTATGGAGATATCTACTATGAACTCTATATAATCTGTTCGGCTTACAGTTTTCCCAGTAACACAGGGAGCGTAAACTGTGCAACGTAGTATTTTCATTTCTCTATGGGCTGTGCAATATAGTAGGGTAAGTACCTTTTGAATATGAAACCCTAACCTATCTAAACTGAAACGTTAGAATCTCAATGCGGAAAACTTTCTTTTTATTTGACCCTTCTCGTCCCACTGCTGAGCAAAGGTCTGCAATAGATTTCCAAACATCTCTGTCCCGAGCTACATAGCGGAATAATCAGCATTAATTACGTAACCCAAATTTTACGTATAACCCTAAAAATAGGTGTTAAATACGTGACTATCTGACTACTGAGTATATTTATTTACTTGTTCTACAAACCAACCACGCCCGTAACAAAAGAACAAGATACAACATTGAAAAATCCTCTTTTCTGTTTGAAACCTTGTCCAGAAAAACTTCTCGCTTTACAATTTTTGTGCTATTTATTGTTTTTTTGCGATCTGTCGTACTCCCAGACGTTCATTGACCCAGGTTAAGAGAATTTGTGTTTGTCTCGAATATAATTCATAACGCAATTTTAATAGGTACTTTATCTAGGTATTGTTCTTCGGTCTTTAAAAGTCCACTGCTCAGGGCACAATAGACCAATGATGGATTTCTTCCCGATGATATGTGATGGGAAGATGGGAGATAGGATCCCGGTATTAGTGTGAAGGTCGCGGGTTAAAGTCCCGTGCGTCCGGGAAGATTTTGTGAAATTATTAGTTTCTTTAGTAGTGTTCCTCAATTTTTTTGTGTTTTACAAGATCTAGCAAAATTTTGGAAATACACCGTAAATAAAAAATCTGTTTTTACATATTATTAATCATCAAACCTAAACGAAGACGCGCTAACAAAACAAAACGCCTCGCTCGCGCGTCCGCGTGTTTTGCGGCTGTTTATGTAGGTATTTTTCTTCTGTATGCCAATTAAAAAGAGATACCCTTATTTTCCCGAAGCACACGAACTAATCACACACTTTGCGGATCACTGACCTAGTACTAGCCGGCCTGGCGTGTAGTAGAGCATATGACCTATCCCACCATACATTGTTTTGTTATATCTCAAAGGGATTAGGCAGCATTTTCCTTGTCTTTTCCCGACATTTAACAACTTTACACAAAACCTCAACAAATTATTCGCCTTCCTCATAAATCACCCCGTCTATTGGTGAACAACTGCATGAAAATCCGTTCAGTAGTTTTCGAGTTTATCGCGAACAGATAGACAGACGCAGTGGGGGACTTGGTTTTATAATATGCAGTGATCAATTTAACACGTTGACTGCGGGCTACTACTTCCTGCAGCAGGTACGGCCGGCGGTGTGTTCAGCAGTCAAAGCTAAAATCCTAGGAACCTCTCTCTCTGCGTTGTGTGTCTCAGGGCAGAGTCATGACCTCAGCTAAAAATTAGATTGCCAATGAACTAGTTGGAGTGACGATCTGCGAAAGGCTGCTGGTAGAAGTGGGATGCGTCGAACTGGGGACAGGGCGCAATGGCGCTTATTATTGTAGGCATATGTCCAGCAGCGCACTTCTAAAGGCTGATGATGATGGGTCAAACTTAATGCTCGGAAGCATTTTCTATTAGCTAACCTGTTTACGTATGTGTTGTGTGTTGTGTATATAAGTACAAGGTGAGTTTTAATTCTTATGTTATCCCGAAAAGACTCGAAAAAAAGTAGGTTATGTAGTTATTTGCTTGTAAAATTACGCTATAATTTGACTCCCAAAACCTGTGAGGCAGCCTTCTGTACAGCTGATTTTGTTATACTTGATCCTTGACTTAATGATAATGATAATTGTAACTCTGACAAAATTTTAGGGCTGCCACGCACAACACAAAGATAAGCTTAAAGTTTTCAGGTAAACGTTTTGAAACACGTATTTTTAACTGAGGTTCTGCACACAATGTGTGGACAACCATGATCCAAATCACCCCGTTTCGGGTTAACATACTAATTCAAACTCACCTTGTAGGCCTAAAAGGGTACCCGCAAGAGAACCAACAATGGGCATTTCAAAACATAATTTACTTTCACGGTGTCGTCCCCAGAACGGCTACAAAACAATGTTCCTATATTGTATGTGTTCTATGTATTTACATAACATCAGCGATTCGTGCGTGCGAATGTTTGAACAATAGACCTTTTTGCGGTTAAGAAATTTATAATGAGTTACATGTTACGTGTATTGATTGAGTTTTAGTACTTTTATAATTATTGTTTTAAAAGAAATTACGTGGAATAGTAATAGGTAGGTCTCAAAATATGAGAAACCTAGCGAAGAGTGACAAAAAACTTTGAGATTTTCTTCTATTACGTTTTACTCATCAGTGTATGTTTGTTTTACAAAAAAATAATTAATTTTAAAAAGTAATTAATTTTAAGTACCTAATTTTAGAAAACTAGCGACCCGCCCCGGATTCGCACGGGTACAATGCTGATATAAACCTTCCTCTTAAATCACTGTTATCTATTAAA
Source organism: Horisme vitalbata (assembly GCA_951804965.1). Taxonomy (NCBI): domain Eukaryota; kingdom Metazoa; phylum Arthropoda; class Insecta; order Lepidoptera; family Geometridae; genus Horisme; species Horisme vitalbata. Next base: position 13,552,101 of record OX638091.1, read on the forward strand.
AAAACAGCATCAAAAATGCGGGAAGCGAATTTTTTTATACTATGTAGCGATGTAGTAATTTTCATGTAATTATTATAAAGGAACGCCAACAGCTTGCTTGGGTTATATTGCTAGGGTTTCGTTCTGATAAAGAAGTCAACAGGCGGACACAGCATTATTCATTCAACGTAGCGTAACTAAAATATACTAAAATATGATCTTATGAAGATTAATTACTGAGAAAAAACCAGTGAGAGAAATATACCGAATTGGTCGTGAGCTGAGTACTAACGATATAATTACGATGCTTATGTGTATCGATACATTGTTCTTAAAATATAATATACTAGCTTCCGCCCCCGGCTTCGCTTGCGTACTACCCTGCTTACATGTCGCACCATCTTGTTGCGTATAATTGTCCTTAAAACAAAACGCTCGAAAAGTACTAGCTATCCACAACCCACAACACAGATAATGCTAGGGTGCTAATGCACTTAAATCACCATTTAAGTAAATGTTGTAAGGTATTCTTGAACTATGTAAGTGCTCCGATTTATGTTTATTTGTAAAAGTTTTTTTTTTTCATGATAACTGTAGGTAGAACTAGCTAATGGTGTACGTTATGTTAAGTGGAAATCATTACTTATAACAAGATATTGCTTCTACGATGTAACGCCCTGAGTTCAACTTGAGGCATGGAGGTTTCAAGTCTTGTGCTTGTAACTTCACCGGCACCCACTCCCTTCAAACCGAAACATTGCAATGGCATAAATAGGCATGGTAGTAGTACTTCCACGGATGAGCTCTTCACAAAGAACTCAATTACTTAAATACATACCTACTATTGTAATAACTTTAAATAAACTTTACTTAATACATTGATCAAAATGTATTTTTAACAGCCTTCAAAAAAGGTTCTATATTCGTCGGAAAAAAAAAACTACTTTTTGTCATGTATGTTCACCAATATCTCCGACAACTGTAAAACGATTTTCAAAATTATTTGTTGGTTTGAAAGAGTATTCTACAGGTACAGGTACCATATAAATTGATTCCTGAGGGATTGGTACTTTTCCCGCAAAACTCAAAAAACCTCATCTTCACTTGTAATGTTCGCCCTATGTTAACTGATATCTCCGGCAATTGTGAACCGATTTTCAAAATTATTTTTTTGTTTGAAAGAATATATACTTCACAGGTGGTCCCATATAAATTTGTATCCCTAAGGGATTCGTACTTTTCCCGCAAAACTCAAAAAACTTCATCCTCACTTGTATTTTCGCCCTGAGTCGTCCCTCATGCGGGCGGTACCTTTAGTTGGTCTGCCCATGATGCTAGTTTACTAAAAAATAACAGTATTATCTAGATACACAAAAAATAAAAATAAAAATTATATTTTTCTTTTCTAAATTACCGACTTAAAAAAAATCACTTCTTACTTCATACCCTAAAAAGGGACAAATAAACTTTATTACATATTTAATTCAAAGAAGAAAATAGGTACCTGCTCATCTATTTGAAGTCGGTGCAGTACCAACGTAGGTAGAGGTCCCCACTCCCCAGCCCCGTCTACGCTCACGCATTCACGCAGGCCTTGGGTGATGTAAAAAAGCTGGAGCGAAGTATGTAGCCTATCAAACCTATCTAAATGGCTTAACACCTACTTCAAATAGATGAAGTGATTTTTTTAAAGTTATTTAGGCTTGCGCTTGACGGCCATCTCACCTAAGTAAGTGATGATGCGGTCGACGTTGTAGCACGCTTGCCTAGAATGAACTTACTCTTCGCTTGAAGACTCTTAAGTCATAGTGACCAGGAAACACTGATGCCGGAAGAACATTCCATTCCTTAGCTGTCTTAGGGCTGAAAGTTGCAGCGAAACGCTTCGTGCAGGCGGGAGGAATGTTTACCATATACGGATGATTGTTATTGGCTAATTTATCTCATCTCCAGGTCCAGCTAACAACGACAAGAACGAGACCCAATCCGGCGGCATCAAGGTGGTGCAGCTAGCTGTCCTGCAGAAGCCAACCAACGACAATGACGATTCAGATGGTGAGCGAATGTCTCTGCAGCGTTGCAATACTATTAATTTATTATTTCGACTCTTTATAAGTATGTTTAACGTATCATGATATGATGATGGACTCACGTATGTGTGCCTCGGCTTCGCCCCAGCCCACATTTACACGTTCGTCCATCAATGCCTCTTTTGCTGGCCTCTGCAGTAATGTACTATTTCTCTATTCTTCCGTCGATAAATCCCTTTTCTACTGTTGTTGTGGTAAGCCGGCTGATGGTGTGTTTGCCTAAAGCACACTCAAAATCATTGTGTTCTTGTTTTTGTTATTTTATGTTTGGCAATAAATGTATTTGTATTTTGTGTTACAGAGAAGAAGCTGGTGATGGATGAGGATGAAGAGACTGACTCTAGCGGCTCCATCTCTGACTCGGCGACCAACGAGCCGCAAGAGGGAAGGCCGCATGTCTGCGAGGTTTGCGATCTCAGGTATAACCACTTACCTATTTGTCTACTAACGGGAGTCGAACCTACACTTCGTCCTCAAACACTGCGATCAGTACCCCAAGTACGAGGTGCACAATATGGAAACGTTCATAGTTTTCGTTTTCGAGCTCAATTTTAATGTACGTTTTTTGGAAACCAAGCAACTGTAACTACGTAACTGTAATATAATCTTCTTGCAATGATTATCACTCAAAATAGTTAGTTAATTAATGAAAAAAGGTACTTTTAAATTGAACTCGACAAAGTAAACTAAAAAATTTCGAATTGTGCAACTCGTTCTATGGGTACTCATTTATCTATCAATCTATACTAAAACATAGAAACTAACGATCACGTAAAATAACATTTGAACATTGTGTAAAGTCGTTAGTCGAATCCCAGAATGAAGTCTTACTGGTGGTTATTGGTGGGAGTTTGCTAGGTGCTGGTGGTGCTGTCTGATTCCTCCACTAAAAAAGCTTTACTACAGTTCACTTCATATAACTTCTTTATTCAATGGCTTCTGGGATAGTTCTCCACAATTTCGCCAGCATCAAGTATAATTGTTCATAACAATATAAGACAACGTAGTACGGTTTAGAAGTCCAGTCGTCCAGTCTTTAGTAAGGTCCTGTTTTCTGCTATAGCAATGGCGACTATAAAACGTTCGGCGAACAATTATCTTCACCAGCGAATTCCAGTCCAACTCCGTTTTTATTCCATTTCACTATAGGGTAGATTGGTTAAATTGCCAAACGAATTAAACAATATTAATCAGAAAAACACTAGAAAATTAAATAAAATAAAAATGACCACCGTCGTTCAAATTGAAAAAAAAAAGATTCCGTTTCCAAATATAGGATGATACACAGGACATTGACATTGACATTGACATATATGTAGTGATGACGGTGACCAATAATGAATGATGTCGAAAACCAAAATGGCATTATTTTCATTAGTTTGACAAACCCACATAAATAAGAGAACTAGATGAAGTCTTAAAATTCACTATGCTCTGAACGTGAACGAACTCATACGGCTGATCTGTACTTTCTTATGTCCATATATCATTTGCTAGAAAGGGATGCATACTTTATCTCAATCAATGTGATTACTGCGACTTCGTACCAGGGCATTTGTATGAATTTCGTCATCGTTCATCATTGTTCGTCGTCATCACTTTCATACACGTATGTCAATGTCAATGTCCCGTGTATCAACCTATATTTAAGGCTACTATAAGGGTCAATCTCGCTCGCACTATTCAACATTTTTGTAGATATAAAATCACTGAATGTAGTTATGCAAAATAGCAAACCTTCACAGCCTAGAAAATAACAATACCCTTTGTATTGTTATTTTCTAGGCACTTCAGCAATAATAACATTTTGATTCTATCACGTTTTCTTAGCAAAAAATTGGTACTAATGTAAATTTTGCAATGCAAATTTTGGTGCAATTTTTTTGGTAGGAAAATGTGTTGGGTTTAACATGATATTCTTGCTGAACCTTTGTATTGTTATTTTCTAGGCCGTGAAGGTTTGCTATTTTGCATAACTACATTCAGTGATTTTATATTTTCAAAAATGTAGAATAGTGCCAGCGAGGGGGAGGTTTAACCTGTATAGTCTTATATAGTCGCGTTAACAAACTGTTGCTTAGCTTTGAAAGCTTTTTGTTACAAGAACTAAAAGGAACGTGTTTACAGATTCCAGCGCTCGTCCCACCTGAACCGACATCGTCTGACGCACACCGGCGAGCGACCCTTCACTTGTGGCGGCTGCGGGCGCTCCTTCGCGCGCTCCGACAAACTCCGAGTGCACACCAAGATATGCGAGCGGGTCTGTACATACTGTATATTTTGTATGCGGCGAGGGGCTAGACCGGCTGATGAATACAGTAGTGGGAGCGAGAGTGATAGTGCAAGTGGGAGAGGGAGCGGGACTGAGCTGTATACTGAGAGTTAATAGTAGTGTTAATAGAGTGACTGTGTTACCTTCTGAGCTGTAGGTCGGGGTTTGAAGTATTTTCTATTCAAAATAGTTTCGATTTTTCACATCTGCCTCGTTTGTTAGTTAGCAGGGTGCACCACAGGCCGGGGAAGTTGTTTTGGGTTCCAAAGATGAAGGTTTAACGAACCTCTTACATTACACCCCCTTACTCGTTAAATGCCATTCATTCGTCTTCAAAATAACTATGGGTGTTGCTTAACCAAGATGATCTGCTCTCTCTGTGCGTCGAATTCTTACAGCAGAGGGTCGTGACCTCTCGTCATGGTCCTTTCTCTTATGATTAAATTCAACTTCGTCCGGTCCGCGGCGACTCGAATAGCTTTGTGGAGTTGAGTGTCGAGCTCGGTTTGTTTTTGGTCGAGAAAGATGATCTGCGTAGAACGCCGAAATCATCTAAGCCTTTTTGTACAGGAGGACCCAACAGTGGATATGACCAACGAGGCATCGTTCAAACGTGAGAATAACAGCAACTCTGAAGTAATGTCGGGAATGGTTCGAACCACGCATCGTGAATCTGGACATCTGGTTTTTACCCCTAGTGGTAAGTTACTTTAATATAATTTTTACTACTGCTATTACAATGTGACGCACCTCCGCCAAAATCTCAGGAAGTGACTGACTTTCGTGGTTCTATCCATTATTTTATTATTTATTTATTGATTTAACATTTACAATACAATAACAGTCTTACACCAAAGCGATATTGAAAATTACAGTAGTACCTATTACCAAAAACTTATGACCTACTTATTAATATGAGGGCTCTTTCTGTGAATTTCGTCAAGGAAATTATAAACATCAAAATCATTTTCATCGCATATTTCATTAATTGTACGAAGGGCTCTTGTAAACGGTGCTTCTCTCATTAAATTAGTCCTAGCTTTGGGCAAAACAAGGAGTTTGTGACTCCGCGCACGTATGTAGTTATCGGCCACATACAACCCGACTGCCACTCGCGGGCAGTCGGGTATATACACTATCCCTCTCAAAACCTTGAAAATATACGTTACCATCATAACTTCTCCTCTCACTTACAGTTTGTAGTAGTCTACCATACCCAAAACGAACAGAGTAGGATACATTAGAGGGAAAAAGGATAGACTCTATACAATTTATGATATAATAATCTTATAAACTTATTTTGAATTTTTTCAACCATGCTGCTGTTTTCAAGCCTACTTCGCACCAAAGCATTATACAACGCTATAGGAGTTAATGTTTTGGAAGTTGGTACATTGCCTCAGTATGAAACCTAAATTACGGAAAGACTTTACATATTTCTACGATGTGATATCGAAAAGATAACTCTCGTTCCATGCTAACAAAAAGATCTTTAATAGACTTAACACTAGTCAGTGTCGGAGTCTAGTTTATATATATGCATCACAGGGTATACTAATTATGATCCACAACAATTCGTTTAAGGACTTAAAAATCGAAACCAACATCATAACGTGCTTTCCGAAGCATGGACGCGCTTAAATCTAGATGTTAATAAATGATCAGCCATCCACCGGGTAAAGTGTTGCTGAACGAAAACGTTCTGCTAAGAAAACCAAAGTAAGCTGCGCCACGAGTGCTTCGGAGACAGTGGGAGTGAGAGTCTGAGTCTTAGTCTGAGTCAGAGAGTTCAAAGTATCTATTATTATATCTATACAAAATAGTATGACTGTGTTATTACACTCTGGTTATCATCAGCTACAAACGATGATGATGGGGTGTACAGGGTTCCAACCCCTATCTTCGGAACCCAAGCCAACCCCACCTGCACGTGGTGCACCCTGCTGAACAACGAACGGGGCTCAGGCGGCCGGCTGATTGCGGCATAGCACAGCCTACATCGGTACAGCTAAATCCCCTGGCCACCGACGGGCAGCAGCGTCGGTGGTGCGACTAGCTGTGCTCTGCAATCCCCAACCCGCATGCCCAGCGTGGGGATTATGGGTATATCCCCCTTCATTAGGGGAGGCCTATGTCCAGCAGTGGACTGATATAGGCTGATGTGATGATGATGATGATCATCAGCTCTGTAGATGGGAAACATTCCAGAGGAATATCATCGTCATTCCACAGTATGGTGCAGAGGGTCACAAATTCGAATCGCTGAAGACAGACCGCCCACGCCTCACAAAGAGCACATTCCCGCCAAAACTATTTATAACGTAGTTTTCAAAGTTATGTTACAAAGTATCTGGCAGGTGTACCGCGAGACGGCTCAATATTTTGTTATTGCCCAGGTGACGTGATGCTGCCCCCTCGCGCTGCTGCTCCCGTGCTGCTGAATGCGGGATTGGAGCCGGCGCGCGGCGAGCTCAGCGCCGACAGCTTGTTGGAGCCGCCGCGCCGGGGCCGCGGCCGTCCGCGCAAGACGCCGCTGCCCATGACACCCAAGATCAAGAAGAGGCGCGGCCGCCCGCCCAAGACATCGCTAGGTAACTATATTAACACTAATAGTCATAATGAATTGAATCAGGCGTGACTTTACGGAAATCTATTACAAGATATTTAAAAGATAAAATATTTAGTACAAATTCTGCCAACTCTCTCTGACAAGTTGCATAAAACTTGAGTTTTTATAAAACTCGTCCGAGAGAGTTGGCGGAATTAGTACTAAATATTTTATCTTTAAATATCTACTAATAGTCATTTATTCGACGAACTCTCTGGCGAAGGGACGACGGGCCCGCCTGAGACGCAGACGGCTGCGGGTTCGAAGACATACGTTTGTAAGCTCTGCATATATTTGTATGGATTCTGGGTGTTTTGTATTTATGTCTGTATTTACCAAAAAAAGTATAGAAGTAGTATATCAGTCACGTGGTTCTCATAATACAAGTTCACTTAGTTTGGTTTGGAGCCATGTGATGTTGTGTGATAGTGTCTGGCATTATTATTATTTTATTCACTATATTCATTTTTAGCTTCCGCTCGCAGCTTAGCTTGCGTGGTAGTTTCATCAAAATCCCCTCAATAGTTTTTGCATGAAAGATTTATGGATGGACATTCATCCATAAATCTTCACAAACATTCACGTTTATTATATTATAGTAGGATAGTTTCATTTATTTCCACCGTAGGTACAAAATGTTACATTTGATTTCGTCAAAAGGTAACATAAAATAAAGTTACATACTTATTGTACAGGATTTCCCGACATAAAAAAAGGTAGTTTACAATAGGAAAAACAGACAATAACATTTTAGTTTATCTGTTCACAGAACCATAATATATATTATCCTACTTCCTACTAATATTATAAATGCGAAAGTTTGTGAGTATGGATGTACGGATGAATGGATGAATGTTTGTTACTCTTTCACACGAAAACTACTGAACGGATTTGATTGAAACTTGGAATATATTGGTTTGTGACCTGGATTAACACATAGGCTTTTTTATCCAGGTACCACACGAGCGAAGCCGCGAGCGGAAGCTAGTAATAAATAAAAGCATAAACATAAATGCTGTTGTACACTGTATAACATTTACAGGAACTGTTTTTGACTCGCGCTAATTTCTACTCGCTCACACTCTTTTTTGATCTTGATTTGTAAAACGTGCGAAAAGTAAATATTCGTTTACGAGACGGAATACTGCTTTTATTTGCAACAGATACCATAGCTAAAACTAGCTATAACTAACAGAGGTTAGCGGTAGCTAAAACTTCGTGGGTTCAAATTGGCTGCGCCATGTATGCGCCGGGGACCTTACCTGGTAATGTGGGTTGGTACCTACTTTTTATTCCGTACATAGTTAGGGCTAGGTACAAAATAACCATGTTAGGGAATTTTTTTTCATGAAAACACGTATTTTACAAAGGGCTGGTCTGGTTAGATAGTCATATATTATTAACTTTTACAATATTTTACATAACCTGCCTTCACCCTTACTCGTGCCATGTGAGCAATGGCGGAACATATTAAAACATTTTTATAATATCAGTTCTTCGATACACGCTTAATAAATACAGAAGGTCGATCACGAGCACTAGCGAAAAAGTATTCGTATCGTAGACCAATATTTAATATTTTGGCCTATGAGAAAGCGTAGACTCAAAATAACTTTTTCATTAGCCAGAATTACGATAATAATTACGATACGGTTGAAAATATTCATGATTCCCTCGTCCCTAGTGTCAACACATTATCAGTTTTATTGTCATATTGATTCAGTTCTAATCACAGATATAGAAGAGAACTAGATGAAGTAAAATTCACTATGTTTTGAACTTCAACTCATACGGCTGATTTCTACTTTCTTATGTCCAATATCATCAGTTAGAAAGGACGCATACATATATCAATGCGACTTCAAAAGAGGTCATAAAGTTAATCGTACCAGGGCGCTCGAACAAAATTCTATGTAGTTTCATTGAAATGCCCTAGTACGAAGTTAAGTAGTGCGAAGTCGCAGCAATCGCATTGAGATAAAGTATGCATCTCTTTCTAGCAAATGATATATGGTAAAGTATGCATCTCTTTCTAGCAAATGATATATGGACATAAGAAAGTAGAGATTCAGACGTATGAGTTGACGTTCAGAACATAGTGAATTTTAAGACTTCAACTAGTTCTCTTCTATATCAGTGGTTCTAATCTATTTTTGCTTGGAGTCGCACGTTCACGGGGTCATGGCTTCAACGGTAGAAGCTGTAGCATTTATCCTCCAGTGGAGGATTTAAAAAAAAACTATTGGTTATTAAATTTAAAATACGTGGACTACACGTAACTATACGTATAAAACGTATAGTTACGTGTGGGGTACACGTAATACACATAACTGTGTACCCCACACGTAACTATACCCCCTGACTTACCGTCCGCCGATTTGCACTGGCCTTAACTCGCATTTTCTCCGTACAGATATGGAAGGCTGCGTGCTGACTAGCGGCACGGTGATGGGCCCTAGTCCGCAAGCCGTGTCGAGCCTCTCCCCGGCCGGACAACAACTGCTTCTGAAGAGGAGACGGGGCCGTCCGCCCAAGAACTACTTTATGCCCACACGACCCGGTGAGTAACCCTATAGTTTAGCTATTTTTTTAACTTTATCTGAGGAGGATAGAAGAGTGGCGCATCTGAATGATAATTCTCTACAAGATGAGTTTGAGTTCGAATGTTATCCCGAAAAAGGTTAAATCTACTTTCGAAGGTCAACATTGTTCCAAGACTTTTCGAAATTTCTAGTTTTTCATTATTCATATTCATATATTTTATTCATACTATAGGAACACTGGGTGCACTTAGTCTCGTTGATTTACAAAAAAATGTCAAAAGACAAACAAAAAATCTTTGCAGCTGTTCAGGGGCTTGTAATTTTTTTAAATAAAACATCAAATCATATGTAATAAAATAATGTCACTCAAATAAATTTGTAATCAAGTTAAAGTAGGTCTGTAAAAAGGCCATGTCAGAAAATAATAGTGATTAAATTGTTGAAATTTTTCATTTTCTTCGAAGAAATGGCTTGTAAAGTTACGCCATAATTTAACTCAAAACTTGTGAGGCAGCCGTAAAACAGCTGTTTTGTTAAACTTTATCCTTGACCTCTTGATGATGATCATTTTAGCTCGGTCTTAATTTTAGGGCTATCACATTCGACACAAAGATAAGCTTAACGTTTTTATCACGTATTTTTAGCCTATGTTCTCACAACTGGCGAACAACCATGGCCCAAATCACGTCATTTCGGGATAACAAACGAATTCAAACTCACCTGTAGATAAACCAGATAAAACAATACGAATATGTCAAGACTACAAACAAGCTTTGTCTCAATTTGATTTTTTTTAGGCGAATCAATTTGATTTACTTTCTTCTCGTAAAATTAAGATGTTTGTACATTGCAGTATGCTGTGTCGCTGACTTTTCCTTTTTTTCAATAAATTCTAAAATTTAATGAATTAATAAAAATACCTTAAATTTTATCCTAATTAAAAAATAAAAAAAAAAAATCTTAAAAAAATAAAAGGTGTAATGGGCGTTCTTATTGCCTGAAAGCGATCTCTTTCAGACAACCTTTATACAGAATAAGTAACACTGCACATTGTTTTTCAGAAATGTTAGTTTCATATTAACGATAGTAACGATAAGAAATAATAATATTTTTATTGCATCTTTTTAATGTGGCACATTTTTTACTGAATGTGTTTGTGTGATTTTTTTCGGTGAGAGTATTGCCTTATTGTTGTGGTACAGACAGTATCATAATAAAATATAATTAATTTTGTAGATAAGAGATTTTGCCATGTTTTTTTGCTTCTCTTTATTTATTTTATACAAAATCTCCTTTGCGTTATCATATACCTATAACATGAATATGATATTTAAAAACTTTTTTGTTCTGAAGCTGACTGTAAGCGACGCCACAACACTTAATATGTGCAGCTGATTTTTTTTTCCAATTATTTTTTTGTATTATTTGTGTGTTTTGATTCACCCCATTTTTTTAAGCACATTGTGTTGGACCTATTATACATCTATAGCGTGCGTTACACGCTCACGAAAGCATCACTAAATTCCAAAAATCATAACTGATGGTTGCATGATGCAAAAATCAAAATATCCAGAGGCTCGATCCATGAAGAATACATAGCGAAAAAGTATTCGTATCGTTGACTTATCAACGTATCGTTGAATTTTGGCCAATGAAAAAGCTTGGATTCAAAATAACGTTTTGTCATTGGCCAAAGTTTTTCGTTACGCTTACGATACGTCACGTTGAAATATTCGTGATCGCCGACGGATAATTTTATGCAACCATCAATCACTGTTTAAGACCATAGGTTGCTCGTCAGTCACAGCTTTGATTGTGGTAAAACTCGGTAAAATCTACCGTGTAATGGATGCCTATGCCAGTTAATATAAAGTATTATATTCCTAAGAGACAATGGGTCCAACGCAGCTGTGTTGCCATAAGGCTGAGTTTTACGGATCCAGTGTTTATTTTTTATTTAAAACTAAATTGACTATTCGTATTAACTTAATTTTTTACGTACCTTTACATCGGTGAAGGTACCGACCGTTTTGACGCCATTATTGCCTAGGCTTAGTTGAGTCCAATTTAGATTAGCTTTCGTATTCTTGGTTCTAATTAGCTCCATTTAGCAACAAAACTCAAGGTATACTAAACTAAAAACTACTTAATTAGCACGTTTAATCTCAATCCACATATTAAACATTGTTACTACGATACTAGAAATGCCAAGGGCGGTTTCAGATTAGCGTTTTTTCGGCGCTTATAAACTCCTTTTGGAAGCGCGCGTAGAAAGTATGTCTCCTATAAAAAAGTTAAGAGTCGTGACCTGATTATGAACTGTAATAAAGACATTACATTTTCTACGCTTAAGACCTAAGTAAGTATAGGCCCAAGTAGGTACTTATCTATACTCCCTCTCGCCGCCGCCGCCGCCGCCGCCACCGCCTTTGCGTTGCCATAGTGCCAATGCCACTCGGTAGATACGAATAGATGTAGGAAACGATCACATGATATCCTCAGTGATACTATAAAACCTTCATCTTTTAATTTTTTCGACCCTTGCACAATAGAAACATTGATCAAAAAGTTCCTCAATAAGCAACCTTAGTGTGGATCTCGATGCGAACTTGTTAAATTGACGTACACTAATGATCGCTTGGCACTTGTGCACAGAGCCAGAGCTAATCAGTCTGTGATCAACAGCGGACATATGGTAGTGGTTAGTCAGGTGAGGAGAGAGTAAGTTGATAAATAAAAAGAATAAGAGTAGAGACAGAATGTCTCCCTGTGGTATGCCAGCTTAAATCCTTCAACGGAATATACTTTGGCATGTCGGATTCTTTGCGCTTAGTTAGATAGCAAGATCTCGAAGAACCAAGCTACAACGGGGGAAGAAGATAATTTAAAGCATTGCTAAAATCAATTAGTACCTACCTGTGGAGTAGAGTAACTAAATGTGGGCTAGTGATTTGCACTAGTAACAATTCCCAGAAACCAATCATTGAAAGACACTATAAACTACTCTATTCTCTCTTATTCAATGGCCCTAACACTGAATTTGCTCTATTTCGTCAATTCGTCCCGAACTGTCACCAGGGTGGAACTTTGGTTGTCACTGACTTGTTGTTCTTTCGAAGATCTCAAAAAGTTTCTTAATGTATCTATAAATATGTTATGTTATTAATGAAAATAATAGTTAAACACTGAAATCCTATGTTTGATTTGTTTATTAATATGTTTAAACTTATGTTTTATGGTCGATTGATTGCTTGTAATTTTTGTTTTGGTAAAGTAGAAAGTCAAGTTTATCTAGGTGAAGAACTCCGAATATGGGCTACCCAGGGACTACCTAAGTCTTTATGAGCTAGATGCCATATTAGTTGAATGCCTGTTAAAGAGGGTTATATTCTGTCAGCAACTCTTCCGAAAATACCTCAAGAAGAAGAACTGTGGGTCACATACTTGATGTATAGGTTGGACATAAATTGAGTTAGTCTTACATTCATCAAAGTCATTTATTCACCATTATATTAGGGACTATAATTTACTTAACAGATAATTAAGTAAACAGTAATTAAGGGTAAATAGGGCTATGGCCCATATTTGAGTACCTGTTCCATATTTCGTGCCTATTTTGCAATTTTATTGAATGTTCAATTTTGTTATTAGTTTGTTAAAAAAAAAACTCTTACGTTGCTCTTTACAAACAGGTATAATGTCTGATAAATATTACATTAATAAAAAGTTGATCACTAAATAGTTTTTATTTATGGCTCTCCTCCATATTGGTCCAAATGTCTTCAGTAACATTTAAAGCTGCGGTCGTTGTACTGTGGCCTTTACTAAACCTAGGTTTAAAAATATACACAAGTTTAGAAACATTCTGAGCGAGAACAATTGATACAATTTTAGAATAGAAAGTCAATAGGTATAGAAAAAGCGCGATATTAAGAAGAGTAGGGTTTGCTTATAAGCTTGTATAAGCGCGAATCGCGAGTGAATGATCCACCCGATCGAGCCAATACGCCGGAATAAACACGTGTACACGCGCGGTTTCTTTTGAAGCGCAATATGTGGCACGTGTGTAATTTGATGCGAGCTTCTAAGCCTAAAAATAACGCTAGTCTGAAACCGCCCTAACGAGACAATCTTGCTCCAGTAGTAGATAATATTTGGCTAGTATAAAAACAATTATAAAGCGTTAAGTTAGGAAACACTGTATCCGTAGAAACCAGCCTGAACATATTTTTTGTCTAGGTATGGATTTGGATGTGCCAGTACCAATGGAATACAGCCTTGCAGAACTAAGCAAATTTTGTTAGTATACCCATTCACCAATTGGCATGAAATCTCAGGCATTGCGCAAACTAGAATTGAGAATTCTCAAATTAGATAAATCTGCGGGGTATTTTCAAATGTTCGCAAACTTTCCGAGTCGACAGTTTTAGTTCGTTATATCGACGATTTTTTGATGTGAAAAATCTAATGCGCGGGCCGACTATCGAGGTTGGCGACGCGTCACCAGTGTGAGTTTGAATCGAGCTTTAGTTTGAGTCAGTAAAGTCAGTGTTGACGGTGACGTTGTTGTAGGTCGTGAGTTTCGTATTATTTTCTGCACTACATAGTTTGATGTTTCACACTGCCTCCCGCGACGGCTTAAATTTGAATCTCAAGAGCTTATGATGGAGATTCTTTAGAATATTATCTATGACACGATGGCGCATAACAACACGACAAAATATTTCGAACGTTTCAAAATACCCATGCTGTAGGAAATTCGATCTGTAGTTGTCTAATCTAATCAGACAGTCGCATTTTCAACTATTGTGAGTCTAGGCCAGATAATTGAGGAGTTAAGCTGTATTGAGCACTTTTTGTCTTGTCTTTTAGTCTGTCGATTGTTACTCGTTTGCGCAGTGCCTAAATCAACTCATTTCAAAATTGGAATCAAAATTAACATGGTGCTTAAATCACTACATTTACGATTGGATATCAGTATTTTTCTCAAAAAGTTGTACAGAAACAAATAAAAAGTTTTTTGTGTAGGGGTTTGAGAAAAATGCTATATTACTGCTTGCTACACATAACCAGCTTCAAAATGCTTGCTTGCACTTGTTTTATTTGCGTACTAACACAGCATCAACACAACATTTTAGGTAGAATTTTCACATATGCTTTTACTAACATTGTTATATACAAAAAAGTTACGTTGCAAAAATAATATTCATTTAACTGACCATAAGATAAGGTTTTAGTACTTAAAATGAGAACAACTCGTACATAAATTTAAAGGTGAAGTGTGAATGTAAAACATATATACATATATACGATTTGTTACTATCAATGTGAAATGTGAAAATGTTTGTTGAGCCATGACGTTGAAACTATAAAGAAACATACGGGACATCTGGATTTAAAGTTTTAACTTGCAATAACAATCGGCTACTTTTTATCTAGGTACTATGCAAGCGATCCGCGGGTGACAGCTGGTTAAATCCTTACTAATATAATAAATTGAGCAACCGATCATGATGACATTTCGTATACACGTTGTCATGGGTACAGAAAAGGACATAGATTAGTGCGTTTTCTTCCAGAAAATAAGTACTGTTCTCGAGGGATAGATAAATAATGCCGCGGGCAAAAGCTAGTTTATTTTATAAATCTCGCCGGTGTCAGAAGGTGAAAAATTTTTGGTATTTCATTTCACTATTCTGTGCGAGGAAAGCTCACTGAAGATAAAGTCAAAACCCTAATTTCTTCTTGAACTTTTCATCACCTAGAATGTGATTTCAGACGGACGACCCAACGAGAATTACAATGCTTCCAACCTCCCATTCGGCGATTTCTCCTACCTGACCGATGTTATCTACAACCCACTGGCTTTTAATTACAATATGCAGGTATAGTAGACATCAAATCTACTAGTATGATTATGAATTTCGTTATATTAAACAAACAGATATACAGAATATTAGATCAGTTATTTTTAATTATATGTGTAGTATATCAATCATGTGGTTCCCATAATACAAGCTCTGCTTAGTTTGTGGATGCTGTGTGATTACGTCCTGCATTATTTATTTATTTAATAGGAACGCCAACAGCTTAAATATCAATACATTGTAGAGTTACACTGACAAAGTTTTCATTCTGATATAGAAAACAATTACAGGCGGACACACAGCAGGGTTAATTATTACAGCATGATTACAAGGCTGTCTAAAAATTCCGACGCCATAATTAATAATTGGCCATAATTTGGCCGATAGCTCAAACGAAGAAGCTATAAATGATATTCAAATCCTTATCCTAAACGTATTTAATTCCAGGCCGACCCAGAACGCAATCCGGACGACCAAAGCCACACCGAGACCTCTCACGACCGGACCATCGACGTATCAGACTCATCCTCCGACGACGACGACTCCCGCGTCGAACCTGAGGAAAACGTCCCGCCCGTTGCCATGGAAACGCAGATAATGACCGTCGGCGATTGCCAAATTGTCAAACTACCCGCCAATAACGAAGAGAACGAGAAACAAGACCATCCACGGGAATCTCCCGAGGTGAACACCGTTACGTCGTCGACTAACAGTGCGGTTACTATTACCCCAATAACAACTGTGGGTGATTGCACGATACGGCCGGTCGAGAATGCTTAGTATGCGGTTTCTGTCTACCCCATTGTACAGAGAGGTACGCTCACGGGATGGTATAGGTAGACACCGAGAATTGCTTTTGCTTTAGCTCTTCCATTGTTTGAGTCTTTAGATTAGGGGAGCTGTGTTTTCAGTTCTTTAATTTGTTCTGGCGTTCCGCATTGAATGATGTGAGTCTTGTGTCAAATGAAACACAGCAAGTTGCGTTCTATTCGACTAATTAAGACAGCGATGAACTGCTTATTGACCGAAACTGGTTATTGACCGAATTCGTGAAGCTCCACGTCTGACTAAGTACACTTGTCGCTAAATAACTTACGGTTGTAGAAGACGCTTGAAAAAAGCTGAGCTTTAACACAGACGTGCTCAGTTTGTGTAATGTCAATGACGATCGCCCATCCAGGTGTTGGTGGCCTAATCTAGCCTTTCAAGTAGCCTTTCAAGTAGCGAAAGTACAAGTCCCGTATAGATATTTAGCGAATATCAAAGATTTGGATCGTTAGATACGGATTAACATATCGACAATTGTCTATCAGTAGTACAAAAATAAACGAAATGCTAGACCGTATCTAAAAATGTTAATCACTGATTCAAAATGTAACAAAATAATGCTCCAGGTTTTTTATTTCAGACTTCAGTAGTTTATAAGTTTCATCCTAGGTTTCGCCTGTACTTTGTTTATGGTATCCGCCTTTTAATACTCGATTACTGGAAAAATATGAAAACTGATATGACTTCAGTATCGTGTAGGTCAGCTAACCTCTAAACTTAAAGTCCGTAAACCTACGTACTTCTTAGGTCCTAACGCTTAGGGGGTCGTTTTTGCACTAAAAATCAAGTCGGGACCCTTCAGGCAGCCAGCTAATAAGTAGAACAATGTTCGAGAAAAAAACTGATTGAAACGTTACTAACTATTCTGTGTAAAACGAGGGTAATTGTGAGGTCTCTAAATCTTCAGGCCTGTAAAATTGTCTATGATATGGGTACGAACCAAATAACAAGAAATTACCTTGTATTATTACATTATATTATATTCATACTAAAGGTAATCTCTTATAAGAGGCCCGCAATACTTCCGTCAACATTTTTCGCTACTGGCAGCGTTAGCGATTACTGTTCCTATCTGAACGGGCATTTAAAGTCTGTACGTTATACTAGTAATTATTCCATGCTGGAGGTCTGGTATTAGAAATTGTCTGTTTGTCCAGAGACTCGAAAATTTGATGACAACAAGATGACTAACCATAACCTAACCATATCCATTCTGTGGAAAATGACCCTTTTCTGTCAAGCATTCCAGCATTCTTAATCTTACGTCGGTTCTTAGCCCGTAGAACCAATCACCGTTGGGGAATAAAGGTTTTCGAATGGCGACCACAATCTGGAAGACGAATTGTAGGGAAATCCCCCACCAGATGGACCGACGACATCGTCAAGATTGCAGGTAATCGGTGGAAGAGGGCTCAAGACCGTTCTTCGTGGAAATCCTTGGGGACTATGATCAGCAGTGGACTTCTATAGGTTGTTGATGATGATAACGTTCAAAGAAATGCTTGCTTTGAACAAAATTTGTGTCTTAATGATTCCAGCTAATAGGTGTTGGGATCCGTTTCCGTGGTAGCAGAAGATCAGTGCTGTTTGTATTCGTTTATAATTAGCAACATTTATTTATTTATTGACTTGATAACTGGAACGGCTTGCACCAATTTTATCATAAAAATTTGGCTGAATTTACATCTTAGATACATGCTGAGTTAGGGCCTTTTTGCAACAGCGATATTAAATATGTATCCTAAACGCAATAATCTCATGTGTTCTTGAAAACTGTTGTTGCAAATAAATATATTCTATATTCTCTTGTGTACACACACAAAACCTATTAGCTGGAAAAATAAGGCACAGATATTTGTTCTAAGCGAGCACCAGTCCGGTCGCGTAGCACAAATAATTACGTAAAATCTTTCACTCTCGCGTTCACTTAGTAGTAGTATTTCCATGCTGGATGGGTATCAGAAAATGTCGTTGCAACCAGAGACTCTCATGAAAAGCTCCTTAATATCGACATAGACATTGGCAAAGTTGTGGAAGCTATTCCACAGAGGCCACAAAGAAAAGATGATGTTTGTTAACGTTTTGCCTACGCCGGTTGTCCGCCGGTTCTACGCCGGCTTTCCGCACGTGAACTACTGGACTTATATACCGTACAACATTGCCTCATTTATTATGAAAATCATACGTGATATTGGCGAAATTATGGAAATTATACCATCCCAGATGCAATTGAATAAAACAATGAATGAATGACTCTGCAATGTTATGAAAACCTCAACAACCCGAAAGACCCTCGTTTTAACACAATTTCTTCCATAATCCGGGAAACCAATCCCAAAATAAAATATACCTATCGGTAGTATTGGCTCTAGCCCCGGCCTTATAATGCGCTTCTTAGCTATTAGTTTTAAACCAAGTCTGAACGCAGTTTTAACCGCGTGCCTAAATCATGTATTTATATCGTGTCATACATAACACATGTGTGCAGTCGGTTACCTTGACCGCTCTGAGTTTAGCTGCAAAAATCTTTTCTATGGTTGACATCAGAGCAGCCATGTTGTCAGCATTAATGTAAATGGTAAGTCTATGGGGTGGACTGTGTAATTATTGTGGTAGCATTTACTTATGGTATTTTTGCGAGCATATCTTACAGCCATGATATTTGTACTAATGTCGCAAAATCGAGCCGAAAGAATGCCTCTATCTTTTGCCAGTTATAAACCCTTCTATTAACCTATGTCACCATCTCATGCGATGAATGTCACCGAAAGTTAGAATCTAGCAGCTCATGGTTTGCTTCACCTTTCTTCTTATAAAGCTTATAAAGAGAGAAAGGTGAGAAAGTTATTCAAAGACAGCTCTATTATAGACCAATAGCTATTATTATTATTATAGGTTATTAATCATAATAAAATTAGCATCAGTAAAGAATACACTGATTCAGCGATCGAGGTTTCATTATGGATATTCTGAAACTATATAAGTCTATACGGTTTGAAAATGAGTTAATTCTCTGTTCGCGAAATTAAATCAGTAGTAAAATAATTCCTATACATGTTTGCGTCATACACTATCTTGTCTTCCTATAAAACCGACTGTAATGCTACTACAATGATGAGGTCATCTGTATAATTTTAATTATTTTCAAACGACTGTCAAATGCATTTAATTGGCGGTGAAGGAACTAATTTATTTTATCGATGAACTTATATTACATAAGGCTATGTTTTCACTTGCAAAATACTAAGTGATATAACTTATATCAATATTATATAATATAATAAATATGACATGAATTTTGAAATATTGTGTCCGTTTGTGCGTTTATAGTCCTGCAGTGATCACATATTTTCAATTTATTGACTATATTTACATAATATTCTTAATCCGCAAGTGAAACATTATGATAATGTCATAACCGTAAGCTTTACAATATTATACTCGTGATAGTCTTAGAAACATATTATAACAGAACAACACTGTCACAATTACAATAGCAATGTTTTACATGAAAACTAATAGTCATAGTTGAGATAACGATATTTTTTCAATAGATATAATATATATTAGCATCGGTATTCATATTGCATCATATTACATCGGTATATGCTGCATATAATATAACACCATAAAGTAAATAACAATGAGGAACTGCTATCAGTGATTTCAAAACTTATGATTATCAATAGTATATATTTTATTATTAGATATATATTTTCATGTAGAACATTGTATGTATACATAAATAGAACGTGTAATATTTTGCGAATATCTACATAGAGTCGTCATTATTTACTCGATAAATGTAACAAACAGTGAATAATTAAGTAGGTATGCGTTAGTGCACTTTATCGCCTTCGTTGTCGACACTCAAAAGTATTTTAAAAACTTAAATAATCTCTCGCTATTGATCTGATAATATAAAGGAACGGGAGGCTGATTGTTTTAAATATTTTTGAGTGATGTTTGCGTTTTGTTTCATAATGCTAATGTATTTTCTTTATTACCCTCGTCATTGCTAAATGAAAATATATTTCGACTGGCATATTCTGTTTCAATTGTGTGTACGCGCCTTTACAACATTGCCTTGCTGCCTAACTGTTTCAAATCATGTGGCATTCGTGAAACAAAACGCAGTGGTTTCTGACCGGCGGTCACGATACTTCTAATTTAAGTTATTGTTAGGAATATTTAAAATCGTCGCATAGTGTAAGCACATATTAATCGCCTTTTCAGTACTCTTATAACTGTATTTCTGTGAATACTAGAGAGTAGATGGTAGTGTCTTAGATAAAACTTAATATTCTAAATATTATATGTAATGGCAACACCACACTTATGAGTGATACGATATGTAGCGACATTTAGCAAGACATAATATAATCTAATCTATAGATACATATAACTTTAATAGTTTTGCCTGTTGAAGCAATGTTAGCTTGTCGGATATATGAAATAACCTGTGCAGTACGAGTATGACAGCTATATGTTTAAGCCAATTAATGTATAAGGCTGTTAAACAGCCGATTGGCATTTTATCCTTGATCAAATAGTTAAGCTACTTTACTTTTCTATCTATGCGACTTCATAACGGTCGGTTTACTATTGAAAGTATTAAAAATAAACACGTATGTTCTTTTTAATCTGTACAGTAGAATAGTTCCTAAACGTGTAATCGATAATATAATCCTCTCTTAGATTTAATGGAGACGTAATTCCCTTATTGTTTAGAATTAGTTTTAAATTACGATCAAAAGTTTTTTATTTGCTTGAAATAGTGTCGAATTGTTTTTAAGTTACTTAGAAGACTGCTCGGAATAGTTCTGTTTTCGATGATCGAAGCCCAAAAGAGGCATTTTACTTATTAGTCTCAAACGGCAAGCTAAGCTGAATTTTAAGAGTTTCGAGGAATGTATTTTTGTAACATTAAAAGATAAGTTTACGTATGTCATTTACTCGTAGTAACCCTTTATGTGACGAAATAACAGAACAATTTGACTGTTAATCATTATATTGCAACTGTTTAAGATTTTACGTTTTTCTTTTGGCTATTCGTTAAGTTTATATGTTAGGATCACAAAAACATGACAGAAAGACACCGCTTATACATTGTTTGGAAGTTTATCCTTTTTGTGAAATGTTTCTTATTTATAGTATGTTGAGTGATCTATGTTTGGTTGCATTTATATTTAAAGTTAAAAAAGTGCATTGTGAAATCAGATTTTACCAGCTACTAATGACCTGTTTTGGACTATTTGTTTTTGCTGCTTTCATAATTAATTAGGTATGGATAGTCCGATGCTAATATTTGCGATGATTTCAAATAACTTCTTCTTGATATTGCCATACCCAAATTTTTTAATGTTTTATATTGGTTTTGTCACAAAAAAGTAATTTCTGGTTCTCATTGGTAAAATCTGTTGGAACGACATCTACACGTTTATCGTGGATTCCATGTAATATTATCTTATGTAGAAAACTATATGAGCACTACAATCAATTGGAATTCGTCTGTCATTTACGTGCAGTTTTATAATATCAAATATCAGGAGTATCCAAACAAGAAATATGTCATCAGGTCTATTATCTACCTCTAGAGGTAACTTATCAATTTTTATATGCAATTTCTGTTGATCTTATATTATAATCGTTTATGTACTCGTTGGTTTTACCTTTACGCACCTAACAAGAGATTATGGGCCAACTATTTTATGTTTTATCTTTATTGTTTACAATTATTAGTTTGAGCGATCGGATAGTTATTTAGGTAGGCTTAAAATCCATTATAATTTGATAAACCTTTTAGTTATATTGTGGAAAGTTTATATTCCTTTATTGTGAAATGGTTATCATTTTACGTTGTGATCAAGTGAGTGCAAAATTTAATTTTATATCCAGTTTTGGCGATTCGTCAATCAGGGCAGCAGAAAATATATTCGCGTTTGGTTCTGCCGAGTCCAAGAGCAGTATTTTTTAGATTGTAATCTTTATTATACATAACTTTTTTATTTTAACATCTTTAAATTCGATCGTTAGTTTATTTCTAACAGTGAAATTAAATATATAAATAAATCACAAAAGGTTGTTTGATTTGGTAGTATAGCAGTTTTCCTACCTGACAACATTTCTTTGGGATGGAGCACACTCATAGATTCTATTGTAAATTCATTTTTATATTTTTTAATCGATATGACGTTACCCCATCCTTGCTTTCGTACAATAGAATCTGTTATACATTTATACGTTGGCTTACAGCGGGACATCGCGTATAGGATAGTTGGGCGGTGAAAAGGTTAGGAAGTTTTGTTGTGTAAAGTTAGTTGGCAATCAGAAATGTCACCTCATGGGTTGCTTTGTCCAGTGTGGGCTAGGTACTAGGTAGGTACTTAGCGGTAAAGAACATGGATTTTATACAGGTTAATTTTAACAGCACCCAGACCCATGGTCTTGTATATGATGCTTCGGTCTTGACCAAAACCTGAAAGTCGTCGTATCGGTGGGACAATTGCAGGGCACGAGGAGGCCCCGGGTGCCTATCGAAGGGGAGCTCGTAATTTCATCATCATTATCATCAGCCGTCCACTGGTGGACAAAGCCTCTCCTAATGAGCGCCATTGTGCGTGTGCGTTACCCCAGCAGAATTTTTTCTTCTAGAATGAAGTGAGTTCCAGGAATAATTAGTGCATTACTTGCTGTAAATGTGCGTCAAGAAAAAAAATTTGTGCGTGCTGCCGTTTTGGAATAAATCGCAAAAATAGGTTTTCTGCTGGGGTAACGTTCTTCCAGCAGGAAGATTCTAAACGGATGATCCTAGACAAAAATGAATGATATGGGCAGGTAGCTTATATTTGTGCATAAAAGTGCGCAAAAAATAAAATTTGTGCGTCTTAAGGTTTTTGAGTTATTAACTTTCCTGCTGCGGTAACGTTTTGCAAAATCTTGGATCTCGGAAACCATTGAATGTGCACCTATAAAATATACATGCACAAGTAGCTCTTAATTTGTGCGTATTTGTGACAAAGTAAAATTAACAAAAATCCATACAGTTTTTAAGTAATCTAGCTTTTTTGAAAAACCTTAAAAAAATTCTAGCTCTTTAATGGACAGACGCACAAATTCATTGTAAACGGTGTTCGGTTCTTGTTGTTATCCTTTGTAACCACAAAAAGTTTCAAGAAGGTACATACACGCGTTTTTGAATAATATCGATTAAACCAAATCTGATAAGGCCATAACTTTGACGTCAAAATGCAAGAAACCTTTTTAACGCACAATTGTGGTATGAACAAAAAAATTAGTGCGTTTAATGATAATTAAACCCTGAAAATTTCAGCTCTCTACGTCCCGTATTGAGCTAGTTATAAACGATAGTCTGAAATAAGACCTAGACCCTGGTTTTTGACCTGTGATCCGACCAAATTCGAATGACCACTAAAAAGCGACCGTTTCATACATATTGATGACCTTCTTAATTTTCCTTACGAGACGCATTGGTCCTGGATACACTCAAGTACAAAAGTTATTGATACTTTTGCAAACTATTTTAGGATTTAAGAGAAATGAAGTCAGTAGGTACCTATCTACCCACATACCTATCTTTTTATCCGACTACCTCGGAAGGAGGGTTATGTTTTTCGAGAATTTTGAACCTAAATGATTTTTAACGTAGATAGTTTGCTACCTAACTAGGCCTCTGCCTGAAGTCTCTACTTTCTCCAGTAAGGTAAGTAAAATTTACCTACCCTGGATCGAAAAACACAGGTAAATATATATTAATGGACAGAAACTACGGAAAAAATAGGTAGACACGTTTATCAATAATTTTCAGTCTGGTTTTCATATTTTTTTAACTTATACCTACCTATCTAATTATAAGTAATTAGCTGATTAGGCCGTAGGTAGGTAGTAAATAAGTCTTCTAGGTACTAGAGGTCTTCTAGTTTACTAGAGCACAGCTCATCACACCTACTGATTTAAACATTAAGAATAAAATGTACCTACTTTTCTGTTTGTTTTGTTTTCATTATTTTCTGATTTCAATAAAAACAAAAACCTGCATCAAAATATTCATTTACTATTTAATACTACGAGTAACTACCTACAAAATCCATCGGTTTGAGCTCTGTACCTATAGCTACCGGTACCTACCTACCTACCTATAAAATATATACCTAGCCTAGGTTTTTAAAGATGTGGTTACCTACATGACCTTCACTGTTATGAACTTATTAAATAAAATTGCATTTGTTCCTAGGTAAAATTTTGTTTATTCATTTTAGAATAATTATTTAGATCTCGTCTTGCTTGGCTCAGAAAATGCTTCCAAACGGAACTTCGTGCTTGGCATTGACACGACGTAACATGTTGTGGGTCATCTCTCTCGCACTTATATATTAATTTAAATTCTACTGTCATTCTTAGCGAACTGGATTGTTGTAAAACATCACCTTGATAGGCTGGGATTCCCCCCAGCCTATCAAGCCGATGTTGCCGATGTTGATACGTACAGAAATTTCCGTTATACGGTTAGTATTAAAAAGTTAAAAAGCCCATCAGTAACACAGGTCCTCCGTCGACCTGAAAAAGAAGGAGATCATTCAGGCTCCATACATTTTTGGGCTATATCTCAAAGTAACGGCCAAACAAAAATAATGTGACATTCCGGTAGCACATGCTTTTCTCATAATTTTAACTATTGGAGCAATGTTGTAAAGTCAATATCTGCCGAGTTTCAGAACTTTGAAGACTATATATTTTCATACCATTTTTATAAAAACAAAACAAAAGTTATTCCGTTAATACACACTTCTTTTTCACATTTTTCACATCTCATTTCACATTCACTTTATTTAATACTGTAAGGGCAAAGCTGCAGTCATTCTCCACCAAGTTACAAAAGTATGAATTTTGTTTGCATATAATTTTGATAAAGGCATAAATTCATTGATTATAGAATATTTACAATTATTTTTTATGTAAGATCTTATATATCCCAAAAATTTCGACTCAGGCGGGATTTGAACCCGCGGCCTTCCCATCAATACGCGCTAACCAACTGCGCTACCGAGTCAACTCCTCGCCTTGTCGAAATTTTCGGGCAGTCACAACTAAGCGCCGTTTGCTTCACCTACAGGGGAAACGTTTCAGCTTCCAAGCCTGCTCAATGACTAATAGTTTAGTACATTGACGAGAGGTGTCGCTTTGCTTATTCTATGATTTTTTGTATTTTAAGTGTTTACCCACACTTCAGGGAAAATTTTTGGGATATACAAAAAAATCTTAGATTTTCCCTGAAGTGTGGGTAAACACTTAAAATACAAAAAAACATATTTTTTATGTATAATCTACCAAAGCGTATGTATGCGGTCTACGGTAGGTACTTGCTGCCCAGATTTCGGAACCTAGTTTGTTTGGGAGGCTAAAAGTCGACACCTCATAAACGTGGCTCAGCAGCGTTATCACCATTCTTGAAAAAAAATATCACTATGTTTCTGATCCACGCTTACGGTGTCTTATCAGAGTTTTAACATGTGTGATTCTATCTTCCCTCAGTGAATTGTAGTTTTTGAGCTAAGTATAAGCTGGCGTAGCTGCATAAGCTGACGTCTAGGTCATATTTAGCTACTACTTGCATTTATATACATTTTATAGCTATAGGTACAGAGCTCAGTGTTCGCCGCCTATGGATTGTGACGGTAACTAGGTAGGTAGGTATAGGTATAGGTACTCGTAAATGAAAGAATATTTATATGCAGGTTTTTGTTTTTACTGAAACTAGAAAATAATGAAATACAAAACATACAGGCAAGTAGGTATAGTCACAGGTAGGTAGGTACATTTTATTTTTAATGTTTAAGGACCTACAATACCGAAATTCGATGCGGCACGGCGCCGCGGCGTGTCTTGTCTACTCGCCGCGCTATACTTCGCGCGCAAAATTATATTGGGTTCACGCGAGGTCAAAACAGGAAGTAGGTACAATATTTTGTCCTAAAGGTAGGTAATTAGGTCCCTACTTAAATATGAAAATAGATGATTTTATTAAGTTTGTAGGAATCTTAGTAGGTAATATACCTATCAATAGTTACCTAGTAGCTAGGTTATTACTATTATTACTATTAGTGATAGGTACCTACTTTAAATTACAAAACAATATTTTATTATATTTTTGATGAGCTCTGCCCTAGTAAAGTACATAGTAAGGAATAGGTATATTATGTACATAATATACATAAGTACCTACTTCCTAACTACTGCCTAATTAGCTAATTACTTTAATAAACTAGATAGGTAGGTATACCTAAGTTAAATGACTAAAACCCGACCTTAAAATATTGATAAGCGTACCTAACTAGTAAACTACACAGTAGACATAAGTATTACCTAACTACTGCCTAACTAGCTAATTACTTATAATATACTATAACGTTTAAATTAAAAATAACTAAAAGGATATTGATAAACGTACCTACCTAGTTGTTGTTTGTGTGTACTTAAGTGTTTTTCGATCCAGAGTTGGTAAATTTGACTGGAGAAAGTCTCGGCCTAGCTAGGTAACAAACTATGAACGTTAAAAAATCATTTAGGTTTAAAATTCTCGAAAAACGTAACCCCCTTCCGAGTTAGTCGGTTAAAAAGATAAGTATGTGGGTAGATAAGTACCTACTGACTTCATTTCTCTTAAATCCTAAAATAGTTTGCAAAAGTATCAATAACTTTTGTACTTGAGTGTATCCAGGACCAATGCGTCTCGTAAGGAAAATTAAGAAGGTCATCAATATGTATGAAACGGTCGCTTTTTAGTGGTCATTCGAATTTGGTCGGATCACAGGTCAGAAACCAGGGTCTAGGTCTTATTTCAGACTATCGTTTATAACTAGCTCAATACGGGACGTAGAGAGCTGAAATTTTCAGGGTTTAATTATCATTAAACGCACTAATTTTTTTGTTCATACCACAATTGTGCGTTAAAAAGGTTTCTTGCATTTTGACGTCTAAGTTATGGCCTTATCAGATTTGGTTTAATCGATATTATTCAAAAACCCGTGTATGTACCTTCTTGAAACTTTTTGTGGTTACAAAGGATAACAACAAGAACCGAACACCGTTTACAATGAATTTGTGCGTCTGTCCATTAAAGAGCTAGATTTTTTTTAAGGTTTTTCAAAAAAGCTAGATTACTTAAAAACTGTATGGATTTTTGTTAATTTTACTTTGTCACAAATACGCACAAATTAAGAGCTACTCTTGCATGTATATTTTATAGGTGCACATTCAATGGTTTCCGAGATCCAAGATTTTGCAAAACGTTACCGCAGCAGGAAAGTTAATAACTCAAAAACCTTAAGACGCACAAATTTTATTTTTTGCGCACTTTTATGCACAAATATAAGCTACCTGCCCATATCATTCATTTTTGTCTAGGATCATCCGTTTAGAATCTTCCTGCTGGAAGAACGTTACCCCAGCAGAAAACCTATTTTTGCGATTTATTCCAAAACGGCAGCACGCACAAATTTTTTTTCTTGACGCACATTTACAGCATGTAATGCACTAATTATTCCTGGAACTCACTTCATTCTAGAAGAAAAAATTCTGCTGGGGTAACGCACACCCATTGTGCACTGTGCTGAGCTCGACGCATCCAGCCTCTACCAGCAGCAGCCTTTCGCAGATCGTTACTCCACCTGGCCGGACGGCGTCCTACACTACGTTTGCCGCGCCGTGGTCGACACTGAAGAACTCGTTACCCCAAAGATTCTTAGGCAGGTATGGTCAGCCCACTGCTAGTTTAGCTTGCTAATTATTTGAGCTGTCGACAACTTTAGTTCTTTGTCAGATAGTCTCGTTGCGGATTCCATCCGTGTGATTGTCCCCAGCATACACATAAATTTTAAATTCGCCAATATTTAGTGCAAACATGGTGCTTTTTAGAAATCTAGGTCAAAATGTTGGTGCCAAAAAACTTCAGAGTTAGGCCTAAAACTGTGTATGCCAGAGTGATGGATCTACACTCTACAGCTTGCACATCTGAAACCAGCAAACGTTTGAAGCGAGAATTATAACTTTAGCCTCAGATTTAGTGCTGAATTGGTGCCTAAGGTACCAACATTTTTAGCGCTCTAGCTATGATACTTTTCGTTAGTTATAGGGTAAAAACAACGTGTAAGCTGAAGACTCATGCACACGTTCGGCTCCGTATGTCATGACGGGTAGGACGCACTGATAAAAAAATCTCGTTTTCTTGGTGACGAGAAAACTTGGCATAGTTTTCCAGATGCTGTCCAACCCAGCTGAATCCTCCATTTGGCATTCCTAAAGTTCTTTCTACCCGACTGCAAAATCAGTACTCTGAAACAACTTAATCAAGGTGACAACTCCAGTCTACTAGTACTTTACTTTCTTTGAGAAGGCACAAAAATAAAAGAAAAAGTATGAATTAAAAATTATTTATTATATAAATATGTAGATATTTGGATAACCACACTTCAGTTGCTATAAACCAGTTTTCTATTACTAAATACCGATCTAATCAAACGTAGCGTTGTACCGAGTATAAATCTTTGTAAAATATTTACAATTTATACTATTTATAACGCTTATAGATGTTGCTTGATCGGCCCTAAACATTATAAGCCTTACAGTTACTTAATTACGATAATTGTGCGTTTACGTCCCGGGAGGGGGTGGGGGATCAGTGTTGACCCACTGAGGTTGAGATCCCGGCATATTACAAAAGTTAGAGCCGAATATTGGCGCGTTAGGTCTCATTAGCCCCATGTGGGGCATGGGAGCGTTCATTCTAGGGTAATGAGGGTACATAAACGGCGGAGGTGAATTGGGGTTGAACGGTCCGTACATGTATGGGAAGTTAGGGGGTGCACCGAAGGGCATTTCGTTTGGATGCTGCGGGGGCGTTCTGACTTCCGTGTCCATATTCCAGGGTCGTGAGTACCTCTGGCATGGGTTAGGGTTCCTTCTCGAACCAGCCGAGAAGGGGTTTCTTCCGCGGCTGGGTCCAGATCCAAACCTACTGCTGGATTCGGACGGTCTCTGGTTCCGCTGGGGGACTTTTCTGGGGTTTTTCGAATTCTCGCCGTCTTCGCCTTCGTTGTGTCGGTTCTTGGCCTCGCGTTTCGCTCTGCGTTCCTCCTCATCATCGGAGAACTCCACTTGGCTGGGGGGAGGCTCGATGTCGTTCTTCCATGATGCGTCAGAGCCTTTCATTCTGTAATAATAACAATAATTAATCATTTTTACACATATACAAAAAAAAACGTGTTAAAATGAAATAAAGAATTAAAAATTAAATCATTCTAAATATCTCAGAATCGTTCTTGCAATGACAAGCAGTGCGGCCGTGGGTGCCGGTGAAATAACAGGGACATGAGGCTTATCACCTTTATGCCGCAAGCTGATGCGACACAGGGCGTTGCATCGTGATCCATGAAGCAACACTTTGTTATAAGTAAAGGCCTGTGCGCATTTATCAGTGCCGGCACGTATCGTGCAGTATCAATGAAATTTAATATTCTTTCATACATTTTATATGATACTATTCGAACTCGTCAGTGACATTGACGTCAGTGACGCTCCGACGCCTTCAGTGATCCGACGTGAATTTCTAAGAAGCCAATATTTTGCCTGACTCGGTCGCAGTATTCCTTAAATACCGCGGCATTTTTACACACATGAAACTGCGATAGGTACTCCAAGTGTACTAAAAATCACTGAACGCGTCGTGTCTGCACTGACATGTAAGAATAAGAGCAAGTCACGGAACGGTACGGCACGGAATTGTCGATTACGTGTCGGCACTGATGTGCGCACAGGCCTTAATGGTTACTAATTAACATCAGAGGGCTTACCACAGGTTTTATAGTTTACGAAAACTTTGGGAAACGTGCATGAACTACGAAAATGTATGGAAAGATACCGAAACTTATAGTTTTCGAAAACTATCAAAACTTGTGGTAAGCCCTCAGGTGGGACATGTGCTCGTTCCATCTTCAAGTATAATAATAATAAATTACAAGGCGCGATATCGGCACTGACAAGATGCTTTTCATAGCAACTACCTGGTATTGGTCAAGGCGGTAATTAAGATATTGAGGTAAAAAGTCACGCGACCGATTACTGGTTAAATTGAATAAGCACTTAATTAAATTTGCGTCGTTCATGTTTTTTTCCAGTGCAATTAGTTCAGTGGTCCAGTCGGCCAATCCAGAACTTACGCGAGCCATCTATGGTTATAACATGGTTAGCGTAGCAGGTAGGTAGAGGACAAACCTGCGACAGCGGTTCCGATACATATTCTAACACACTGCCCTTTTATTGGATAGTAGGAATGAATGAATGAATGAACACTTTATTACGTGAAACATTTATCAAAACACAATGACATACAACAGGCCGACTATTTGCTGAATGCGATTTCTTCCAGGCAACCTCTAAAGGTAAAAAAACTAATTTTAGTTTATTTTCGAAAGGTTGCTGGTAGAAGCTGTATGCGTCGAGCTCAAAACGGCGCAATGGTGCTAATAAGGGGAGGCCTATGTCCAGAAGTGGACTGCTATAGTATAGGCTGATGATAATGAAGTTTAGTTTACTTTTCTGTAAGTAATAACATATCCAAAATAAGATGATATATTGTAAAAGGCAAGTACTTACTTCATGAGATCTGGCAGGAACACATAGCTGGTGTGTTTACTCTCTGGCGCTATGAAGACGTCTGCGCCGACGCTGACGCCGCGGTCCAACACGTGTTGGTGCGTGTTGAAACGAATCGCATAGTGGGGTTCCGTCACCTAGAAGCAAATTAGCAGTCGGTGTAGAAATATATCTTTTTAATACAGTTGCTCAAAAAGTGGCGTATTACAGGGACGTAATAGCGTTCGGGATGTGGGCTATTACATACTCGATTTATTTTTTTTACCTTCTCCGAACTCATGCGTTCTCTTTCCCAAACGTCAAAATAATGTCTATTATAAAGAAAAAACCAACCACGAAGTTTTTACTAAAACAAATCATAGAAGTTTTTATGATTCATGCAAATATTTCTAAAAGAAACTACTAATTTGTTTCAATATCAGATTTAATGATTTGATTCAATGAGTTAGGTTAGGTTTCATTTCATTAAATTTCATTTTCATTTCATATCTATAAAAAAAATCTACTGAAGACTTGGCTGTATGGGCATAGTTCCCTTTGTCTACCCAGAATAGGTGAAGAAAACAAAAAAAGTTAATTGAGTTTTTATTAGTTTATTAAATAGCTTAATTTTTTCGCAACTGTATTAAAAATAGTTGTTCAGTACACGTGCGGAACCGTCATTGCAACTTGTTCCGACTGTCAACCCTCACCTTCGGCTGCGCCTCGGCTCGGGTAGACATTTGTCGGAACTCTTTGCAATGACAGTCTTTCCGCACTGGTAATAAAATATACTATTATTTGCACACCATAACAAGAGTTACAAAAATGTATTCATCGATGACTGAAATATTTGCATGATGCAAATATTTGTCAGGGGTGTTTTCTATGAATAATAATGTACCTATGTATTCACAAAAAACAAATTAAACAAGAAAACAGTCATGTAGTTCCCATAATACAAGCCTAGTTTGAGGCTATTTATGATGTTTAATGTGTCCAGCAGTATCTTACATAATATGTCTATGCTTAATATGATTACAAATTAGTTTCAAAACTTTTTAACTAGGTTCCGCTCGAGGATTTGCTTGCGTGATACCCAGATAAAAAGTAACCTATGCGTTAATCCAGGTCATAATCTATGTAGGTACATACATGCTAAGTTACATCAAAATCCGTTCAGTAGTTTTTGTTCGTGAAAGAGTAACAAACATCCATCTATCTATCTATATAAAATGAGTAGGATATGCTGAAACAAAATGATTCCGTCGTCTGTCGCCAGACAAATGCGTGTAACCTCAGTTAATAGTCGATTGATGTAGGTTTAGGTACCAACGCGTTCCAATCAACAGAAAATCTAAACCAATAAGAAATGCGGCCTCCGTAATAGACTCATAACGTTCAATAAACCCAAGGGCGTAGCGGACACAATAGGTAATCCGCTTATAGATAAAGTGCTCGTGGCAAGACTTACTTTAGAGTTCTTAGCAAATCATTTTCATCATCATCAACCGCAGCCTGATCTCACCCACTGGTGGGTATATGCCTCCCTCAGCTTGTGCCAACCACCACGATTGTGCGCTAGTCTAACCCACCTACGGCCGCGACTTTGACAACGTCTGCCCATCTTGCAGCCGGATGCCTTACACTCCTGAAGCCATCCCTAGACCACCACTCTGTAACTATCCTACTCCACCGATTATCACCTCGCCTTGCAATATGACCTGCCCATTTGAATTCCGTAGAGCGTTTCCCGATGTCCAGGGCTTTGGTACGTCTCCAAATTTCCTCATTAGGCATAATTTCGTCCGTCACTTTTTGGATGGGTGACCGTTAGGGGACTTGGGAGACTGATTTTAAATATTGGTTAGGAGCTAACTGCGTCTAACAAAGGAACACCAATTGACAAGTTTTGCATAGCTCAAACTGAAAAACTGTATTCAATACTAGCTTCTGCTCGCGGCTTCGTCCCCGTGGTACCGGGATAAAAAGTAGCTTATGTATTAATCTAACTGGACCAAATCACAAACTTTAACTTTATTTTAGGTTTCATCCAAATAATTAAATCGTTCAGCCGCGCCGTTACAGAGTTTGGTGGGAAAAAATATACGAGCAGACAACACACAAACTGTCGCATCACACTACAATATTGAAATGCAAAAGTTTGTATGGACAAGTGTGTGTGTGAATATGTATTTACACTCAACTTTGTAACGGTTGAACGGATTCGAATGAAACTTGGAATATACATAGTTTGAAACCTAGTTTAACACATTGTATTATTTATCCGGGTACCACGCGAGCAAAGCCGCGGGCGGAAGCTAGGTTACTATACAAGTATGAATGAAGTTCCTAGGACCATTCTAAGTAGTGTAAATAACGAACATAGATCCAGACACAACTGCACAAGACAATGCTAGAAATTAAAGCAGTTCTGTCCTTCAAAACTTACATTACGTAAGGTCATGTCTTTGGGCCCGCAGCCAAGACTCGACTTAAACTGTAGAAGCCTAGATCAGTTTTTACTAAACCCATTAAATAATTTGAAACCTTGGCTGCTATCCAGTATTACAGAACGGGTTTTAATCTCTTCTTTGAGAAGTAAAATAGGGCCTAA
The DNA here is from genome assembly GCA_951804965.1 of Horisme vitalbata. Classification (NCBI taxonomy): domain Eukaryota; kingdom Metazoa; phylum Arthropoda; class Insecta; order Lepidoptera; family Geometridae; genus Horisme; species Horisme vitalbata. Next base: position 13,585,554 of record OX638091.1, read on the forward strand.
TTCTCGGGAATAGAGATAGTTCAATCAAATAAAAATACTAAAATATGTACAAAAAGTTCTTAGTACAAACTGGCCACTTATCATTAATATTTTATTTGAAAAAAGAATTACTTCAATAGTCTTTTGTTTCTGGCTTTAATTTGTTTTTTAGTTTATTTGTTTTTTTCACTAGTCTATTGTATTAGAATAATTTTGTTGACGTGTGCGTATTAATTTAATAAAATGTATTTTTTCAAGTTTTTTTTTTTACAAAAACGTATCGCAATAGTCCTTACACATCAATGAATACTTGAAGGCACAATGCCGAATCTTAGCGTAGCTCAGGTTTACAAAGCTGTTACTTTAATTGATAATCATCGCAGTCATAAAGAAGTGGCTCAAATATTGCGAGTTTTCAATTCCGTTATCTTTCGAATTGTTAAACGTTACCGGCAGACTGGAGAATACACGAGACGTGCAAAGTAAGGTCGCCAGAGAGGCACATCAGCGAGAGACGATCGATTTATGGCGAGCAGTGTTCTGCGAAATCGCACTTTGACTTTTTCTGAAGTCAGATCTACGCTCCAGGACGTTCAACATGTGACAATGAGCACTAAAACCGTAAGAAGAAGACTTAAAGAAGCTGGAATAAAGGCGTACTTGCCAGCTAGAGGAATCTTACCACAGATTATAGAGTAGCTCGAGCTAACTTTTCTCGCTCATACCAAAATTGGAATGATGATGACTGGGGGAAAATATTGTTCACTGACGAATCTAGGTTTTGTCTTAAGCCAGATGATAGAAGGGTCAAAGTTTGGAAACGACCCGGAGAAAGATACGCTCAGTGTAACATTGTCGGAAGAAAGTCATAGTGTGGAGGGTCAGTCACATCGTAGAAAATGGATCCCTGACTGCGGCTCGGTACGTAAATGACATCTTAAAACCGATTATCATGCCCTTTGCCCCATACATCGGAGATAATTTTCAATTAATGCAGATCAATGCGCGGCCCCACAAAAAAATGTTTTCCTCCAGTAAGTGACATAATGTTGTCTTTTTGGGAAATAAATTATAGATAACCTTAACCCTTATGTAAGGCACGTTGTGGCCTAAGAGACATTACTTTGTTGCGCTGAATATAAATAGCTGCACTTTTAAACTGTTCAATGTTACTTCGCTTTTATCAGCGTCTTAATTTCTTGTATGCTTTAAGAGAATTTTACCTACATCCCTGAACCTTTACACCGTGTAAGGGGTTCCAACCTTCATCTTCAGAATCCAAGCCAACCTCAACTGCCCGTGGTGCACCCTGATGTATAACAAATAGGGCTCTGGCGGTTGAATGCGGCATAGCAAAGCCTAACACCAGCACTGCTCAATTCCCAAACAGCCGCCCAGGAAACTTCTGTGCTTCTGGGCGGAGTTAGGCTGGCTAAGTATTTAACCAGATCTCCCACACGCACAATGGACCAACTGGAGTCCAATTGCGGAAAAGGGAGTCCATTTACATTTACATTTTCCCAAACAGCCGACGGGCAGCAGCGTCGGCGGTGCGAGAAGCGGCTGTGCCCTGCGATCCCCCAACCCAACCCGCATGCCCAGCGTGGGTATTACGAGCATATCCCCCTTATGGCAGCAGAGATATATTTTTTTTGATGCTGGACACTATCACACTGCATCATATAATCATAACATGGGAACGACCCAACTGATAATACTACTTTACAAACTTCTTTTTTAAATACATACGTATTAATACATTTGTAGATCATACAAAAATTTGTCTCGCGCCGGGAATCAATACCGCACCCTTCTGCGTCTTATGCGGGCCTTCGCTCACTACGCCACAGAGATCGTCGAATAGACAAGACGTTAAAGGTCAGTTTAACACTTAACATCAGGTTCAGGTGTTCCGTGTTTCATCTCCAAATAGTAAAACAATGATAGCATAGACATTTTGCCGATAATCACTTTATAAGATACTTACAGGTCCAAAAACATCAAAGACTTTCCCGAGTGCTTTCGCGCCGTTGTCCAGAAAAAGGACACTGTCTAGGTCCACCGCTGGGGTGCCTGGTGTGGCCTTCACTACAACTGAAATGTAAGACAAAATTGAAAATTTATTGCGCTAACTAATCGTACTAATATTGTATGTTTGGATGGAATGGATGGATGAATCTTTGTTACTCAATGACGCCGGAACAGATGAACGGATTTGGATGAAACTTGGAATTTATATAGATTGTGATCTAGATTTTATCTATTTATTTTTTTACTTAGTCTACTTTTTATCCGGGTATCAAGCGAGGGAAGACACGGACGGAAGCTACTATTTGAAATGCAAAAGTGACAAGGTATTTGTTTATTTGTTTGTTACGCTTTCACGCCTCAACTACTCAACCGATCGCCATAAAATTTCACATAGTTGTCAGGCGTAGAGAAATGGTCATAGGATATCTTTCATTCATAGAAAGAGTACTGTTCCCGAGGGCAACAATTAAAACATTTGACAAAATCTATATTATGGAGAGTGAAGCCACGCTGCGGGCAAAAGTTAGTTATAATAACATTAAATCAAGTTCTCTAAGAATAATAACAAATATGGGCGACGGAGTGTATAAGGTTCCCACTTCCATCTTCGGAACCCAAGCCAACCTCATCTGTCCGTGGTGCACCCTGCTATCTAACGAACGTGGGTCTTGGCGGCCGGCTGATTGCGGCATAGCACAGTCTAACACCGGCACAGCTAAATTGCCTAGCCGCCGATGAGCAGCATTGTCGGCGGGGCGTGCGAGAATCCGTGCCCTGCGATCCCCAACACCTGCCCCTGCATGCCCAGCATTAGGGACCTTCTTATAGGGGAGGCCAGAATTTCAACCAGTTCATCATCAACCTATAGCAGTCCACTGCTGGACATAGGCCTCCCCTAAGCCAGTTCAACCAGCCCAGTCCTTCAACCAGTTGGCTGCGACATTTACACAACCAAAATCTGTTCAGCATTTTAACCGTGATGGATGACGTAACAAACATATAAGCTCGAGTTACTTTTGCATTCATATAATGACAGTGAACATTCGATATATCGCAAAAAAAAAAGACTTATTGAAGGTCATGTGAAAAGCGGCCTGACTGACGCGGACGCGTGGTGTCAAGGGCTTAGATTCTGAGCCTTAGAACAACTCGACTTGATAATTATTCTTCTAGTTCTTCGAATGAGTTAGTGGCCAACTCTGATGTCGGAATCGGTGCCGCCCGAAGTCCTCCGACATGGCTTTGACTTGTTAATTCATTAAATACTTTATTTTGTTTGTTTTACATACCCACCGAAAATGTCGGTTTTTCCAAACAATAAATAAAGGAACAGAACTTGATTGGGGATTTTCGGCGATGATTGCGAACGTCTGAGCAAGGTAAATTACACAGATGCTTTCAAAAATACCCAAATTACGATTCCATGTCACATTGCTGACTTTATTGGAAACCAGTTTCCGCCCGTGTGGTAAATGGCTGGATAAAATCTCTAAAGCTTCATAACGAAAGAAATAAATATTTGTAGGTATGTCATCTACTATTATGCTACTACTACTATTATAAACAGGCAATATTTTTTTGTTTGTATGTTTGTAATAGATAAATTCAAAAACTACTCGACCTATTTTAAAAATTCTGTCACCCATAGAAACATTACCATAGCTACGTTTTAGGAGTTAAACATAAGCTGTACATCAGCTCGTGACTGATAAAGCGGTTTGGCCTAGACGGCGTAAACAACGAATTAGCTAACTCACTTTGTGCTTTTACATTATATTTTAAGAAGATTCCGACTAAAGCAGATTTACCAAATATCCAGGTAATAATGCAGATAAAACATGTTTATTTTGAACGGCTAAGGTCGTATTGATTGTCTAAGAGGCTAGGGTTGCCAAGGTCAGGCGGGGATGCCAAGGGCAATGCAAATACGGCTTTTTACCGTTTATGGAACCGCTCAAATGGAAAATCGAAAGATTAAGTACCTGACGACAAGCCATCATGAATCCCGCTAACATTAACAAGCTTTAGTCCGCGTCTTTTTTACTTTTACTTTTGTATGAGTTAGTGGCCAACTCGTGTTGGAATTTTTAGGCCGCCCTTAAATATTAACGTGCCTTTGAAAGCACAAAAGCGCTGTGGATAAAAATCACCGGTCACCCATACAAAGAGTGACTTTAAATCATCATCATCAGTCCTCTGCTGGACATAGGTCTCTCGCAAGGTTCGCCCTGAGTCCGATCCTCGGCTCTTTTCATCCACTGTCGGTCAAATACATTACGCAGATCGTCCCTCCGTCTGGCCAGGGGGCGTCCTACGCTACAATGACCTAAACGCGATCTCCACTCTAACACACGTTTCGTCCAACGGTAGTCAGTTCCACGGCCCACTGCCACTTCAGCCTGCTAATCCTCACCACTAAAGACTTTAAATAGTAGATTCTTAAATGTAAGTATATTTCGTCTTCATAGGTAATGATTACGATATGTATGTTGTTTTTGGAACCAAGGTTGAAGGTTATCAATTCAATTATCAGCTTCAATACCTACGCCCACAGGATTTCCCCCTAATCAGTTATTTCATAACAATTTTGAAGTTAATTATTAGCACAGGCACTGGCATACCTAAATTTTCTGATCACCGGTTGACGCGCCAATCAGCGGTGTGAAGAGCTGGCCCTGTGATCCCCAACCTGCATGCCCAGTGTGGGGATTATGGGCATATCTCCCTACTTAATAGCTGAGGCTTATGTCCGGCAATTCACTGATGTAGGCTGGTGTTGTTGTTATTTTATATGCTACTAGTAGCCTACTATCCACTACCACCACAAACATTGCAACCACGCAAGCAGAGCCCCAGGTGGAATCTAGTACAACTTCTTCACCAAACCCAGGTTGAGCATGAAAGGAGGGAATACAGAGTTGGACGCTGATAGGACTAAATGGAAAAACAAAGATATTGTGCCAACCCCACCTTGAGTGGGAAAAGGGCAGGCAAATTTTGACACAAACTGTAACTGCAACACTTTTTTTATGGAAAAATATTTTTATTTGTATTTTCCTACTTATTTGGGATAAATTTTAAGCAGTTATGTATTTTTTTAAATCGTATATATTAATTTTAAAAAATGTCCTACAAATCCAAACAACCAATAACGTCTCAGATCTTTAGTGACAACTTTAGGTCCCTAAAGAGTCTTTTGGGTGGCTTCTTTAGACACCAGACACTAGAGTTGGCCACTATCTCATACAAATAAGAAGTTACCTAAAATTGCTGCAGAACCACATTGAACCAGCACTGTGCAACTATTTTGTCATAAGATTAACTGTGGTGCATGCAACACCAACGGATATCATATTGCAGTGGCCCAAAACAAGATGTCAAAAAGATGATAAGCCCTAAAGACCACCATAAACAAAAAGTCGGAACCTTAGGAGACACTTTATATCGTAATTTTTTCAATCAACTTCAATTTTTAATGTAACCAGAGAAGAATTGGCAAGAAACTCTGCTTAGCTTCAAAAGTTCTTACCTAATTGTTCAACGATACTGTAAATAACACCGATTTTCAATGTTTCTTTAGCAGGTAGGCTGATGGCAAGATCTTCTATAGGCGGTAAGTCTTCAAGGCCCATTTCTCCATTGACCTTGGGCGCTTCTGGCTTGGCTGCTTTGTTTGCGCCGTTACCCTCATCTCTGGAAATTACAAATCAATTAACATTGATAACAAGGTCAATTAAAAGTATCTGCTAGACTTTTTACCTTTTTTCCACTGGTGTACTATAGGGTTGAGCATGGAAATCAAAAATGATATTTTAATGTTTTATAGCAATACCTACAAATGGTTGTCGAAAAAAAATTCCATGTTCATATTTGGCTCAAAGATCAGTTACAAACATTGTTTAAAGGTCTTTAATTATTGAATAGATTTTGTTATGATTATGATGCTAGACTTTTTACCTTTTTTCCACTGGTGTACTATAGGGTGAGCATGGAAATGAAAAAATGAGTTCCTGTTTAATAATTAGCAATACAAATGGTCAGTTATTTAGCTACTGAAAAGATGAAAGCACTGTAGAAGTAGCAGTTAGTAATAAATAATAAATAATTCTGGACATCATCACACAGCATCATTAAGCCCCAAACTAAGCAGAGCTTGTATTATGGGAACCACATGATTGGTATACTACATAGATAGATTTTTTTTGTAAATACATACATATCATACATAGAAAACACCCAGACCCCGAGAGAAATATCTGCAGAACATGCAAACATTTGTCCCTCAGCAGGAATCGAACCCGCAACCTTCTGCGTCACAGGCAGGCCTTCGCCCACTGCGCCACAGAGGTCGTCAGTAGTATTGTCTTTAAGTTGATTAGCAGGATCAGATTTAACAAATAAGTGCCATCGTAAAATTGCAGTGCACCATTTAACACAAATTCTGCTACACTTCTTAAGCAACATGGTCCACGACTGGAATAATTTGCCAGAAGAAGTAGTTACTGCTTCCTCTATGACACCACAGCTCTGTATGAGGTCCGCACAGGGAACAGCTAACATTTCCATAGATTAGCAGACCCATGTGGACTACGGGGTCAGCCTTCCTCTATCTCCATCCTCTCATTATAGCAAAATAGGTAATAAAATAGCAGCTAGCCGAGGTGATACACATATTCCGAAATAAACAAACTAACCAACTGCTACTAAATTAATTAAAATAGTGTAGAATCAGTGTTCAAAAATTATCATAAATAAAGGCATGTCGACATGTGTGTGTGTGACCTGCTTCAATGAAAGCTGCTCATCTCTAAATAAATAAATAAACTCACCCGCTGGACAATACTTCTTCAACATCCTTCACGGAGTCCACATCACTATCACTGTCACTGGAGCCAGAGTCATCTGAATCACTAATGTCCTCTCTATAGACCGCCACCTCATAACCATTCTCACTCTGAGGGTCTATGATCATGTGCCGCACACTCTTATCATCATCCTCGTCATCATCACAATCAGCAGACCGTGATAGAGGCCCATGGGCGCACGCATTTATAATGTTGTTCTTCAAGACCATTTCACTAAGCTCTGGTGCGTCAGAATCATCGTTCACTGTATTGTTCGATACCTCGGTATCAGATTCGCTGTCCGAACCACCATACTCCGCTATCAAACTCAACGACACGTTTTTATTATTGCTGTCTTGGTTTTCCATTGTGCTAATCGCGACCACGCGCGAGTAGTGTGCTACAAACGAACTCTATTTTCACTAATTACTAGCTGCCGATTTATCTTTAATGTGAGTTGTAGAGACTCGAGGTTAATGTATTACGAAGGAATTAATTAGAGCACCGCATTGAACCACAAATTCTACTAAAATCACTCTACATTACAAACCTTTCTTTGAGCAAACTTCGCTTCTGCTTCTGTAAAAATGTTTTTTGCAATTTAACTGGCAGAAGCTATTTCGCCGTAACCGTTTTTGCAATGTGATTGGTCATGTCAACGTCAAGTTCATGCTACGAGTCAAAATCTCAGGACTGTCGACATTAGCAAGTGTGGAAGCTATACCACAGAGGCCATAAATAAAAAAGAAGATCTTTGGACTGCACGTACGATTCATTGTTCAATCAATCGAGGCGTTACGTTCCACAAAATAAGATCGAGCCAGAAAAAGCCCCAGATTTTCTGTACCTACTGTATGTTCAGTCAGACAGAGCACATAGGGCCATTATAGTTAATAACGGATGGCGTTAGTGCGATATCTGTTTTTAGTACAATAAGTTTAAAGACTGCTACGAAATTACACACTGCTGCGTAATTATTGACGCAATAGAAGTAGGTAGGACGCTTGCGATTCAGCATTGTCGCAATAACGCATCCGGTATTATTAACGATCGATATTAATACCACAGCCTATTAAATCATACAGTCCTTCGACGAAGATGTCTAGACACAGACAGGGCAATCGTGCGGGGTGATTGGGTGAGGCGCGGGAGAGCTGGTCCTATGTATGCAATTTGGGACATAAGTTTCAGGGCTAGCACGGATCGTTTTTTTTTGTCGCGCCGCGCCGCACTGTTTGTTCATTTGCCATTTTATGTATTTTGGAATTATTATTATTTTCTTAATAATAGTTAGGGAAACGTATGTATGTATTTACAAAGATTAAGAGGGTTAGTAAATGATAAAAAGGAAATTATTATATTTATATAAATTAGATGTTAGGCATATAATATAGTAGTCATGGCAAAACGGCGGCGCGGGAATCCGATTACAATGAAAATATTTACCGAAAAAAAATATTGTCGCAGGCCTTACTGCTGGAATGTTCTTTTTATTAGACTTTTATTGTAATAATAAAACATAATAAATTGTATTGAAAATGGTGCACACGACGTGTGCTGTGAGTAATTATTATCTCGGACAAACAAATAGTTTGCTTGTGACAGCCCTTGATTTCCTTCACTGTCGCGTCGTCACTTGTCGGCATTTACTGCGATATCAAAGGCGTCGCGTTAGGGAAAAACCTGCTATAAAATTATCAGACGATAACAACGCAGATGATTGCAAGGAATTGGGACTACTTTACTGATCTGTGCCCAAATAGGGAAGCTCCATGAGAGCACCATAGAAAAATTAATACTGTAGAGTACGCGAGGGCATCACCAGAGGGGTTATTCACTCCCTGTCTTATCCTAGGACTTAATGCTGATAAAACGTCGAGTTATGTACTCTTTGCCTCGATGTGATAAAATAATACAGTTACGTAGGTAGAACAAGAAAGAAAAAAAAAATTATGTACATACAGAGAATTGTTTTTATTAAAAACAAAGTAACAAAAGCAGTGTATTCTTTAAGGCTTATTAGACCACGCGGTATTCAATCTGTCTTAGTAAAACTGTCTCTCACTTAGCCTAGTATAATATGAGTAAGCCACTAAGTCAGTCATAGGCTTGACTAATTAGTCAGTAATGCAGTCTTACCACAAACTACCAACAGAAGTCAAACTCATGTATGTACTTCACTTTTCATACCTACGCTCGGCGGTGGAGCTTTCGGCTGTAAACTTTGGTGTGACTAAGGGGGCTACCCCAAACCCGCGATATAGCCCGCGTAACAAAAAACTTATTCTTCAATGTTATAACAAAACAATAAACAAACTATTATAATACAAAAAGTTTACAGAACAAAAACATTTAAAATTTTACATTTAACAATTTCCACTATAGAAAATCTCTAATAACTTCTCAACATATTACTCTATTTAGGTACACAATTTCTTTTGCCCTATCCGTTTTAGACCTTAACCTAATAAAATGCCACTAAAAACAATACAATATCTAGACAAACAAAAAATCATGTTTTCAAATTACGTAATAATTGGTGGCGTGAATTGACCTTACAAAAAATTAATTACTTCGTATAAACTGATTCAAAATAGGAAACTATTATATAAATCGAGCTTAGACAGCCACCTTACAACATATTCTCCGTTAAAATGAACCATCGAAATACAACCTATAGTAGATACCTCTTTGAAACTACTGGTGGCTTAAAAACGATATTTCACCGTTTAATGTTGAATTTGAAGAACAACCGTCCACTGAACAGTTAATAAGGCTTTTTTTTGTTGCTCCATTTCTAAACAAAAAGTTCACAGCGCTTGTCTCAAGCGGGTGACACTCGCGCTTGCACTGGCCCGAACTGTTCCGAGATATCGTGTCCGTGAGCGGTGTCTATGTGTGCGTTGTTCGAGCGCACTTTGTATGGTAGATTGTCTTCTGTACCTATCTTTATTTTGTGACAGACTGAATACAGCATGGTCTAATAAGCCTTTTTGTTAAAAGGACTTTATTCAAAATTTGCCTGTGTTTTGTTCTAATTAAGCATGCAATTTATTTGATACTAGGATCCATCGGTCGGTCGTGAGGCCGACTGACAGCTCACTTGTACTTGTAAGTGATCAGTCGCGGGTTCGATTCCCGCCCAGGACAAACATTAAGTGGTGAAGATAGCTGTTCTTTCTCGGTGCTTAAAATGTGTTAAATGTCTAACATTCTCTGGTACATAGTACAGGCTTAGTCTATTTTAGAAACAGTTAACTAAAAGTGAGGTGTCTCGTGTAGTTAGTCCTTGAATACACTTATAAAAAGCTAATAAAGTTATTTCTTATTTTTAAAATACCTAAATGATATTCTGATTCTGATACTAGTCTAGACCACAATGTGCAAAGTTTCAGCTCAATCCGTTCTCTACTTTTGGCGTGAAGGAGTGTCAAACATAGGTATAGATGTCACAGCCTTGGATCAACTATACAAAGGATATCGCGCGCCGTACTATGCACTGTGAAAAAAGTGGCATATATTGATAGCTATCATTTGTCAAAAGCACGTCTTACAAATATCGCCTCTTTAAAGAAGATAAGACAGAAAATCTAAATAAGCAGACTAAATGAAAACTGCTGCTCCGATAAGCACGTCATACAAATATCGCCTTTAGGATATAGAAGATAAGACAGAAAATGTAAGTAGGCCGACTATATGAAAACTACTGCTCCGATGCGTTTTGGCGGAGTTTTTGACAAGCCGCTTCGGGCGGATATTGCAAAATCCTTTGTATAGTTGATCGAAGGTCAACAGCAAACGATTCAACCAATCCAAGTACAATCCGACCCAAAACTAGGAACTAAATCGCTACTTGCATCCAGTTTCAGAGGGACTGATACGTTGGGAGGAGTTCATCTTTGCATTCTCAAGTCTGCATCCAAACTTTCGCCTATAATATTTAATAGGATGGATATATTGGTTCTCTATAATGGTATAGCCGGCAATAGTTTTCCCTCGCACTTCCCGAAGCCGATCCGAGTGCCTTGCTCGTTCAGGCAGTAACCTCGCAGTGTAACAGTGTCACCATCTTGTAGGAACTTTCTCTCCTCGCCGCTGCTTATGCGTAGGGGCTTAGTTCCCTTCCATGATAGCTCGAGAAGGCTTCCGTATGAGTCTGGTAACTGGAATCAATAGATAAAGATTAAGAAGATCTCTTAAAAGTATACTTAATATTTAAAAAAAAATTGTGTCTATTTCATAATCTTCAAGTATAGTCAAAGTATAAGTACCTACTTAAAAATTTAAATCAAAGTAAGGTATTTGGCGTTTAACAATTGTATATGCCGTCATGAGGGAACGCATCCGCGTTCCATCGAAACATAAATTCTATTGTGAATGAACGGTAGAATCTATTGACGAGAATCTATCGTGTCTTTAGATTTTTACATTGTAAATGAATGTAAGAATGTAGACACAAAAGATTATCTATTGCAATAGATCTCTTGAATTTAATTGCATTTAGATTTTCATATATATATATTTAATCAACCTATGCTATCCTACAGCTGGGTAAAGGTCTCCCCATCTCCTTTCACGATCGCTTGCTGCCTCCCACCAGTTAGTAAGAAAGGCATCGATATCGTAAGACCAACATTTCCGAGGCCAGCCCCGGCGTCTTCGCCCATCTGTAGGTAACCATTACGTGACGATCGTTGCCCATCTATCAGGATGCGTAACGGCTCACTTGGCCGAAGATTTAAAATTCATATTCAAATTCTGTATGTTACTCACTTCACCACTGATAGTCCCTGAGCCAAGTAGGTCGCCCGGGTTGAGGTTGCAGCCGGTGACTGTTTGCTGAGCGAGTTGCTGTTTTACCGTCCAGTACATAAACTTGTAGTTTGAACGGCAAATCGTAGAAGCAACTGGCGATTTTTCAGCTAGAAAAAGATTCATCTTTAAGATATTTCTTGTTTCTGCACATACAGGAGAAACAAGGTGGCTTTCGCAGATCGTCATTCATCATCAGCATAAAACTTTATTGTTAGGCTAGGCCTCCCCATAGCGCCCTGTCCACAGCTTGACAGCTTAAGTCGCTAGTGGAATCATCACCCCATTTAAACGGGCCGATTAAAATCGCAAATCACTATAATAATTTGACAAAGAAAAAAACATTGATCTATTGTAGCGATCTCCTGAGCATTTACACGGCCGATTTCAGTCATCAGCCGCCGCTAGACGGCGGATAGCAGTCTACTTTATAACTTACTAATTAGGTAATTAAAGTAAATAATACTTCCTACATTACTGATAGATATCCTTACTTTGGCATATAAGGAGTTCCAACCTCTATCTTTCGGAATCCAAGCAAACCTCACCTGCCCATATGCACTCTGCTTTATAACATACGGAGCTCTGGTGGCCATTTGAATGCAGCATAGCACAGCCTAACACTGGCACATCTAAATTCTCTGACCAACCTTGGATGCCCAACCCGCATGCCAGCGCATGCGGGCATATCCCCCTTCATTCTGGGAGGCCTCTGTCCAGCAGTGGACTGATATAGGCTGGTGTGTGTGGGGGTGTGTGTGTGTGTGTGTGTGTGTGTGTGTGTGTCCTTACTTTTTAAATCCACCTCCAACTTGATATCAAAGTTGAAGTTATCTTCGTGTTGAAGATACGGGAAGGGTGTAGGCTCCTGCGGGAAATTGGCTGTGATGTACGGGCGCAGAGCCTCAATGGTGACTATCCACGGCGATATAGTGGTGCCTAGGTTCTTAGCTGTGAACGGACCTAGCGGTATGTACTCCCATTTCTGGATATCGCGAGCTGAAAATTTAATTTAATAGATAAAGTTTATCATATTGAGAAACGGGAATTTTCACGTACCTAAAGTTAAATCGGTGAAGGCACCAACTGACGGCGTTTCGACTATTTAAGAGAGTCAGGTGAGTGAATGCTTTTCAGTATGAATAAGTTAATTTACATTAGTTTCATGATAAAGTTTATGTTAAAAGTGTGCAAAAAAGATCACAGAGAGCACAATGCGAATCTCACTCACTCTTATGATGGCCCTCGATAGTGGTCGAAACTGTCGGTGTTTCTACAGAGGCCGAAGCTTGAATATTTTGACACGTCGTATGGTAAGCGTATTGCAAAATGTTGGCCAATGAAAACACATTATTCGAATTCACGCTTTTTCATTGGCCAAAATATCACGATACACTTATTACGATACCTGTCAAAATATTCTTGCTTCGGCCTCTGACATTCCGGTACGTGAAAATTATTCCTTTTTTTAAAGTGTTTGACTCACTTTTAACTCTGGCAATGCATGTCATAAATGTCACAGGTAGTTGGAACCATTGTATAAGATAAGTTGGATAAAAATAATATAGTCCAAACCCAAACTTCCAAATTTACCTATATTTTAATGCGAAAATAACTCTTTTCTGCTACTTTTTTATTTTTCAGATTGCATCCAGAGAAAGAACATAGGCTAATATAATTATAGTGTCAGAATAGACGAGGGTGAAGCCGCAGGCACATCTATTAAGTTATGAATTATCTATTATAAACAATGTACGATTCACAATTACCGGCGCGCGTCGGAGAGCATTTTATAATATGCTTAAGGAAATTGAAAAATCCACACAGCAGTTTAGTTCCTTATTTGCATGCAATTTACGCAGCTTTGAGCTTTGTCAAACACTGACATAAATAGATATTGCATGCAAATAAGAATCTTAATTGCTTTGTGGATGTTTCAATTTCCTCTAGCATGTTTTAAAATGCGCTTCGATGCTCTCCGACGCGCGCCGGTAAGTACGAACCGTACATAACGGTGCCCGGCTGGACATATTCATACAGCATCATCTAGCCCCAAAATAAGCTTGTGTCTGAACAACATGATACTCTAGTATGTTATTCATCCACTCCGCAACCCGAATTAAAACTCACCGCTCCAATCGTTCATGAGTACAAATCCGAATATCCTGTCTTCCGCGTCCTTAGCCGTGACTCTCTCTCCTAGACGTGTCGGGGGTCCTCCCACGAAGGCAGCCATTTCTAGCTCAAAGTCCATCAGCCTGCACGGACCGAAGTGGGGAGCAGCGCCTATAATTAACATTAGACATAAAAATACTGTAACTACCTATCTTTTTTGAATTCACATAAATAATTGTATCTATTAGATAATATCATACCAACAACAACTATGCCTCACTATAGCTTACTGTGTTCGTCGAGTAATTTTCTACCTATTGTTAATGTTCACATCATGCATAACTGTTTGATACAAACGTAGAAACCTATTAATGGCTATTATTAACTAAAGTTCATTATTTTATTAGTCAATCATACTTTATTGTTTCGCTGCTGGTTTCTCAAATAATAAATAAATACAAAACGGTCTGTCATAATTTTTAGGAGTGGTAGAGTTCATTGTGAAGGGCTCGTCTGGGGAAGTACTACAATTATGCCTATTTCTGCCGTGAAGCAGCATTGCTGGGTTTCGGTTGAAACGCCCTGCATCCATTAACTTGACGCAAGAAGGTGATAAATAAGCCTCATGCCTATAATTTTACTGGTATTCATATCCTTCAAACCGAAATACAGCAATGCTGCTTCATCGCAGAAATAGGCTGGTAGTACTTCTTGCGACGAGCCCTTCACAAAGAGGTCTACTACTTCTAAATTATATTGCTGGACACTATCACACAGCATTATGTAGCCCCAAACTAAGCAGAGCTTGTATTATGGGAACCAAATGACTGCTAAACTACATACATATTTTTTTTTGTAAATACGATGAATGACATGAGATGAATGTAAAATATGAATGTGACATTCATATACATTCATCTCTATTTCTGAGAATACGTGCACAGGTCATGCATCCATTGCAGCTTTAATGATGAGAATCAGGGCCTTTTAATGAAATAAAGCAGTTACCTTCCACTGGTAAAGTTTGTCCCAATGGCCTGGTGATCGGAGTGCCCGATATGACGATCGAACTCGATCTCCCGTGGTATCCGACTGGGAGGTATTTCCTGAAATAAAAAAGGTGAATTATCCAAATTGTTAATATTTAGTTCTAACCCAGAACTATGATTGATTAACGTGTCGTTTGCAGATAAATAGAGTACAAGCAAAATTGGAATGTTTACAAATCCCATGCTATTCATAACATTTTATTATTTCGTCTACTAATATTTTGTTAAGTTTGTTTGGATGCATGTTTGGTACTATATCGCGCCAAAACCACTCAACGGATTAAGCTGATATAGAAATATGGAAATAGCGAGAAATAATAACTAAGGTAGGTACTGATGTACCTCTGAATAGCGACTGCGAACTGGAAACCTAAACCTCCCGGCACAATCAATATCGTCATAATTAAGGTAGTGAAAAGGTTGACATTTTGCACTTTTTATCCATAGTTAGGGAATGCCTTACATTGTACAAGCTATGGATTATGAAGAGTTTACCAATTTTCAAGAAGGGCATTTTCTTTCCCTCTGAACATGATGCCCACGTTGGTTGCGTGGTGGATGGACGAGTAGAAGTCTGTGTAGTCGCCAATCGTAGCTGGAACGTGCATCTGTACCGCACTCTGCTTGACGAAGGCTCTGTAAGCATAAATAAATTTATAAAAAAAGTATTAATTTAGAAAAAAAAACAAAGACCCAACTGCATAAACAGGAAGTGCTTAAGCCCGTTTTATTTACCGATCTCAACTCAGCGCGCAAGCTTGAGATCAAGCTTGATTTAGATATTTCTATGGATGTATCTTTTTGAAAGTACTTCATCGTATCAGAGATAAGAACAACCCCAGCAAACAATATTTTAAATTGCTTATTTGTCTAATGATAATACCTAATGTACCTACAGTGGCGTATTTAAAGATTCAGCGCCCCGGGCCTGTAAGGACAAAAATGCAGAGAAAATAAAAAATCCTACTAATAATAGTCGTTAAACCGTTAACCGTTGGGGTAAACGAGTTCTTGAGTGGAGACCGCGGCTCGGCATACGTAGTGTACGACGCCCTCCGGCCAGGTGGAGTGACGATCTGCGAAAGGCTGCTGGTAGAAGCTGGATGCGCCGAGCTCAGGACAGGGCGCAATGGCGCCAGCAGTGGACTGATATAGGCTGATGATGATGATGATGAATAATGGTTTTACTCAGTTCATCATAGAAACAAAAGCAGAAAAACCGGCAAGCGTAGCGAGCCGTAACGCAAAATTTTAGGTGTTCAATAGAAACAAGACAAAGAAAAAGGTGGCAATTTTTTTAAATAATTTTTTTATAACTGTAACAATTGTGGCAGAAACGAAGTCGGCGAGCCGCGACGTTTTTTAATATCTTACTAACGCTGTTGTGTTCTAATTCGTCATTGTTGCAAATTTTGCAAGTTGCAAACTACTTGTTATGATTTTACCTAATTTAATGAGTTTATTATAATAGACTCTTATTAAATTTCTTCGGGCATATAAAGTCAAAACGAAAAACGTACAAAGCCCTGGGCCATGGCCCACATGGCCCTAGGGTAAATACGCCCCTGCTATACTAACCTTTGCTAGGAAAATTACGCAGCTCGCTCCGCTCGCCGATTTCGTTACCACCTCTAGTTTCTGTATGGTACATAGCTACGCATTAAAATGTTTAAATCCATGCTATAAAGTTTGCAACAATGGCTAATTAGAACACAACAGCGCTTGTTAGATAAAAACCACGTTTTCCTTTTTTACGTCTACCTAGGTGCCTAGGTGTTTTAGAAAAATTGGCATCGTTTTCTTCGTCTTGTTTCTTTTGTGCATCAAAAATTTCGCGGCTCGCTATGCTCGCCGATTTTGTTGGCTGCTTTTGTTGCTATGATAAGGAAAGGAACTGTGTGCACTGAAAAGTCAACCTTAACTTCATATATGCCGAAAGGCGAGATAGATTCTCATGTGTCTGGTATCCAACCTTAACAACGGTAATGGTTGCAAGGGTGGCTGGTAATACTGAAAAAGTTGAAAAAGGCTATTGCGTGTTGCATAGTACCGTGCCGTACTAAGAAATAAAAG